>OZ018333.1:17391936-18725373 GCA_963969495.1 Ceratothoa steindachneri | reverse complement strand
TGAGGCGGAGAAAAAGGCCCAAAGGATGCTAGGCTATATTAAGCGCCAGTTTGGTTATCGGAACCAGGAGATTGTACTGTGCCTGTACAACTCACTTGTCCGACCGCACCTGGAGTATGCCGTACAATTTTGGAGTCCTTCATTGCGAAAGGACATCGCGAGATTGGAACGCGTACAAGCCAGGGCAACCAAGCTGATTCCCTCTATCCGACATAAAAGTTATGAGGATAGACTAAGGGAGTTAGATATGTTCTCGCTGGAAACCCGTAGACTGCGTGGTCAGCTCATCGAAGTCTTCAAAATACTTCGAGGGTTCGACAATGTTGACTACCGGGATATTTTCACACTGAGTGAGAACAGAACGCGCAATCACGGCTTCAAACTTGAACTGAAGCGTTACAACCGCAATCTGTGTGGAAACTTTTTCACCTACAGTATCTGCGGTAAGTGGAACGCACTTCCAGTGGAAGTTGTCAACAGTGAATCTGTTGACCAGTTCAAGTCAAGACTAGACAAAGTCTTGAAAAGTGGCCGTTTATGGACGCAAAACAATTGAGCAGGCATGTGCCCGCTCAATTGCTAGTCCAAAGGTACCCTCTTTGAATGGACCGTAAGGTCTCCTAGGGTACTTACTTTCCTTGTTACTCCTTGTTACTCTCTCCTCTCTCTCTCTCTCTCTCTCTCTCTCTCTCTCTCTCTCTCTCTCTCTCTCTTGATTGCTTCGTCTCAAAGGGGTTCGCTCTCTCAACACAGCCACCTTGTCGTCGGTGAGAGAGCTTGCGTGATCTGCCTGAGTTAAGCTAGCTAAGCTGGGGGACTTTTAGTCCGGTAGGGTCACCCATGCCAGTAAGGTAGCTGTAGTAGGATCCAGACTAAGGGTTGTCAAACTTCTCTACCACTTCTTTGATGCGTCTCCTTGCATCCCCCTACCAACCCATTCGATTCTGTTAGTACTAAGTTTCACCAACTCTCTTCAACTGTCAAAAAATCAAAACAAAAACCCAATAACAAAAAAAAAACCTTCATCTCTATTACACATAGTTGTTTATTAATAAGGGCCTCACCAGCTCCCTTATGCCGCGTGAGAAGAGAGGCTTTGGAACCTCTTTAAATAACGCCTTGGAGCACTCATAGGTTACAAGAGACTGAGATTGAAGGGATCTTAGGCGTTTGGGGTACGATTAATGGAGAAATGCTAGGTACCCCTTAAAAGCTTTCTCCTAACGTGTAATTGCCTGACCAGCTCCCTGTGACCGCTACTTGGTGAATAAAGGCTCAACTGATCTTTGGAGAGAGAGCTTTTGTGCCTTGCTGGTTGCCAGATCAGCTAAAGATCTCGGGTGAAGTCGTGGGCACTTAGCTTTACTATTTGCCTCAAGTCTGGCCGTTTTTAGTTGATTAGTAGGGCTTAGTAGGAAGACAGTTACACCTCAAGCACCCCTGTCGAAAAATCAGAGAACCAGTTCACTGGGGCTCTCGTGCTGCTCAGTTGGGAGCTGCGGCACGATTGGGGACGTCCGGCCCAGGGGAGACCTTAGGGTTGGTGTGCTTGATCAAAGGGTTTCTGTTCGCCGAACGACCGAAAACCTCCTGGAAATAGGCGGATAAGATTAGTGCGAGAGAAAATCACAACCAAAAACCCCTTTTTTAATGCGTATGGTCCGAGATTTTTGTAACATGGCGAAGAAGAATGGTCCTCCGTTTCGAAAGCTAACCTGCAAAATATGCAAAGTCTATAGATGGAGTGAAGACTTCGGGGGAAGGAGTTGCAAGGAACTCACAGATGGCGTCAGTGTCTGTGACTTCTGCGAACTCGAGAAGCGCCTGGGCGAGAGCATCGCTCAACTGAGAGAGGAGAACTCCCTCCTTAAAAGGGAAGTTCAACTCTTAAAAACAGAGAGATGCAGATGCTCAGGCGAGAAGGCTCCGGACGTCCAACAGCCGATTTCTTCTGCTGAAGGGCTTCCTCAACGAGCCAAAAAGAAGAAAAGAAAGAAGAGAAAGTAGAAATAGAAGAAGAGAAAGTAGAAAGAGAAGAAGAGAAACTAAAAGGAGAAGAAGAGAAAGTAGAAAGAGAAGAAAAGAAACTGGAAACAGAAGAAGAGAAAGTAGAAGCAGAAGAAGAGAAACGGGAAACAAACGAAGAGATAGCAAAGGAAGTCAAGAAGAAGAATAAGAAGAAGAAGAAGAAAAAATTAGAGATACAAGAGGAAAGCGGCAAGTCGCCTCCGAAAGGAAAGACTAAGTCGTCCGCAGTCAAATGTGCAAGAGTCACCCTTATTGGTGATTCTCAAGCACGGGGTCTGAAGCCCCTGCTAGCGGCCCGCCTTCGCACAAGCGTTAAGGTGAGCTGCATCCCAGGTTGTGGGAATATGCAGGTAAGAGCTGAGGCCGAGAAGTCTCAGATTTCAGAGACTTCAGTCGTTGCCCTTATGGTAAGTGGCAACGACCTCTACCTCAGAGGAGGTAGGGTAGGCCCTACAGGTGAAATTATGAGGACAGTTATGGGCGCTGTCGACGACTGTGGACTGAAAACCCGCAGACGCGTCGTGGTGGGGATGCTCCCGAGGTGGGGTCCAAGCCGGACTGCCCACTTGAGGAACATGTCACTAAACAGGCGCCTTGCAGACCTCTGTACGGCTGAGGGTGTCTTTTTTGTGGACCCGTACGCCGTGTTCTATGGTAGAAAAGACCTCTACCAAAGGGACGGGGTGCACCTCTCCTTTAAGGGCAAGGCGTTCCTAGCCAACCTCATCCAGGATGTCGTGGAGCGCACCCAAAGGAGTGTCCGGCCCATTGGGAAGGCGGACGTACGCCAGTACGCCCGAGTCACTCCCCAAACAACCTTCTCGGAGGTTGTTAAAAATGGTGCCACCACGACAAACAAGAAGCCGGGAAACGGAAGAGTATAGGGGGTCCTACATTAGGGGACTCCCTGAAGGTTCTTCTGTTCAATGCGAGGTCAATCAGGAACAAGTTTCCTGAGCTCCGTGGCCTCGTAGCGACGGAAGAACCCGAAATGGTAGCCATAACAGAATCGTGGATAAAAACCTCAAACCGAGACTTTGAAGGCGAATTCACGGTTCCTGGCTACCAACTCTTCCACAAAGATAGGCCAGACAGAGAGGGTGGCGGTGTAATGTTGTATGTCAAGGATACAATCAAATCTACGAACTCCAACGTTATATCCGACCACGAGCTCCTAGGCGTTGACCTAGACATCGGTCCTGCCAAATACAGGACCCTGCTGCTTTACAGACCCCCTTCCCAATCTGTTGAGAAGGACAGGGAACTGTACCAGCTGCTGGGTGAGCTGGTTCAAGGCAGAGTGTGCATCGTTATGGGCGATTTCAACAGCCAAGTTGACTGGGAAACCAGAGCAGCCTGTGGCGAGAGCGCGCTACTCCTGGAGTTCGCCAACAACGAGTTCCCCACTCAATGGGTCAGAGAACCGACGAGAGGAGACAATATCCTCGACTTGGTCTTCACCTCTGAGGATGATATCGTTGAGGATATCTCTGTAGGCGAAGAGCTTGGTGGCAGTGATCACCAGCTAGTTAGATTTAGCGTCAAGATCCCGAAGGTAAGGTCTGTTGCCAGTCAATTAAAGAAACTTGACTTGAGAAGAGCAGACTTTGCAAGCCTTCGAGCTGGACTGACTGACGTGAGGCTAGAAGTGTGCGATGCCGTTGAAGACTCGTGGAATAGTTTCAAAACCACATTCATGAGTCTTCAATCGCGTTTCATCCCTCTGAAATGCCCCCGTCTGTCTTCTGTTCAACCTAAGTGGTTTAATCGAGAAATCGGCCAACTGCTTAGGGAGAAGAGAAATGTGTACCGGCAATCGAAGATCTCGGGTGACTTTGACGAATACCGGAGGCTAGCCAGGAGAGTGAAGTCCAGCATAAGGGCGGCTAAGCGGTCTGAGGAACTCCGAGTGGCGAGACTCTGTAAAGAGAATCCCAAGGAGTTTTTTGGATATGTGAACAGCCGTAAACCAATCCGTCGAACGATTGGCCCTTTGAGGAATGAGGAGAGGACATTAAAGCATTCAGATGCAGAAAATGCTAACCTCCTCAACGACTACTTCTCTTCAGTGTTTACTGAAGAGTGTGGTCCCATTCCCCAGCCGACGGATTCCTACTCGGGGGAAAAGCTGGAGGCAATGGACTTCACCGAAGGAGAAATAAAGAAAAAGATCGCTGACCTAAAGACGAATAAGTCCCCTGGACCGGACGGGTTTCTACCTAAAGTGTTGAAGGAAGTGTGCGATGAAGTATCACGACATCTGTGCGCTATCTTTAACATGTCAATCCGGACCGGATGCGTTCCTAGAGACTGGCGTGAGGCGGAGGTGACTCCTATCTTCAAGAAAGGAGACCGTAACCAACCGTCGAACTACCGACCTATCAGTCTCACTTCGATAGTCGGTAAACTCATGGAAAGCATCATGGTGGACAAAGTGACGTCGTATTTAGAGTCAAACCTGCTACTGAGGAGTTCCCAGCACGGCTTCCGAAGGCAACGGTCATGCCTGACGAACCTTGTGGAATTCTTCCACTTCGTTTTCAGTGAGCACGATCGGGACAAGGCGGTGGATGTGGTCTACCTAGACTTTCAGAAAGCCTTTGATAAGGTACCACACCGCCGCCTTCTCCGGAAAGTGCGAGCGCTTGGCATAGACGGAAAGGTAGCCGGCTGGATCGAGAACTGGCTAAGTGGCAGACGGCAACGGGTGGTGGTAAATGGACAGTCTTCTGAGTGGGTGCCCGTTACTAGCGGGGTGCCTCAAGGTTCTGTCCTGGGACCACTACTATTTATCATCTACGTCAACGACATGGACGGTGACATGGTTGCGAAGATTTCCAAATTTGCCGACGATACCAAGCTTGGTATGAACGTTGCAAAGGATGGAAATACTGCCCGCCTGCAGGAAGATCTTGGGAAGATTGGGGAGTGGTCGGACACGTGGCAAATGCCTTTTAACGTGGGCAAATGCAAAGTGATGCATATCGGCCACAGAAACCCCCAATCTCAGTATATCCTTAAGGGCACTGCTATTGAATCCACCGACACTGAGAAGGACTTGGGTGTAACAATCACTAGTGACCTCAAGTTCTCGAAACAGTGCATTGAGGCGGAGAAAAAGGCCCAAAGGATGCTAGGCTATATTAAGCGCCAGTTTGGTTATCGGAACCAGGAGATTGTACTGTGCCTGTACAACTCACTTGTCCGACCGCACCTGGAGTATGCCGTACAATTTTGGAGTCCTTCATTGCGAAAGGACATCGCGAGATTGGAACGCGTACAAGCCAGGGCAACCAAGCTGATTCCCTCTATCCGACATAAAAGTTATGAGGATAGACTAAGGGAGTTAGATCTGTTCTCACTGGAAACCCGTAGACTGCGTGGTCAGCTCATCGAAGTCTTCAAAATACTTCGAGGGTTCGACAATGTTGACTACCGGGATATTTTCACACTGAGTGAGAACAGAACGCGCAATCACGGCTTCAAACTTGAACTGAAGCGTTACAACCGCAATCTGTGTGGAAACTTTTTCACCTACAGTATCTGCGGTAAGTGGAACGCACTTCCAGTGGAAGTTGTCAACAGTGAATCTGTTGACCAGTTCAAGTCAAGACTAGACAAAGTCTTGAAAAGTGGCCGTTTATGGACGCAAAACAATTGAGCAGCCATGTGCCCGCTCAATTGCTAGTCCAAAGGTACCCTCTTTGAATGGACCGTAAGGTCTCCTAGGGTACTTACTTTCCTTGTTACTCCTTGTTACTCTCTCTCTCTCTCTCTCTCTCTCTCTCTCTCTCTCTCTCTCTCTCTCTCTCTCTCTCTCTCTCTCTCTCTATTTCTCTCTCTCTCTCTCTCTCTCTCTCTATTTCTCTCTCTCTCTCTCTCTATTTCTCTCTCTCTCTCTCTATTTCTCTCTCTCTCTCTCTATTTCTCTCTCTCTCTCTCTATTTCTCTCTCTCTCTCTCTCTCTCTCTATTTCTCTCTCTCTCTCTATTTCTCTCTCTCTCTCTATTTCTCTCTCTCTCTCTCTATTTCTCTCTCTCTCTATTTCTCTCTCTCTCTCTCTCTCTATTTCTCTCTCTCTCTCTATTTCTCTCTCTCTCTCTATTTCTCTCTCTCTCTCTCTCTCTCTCTCTCTCTATTTCTCTCTCTCTCTCTCTCTCTCTCTCTCTCTATTTCTCTCTCTCTCTCTCTCTCTCTCTATTTCTCTCTCTCTCTCTCTATTTCTCTATTTCTCTCTCTCTCTATTTCTCTCTCTCTCTCTATTTCTCTCTCTCTCTCTATTTCTCTCTCTCTCTCTCTCTCTATTTCTCTCTCTCTCTCTCTCTCTATTTCTCTCTCTCTCTCTCTCTCTATTTCTCTCTCTCTCTCTCTCTCTATTTCTCTATTTCTCTCTCTATTTCTCTATTTCTCTATTTCTCTCTCTATTTCTCTATTTCTCTCTCTATTTCTCTATTTCTCTCTCTATTTCTCTATTTCTCTCTCTATTTCTCTATTTCTCTCTCTATTTCTCTATTTCTCTCTCTATTTCTCTATTTCTCTCTCTATTTCTCTCTCTCTCTCTCTCTATTTCTCTCTCTCTCTCTCTCTATTTCTCTCTCTCTCTCTCTCTATTTCTCTCTCTCTCTCTCTATTTCTCTCTCTCTCTCTCTATTTCTCTCTCTCTCTCTCTATTTCTCTCTCTCTCTCTATTTCTCTCTCTCTCTCTATTTCTCTCTCTCTCTCTATTTCTCTCTCTCTCTCTATTTCTCTCTCTCTCTCTATTTCTCTCTATTTCTCTCTATTTCTCTCTATTTCTCTCTATTTCTCTCTATTTCTCTCTCTCTCTCTCGAGAGAGAGAGAGTCACAAGGAGTCACAAGGAAAAGAAGTACCCTAGAAGACCTTACGGTCCATACGAGAGGGTACTTGTTACGAGTCAGGGACTCGTGAGCCTGTCAGCGAACCAGGACTTTATCCAGGCGCCTTTTGAACTGCTCCACAGAGTCGCTGTTCACGACTTCTGGCGGAAGCGCGTTCCACTCGTTGCAGATACTGTAACTGAAGAAGTTCCCGCATCTGTCCCGGTGATAACGCGGCAGCTCAATTTTGTAGCCGTGGTTTCTCGTTACGCCCTCGCTTAGTTGGAACATGTCCCCGTTGCTTACGTGGTCAATACCTCGGAGGATTTTGAAGACCTCGATTAATTGACCGCGCCGTCTTCGGGTTTCCAGTGAGAAGAGGTTTAGTTCTTCTAGGCGGGCTTCGTAACTTTTGTGCCTGATCGAGGGGATCAGTTTGGTCGCCCTGGCTTGTACTCGCTCCAGTCGGGCGATGTCCTTCCGAAGGGATGGACTCCAAAACTGGACTGCGTACTCCAGGTGAGGTCGGACCAGGGAATTAAAGAGAGTGAGAACGATTTCCCTGTTCCGATACCCAAACTGTCGCTTGATATACCCCAAGATTCTCTGGGCTTTCTTCTCCGCCTCGATGCACTGCTTGGAAAACTTGAGGTCGCTGGTGATCACGACTCCCAAGTCTTTTTCAGAGAGAGAGAGAGAGCGCGCGCGCGCACAGACATGGAAAAAGACTTGGGAGTCGTGATCACCAGCGACCTCAAGTTTTCCAAGCAGTGCATCGAGGCGGAGAAGAAAGCCCAGAGAATCTTGGGGTATATCAAGCGACAGTTTGGGTATCGGAACAGGGAAATCGTTCTCACTCTCTTTAATTCCCTGGTCCGACCTCACCTGGAGTACGCAGTCCAGTTTTGGAGTCCATCCCTTCGGAAGGACATCGCCCGACTGGAGCGAGTACAAGCCAGGGTGACCAAACTGATCCCCTCGATCAGGCACAAAAGTTACGAAGCCCGCCTAGAAGAACTAAACCTCTTCTCACTGGAAACCCGAAGACGGCGCGGTCAATTAATCGAGGTCTTCAAAATCCTCCGAGGTATTGACCATGTAGGCAACGGGGACATGTTCCAACTAAGCGAGGGCGTAACGAGAAACCACGGCTACAAAATTGAGCTGCCGCGTTATCACCGGGACAGATGCGGGAACTTCTTCAGTTACAGTATCTGCAACGAGTGGAACGCGCTTCCGCCAGAAGTCGTGAACAGCGACTCTGTGGAGCAGTTCAAAAGGCGCCTGGATAAAGTCCTGGTTCGCTGACAGGCTCACGAGTCCCTGACTCGTAACAAGTACCCTCTCGTATGGACCGTAAGGTCTTCTAGGGTACTTTTCCTTGTGACTCCTTGTGACTCTCTCTCTCTCTCTCTCTCTCTATATATATATATATATATATATATATATATATATATATATATATATAAATATTTGATGATTAACACCCACAAGGAAAATGGAAAAATGATTCCGAGCGCTTTCTTCTTTATTCTAAAAGACCTCTTCATGGAATTATTTTTACATGGCTATAGTCAGGATCATACTATTAATTGGAATAGTGCTAAACTTGTTATTAAATGTATAAACTACATTTCAAGGAATATTTTGGTGTATCTCTATTAATACTCTCCCAAATATTAATATTAGCCCTGGATTGTTTAGCCTAGATCCTTTCATATCTAATTATATTAAATCACAACTTAAAGTGTTTAAAGAATTTGTGACCCCTAGTTAGGGTTTTGATGGAGTAACTCGTAATAATCCCCCCCCACTCTTTACAATTTAAGACATTGTCTGACCTGACCTATGTTAATAAAGACGAAAGCGCTCGGAATCGAATTTCCATTTCCTTGTGGGCGTTATTTATTATATAGAACAAAGACGAAAGCTCTCGGAATCATTTTTCCATGTTCCTTGTGGGTGTTATTTATCACACACACACACACACATATATATATATATATATATATATATATATATATATATATATATATATATATATATATATATATATATATATATATATATATATATATATATATATATATATATATATATATATATATAATATATACACACACACACACACACAACACAGAGCTATTTTAATACAAGCATTAAAAGTTTATAAATGTGACGGTAACCTAATTACAACTATTGCAAAACTATTTTGTATTGACCTGACGAATCTGTATATGAATAATGAATTTATGTGTGAAATCAGTTACCAGTGGTATAAGACAAGGGTTTACTCGTTCCACACAGTTATTTGTGGTGGTGGTAAACCAAATTATAAAATAAATATGTGAAACAGGAATTGGTTTGAAGAATGAAATACTGTATTTGCCGGACTTTTCTTTGCTGATGATGGATTGCTCTTGACCAATTCTATAAAAGCCATGGAGCAGCTGTTGGATGTACTCGAGGATTTAGCTGGAAAATGTGGTCTTTAAATAAGCCGAGATAAAAGTAAATGTTTGATCTTTAATGAAAATTACAAACCTGAAAGTATAAAAAACATAAAAGTATACAAAGGATAAAATATTGTAGGAAAATGGTCAATGTAACATATTCAGTGATAGCAAGATCCTGCAACCGACTTATGATAGGAAAAACATTTTGGAAATCAGTAGTGCGACCATGGGTGATGGCTGGATAAGAAACTGGAATAGCAAAGAAATAAAGAAATTACAAAAGATTGAAAATTCAGTTTGGAGAAAACTTTAGGTGCTCGCGGATATGCTCTGAATGTTCCACTCAGAGGAGAGGTTGGGGGGCCCTCATTAGAAGCAAGAGACATGAGACAAACAATTAGTTATGGATGGTATAAAAAGAACAAGGGAAATGATTTATTGCAGAAAGTTCTGGACGATCTGGGGAATAACCCTAAGTGTATGAGATGGATACAACGGAAAACTTATATGAGCAAGATCGTTTTAAGGAATGTAGAACAACTGGAACATATAAACAAGGAAAAAATTAAAAAGAGAATTTATAATTATGATGAAACAAGCTGGATGAAGGAATTGGAAGAGACAACAACAATTAAACTACATAAACAATTCAAGTCGACCATTCAACAAGAAGAATCGTCTGAAAATTCTAATAAATCAGTTGTTATTCAGAGCTAGAACAAATACACTTCAATTAAACTGGAGAAATAGATTTACAGATGGGGAATTAAATTGTAAGATGTGTGATGCAGGTCTAGAAGTAAATCTGGAACATTTTATGATGAAATGTAACCTTAGTAGATATAAGAAGATTGAGTGGAAGGGAAACAAATAAGTTTGTCGTAGAATGGACTCCCGACGATATACCATATCACTATTCGTTGAGGGAACTTCTTTAATTATCTTTAGAGTGCGTTAATGTCTGGCGGGCCGATATTATGTATCTTTGATATGCTTAAGAAGTGCAACTGAGCTCAAAGATAATAATATTGCTATCATTAATAAAATATTTTTATTAATAATAACTATCAACAAACGCAAAATATTGACATAAACAGAGAATGGAAAGGGTCGTGGGGGCTCGGGCTAATCCGAGGATTGAAGGATTTAAAAAGGTTAAACAAACATAGAGTTAAAGAGATGGGATGGTTCGCTAAACCATTTAAAGAACAGGATAGAATTGACAAAAGGGTTAAGTACTCAAAGGTGACGTTTGGCTTACGTAACTTTATACGAGTGGTGCAGTGGAAGGCGACGTGAAGGAATTTTCGGTCCGCTGGCGAGTTCCAGCCGAAGGGGGGGAAAAAGATGATCCTGAAGGGGCGTCTAGGGAATGAGAACCGTTTCTCGACAAACGGCTTGAAGAACAATGGCTGTTCTACGTTGTTCTCTTCTGAACAAAGGGGGGGTGAGAACCGTCTCTTGTCTACGGGCTCAAGAACAATAACTGTTCTAATGTTGTTCTCCTCTGAACAACGCGGGAAGGGTGAGAACCGTTTCTTGGCGAAGGGCTCAAAAGAACAATGGCTGTTCTAACGTTGTTCTCTTCCTGAACAACGAGGGAAGAGGTGAGAACCGTCTCTTGTCTATGGGCTCAAGAACAATAACTGTTCTAATGTTGTTCTCCTCTGAACAACGCGGGAAGGGTGAGAACCGTTTCTTGGCGAAGGGCTCAAAAGAACAATGGCTGTTCTAACGTTGTTCTCTTCCTGAACAACGAGGGAAGAGGTGAGAACCGTCTCTTGTCTATGGGCTCAAGAACAATAACTGTTCTAATGTTCTCCTCTGAACAACAAGGGGGAAGGGTGAGAACCGTTTCTTGGCGAAGGGCTCAAAAGAACAATGGCTGTTCTACGTTGTTCTCTTCCTGAACAACGAGGGGGAAGCCTTAAGGACTTGGCGTCACGAAAGGCTCGAACCTTTGGCACTCAAGGGATATTGTCCTCCTTCTGGACAAGTGATGGTGAATCTCGAGAGAGGGTCGTGGTGATGTTTCGCGACGAAAATCTGGTTCTCCAATCTGATCTTAGTGGTAAAGTTTCCATCTAAATAGTGGAGACACTCCCTTGGCGTGGGGTACAATGTAGTGGGAACTTCGAGGGAATGCACAGCCGTACCTGAGAACAATACCTTATCTGCCCATAAGCCTAACTCAATCTGGGGAGGTCGGCGTATGGGGACGAACGGGGGGACGATAACCTCCTTGTTTAAACATTGACATCCGGTGGCTGTGATAAGGCGCCAAGCTTCGAAGCGAAGATGCACGTGGGAGCATCGTGGTTTTAAATAGTGATAGGGGTTGAAATTAACGCGTTTTCAACCCGTTCTATCACAAAGTTAAATATTGCGGTTTAACGGGGGAGAAGAAAGACAAAGATAAATGTATATACTGCATATTGTCTGAATGAAAGGAAAAGAATTATAGAAGAAAATAGTGGTGAAATACAGGAAGAGGAAGATAAATGAAAAATTAAAGAAATACGGATAGTCCGGTGCTGATACACAAGCCATCCCGGACGCCATCATCTGATCTGATCTGATTATAAGATGGATATTGGTTTGCTTCTATCTTTGCAATGAAGGAATAAAATGAAACATGGGTTGAGGAGCTTACCTTGTGGGAAAAGCTTTAGGAAACAGACAGAAAACAGAGCGTGGTATTGACTGGAAGGAGGTCAGCGTGGATGGGTGTTATCAGAAGCGTATCTCAGATATTTTCTAGGCCCTTTATTATTCATAGTTGATATAAATGATCTTGGAGAGGCTGTAAATAGCGAGTGTCAATTTTTGCTGATTACAGTAAATTGGCAGCTGTAGTCAAAGAAGTTGGGGGTAGCTTTAAACTGCAGTTACCTAAATAATTCTTTATCTTGGGTTGAGAAGTGGCAGTGACTTTTAACCTTAAAAAATGCAAAGTGATAATAAAGAATTTAGCTATGAATTGGATCGGTATTGGCTGATTTCTGTTTACCAAGAAGTGGATTGACGCAAATAATAGAGCAAATAGGGTGCTAGAATACATTAAGAGTAATGTTAGCTAAGGAGTAAAGAGATTATCCCTAAACTCTACAACTAGTCTATCAGGCCACCTTTTGAGTACTGTATATAAGCATGATCATCACATTATAGGCCTCATATCAACCTCCTAGAGTCTGTACAAATGATGGAAACAAAAATAATACCTTCCCTTAAGCACCTTGAATATGGTGATCGACTGAACAAAGGTATAATTAAGCTTTTGAAAATCTGTTCTGGGAAGGATAATTTGTATAAGTTATTTGAGTTGATAGATAGGCCAAAGCTACCCTTTCACCAGGGATCTACCAACCACACTAACTCTATTCTTTATGCTATTTATATCAAAACTTTTCCTGGAGATACTCTTTCGACCGGCCAAAAAATCTTTCAAGCTCGAACTATACTTTTTTTCTACATTTTCAAAGTTTTCACCACTATACCCTCTCTTAATATTAGTTCTACTACTCTAGCAATATTTATGCCTTTAATATGTCTTAATGTCAAATGAGTAAAACAAGGTAGTAATAGGACTAGGGTTCTCCACTTGGAAAGTAAAAAAAACAAAGGTGCAGGCTGGATGTTAGAAAATATTTTCTCACCACTAGAGTGGTAGATTACTGGAATAGTTCTACACCCGAGAGAGTAGACAGTCCAAACTTGAATGTTTGAAAACTCAAATTGGATGATTATTAGTCAAGGAGGGTAATTATGGGGGGAGGGGTATTCTGGACTAGTTCCTGTGGATGCAGTTTTTTATTTTTGTATATTTTGAGTGATTGGATTTTGACAAGTCTTGGTGGAGATGCTTTGTTTTTGACGCTTTCTTTTGGAAGGTTTGAATTGTCTATTGTAGATGTATGATCTGACAATCCTAGGGATGCATTTTGTGGGTGGAGTTTCATGGATGCGTATGAGCCCTTGTGGCCTTTGTCATTCGTGAAATTATGTTATGAGATGTTTGATGGTGATCTATGGTAGTCCTTGTTGCTCTCTGCCATTCAAAATTTGTGTTTGATTTCATTTTTGCTTTTGCTATTCAGTATCCCTTCTACAACATGGTCTCCTGCGGCTGTTCATATTTGTCCCCGAAACTTATATTCATTTCCTATAATATATTTTTGCTGATGACCAAAGATTTCCATTGCATTAACAAGAGGTTGTTTTTGTCAATCAACTAGACACTTCACTTCGCCTACAAAATCTTTCAATAAACAACCTCAAAATATCCTCCCTAAGGTGATGTGAGTTGGAGAACCATGAGGTAGATGATATCTAAAGGATTGCGTGCCACTTCAGCCCCACTGCTTCGACATCTTTTTACTTCTATGTAGATAATTTGAACATCATACATCAAAGTTAATATAATCCCTTGGTGAACAACCCAGCGAGACATTATCGACCACCCAATCCAAACCACAAAAACATCCAAAGGATTCAGGCAATCATAAACTCAACATATGAACAATCCATTTCTTTGTATGCATTGATCATATTTTGGCTTTGATTGCCTCAATCATTTGAGTTGTTCACCCTAGGGATTATATTAACCCTGGGGTATGATGTTTAACTGCAAATTTGTATAAAAAAGATTTTTAATTATATTTTCCAAGATATATGGAATTATATTAATTACATTAATGGTCTTTCCTACATACTTGATAATTACTTTCATCTGACCAGATAACTTTGGGCGATTGATCATGTGTTCAATTTTTTCTGTTGGCTTAAGATATCCATGACTTCATTCTTTGCCTCTTTTTAGTTCTTCATCTTCGGGTCCCTTTTTAACTGTTCTGGGTAATATTGTTGAACTTGAAACTTCATTGAATTCCCCAGTAATTTCGAAAGATGTTTTTCTGTGAATTGAGAGTTAAGCTTGAATGACAGATGTCTTCTCAAGTATTGTAAGACTTTTCTTCCACTCGCTTCTTTGGTACAAAGATCGGGGTCTCTTGATTTCGTTTTATAGTGGTTTGGTCACCATACCTTGAATATTTTATTTCTGTAGAAATTAGTAATTGTGAAAAATTGGCTAGGAGAAGATGAATTTGTGCTCTCTGTGCCTTTTGTAAGTACTTATTTAAAACGATTTTGAATATAAATGTTAGTGCTGCTTTGTGTACCTGCATCATCATTTAGACTGACGCGGTTCTCCTTTAGGGACTCTTTCGATAACAGCCGTTTTTATTTTTCCCTCCAGCAACTTGTTTCATCTTGCCTCAACCGAGAATACCCGGGGGAGAATCTCCATGGCCAGAAACATCCCCCTTTCATCCCTTTGAAACCGTGGATCAGGATATGCCCGATACAGGACTCGAGATTTCCCAGCCTTGCTCAAGGAATTAAGAGACTCGCATCCGGCCCATGGTAAGCCTCATGGGAAAAATTGATAGAGCCTCATGTTTATTAAGCCTGTCCCTCCTGTCCAATTCTAAGAACGGAAACAAAGTAGTTAGAATTACTTTATGTCGCACTGGTGGGGCTGACTGAGTCTTTAGAATGAGACATGGTTAATGATAACTAATGAAAAGGATGCTATTAATAACCTTACTTAATGAGTATTTTAACCGTACAAATCTGATGAAATGCATTTACGTTGGACGCAGTATCAATAATGTCAGAAAACGTGCGATTAATATAATATTTCTTGTAAATCTCTTCGGAAAATAATTATTAATTGAAGTGGCGAAACGTAGGGAATGGATGACCATAGAGAGAGTTTCCTTTGTTACATGTTCTCATTAAATATTAACGACCTAGATTATGGTAGAAGAAATAACAGCTCTTTGTAATGAACTAATATTTCAATGACATTGGCAGTTCAAAACATATAATCACTAATTAATGAACAAAGGTAATTGTGAATTATTAATCCGTGACTAAAAACCCAACAGCCTATAATAACATGTAGAGAGGAAAACATTGCTCGAATTAAGTTCTCGTATTTTTAGATTAAAAGCTTATGGGTTCGATCTACAGTAAGATATAAGGAACTAATCAAATATTGATAATTTTATAATCATCAAAAACCTACATATACAAATTTTTTAAAAATAATTATGATTGATATTCATAATTACTCTTTCGTATTACCTATATTTATGTCTCCTGTTTTGGGGACAGGTGCAGTAATTGGTAACCCATTATCATTATTATTATTCCAGAAATGGAGAGCGCCCCTGGTAAAAGAGTAATAGGCCCCATCCAGCGTCCCACTCGTTCGGTGTTTAGAGAAAATCTGATTGCGTGAGTTGTTTCTATTTTGTTTCCTAATTAATAAAAAAGTAAACCATATGGGTAGAATCCAACGAAGAATCGTTGAACAGAACGAAAAATGGAAAATCTAATGAATAGAAAGAAGGGGAAGATCGAAAGAGCGAGGCTATTTTGGCGTCTTTATATTAAAGCACTCGTCGGTATCTCTCGGGCATCTCACCGAGTCCTCCCGCCCCCCCCCCCACTACAAACACCACATCTGCCACAAACACAGTATACATTACTACACTGACAGTACACACAGTTGAACACATATTCACAACATACCTGACGCTTGCACAACTGGGGAAAAATTTGCTGGAACTCCCTGAGAACCCCATCCAGTTAGTGGAGGCCCTGGACACTAATCCAGGTGTATTTTGTTTGGTGACGCCTAATACCCTTCAACTCAGGGAAGGGGGCCTTGCGAGAGTATCTACAGCTACTGTGAACAAATTCTTTCACATATTGAACATTCATCAACTCGAGTTTGCACTCTTTCCTGGTAATTCCTCTCTTAAGCATTGCAGCAATTTCTTTTATTAAAATTAATAGGTCTTTTGAAGCTAAAAAAAAAACTTAATGTGTGTTTGTGGAAAATGAAGAATTTAAAATCTTTTTTGTTTCCATGCTAAAAATAGGCTCACACCGTACCCATTTTTGTAGCATTGTTTATTTACCTCCGCAGGAAAGCCCGCGAGTGTTTGCAAGAATATATTTGGAGGAAATATATGCCCACTCCTTCAATGGCCTCACTCGGAGATACTCGCAAATTTGAACCTTCAACGCCGCCCATGAGGACTTTTAGTCTATGGGAAACTGGTCCGGCATCACCACAAACATCTTGGACAGCAAAGGAGGCTTCTCCGGGCATGTTGAATATTTCTTCAATGTCTGAGGATTCTTCAGAGCTGCCAGATTTAGATTCGGATCTTATTAATAAGATGGATCCACTGGTGTGTCCATTTTGTGTTAGTCATGGGCGTCGAAGAGATGTCTATCATCATTTGAAGGTTTGGCTCCTGTTTTTTTATCTCTTATAGTCTAACATTACCTGTTCTTAAATACTGATTATTACTAGACTTAATATAATAGGAAGCCTATTTATTTTCATTCATTGAAGAAAAGGAAAATGGAAAATATCTTATTTTTAACTTAAGAGTCCTAACTTGGTTCATAGGTATGGCATTTGAATAAAGTGTCTAATGTTTTTCTTTTCAGGATGCTGAAGGAAAAGTGATATGTCCTGTCCTTAGACACTACCAGTGTCAGATTTGCGGTGCCACTGGCGAGAATGCCCACACACAAAAATTTTGCCCCGAGGACAAAAGGTGACCCTGTCAAAGCTGGTGTACCTCCAGGGCTTTATTCAGACCTATTCGGGCCTATTATTTCCGGCGATGATTAAATTATCATCATGATTAAATTTTATGTTGCCATTTTTTCTCTTCTTTTTACCAATTATATCTTTATTGCAAAGTGTGGGTTGTGGGGTAAACCATATTATTTTGAAGTGGTAGTTGAAGCTTGTTTAAAACTTATCAGTTCGAATGGCGCGGTGTGGCGGTAAAGAAGTGAGAGAGACCGAGTGGACATTGCCATGTGCAGCCATATCGGGTAGACATGAGTGCGTGTGAGGGATCATAAAAAACGGGGGATCATTGCCTATAAGTTGAGGCAAGTGTTTCGGGCGGGTGAAGGAAGTGTGGGCAGAGGTATGATAATGGGACAAGCACAGACCGGGCACCACTTTCTCCTTATGGTGGGAGTGAAAGAAGTGGTAAAGATGGGAACAAAGATTCCTTTATAGAGCGTATTATCTTGTTAAAAAGCAACAGAAGATCTGTAAATAGAGGGGGACGCGCAGCGCTCCGCGTCAAATTCACTGTCTTCGACGTTTACTGCCCAAATGGTAGGCACTCCATGGGGGCATGCACCCAGCAAAAGATGCCTTTCCTATCGATATCACACCACATGATGCAGGAGGTTGACGAATCCACGGGGTATAAATACTGGGAAATTTCAAGGAAACCACCCAGAGCATCCGTATACAGGAGATGCCAATGGTCCACCGTGGAGGCGGCGCTCATATAATCGGTGGAAGTAAAGAAACGCTCCTGCGGGGAGGAACCCACGTCGGCCCGAAGACAGAGATAACGTTTCACGCGAGCAGCAAGAAGACTCTAGGCCAAACGAAGGGTCAGATTGGTTGGTGGCTGCAGGAGAAGGAGAGACATATTATTATCATCACTAGTGAACATAAAAACAAATCCAATGATGGTATCTCTGCCGGAAATGGAGAAGAGAGGATAATCGAAAACGAGTTAAATGTTAATAGCCCGAGTATTCTAAATATAAGACTTCTTGGGATGCTCTGGACCGGATGTGCACGCAATACTCAAAGATGTTATTTGCCTACCATGGCGTTTGGGGGTTTAGCTAGGCCAAGTTGGACCTACGAGAGAGCTTATCGTTACAAATGAGGCACAGGGACATCAATAATTACTTGGGCGGTGTTATGATGATTGTCTAGTGACGGTGCCGGAGAATGACGCAGGGGGATTTGTGATAGAAATGCTACAATTCCTTAGAGGCTGCCTACTCAACGGCAGCTGTGATGTAAATTATTGACCTGGCGTCCGACCATGAGGAGTGATCTATTGCAGTAGTTGACCATCTGCTCAAGAAGCGTTATGGACAAGGACGAAAGGTCCTCTCCGATCGAAAAATTACCAGGGCAAAATGAAACGAAAGGGAACTAGAAAGATCGATCCCGTAGTAATTAGAGAAAGGATTGCGGATAAAACCTTTGATGATCGAGTAGGGTCCCGCCTCCATTGACAGAAAATTGCCCCTTTAGTCACATCCCGTTATATATATATATATATATGAGCTCTAAAAGGGTTTCAATGCTACCCCCTCCCGCTTCCTCCCTTGGGCAGTAATAGAAAAGAAAGGGTGGACAGTTTAAAAAGGTTCCAAATAGTTAATCATTGGGAATTATATTTGAGAACGCCGAAAAGGTTTGGTGGAGGTTAAATAATCTCCGATGTTTGTTTGGTTACAAGATTCTACAAAAGTTATTGACACCTTTTAATGAACTCCTGTGGAGTGGTGGATCAATATCCAGAGGCGGATTCTGGATCCACTGGTTAAGCTTGTAGAGATGGAACATTTTCTGACATAGGCCGAGGTATCTGGTATCTAAATGCCTTCTAGTATTGAAGGTCATTCCTGGTCGTCTGGAATTTTTAAGTAATCAAAGAAAGACTAAACCTTTATAAAAATCATTTATTATCTTCAAAGCCCCAGGAACCCTGATATTCAACCTTGTTTTTTATATCACTTTATCATAATGCCATTCCTCGTCATTTCCAAACAATAATAAAAAATATAAATGTAAAATATTCAGCGATAAAAAGTGAAATATTAATCTTTAATATAATCTTTCCCGCCCAAACTAAAGCTTTAGGTAAATCGACCTGAAAATTGGCAACTGGTGAAATCGGCATCTAAAGAAGATTCTCAGACTTAAACAATTTAAATCAAGGGACAATAATGAGCTCCAGCCTAAGACTTTACTAGTGGGCGTCAAAGAACCTCAACTCCAGTCAATGGTTTAATTTTTCGCTTTACCACGATACGGTTGCCTGTTTCAGGCGAGGAGAGAGAGAAAGGCATAGTTTGTCCTTCCTCCTACAATCGCAAGCAGTGGCTGTCATTTTAAGCTTTGAGTGAAAATGGGGGATTGGTGGGAGAAAAAAGTGGTCCACAATCTCATGTGCATTGTGGGATATCGTATGGGAAGGAAAGTACCAACCACACTTTTGCACCTCTTAAGACACGCAGCTGCGCACCCGCAACAATATGTAAATTGGGTATTCCAAATAACGCAACATATTTTGATTTTTATCAAATATCTGTCAAACTCAAGCGTTTGCTTACTCTTTATTCAATTGACCTAACATAATTTTGCAACCAAGCAATCTCCCTCTCCCCTCCATCTATAAACTGCACCCGAGAGATTATGCCCCTCAAATTTTATACGCCATCTTGATTGACACGCTGAATCAAATTGCCTGCTATTAACTCTATGCTTTGAAAACAAGCAAATGTAATGAACGTACATTATTTCAAGTACTTTTACTATTACTATAAAAGGAGCTCAAGAAAGTATCTGATAACTCCCTAAAATTAACCCCTGTCTCCTTCCGCCCTCCATCTACCACTCCTTACTCCGTCTCTTTCAGTCAGACAACCATGCACAACACCTATTGCTGGCCCTCTGGGATTTAAGGCACACCTTCGTGTGTGGTAATGTAAGCAAACAAACCCTTGTGATCACCCTTGCGTTATGGCGCTTATTTAGAGTTGTGTTAGGTGAAAGCAGGGAATGTGGAATGTGGCCATTTTCAGGAGAGCTGTATAACCCTCCTGGGCTTACGCCGCCCAATTAGAGTCCACTTTGAACTCCGTGGACTCTGAGGGGAAAATTTTAATGGAGATTTGACCTCCCAACTGGAGACAGGATACTCAGGCAGAACTTAAGGAAGAAAATTGCTAATCAATAGCCTATATGATACAGCCACTGTTCCACGGTCCAGTCCCACCTAGCACCCTCATCCATAAATCTATCCAAGCTATTCTCAAAATCTCCAAGGAGGAAGGACTCTTCTATCACATGCCTACTGAGTTTATTCCATTCATTTACCACCCGATTTGTAAATCAATTTCAACCAGTCTCTTTCCTAAACTTAAACTTGTCCAGCTTAAATCCATTGCTACCTGTCCTATCCTGTTCACTATAAATAAGGACCTTACCTATCTATCCCCTACTAGGCACCCACCCACTTTAAAACTACAATCAAGTCTCCTAAGCCATTTACCATAAGGTAAGCTCCTCAACCCATGATTTATTTTAGTCTTTCTTCTTTGCAAAGCTATAAGCAAACCAATATCTATCTTATATATCATACAGTAACCCAAATTCCACCTCCTAGTCAAGATAAGGACTACCCAATGCCAGGTACAGTTCCAGAATGATATCAACACTACTATTCATCACGCTCATCGCAATAAACCGTAATACACTATTATCTGTATTCCTAGTACTTATGCACTGTTTTCTGAGGCCGAGGTTGGAACTTACAAGGAGACGCACGTTTCTTTTGCGTTCTGACCTTTTCAACCTCTCCCGTTCAATTGATAAGTCACTGACCAACACGAAATTCAGTGTCATTTTTTTTTAGTTGATTTAGGACAATTTTGATGTGATCAGTACAAAAATCAAATTCGTTTAAGTCAATCATTGCCACCTTTTGATTTAACGCTACGTGAGTAGTAGTATTGAAGGGAGGAACCCGAGTCTACACACACACACACTTACAAGCACATGAAAACACACAAGTACACACATACACGAGCATATAAGCCTTTGACCTTTTCTAATGGACCCGGCCTCTCTTCCCTCTCCCCCTGATTGATTTGACATCAAAATGTTCCTTCCTCGTCCCCCACACTCTCACACACACATACACGCATTTGACCTTTCTCAACTAATTCCCTTGATTAGAAATAAGTGGCATATCGAAAGATTAAAATTTACTAAAAGTCCCGACTCTCAAAAAGAGGCGATTGCGAGGTGAGCTTATCGAATAATAAATGATTTTTATAAAGTTTTAGTCTTTCTCTGATTATTTAAAAATTCCAGACGACCAGGAATGACCTTCAATACTAGAAAGCATTTAGATACCAGATACCTCGGTCTATGTCAGACAATGCTCCATCTCAACAAGCTCAAGCAGTGGATCCAGAATCCAACTCTGGATATTGTTCTACCACTCCACAGGAGTTCATTAAAAGGTGTCAATAACTTTTTTAAAATCTTGTAACCAAACAAACATCGGAGATTATTTAACCTCCACCAAACCTGTTCGACGTTCTCAAATTTAATTCCTAATCATTAACTATTTTGAACCTAGCATTGAAACCCTTTTAGAGCTGATATATATATATATATATATATATATATATATATATATATATATATATATATATATATATATATATATATATATCGAATTAAAAAGTAAGCCTATTGAAATTAGGTCAGGTCTTTGGGTCACACTTCAGTCATATCGGGATGTGATTAAACGGGCAATTTTCTGTCAATGGAGGCAGGACCCTAATCGATCATCCACGAAGGTTTCTCGTGTACTAACTCTTAGTCCTCAAAGGTTTTATCCTCAATCCTTTCTCTTATTACTACGGGATCGATTTTCTAGTTACCTTTCGTTTCATTTTCCCCTGGCAATTTTTTGATGGGAGAGGACCTCTCGTTCTTGTCCATAACGCCTTTATGCAGAAGGTCTACTACTGCAATAGATCACTCCTTATGGTTGGACGCCAGGTGTAAATTTGCATCGCAGCTGACGTCGAGTAGGCAGCCTCTAAGGGATTGTAGCATTTCTATCGCAAATCCCCCTCCGTCATTCTCCGGCACCATCACTAGACAATCATCATAACACTAACCAAGTAATTATTGATGTCCCTGTGCCTCATTTGTAACGGTGAGCTCTCTAGTAGGTCCAACCTGGCCTAGCCCATCTCCCAAACCCGATCTTCAAACTGGATTGTAGGCAAATAACATCTGGGAGAATTGCATGCACAACCAGGCCAGAGCATCCCAAGAAGTCTTATATTTACTATACTCTGGCTATTAACATACCACTCTGTTTCGCTTATCCTCTCTTCTCCATTTCCGGCCAAGATACCATCATTGGGTTTGCTATTATGTTCACTAGTGATGATAATAATAAGCCTCTCCATCTCCTGCCTTCGGGCCGACGTGGGTTCCTCTCCGCATGAGCGTTTCTTTACTTCCACCGATTATATGAGCGTCGCTTCCACGGTGGACCATTGACATCTCCCGTACACGGATATCCCTGTTGTTTTCATTGAAATTCCACAGTATTTATACCCCGTGGATTCGTTACCCTCCTGCATCATGTGGTATGCTATCGATAAGAAAGGCATCTTTTGCTGGGTGCATGACCCCATGGAGTGCTCTAAAATTTGGGCACTTAACCCCATAGACAGTGAACTTTCACGCGCAGCGCTCCCCGTTCACCTCTATTTGCCGATCTTCTGTTGCTTTTTAACAAGCTCCTACGCTCTATAAAGGAATCTTTTTTACCCATCTTTACCACTTCTTCTTTCACTCCCACCATAAGGAGAAAGTGGTGCCCGGTCTGCTCTTGTCCCATTATCATACCTCTGCCCACACTTCCTTTACCTGCCCGAAACACTTGCCTCAAGTTATAGGCAATGATCCCCCGTTTTGTATGATTCCTTAAACGTACTCATGTCTACTTGATATGGCTGAACATGGCAATGTCCACTCGGTCTCTCTCTACTTCTTTACCGCCACACCGCGTCATTAGAACTGATAAGTTTTAAACAAGCTTCAACTTCCACTTCAAAATAACATTGTTTACCCCACAACCCACACTTTTCAATATATATATAATTGCTAAAAAGGAGAGAAAAAATGGCAACATAAAATTTAATCATGATGATAATTTAATCATCGCCGGAAATAATATGCCCGAATAGGTCTGAATACGGCCCTGGAGGTACACCAGCTTTGACAGGGTCACCTTTTGTCCTCGGATTTAATGGGCAAAAGTTTTGTGTGTGGGCATTCTCGCCAGTGGCACCGCAAATATGACACTGGTAGTGACTAAGGACAGGACATATCACTTTTCCTTCGGCATCCTGAAAAGAAAAACATTAGACACTTTATCCAAATACCATACCTATGAACCAAGTTAGGACTCTTAAGTTAAAAATAAGATATTTTCCATCTTCCTTTTCTTCAATGAATGAAAATAAATAGGCTTCCTATTATATTAAGTCTACTAATAATCAGTATTTAAGAACAGTTAATGTTAGACTCTAAGAGATAAAACAAACCATGAGCCAAACCTTCAAATGATGATAGACATCTCTTCGACGCCCATGACTAACACAAAATGGACACACCAGTGGATCCATCTTATAAATAAGATCCGATTCTACATCTGGCAGCTTTGAAGAATTCTCAGACATTGAAGAAATATTCAACAGTCCCGGAGAAGCCTCCTTTGCTGTCCAAGATGCGCTTGGTGATGGCAGACCAGTTTCCCATAGACTAAAAGTGCTCATGGGTGGCGTTGAAGGTTCAAATTTGCGAGTATCTCCGAGTGAGGCCATTGAAGGAGTGGATGTGGGCATATATATTCTCCAAATATATTCCTGCAAACACTCGCGGGCTTTCCTGCGGAGGTAAATAAACAATGCTACAAAAATGGGGACTGGATGAGTTTATTCTTAGGAGGGAGTCGAATAAGAGTTTAAATCCTTCATTTTCCACAAACAGACTTTAAAAGATATTTTGATTAGCTACAAAAGACCTATTAATTTTAATCAAATAAATTGCTGCAATGCTTAAGAGAGGAATTACCAGGAAAGAGTGCAAACTCGAGTTGATGAATGTTTAATATGTGAAAGAATTTGTTCCCAGTAGCTGTAGATGCACTCCCGAGCCCCCCTTCCCTCCCTCCGCTGAGTTGAAGGGTATTAGGCGCCACCAACCAAAGTACACCTGGATTAGTGACCAGGGCCTCCACTAACTGGATGGGGTTCTCTGGGAGTGCAAGCAAATTTTCCCCAGTTGTGCAAGCATCAGGTATGTTGTGAATGTGTTCAACTGTATATACTGTCAGCGTAGGAAGATGTTTGTGAGTATTTTGGGATGGTGACCGCATCGGAGCCTCATCAGGGTGACCAGTTGGATGCGCGTTATTTTTTTTTAGTTAATGTCTAGTGGAATGGTATTGAGGGAAATGTTTCGGACCCCTGGATTGGGATGCTTTGTGTTATTTGTGTGTTTTGTACACCTCCGCTGAGGTGTAGTCAGGTATGCTAGGTGTGTGACAGATGTGGTGTTTGTAGGAGGGCGGGCGGAATAACTCGGTGAGATGTTCGAGTGATACCGACGAGTGCTTTAATATAAGGACGCCAAAATAGCGTCGATCTTTCGATCTTCCCCTTTCTATTCATTAGATTTTCCATCTTTCGTTCTGTCCAACTATTCTTCGTTGGATTATACCTATTTGGTTTACTTTTACGGTATATTTATTTGAGAGAAAAAATATATATACAAATTAGCGTTACAAAAAAAATAGTTAATAGTGGGGAAAAAATTTGAGCGGAGAAGAGAAAGTTACACAAGTACTAGTAAGAAAAGAAATGGGTTCTCCAGGTACTACCGGAGGTCATATTTTTGTATATCTACTCAGTTATTTTAATCTTTTATATTAAATGAGTTTAGTTCTCCAGGACAGACTGGAGGACAAATATTTTACATTTTAAAATCAGGAATTTTTTTCATGACAGAGAATTATATCTCAGAAATTACATTCAATTTTAATATATTGTTATCTTTTGTACAAATTTCACGAAGACATTGTTCGTACTACCAAAAAATATGTTCGTTTTTATCACGGTTTATTAATTGTTTCTATTATTAATATTATAAATCATTCAACTTTGTTATTGGCCACTAAATATTGTGTTCATTATTAAACACTGAACTATTATTCTTAATTGTTAATTATTCAATATTGATAACTGTTTATTTACTGATTTTATTATTTCACGAAGTCCTTATGCTTATTACTAAGTATTATTACTCACTGTTTATTATTAGTTACTAAGTATTAAATTTATTATTAACCACTGAATTATTAACTGCTAAATATTGAGTATTGAGCATTGTTTATTTAATTAGATTATTATTAATTTGCTTAGTCGCTCAACTTTGTTATTCTTACTAGCCATTAAATATTATGTTCCTTATACACCACTGTTTTTATTCACGTAACCACTGGCTATTGAATGTTTTTATCATTAATCCCTTTAACCTCTGAATTTTAGTATTATTATACACTTTCTTCCTTTTTCTTTTTAACCACTGTTTATTAAATTAATTCACTTAATCTATGGATTTACTACTATTGATACTAAATATTATATTCATTTTTAATCACTGCTTATTATTTTTAATTGATTATTATCCACTGTTTATTAAATATTTATAATTGTTAACTATCATTCACTTTTACACATTTTTCCACTAAACGATATCGGACGTTTTTTGACCCCTTTTGATTTTTTTATATGTTGACATGTTCACGGTGTGTACACACGAGTCTGAGATGTAGATGGTTCTTTCTTTCAGCAATCCTCCTATTTCTTTCGGCGACCAAGGTCCTTCATAGGTCCATTTGTAGTCCCGGCGAGTAATTCCATCGATCATGGCCTCCAGGTCACCTTTCGAGGGCTTGCACACTACAGCGCCGAATACCTTGAGTGCCACGTCAGTGGCGTTAAAGAAGAATCCTCTTAATAAGATGTTTCTTTCTTCCGTGAGGGGTACTCCGGGATAGTCCAGAGTGGCATCGTCCTCGTCTTCTTCCCCGTGAAGTGGATATTCTTGTTCTTCTGTCTCTTCTTCCTTTCGGGGTTTTGTCTTCTTTTTCTGTTTCTTTTTTGGGCATTTTCGAAGGGTTTTCACCTCTTGTTTCTTCTCCTTCTGGTCCGGCCCCAGCTTAGCCTCTCTTCCTTCCTTCAAAATACTTGTTTCCTTTCTTTTCACACAACCTCTCCCACAACTTTCTCTGGTCAGCCTCTAATTTCACAGGGTAGATGCTGACCTTCCTTTCAGCCAACCGTCCCGCATCGGGGCTGAGGGGGTGGGGGACAAAGTTCCCTAACCCCTGAGCTCCGGTCTGGGGTGGCTGGTTTTTAACAACCTGCTTCATCCCCACCCATACCTTCCACACATCCCTTTTCCTCTCCTCTTCACAATCTTTTTTTTTTTACGCCGTGTCCAAGGTGGAGCCGCCATGCCGATGGACTGCCAGGCCACCAGGCGGGAGGGGTGGTCCCAAATGGCGGCGCCTGGCTCTGCCGGGCTTGTAAGCACCTCTCGCAGTGCGGGCTACTGCGAGAGGTGTGCGCGATTGCATCCCGTGTTTAAAAAAGGGTCACCATGCCCAATGATGATAAAAAAAACAAACCCAACCCTCAACTTCCCCTGTTCCATCGACGGAGCCGCCCTCGGGCAGCTCCAGCAAAAAAATGGAGGTCCCCATCCCCTGTGCTTGCACAGGGGACCCTCCATATTTCTCTAACTGGAGAGAAGGCTTACTCCTTTCCTTCGCCTACGGGTGCAGGGGACTCCCCCTCACCCCCTTCTCTGGAGGTGCTTTCGGGCGCCTCCCTTTTCCCAGCGGCAGTCCCCTCTTTTATTTCCAAGGGGACTGCCAAGAAAGCCAGCAGGCAGCCCTTAGCCAGCCGCTCCCCATCAAAGCGGCTCGGTAGGGCAAACCCCCTTAGGGGAGAGAGGGAAGCCAGGCCCCTTCGGTCGCTTCCCTCAAAAGACCTGCTGGCAAGAATTTTAAACCTTGCTGGGGTCAAGGCCTGTGCCTCCCCACACAAGACTGGCGACACTGCCAAGGGGACCTGCGATGTCCTGGGAGGGGATGGCCAACTGGAGGCCCCTCCTGTGATAGACATGGTCCTTGAGGAGACCCAGCCTCAGACGGTAGGGCCTTCCATGGGGGGGAATTCGGGCTCGGCGCCAAACACCGAATCCGCCCCTATGCAAGGTCCTCCTCAAATGGCTGAGGGCTCCGAGGCAGTAAAAGGAGGGGAGGGATATCCTCCGACAGGCGCCCCTACGACAACCAGGATCTTCTCCATTTCGGAGAGGGACCTGGCTGAGGCCGGTCCATCTGGCCTGGGGGCTTCTGCCGGCGGAGGTGAAAAGCGGGTGAATTCCCCGCCCTCCTCTCCAAAAAAGAAAAAGACTAAAAGGACGAAAAAGACTCGGGGCTCCTCTCCATCGGCAGTGTTACGGGGACGGATGGATCTGCTGACACTTTGACAAGCGACCAAGCCAAGATCGGCACATCCAGCCCCTATGGTTCCCGGTTGTGGAGCCCCTGACAAAGACCAAAAGTGCACAGGGCGGAGCCTCGTTGACATCGAGGCACCTCATTCAGAGGTTACCTGGCGTTTTCGAGCCCGCTGGTTTCAAACGCTTCCTCGTTATTCGCTCCACTGATGGCACCATGTTGTCCAAGGGCAACATGATCCATCAGAGGAGAGGATTAGCTAGTGCAATTGGTAGAGAGCCGAAGGTAACCCGTCTCTCGGACGGGAGCCTTCTGGCGAATGCGGCGAATCCCGCCGAGGCGGCCAAGATAAGTGCTCTTCGGACACTTCATGGCACCCCGGTGAGTGTGACGCCGCACTCTACCATGAACTTTGTGAAAGGAGTAGTTTATGCGAGGGAACTCGTTGACTACTCCATTGAGGACATCACCCTAGAGCTGGCCGACCATGGGGCGGTCAAGGTCGAACGTGTGATGAGAAAACAGGGAGGGGGCTCGAGACCCACCCCTACACTCTTCGTCACGTTCGACTGTGACAAGCTCCCTGAGTCGGTGCGTGCCGGTTGGTACCGTTACCGCGTGAAGGCATTCGTGCCACTGCCGCGGAGGTGCTATTACTGTCACCGCTTCGGCCATACGAATCGCTCATGTAGACGTGCAAAGTCGGGGTCACCCGAAGTATGTGTAAATTGCTCCAAGGTCGCACACGATAAGTCCAAATCGTGTGTGGCCAAGTGTGTCAATTGCGGAGAGCCGCACCCTGCTTCTTCGAAGCAATGTGGTGCATATCTCCTTGAGAAAGAAATCCTGACCGTTCAGGCCCAGGATCGACTCTCATTCCGCGAGGCAAAGGACTTGGTCCTGGCGCGCCCGGCTCTGCCTGGGACGTCATATGCCTCAATAGTTAGAAAGGCACCCTCTGCTCCTGGCCCATCCAGGCCAACGAGCACGGTTGTTTCCGCGCCCATTCGGAGCCCTTCTGCGGGCTCTACCCAACCTGGGCGCTCCCCTGGTAAAGCTGGCGGCAAAAAGGGTTCATACCCTGCCCCGGCTAAAACCAGGGCTCCCCCCTCTTCCCCCAGCGTGACCGTTTCCCGTAAAGCGAAACGGCCACGCGCCTCCACCGAGTCGTTAGACTCACAGGAGGCAACACCCCTGAAGATGGTCGCTAGGCCATCTTTCGGGGTTCCTAAAGCTGTTCCCCGAAAGGAGGACAGCAACAAAGGAGCTTCGGCCACTTCGCCCACGCCCCGAGGTGGAGCGAGTGGCTCGGAGACGGTGGTTCCTCGAAAAGAGGGCCCCCCGCCTCCGAAGCCACAACGCCCGCCTAAGGTTTCGAGGCGGAGGGAGGAAAATACTCGCATGGCGAGCCCAACCTCCCTCAATAAGTCCTCGAAGGCGACAGCGCCTTCAGCGCTTTGTCCGGCCAACAGCGTCCGGGGTTCTGCCCCCGCAAGCGTACGGCCATTCCCGTGAGGGTCTTCAATTCGAGGAGGGCCCCCGCGTCTCCTCCGAGCTAGGCCTGGAGGGCATATTCCTTCAATGGAATTGCCGTGGACTCCGGGCCAACTGGGAGGAGCTGCGGAGGCTCGTCTCGTCCCGTTCCCCGTTAGCTATTTTTTTGCAGGAGACCATGCTAGGCGCGTGCCCGCTGCCTGCCCTCCCGGGGTATAAGGGTCTTGCGACCCCACCACCGCGGGATGGCCGGGCTGGGGGATGCGCGGTTTACACCCTGCATGATGTCTCCGTTCTAACTTTCTCTTTAGATACCTCCTTTCAGGCAGTGGCTGTGCAGCTGCACCTGGATAGGAGGTATACTATCATTTCTGCGTACATTCCACCGTCAGCTGACTTCGACGCGGGGGACTTCCGCCGCGTCGTGGCACGGTTGCCGAAGCCCTATCTCTTGCTTGGAGATCTGAACGGCAGGCATCCTCTCTGGGGAGATTACTCCATAAATCCCAGGGGACAAGTCCTTGTCGATCTGATCGAAGAGCTTGAGATGGGTGTCCTAAACGTGGATGAGTTTACGCATCACTGTCCGAGAACCGCTTCATTTTCTTGCCTTGACCTATCTTTGTGCTCTTCGGATGCACAGCCAGATTTTGATTGGGGGGGTGGTCGATGACCTCCATGGTAGTGATCACTTTCCCATTCAAATATCATTTTCAGGGCAACTGCCGCCTGAGAGACCACCTCGGTGGTGCTTGGCGCGGGCGCGGTGGCCTGCATTTCAGGAAATGACTGAATTCTCTATCTCAATCGAGGAGTTTAGGTCGGTAAATGAGGCCGTTGAGTTCTTCTCCGGCAACCTCATCGCCGTGGGCCTGACTACTATTCCTAGGACGTCTGGCCGTTTTGCACGCCGACCACTCCCATGGTGGTCGGCCGAGTGTAAGACGGCCCTCAAACAGAAGCGTTATGCCTACATGCGCTATAAGCGCCGCCCGAACGATTTCACTGTCGCTGAATTTCGTCGGGCTAGGGCTAGGGCTAGGTTCCGGTATATTTCGAAGCACGCCCGCCGCTCTTCTTGGCGGGGACGTGTCTTCACTTAACGGGAAAGACCCCTTTAGCTGAGGTGTGGAAGCGAGTCAAAAGGATTCGGGGCAAGTCCTCGCAGGACCCCCCTCCCGTTCTCCAGGAGAATGGGAACGCAATCTCGGACCCCGCGTCCGTGGCGGAATTCTTAGCGACCGCTTTTTTCGCATTCTCTAGCCGTGATGCTGCTCCGCCAGCATTCAATGCACGTCGTGATGTCGCGGAAGGCCGCCGGCTGGACTTTACCTCCAGAGGCGGAGAACCCTTCAACGACAAGTTTACTGTGAGTGAGTTGCGTTCCGCTCTCGCTTCGTGCGCGGACACCGCCCATGGTCCGGACGATGTCCCGTACGCCATGCTTCGCCCCTTGGGTGAGCGAGGCATGGCCTTTCTGTTAGATTTGTTCAACAGGATCTGGGTGGAAGGTCTTCTCCCAGACTCCTGGCGAATCGCTACTGTGCTCGCCTTTCGCAAGCCGGGGAGAGATCACTCTACTCCGACCGGTTTCCGCCCAATCTCTCTAACCTCTTGCGTGTGCAAGTTGATGGAGAAATTGGTAAATGTTAGATTAGCCTATTTCCTGGACAGCGGAGGCCATCTGTCTTCTGCACAGTGCGGCTTCCGTAAGTTCCACTCCACGTCGTATGCTCTGCTCCGACTGGAAAATGCCGTCTGCGAGGCTTTCCTTCGTAGACAGCACTACGCCACGGTGTTTTTTGATCTGGAGAAGGCCTATGATACCGCATGGCGATACGGTATCATGAAGACTCTCCACACGATGGGGGCGAGGGGACGCCTCCCAATGTTTATATCTGAATTTTTGCGAGATCGTCGATTCCGCGTAAGGGTGGGGGGAGCCCTCTCTGCCCCAAAGGAGCAGGAAGAGGGTGTCCCGCAGGGAAGTATCCTCAGTGTCACACTCTTTGCCCTGAGCATCAACGGCATCACCTCGGTGCTGCCGGAAGATGTTCTCGCTACGCTCTACGTGGACGACCTTTCGATCTCTTTTGGCGCGGCCCAGATGCCAACTCTGGAGCGTCGACTGCAACAGGCATTGAACCGCGTCTCTCGCTATGCCGAAGCGCACAGGTTTCGGTTTTCTTTGGCCAAGACTAAGGTGGTGCACTTCTGCCGCCATCCACGGCTTCACCCCGACCCAGATTTGTTTCTTAATGGGGTGCGCCTGGATGTGGTTGAGTCGCACCGTTTCCTTGGTCTTGTATTCGACCGACGCCTCACCTGGGAGGCTCATATTCGCAGCCTTAGGGTCTCTTGTACCCGCGCCATGGACATTCTCCGTTCCGTGACGTTCAGCGCTTGGGGCGCTGATAGGGCTACCGCCTTACTTTTTTATCGATCCTTTGTTCGCTCGAAGCTCGACTACGGATGCGAGTTTTATGCATCCGCAGCCGAGCGTTTATTGCGGAAGGTGGATTCGATCCACCACACCGGCCTTCGCCTTGCGACCGGTGCCTTCCGCACTTCCCCCATTGAGAGCCTGCTGGGGAGATGCCACTCGCTCTGCGCCGCGTGCAGTGCATCACTCGCCTGTACGCGTGAGCCCGGCGCCTCCCTCAGTCGCCAACAGCTCTCACTGCATCCGCAGCTGATCTCGACGGTGACTATGCCGCCGAGAGACGCCAGTCATACCCTAAGCCCTTTGGGTTTAGGGCCAGGAAACTCCTTCGAGAGATAGATATAGCTCTCGGGCCGGTGGCGCCCCTGGTTCTGCCCAGGACGCCACCCTGGAGGGTACCACATTTGGCTATTTGTCGCCACGCCTCTGCTCCCAAAGCTTGTACTGCACCAGGAGTATTGCGTTCGACCTTTTTGGAGCACACATCGTGTCACGCTGGTTTCGTGCCAGTGTATACGGATGGCTCCAAGTCCCAAGAGGGGGTTGGCTTCCACGCCGTATCCCCTCTGTTTGAAGTCAGCGGGGCTCTACCAGGCGCTTCGTCTGTCTTCACAGCCGAGCTGGTGGCAATACACCACTCGGTACGGGAGATTACGCGACGTGCCCGGTTCGGAGACCGGATTGTGATCTATAGCGACTCACAAAGCGCCCTGAGTGCTCTCGGGGCATTGAAATCTCCGCATCCCCTGGTTCGCGAAATCCGTGACGCCACGGTTTTGGCGAGCCGGGCAGATGTCGAGATTATCTTCTGCTGGGTTCCTGGACATGTAGGAATTGCAGGGAATGAGCGCGCCGATGAGGGCGCCAAAGAGTCCGCGAGGACTCTGCGACCGGACCAGCGTTTCGCTCTTCCTCACACTGACTACATGGCAGGAATACGGGCAGCTCTTCGGACTGCTTGGCAAAGAAGATGGGAGAGGGTCGAGGGGAACTTAAAGTTGCGTGCCATTGCGCCGCGACTGTTCCCATGGACCTATCCCCCAATGCCGCGGCGGCTTCAGGTTGCTTTCTGTCGTCTTCGAATCGGACACACTCGTGTGACGCATCGCTACTTGATGGAGCGCTCGCCTGCGCCCTATTGCAACGACTGCGTCGTCCCCCAGAGTGTTTGGCACATTCTTGTCGAATGTCCCAGTCTGGGTGATCTTCGCGCACGATACCTGTCCCGGTACCGGGATGGGCGGGGTCGCTACCGCCTGTCCCTTGTACTAGGGACGAGTGCGTGCACCATGACTAGTGGACTTATTGACTTTTTGGGGGAGGCTGGCCATCTCCCTTTCATTTAACCCAGTTTTATTGTTGTTGTTGTTTTTGTTATTGTTTTTGCTTTTTTATTGTTATTGTTATTTCTTTTTATTGTTTCCTATTTAATTTTTAAAGTAGCCTAGAACTAGGCTGTTTGTTTACGGCGACTAATGCCTAAGTCGGCAGTCGCCACATAGCCCCTTAATTAAAAAAAAAAAAAAAAAATCTTCTCCTTCTGTAGTTATTTCTTCTTCTGTGGTTTTCAGTTGTTGTTGAATGTCGGCAGGTTCTTTTACTTTTCTTGGGTTGTTTCGTTTTGCTGTGGGTCGTCCACAAATTGTATTTTTAGCACTTCTTGTGAAGGGGGATTGGGAGGAAACCAAAGTTTTTTCTTGATACCGTTCTTCTGTAATAGCTGGTTTAATTCTTCGGAAAAGGTGCCGGGGTTGGCTAGGTTTGCCAAGTGTGCGTAGATGACCATGGTCATTATTTCTTTGCATTCACTTGGCATCACCAGCTTTGGTGCCGTTACTTATGTGGCTGTTGTTTTTGTTGCCGTTGCTGCTTCTGCGAAGTTGTTTGGTTTTGCCTCCTTTTCCTTTTTGGACTTTTCACGTTTGGCTCTGATTGCCTCTTTGCGGACGGGACATCTCATGGCCAAGGCCCTGTGGTCCCCTCCGCAGTTTGTACAGCATGTTTTTTCAGAGGTACACTCCTTCCATCCGTGTCCTTGTTTAGAACAGATGGAGCATGTAACCTCGGTAGCTCGACACTCACTTGTTTGGTGTTTTTTCCACTGCTATGCATTTAAAGCAGGTTTCCAACTGAACGTATTCCTCCGCTTCTATTTGTTCAGGGGCAACGCGGAGGTAGAACCCTAGGAGTCCCTCCTTCATAGCCCTTTGTGCCATTTCCGTGGTTGAGAAAATAACTTTGACTATATTTTTGCCAAACTTATCCACTTTCGCAATTCTGGCCCATTTTTGGTGCTTAGAAAGCTCAGCCTTGATTCCTTCACAGCTGTTGTCCGTGAAGAAGGGGTCGAGCTTTCTGAGGATGACTGATCGACGCACCATGATTTCGTGGGAGATAGTAGCTTCGAGTCCAATCTTCCGAAGGGGCTCTTTAGCTTCGTCTGACACGATTTTTTCGACGTCCTCGGGAGTCCAGCATAATGCCGCCCATCCGTTGGGCATCTCAATTTGTCTTAGAAGTGCTACGTTGAGCGGGCCAAAGATGGTCTCCACGACCGTTTGCCGGCTTGGTTTTGTTGCTCCACTGATGGTACGGAGGGGGATCCGTTTGACGTCCATGGCGGGTGGCCCCATGGCCCCCATCTCGTAACGTTGCTCCTTTTTATTCCTGGTATTGGTGTACTATTCTTCCGGATAGTTTTTCTCCTTTTCCTTCCGAAAGAGAATGTCTGGCAAGGGCGTTTTCACTTTTCACTTAACTTTTCCTCCTTTGCCACGTCCAGACATGATGAATTCAACCTATCAAATGGTAAGGTACTCTAGGGGACTTGGATTGGATTGTATGTAAAAAGTGGTGAAAAGGTGCAGTAGTTAATGATAGTGTTGAAGGAGATTTAGTATTGCCCTGGAACATAGGGCATCTCAGGCATGATACTCTTTTCTTGGTTTGTAATGGTTTTCTCCATTTGGTTGGAACAGCGTCAGCTGACCTTTCTGTAGTGTTAAACTACTTTTTCCTTGTTTTGCTTATCTTTCCTTTAATATATATATATCTTTATAAATAATCTGTCTATGTATATAAATTTTTTCCTCCGTCATTTGAGATAGGCATCAAGCCTTTCAATTTAACTTTTTGCTAACTCGTAGCTTTGTTATCCTTTTTTGTTTTGTTTGGTGATATTGAGTTATCGCCTTTGGGGGCATTACGCTCCATTTATTCATCTTGCTTTATTTGTAGACTTTATTTCTTATTATTGGTTGGGCACTACGCCTCTTTTGTTTAATTATTGATTGATTTATGTTTGTTTACATATTTTGGGCACTTCGCCTCTTTTACTTAATTTGATTTCTTTTGTTTTCTTTTGTTAGGGGTTTGGGCACTTCGCCTCTTTTTGTCTATTTTGATATTTAGAGTAAAAATCTGTGGTTGGGCACTTCGCCTCTTTTTTTTTTATTAGTTGTATTAATTATGTTAGTCATTGTTTGAGTAGAATCAGTAAGAACGGTGATCTTGTGATCTAGTGGACTGATCTTTTTGCGTCCTGGATGAAATGTTTTGCTCGCTATCTGAACAGGGCTACTTTTCACGGGAGCACATTCTTCCGCTGAGGAATAGTGTTCTCCTTGTAGCCCGTCCAATAGCTTGCTGCGGTATTTCCAGGCCCGCATCTATTTGCGGGAGGATCTCGCTTTTGAATTTTTCCCAGGTCTTTCTCCCTAGCCTCTGAAGGACCATATTGAGTGGCTCAAGTCCTGCTCTTGCGTGCAGTTCCGTCTGCCGAATAAGGTCCAGTCTCCTCGCGCCGGTTATAAGAAGGGTAGCCTTGTTCTGAACTGTCTGAATGTGTTTGAGAGAGGATGAACTGGCCGCCTGCATAACCACCGCGGGGTACACCAGAACTGGTCGCACCAGAGTTTTGTATAGTTTTCTGATGTTTTTAGAACTGAGATCTTTGAACCTGTAAAGTTTCCCAAGTTCTCTTTTGGCTAGGGAGACACGGCTGTTAATATGCGCCTTGTACCCCGTTGAGGTAAGGCGCAGACCCAGGGCTTTACCCTCGTTTGAGTACGGATAAAGCTCGTCTCTGACGATGACGTCGTCCCTTTCCCGGTGGTTCATAGGGAGGATTTGAAACTTTCGGTGGTTTGTTTTTATTTTCCACTTTCTTTCGAATCGATCTGCGTACATTCTACCGTCAGCTGACTTCGACGCGGGGGACTTCCGCCGCGTCGTGGCACGGTTGCCGAGGCCCTATCTCTTGCTTGGAGATCTGAACGGCAGGCATCCTCTCTGTAAAGATTACTCCATAAATCCCAGGGGACAAGTCCTTGCCGATCTGATCGAAGAGCTCGAGATGGGTGTCCTAAACGTGGATGAGTTTACGCATCACTGTCCGAGAACCGCTTCATTTTCTTGCCTTCACCTATCTTTGTGCTCTTCGGATGCACAGCCTGATTTTGATTGGGGGGTGGTTGATGACCTCCATGGTAGTGATCACTTTCCCATTCAAATATCATTTTCAGGGCAACTGCCGCCTGAGAGACCACCTCGGTGGTGCTTGGAGCGGGCGCGGTGGCCTGCATTTCAGGAAATGACTGAATTCTCTATCTCAGTCGAGGAGTTTAGGTCGGTAGATGGGGCCGTTGAGTTCTTCTCCGGCAACCTCATCGCCGTGGGCCTGACTACTATTCCTAGGACGTCTGGCCGTTTTGCACGCCGACCACTCACATGGTGGTCGGCCGAGTGTAAGACGGCCCTCAAACAGAAGCGTTATGCCTACATGCGCTATAAGCGCCGCCCGAACGATTTCACTGTCGCTGAATTTCGTCGGGCTAGGGCTAGGTTCCGGTATATTTCGAAGCACGCCCGCCGCTCTTCTTGGTGGGCATACGTGTCTTCACTTAACGGGAAGACCCCTTTAGCTGAGGTGTGGAAGCGAGTCAAAAGGATTCGGGGCAAGTTCTCGCAGGACCCCCCTCCCGTTCTCCAGGAGAATGGGACCGCAATCTCGGACCCCGCGTCCGTGGCGGAATCCTTAGCGACCGCTTTTTTCGCATTCTCTAGCCGTGATGCTGCTCCGCCAGCATTCAATGCACGTCGTGATGTCGCGGAAGGCCGCCGGCTGGACTTTACCTCCAGAGGCGGAGAACCCTTCAACGACAAGTTTACTGTGAGTGAGTTGCGTTCCGCTCTCGCTTCGTGCGCGGACACCGCCCATGGTCCGGACGATGTCCCGTACGCCATGCTTCGACACCTGGGTGAGCGAGGCATGGCCTTTCTGTTAGATTTGTTCAACAGGATCTGGGTAGGAGGTCTTCTCCCAGACTCCTGGCGAATTGCTACTGTGCTCGCCTTTCGCAAGCCGGGGAGAGATCACTCTACTCCGACCGGTTTCCGCCCAATCTCTCTAACCTCTTGCGTGTGCAAGTTGATGGAGAAATTGGTAAATGTTAGATTAGCCTATTTCCTGGACAGCGGAGGCCATCTGTCTTCTGCACAGTGCGGCTTCCGTAAGTTCCACTCCACGTCGGATGTTCTGCTCCGACTGGAAAATGCCGTCTGCGAGGCTTTCCTTCGTAGACAGCACTACGCCACGGTGTTTTTTGATCTGGAGAAGGCCTATGATACCGCATGGCGATACGGTATCATGAAGACTCTCCACACGATGGGGGCGAGGGGACGCCTCCCAATTTTTATATCTGAATTTTTGCGAGATCGTCGATTCCGCGTAAGGGTGGGGGGAGCCCTCTCCGGCCCAAAGGAGCAGTAAGAGGGTGTCCCGCAGGGAAGTGTCCTCAGTGTCACACTCTTTGCCCTGAGCATCAACGGCATCACCTCGGTGCTGCCGGAAGATGTTCTCGCTACGCTCTACGTGGACGACCTTTCGATCTCTTTTGGCGCGGCCCAGATGCCAACTCTGGAGCGTCGACTGCAACAGGCATTGAACCGCGTCTCTCGCTATGCCGAAGCGCACAGGTTTCGGTTTTCTTTGGCCAAGACTAAGATGGTGCACTTCTGCCGCCATCCACGGCTTCACCCCAACCCAGATTTGTTTCTTAATGGGGCGCGCCTGGATGTGGTTGAGTCGCACCGTTTCCTTGGTCTTGTATTCGACCGACGACTAACCTGAGAGGCTCATATTCGCACCTTAGGGTCTCTTGTACCCGCGGCATGGACATTCTCCGTTCCGTGACGTTCAGCGCTTGGGGCGCTGATAGGGCTACTGCCTTACTTTTTTATCGATCCTTTGTTCGCTCGAAGCTCGACTACGGATGCGAGTTTTATGCATCCGCAGCCGAGCGTTTATTGCGGAAGGTGGATTCGATCCACCACACCGGCCTTCGCCTTGCGACCGGTGCCTTCCGCACTTCCCCCATTGAGAGCCTGTTGGTCGATGCTGGGGAGATGGCACTCACTCTGCGCCGCGTGCAGTGCATCACTCGCCTGTACGCGCGAGCCCGGCGCCTCCCTCAGTCGCCAACAGCTCTCACTGCATCCGCAGCTGATCTCGATGGTGCCTATGCCGCCGAGAGACGCCAGTCATACCCTAAGCCCTTTGGGTTTAGGGCCAGGAAACTCCTTCGAGAGGTAGATATAGCTCTCGGGCCGGTGGCGCCCCTGGTTCTGCCCAGGACGCCACCCTGGAGGGTACCACATTTGGCTATTTGTCGCCACGCCTCTGCTCCCAAAGCTTGTACTGCGCCGGGAGTATTGCGTTCGACCTTTTTGGTGCACACATCGTGTCACGCTGGTACCGTGCCAGTGTATACGGATGGCTCCAAGTCCCAAGAGGGGGTTGGCTTCCACGCCGTATCCCCTCTGTTTGAAGTCAGCGGGGCTCTACCAGGCGCTGTGTCTGTCTTCACGGCCTAGCTGGTGGCAATACACCACTCGGTACGGGAGATTACGCGACGTGCCCGGTTCGGAGACCGGATTGTGATCTATAGCGACTCACAAAGCGCCCTGAGTGCTCTCGGGGCATTGGAATCTCCGCATCCCCTGGTTCGCGAAATCCTTGACGCCACAGTTTTGGCGAGCCGGGCAGACGTCGATATTATCTTCTGCTGGGTTCCTGGACATGTAAGAATTGCGGGGAATGAGCGCGCCGATGAGGGCGCCAAAGAGTCTGCAAGGACTCTGCGACCGGACCAGCGTTTCGCTCTTCCTAATACTGACTACATGGCAGGAATACGGGCAGCTCTTCGGACTGCTTGGCAAAGAAGATGGGAGACGGTCGAAGGGAACTTAAAGTTGCGTGCCATTGCGCCGCGACTGTTCCCATGGACCTATCCCTAATTTTCGCGACGGCTTCAGGTCACTTTCTGTCGTCTTCGAATCGGACACACTCGTGTGACGCATCGCTACTTGATGGAGCGCTCGCCTGCGCCCTATTGCAACGACTGCGTCGTCCCCCAGACTGTTCGGCCATTCTTGTCGAATGTCCCAGTCTGGGTGATCTTCGCGCTTGTTACCTGTCCCGGTACCGGACTTCTAAGACTTTTGGGGGGAGACCGGCCTTTTCCCTTTCATTTAACCATATTTTTTGGGGTTTTTTTGTTATTGTCTTTTTCTTTGTAGGTTGCACGCTCCTGCGCCCGGGGGAGGGGGACCTACCCTCGACGCCGGAGCTTCCTTCCTAATCGTTGTCATCTTACCTTTTTATCGTAGTTTTGTTTTCATATTTTTTATTTTAAAGTACCCTAGAGCTAGTCTATTTTATTGCGGCGACTTATGCCCAAGTGGGCATTCGCCAGATAGCCTTTTAAAAAACCTAAAACATTATCGGCTGGGGCAACAGACCGTTTCCTTATGGTAAGGTCTAACTAATAGGCCGGGATCAGCGGCTGGAGCTATAAATGTTGTCTCGAGGCAAACTTACAGATAGACGAATAATCTCTCGACTCGCGGGGGGGGGGGGGGGAGAGGATTAAGACTTCAGGGAGATAGCCTTTAATCACGGCGTCATCCTGCGGTGTGAATTTCTCATTGACCGGGCGGAACGTCCAAAAAGGGTTAGGTCGTAGTGGTGGGAGTAACGACTCGCTTTCTCTCCCGAAGTAATATTTTAGAAGGGAGGACTATTACTATTTTAGTGGGTCCCTCTACCCCCTCCCTATTCAAAGAAATTTTTACAGCAAGGAAAACTTTGTGGCGAAAAAAATATCCAACTAATTTTATCAAGAGGAAAACTAATACTTACAATTTTAACGTTTAGCAAATAGAAAAAAAAAATATATAACACTAAACGGCATTTACATGTGTAACCACAGAGAACTTAATCTATACATCCCGCACACACATCAACCAAACAAAAATAAAGAAATTAGTATTTACAAAGATGAGTCAATCACGAATTTTGTTATACTCAGGTTGTTGGAGAGGGGTCTTTCTTCTATTGGATTCCTACTTAAGCTATCGGCTAGGCAGTTGTCGGTGCCTTTAACATACATGATCCGAAATTGGTACTCGATGAATAGTAGGCTCCAACGCATTAAACGGCCATTTTGGCTCCTATAGTTTTTTTTAGGTACGCCAGGGTTTTGTGATCGCTTTAGACAATATTCTTTACCAATGAGATACATCCTAAACTTACGAATACACCACACTGGTTAAAGCTTCGAGCTCTATGATGGCATACGCCTTTTCACGAGGGCACAGCTTCCTACTAGGATATCCTACTCCATCGTCGTCATATTGGACGAGGGCACACCCTAGACCATCCTGAGTGGTATCGGTACGAACCCAGAATATTTTATTAGGGTTCGGTAATTCTTTCGGTTTGTTCTTTAACTGGGGGAACCGATCTTCCTCGGATGGGGTCCAATTGACTGATCGGAGGGCCGTTCTTTTAAACATGTTGTTACGTCACGAGGCTATGGCAGCGAAATTCGCCACAAACGACGATAGAACGACTCGGATCCCCAAAAGGAACGAAGCTGTTTCTTCGTTCGGGGGAGCGGCATTTCTGAGATAGGCTTTACCTTGTCATCCTGGGAAATCATTTAATTTATACAGACCAGGGAACAAAGGTTGTTAAGTGTCATAGGCTAAGTGACACTTTGTCGGGCCTACCGTGAACCCGTCTACGTGTAACCGGGATAGTAGCGCGCACAGAGACTGTACGTGTTGGTCCCAGGTAAGAGTATCGACGTACACGTTATCAAAATAGGCAGATTCGATAGGTCATTTAACAACCAGCGCATGATCTAGTTATAACTTCCCCAAGCAATTACCAACCCAAAAGGAAGCCCAGTAAACTGAAATAACCCCTTTTCAGTAGCGAAAGCGGTAAAGCGTTTTGAACGCTTGGAAAGTTGTACTTGGTGGTAGGCTTTGTAGGGGTCGATCTCGGAGATGAATTTCGCGTCTGCGAAGGCATGAAGACTTTGGTCGATTAGGGGTATCAGTTCCCCTCAAACTGTGTAACCGCGTTTAATTTGCGAAAATCGACGCAGATCCTAAACGACTTATCAGGCTTCCTAACCATGACAATGTGGTGCAAAAATCTGACGATGAGGGTTAATAAGTATTCGATCTTTGCATTGAAAGTCGGGGGTAAATGTACCGGTATGGGATTAGATTTGGTTCTTATCGCATATTGAGTAGTGAGGATAATTTCGTGTATCAATTGGGTTGAGCAACCCTAGAATTCCAAAATGACGTCGGGGAAAGTCTTCAAATAAGGCAAGCAATTTAGTCCTCTCATTAGGAGCGAAATTGGGGTTTCGTCCAAGTCGGAGTTAGGCTCTGGATGGGGGAAAGGAAGGGACGGTAGGGGATGTTAATCGTCTGCTTCTACACACACCGTTTGTACCAGACACAAGGGTTCAACGGGATAGGCAGCTTCGAGGACGGGTTCTTCATGTACGGAGTACGTTATTTATGAAAGCTCGGCGATGGTATTTTTTTTTAGGCGGTTTACGTGGTAAATATTATTATTGGAGGTGGTTTCTATTGGGTAATCCACCGAGCCACGTGGTTATAAAAGGGGGAAAGGTCCTTTCCAGTGGGAGACACCTGGTTTGAACGAACGGGCCTTTGATTTTAGGTCGAATTAGGATAGTATTTTTCCAAGTTTACATCCGTGTTCCGGATAGCTTACCTCCTTGGCTTAATAATAACTAAGGTGTTTATTTTTATGGTAAATATGTTTAGGTTAGGTTGGATTAGGTAACGGTCATTTTAGTTGGGCGGCTATAGCGGCTGCCTACTTCTCATTCTCCTATACCTCCTCCTCCTCCTCCTCATTCTTCTTTTCCACCTCGTCTTCTTTCTCGTCGTCCTCATCTTCCTCCTGCATGGGATCTGCAAAGCGAATAGGCGCGGCCGATTACGTGACCGGGACCGGTCCGCGATTTGAACGTGGTTTTGTGTAGGTGATGGTGTTGGTGGTTGTCTATGTGATAGAACGGTCTGATGCCGCTTAAATTCAGCCCCTATCACATGTTTAGAAACCCATGCTACCCACGTGCATCTGCGAGAGGAAGCAGAGCGCGTTATCGCCCACCTTAGCTAATATTTAATCAAGGAGGTTCATTCCCGCATTTCGCCTCCATACGTCGATCTCGCCAGATTGAGTTAGGCTTATAGGCAGATAAGGTATTTTCCCAGGCGTGACCGGGGCATTCTCCCGAAGTCCCCCACTCAATTATCCCCTACGCCATGGAGACGGCTCCACGAATTTATACATAGCTTTCCCCGATTGAAGCAGATCAGATCCAGATTATCTTCGCAAGGCATTACGCCGATCCGGTCTCCCTTGTGCACCATAGGAGCTCTCTACCTCGAGAACCACTTTATTGTCCGGAAGAGGACAATATCCCTTGAGTGCCAAGGTTCGTGCCTTCGAGACGCCAAGTCAATTATGCCATCCTCCCCCCCCCTCTTGTTCAGAAAGAGAACGTTAGACCCGCTATTGTTCTTTGAGCCCGTTGACAAGAAACGGTTCTCACCCTCCTTCCCTGTTGTTCAGAAAGAGAACAACGTTAGAACAGCCATTGTTCTTTGAGCCCGTCGACAAGAGACCGTTATCACCCCCCATGTATTTCAGAAAGAGAACAACTTTAGAACAGCCTTATTCTTTAAGCCCGTTCGTCAAGAAACGGTTCTCATTCCCAAGACATCAAGTCAGGATAATTTAATTCCCCCTTTTTAACGTTCTTCAAGAGAACGCTTGGTTTCAACAATAACCTCCATTGTTCATCTAGAACATCCCCGATTTGCTATCACAAAGATCGCTCGTACCTCCGAGCCCCACTTCGCTCTCACTCTTCGAAAACAGTCCTTCCCCTTCGCTAAGGACAACCCCCCTCCCGAAGAACCCTTCTGCTGGAAATCGCCAGTGGACCGAAGATTCCTTCGCATCGTCTTCCTCTGAGCAACAACTTTGTAATTACGTAAGCTGAGCATTACCTTTGATTATCTAACCTTTCGTCAACCCTACCTTGTGCTTTAAATGGTTTAGCGAACCATTCTACCCCCTTTAATTTTTATTTGTTTACCTTTTTGATTCTCCCCAAATCTTAATCCTCGGATTAGTCAGATATTCCCACGACCCTTTCCATTCTCCGTTTATGTAAACATTTTCTTTTTTGTGTGTTGTTGATAGTTTAATTAATAAAACTCTATTTTATTAATGATAGCCATATTATTATCCTTGTGCTCAGTTCCACTTCTTAAGCATATTGAAGATAAATAACCTCGGTCAATCAGATTACCACGCACTCGAAATATTATAATAATTCCCTCAACGAATAGTTATATATGGTATATCGTCGAGAGCCTATTCTACGACAGTCTAAGCTATGGGCTTATCTATTTTATTCCCTAATCTTAGACGAAATGAACTTTAATTAGTCTGTTTTCGCTGGCGTAGTGTGTGTGTGTTGACTTATTTTCTATCGGTGGATATGTTCTAAATGGCGATTCAAAGAAAAGCCAAAGCCTCGTCTTCGGTTAACGGTGGTTTATTCTGCGCTGCTCGATGAGGCGACCGCGGCAATTCAAGGCCGAGAGTTAGTTTTGTTGACTCTCTTCCTCCAAGCGCGAGTGCTTGTGGTCCTTGAGCGCCATCTGCGAAATCGAATGCGCCTTAAGGGTTAGGTAATCATTCCTACATGACCCCTAGGCAACGTTTAACGGTCAGTGAAGGGAGCGTAGCTATACCTCCTTAGGGATGCGATGTCGGATCTTTCGACCCTCTTTCGGTTGTGGTTCATTCTAAGCCGATTACTCAGGGAAGACAGCAGCAACCTTGTCCCCTGCAGAGTCGTCCTCCTTCCTCATCATTTTCGTTCTTACGAGTCTCTGCCAAGATATTGTGTTGCGGAAAGTTTCGGTAAAACATAGACGAATAACCAGGGTGGTTCTCTTTATGGGCGTATATTTAGGAAGGTTATCGGTTAGTTAAAGGTCATTATAGTTTATTAATAATGGCGACCAATAACGAGGTTAGTTCTCTTTAGAAAGGTTGTGAGTTAGTTAAAGGTAATTTCAGTTTATTAATGAGAAATGTGTGTTATTAGGGCGGGTTAGTCAAAGATCGTTTTAGTATGTATGTATATCAATACATATATATATATGTATATATATATATATATATATATATATATATATATATATATATATATATATATATATATATATATCTATATTAATATATATATTAATATATATATATATATATATATATATATATATATATATATATATATCTATATTAATATATATATTAATATATATATATATATATATATATATATATATATATATATATATATATATATATATATATATATATTGAATAGTCTTCTGTAACGCATTAATTTCTAACTTCAGAGTCTGACGCATAACTCTGCAATTTCCCTCCTCATTTACCAATTTAATTTTGCCCATTTATTCTCTTATTTTACGTAAATAAAATTATATTTTTGTACATGCCTCTTTAAATAACCTTGAGCTTTACCATTGCCTAAATTTTACCTGACCTCGTTTTGCACTTTTTCTCGCTGTTCCGCGCGTCGAAACTCGTGGCGTTCCGTCCCTTGTCGGTTCGCCTTTAAATTATTGGTCCCTCCCCCATAGATATAATATGGTATTGATATAATGTAATGTCATACCACAACATGGATCATACATAGAAGTTTCTCGCTATGTAGGTACTGTTTTAATGGCGCCAATTTTGTATGTTAAATCACAGAAACTAAAGAAATTTAAACCCTGCCCTGTGAAAGTTGGTTTTCTAAAAACACACTTTTGAATGCTGGAAGAGGTACGAGAGACATTAACATCTAGAAATGGCAACATATTATTATTCTCATGTTCTTGAGTGAAAGTAATATTAGGGTGTAAATTGTTTATAAAATCAAAAAACCTTTAGGAACAAGAACCACCCCGTTTAGTTCGTGCATTGTATATAAATTCATTTGCCCTAGCTGTAAGTTGGGGACCTATATAGGAAGCACAGTACGTACTCTTCAGTCGCGTAATTGTTCTCACATGGAAATTTCCCGTAAGGGGCGTGGCGATTTGCCATCCTGGCCGCCGTGCTGACGGGAACCAGCGCTCCGTCCGGCCCTAGCTTAGCCACTCTTACTTCCTTCAGATAGCCTGTATTTCTCCCCTACTTCGTCGCTTTTTAAACAACCTCTCCCACAGCTTTCTCTTGTCAGCCTCTAATTTCACAGGGTAGATGCTGACCTTCTTCTCAGCCAACCGTCCCGGATTGGGGCTGAGGGGGGAGGGGACAATATTCCCTAACCCCTAAGCTCCGGTCTGGGGTGGTTGGTTTTTAACAACCTGCTTCATCCCCACCCATACCTTCCTCCACATACCTTTTCCTCTCGTTTTCACACTGTTTTACGCCACGTGTAAGGTGAAGCCGCCATGCCGATGGACTGCCAGGCAACCAGGCGGGAGGAATGGTCCCAAATGGCGGCGACTGGCTATGCCGGGCCTGTAAGCACTTCTTGCAGTGCGGGCTACTGCGAGAGGTGGTGAGCGATTGCGTCCCGTAAGACAAAGAGGGTCACCATGCCCAATCATGGAAAAACAAAACATCTCCCCTTAATTCCCCCTATAACAAACGACGGAGCCGCCCTCGGGCAGCTCCACCGAAAAAATGGAGGTCGTCCTCCCTTGTGCTTGCGCAGACGACCCTACATATTTCTCTAACCGGAGAGGAGGCTTACTCCTCTCCTTCGCCTACGGGTGCAGGGGACTCCCCCTCACCCCCTTCTCTGGAGGTGCTTTCGGGCACCTCCCTTTTTCCAGCGGCAGTCCCGACTTTTCTTTCCAAGGGGACTGCCAAAAAAGCCAGCAGGCAGCACATTGCCGAGCGCCCCTCGTGTAAGCGGCTTGGTAGGGCAAACCCGTTTAGGGGGGGAGAGGGAAGCCAGGCCCCTTCAGTCGCTTCCCTCAAAAGACCTGCTGGCAAGAATATTGAACCTTCTTGGGGTCAAGGCCTGTGCCTCACCACCAAAGACTGGTGACGCTGCCGAGGGGACCTGCGATGTTCTGGGAGGGGATGGCCAACTGGAGTCCGCTCCTGTGACACACATGGTCCTTGAAGAAACCCAGCTTCAGACTGTAGGGCCTTCCATGATGGCGGATCCGGGCTCGTCGCCAAACACCGAACACGATTCCGCCCCTATGCAAGGTCCTTATCAAACGGCTTGGGTCTCTGAGGCAGTACAGGGAGGGGAGGGATCTCCTGCGACACGGGCCCCTACGAATTCCAGGACCTTCTTCATTTTGGGGCTGCGGGGACGGATGGGTCTGCTGCCACTTTGGTAGGCGACCAAGCCAAGATCGGCACATCCGGCCCCTCTACCCTCCTCCCCCTCGTGTGCGGAGCCCCTGACTAAGACTAAGAATCCACGTGGCGGAGCCTCGATGACATCGGGGTCCCTCATTTAGAGGTTACCTGGCGTTTTCGATCCCGCTGGCTTCAAACGCTTCCTCGTTCTTCGCTCCACTGATGGCAGCATGTTGGCGAAGGGCAACATGATCCATCAGAGGAGAGGATTAGCTAGTGTAATTGGTAGAGAGCCGAAAGTGAGCCGTTTCTCGGACGGGAGCCTTCTGGCGAATGCGGCGAATCCCGCCGAGGCGGCCAAGATAAGTGCTCTTCGGACACTTCATGGCACCCCGGTGAGTGTGACACCGCACTCTACCATGAACTTTGTGAAAGGATTAGTTTATGCGAGGGAACTCGTTGACTACTCCATTGAGGACATCACCTTAGAGCTGGCCGACCATGGGGTGGTCAAGGTCGAACGTGTGTGTCCTTGTATGTCAATTGCGGAGGGCCGCACCTCGCTTCTTCAAAGCAATGTGGTGCTTTTCTCCTTAAGAAAGACATCCTGGCCGTTCAGGCCCAGGATCGACTCTGATTCCGCGAGGCTAAGGACTTGGTCCTGGCACGCCCGGCTCTGCCAGGGACGTCATATGCCTTAATAGTTAGAAAGGCACCGTCTGCTCCTGGCCCATCCAGGCCAACGAGCACGGTTGTTTCCGCGCCCATTTTGAGCCCTTCGGCGGGCTCTACTCAACCCGGGCGATCCCCTAATAAAGCTGGTGGCAAAAAGAGGTTCACACCCAGCCCTGGCTTAAGCCAAGGCTCCCCCCTCTTTCCCCAGCGTGACCGTTTCCCGTAAGGCGAAACGGCCACGCGCCTCCACCGAGTCGCCGAGGCAACACCCCTGAACTTGGTCGCTAGGCCATCTTCCGGGGTTCCTAAAGCTGTCCCCAGAAAGGAGCTTCGGCTCCTTCGCCCATGCCTAGAGGTGAAGCGAGTGGCTCGGAGACGGTGGTTCCTCGAAAAGAGGGCCCCCCGCCTCCGAAGCCGCAACGCCCGCCTAAGGTTTCGAGGCGGAGAGAGGAAAAGACTCGCATGGCGAGCCCAACCTCCCCCAATAAGTCCTCGAAGGCGACAGCGCCTTCAACTCTCTGTCCGGCCAACAGCGCCCGGGGTTCTGCCTTCGGGAAGCATACGGCCATTCCAGTGAGAGACTTCTGTTCGAGGAGGGCCCCCGCGTCTCCTCCGAGCTAGGCCTGGAGGGCATATTCCTTCAATGGAATAACCGTGGACTCCGGGCCAACTGGGAGGAGCTGTGGAGACTTATCTCGTCCCGTTCCCCGTTAGCTATCCCTTTGCAGGAGAGCATGGTAGGCGCGTGCCCCCTGCCCTCCCTCCAGGGGTATAAGGGTCTTGCGACCCCACCACCGCGGGATGGCCGGGCTGGGGGATGCGCGATTTACACCCGGCATGATGTCTCCGTTCTTCCTTTCTCTTTAGATACCTCCCTTCAGGCAGTGGCTGTGCAGCTGCACCTGGATAGGAGGTATACTATCATTTCTGCGTACATTCCACCGTCAGCTGACTTCGACGCGGGGGACTTCCGCCGCGTCGTGGCACGGTTGCCGAGGCCCTATCTCTTGCTTGGAGATCTGAACGGCAGGCATCCTCTCTGGGGAGATTACACCATAAATCCCAGGGGACAAGTCCTTGCCTATCTGATCGAAGAGCTTGAGATGGGTGTCCTAAACGTGGATGAGTTTACGCATCACTGTCCGAGAACCGCTTCATGTTCTTGCCTTGACCTATCTTTGTGCTCTTCCGATGTACAGCTTGATTTTGATTGGGGGGTGGTCGATGACCTCCATGGTCGTGATCACTTTCCCATTCAAATATCATTTTCAGGGCAACAGCCGCCTGAGAGACCACCTCGGTGGTGCTTGGCGCGGGCGCGGTGGCCTGCATTTCAGTAAATGACTGAATTCTCTATCTCAGTCAAGGAGTTTAGGTCGGTAGATGAGGCCGTTGAGTTCTTCTCCGGCAACCTCATCGCCGTGGGCCTGACTACTATTCCTAGGACGTCTGGCCGTTTTGCACGCCGACCACTCCCATGGTGGTCGGCCGAGTGTGAGACGGCCCTCAAACAGAAGCGTTATGCCTACATGCGCTATAAGCGCCGCCCGAACGATTTCACTGTCGCTGAATTTCGTCGGGCTAGGGCTAGGTTCCGGTATATTTCGAAGCACGCCCGCCGCTCTTCTTGGCGGGCATACGTGTCTTCACTTAACGGGAAGACCCCTTTAGCTGAGGTGTGGAAGCGAGTCAAAAGGATTCGGGGCAAGTTCTCGCAGGACCCCCCTCCCGTTCTCCAGGAGAATGGGACCGCAATCTCGGACCCCGCGTCCGTGGCGGAATCCTTAGCGATCGCTTTTTTCGCATTCTCTAGCCGTGATGCTGCTCCGCCAGCATTCAATGCACGTCGTGATGTCGCGGAATGCTGCCCGCTGGACTTTACCTCCAGAGGCGGAGAACCCTTCAACGACAAGTTTACTGTAAGCGAGTTGCGCACCACTCTCGCTTCGTGCGCGGACACCGCCCATGGTCCGGACGATGTCCCGTACGCCATGCTTCGACATCTAGGTGAGCGAGGCATGGCCTTTCTGTTAGATTTGTTCAACAGGATCTGGGTGGAAGGTCTTCTCCTAGACTCCTGGCGAATCGCTACTGTGCTTGCCTTTCGCAAACCGGGGAGAGATCACTCTACTCCGACCAGTTTCCGCCCAATCTCTCTAACCTCTTGCGTGTGCAAGTTGATGGAGAAGTTGGTAAATGTTAGATTAGCCTTTTTCCTGGACAGCGGAGGCCATCTGTCTTCTGCACAGTGCGGCTCCTGCAAGTTCCACTCCACGTCGGATGCTCTGCTCCGACTGGAAAATGCCGTCTGCGAGGCTTTCCTTCGTAGACAGCACTACGCCACGGTCTTTTTCGATCTGGAGAAGGCCTATGATACCGCATGGCGATACGGTATCATGGAGACTCTCCACACGATGGGGGCAAGGGGACGCCTCCCAATGTTTATATCTGAATTTTTGCGAGATCATCGATTCCGCGTACGGGTGGGGGGATCCCTCTCCGGCCCAAAGGAGCAGGAAGAGGGTGTCCCGTAGGTAAATGTCCTCAGTGTCACTCTCTTTGCCCTAAGCATCAACGGCCTCACCTCGGTGCTGCCGGAAGATGTTCTCGCTACGCTCTACGTGGACGACCTTTTGATCTCGGTTGGCGCGGCTTAGATGCCAACTCTGGAGCGTCGACTCCAACAGGCATTGAACCGCGTCTCTCGCTATGCCGAAGCGCACAGGTTTCGGTTTTCTTTGGCCAAGACTAAGGTGGTGCACTTCTGCCGCCATCCACGGATCCACCCCGACCCAAATTTGTTTCTTAATGGGGTGCGTCTGGATGTGGTTAAGTCGCACCGTTTCCATGGTCTTGTATTCGACCGACGCCTCACCTGGGAGGCTCATATTCGCAGCCCTAGGGTCTCTTGTACCCGCGCCATGGACATTCTCCGTTCCGTGACGTTCAGCGCTTGGGACGCTGATAGGGCTACTGCCTTACTTTTTTATTCATCCTTTGTTCGTTCGAAGCTCGACTACGGATGCGAGTTTTATGCATCCGCAGCCGAGCGTTTATTGCGGAAGGTGGATTCGATCCATCACACCGGCCTTCGCCTTGCGACCGGTGCCTTCCGCACTTCCCCCATTGAGAGCCTGTTGGTCAATGCTGGGGAGATGCCACTCGCTCTGCGCCGCGTGCAGTGTATCACTCGACTGTACCCGCGAGCCCGGCGCCTCCCTCAGTCGCCAACAGCTCTCACTGCATCCGCAGCTGATCTCGATGGTGCCTATGCCGTCGAGAGACGCCAGTCATACCCTAAGCCCTTTGGGTTTAGGGCCAGGAAACTCCTTCGAGAGGTAGATATAGCTCTCGGGCCGGTGGCGCCCCTGGTTTTGCCCAGGACGCCACCCTGGAGGGTACCACATTTGGTATTTGTCGCCACGCCTCTGCTCCCAAAGCTTGTACTGCGCCGGGATTATTGCGTTCGACCTTTTTGGAGCACACATCGTGTCACGCTGGAACCGTGCCAGTGTATACGTATGACTCCAAGTCCCAAGAGGGGGTCGGCTTCCACGCCGTATCCCCTCTGTTTGAAGTCAGCGGGGCTCTACCAGACGCTGCGTCTGTCTTCACAGCCGAGCTGGTGGCAATACACCACTCGCTACGGGAGATTACGCGACGTGCCCGGTTCGGAGACCGGATTGTGATCTATAGCGACTCACAAAGCGCCCTGAGTGCTCTCGGGGCTTTGGAATCTCCGCATCCCCTGGTTCGCGATATCCGTGACGCCACGGTTTTGGCGAGCCGGGCAGATGTCGAGATTATCTTCTGCTGGGTTCCTGGACATGTAGGAATTGCGGGGAATGAGCGCGCCGATGAGGGCGCCAAAGAGTCCGCGAGGACTCTGCGACCGGACCAACGTTTCGCTCTACCTCATAACGACTACATGGCAGGAATACGGGCAGCTCTTCGGACTGCTTGGCAAAGAAGATGGGAGACGGTCGAAGGGAACTTAAAGTTGTGTGCCATTGCGCCGCGACTGTTCCCATTGACCTATCCCCCAATGCCGCGGCGGCTTCAGGTTGCTTTCTGTCGTCTCCGAATCGGACACACTCGTGTGACGCATCGCTACTTGATGAAGCGCTCGCATGCGCGCTATTGCAACGAACGCGTCGTCCCCCAGACTGTTCGGCATATTCTGGTCGAATGTCCCAGTCTGGATGATCTTTGCGCACGATACCTGTCTCGGTACCGGGATCGGCGGGGTCGCTACCGCCTGTCCCTTGTACTCGGGACAAGTGCGTGCACCAGGACTGGTGGACTTATTGACTTTTGGGGGGAGGCCGGCCTTCTCCCTTTCATTTAACCAGGTTTTATTGTTGTTGTTGTTGTTTTTGTTATCGTTTTTGTTATTGCTTTGTTATTGTTATTTCTTTTTATTGTGGTTTTCTGTTGAATTTTTTTGAAGTAGCCTAGAACTAGGCTGTTTGTTTACGGCAACTTATGCCTAATTCGGCAGTCGCCAGATAGCCCCTTAATCAAAAAAAAAAAAAACGTTTTGCACGCCAACCACTCCCATGGTGGTCGGCCGAGTGAGACACGGCCCTCAAACAGAAGCGTTATGCCTACATGCGCTATATGCGCCGCCCGAACGATTTCACTGTCGCTGAATTTCGTGGGGCAAGGGCTAGGTTCCGGTATATTTCGAAGCACGCCCGCCGCTCTTCTTGGCGGGCATACGTGTCTTCACTTATCGGAAAGACCCCTTTAGATGAGGTGTGGAAGCGAGTCAAAAGGATTCGGGGCAAGTTCTCGCAGGACCCCCCTCCCATTCTCCAGGAGAATGGGACCGCAATCTCGGACCCCGCGTCCTGGCGGAAACCTTAGCGACCGCTTTTTCCGCATCCTCTCGCCGGGATGCTGCTCCACCAGCATTCAATGCACGTCGTGATGTCGCGGAATGCCGCCGGCTGGACTTTACATCCAGAGGCGGAGAACCCTTCAACGACAAGTTTACTGTAAGTGAGTTGTGCTCCGCTCTCGCTTCGTGCGCGGACACCGCTCATGGTCCGGACGATTTCCCGTACGCTATGCTTCGACACCTGGGTGAGCGAGGCATGGCCTTTCTGTTAGATTTGTTCAACAGGATCTGGGTGGAAGGTCTTCTCCCAGACTCCTGGCGAATCGCTACTGTGCTCGCCTTTCGCAAACCGGGGAGAGATCACTCTACTCCGACCGGTTACCGCCCGATCTCTCTAACCTCTTGCGTGTGCAAGTTGATGGAGAAATTAGTAAATGTTAGATTAGCCTATTTCCTGGACAGCGGAGGCCATCTGTCTTCTGCACAGTGCGGCTTCCGTAAGTTCCACTCCACGTCGGATGCTCTGCTCCGACTGGAAAATGCCGTCTGCGAGGCTTTCCTTCGTAGACAGCACTACACCACTGTGTTTTTGATCTGGAGAAGGCCTATGATACCGCATGGCGATACGGTATCATAGAGACTCTCTAAACGATGGGGGCGAGTGGACGCCTCCCAATGTTTATATCTGAATTTTTGCAAGATCGTCGATTCCGCGTACGGGTGCGGGGAGCCCTCTCCGGCCCAAAGGAGCAGGAAGAGGGTGTCCCGCAGGAAAGTGTCCTCAGTGTCACACTCTTTGCCCTGAGCATCAACGGCATCACCTCGGTGCTGCCGGAAGATGTTCTCGCTACGCTCTACGTGGACGACCTTTTGATCTCTTTTTGCACGGCCCAGATGCCAGCTCTGGAGCGTCGACTCCAACAGGCATTGAACCGCGTCTCTCGCTATGCCGAAGCGCTTAGGTTTCGGTTTTCTTTGGCCAAGACTAAGGTGGTGCACTTCTGCCGCCATCCACGGCTTCCCCCCGACCCAGATTTGTTTTTTTAATGGGCTGCGCCTTGATGTGGTGGAATCGCATTGTTTCCCCGGTCTTGTATTCGACCGACGCCTCACCTGGGAAGCTCATATTTGCTTCCTTAGGGTCTCAAGTACCCGCGACATGGACATTCTCCGTTCAGTGACGTTCAGCATTTGGGGCGCTGATAGGGCTACTGCCTTACTTTTTTATCGATCCTTTGTTCGCTCGAAGCTCGACTACGGATGCGAGTTTTATGCATCCGCAGCCGAGCGTTTATTGCGGAAGGTGGATTCGATCCACCACACCGGCCTTCGTCTTGCGACCGGTGCCTTCCGCACTTCCCCCATTGAGAGCCTGTTGGTCGATGCTGGGGAGATGCCACTCGCTCTGCGCCGCGTACAGTACATCACTCGCCTGTACGCGCGAGCCCGGCGCCACCCTCAGTCGCCAACAGCTCTCACTGCATCCGCAGCTGATCTCGATTATGCCTATGCCGCCGAGAGACGCCAGTCATACCCTAAGCCCCTTGAGTTTAGGGCCAGGAAACTCCTTCGAGAGGTAGATAGAGCTCTCGGGCCGGTGGCGCCCCTGGTTCTGCTCAGGACGCAACCCTGGACGGTTCCACATTTGGCTTTTTGTCGCCACGCCTCTGCTCCCAAAGCTTGTATGGCACTGGGAGTATTGCGTTCGACCTTTTTGGAGCACACATCGTGTCACGCTGGTACCGTGCTAGTGTATACGGATGGCTCCAAGTCCCAAGAGGGGGTCGGCTTTCACGCCGTATCCCCTCTGTTTGAAGTCAGCGGGGCTCTACCAGGCGCTGCGTCTGTCTCCACAGCCGAGCTGGTGGCAATACACCACTCGCTACGGGAGATTACGCGACGTGCCCGGTTCGGAGACCGGATTGTGATCTATAGCGACTCACAAAGCGCCCTGAGTGCTCTCGGGGCATTGGAATCTCCGCATCCCCTGGTTTGCGAAATCCGTGACGCCACGGTTTTGGCGAGCCTGGCAGATGTAGAGATTATCTTCTGCTGGGTTCCTGGACATGTAGGAATTGCGGGGAATGAGCGCGCCGATGAGGGCGCCAAAGAGTCCGCGAGGACTCTGCGACCGGACCAGCGTTACGCTCTTCCTCACACTGACTACATGGCGGGAATACGTGCAGCTCTTCGGACTGCTTGGCAAAGAAGATGGGAGACGGTCGAAGGGAATTTAAAGTTGCGTGCCATTGCGCCGCGACTGTTCCCATGGACCTATCCCCCAATGCCGCGGCGGCTTCAGGTTGCTTTCTGTCGTCTCCGAATCGGGCACACATCGCTATTTGATGGAGCGCTCGCCTGCGCCCTATTGCAACGACTGCGTCGTCCCCCAGACTGTTTGGCACATTCTTGTCGAATGTCCCAGTCTGGGTGATCTTCGCGCACGACACCTGTCCCGGTACCGGGATGGGCAGGGTCGCTACCTCCTGTCCCTTGTACTCGGGACGAGTGCGTGTACTTTGACTGGTGGCCTTATTGACTTTTTCGAGGAGGCCGGCCTTCTCCCTTTCATTTAACCCGGTTTAATTGTTGTTGTTTTTTTTGTTATTGTTTTTGTTATTGCTTTGTTATTGTTATTGTTATTTCTTTTTATTGTTTTCTGTTCAATTTTTTAAAGTAGCCTAGAACTAGGCTGTTTGTTTACGTCAACTTATGCCTAAGTCGGCAGTCGCCAGATAGCCCCTTAAAAATAAAAAATAAAAAAAAAATCCGATATATTTCGAAACACGCCCGCCGCTCTTCTTGGCGGAGATACCTGTCTTCCTTTAACGGAAAGACCCCTTTAGCTGAGGTGTGGAAGCGAGTCAAAAGGATTCGAGGCAAGTTCTCGCAGGACCCCCCCCCCCGTTCTCCAGGAAAATGGGACCGCAATCTCCGACCCCGCGTTCGTGGCGGAATCCTTAGTGACCGCTTTTTCCGCATTCTCTAGCCGTGATGCTGCTCCGCCAGTATTCAATACACATCGTGATTTAGCGGAAGGCCGCCGGCTGGACTTTACCTTCAGGGGCGGAGAACGCTTCAATGACAGGTTTACTGTGAGTGAGTTGCGCACCGCTCTCGCTTCCTTTGCGGACACCGCCCATGGTCCGGACGATGTCCCGTATGCCATGCTTCAAACCTGGGTGAGCGAGGCATGGCCTTTCTGTTAGATTTGTTCAAAAGGTTTTCGGTGGAGGGTCTTCTCCCAGACTCCTGGCGAATCGCTACTGTGCTCGCCTTTCGCAAATCGCGGAAGATCACTCTACTCCGACCTGTTTCCGCCTAATCTCTCTAGCCTCTTGCGTGTCCAAGTGGAATATAGAAATTGATGAATGTTAGATTAGCCTTTTTCCTGACCAGCGGAGGCCAGCTGTCTTCTGCACAGTGCGGATTTTGCAAGTTCCACTCCACGTCGGATGCTCTGCTCCGACTGGAAAATGCCGTCTGCGAGGCTTTCCTTCGTAGACAGCACTACGCCACGGTGTTTTTCGATCTGGCGAAAGCCTATGATACCGCATGACGATACGGTATCATGGAGACTCTCCACACGATGGGCGCGAGGGGACGCCTCCCAATGTTTATATCTGAATTTTTGCGAGATCATCGATTCTGCGTACGGGTGGGGGGAGCCCTCCCTGCCTCAAAGGAGCAGGAAGAGCGTGCCCCGCAGTGAAGTGTCCTCAGTGTCACACTCTTTGCCCTGAGCATCAACGGCATCACCTCGGTGCTGCCGGAAGATGTTTTCGCTACGCTCTACGTGGACGACCTTTCGATCTCAGTTGGCGCGGCCCAGATTCCAACTCTGGAGCGTCGACTCCAACAGGCATTAAACCGCGTCTCTCGCTATGCCGAAGCACACAGGTTTCGGTTTTCTTTGGCCAAGACTAAGGTGGTGCACTTCTGCCGCCATCCACGGATCCACCCCGACCCAGATTTGTTTCTTAATGGGGTGCGACTGGATGTGGTGGAATCACACCGTTTCCTCGGTCTTGTATTAGCCTGACGCCTCACCTAGGAGGCTTATATTCGCAGCCTTAGGGTCTCTTGTACCCGCGCTATGGTCTTTCTCCGTTCCGTGACGTTCAGCGCTTGGGGCACTGATAGTGCTACTGCCTTACTTTTTTACCGATCCTTTGTTCGTTCGAAGCTTGACTACGGATGCGAGTTTTATGCATCCGCAGACGAGCGTTTATTGCGGAATGTGGATTTGATCCACCACACCGGCCTTCGCCTTGCGACCGGTGCCTTCCGCACTTTCCCCATTGAGAGCCTGTTGGTCGATGCTGGGGAGATGCCACTCGCTCTGCGCCGCGTGCAGTGCATCACTCGCCTGTACGCGCGAGCCCGGCGCCTCCCTCAGTCGCCAATAGTTATCACTGCATCCGCAGCTGATTTCGACAGTGCTTATACCGCTGAGAGACGCCATTTATACCCTAAGCCCTTTGGGTTTAGGGCAAGGAAACTCCTTCGAGAGGTAGATATAGCTCTCGAGGCCGGTGTCGCCACGCCTCTGCTCCTAAAGCTTGTATGGCACTGGAAGTATTGCGTTCGACCTTTCTGGAGCGCACCTCGTGTCACGCTGAAACCGTGCCAGTGTATACGGATTGCTCCAAGTCCCAAGTAGGGGGTCGGCTTCCACGCTGTATCCCCTCTGTTTGAAGTCAGCAGGGCTCTGCCAGGCGCTGCGTCTGTCTTCACGGCCGAGCTGGTGGCAATACACCACTTGCTCCGGGAGATTACGCGACGTGCCCGGTTCGGAGACCGGATTGTGATCTATAGCGACTCACAAAGCGCCCTGAGTGCTCTCGGGGCATTGGAATCTCCGCATCCCCTGGTTCGCGGTATCCGTGACGCCACGGTTATCGCGAGCCGGGCAGATGTCGAGATTATCTTCTGCTGGGCTTCTGGTCATGTAGGAATTTTGGGGAATGAGTGCGCCGATGAGGGCGCCAAAGAGTCGGCGAGGACTCTGCGACCGGACCAGCGTTTTGCTCTTCCTCACACCGACGACATGGCAGGAATACGGGCAGCTCTTCGGACTGCTTGGAAAAGAAGATGGGAGACGGTCGAAGGGAACTTAAAGTTGCGTGCCATTGCGCCGCGTCTGTTTTCCTGGACCTATCCCCCAATGCCGCGACGGCTTTGGGTCGCTTTCTGTCGTCCCCGAATCGGACACCTTCGTGTGACGCATCGCTATTTGATGAAACGCCTGCCTGCGCCCTATTGCGACGACTGCGTCGTCCCCCAGACTGTTCGGCACATTCTTGTCGAATGTCCCAGTCTGGGTGATCTTCGCGCACGTTACCTGTCCCGGACCGGGATGGGTGGGGTCGCTACTGCCTGTCCTTTGTACTCGGGACGAGTGCGTGCACATTGACTGGTAGACTTGTTGACTTTTGGGTGGAGGCCGGCCTTTTTCCTTTCATTTAACTACGTTTAGTTGTTGTTTTGTTATTGTTATTGCTTCCTAATTTTATTTATTTTTATTGTGGTTTTCTGTTCATTTTTTTAAAGTAGCCTAGAACTAGGCTGTTTGTTTACTGCGACTTATGCCTAAGTGGGCAGTCGCCAGATAGCCCCTTAAAAAAATACAAAAACAAAAAACCCTCCGGTCGGGAGACTACTTTGTTGGTTCACCTCGATTATTTTTTATGCCACCAGCCGCTGATCGTCCGTCGTCTGGCCCGCTGATCCCTGCCGTTGACACTTCTCTGAAGGAGACGCTCGGTTTGTCACGGCCGATAACGAGGGTTCGAGAAGGCCTCTCTCTCTCTCCCCCTGTTTTGGAGAACTCCCGGTTTATATACACCCTCTCCAGGATTACAGACATATTTGGTTACGAACTTTCCCGAAAGGAGTTCAATTTAATTAAGCTCTCCCCGAGAAGTGTGAGTGACCATCGTAAGCCACGGAAGAGCTGGACATCACACCCGTATCTTAGGGTTAGGAAGAAGTCTCGTGAGGCAACGTCAGCTTTTCTCACCCACCTTCGGATCAAGGATTGGAGAAGCCGTTCTCTGAACTTCTTCTGGTGACCTCTTAAGGACAAGAGGCCCGTTAGCTCGCTCAAGCCAAGTGTGGAGAAGTCACCTCCCCCCGCCCTTCGAAGTTCGTCCGGTGACCTCTTGAGGACAAGACGCCCGCATCTCGCAAAACACAAGTTCGAGAGAAAGTAACCCCATCCGCTGCTGGTTTGTGGCTACCCCCGTCCCCTTTGAGTAATCAAGGTCACCAAGACCTCCCCCAAGTTTGCCCCACTTTACTCTAGAGGTTCAAAGGAACTAAATCACTTACTACCCTAAATCTCCCATTATAACCATTCAATAACCTCGGTTATCTAATTACTATTCGTAATCTGATTCCGTCTTATTCATGCACCCATATATATATATCCATAGTTATTGTTGTGCCTTTTACTTAGTGTGTATTAAAATCTATTTTTTGTCGTTGTGTTTTGTATATTCCTTGGTCACGCAGCTGCCGCTATCTATTCAAATCGCACTCTTAGAACAATAACAGTTGTCGCCTTGCTTCGCCTACCTTAGAGCCTGTATGCGCATATTCCCGTACACTTGGCCATACTTCGACATTATCGCTTCTACAGTTGATACTCTTTTGGATTATGTTGGTAAAATTGAATACTATGAAAATTACCGATTCGATGATAGCCATCTTAAGAACCATCTCAGCGTTAAATTTGAGCGGAATTGATTGAAATGTGTGACCATTTTTATTAGACGCCCATTGCACACTTCGCAATATTGTACTCAGTAAGGTTAATGGTACAAATGGTCTGTTTAGTACTTCCTAAAGCAACCCCCGTCTTTTTCATAAATGAAGGCGGCTGAATTTTCTTTTGTCCTCTTTAACTTCTGTGGTCAAAAACCACAGGGCCTTACTATTTATTCTTGTCTTATCTCCCTCTGACAAAGAAGGTTTTGGCAGAAATATAATGAGTTCGAAACCGTTTGTTCTTTTTTGTAGATCGAGGATGATGACTTAAAAATTATCTTTCTCTTGATATCCTGTAGCACCTTAGTTGTGTATTTCTTTCACTACAAATCTTCAATTTATAAGCACTAAAACCATATCCATGTTCCTGGCAAGGTGCATTTTCAAAAGCATTATTATACCTGTGGAAAATCTTCTCATTTCAGGTAATTTTAAAGGAAGGAAGAATTAAAGTTTACCCAGGCGATGTGATAATTCTCTCAAATCGAACATATAAAAATGTAAACAATGAAAAATGTCACCGCTCCAACCCCAATGTCGAAACTGGGGAAAGAGCAGAAACATGATGGAAACCACTAGGCAAAATTAAAAATTAAGAAAAAAAAAAACATGATTATATAAAGCAAAATGGAAAGCCAAAAATATAGATCAACGCACACAACTTCATTTCCGAAGCTCTTGACATCAGCTGAGGAGAGAAGAAGAGTCCATATATATGTAAGTGATGAATTCGGAAAGAGAAGCTAAAGGAACATAGAAATTAACCAAAGAGAAAATTTAATGAATACCAAAACGACAAAAAATACCGGTCCGAGAAATATAATCCAACTGGAATAAGCAATGAATAACTTGAACCGAATTGAAGACAACCTAACTATGAGAACCCAATATGAACTATACACGAATAAAACAACCTTAACAGAAAATGATAAAATAACAACCGATGAACAAATCAACTTGAAAGAAATATAAAACAAAAAAGCACGATATACAAAGCACATAAAATGCGATCAAAGGCATGAATGCCATTACACACAGATTCTAAAAACACATGAAAACAAATTTGTGCCAGAGAAGGGTCGGATCTCCCGATAGCTATAAACCAGTGACTTAGGAACTCTGAATGTGAGAAAGGAAGAATGAATGATCAGGAAAATGCAGTATGGTGGTTTGGAATCCACATTAATCAGTAGGTCTCCCTTGTCCTATGCACATGTGTGTCCTTTGTCACCCTCAATATCTTTGTTAACACCAATGGCTGAAATTCTGCCTCTGAGTTCTACATCGAATATACGAATTATTTTGTTCGGTAGAAACAGAGAAACTCCCCATTTTCATTCACTTATGGGATTTGGCCGTTTTTCCTTATTTCCAACTTCTCTATTTGAGTCCATTTTACCTAATTTTCCTATTTTCATTGATCCTTCATTTTTTCATCTCTCAATTTTCTCGTTTCCTATTTTTCTATTTCGTCTAAATATTTTTTCTCGTTTCGTTTCTTTATTCTTGCATTAAACTTATCTTCACTTCCAAAATTATGTGAACAATTTAATGGAAAACTGTAGCGTGCCAATAAGTACAAGCAAGCGGTTTAAAACATTCACTTGAATAAGTCCTTTTGAGACTCAGGATGGCACAGTCGATATGCAGCTCTAACAGCGGTCTGGCGCCGCAAAAAGCTGTTCACAACCAACTCACCTCACTCTACTTTCGTTCTTTATATTTTCATCGCCCTTTTTCCACACCCTTATATCTACAAAATAATAAATCAATAATAATATTAATTATAGAGCGGTCTTCAGCAATGTCCACTTTCTGAAAGATCAATGTTTACTTAAAAACAACAAAGAGATTGGATAATCAAGGGGTTGGGGGAGTGCGAAAGGTTTAAAATAAATAATATAAAAAAAAAATCCCTCTTAATGGTTGGAGACTGCCGTCGATCCTTTCTTTTTCCTTGGACGGTTGGTGAGGCGGCCGTTGAATGTTATCTTTTGCATTGCTCCGCAAGGGTGAGTGTGCCAGCGCGAGCATGAGTACCATTATGGTTGCTGCAGAACCACGAATTGAAGTTAATTGAAGGAATCGCATCTGATCGCTTCAGTTCGTCAGTAGTAAGCCAATGGGGGGGCATGCGTGTCGAACTACATATTAGTTTATTTCAGACTTTAGTGAGTTATTTGCGTGAATGAGTTCTGAAGTATTTTAAGTGGACGGTGTTTTTGTAGATAACTGCGTTGGAATAAGTTTATTTGTGTTTACAAACAAAATAGATTTTGATATGAAAATATGCGCTCCTAGTATTTAATAAATTTCTATTCGTATTTATGAGATACCTTTCACTTCAGTACTGAAATGAGATAACTTCATGGTTTCTCCAAAATTCTCTGTACATTAACAATCTTTTAAATATTTTAACCATCTCGATTAAAACAAAATCCTCTAGACATTTGCTATTTCACTGGAAACACTCAGGGGAGACGTCTCATCCACACGTGATGGATATGTTTTAACGCATTTGGAGTTATGGTTGCAATCCAACACCGAAGGCGTTCTTTAATTGATTCCTGTTTTGTGACTTTTCCTTATACATCATCAGTAGTTTCAAATAGTTCTTTTATTATAATCGCATTCTTAAACGATCTCTGAATAAGTGTAGAATCTAAATAGACAAAATGGTAGTTTCTCCTATGTATCAAAACCCATCAACTTGGCCCGATTTTCGGTAATCCGAGTTGGCGACCAGCGTCCCATCAGCTTCTCTCGCCACAACCTCCACCACAGATTTCCACTTGTACTCCTTAACAGTGTGGCCCCGCCTCTCCAGTGCGGCCACGAGATCCTGAAAAAAAAGAAATGATTTGGGATTAAATTTGAAGCCCTAGATCAGGTCGGGGGTCATTGACACACTGTAAGCAAGTAAATTAAGGAAGTGGTGGGTCGGGTTGAATCAGGCGCATCTATTGTGAGGACAAGGGCAATTTCGTCCTTTTAACTGAGATTTTGTTCTTTACTGGTTTAAGATGAGACTATCTTATCCAAGAGCTAAGATTCGAGCAAGATAGAGACCCAACTGGACCTTTCCTGTACATAGATAGGTCCAGTTGGTGTAACCGTCGTTGGTTACGCCAGTTATTTCCTTTTCATCATCGCCCTCAGCGTACCACATCCAGCTCTATTTACTAATCATAACCATCTCATCAACATTCACCCTATACACAATATTCCCAGGCTATCCTATTTTTTCTCTCATCATCATCCTATTCCTCACTTATATTATCCCAATCCCTCCATATTTACCTCATGGAAAGCCAACATCCTTATGCGGTACCTTAAGGTAACCCTAATCCTGATTGCATAACTGAAGGAAAGACCCTCCCACCTACTTCTCCGTGATGTACCTTAGGGAAGCCCATTTCGTACTGAAGCCTCATGGGGATGAGCGCGTGGTGGGTCCTGCAGGCGTCCACGGCCGCCTTTAGGTCCTCACCCATCCACAGGTAGCGGGCGGCGACCCACGCCGATGCGCTGGGGATCTTAACACCCCCAGCTGCTCCCACCACAAGCTTCACCTCCCCGTCCTCATCTGTAATCACGGACGGACTCATCGACGAAAGCGGTCGTCTTCCTGCACGAGGAAAGTAGGAGGCTGATTGCATTGCATGAAGTCTCAGGAGTAAGGCGAGGTGAGATATTAGAGGGAACTAGGGTGAGTAAATCTAGCGAACATGTACTATTTTAGATGTGTGAGCTTAGCCGGGAAATTAGGGCAACAACAGTCATTAGTAGTGTTCCATTTCTTGTTTCGCATCCGAGACGATGACGGCATATATGCATGAGCTCACCGACGCGTCTTTGAACGGCCCAAACCGGTCGCTCAATTTGGCAATTCTAGTACCTCCATGTCCATGCCTAATTGAGCTGATGTATCAAAATAGATTTAATATTTAGTTTTATATCCAGCTAAGATATGTTAAATGACTATTTCCCTCAAAGATATCACTAAAATACAGTGCAAACTATTTAATTTTACATCTTTCTTAGATGGATAGGTTAAAATATTTCATACTATCCCAATATCATCCAAGATAGTTCATCCAATCGACTCGATAAGTAAATATAGAAAAAATAACCACTACAAATGGTAAATCATTCCATACAATAATGGTTGTATTGATAAGAGCATTTCACTATGTCACTCTTAAGTGACCTACTTTAACTAAAACTGTTACCCACCAGTAATAGTGACGCATTCAAATGAAATAGCAGTTTCCATCTACTCTTTAAAATATCTTAAATACTCTAATCTATTCCCGTTTAGGAATTATTTTCTATTAACTAAAATCTTTCTTAATTGGTGAAAATATTCTTATGGCTATGTTGATGTCGATTTCACAGGAAGGAATTCTATCTGTTCTTAGTTGACTCTCGAATAGATCTAATCCCTATAGATTAAGGATTCTTTCCTTGAGATCCTAACTATCGTTTAGAGGCCTTTTGAGGAAGAGATGTGACGTCTGCTCAAAAGAAAGAAAATTCGAATTTTTTATCAGTATCATCAACTTCGCTACTCTACCAAAACAAAATGTGAGTGGTGGCACCAAAACTATAACTACAAATTTAATCAATAGAGTTTCACTATAATAGGCGAGCAAATACTTAATTTCTATCGGAATAAATTTTTATATAGAGTGGAAAAGCTCACTTTAAATTCGATGTTAAGAGTCAATTAGGAGGAGAAGTAAATAGGCTTTTTTTTTCAAAATCATAAAGTGTTTCGAAAGGAAGTAAAAGTTTGTTAAAATAAAATAGTTAAAAATAAACAATGGATGGAAGTGGGCAAAAGTTAAACCTGAATTTTGAAGAATTTCTTATATATATATATCCTCATCATCATCATAATCATCATCATCACTAACTATAATTTAAGAAGGGGATTTTTTTGAGTATTTGAATAATAATTTCATCTTAGTTTGGTTATGACTTATGTTTTTTTATCAAAGTTATTTTATAATAATTCTTTTATAATATCAAAAAACAAAATGGTGAAGTTCAGAAATAAATATAAGTATCGAAATTTTGTGAATTTTTTAAAACCCAAAGAATTACAAATGGTGAAGTTCAGAAAATTTATTTTGGTATATTTTCTATAACTCTATTTTAGCAACGAGATATTTTGAAAGGGGGGAAATTTAGTTTAGAGTTCCTTTTTAAAATTAATCTTAGTAGTGAAGCGCAAGCTCCCCCGCGTAGGGGAGAAGTGGCGAAGCCATTGCCTGGTAATTTTAAAAAGCAGAAATGGTTAGATTTTAGTACATTTTCTGAACTTAATCAATTGTAATTCATTTTCTTTTAAAACATTATAAAGCATTGGATAATCATTTATTTTTTCTGAACTAAACTATTTTGTTTTTTCAAACTCTAAAGAAATTCTTAGAAATTACCTCGATAAAAATTTAAAATATACTTAAGTCATAACGAAATTAAGATGAAATTATTATTCAAATACTCCAAAAAATCCCGTTCTTAAATTATAGAGTTAGTGATGATAAATAACTTAAACCTGAGTTTACATATTACCTTGCCAAACTGTTTCGGTGATACTTCATTTCGACTCCTTAACCAAACATTAAAATTCGTCCAAACGCGACAGTTTATATGCACCGATAAGAGGGAAGTGATTGTATATTTTAGTTGGTTAGTGAAAGGCGAAAACCATAGCTCTGAACAAGAGAGAGAGAAAGAAAGAAATATAGAAATATATTATTAGAGCTAGCAAATTCATTAAGTCTTCTTAAATGTGTCCCTTATGAAAAGTAAGTAATAAGCTCTGCACAGCAGCTTCTTAGATCTGAATGAGCTGAAATCTCTCACATCCAGTTCCTCACACCCGATGACTGACAAGATAATATCAAATGATTGGATTTCGCCCTAACCCTTCCTTTAGTTATGGGCAGGTAAAAAGTTATGGATCGGGTGAAATGATTATGTGCCATTATTATTATTAATTTTATCCTTACTACGAATTAGTCGTATCACCAATTATTTGAATATTTTATCCTAGAAAAAGCGTAGAGTGAATCATTTCTGCTTTTGCCAAAACCGTTTGGTTTTGATTAGTCAATGGTTGTTGGCAGAATTCTGCATCACCCGCTAGATGTCCTTACCTGGCGTAATGCGATTCCAAGTCATTTCCATGGTTTCAGCCAAGGTTGCCTCTCGGTCGGAGGTGAAGTCTTTCATCTCATTGTTGAAGATGACCCCAGTCGAGGGGGACCTGATTCGAGCCCCGAATCTGCACACGATAGTTTTAAGTTCAAAACTTTGACTTAAAACTTCAGCGGCCCGCAAATTACACCAATTCCGGTTTTCGAAGTGTTAGTACTCATTGTTCGACTTTGTTCCTGGGAAATCCCCCCTCCCCCCGCCCACTTGTATCTTCGGCCCCAAAATGCGTTGTATTTCGAATGCAATACTAGTTGTTAATTCTAGGTTAATTAGTCTTAATTACTGGGTTAAGAAAGATTTATGACTAATCAAATGCAATGGTTGGGTCCTTGAGTCCCGTTCTCTAATAAACAAATATACTCATTAAAATTGCCTTTAGTCATTTACTTTGTATTATAGCGAATAATAGTAAATAGCTAAGAATGAAGAAGGAAGAATTAGATAGATTCTATGATGACATCAGGACAAGCCTAAGCACAAACATCGTAATGAGAGACTTTAATGCAAAGGTTGGGCAAAATAATGAGGCAAGCAGAGTGAAGTTCTCATTGAAGGAACAGAATGAAAGGGGGAAAAAGACCTGGTTGACTTTCTACTGGCCCAAGTCCTCAAAATGGCTAATACAGTCCTCAAAAAGAAGCAGCGGCAAAGGTGAAATGAGAGAGCCCAAATTATGCGAGAGATGTACAATGAAAGTGATTACCTGCCGATCGACAAGTCCTTAATCATTTTTAGAAGTGAAGGAGTTAAAGAGAGACTCACGCGTAATTGATGCTGGAGGTGATGGCAACAGCGTCGCCGTTGGGGGCTATTAAGGAGAGGTGCGCGGTGCCATCGTCGGCCCCTGGCACTACCTGAGTGCCATAGTAGAGAGGATCTTGTGACGTTACTCTGGCGGAGATGTTTTGGCTCAAGGAAGCGGCGAATTTCTCGTCCGTTAATTCTTGGATCAACTGAAAAAGGGGGGCGAGATTCAACCGATGTCTACGTAGAGAGAAGAAGAGAAGAAATGAAAGAGAATGAGCAATAGACAAAGAAAATTACACTAATTCTCCATATATCTAGTGCTGTTCTAGTCATAGTGTGTTTATAACCTACTACTTCATCATGTACACCAGGGCCCAAAACATCATAAATATAAGTGATCTCTGCCAACTTCGTTTGAACCTTCAGACTTGAAATTTGAGATTAGCTTCAGCACAACCACTTTTCAATATTTATGTTGCAGAAATATAGTGATTTCCATTCCATAAACTGAACTGTTTATCCACAAACCTCCCTTTCATACGGCTCTTAATGACAGGCGAAATATTTCTCCTCTGCAACTAGACATTGCAGGTCTTTGGTGCCGAGCAGAAATCCAAACAAATCACTTTTGTATCCGAATAGAGAATTAACATAGCCGTCTAAGAAATTCTCTAAGGTTTCCAGATGTGTTTGAAGGAACACCTACATACTGTTTCGACATACAAACGAACATTGTAAGACCATCAGTAAATACCTAATTACTGTTTAGGACAGGTGGCAAACACCTTTGTAACAAGGTACTCCACCCATTTTCTAAACTGGCAAATTCATCTTCTGATCCTATGGTAAAAATTTATCTGTTAATTATTTATTTGGTGATCCTATGAAACATTTGTTACCAGCTCATTTGTTGTCTTTATAAGTTCCTGCAATTAATAGATTACAAGACTAATCACAATTTAATTAATCAAACACTAATTTTCATCCATTCACTCGTCAATAAAATATTCGATATACTCCATTACCATTATGTTGGTCAAATGAATAAGGTGATAAATTCAAGATTATATATTTATAATAAACTACTAGTAATATAAATTTTGAAATATCTCCTTGTATATTCATTAAGTTTGATTCCGTTTTTCGTGTTATTTACAGCATGAACATTCCCTTCCTTGCATAATATATGTAGAAGTGCAAAGGTATAGGCAACAGGGATAGCTTGTGCTTTTTAATGATTGCATAGGTATTTTTAGTCGCGGGCAACTCTACATCTCACCATGTCGGTCGGTCCCCGTTTTGCTATTTTTTTTTGTTTCGATTAAAACATTGTAAGAAGTATTCGGCTGAGTCTAATAAAATATGAAACCCATGTGTTGTTTTAATTCTCTTTCGAATGATATAATTAGCAAAGTCCTCCCAAGGTTAGCCCAGGATTTATTTGACTTTGCCATAATAGCATAACTATTCGGCCGATTCTAACAAAATTTGAAACCCGTATGTTGTTCTACATTCTATTTAGAATCATATAATTGCCACAATCCTCCCAAGGTTAGCCAGGGGATTATGTTTTTGCAATAACATCATAACTATTCGGCCTATTTCAACTAAGTTTGAAACCTTTATGTTTTTTACATTCTCTTTCGAATGATGTAATTACCTAAGTCCTCCCATGGTTAGTCCTGGAATTATATTGTTTTGGTAATAACATTATAACTATTCGACGAATTCTAACGAAATATCAAACTCTTATATTGTTTTATATTCTGTTTCAAATAATATAATTGCCAAAGTCCACCCAAGGTTAACCCGGGAATTATTTTGAGGGGGCAATAACATAACTATTCGACCAATTCTAACGAAATCTGAAACCCTTATTTTGTTTTACATTCTCTTTCGAATAATAATTGACAAAGTCCTCCCAAGGTTTGCCAGGGAATGATTTTGTTTGGGCAATAACATCATAACTACTCGGCCGATTCTAACGAAATTTGAAACCCTTATGCTGTTTTACCTTCTCTTTCGATTGAAATAAAATGCTATTTATTTTGTTTCGATAAAAACATTGTAAGAGGTATTCGGCTGAGTTTAACAAAATATAAAACCCTTATGTTGCTTTACATTCTCTTTCGAGTGATATAATTGCCCAAGTCCTCCCAAGGTTTGCCTGGGAATTATTTTGTTTGGGCAATAACATCATAACTACTCGGCCGATTCTAACGAAGTTTGAAACCCTTATGTTGTTTTACATTATTTTTCAAATGATATAATTGTCAAAGTCTTCACAAGGTTAGCCCGGGAATTATCTTGTTTTGCCAATGACATCATAACTATTCTGCCCATTCTAACAAAATATACAAACCTTATGTTGTTTTACATTTTCTCTCGAGTGATATAATTGCCAAGGTCCTCCCAAGGTCTATCGGGGAATTATTGAAAGTTTTGAAGGTCGTAAGGTCAAAATCAGAATATGTAGAAGCACGTGACCTTTTTGGTCAGAAGACCTTGTTTTATAAACCGTCACTCAGAGAGTTTATAAAACGTTTTCGAAACAATCTAGAGTAAACTAGAACGTTCTAGAAGGATAGGTTATCTACTAATTTACGTGCAAGATTTGTCAACTGTTGTCACGACCCCAGCGAAAAAACATTCTCAAGAGCGCCATGATCAAGACTACTCAACATTCAGAATCTTCAAGAAACCATATTATTAACCTGCGCCTGCGCAAACCGGTCATGGCTAGTGAAAGGTTTCCTCACATTATGAACATTCCAAATTTCTTCTTTGAAGGATGAGCAAAGAAACTGTGCCCCAGAGATGTTCAGTCTCTGACTAAGACAGTTAAAAACATTGCTAAGATTTCGTCAAATGAGTTGCAAGCAAAACTTGCAGCACACGGTGATTAAGGTGAGTATCACAAAAAGAAAGACTATGTTGAAGAGTGTTTATAAACAGGCACGTTTGGTGTTCGCTAAATAGCATCTGGGATATAGCCCAGCTAAATTAGATCAAATACTATCGTCAGATGAGACAAAAATCGAGCTCTTTGATAGAAACTACGAAGGTACGTGTGATGGAGAATTGGTGAAGCCCTCATATAAAAAAAAAACATCCTTACTGTCAAAACATGGATGAGCTTCTTCTATGGTGTGGGGATGTTTCGATGCTGGTGACAATGGCGCATTAAAGTGATGATAGAAGGGACCTTGATTTATGAAAACAATCAGCGTAGACTTGCTGAATACGTGATGCAATTGGCAAGTAAACTGGGACCTAAAATGAATTTCACCTTTCAACAAGGTATCAATCCCAAAGATACTAGCAAATTTACTCAGAAATACCTAATACACATTACTATACTCAATTCGCCTACTTAAGATACAGATTTTAATAAATTCGAACATTTGTGGAAAGAGCTGAAGAAGCATGTGCACAAGTGAGGCCCTCGCAATATTTGTGAATTGGAAAAAGTTTGCTGACGAAAAGTGTAATTCTTGTAAAAAAAGCCACATCTGTTATTGAGGATAAAACTGGACATATAAGATTGGGATTTCATATTTCTTCTATTTTTTTTTCCTCTTTCCGAATAAATATATCTTTGTCATTTTTATACGGCTTTTATTTTACCATTTTGTATTGATGTAAAGTTGAAATGAGGTAGGAAGTTTATATAATATCAGAAATACCTAAAACAATTGCTGCGGTGATGGAGACAACTCTCCTCTATCTATGGTTAATGGAGCGTCGTCTTATAGGACCCACCTCAGCGGCCACGTCGTCCGGGAGGTCCCCCATACGGGACCGGACCGCGTAACTGTGCTTGAATGCCTCCGCGACCTTCATCTGCGTGTTAAGGACCTCGTCAGGAGCGAGGGCTGAGAAGCTCAGATCGAAGGCATCCAAAACCTTGAGGATGAGCCCCAGGACGAGGCCGGAACCGGGAGGCGGGAATGAGAAGAGTCTATAGTTGCCGTTTCGCAGGCGCCAATGAACGGGGTCACGCCATTTTGGCCTGTAGATGAAGGAAAGAGTCGTTAGGGAGTTGCGAATGAGGTGGTTGGTATTTAAGGTTTTGCGATGGAAGTTGCTAATGGTTGAAGGGGTGGTTATAAGTTACGATAGGTCATATCAGGTTAGGTTAGGTCATGGCTCATTAAGTTAGGCTAGAGTGTTTTGATTCGGTTAGATTATGGTTGTATTCAGGTTAATTTAAGGCGTGTTGAGATAAACTTAGGACTGATATGTTTTGGTTAGAGATGCTAATATTAGCCTTAAGTTAGTTGAGTTGCCTTGAATCAGGTTAGTTTAAATCGTTGTTAAATTAAACTGATTTAGGTGAAGTTAGTTTATGTTCTGGTTTTCATCACTCGCGTTATCTTGCCACAAGTTAGGTCAGGTCAGCTTAGGATAAGATTATTTTTGCTAGATTTGGTTACGTTTATAGTTTTGATAAATCACTCCAGCAGCATTCTAAATTGCCATTAGAAGCCAAATAAAGATAAAAAAACTTTTCTAAATCAAAATTGCCATATTTCTGTTTTTTTGCTTTATAAAAATTAAAATCTGCCCAAGAAGAAATTAGCTGCGATATTAATTCGGCTGCGCCAATTAGATAAAATGGAACGTTGAATTTCTACACAGAATATTAAAAATACAATGAACTGATTTTATATTTCACAATTGAGATCAGTGAATTTAAATTAGTTTTAAATTTTTTTAAATATTATTTCCTTTTAATTCTAATTTACGTCAAGTTTTAATAATCTTCATATATGCTTAGGATTATATTTTCTCAAAAAACATTTTGGCAAAGAAGTTAAGAAAAGGAAAAATTACGAAATTGATTCTTAAAGAATAAATTTATAAATTAATGAATTCACAAATTATTTGAATATCTTCCTCACATTATCTTATTAAGGGTGAAATTTTCAAATACATGAGAGAAAGGTCAGTGTTTCACTCGGATTTTTGTTTATCTTTCGATAGTTTATTTGACGGAACTTTTTCTATCACGTTCATGATAGAAAAAGTTCCGTCAAATAAACTTAAATTCTACTTATACACCATGTGTAATTAAAACGCCTTTTGCCACTGTGTGCAAGTGTGTCGAGATAGAAGTGGAAATAACCGAGATATCTGCTCTCCTGCGCACGGGTTACAACAAGCGCGATTTCGTAAACGGTTCCAGGACGACCTCAAATATCGACCTCATTCAGACAGACCAAGTTGTCAACTGTTTGGCTGTGTCAAAGGCCTCCCAAAATGTTCCGAAAGCTCAAAATAACTGCGCTAGTGAAGAAGAAGAACATCTCGATGGCCACGGTGTCAGGAGCTGTCAAGAAACAGGGCGACGAGAGCTTGATGTTCGTGAAAAGCCCTCTGCACTCCGACCCTATTTGAGAACAAGGTCTGGAGAACAAAGTCTTGATTTGAAGAGTGATCGGAATCGAATTATCCTTTTTTTCAATGGAAATACACTCGATTCGGTCATCAACCAAATGAACAACCGCTTGATAAGCTTCGGCCAGGACCTTCCGCTCGTGCTATCTCAACCTGGCCTATTAAATAAAACTTCTCGGCGCCCAATTCTCTAAATTATTAAAGAAAATTTATTTGCTTACTGATTTTACTATTTGTTTCCTTTAATTTTAATATAATCTTAAGGATTTATATCTCTTTTTGCCCTTTAGGGCTCATCTGGTTTATGTTTGTGTTAAAAGGCAGGGGATAAAAGTACCTACTGACAGAAAAGGTGGTGATCAAATGATGGGGAAATATCGGTTCAGTTAAAAGATTAAAAATAAAATAAAAAGAGCACTAGTATGCAATTAAGTAAGGTCCTTCATGTGAAGTAAGAATAGACAAGGGTCGGATACAAGTAAAGCAAGTAAAATAGGATTCAAATATAGGGCAATAAGAAGGTAACTAGGGTATTAGATTTTGGAGGAAAAGCCGGCATCTTTCGATGGGCAAAGTATTGCGGGCAGGTGAGTAAGATGTGTTGTACTGAGATGCGAGAATGACCCGTCTCGCAAGATGGTGGTTCTTCACTAGTCATTAAATGTCCGTGGGTGAGGCGACAGTGGCCGATTCGCAGGTGCTACACCATAACTTTATGCCGTCTGGTGGAAAAGTATGATGATGATCTACAGATGAGAGGAATGTAGTCTCGGTGGAAGATGGGCGATTTAGGTATGGACGGTGCAGTATGGAGAGCGGCCTTCTTAGCCACTAGGTCTGCCGTTTCGTTTCCCTCGATGTTTAAGTGTTTTGGCAGCCAACAGAACGATATGGAGTAAGAGGATCCGGTGAAGAGGTGTATGGTCTCCAGTATCTCCATGGCTACAGGATGGCGAGGGAAAAATCACTGAAGGGAAGCCACCGCGCTCATAGAGTCTGATAATATGCTATATGTACCTGGGGGATGGAGACCGAAGGTGTGTACGGCTATTTTGATAGCTACGAGTTCTGTTGATAAGACAGATGCTGTAGGGGGTAGGGTGGAGCGTAAGGTGTGAGAAGGAAGCACTGTGACTCTTCCAGTCCCGGCATCCGTTTTTGACCCATCTGTATAAAGAGGGAATTAACCGTGGTGAGTGTCTATGTGCTCTTGGAACATGGCGCTTTGAACTGCAGCTGGTATCTGATCTTTGTAGCCTCTCGGGAAAGGTTAACAAAACTGATCACTTCTGCGAGTTCACGAGTGTAGCGTAGGTACTCCAAGAGTTAGAGTCGTTCGTTGAAGAGTGAAGCATGTTTGTGGGCCGTTGCTGAAAAAATTGCCACAAAATTCTTTAAGCGGGATATAGCATCTTTTGTTTCATCAGACACAGTTACGGAAGAGGACGACGTTACAAAGCTTTCCAGTCGGCTTTCTGGTAATTGAGGACTTGAAGGTCTTGTTGTAAGGCGACGTCTAGTACAACATGCGTTTGCTATTTTTTTTGACATCATACCAGTAAAGGTTACGAGCATTAAGGTCTCCAGTTAAAAGGAATTGTTTCGGGAGCTGAAAGAAAAGTTCTTTCACGGAGGCAAACGTGATTGGCTTGGAATATGGGAGGTAAATTGAGAATACAGTTAAAAGCGTAGACCGATGGAGGTGAACAGCAAGGGCATTAAGGTTTGTAAGGAGGGTACCGTGGTAAATGATATATCCGTGCGCACTAGGAGGAGGTTACTATAAATTTGGAAAAGTGGTAGGCTGACCTTGGAGTAGCCAGAAAGAGAAAATAGGGGCCTAGGAGCTTGGTCGCATTGAGGCAAACTACTTCAGAAAAAAAACTTTTTTAAGAGGGCCCGCATAGAGCCATAGGCCTGAAGTTCGCGGATATTCCATTTGAGAGAGAGAAATGAAGACGTTGGAACGTTAAAGGTTGAATAGGCATAGTGGCGGGAGTACGGTTCACCCGTTTTGTTCTAGGCGTGCTCAGAGAGGGGGCAGTATATTATAGGTGGGTGTGTCACGAGCGTAGGTCAAAGGGTTTGGTGGCGATTGTTTGGTAATTTTCTTTGCGGCTGGAAAAGAATCTGGAGCGGAGGATTTCGGGTTATAGGATGCTATATTGGTACCTGTACAACCCTGGTACAGATCATAATCTGTAATCAGAGAGGCGCGGTTAGGTACAACAAGAGAAATAAGGCAAAGTGATGAGTCGGCAGGATGATCACATGGCTGACAAAGGTCAGTAGCTGAGGCACTTTCGGTAACTATAATTGAGCATAGCGATACTCGAGTGGTATCGTTACCGGTACTGTGAGGTGGGTCTGGTGTACATATTCCATGGATTTTAGCGAGCGAGAGGTCTACAAGATATCTCTCTCTCTCTCTCTCTCTCTGGTGAAGGTATTTTCTCGGATAGTCTGCTTTGCGAGGAGCTACACCTGGTATATGATTTTATGTCGTAAAGCCACGTTTCTTCTGAGTAGCTCATTGCTCCAGGCGAGGGTGGGGTGTCATCCTTGAGTCGGGTTCGTTTTTCATTGCAGGGGCTCAAAGCCGAGAAATCAAAGAGAGAATGTAGAGGGCGCTTACGATCTCCACATCCCTCACGATTGGTTCGTGGAGGAATGAGGGAGTCATCATCGGGAGTAATATTTAGCAGTGATAGCTTGGGGTAAGGGGGATCAGGTAGCAATTTACTCGTAGCAGGAGCAGTTCCCACAAATATCGGCTTTTTCGTAGAGGCGGGTACTTGGGTAGGTGGATGATCTATAAGTTCATCATCGTGCGAGATCATTGATGATTTAGTTGTAGGTGGTACGTGCGTGGGTTTATGATTTGATACGTATAAGCGGTAGGGAGGTGATTGAGTTTGTTTTCTGCTTCTTTGGTGGTTGTTCCTGCAATCAGAGGGAGATTCGTATTTTGAAGATCGGTGTACGACAAGTACTTCAGGCGAGGGTAGACTCTCTGCGACAGGGACAGATGGGTTGTGTTTCATCAAGATCGGGAGGTGATATTGGTTCTTCTATCGCGTCACCTTGTTGGGAGTGCGTAGCTGGATGTGTTCTCAAAGGTTTCTTAGTGCGTTGTTTCAAAAGAGGGGTGAGTGAGGGAGATAGAGAGGCTGGTGTCGGGTGATCGGTTCTGAGCGCCGATGTGCTAGACGTGGGTAGAGTGTCGTGGATGCTAGGAGCACCACTAGTCACAGCGGAAAAGGTGGCTATTGGCAGTGTAAGTCCTTCTTTACGCATGTCTAGTTTTGCTTGGCGTCTAGAGATACCGCATCTTAGGGGCCGAACACGGATCTTCTGGTGGTAGAGGTAGTCAGGACACTTCTTGTGGCGGGCATGATGTGGGGCACCACAGTTGAGGCATTGTGTCTCTTATGTTGTTGGTCGGTAAAGACTTCTTTAATGACGGAAGCGATAAACTCGTCTGTGGCGTTTGGTCTCCGGAAGAGGTTATCCACTAGGACCGTGCTGGTACTGAGATTAAATTCATTCCTGTCGCTGGCCGCAATTTTTAGAGACTGAATGCCAAGCAGGCGTTGGAAACATGACTCAGTAGTAGCTCTGACTCCGAGTGTGAGTCAGCAATTGAGAAATCCGGCGCAGATTTAATGAATATTTATTTTAGGGCGTGGTAGGTATGTAAACCACTAAACTTTTGTTCTTCTCGAACACGTAGAGATATAAGTTTTCATCGATAGCCATGAGGACCCTATTATTATGACGGGATGCAAAAGCTCTGGGACGGGTGAATTGGAGTCCGGTGAAGCCAGACGCAGAGATTAGAGGCCACTCGTCCCGCCCTATGGCAAGGAAGCCCACTAGCATGGCGGCTCCACTTTAGGCTGAACATAAAATTAAAAGTCAGAAAAAATATAGAGAGAGATAGAGGGTATGCGAGGAAAGTGGGGGTGGGAGTGAGAATGCCTGCAGCAGGTTCTGTCTCCGCTTGCAGGCCTTGGTTGAGGCTGACGTCAATTTCATTAAAAAAATGGCTAGTAAAATCCCTCATGACCTTAAGACGTAACTTTGGTAGATAGATCTGTATAAAGAAATTGTGTTATTTTATTTTATATTGAAGTTAGGCATAAAATTACCCACTCCCACCTGGTAGATGGTCCAATGGATAGATATTTCATTCAATCTAGCTCAGATAAGTTATTTATGTAATTAAGAAAAGAAAGAACAATTAAAATTATCTTACGAAACGATCATCTCCATGTATATTACTCAAAAAAAATACCCTCCTCAACCACCAATTGAGATTTATTTTTATCTTTATTAAATTCCCCTTTTTTAAATCGTTTTTCGATGCCTTTCTTCATTTTGAATCTGAAAGCAACGGTTTTTGCCGATGGAAATCAATGATTTTAGTCTGTTTTTTTAAGATGTTTTTACTCACCGATATTCTTTCATATCTTCGTAAGTGATGATGCCGCCAAAGGCTGCCAGATCTCGGACGAAGTCCGTTGCCAGTGGCCCCGACTGGAGGGCGGCGGGGTGATCTTGAATCGCTCTCAGCGTCCGCCCCAGTTGCTTTCTGAACACGGTCTCCCCTTCGCCCAAGACACGACCCTCGGACGGCACCGTGAACGGTCTGTCATAACAAAAGAGGGCATCTAAAGAAGTGGTTAAAAACACAAACCAAGGAGGGTACCTAACCCATGGTTAGGCGAAATCGAGAATGATGAAGAAGAGGATTTTGAAGGAAAAGTATCGATAATCAAGTTTGAAAGAGAAGATAAGAGAGGATAAAGGAGAAGGATGGGATTTTAAGTGAAAACAGCTTTCTTCACTTTAAAAGTAAAAGTCTTCTCCACCCCCTCCATTAAGTTAAAAAGGAAGCGTTGCATCCGCACACAAACAAACTCAAGTCATTGCCTCGAAGAAGGATGTAAGGACGCTATGATTTAAGGGCCTATTAAGGCCCGAACCCAACAAAAGATCCACAATCCAGGGTTTATAATTTCATATGCAGTTCGGCTGATGAAGTTTGAAAAAGGTCATAACCACAAAATTCGGTCAGGGGCATTGGCGGGGATGGGGGGGCACTCAAAATAAAACTACCACATTTACCATAGCCAGGCAGAGACAGGAAGATAGACAGAGGAGGAAGAAATCGATAGATAATTTTACATTATGTGAATTTCATTATCCTGTTCCAGAACTCACCAAAGGAAATGGACCAATGGCGCTAATAATAATTAATACTAATTAATTTGATAATTTTACACATTTTAATTCGACCAATCACTAACTATAATTTAAGAAGGGGATTTTTTTGAGTATTTGAATAATAATTTCATCTTAGTTTGGTTATGACTTATGTTTTTTATCAAAGTTATTTCTATTAATTCTTTTATAATATCAATAAACAAAATGGTTAAGTTCAGAAATAAATATAAGTATCGAAATTTTGTGAACTTTTTAAAACCCAAAGAATTACAAACGGTGAAGTTCAAAAATAGATATAAGTATCGAAATTTTGTGAACTTTTTAAAACCAAAAGAATAACAAATGGTGAAGTTCAGAAAATTTATAAAAATTTAACCATGGCTGCTTTTTTTTAGATTTTAAATTATAATCTTAGTAGCGAAGCGCAAGCTCCCCCCCGGCGAAGCCATTTCATGGTATTTTAATAATAATAAGAGTAATAATAATGATAAATTGTCCTTTGATTTTCCTAACAGCACACGCACAGCGCCTACATTGCATTGTTTTTTTTTTTCTTATTTAAAAATAATTCGTTTATTCATACACCCTCAAGTGCATCCTCGGATCTATTAAGCTGCTTTTACCTCTCTCCTCCCTTTGCCCATTTTCTCCTCCAATACATTCCCTCATTCATTCATTTGTCTTGCGAATAAAATAACTTCCTGATGTCCCATGTCTCTCCATTACTTCTACTACACATTTTCTCTTCCATACATTACTCCATTTATAAGTTTCTAAGGGCCAGCAAAGATCATGAAATCCAATTCAGGCCAAACCCATAAATTAGAACTTACCAATTACTCAGAAAAACGTATCTAAGAGATTTTTACCTGCGGCGAAGCGCTAGGCCAAAGCGTCCCTTTTTTTTAAAGACAAGTAAAGTTCAATTGTGCCTATTTAGAGCCATAAAATGACCTATATGACCATGGGACATGTTTTCACCCTGGAGATTTGAAACCTGCCATCGAAATTGGCGCTGGGTGGCGCCATCTAGTGGCAGAAGCCTCATTTATTTTTTAAAAGAAGTAAAGTTCAATTGTGCCTATTTAGAGCCATAAAATGACCTATATGACCATGGGACATGTTTTCACCCTGGAGATTTGAAACCTGCCATCGAAATTGGCGCTGGGTGGCGCCATCTAGTGGCAGAAGCCTCATTTATTTTTTAAAAGAAGTAAAGTTCAATTGTGCCTATTTAGAGCCATAAAATGACCTATATGACCATGGGACATGTTTTCACCCTGGAGATTTGAAACCTGCCATCGAAATTGGCGCTGGGTGGCGCCATCTAGTGGCAGAAGCCTCATTTATTTTTTAAAAGAAGTAAAGTTCAATTGTGCCTATTTAGAGCCATAAAATGACCTATATGACCATGGGACATGTTTTCACCCTGGAGATTTGAAACCTGCCATCGAAATTGGCGCTGGGTGGCGCCATCTAGTGGCAGAAGCCTCATTTATTCTTTAAAAGAAGTAAAGTTCAATTGTGCCTATTTAGAGCCATAAAATGACCTATATGACCATGGGACATGTTTTCACCCTGGAGATTTGAAACCTGCCATCGAAATTGGCGCTGGGTGGCGCCATCTAGTGGCAGAAGCCTCATTTATTTTTTAAAAGAAGTAAAGTTCAATTGTGCCTATTTAGAGCCATAAAATGACCTATATGACCATGGGACATGTTTTCACCCTGGAGATTTGAAACCTGCCATCGAAATTGGCGCTGGGTGGCGCCATCTAGTGGCAGAAGCCTCATTTATTCTTTAAAAGAAGTAAAGTTCAATTGTGCCTATTTAGAGCCATAAAATGACCTATATGACCATGGGACATGTTTTCACCCTGGAGATTTGAAACCTGCCATCGAAATTGGCGCTGGGTGGCGCCATCTAGTGGCAGAAGCCTCATTTATTTTTTTAAAGAAGTAAAGTTCAATTGTGCCTATTTAGAGCCATAAAATGACCTATATGACCATGGGACATGTTTTCACCCTGGAGATTTGAAACCTGCCATCGAAATTGGCGCTGGGTGGCGCCATCTAGTGGCAGAAGCCTCATTTATTTTTTAAAAGAAGTAAAGTTCAATTGTGCCTATTTAGAGCCATAAAATGACCTATATGACCATGGGACATGTTTTCACCCTGGAGATTTGAAACCTGCCATCGAAATTGGCGCTGGGTGGCGCCATCTAGTGGCAGAAGCCTCATTTATTTTTTAAAAGAAGTAAAGTTCAATTGTGCCTATTTAGAGCCATAAAATGACCTATATGACCATGGGACATGTTTTCACCCTGGAGATTTGAAACCTGCCATCGAAATTGGCGCTGGGTGGCGCCATCTAGTGGCAGAAGCCTCATTTATTTTTTAAAAGAAGTAAAGTTCAATTGTGCCTATTTAGAGCCATAAAATGACCTATATGACCATGGGACATGTTTTCACCCTGGAGATTTGAAACCTGCCATCGAAATTGGCGCTGGGTGGCGCCATCTAGTGGCAGAAGCCTCATTTATTTTTTAAAAGAAGTAAAGTTCAATTGTGCCTATTTAGAGCCATAAAATGACCTATATGACCATGGGACATGTTTTCACCCTGGAGATTTGAAACCTGCCATCGAAATTGGCGCTGGGTGGCGCCATCTAGTGGCAGAAGCCTCATTTATTTTTTAAAAGAAGTAAAGTTCAATTGTGCCTATTTAGAGCCATAAAATGACCTATATAACCATGGGACATGTTTTCACCCTGGAGATTTGAAACCTGCCATCGAAATTGGCGCTGGGTGGCGCCATCTAGTGGCAGAAGCCTCATTTATTTTTTAAAAGAAGTAAAGTTCAATTGTGCCTATTTAGAGCCATAAAATGACCTATATGACCATGGGACATGTTTTCACCCTGGAGATTTGAAACCTGCCATCAAAATTGGCGCTGGGTGGCGCCATCTAGTGGCAGAAGCCTCATTTATTCTTTAAAAGAAGTAAAGTTCAATTGTGCCTATTTAGAGCCATAAAATGACCTATATGACCATGGGACATGTTTTCACCCTGGAGATTTGAAACCTGCCATCGAAATTGGCGCTGGGTGGCGCCATCTAGTGGCAGAAGCCTCATTTATTTTTTAAAAGAAGTAAAGTTCAATTGTGCCTATTTAGAGCCATAAAATGACCTATATGACCATGGGACATGTTTTCACCCTGGAGATTTGAAACCAGCCATCGAAATTGGCGCTGGGTGGCGCCATCTAGTGGCAGAAGCCTCATTTATTTTTTAAAAGAAGTAAAGTTCAATTGTTCCTATTTAGAGCCATAAAATGACCTATATGACCATGGGACATGTTTTCACCCTGGAGATTTGAAACCTGCCATCGAAATTGGCGCTGGGTGGCGCCATCTAGTGGCAGAAGCCTCATTTATTCTTTAAAAGAAGTAAAGTTCAATTGTGCCTATTTAGAGCCATAAAATGACCTATATGACCATGGGACATGTTTTCACCCTGGAGATTTGAAACCTGCCATCGAAATTGGCGCTGGGTGGCGCCATCTAGTGGCAGAAGCCTCATTTATTTTTTAAAAGAAGTAAAGTTCAATTGTGCCTATTTAGAGCCATAAAATGACCTATATGACCATGGGACATGTTTTCACCCTGGAGATTTGAAACCTGCCATCGAAATTGGCGCTGGGTGGCGCCATCTAGTGGCAGAAGCCTCATTTATTTTTTAAAAGAAGTAAAGTTCAATTGTGCCTATTTAGAGCCATAAAATGACCTATATGACCATGGGACATGTTTTCACCCTGGAGATTTGAAACCTGCCATCGAAATTGGCGCTGGGTGGCGCCATCTAGTGGCAGAAGCCTCATTTATTTTTTAAAAGAAGTAAAGTTCAATTGTGCCTATTTAGAGCCATAAAATGACCTATATGACCATGGGACATGTTTTCACCCTGGAAATTTGAAACCTGCCATCGAAATTGGCGCTGGGTGGCGCCATCTAGTGGCAGAAGCCTCATTTATTTTTTAAAAGAAGTAAAGTTCAATTGTGCCTATTTAGAGCCATAAAATGACCTATATGACCATGGGACATGTTTTCACCCTGGAGATTTGAAACCTGCCATCGAAATTGGCGCTGGGTGGCGCCATCTAGTGGCAGAAGCCTCATTTATTTTTTAAAAGAAGTAAAGTTCAATTGTGCCTATTTAGAGCCATAAAATGACCTATATGACCATGGGACATGTTTTCACCCTGGAGATTTGAAACCTGCCATCGGATTTGGCGCTGGGTGGCGCCATCTAGTGGCAGAAGCCTCATTTATTTTTTAAAAGAAGTAAAGTTCAATTGTGCCTATTTAGAGCCATAAAATGACCTATATGACCATGGGACATGTTTTCACCCTGGAAATTTGAAACCTGCCATCGAAATTGGCGCTGGGTGGCGCCATCTAGTGGCAGAAGCCTCATTTATTTTTTAAAAGAAGTAAAGTTCAATTGTGCCTATTTAGAGCCATAAAATGACCTATATGACCATGGGACATGTTTTCACCCTGGAGATTTGAAACCTGCCATCGAAATTGGCGCTGGGTGGCGCCATCTAGTGGCAGAAGCCTCATTTATTTTTTAAAAGAAGTAAAGTTCAATTGTGCCTATTTAGAGCCATAAAATGACCTATATGACCATGGGACATGTTTTCACCCTGGAGATTTGAAACCTGCCATCGAAATTGGCGCTGGGTGGCGCCATCTAGTGGCAGAAGCCTCATTTATTTTTCAAAAGAAGTAAAGTTCAATTGTGCCTATTTAGAGCCATAAAATGACCTATATGACCATGGGACATGTTTTCACCCTGGAGATTTGAAACCTGCCATCGAAATTGGCGCTGGGTGGCGCCATCTAGTGGCAGAAGCCTCATTTATTTTTTAAAAGAAGTAAAGTTCAATTGTGCCTATTTAGAGCCATAAAATGACCTATATGACCATGGGACATGTTTTCACCCTGGAGATTTGAAACCTGCCATCGAAATTGGCGCTGGGTGGCGCCATCTAGTGGCAGAAGCCTCATTTATTTTTTAAAAGAAGTAAAGTTCAATTGTGCCTATTTAGAGCCATAAAATGACCTATATGACCATGGGACATGTTTTCACCCTGGAGATTTGAAACCTGCCATCGAAATTGGCGCGGGGTGGCGCCATCTAGTGGCAGAAGCCTCATTTATTCTTTAAAAGAAGTAAAGTTCAATTGTGCCTATTTAGAGCCATAAAATGACCTATATGACCATGGGACATGTTTTCACCCTGGAGATTTGAAACCTGCCATCGAAATTGGCGCTGGGTGGCGCCATCTAGTGGCAGAAGCCTCATTTATTTTTTAAAAGAAGTAAAGTTCAATTGTGCCTATTTAGAGCCATAAAATGACCTATATGACCATGGGACATGTTTTCACCCTGGAGATTTGAAACCTGCCATCGAAATTGGCGCTGGGTGGCGCCATCTAGTGGCAGAAGCCTCATTTATTTTTTAAAAGAAGTAAAGTTCAATTGTGCCTATTTAGAGCCATAAAATGACCTATATGACCATGGGACATGTTTTCACCCTGGAGATTTGAAACCTGCCATCGAAATTGGCGCTGGGTGGCGCCATCTAGTGGCAGAAGCCTCATTTATTCTTTAAAAGAAGTAAAGTTCAATTGTGCCTATTTAGAGCCATAAAATGACCTATATGACCATGGGACATGTTTTCACCCTGGAGATTTGAAACCTGCCATCGAAATTGGCGCTGGGTGGCGCCATCTAGTGGCAGAAGCCTCATTTATTTTTTAAAAGAAGTAAAGTTCAATTGTGCCTATTTAGAGCCATAAAATGACCTATATGACCATGGGACATGTTTTCACCCTGGAAATTTGAAACCTGCCATCGAAATTGGCGCTGGGTGGCGCCATCTAGTGGCAGAAGCCTCATTTATTTTTTAAAAGAAGTAAAGTTCAATTGTGCCTATTTAGAGCCATAAAATGACCTATATGACCATGGGACATGTTTTCACCCTGGAAATTTGAAACCTGCCATCGAAATTGGCGCTGGGTGGCGCCATCTAGTGGCAGAAGCCTCATTTATTTTTTAAAAGAAGTAAAGTTCAATTGTGCCTATTTAGAGCCATAAAATGACCTATATGACCATGGGACATGTTTTCACCCTGGAGATTTGAAACCTGCCATCGAAATTGGCGCTGGGTGGCGCCATCTAGTGGCAGAAGCCTCATTTATTTTTTAAAAGAAGTAAAGTTCAATTGTGCCTATTTAGAGCCATAAAATGACCTATATGACCATGGGACATGTTTTCACCCTGGAGATTTGAAACCTGCCATCGGATTTGGCGCTGGGTGGCGCCATCTAGTGGCAGAAGCCTCATTTATTCTTTAAAAGAAGTAAAGTTCAATTGTGCCTATTTAGAGCCATAAAATGACCTATATGACCATGGGACATGTTTTCACCCTGGAGATTTGAAACCTGCCATCGAAATTGGCGCTGGGTGGCGCCATCTAGTGGCAGAAGCCTCATTTATTTTTTAAAAGAAGTAAAGTTCAATTGTGCCTATTTAGAGCCATAAAATGACCTATATGACCATGGGACATGTTTTCACCCTGGAGATTTGAAACCTGCCATCGAAATTGGCGCTGGGTGGCGCCATCTAGTGGCAGAAGCCTCATTTATTTTTTAAAAGAAGTAAAGTTCAATTGTGCCTATTTAGAGCCATAAAATGACCTATATGACCATGGGACATGTTTTCACCCTGGAGATTTGAAACCTGCCATCGAAATTGGCGCTGGGTGGCGCCATCTAGTGGCAGAAGCCTCATTTATTTTTTAAAAGAAGTAAAGTTCAATTGTGCCTATTTAGAGCCATAAAATGACCTATATGACCATGGGACATGTTTTCACCCTGGAGATTTGAAACCTGCCATCGAAATGGGCGCGGGGTGGCGCCATCTAGTGGCAGAAGCCTCATTTATTCTTTAAAAGAAGTAAAGTTCAATTGTGCCTATTTAGAGCCATAAAATGACCTATATGACCATGGGACATGTTTTCACCCTGGAGATTTGAAACCTGCCATCGAAATTGGCGCTGGGTGGCGCCATCTAGTGGCAGAAGCCTCATTTATTTTTTAAAAGAAGTAAAGTTCAATTGTACCTATTTAGAGCCATAAAATGACCTATATGACCATGGGACATGTTTTCACCCTGGAGATTTGAAACCTGCCATCGAAATTGGCGCTGGGTGGCGCCATCTAGTGGCAGAAGCCTCATTTATTCTTTAAAAGAAGTAAAGTTCAATTGTGCCTATTTAGAGCCATAAAATGACCTATATGACCATGGGACATGTTTTCACCCTGGAGATTTGAAACCTGCCATCGAAATTGGCGCTGGGTGGCGCCATCTAGTGGCAGAAGCCTCATTTATTTTTTAAAAGAAGTAAAGTTCAATTGTGCCTATTTAGCGCCATAAAATGACCTATATGACCATGGGACATGTTTTCACCCTGGAGATTTGAAACCTGCCATCGAAATTGGCGCTGGGTGGCGCCATCTAGTGGCAGAAGCCTCATTTATTTTTTTAAAGAAGTAAAGTTCAATTGTGCCTATTTAGAGCCATAAAATGACCTATATGACCATGGGACATGTTTTCACCCTGGAGATTTGAAACCTGCCATCGAAATTGGCGCTGGGTGGCGCCATCTAGTGGCAGAAGCCTCATTTATTTTTTAAAAGAAGTAAAGTTCAATTGTGCCTATTTAGAGCCATAAAATGACCTATATGACCATGGGACATGTTTTCACCCTGGAGATTTGAAACCTGCCATCGAAATTGGCGCTGGGTGGCGCCATCTAGTGGCAGAAGCCTCATTTATTTTTTAAAAGAAGTAAAGTTCAATTGTGCCTATTTAGAGCCATAAAATGACCTATATGACCATGGGACATGTTTTCACCCTGGAGATTTGAAACCTGCCATCGAAATTGGCGCTGGGTGGCGCCATCTAGTGGCAGAAGCCTCATTTATTTATTAAAAGAAGTAAAGTTCAATTGTGCCTATTTAGAGCCATAAAATGACCTATATGACCATGGGACATGTTTTCACCCTGGAGATTTGAAACCTGCCATCGAAATTGGCGCTGGGTGGCGCCATCTAGTGGCAGAAGCCTCATTTATTTTTTAAAAGAAGTAAAGTTCAATTGTGCCTATTTAGAGCCATAAAATGACCTATATGACCATGGGACATGTTTTCACCCTGGAGATTTGAAACCTGCCATCGAAATTGGCGCTGGGTGGCGCCATCTAGTGGCAGAAGCCTCATTTATTTTTTAAAAGAAGTAAAGTTCAATTGTGCCTATTTAGAGCCATAAAATGACCTATATGACCATGGGACATGTTTTCACCCTGGAGATTTGAAACCTGCCATCGAAATTGGCGCGGGGTGGCGCCATCTAGTGGCAGAAGCCTCATTTATTTTTTAAAAGAAGTAAAGTTCAATTGTGCCTATTTAGAGCCATAAAATGACCTATATGACCATGGGACATGTTTTCACCCTGGAGATTTGAAACCTGCCATCGAAATTGGCGCTGGGTGGCGCCATCTAGTGGCAGAAGCCTCATTTATTTTTTAAAAGAAGTAAAGTTCAATTGTGCCTATTTAGAGCCATAAAATGACCTATATGACCATGGGACATGTTTTCACCCTGGAGATTTGAAACCTGCCATCGGATTTGGCGCTGGGTGGCGCCATCTAGTGGCAGAAGCCTCATTTATTTTTTAAAAGAAGTAAAGTTCAATTGTGCCTATTTAGAGCCATAAAATGACCTATATGACCATGGGACATGTTTTCACCCTGGAAATTTGAAACCTGCCATCGAAATTGGCGCTGGGTGGCGCCATCTAGTGGCAGAAGCCTCATTTATTTTTTAAAAGAAGTAAAGTTCGATTGTGCCTATTTAGAGCCATAAAATGACCTATATGACCATGGGACATGTTTTCACCCTGGAGATTTGAAACCTGCCATCGAAATTGGCGCTGGGTGGCGCCATCTAGTGGCAGAAGCCTCATTTATTTTTTAAAAGAAGTAAAGTTCAATTGTGCCTATTTAGAGCCATAAAATGACCTATATGACCATGGGACATGTTTTCACCCTGGAGATTTGAAACCTGCCATCGGATTTGGCGCTGGGTGGCGCCATCTAGTGGCAGAAGCCTCATTTATTTTTTAAAAGAAGTAAAGTTCAATTGTGCCTATTTAGAGCCATAAAATGACCTATATGACCATGGGACATGTTTTCACCCTGGAGATTTGAAACCTGCCATCGAAATTGGCGCTGGGTGGCGCCATCTAGTGGCAGAAGCCTCATTTATTTTTTAAAAGAAGTAAAGTTCAATTGTGCCTATTCAGAGCCTTAAAATGACCTATATGACCATGGGACATGTTTTCACCCTGGAGATTTGAAACCTGCCATCGAAATTGGCGCTGGGTGGCGCCATCTAGTGGCAGAAGCCTCATTTATTTTTTAAAAGAAGTAAAGTTCAATTGTGCCTATTTAGAGCCATAAAATGACCTATATGACCATGGGACATGTTTTCACCCTGGAGATTTGAAACCTGCCATCGAAATTGGCGCTGGGTGGCGCCATCTAGTGGCAGAAGCCTCATTTATTTTTTAAAAGAAGTAAAGTTCAATTGTTCCTATTTAGAGCCATAAAATGACCTATATGACCATGGGACATGTTTTCACCCTGGAGATTTGAAACCTGCCATCGAAATTGGCGCTGGGTGGCGCCATCTAGTGGCAGAAGCCTCATTTATTTTTTAAAAGAAGTAAAGTTCAATTGTGCCTATTTAGAGCCATAAAATGACCTATATGACCATGGGACATGTTTTCACCCTGGAGATTTGAAACCTGCCATCGGATTTGGCGCTGGGTGGCGCCATCTAGTGGCAGAAGCCTCATTTAACCATTCAAAGGTACTTTTAAGTGATTCGAACCATGGGAAAACCATCAATGCCATAACCATTTATCATCTTATCCCAAAACACCGCCGGTCATTGGATGGACTTTCACTCTTGTTAAACCTGTTCATACCATTACTGTACATTATGTTTTCTCGCAAGGGATTTCGATGATTAATTACCTTGTCTGAGTAATTGGTAAGTTCTAATTTATGGGGTTGGCCTGAATTGGATTTCATGATCTTTGCTGGCCCTTAGAAACCTATAAATGGAGTAATGTATGGAAGAAAAAATGTGTAGCAGAAGTGATGGAGAGACATTGGACGTCAGGAAGTTAATTTATTCGCCAGACAAATGTTTTACTTCAGTTATTTCCACAACGCTTCACTTCTATCTAGAATCGATAGTTTCTATTTGAGTTATTAAATCCGAAGAATGAATCGGATTTAACACCGACAAATCCTTTTAGTGTCTTGCAGTCATACATCACTTCACCCATCAATCTCGGCGTCTCCAGGTAAGGCAAATTTAACATATCTAACCTGTACTAATCTCTGATACCTAGCGAGAACCATCTTAGTTGTGTCGCACTCCACTCTTTCAAACATTTTACCTCTTTAACAGATAAAGGCACTAGATATTACATTACAAATTCAACCCGCGGCCATAGATGGATTTGCCCAGTGAGGTCAAACATTCTAGGCCAAACATTTTCGTCTCATAAAATCCTCTTATTACACATATACTCTTTCTCATATAACGACGTCACATTCCTTCTGCCATACATTCACTCATCCATACACTAATACAAATAAGGATCTATTCAGCCACAAATTTTCATCTATACATTTCTCTTCCAAAAACCTCCGATCATACAATTCTTCTTTCCCACATCCCCTTCTGTTAAACATTTTCTTTACTCAACGTCACTTTTTTAATGTTCATTCCAAATAATCTCACTTTTTTACATTTACTTTTTTCAGATCTTTTCTGCCAAACACTCATTCATAGTAAAATGTTTTTGCACAGCTCTTCCAAATGATCTCTCTTCTTTCACACATTTAATTAGATCCTTTCTGCCACACATTTCTTCACATACAATGTAATAATATTGCATTTCTATTCCAAGTAATTTTCTTTCACAAATCATTTCATCGCAACTTTTCTACTACACAATCTCTCTTTAATATACAGTGTCACTTTTACCCATTTCTCTCCACCACCTTTTTCTCTTTAACACTTTCTTTTACGACACAGCCGATGTAAACACACTTTTTTAAAGAGGTATCTAATTTATCACAACCATACTTGGACCCAGGAACTCTGCCATACATTTCATGTTCCTTCAACTCCTCAAAGGGTGACAAGTTCTTCATTCGCTAACTTGTACTCTTCCACACCTCGATAGAATTTCCTATGCCATAGTCCCTAGCACCCCAATTAGTCTCCTCCTGACATAATTATGCCAATGGATCTTCCACATATTTTCACTTACCGCCCTCTCACCGCACTCTATAAAAACGTCTCCTCAGAAACGGGACAGGCCCTCGTTGGTTTTCACTATTTTTCTTTCAATCACTCCCTTGGCGCTTCCTGAAGGTGAGTACCCCCGTTGGATATATCAACCATTTTTACTTTCTCATTTCCACAAATCTCAACTTCGAAATATCATCTCTTCAACAGATTTCGCAAACACAAATTACCACAATACATCTCTTTTTCCACACAATACCATCTACACACATCACACGTTTCCTGCATTCTCACCAACATCGTTTCGTCCATTCTTTTCACTCTCACAAATCGCCTCTTTCACACACCGACACAGATATTATCCTCTAATCCACTAATCCATGCCACGCCCAGTAATCCAAATATCAACCCCAAATCTAAGCCAACTCCAAAATCTAAATACCCCATATAAAAAATAACTATGCCCAAAGGTAACCCCCATCCCCTAAACCCTAGACAAAAACCCCTTCCACATGTCTAAGCCCCATCAATAAAGCAAGGCGCCACCCCAACTTCTAAACTCCGCTAATACACGCCTTTGCCAAAGAAGCTCATATTTATTTACCTCAAACTTGGTTCCTTCAAGAAGTGAGACTCCATTGGCTTCATGACTCCCGCGGTGTACCAAGTGAGGTTATATCCTTCTTCACACAGCTTCACTGCAGGTTCAAGGAGGTCCTTCCACAACAGACCGCCCCCAAATCTTTTGTATAGCTCGTAGAGTCCAGCTACTTCACCAGGAACGGCGACGGACAAAGCCCCTGGTCGTAATAACATTTAATTTAATCTCGGCGTTCTCATATTAACAATAATCTAGATTACTGAATCTAATCGAGTAAAACTGAAGAAACCTTTAAAAACAGGTAGATAAATTTATCATAAACATAAGCCGTTAAAAAGGAACGTTTCCCCTTCAAACAAAAACGAAAGCTTAATTGAAAACAAATTTCAGATATTCCCCGAATTTCTTCTCCCAGCTCACTCAATAAACTCCAATAAATTTTTCGACCCACAAACATTCTGTTTGAATGTGACCTTAACTGCTTCTCCTCTGTGCCTCGCAATACCCGCCAAATGGCGAGCGTCTCGTTTTTCCCGCGAAAACTTTCTCTCCTTAGACGATGCTTCGTCGCATTTTAAGACTCATTTTCTTCCCGTTACGAAATGTTAGAGTTTGAAGTGTTTTTTTCTCCCCTTCAGTTTTATATCGAATATATTTTGTTTTTCGTTTTGTTTTATTTCGATTTTTTCCTGGTATAAATACACGATTGCGAAAGGGATATCTGAAAATCGAAGTATGGTTTATGAACATGTAGGTTTGTAAGTAGTGAGAGGAAACAAATTCCTAACTTAAAAAAGATTATTTGGCAAGAGGATAAATGATGAAGTAGAGAAGATGTTAAAAATAATTTAACTAACATAAATTTCTTTAATATTAAAAATAGCAATTGTAAAACATACTTGTGTGTTGTATGTTCTGAAATTCATTTCACGATCACCTGTAAGTTAAGAAGTGTTTCCGTTACCTGTAGTTGTGAAATAGCTATAAATCATGCTAGGACAGCTGTAAAATATAGCTAGTGAGTAGTTGGTTGTTTATAAAATTTAGTGTAGTAATTTTCGAAAGGTCTCAATGAGTTATATCGTGATATACATCGATATACGACAATTAATTAGGAAAGACTTGTTTCTATATACATAATTAATAATGCAACATAGATAACATACAGTTAATCATAGATGGGCGTGTGTTTAAAAAAATTCGCTTTCACATTAATGTAAGTTGAGACGTAAGGATAAGTTAGGCGAATTATTTTAAAGTTTGAATGTGTTCTGAAAAAAATTATCAACATTAATGTATTCGTATTGAATTAGTAGAGGTGGGTTTGAATGTGTTCTGGGATAATGGCTATAATTTTAAAAAATAACGATCAGATATGTGGTTTGAAAACGAGTATGACAGAGGTGCTTGGTTTGGTGTTTATACAATTCGATGTCCGCCATGTTCGAAGTTAGATGAGGTAAATTATTGAGAAGTGTTGGAAGTGTCTGAATGAACAATGGACATCGTTTTAGGATAAGTACCTATAAATCAGCTTTTTTTACATGTAAATTTATGGGGTTAATAAACTCTATTCTAGGCACCTGTAATCTAGAGTAAATAGGTGAATATTAAAATGAACGGAGAGAATCAACGAGGGCATCTTATATATGATGTTTGTAAAGAGAGATATGCAAATAATTTGGTATAAAGAGAACAGAAGTTTTTGCAGGCAGATGTTTTGGAATAATTCACAAAATCCTTAATTTTAGCTTGAAAATATTTATTGACATTAATGTATTCGTATTGAATTAGCATTTGACAAAATCAAGTGTGGAAAAAAATATTTTATTTTTTTCAGGTAAAGTTATGACCATTTGGACGATATAGCACCGCGTGTTCGCCTACGACAGTTTCGCCAATAATACCGAGTCTCTCACAGCAGTTCAGCCTCAGTTTTGTTGTTGATTCAACGATCGTCAAAATCAGGCTGTTATTACTCTTAACACAATCTTACGTTGGGTTTAAAAACTTCGTACACGAGGTACACTAATCAATAGCAGGCCGGTGGGGGCACCACGAACGGTCCGTACCCCAGAAAACGTGCAACGCGTCAGACAAACTTTGCTGCACAGTCCGAATCACTCTGCTCGGATGTATGCTACTGAATGTGACCTCGAGAATCGTTGGGTAGAGTGTAATTTGTATGAAGACCTGCATTTCCACTCCTACAAATTGGTCTTTGCGAAGAGTGGAAGCCAATAGACTATGGGCAGCTACTTAATAGAAGCACCTCTGCCTTCGGGTGTGGGACCCTTCCTTTATTATTATTTTTTTTAAATAAGTAAAAAATAAACGTCTTGGAATACTGACAACAAGCCAGGAAGGAAAATGGAGGTGGACGGAATGGAGGCTGTGGAGGGACGAGGATGCAAACGCCTCTGAGGTGTCCCGGTGTTGGCAGATCTTTATATAACTTCAGGCAGAGTTGCTTCCATTGAGGCAAAATGTATGTTACCAAAGGTTCGGAACATCGTATCAGCGGTGTTTGCCTCCAAGCAAACAATGAAATATTAGGCGACGATGTTCGAAAGATTCTGGTGAGTGCAATGAGAGCTTCGGTGTAGAGACAGAAAAGGATAGGCGGAGGAACATTGCTGCGAACTGTATTGGAGATTGCGGGAAGGTTATCTGAGAATAGCTTTCCACACGGAGCCAATATAAGGAGGACCAGCAAGTTCAAAATACCAGAAGAAAGATGTTAGATAATCCGAACCGATCCACCACGAACGCAAGGAAGACGCCTGGGATGATGAGGCCGAGTCCTGACGGGGCAGCGTCTCAATATCCAATCAGAGGGAAATCAATCGGGTGCTTCCTACCAAACCATTTAGCCGTGATCATCGGGAGAAGTGAAATGATATCGTTAGGGATGGAGAAATCTTTCTACCCAGGCATAGCTGGGCCCAGAAAGAGGATAGTCGAATAATGGAGGGCCACAAAATTCAAAAGTCTGTCAAACTGGAGCCAAAACTTACTCAACATCTAATTTGTTGATGCAAATTTGACTGCATTTCGCGTTTAGTCACATGACAGTTTTGTAAGGACATCTTACTTGCGCCTGAGATCCGCATGAATCCTGAAATAAACTTAGAACTTGCCGGATTCCACGGTAAAATTTCACATATGGCTTCTAAGAGATAGCACGAATATCATATACACTCGCGGAGACGATCCTGCGGTTCAAGAAGGAGTACATCGTCAAGATAAGTGAAGGCATTACAGCCATTACGACCCGCCAAGTAAGACATGGCATGTTCCTAGGTGGGATAGAACGGTCTGAGGCCGCCATGCTCCAGCCCCTATCACATGTCGAAACACATGCTTCCCCGCGTATATGCTGCGAGAGGAAGTAGAAGGCGCATTATCGCCCCCCCCCATCCCCAAGTTTAATCGAGGAGGTTCAATCCCCCGTTCGCCTCCATGCGTCAATCTCGCCAGATTGAATTAGGCTTGTGGGCAGATAAAATTTTTCTCAAGCGAAACCGGGATATTCCATTGAAGTTCTCCCCCCCCCCACCCCATTGTCCCCTACGCCAAGGGGCTGGCTCCGGCTATTTATGCGATAGCATTTCGCATTTGAACCAGATCCCGATTATCTTCGCGAGGCATCACGCCAATCCGGTCTTCCTTGTGCACCTAGGAACTCTACCCCGAGAAACCCCTTATTGATCAGAATATCCCTTGAGTGCCAAGGTTCGTGCCCCTCGAGACGCCAAGTCAACAGGGTTCCCCCCCCCCCTGTTGTTCAGAAAGAGAACAACTTTGGAACAGCCATTGTTCTTCGAGCCCGTTCGTCAAGAAACGGTTCTCGTTCCTAAGACATCACGTCAGGGTAATTTAATTCCCCCTTTTTTAACGCTTTTCAAGAGAACGCTTGGTTACAACAATAACCTCCATTGTTCATCTAGAACATCTCCGATATCCTGTCTCAAAGATCGCTCGTACTTTCGAACCCCACTTCGCTCTCACTCCTCGAAGACAGTCCTTCCCCCTCGTTAAAGACAACCCCCCGTAGAACCCCTTCTCCTGGAAAAGAATCGCCAGTAGGACCGAAGATTCCTTACCATCGCCTTCCTCTGCACGACAACCTTGTAATTACGTAAGCTGCGCATTACATTTAACCATTTAACCTTTTTGTCAACGCAACTCTGTGCTTTAAACGATTATAGCCAACCATTTTCCCATGACCTTTTTCATTTCCTGTGTTTCTCTCATTTTAATCCCCGGTTATGTAAACATTTTCCGTGTGTTGTTTTGATAGATTAATTAATAAAACTTTATTTTATTAATGTTTGCCATATTATTTATCCTTGGGCTCCGTTCCACTTCTTAAGTATATTAAAGATAAATAAGCCCTCTTCAGGCCACCCCCCCTTTTGAACCATTCTCGGAATCTGATTACCACGCACTCGAAATATAGAATAATCCCCTCAACGAATAGTTATATATAGTATATCGTCGGGAGCCTATTCTACGACACTAGGTCTGTTGCATGAGAAACGGGGAACCTGCAAATCCCAACAGGAGACGGGTAAAGCGAAACTTCTGGTTTCCGATGACGAAGCTGAAGAGACGTCTCGTCTTACGGTGAAGGACAAGGTAGTAGAACCTTGGCCTGGAGATATATAAGTAGCTTTTTTCCTCGAGACACTTGAGAGATGTTTGCGTCAATGTCCTTCCACGCCTTACCTTCCGTCAGACTCCATTTTTCCCTTCTGACTCGTTGTCAGTATTCCAAATTGTATTGTGTTTTGTATCGATTTCCCCATTTCCAAAACTTGTTTACTTTTTACTTATGTTTTTTAAAAAAATGAAAGCACCTCCGCCTTCGGGCGGGGAACATTTACAACACCCGGTATATGTCTATCTGTGCAACAAGAAATAAAGGCGAATTGATACCTTTTTATGGCTTGTGTTATTTCCCAGGAATAAACATTGAATACCCTCTAATCAGACCACCTAGACGCCACACCAAAGATTAACGTGATACTAATTATATTATGTAGTTGTTTTGCATGATCTGTTTCGAAATATCCGCCCTTTCTAATTATTTCTTTCTGTCTCCCTTCACCACTATTTTTTTACACCTGCATCTATTGCATCTTGTTATCTTCCTCTTTTTTATAAAAGATTGTTAAAGATACACAATAAATTGATGATATTTTTCGGCTCATGCCAAAGCATATGACCCAATTGGATGGCGGGCATTTTCAGCGACAGAAGGGTCTTCACTATTATCCTCGCTCAATGTAAACATTAAAGGATTTATCATCTCATGCCGTAAACAATTTAATCCTACAATATTTACCTATAGAACTTTCAGCCAGAACAATTAGATAATATTAAATGGCAGCTTTAATTTTGCTGACGAACCACACTTCAAGAAATACAACTCATATACTATATAAAATTAAATCCGATTTTCTCTATATTCTATTTATATTCTTCTTTTTTTTTAGTAAATTCGAGGTTCTTAACACAAACGGGCTTTTTCAAATTACTCAGCGCATTTCTTTATACCAATTGTGAACTCCCGACATCGTTCTCCACAAATGAGTTCTTACCTTTTAAAATTGACAATGGGTTCGGGTCCTCTCACAAGACCCCTCCCTCCAAGATAACTCAACCAGATGGAAAAAGTTCTAGTAGAGATCCATTACCCCAAATACTAGGAGTTTTTTTTTAGCTCTGATGTTCGAATGTCAGTATATTGTGAATTTGTGTCGAGCTTTGACAAGATTCTGATGCAGGAAGTGCAGAATAGTGAGTTGCTTGGTCATGCAGGTCTGGTATTCCTATATGTTAAATTTAGGAGCCTCAACTTTTCTTTTGGATCAGTGTCCGAAGGAATACCCCTTATGAGTTGCTGCAGACCAAAACATATGCAAGTCTGATGCACTATGCTTTATATATGTTTGTGTATGGATTCTTTTATATACTATATTCCCTGCCGTAATTTTAAATTAATTCAATTTTTCGGACTTGACAAACGGAAGAATCAAGACTCGAAAAATATCACGATTTTGCCTACCTTGTGACGAGGACTTTGAGTCAGAGTCGTACATATTCCCTTTGGCCGCCTTTGGAGCTACCTCCCTCGCGTCCAAACAGTAGGCTTTTCTTTCCTTCCTTGAGTAATAGGTGGCAACAAAGCCTCCACCTAATCCAGAGCTCTGGGCATTAATCACTCCTACACAGAACATAGCGGCGATGGCGGCATCGGCAGCTGTTCCGTTGCGCTTCATGATGTCCCTGTGAATGATTCAGATACTGGATAAATTAGAGGTATTTGATTTCCTTTAAAGCGGTCAGATCCCTTTCTCTCAATCCGTAACTTATATATAACACCCTAAATGCAAACCCATATCATTCGAACCCATAGTTAGGGTCGTTCTCAGACGGTATATAGTGAGACCACCCTACAAACATTCACAGATGGAGGATTGAGTGTTATTTTTTGAATTAAAACTTTAAGAATTAAAATAGAAGGGGAGGGGGGAATTTTATCTATTATATATTTTAATCTTCCTCTGAAGGAAGAGAAAAAGAAGAACAAAGACAAGAGACTTGCATATTCCCTCGAATGGCTTCAAAAGTTATTATTTATATTATTAATAATAATAATATTATTATTATACGTAAGGATAGGGAGAGTCATTTGTGCAAAGTTAGGTTAAATTTGTAACGAGGCCAAGATAACACCCAGAAGTTCTAAGATTTCAATAATCCTGACCCTACTTTTGTACGAATAGAACTTATGTATAAGAATTTGATGTTATAAATTAAAATTAAAGACCTAATTCTGTAAAACTGCAACCAAAAGCTATGTAGCCATACAATTTTTTTTTTGCATTTATGTACACGTGTGTACAATCAATATTTAAAGAAGTAAAATCCTTACGAAGCTGAACGCGTTCGGGGCTATTCGGGTCTAAATTTTGAGTCTTGAACTTCAGTACTTCGTGAGAAGATTTAAGCTGGAGATTTGAGACTCTGATTTTCCCAATTAAAAGACAATAAAAGTCTTCTAAGAGGATGTCTTTAGGATTTTGTCTTCACCTTTAACTCACAGAAAGAATTTCTCTCATCTTTACATCAAATATCGTTATGGGGAACTTACATAGTAGGGCGTAAATGTGAAATAAATGCAGAAAAAGCTCTTAGTAAAAGGGAATGACAAAGTCCGAGTACTTTCGAAAGAGGAATTCAAGTTTCTTCTCTCCTGGGGACATTTTTACTTAAACTACCCTTATTTTATTGCGGTCTCCGTATCACATAGAATTGATGCCGGTCACATATTTAAACTATTTTTAGCAACCGACATCCTTCATATCTCTAAATTATCCTTATCTCACTGGCACTCCATTTATTCCGCAATTGAAGCTTATCTATATCTAATGTATCCAAATTTTGATGGGGTGTGCGTGTCCCCACGCTAATAGACATCTTCCATATATCTAAATTATCAATATTTAAATTGAGATCTCCCCTTGTTTTCAGAACTCACTTGGCCACTGTCGCGCAAGGAGCAGCGTCGGAGCTTACAGCACTCTTAGTGTATCGGGAGAGTATGGAAGAACGGCCGGGATTGTCGCATGAAGTGAAGTAAGAGTTAGAAAGGCCATCGGATTGATCTGCGGAGTAAACCATAAATTCTATATTTTATTTCCACAGGAAAATATAAGAAAATCGTTGTTCTAAAAGTGTATCGCTGCAAACTAAAAACGACAGTTACGAGCCACTCCGCAATCACCGTCTCAAATATCAACCACCAGAAAATAATCGTTCCGGCAATCAAATCAACTAAGAGTTCTACTTAAGGTTCCCTCTCATTCGCCACAAACGGTCGGGTTTGGTGGGATTGATCTGTAAATTTCATTCTCTTTTACTGTATTCAATGAACAAAGACCTTTGTAAAGAAATACATGGGAATTCCTCGACCCGTGACCCTCATGTATCAGAAGCAAAGTTGGGGTGATCGGTTTATGTAATAGGTAAGCTCCTGGCACCAAATTGCAGGATTCAATAGGCCCAGCAAGAAACTCCACAAAATGGACGCGCGGTAGTCTCATTAAATCCTAACGCGCGGGAAATATAAAAGGGTGAACGCGAGAAAAGGGATAAAAGGTTAAGATACTTAAGTCAAGAAGAGGAAACGAGTAAATAAACAATTCACGTCTCGGAATAGATTTCTCGAAAGACGGAAGTCTACGGAACACCTGAGTAAACACAAAGTCCAACCAAAGGAAATTGTAACACAGATCTGTAAAATTGGGTCATAGAATAGAGATAAAATTAGCATTAGCTGGAAGATGTAAGTAAATTATAATACAGAGCCGTTCAAAACTCTGCCAAGGTGGTGGAACTAATGATCCTCGACGACAAAAATTGTCTTGCAGGCAAATCTAGGCCACGCTCCCCCCTCCCCTCCTGGAAATGAAACCGTATATATAGCCAAGCAATGAGAAGAGAGAGTTAAGAATTCAGCATTATAATTGTTATTAAGTATTGCCATGCTGCATTAGCGTTTACGGAACCCCTTTTGAATTCACCAAGTCTTGTCGCTCCAGAATTTAATACTTCACGTCGAATATATATATACTGCTAGTCGCCCGCAAAGTAACTTCGTGACGTGCCGCTTGCCCCGTTAATAGGCTAATATTAGAATAAAGTATATATTTTTGCAACGTCCTTCTTTACCTCGATTATCCTAAACCTGCGGTAAGCCCAGCCAAAATAAGAACGCAGTGAAGAAATCATTTTTGGAGTCGGATCGATAATTCACCTTCACCATATACTGACCACCCCTATAAACTGGTGCCGCTATAATCCGAGACCCCCATAAAGTATTTGGCCCTCGGGTCAGATGTGTCTCAAAGCCAGTTTTGCGTCCACGGGCCAACTTGGCCAATTTGGTTGAATTTTATCAACTTTTCTCGGTATAACGACGATAAAATTAATATTTTTAAATTCCTCTTCCTTTGGCAGACAATTGGAGGCAGAGTTGATGTCAATGGGAATAGTGCATCATGGGCTTAGGTGACTAACGGCGTTCCTCAGAGAGTCTGTTTTCGGTCCCTTGCTTTTTGTAATATATATTAACGACCTATTAAAATTTTTAAATTTTTAATGACACGAAATTTGGTGCGAGAGAATAATACAATAGCGACTGTGAAAATTTGCAAAATGAGTTAGATAGTGTAGTTGACTGGTCAAAAATTTGTCAGATGCAATTCAACAAGGTTAGGTGTAAGGTAATGCCCATTAGCCATGATAATCAGGAATAGATTACGATATAGGTGGTCAAACTTTAAATAGTGTCGACTTAGAAAGAGATTAAGGGTTCTTAATCTAGAGTGATCTAAAAATTTTCCAACAATGTACTGTAGCTTCCTAGAAGGGAAATATGGTTCTGAGATACATATCTAGACATTTTGCTTTTAAATAAAGAAAAATTATTATTCCCTTATATTAAGCACTTTGAGATCTCATTTGAACCATGCTGAACAATTCGGGTCTATAGACATGGGAAATGATATGGTAAAATTAGAAATTAATTCATGATCTTAGAAATAAATTGTAGGAAGAGAGACTGAGGAATCTGAATTAATTTCAGTAGAGGAGCGGCATCAGCGTAGCCAACATATTGAAGTTCTTAAAATACAAAACTGTTTCATTAATATATATTATGAATCAATTTTTGACTTAGATAACTGAACGGTCACTAATAATAATGGTTTCAAGCTAGTTAACAAAAGATTTGACAATGTGGTATCACAACTACCGCGCCTAACATTGGTGACCCTTCGGAGGCTGTGCTCAAGCGGGCGTAACAGCGTCTCTTCGCAGTCCGGACCTGGCCAACACAATTTCCTTTGCTCACTCATCCGGCTATATTTATTGACGAAAACTGCCGATAAGGCTGAGGCCATCGCTCACATGGGCCTCAAGTTCCAAGTATTCTAGTCAAATAATCCTACCTTCTGGTTCCATCAGGGGGAACTTCAGTTAGACTTGGCAGGGACAATCACAAGTAGAACGGCGTATGAACACGTCTTGTCCTCTCTAACTTCGAATATCATCTCAGAGCTGCGCGGCGTCATTACTTCTACTACGGTGAGTGATGACCCTTACAACGAGCAGAATACGGCTATTCTACAAACTACCGCTCTCTCAGAGCGGAGAAGCTGCAGCAGCTAATTTCAATGGAAGAACTTGGAGACCATAGGCCGACCCAAATGTTCAAGGATATGCAATGAATGCATTTTGGGTGAGCGTGAATCGACATTGGATCAGAATATTTTTAGATAGCTATTCTTACATAAGATTTCTTTTTCGGCTAAGCGCGTGTTGGCTACCATGGACCCATTCCACTCTCTGATATTCGATCAGATACTGTTGCAAGAGCTTTCTTCCGTGGTTGGATAGCGCGGTTTGACCTACCCACGAAACTCATTACCGATCGAGGAAGACAATTTTAATCTTAACCTTAGAAAAAGTTTATCACTTTGTTTGGTAGAGATCATGTGCATCATTGCACATATCACGCCCAATCTGATGGAGTGATAGTGCGTTTCCACCTTCAGTTAAAATCGTCACTTATGTGCCACGAAAGCTCTGATTGGGTAGACAAACTTCCACTTGTGTTGCTCGACATTCACTATTTTTGTTCAAGAGCGATTCAAAGACAACAACTGCTGAATTGTTCTAAGAAACGACAATGCGGTTACCATGTAGCTACTTTATTACAGGGAACCACACATCCGATCCAACAGATTTTTCCCAAATACTGACCTCTCACATGCAATCTACCCTGCCTGTTTCTCTTCGATTGACTAACCAACAGAAAGTGGTTTTATTGCGCCAACTTAGAATCCTTTATCAATGTCTTCGTTCGAGTACTAGATCTAAGCAAGCCACAAAGGCTTTGCGTGTACCTCGTAGAACACGCAAAGCCTTTGTCATTCAACGAGGTTCAAAACTCGATTAAGTCTCTATGAATCTTCTAAAGTATGTGTTGTTTTTATTCAAAAAACATTAGAAAAAAATATGCCATGCAGTAAAGTTATTATTTTCCTCTCTGGTGGGGGGTGTATTAATCACCTATTTTTGTATAAATGAAAAATATCAATTTCTTAATTAACTCCAATCCAAATTAAATATTTTAGATACCCATCGCAAATAATTATCATGCTCATTTACAATATCTTTAAGCATATTATTACTGGTCAGTATAATTAATTTGCTATATTTATATATATGCTTTCATTTTTTATAATAAAAAAAATTTCAGGATATATTTATGTAGATATTATGAATAAATAGTGGTAGTAGAAGGCAGCAGAATTTCACTTGAAAAATCAGACGTTGAACACATCTCATAACCGATAAAGGAGGAAAAGGTTGAGGGAAGGGAGGTTCAAAACGCCAAGTTTTGCCTCTCAACCCTACGGGGACTATTCGCCATATATTTTTTCTACCAGCTTCAAGACGACTTAATGTCATCCTAACTCCCCCTCCCCCCCTCCCTCGACAGAGTTGCGAAGCTGAAATTAACTGATGTGCCACTCATCTAGTCTCGCTCCTACTATGTCCGTCCACTTTGATAGACATAATTGGGGACGTAAAGAAAAGCAGGTTTGAGGATTAGCCCGCTGTGGAACTCTACGGAAGAGACCGCCCGGTTACGAGGCGATGCTGAAAGCTTTGGAGAAGAGTTTGCTTTAATCTCTAAGGGTAGCTTTCGGCTAAAACCACAGGGGGACATGCAACCGTCCCTGTGTAAGTTGGAAACAGCATCGATATCCAAACCCCAGATGGGGCGGCACCCCGGATGGTGGTAGTTGATTCTATCACCACCCATCATCAAGTCCGCCACACCTCACCCATCTGAGGGGCCTCCCCGGGTCCACCCATCATCCTTTATCCCCCCCATTTGGCAGTTCACGTTCACGTAGGCTTAGCGACGAAGTAGAGGGAGTCATCAAGTAATCCAAATACAAAATAAAGAAGATTAAGAAGCAAAGGAACAACACATTTTCCTAAATCAAGTCGCCCAAAAGAAAAGTAGTGCGAGCTAAAGCAAACACAGGGCTGAGGGGCCACTCTCGTGAAGAGATGGCCCAGGACCACATGACCAGGATACCTCTGCGGGTTGTCGACGGGCAGCCCAAGCCTAGCAGAGAATCCGTATTCGAGGCCGTGTAGGGCAAGTTGGGCATTGCTATGGTGAGGCTGTTAGACATAGCCTCAGGATATATAGCAATATGCGAAAAGGACATAAAGGACATTACGAAAAAGAAGGCAGTTGGGGTCCTACGAGGCATTGGGCTGCAGCCAGCAGTCCCTTCACAGATCCTGGCGCACAGGAGCGTGGTATGCCGTCGTATCGACCCGTGGATCGGACAACACTCCGCAGAGGAAATAGGTGAAGAAATTCAGCTTCGGCAGGCCTGGGCCAAGGTAGCCGAAGTAATTAAATTCAAAAACAGGAGGGATGGTGGCGATTACACCCACGTGTTCAATGTGGTCTTCGCGGAGACGACCATGGCACAAAAGGTAAAAGAGCAAGGCCTTTTAATGTTTAACGCCAAAATTAGCGGGGAGCAGGTGGAGAAAGGAGAATATACTCCCGTCCAATTCTGCTTCAAGTGCTATAAGATGGGGTCACACGCCACCAAGGACTTCAAAGAGCCGCAAGAGACGTGCTCTAAATGCAGTCAGAAGGGGCATAATTGGCAAAGCTGTAACAGCAATGTAGAGAAGTGCGTGAGCTGCGGGCAGGGACATAGGACTATGGCCATGTCATGTCCCGCAAAGAAAGAAATTATGAGAAATAAGCAAGAGGCCAAGAAAAAAAGAAGATACATGCAGGGCAAACACGTCCTACGCCCAAGCACCAAAGGCGGCCATCTCGGAGGTGGACGCCAAGAAAACCTACCTCAACATAGGAACGAGAGCTGCACAAAGATCATGAAGTGCATCCTTCACGCGCACGTCATGAACCTAGCTCACCCGGGCACGTTCGCGACAGTACTAAACCAGATGCTAGCGAAGAACGGAATGGAACAGATGTGGTTCCCGGAAAACCCCCCTCCGGGGATGTACTGCATCTGCAGATGGTTCCGAAATCACAACAACCAGCAGAGCAAGTAAACACCAGTAAAATGACAGGCAAGAAGGGAAAGAAGCAAGCAGTCGAGGCAATAACTCCTGCATCCAGACAGAACCAAGCAACCACAACAAAAAAGGACAACTCGGACACAAATAGTTCCTCGGAATCATCAAATTTCTCAGACTCCGAGGCAACAAAATCCCAAGGGAAAGAAGAAGAGGAACAAGAGATTGCAGGCGAACGACATAAATCTGAAAATATACGCCTGCGATCAATTCCCCTTTCCCGAAGAAATGGAGACCAGGAGTATCTTCCATGGCATAAGATCCAAGATTTTCAAATGGGAGTACGATTATGAAGTGGAACCTGAAACAGTGGAAGAGGCTCTGCTCGCACAAAATGTGACCCTACATCACAGCACCTGCGAGCAAATCTCGAACGCTGAGTTCAGGAAGAAGAAAAATGGGAGGAAAAAGAACATCATCTAGAAACACTAATTAATCGAAGATGGAAAGACTAAGTAACAGAATGAGGATTCTGACACTTAACGTGAATGGAGGGGGGGGGGAGGCCACGGCATATGGAAACATATTCCGTGTGCTTGACCCCGACATCATTCTTATTACGGAGCACGGTATCGACACCACAGCTGGTCGAATTAAAATACCAGGCTACAGAGTAGTCATGAAGAATCATTCCCAGGAAAGGTTCGATGGTGCCGCAATAGCTGTCAAGAGGAACATCTCCATTAAACAACAACCAGAACTCGATGAGTCTTTTGTGGCGATCGAGCTACATACACTGGTAGGAAACCTCGTGATAGCCGCAGCCTATCAACCCCCTCGACGAGCATATCTCCCGTTAAGTAACTTCTACACACTGTTCGGGCATCGTAGAATGGCATTTTTAGGGGGAGACCTCAATGCCAGATGCCGTACGGCGGGCTATGGTAGTACCAACGATAGAGGCCGAAACTTGGAACTAATTATGGGAAGAAAAAGCATCCAAAGGATAGGGCCGGATTTTCCGACCTATATCACTTACAGATCAGCAACCAAGCCTGACATAATCCTAACAATTGAAGGCTTCCCATTCAACTACCATAGCAAGCCAGGCCCAACAGTCCCTAGTGATCACATAGTGATTCTCACCACAGTATCTCTCGCACCAATTCAGCTCCCAGCTGCTCTCCGGAAAAACTACGCCCTGCCAACTGGGATCGTTACAAGCAACGACTCAGTGAATATGCGCCAGCTGACCTCAGCACGGCGTCGTTAGAGGAAATAGACAGGGAGCTGGAAAGGATAACAACGTCCATACTAAATGCGGACCGCGAGAGCATACCCATAACAGGGTATAAAACACCCCTTTCAGCCCAGATGGACAGATGAGATGAGAGATATCGCTCGCGTTCACAGGGAAGTGTACAAAGAAATAAGACGGGAGTGTCCCAACCGAGAAAGAAGCTCGCTCCTTCGACGCCTAAGCTCAGAGCTTAGAGAGGCTATCAACCTCCAACAAGAGGAAATATGGAACAGCTTGATAGCCAAAGTCGACAGCGAACTTAGCCCAGCTAAGTTCTGGCGCCAAGTCAAGAACTTAAAGGGACTTACACCAAGACCAAAGGCTCGGATAAAGGAGAACGGAAACTACATAGAGGAACCGGTGGTTCTCAAAGACAGGTTCAGGAACTTCTGCAAAAACGTTTTCAGGATTACCCATGAAGAAAACGAAGAGTTCGACCAGGAATTCGAAGGCCAACTGATCGAAGAACTAAATCAGGAAATGCATCGCACGCCCCCACAACATCGAGTCAACGAAGGCAGGAAGATGGCGGGCCACGGCCGTCCTATAACAACAGAGGAGGTCATGGCCACTGTAAAAGCCTTCCAACAAAAGGCACCAGGCTGTACGGGCATCACCAGAAACAACTTGGTTAATGCCCCACAGCAGATCATTCAGGGAATCGTTAACATCTATAACGCCTTCCTGAATACGGGCTACTTCCCGGAAGGTTTCAAGATTGCTAAGGTGATCTTCATACCCAAGGGAGGTAAACCCCCTGATCAACTAGTAAATTACAGGCCTATCGCCCTGCTGGAGATCGTTGCGAAAGTCTACGAGACTCCTAGCTGACAGGCTTCAAAAACAACTAGCCGAGCTGGGAGCCCACAACCCTCAGCAGCACGGGTTCCGCAAGGGACGGGGAGCGAAAACAGCCCTCGCCCTCCTTGCGGAAAAACTCGCTTGCAGTAAAGCTGAGAGGAGGTACGTAGACGTGGTGCTGCGAGATGTAAAGAAGGCCTTAGATAAGGTTTGGCTGAGAGGGTGACAGTTCAAGATCCTCAACCTCCAGCTTAACCCAGTCCTGGAAAGGGTCCTTTGCAACTATGTATCTGATAGGAGAGCCCAAATTGCGATCGAGGGCTTCAAGGGACCCGAATTCGAACTCGAGGCGGGAGTTCCACAAGGCAGCTGTCTCAGCCCTCTGCTGTACCTAGTGTACACGATTGACCTGCCTGCTCCAGTAAGGTTCCATTCGATGTATCTGCAATACGCAGATGACATCACCCAAATCGTCCTTAGTCCATTCAGGAACTCTGGAAGTCAGGCGAGGGTGACAGCTGTCGAAATCGAGAATATCAACCGATATGAGAAGAAGTGGAAAATTAAAACCAACCGCCAGAAGTTCACCATTATTCCAATGAACCGCCGGAAAGTAAACGACGTCATCGTTAATAACGAACTCTATCCGTACTCCAACGAGGGTAAGGTCCTGGGCTTACAACTCTTCAAAACGGGATACAAGACCCATATAAATACCAGAGTCTCCCTAGCCAAAAGAGAGCTGAGGAAACTTTACCGTTTCCGAAGCCTCAGCGTGCCAAACATCAAAAAGCTGTATATGGCCTTGGTACGCTCAGTGTTAGTGTACCCGGCCGTGATCACGCAGATGGCAAGCTGTACATCTCTCAGAATGATGCAGAGGGTAAAGAATAAAGCCACTCTGCTTATCACTGGCATGCAAAGGATCGACCGTATTCGGCAATCAACTCTACACCATAGAGTGGGACTGAAGCCGGTCAATACGGAGATTCAAAGGCTAAGGAGAAAGACATGGGACAAAGTAGACCAAGAAATACTCCCAACAATAAGCCTTGACATAAACATACGTGCAAACAGAAGACGCGCAATAGGTAGAACGGCTCTGTTCCCTAGCAGTAGAACCTGCGCGAGAGAAGCTGTACTACCTATGTACACGTAGTAGTAGTACACTAGATTGGTAGTTCAAATTTAATAAATATAAATAAATAAAAAAGAGGCGAAGTGCTTATACTAAAGAACTCCCCCAAATATAAATATAATATAAATTAAAAACTTAATTAACTTTAAATATAAAAGAGGCAAAGTGCCCAAACTAAATAATTGAAAAACTAATTAAAATTTTAGAATAAAAAGAGGCGAAGTGCCCAATTCCCAATTAGACAATAAAAATCGAAACAACTAAAAACGACAAAAAGAGGCGAAGTGCCCAAATAAAAGAAACAAATTAAAACTCAGAACTTAATGAGATTCAGCATAAGAGATACCTTTGAAAGGCTCAAATGCTTCGACGGTACAATAAAACTGAATATATATATATATATATATATATATATATATATATATATATATATATATATATATATATATATATATATATGTATATATATGTATATATATATGTATATATATATATATATATATATATATATATATATATATATATATATATATATATATATATATATATATATATATATATATATATATATATATATATATATATATATATATTATAATGGAGAAACTGGCTGTCAACGACAGTCATCACCTTTAATGACGGAGGATCTTTTTAATATTAAGAAGAAGAATCGAGAAGTATGCTAGTGATGCCCTAACACCAGGGCAAACTAGGAACCATTTTCACACCTTTATATACCTACCACACAATTTCATCACTTTCACTTAATTGTAATTGTAAATAGTGGACTGCTCGGTTTTGGCCTGATTTACATCATCGAATTTGAGCTCTTGCCCCTGCAAGAATTCTCACGCAATTCTTTCGCATTGGACACTGGATATTATTGGAAAGAGGGGAATAAAACAAAGATCAGCTGCGTGGAAAAGCATCTAGCGCTACTAAGAGCCATTTCGATCAACTCATTCTTCTCTTACAACACTTCATCTTTTTCACCTTTTCCGTACGGGGACATAAAAAAAGAGAATTTTACGCAGGCTGACAAAATTTATATTATGGCAGCCTAAACTCATTACTTCCTCCCTTCTTGCCTTCTTTTACGTAGCTGAGTGTACTACCGACCAAGTTCGAACTATGTGTGTTATGTGATATGCATAATTCGAGGCAGTGGCGGAAAGCATTTTTGAGGAATAATAGACCACTGTCATAAGCAGCCCGGATAAGAGGCGAAGTGGCAACCTTTTTGGAAGAATTCTGTCCATCCCTAAGGGCCCAACCAGGACCACAGAGGGATATACAGCCGTCTATGTGCACGCCGGAAGCAGCTTCGATATCCACACCCCAGGGGGGGAGCATCCCCGGGTGGTGGTAGTTAATCATTCGATCACCACCCATCATTAAGTACGCCATGAGTCTCCTTCATGAGGGCCTCTCCGGGTTCATCAACTCATCCATTCATCATTTCCATCCAGGTAATTACACTGACTGTGAGTGGGGTTGTGGGGATGGAGGGACCATTCTCTTCTCATATAAACAAAAAAATAATAATCTTACTCCCAGGCAAATCACAGGTATAAGGAAAAGAAAAACCCAATGAAAAAAACAGCTCACCCGAAAAAAATAAAATGGACACTACCGAAAAAAGGAAAGAAAAAAACAACTACGCCGCAGCAACAGAAAGGAGACCCTCAAAGGAACCTGTACCACAGACCACAACAGTGAATATCGAAGGCAGCAAGAGACCGGACCTTATACTTTAAATGTATGCTCATTTTTAACATAGCGAAGCCAAGATCCTACGTCAAGGAACTGAACAATATGTTGGAGAAAAACGAACTAAGAAAATGTTGTTCGCAAGGAACCATCCCTCAGATGATATATACAATATCACATTCAAGAAGAAAAAAAACCCAGATGGAGACCGAACAGGACACGAAGGAGACACGACTGACGACGAGATCTTGAAAGCAACTCGGGAAATTGCCGAAAGCTCGAAAGAGAAAAGTGAAAACAAAGATCACTGAACATGCAGGAAATCAATATCAAGATATGCAGATCACACGCATCTTCCCTCCCTAAGGATACAAACAAAAGAAAATCTCCATGAGAACTCAAAGAGCCCAACATAGAGAGGAGAAGATTGAATCGTTCAACATCATTGTACAAAAAGAGCAGAAAATATTGGAGAATAATTGACAAACTTCCTCCTATATTTGCTCAAAATATATCCTTTCAACTCCAAATTCCCTAGTAAAAGAACAGCAGGGGATAGTGGAAACACCATTGCACACATATATAACAAAGAAAATTACCAGATCAAGTAAACCAGGTCCTATGGAGCTCACTCTAACGAGATAAACCCTAACCGAACATGACAAAAATCACCTAACAAGACTACCAGGATAAATGACCACAAAAGTGACTAGCTAAATATGACACACCAAGCGACTAGATTTCCAAAGTGAAAACTAAAGTGAATAAGGGAAAATCAATCTGATGTAAAAGAAAGTGAATAAAACACAAATTAATTTTGACTAACTATAGTGAAATGAGACAAAAATATTCAACTATAGTGAAGTGAATGATTTAAGTGATCATTAAGAAAAATAAAGAGAAAAAGAAGTACTCAAGCAGAAAACTTGAGAAACAAGAATTACATACACAAGAATGAAAGAATGAATACAAGAAAACAAAGATTGGTCAGCTCACTCGACAACTTTACAGAAGTTGCAATTGTTTACCAGTAAAGGAAAGGCAAATGATGGAATAATAAGAGTGAAGCAGGTCGTGGTTCGGATTCTACGATAATTAGTAGATACAAATAAAATGGAGCTATTCCATTCTATCCTTCTATCAGTAGTCGGTCACCACGAGACCAATTTCTGCTCTCATACTATACTTTCCTTTTCACCCTATTTCATCTTCTCTTATCGTCCCTCCACGCCCCCCGCCATTCTTTCTCTCTCTGGTCCCACCAAACATGATGAGACTTGGGACAGGAGGGCGTCGGAGAGTCAAGAGCGGTTGACCGAGCGACTACTTCCCTCCTGCCCCACCAGAGCCAGGGGGTGATGGGACCTGCGTCCTATCCACCTATCATCTTCCACACACAAAAGAGTAAGGTAAAAACCAGGATGTTTAAATATCATCGTTCTGTGAATTTCTTCCATGGTTGCGGACGAATATGGCTACTTTCCTTGAACAGGATTAGCCATATTACCAATGTCAATTCCACTCTAGTTAGCTTACCGGACTAACTACGACTACCAGTGGTAAGCACCTGCAGGGGGTTGATGTGCTACAGATTCACTTTGCAGCCCTACCGTGGCCACATCACGCAGAGAACCATCGAACCTAACCCCGTGAACTAGCTGGCTCGTAATTCAGTCAATAAAATTTCTTATGTTTATCTAAATTAGGAATTGAGGTCATTATAGAGGTAAAAATGAGATTTTCGAAGTGAAAATTTAACTCTGATGAGGATGACATGTGCTCTATGTGGTCCTAAAGTAAGAGTTAAATATCTTAATAGGCCCCAAATATAGGAACTATTCCTTTCAAGTTAAGCATTGTTAAACCACCCTTGGTATCCTCAGTCCTTAGTTTTGGAGTGTCGGATTCAAGTTCAACGTGTGGCAGGTGGAATAGAGCGACCCCTGGTTCGCATCACAGCACAACCTCTAAACCCACACTGACATAGGGAACAGACAGAGGGACTCCGGATTAGACTATACAAAAACACCACATCGCCCCCCCCCCCATCCAAAAAAGAAGGTCATTTACCAGTGCCGCTGAGATTGAGAATGACGGCAATGATGACGATGGAGAGAAGCACGACCCCCATAAAGCACCCGAGGGCGAATGCCGGTTTCCTGCAAAGAGAAAAAAAGCCCAATGATTACAATCGTGTCGTAGCACAGACCCCGCTTGATCGAATGAGACCAATTTGTGACTTTCTAAACGCAATCAAGACATCGATTGGGGGCATTAAAGAGGCCACAAGGTTAACACATTTCAAGAAGATGAAAGAGACCAGAATCATCTGGATTTGTAGCATAAATAAGGTTAGAAATAAGCCAATTCATTCAGTCAAAATATCAAGTTGGCAAGTGAAGAGGACAAAATTACACTACCTCATATTAATGAGTCCAGAATGATGCCAATTTAGGAGAATAATCAGCCCCGAATGAAGCAATTAGTGGAATTTAATGAGAACAGAATGATACCCCTCATTCTAAGAGTGGAATATGTCTTGTCGATCGTCTTCTCCTGCAGTTATCCCTTTTTTTGGTTATTTACAGTATTTTGAGTGGGGAAAGAGAGCCATTTTACTCTTATTAAATACCTTGTAAGGTCATTTTCCACTCTATGCATCTCAATATTTTCTCCAATATCCTTTTCATGTTGCCTTTGAAACTATTTTTTCGACTCTATCCTAAAGGTCCTTTGTCTGTTGCCTTTTCTCTGCTATTTCGGATAAGAAAATCGATATCGGAAAAAATATTTTTCAAAGTCTGGATTTGGGCAAACGAAAATTCTCGTTCTCTTGCGATATGCCTAAATATCGACTCACTCACACACAGACCTCATCCCCGATACTGTGTGTAATCTTCATATCCTACTAAGTTTGAATAAACTAGATTTTTAGTAGAACTCCAAATTTTTTGAGACAGTTATCAATAAAATGACTATTAAATAGAACTTTTGAGTATCACAATAAGTTTGAATAGACCGAAAGGACAATTATTGAACTCATGAATGTCAAAGTTCAAATAGGCTTTGGTAGAACCCCTAAATCTTTCTAATAAGTTTGAAAAAACGACTTTTTAATAAAGCTTCTTTCAATATACCAGATACTAATATAACTGTTGAATGTCAGTGTCTTACTTAGCAATATTTCAGCGTAACTAAGATAGAACTTTTTAATATGCTAGTAGGTTTCAATATATCTTAATTTAATAGAAATTATGTATGCCCTGGTGGGTTCAAAATAGGCTCTTTTATAACTTTTGCAACTTTCTTAAAGAGGCGCCGAATTTTCACTAAATTGTAAAAAGTGCAACAACACCGTCAAGATTCTTTTTCACTTACTCGCCCATCAAAAACGATTGTCTCGATATATCGAGATCCATAGCAGTGTTAAAAAAGCTGCCCCATCGATGTTTCTCAATCATGTAGACACCATATCATACCTAACGGCTCACTAGTGCACACCGTCCCCACTCCTCACCCAAATTTCACAGAGTAACAAAAATTAATTAAAATACCATCGCGAGAAGGCAAAATACGCCATGCTTGACATGCAAGCTCAATTAATTTATTATCCTAGTTTGAGTTTAGCTAGAAGGTTAATTTGTGACTATCGATTAGTGTGTTCATCTACCATTAAAGAAGAGAAACTCTTTTTTATCTTCATAATTTCTGCGATAATCTTCAAGGGTTTTGTTCCAAATTAGATATAGCGGACGCTTTTTGTTAACTCACTATAGAATAAATTCCCTGAACAAGAAAAGAGGGTCCCTCCACTTTGCTCATTCGAGTTCCTGTTGAAGCCTCAAATCTTTTTTAACAGTTCATAATCTTCCCCAAAGTATATAAACCATGGGTTGAGGGTCTAAACTTATCCTATGCATATGTCTACGACCTGTTAATAGCTTTTTTTTTTATTTAAGGGTTCACCTGGAGACTGCCTACTTAGGCATAAGTCGCCGTATTCACCACTGCCTAGTACTAGGCTACTTTAAAAAACATGCCAAAAAAACCAACAATAAAATAAAAAAGGGAAAAAGGCAAGAGGTAGGAAGCAAGCTCCAGCGTTGGGAGGAGGGGGCCCGGCGCAGAACGTGCGACCTACAAAAATAACAAAACAAAACCACCACCAACAACAACAACTAGTTAAATAGATGGGAGAATGCCAGCCTTCCCCCAAAAGTAGATAAGTCTACCAGTCAATGTGCACGAATCCGTCCCGAGTACAAGGGACAGGCGGTAGCGACCGCGTCCATCCCGGTACCGGGACAGGTAACATGCGCGAAGATCGCCCAAACTAAGACATTCAACAAGAATGTGCCGAACAGTCAGGGTTAACACGCAGGCTTCACAGTAAGGCGCAGGCGAGCACTCAATCAAATGGCGGTGAATCCAGCGAGTATTTCCAATTCGGAGACGATAGAGAGCAACCAGAAGCCCCCACGGCAGTGGGGGTAGGTCCAAGGGAACAGTCGCGGCGCAATGGCACGCAACTTTAAGTTCCCTTCGACAGTCTCCCATCTTCTTTGCCAAGCAGCTTGAAGCGAGAATATAAATAGCCCATTAAATTACCAAGTCAGGACGGACTGGGCCGTAGCGTGACGGTAAAGTGCTAGCCTCTGGATTCAAAAGACCCGCGATCGATCCCCAAAGTCCACAATTTTTACGAAGAAAATTCTCGAAGAAAACGGAGACCACGAAAAACGCTTTAAGGACAACTCAAGAAATCGACTCAAGAGAAAACCGCTGTCAAGGAAAACGGAAAGAAAACGACTTTAAGGGCTAACTCATCTCAACTCATCAAGAAATCATCACGTCATCAAGAGAAGGAATCATCACATCAAGATAAATGCAAGTTATTATGAAGATACATCAAGAAAAGAAGATCAAGAATTAACCCAGCCAACTTAAAGAAGAAGTAATCTTAGCCAACCTAAAGAAGAAGGAATCCCAGCCTACAAGAATACGAAGAGTCAGATAAAAGGAAGACAAATGTTTCAAGGGGCATCTTCAGTCTAGAAATAATACATAGATACGAATACAGAAAATCAACAAAATGAATAATATAGATAAATAAGAAGTTAAAATAAAGAGGCCCCCCGCCCTATAGATTTACACGAGCTCAGCATCACAATGGAGGTGAGAGAAAGGCTCCCCTTCCCAGAAGCCGCGGCTCGCAAATTGTAGACCAACATTAAAAATACTGCTAACAAATTTAAGCAGTTTCCGCTCTCTAATGACACCGTGAAAAGTCAAATCGCTGAGATTAGTGCCTTCATGTTCACAACTGAGTATATATGCACACTACATGAAAGAGCATTCAGATAAAGAGAAATAATTGCTCTCAAAATCCCTTGCTACAAACACACATGGCAAGGATCTGTTTGAAATAGTTGATATTTTTTTAAAGGGAAAGCTATTAACTAGATAAAACTAGCTGTGATCGGTACAGAAGGAGCACTTTCAATGACAGGAGTCAATTCAAGGTTTCAAGCATGCATGAGAAATATCGCTACGCACGTTCAGTTTACACACTGTATGATTTACCGCCATGCATTAGTTATGAAAACCCTTAATAATGACCTTGTTTTTGTCAGATGTATTGAAAATGGTTAATCATATCATAGTACTGTGAACTCGAGAAAGCCTTTTTGAGTTAAAAAAGGAAATAACAACTACCTTTGTTAGGAAAATTGCCAGAGATGTTAATCTACTTGAGAAAATGAAGAGTTCAAGCTGAAAGATGGCTACCTTGCTGATTTCTTTGAAGATGTAGTCTCCTTGAACTTATCACTTCAGGGAAAAAGTGTATCGGAGAAGAATATTCGTTTCTTGATCTTACTGAATACTATCTTAGTGTTATGACTAAAACAATAAAGAGTTATTTTTCCTGACCTTGATAGGAGAGGCAAGAAAGATTGGAAAACTAACCCATTTACTGTTAACGAAGAGTTAATCGAGGATAGTGATGGAGCAGCAAAGCTCAAATTTCTTGCATTAAAAGAGGATACAATGCTGGAAGTGGATTATTAGAATGAAGAGTTGACTACTTTTGGAACCAAACTGGAAAAGGAATATCGCATTCTCTCCAGAGTGGAGCTCTTAATGTGATGACCCATTTATCACAACTTACCGTTGAGAAGCTGGTTTATCGAATTACTATTTTAGTAAAAGACAAAAATACAATGTTTTTCATTAATAAAGCAGAAATAATGTCTTTATTTTCTATAAATTATAATAAAAAATAATGCTTTAATTCCAATTTGTAATCAAAGAAAGTGCTTTATTTTTTGTAAAAGGAATATCTGCAATCTGAATTCTCTATTTCTTATCTGAAATTCATTTTTTACATATAAAATGCATTAAAAATTAAGCATTCCAATATTTTTATTTCCTTTAACTTCACATAAATGAATAGGAATGGAGTAGAGGTAATGGTGACCTATTACAACACTGCGGGGGGCTAACGATACCAAACAACCTGAGAACAACTGATCTAGTCATTTCCCACAGTCAACTCAGTTATTTCTCGCCAAGCTCTGTTTGAGTTTTGTGCACGTTTGAAGTATTTCTGTTAGGATTCATTGCCTTAATATTTTCCAAGCCTCCTCTCAAACTAGGGTGAAATGGGTAATCAAAAGCGATTCTTGCTTTCTGAAGCAGACTATATTTTTGCAATACTTGCTACATTTAAAATGGAGAAGTGTCTTCAACTTCCCTGGCTATCTTGGATCTCACTTTCTTGAGAGTTTTTATCAACGAAAATAAAAACCACTTCTGGTGCAGCCAGAGAACGCTGACAAGTTCATGATGGCGACACCTAGCAAACTCACATATCCGGCGGCCTACTAATGTTCGCTTACTGCTTAAGGTGTCTGTCGATGTCGATGATGACGTTGCTCTGCATAATGATGACGAAAGTCGAGATCATGTGTCATCCCGTTGGTGCCACCTAAGGTGACTGTTCAGTCCAATTCGGGAGCCACAAATCTTTTCGCATCTGAGGCAGGAAAATTGTTCCGCAGGTACTACTCCTTCGGTGTCGCGTGAGGTGGTTTCCTGTTCTTCTTCGCACCTGCGAAAGAACTGACTCTATTTTTGCCCGACTGCTATTAATCACTCCAATTTAATTGCCAACTTTTACATCAACTTCCAAAAAAGCTCTCCATTCACGCAAGCTGCAAGGGGCCTGGCCTGAAGCAAACAAAAAGAATTATAACAATAGAAGTTGCAAATAAAGACCAACGCTCCATTGGTGAGACCGTGAAAAATCTACACTCACTCAAGCCTGCATCATGAAACCTCATCACTCAACGGAATTCTCAACGCACTCGTTATGGGTGTACAGTTAAATATCCAGGGCTCCTCTACCACGTAGACAGTAATTGTTTAAGCGAATCAAGTGCCTCAATATTTGCCAGGAAGATCGACAAACTTCCTCCGTCTCTGCGAGTTGGCATTTAAGGCACACAATGAATCGTCCACTAAGACCAAATTGCGGCTGGCTTCTTCCTATCTACCAGCAGACCTCATGGAATCAGTGAACTCTTTATTCGAGTTGCCATCAGAGTAGAGGATCAACGAGGCTCTCGAGTCCATTGTTCTTCGACATCATGAGCCCTCTGATCAGCAATGATGGCAAAACCTCACCAGGAATATCACCTTGGTGGGGGCAGTAGCCCACAACTCTCCTTCGCTAGCTCAGAGATGCCCCAGGTGCCGACTTCTCGGTAGCACAGCTGTTACAATCCTTCTTCAGTCGTCTCCCCATTCGTGTGACACACTTAGTAGAGGCGCTGATGGGCGTCCAAACTCTCGACAGCTTAGTAGAGACGGACGATTACGTCTTAGCTCGAGAAGCGTTAGATGGCCAGGAGTTAGTCACCGCTGCCGCCTACAATAGTTTGACCTACCGATGTTCGCGCAGCTCTCCTGCGCACCAGAACTGCCCATCGCTTGAAAAATAACAAGAAAATTGCCATAAAAACAAATATGGACAATGTTTCAGATTTCCCGGGAAATAATGGAGAACTCTACTATGAAGTCCGAATAAAGATTGAAAACATACAATTATTTACGCAATTCATTTTCTATCTAAATCATCATCCCTAAATCTATAATTTAAGAAGGGGATTTTTTGAGTATGTGAATAATAATTTCATCTTAGTTTGGTTATGACTTATGTTTTTTATCAAAGTTATTTCTAATAATTCTTTTATAATATACAAAAAACAAAATGGTGAAGTTCAGAAAATTTATTTTTATATATTTTTTATAACTATATTTTAGCAGCGTGATATTTTGAAAGTAGGGAAATTTAGTTTATATTTCCTTTTTAAATTTATTATAATTGGCGAAGTTCATAAAATTTATAAAAATGTAACCATGGCTGCTTTTTTTTAGATTTTAAATTTTAATCTTAGTAGCGAGAGAGAGCGATAGAAATTTCCACACACCATCAACCATCAAAACAATTAAAATCCCCCAAAACAAACCCAGGTGTTTCGAGGTAAAGAAGTAGGATAAATACTTTTCATTATATATTTAATAGTCAAAGATTAAATTTCATTCATTCTTGAAATTTTAAATTCCTCAATTTCAATTTCCGCTGCCTCTTCAGTGCACAGTGAAAGTCATTTCATTTCATAATTCTCATTCTAGTTTCATGGTTCATCTAATTTGAAAGTGACCTCTGTAACCTCTCTTCTCGGAGATACTTGTTTCCATTACCTTTAAATGTATTCATAAAGCCAAAGTAGCAACATTTACACTACGCTACGAATTTATTTCATATTAAATGTGTTAATGGCTTTAGAATAATGCTTTTAATTTTGAAGAAGAAAAAAAAAAGAAGCTTATGGAAAGCTGCACAGAGCCAGTGGATATTACCTGAGAAGAGAGAGCGAAGGCATGGAGATGGAGAATGACAGTGGCCAGCAGTCTGAAATTGCAAAAGAAAACAAATCATAAAAAGGCCCTGAAATGTGAAAAAAATAATTAATGATTAGAGAAAATAATCCAAAGGATGAAAGATTTGATAAATGAACACGAATGGTGAAGGATTTGTGCAAACAAGATAGAAAAAATGAGCTGAATGTGAAAGTATGACACAAAGGATGAAGGGATGATGAAAAAGAGCACTAATGATGAGAGATTCCTGAAAAAGAGCACACATTGTGAGGGAGTGGGAAAAAGAGCACATATAATGAGGTGTCCGTGAAAAAGAGCACAAATGATAAAGGATTCGTGAAAAGAGCACAAATGATGACAGATTGGTGAAGAAGAGCACAAATGATAATATATTCGTAAAAAGAGCACACATGATAATATATTTATGAAAAGAGCACAAATAATGAGGTATTCGTGAAAAAGAGCACAAATAATAAAGGAATCGTGAAAAGAGCACAAATTATGAGAGATTGGTGAAGAAGAGCACAAATGATAATATATTCGTGAAAAGAGCACACATGATAATATATTTATGAAAAGAGCACAAATAATGAAGTATTCGTGAAAAAAGAGCACAAATAATAAAGGAATCGTGAAAAGAGCACAAATTATGAGAGATTGGTGAAGAAGAGCACAAATGATAATATATTCGTGAAAAGAGCACACATGATAATATATTTATGAAAAGAGCACAAATAATGAGGTATTCGTGAAAAAAGAGCACAAATAATAAAGGAATCGTGAAAAGAGCACAAATTATGAGAGATTGGTGAAGAAGAGCACAAATGATAATATATTCGTGAAAAGAGCACACATGATAATATATTTATGAAAAGAGCACAAATAATGAAGTATTCGTGAAAAAAGAGCACAAATAATAAAGGAATCGTGAAAAGAGCACAAATTATGAGAGATTGGTGAAGAATAGCACAAATGATAATATATTCGTGAAAAGAGCACACATGATAATATATTTATGAAAAGAGCACAAATAATGAAGTATTCGTGAAAAAAGAGCACAAATAATAAAGGAATCGTGAAAAGAGCACAAATTATGAGAGATTGGTGAAGAAGAGCACAAATGATAATATATTCGTGAAAAGAGCACACATGATAATATATTTATGAAAAGAGCACAAATAATGAAGTATTCGTGAAAAAAGAGCACAAATAATAAAGGAATCGTGAAAAGAGCACAAATTATGAGAGATTGGTGAAGAAGAGCACAAATGATAATATATTCGTGAAAAGAGCACACATGATAATATATTTATGAAAAGAGCACAAATAATGAGGTATTCGTGAAAAAAGAGCACAAATAATAAAGGAATCATGAAAAGAGCACAAATTATGAGAGATTGGTGAAGAAGAGCACAAATGATAATATATTCGTGAAAAGAGCACACATGATAATATATTTATGAAAAGAGCACAAATAATGAAGTATTCGTGAAAAAAGAGCACAAATAATAAAGGAATCGTGAAAAGAGCACAAATTATGAGAGATTGGCGAAGAAGAGCACAAATGATAATATATTCGTGAAAAGAGCACACATGATAATATATTTATGAAAAGAGCACAAATAATGAGGTATTCGTGAAAAAAGAGCACAAATAATAAAGGAATCGTGAAAAGAGCACAAATTATGAGAGATTGGTGAAGAAGAGCACAAATGATAATATATTCGTGAAAAGAGCACACATGATAATATATTTATGAAAAGAGCACAAATAATGAGGTATTCGTGAAAAAAGAGCACAAATAATAAAGGAATCGTGAAAAGAGCACAAATTATGAGAGATTGGTGAAGAAGAGCACAAATGATAATATATTCGTGAAAAGAGCACACATGATAATATATTTATGAAAAGAGCACAAATAATGAGGTATTCGTGAAAAAAGAGCACAAATAATAAAGGAATCGTGAAAAGAGCACAAATTATGAGAGATTGGTGAAGAATAGCACAAATGATAATATATTCGTGAAAAGAGCACACATGATAATATATTTATGAAAAGAGCACAAATAATGAAGTATTCGTGAAAAAAGAGCACAAATAATAAAGGAATCGTGAAAAGAGCACAAATTATGAGAGATTGGTGAAGAAGAGCACAAATGATAATATATTCGTGAAAAGAGCACACATGATAATATATTTATGAAAAGAGCACAAATAATGAGGTATTCGTGAAAAAAGAGCACAAATAATAAAGGAATCGTGAAAAGAGCACAAATTATGAGAGATTGGTGAAGAAGAGCACAAATGATAATATATTCGTGAAAAGAGCACACATGATAATATATTTATGAAAAGAGCACAAATAATGAGGTATTCGTGAAAAAAGAGCACAAATAATAAAGGAATCGTGAAAAGAGCACAAATTATGAGAGATTGGTGAAGAAGAGCACACATGATAATATATTTATGAAAAAGAGCACAAATAATGAGGTATTCGTGAAAAAAGAGCACAAATGATGAATGATTATTCAAAAGGAACCGCGAAGAGGAAAAAACTACTGCATTTTCCCTCACGAACGACCAGGAGGAAAAAATTCCTTCGTATTTGCTAGCAGCATCAATGGTGGCGTACCACTGTAGTGAAAATATGTATAATCAACAGGTAATCAAGTTTAAACTATATACAAAGAATTTCAACAAGATGTAATCTAAACAATGTGTAAAGAATGGTGAGCAATATGCACACAAGTGACAACAATGTCTAAACAAAGGTGAACAATATGTAAACCAGTGGAGGTGATATGTAAACAAGTATAGACAATATGAACAATGAAGAAAAAAATCCCAGGGTCGACAACACCAGGAAATTATTTGCGTGATGAAGGTACCTTGGTATACATACACACACACATACATACACACACGCGCGCGCGCGGCAGCAGACAAACGGGAAGAGCTTAACGAGGGGAAACTTCGCCGATCTTGAGGACGAATTGCTTGGGGAGAGGATGGTTAAATTCGTTGCCGTGGTTACGACGATGTTAGGCTGGTTCGTATGGTGTGGGAGGGGGGAGGCAGGGGAAGGAATGGATAGCATATCATTTTTGCCAGAATGGATGTCACAAATAAAAGAAGTTCGCCCTTAGCTCTCCTTTCCTCTGTCACTTAACGTAGTGAATCAATGAAAACCTGGTTTATGTAAGAGTGCCATCTTGCTTTATAACAGCAGGATATTTAGTCAGGACTCTTATACAGCAATTCAGGAAATAGTCTGGAATGCCTCGGTATCGATATCAAGCAACATTTGTTTGTGCAGATGTGCTTAACTTAGTTGAACTTAACGAATTTAATTCTCCCGGTATTAAGTTATAAAGGATTCGTTAAAAAGAACACCTCGGAATGGAAGTGCGAATACGTGATGAGGGACAAAAAAGTTAGGAATTAGATTAGGAAACTCATCGGTTGTAAACAGCCATTCTAAGTGTTCTTTTTCCTTCTCTACAATTTTTTCTTCAGTAAATTTAATGTCATTCAATTTTGTTTGGAAGCAGACGTTTTCTGTCTTCCTTATCATTGGATGCAATTCTTCTGGATATAAAGTGAATAATACGACATTTTCTAATCAATATCGTTCAAATAGCCAAGTCCTAAGCAAGACATTGTGCCTTAAATTATAATCAAGCTTTGGAGATAAGATTTAAGGTTTAAGTTAGGTAGCTGCCCAATTCAAGTGGATTCTAAATGGTAGGTCAGATAAAACGAGGCAAATTAGTTATAAAAGTGGGAGAACACCACTTTGTGATAAAAAAAAATGAGAGTTTTAAAATTCCTCTTCCAAAATGAATCGAAGACGGGTGAGGGGAGGGAGAGTTAAAAGGGTTGGGAAACAGGACGACCGGAGAGTAACGAAATGAGGGCATTCTAGTAGAATGTGGGCAATCGAATGTTCCCCACCACAAAAACGGCAGCAAGGGCTAATTCGAGGTCCAGCCGAACAAGATGACCGTAAGTCTTGTGTGGCCTATGTGAACTCGGCAAAGGGCTACCTCTAAAAACCGTAGTCTCTGAAGGCTCGAGGGCTAAGAGTGAACAGTCTTTTTGATTTTATGTAATTTAAATGATGAAAACCCATCCCATTCGTTCGGCCACAACTGAAAAACATATCTTCTTATAGAAGGAAAGAAATCTCGAAAAGGCAGAGCAGTGTTCTCAGGGGACACAGAATAGAGAGAGAATAGGCTGATCAGCTTTCTCGTTGCCCAGGACCTTTACATGCCCAAGGACCAAACAAAATATAACTCGATATCGAGACGCATTCTAGACCAGCCAGTTGAAGATTTATGTGACTAAGGGGTGGGAAGCATTAAAAGAGCGAATTGCTTGTAAAACATTCATAGAGTCAAAGAAAATAACGAAATCTTTAAATGGTAAAATTTCGATCAGTCTAAAAGCTAAAAGAATGGCTGAAAGTCCAGCGGCAAAAATGCAGTTAGAAACTCTCCTGAGTAGGTTGCTGCGGCACCCACGCCACTGTCTGAAGTGGAACCATCCTTGTATATCGAGCAGTGTTGTTTGTGTGAGGTCACATGCCCTATGAACATGCTGTTAAGGATGTAAGGGTGCACGGACGACTTCTCCAGGCTCCACATGCTAGTACAAACTGTGGGAGGTGGAGCACGCCAACTGGGGGAGAGTAGCGATGGAAGGGCAAGGACCTTTAGAGCACCCTTCTATCTGGAGGTTCAAGGGGCCGGGAAGGATGGCAATCTATCGAATGCTGCTGTTGACTCGGCAGCATACAGGCATCTGTAGACCTCTGATACAGGGGTCTGATGCACACGGCAGAGGTATCGCATAAAGATCTGGAGTCGATGATGTGGCAAGGGGAGCACCCCACTCTCACAGTAAAGGCTTTTTATGGGGGAAGTGCGGAAGGATCCACTGGAGAGACGAACTCCGAGGTTGCGAATGGGGTTCAGCATTTTAAGGGCTGAGGGGAAGGTCGAAGAGTAAATTTGACACCCAGAGTCCAATTTGAATTGGACAAGGGCAGTGTATAAAGTCCACAGTGTTTAACGATAACTGCCCTACGAAGTGTGGAAGAGGACTTTCAAAATTTTTAGAGTCCGCAGACAGCCGGTTCGAAGACGGCGTAGGTGTGGTAACAAGGAAAACTTGGGATCAAGAGTTACGCCCAGAAACCGACCCCCAAAGACGAACTTGATATCTACACCTTATAGGAAGATAGGTGGCGGAACAAGAGCCCCTATACCCCGGTGGAAATACATTGCATTAATTTTGCTCGTGAAAAAGCGGGATCCCCTAAGTTGTGTACTTTTCGAGACTACATCGACTGCCAGTTGCAGCTGACGCGCTGCTGATGGAAGGTGAGGCGAGGAACAGTATAGTTCTAAGTCATCAACAACAGGGTCGCCGATACACCCTCTGGGAGAGAGGAAATGATCGAAGTTACAAAACGTAAAACACTTAAAACACTACCCTGATGAAAGGTGTCTCCACCACGTACCATAAAGGATCGAGATGCTAAAAAACTTTGAATAAAAGACGGTAAAAGACCTCTCATACCCCAAACGCATAGCTGCTTTAAGACGCCGTATCTCCATGTTGTATCGTAGGCTTTCTCAATGTCGAAGAATATGGCCAAGACTCGGTGCTTTAAGGAGAAAGCTTTCCGGACCGATCAGTCAAAACGTACTAGTAGGTTAAGGGGACCCTTGCGAAAACCGCACTGAAATGGAGACAGTAAGTGATTGGCTTCTAGGAACCAGTTCAGGCGCACCAACACAATCTTCTCCAGCAAATTAAACGGATGGTAAGAGCTATAGGGCGGTAGTGATCTGCGTCCAACCCATCCCTGCCCGGTTTGACAAAGGGAAGGACAATCCCGACGCGCCATGATGATGGGTAAAAACCCTTCACCCATATAAGGTTGTACAAGTCAAGTAAGAAAATGACAAGAGTGTGGATGGAGGTGCCGAATCATATAAAAATGGATCCCATCAAGGCCAGGAAAAGTGGATCTACAAAAGTATCGATAAGGTTAGATACTGTCGTAAAATTGAGAGGATTAGACTCTTCGTTTGATTTATAGGCTATAAAAGCCTTATTGTAAAGGCTGACAGTACTGACGGCACGGAAGTGGTCGGCTAAGGCGTTGCTGATCACCAGACTATCATTCACTAAGGATCCTTCTAAGTTGAGTGTGGGGGTGTTATGGCCAGCATAACAACCCCAGATCTTGTTAATCCTTTCCATAACTTTGCGGCAAGGGTCATAGAAGAAATTGCTGAAACGTAGCGGCGCCATGAGGTTCGGCAACCCTGACAGAGGCTTCTTTGGCGAAGCGCCCAAGCTCGGTTTCGGTTCACAAGGTTGGGTTCCGCCGGAATCGGGCATGAGCTAACTTGTAGTTTTTGACGGCTGTCGCATACTCCGAGGTCCACCAGGGTACGGTTGAGCGACCCGTTAAGGAGCGCCCCTGTGGAATGGTCTGTGGGGCCACGTTTTAGATAATCGATTTGAAGTAGCAACTGCCACGTCGACACCATTAAAGGTCCCAAAGGAGGCACTTGTGAAGGACGCCTCTCGAAAGCCTCCTAAATCGGCAAGGCTTAAGTCCCACTTGAGAGGCATGGTTCTATGAGGACTAGGGTGATGGGCCGACAAGACAATAAGGAAGTGGTCACTCCCATGGAGGTCATCAAGAGTTGACCATTGAAAAGCAGTGAGGCAATCTGGGGAACAAAGATACAGCAACAGGAAAAGAGTCCATTGAAGATTATCGAGGCTCAGTCGACTCAGTTCCAGAGACTGCCCGCTTATTGGTGGTCGATGACTCAGGTAAGGAGTCCTTCCTCAGGGCTTTGGTTCCCGGCGCCGGGTGGAAGAACCATCACTGGTCGATATAGAGGACTCTTTCAGAAAACGTCTGATGTCTTCAAGTGTCTCACCCGGAGCGTCAGTCCCGGCTAGAGTTGCCGGAGAGAGGGGAGAAACAATAGGTATCTCGGTGTGAGAGAGATGCTTCGACTGTATATCGTGAATGATTCTGGCACTACGGGTAGATGGACGATGAGATGCTTCAGACGTGTCGGAACTCGAACGTGATGGTCGGTTTCGTCCAGTGTCACGCAAAACGTCTGATAAGAGACGGCCAAGAGGTGAGGTTTGTGTTCGAGCACGTTGGCGAGCCTCTCTCACGTCTAGATGCAGAGAGTCGCGCAAAGCGAGGACCTCCTTTTCATATAAGACTATTTGGCAGCTTTTGACGCAGCACTATGGGCACCACTGCAGTTGGCACAACACGGTGTTTTGGTGTATTTAGGGTCATGTTAATCAGAACTAAAATTCACGGAAGAACGGGAGTGCTGACAGGCACGAGACAACATGTCCAAATTGATTACAATTGAACAACGTCTGGGTAGTTTGACGTAGAGACTTACCGGGACGCAAAGGTAGCCAGCTTTAATAAACTGCGGCAGTTCCTGACATTCGAACGTTAAAATCCATGTGGCACTTGGGACTCTAGTAGAACCTACAGTTTAGTCACCCCGTGTACATGTGTGACGCTTTGGGTACTAAACTTGTTCTGAAGATAGGTGAGGTCGTAGTCCCTTAGTTGGTTTGAACGGACGACACCTTTGACAAATTTTAGACGTGGGTGGGGCGAAGTGGTTACTGGAACTTCGGCAATCGAAGACAAATTTCGCACAAGAATATGTTGAGAGTGAGATTGACACCTCGACTACTATATCACCATTATCACTTGACCACATTCGGCGTGGTTCACCACAGCGGGACTCAACTGATTCATTAACGTCAAACACATCCACTTTTGAAATTGGGGTGTCACATGACGAACTCATGACCAGAAAGCGGGGATAATATGAATCTGGATCCACATAGTCAGCATAGGGATCCAACGAGCGAGGGAAGGCTGAAAGAGAAGCTGAAGAACCTTTGGTACGAGAACCTTACGAGAAGGGGAGGTTTTAGGTTTATGGTTAGCCATTGCAAAAGGAAAAAACTTCACATTCTCCCTCAGGACTCGTCACTATGGAAGCTTACAAGGGCCCAGCAACTCTGCAACTCTAGATTCAGTTACGTCCTGTATGTCCTCTTGGGACCAAAGAGGCTACCTGAGTTCTCCTACGCGCGGAGAAAAGGGGCCAACGATGGGTTTCTCCTTGGGCATTGGCAGAGGAAAGCGGTGGAGATGCCCAACCTCCTCCGACCTTCATGAAAGAACAATTCAGAATTAATCCGAGAAAACAAGCAGAGGTCAGGTAACCATCAGGACCACTAGATAGGAGAAATAAGAGTGGGAAATAAAGGGCAGTGAAAGAAAATAGGGAGGGAGGAAAGAGGGGTATGTTAAAAGTCTGGTTTGCAGCACCAGGGGACCCCTAAGAGGCCCAGGACTGACACCTCTTGCCACGAGAAGGCCAGAGCCTCTCTAGGACCAACCCCTGAAGAAAAAAAAGGTCCAAGAGAGGAAGGGGGTGGAGAAAAGGGTAATAATAATCCAATTCCTTTTCATAATTCCTATTTAATAACAGAGATAATGAACTCAATGGAAAGGACGAGGCTCCATGGAAGTTTATATGGAGAGATTTCAACGTAAGCTCGCTACCTCCTAGTTACCGTAACTCTTTTAGCAGCAAATCGCTATCGACTGAATTAAAGGATGTTTGATACTCGAAAAAATAAATAAAAACTAAAAATTAAAGTATTTGGTTGGTTTTACTCCTAATGAAAAGGAAGGGAGATGGGGGAAGTGTGAAAAAGGAATGGTAAAGCTGAGAGGTTGAACACTACACAATTGAAATGTTGCGATGGTTCATGGAGTGAATTGTAATGGTTTAAAGGCTAAGAAAACGAGATTTACAACCATGATATCCATTTTATCTAACAAAAGTGGGTCCCACAAAAGAGATTGGATCAAGTAACATTTGTGTTAACCTCATTAAAAAAGTGAGTCCCACAAAAGGGATTGGATCAAGTAACATTTGTGTTAAACTCATTAAAAAAGTGAGTCCCACAAATGGGATTGGATCAAGTAACATTTGTGTTAACCTCATTAAAAAAGTGAGTCCCACAAAAGGGATTGGATCAAGTAACATTTGTGTTAAACTCATTAAAAAAGTGAGTCCCACAAATGGGATTGGATCAAGTAACATTTGTGTTAACCTCATTAAAAAAGTGAGTCCCACAAAAGGGATTGGATCAAGTAACATTTGTGTTAACCTCATTACAAAAGTGAGTCCCAAAGGAATTGGATCAAATAACATTCGTGTTAACTTCATTATCAAAGTGAGTCCCACAAAAGGGATTGGATTAAATAACATTCGTGTTAACCTCATTAGTTAATTGTGTAAGCTGTTAATCTGTGCTACTAGTTGAGTCCCGCCATTCTGCCATTCCTGAGGTATTTAGTTGTTTATTCGGCAAGAATCCCAGCGGGTGAAGATGTGATTTTTAATCTCTACTCACCCTGTAGTGTGGTGAGTCATGTCCACGTCAGATGACACCACCACCCCACCTGGACTGAGACCAGCCCACTTGGATGCAATCTGGGTGGGGTTAAGCTGCAATCGAATTTTCATTTCATCTATGTGGTGCATGTAGCGCTATCACGGGGGCGAGGGGGGCGTTATAAAATTCCCATAGCATGCAACAGCCTCTCTCCACCCTTACCTGGTACCACTTGATTGTGGCATCATTACAGGAGTCTACAGCACAAGCTATATATATATATATATATATATATATATATATATATATATATATATATATATATACCGGGTGTTTAAAAAAAATTGATATCATTTTGCAATCTAATAACTTTGCCAGTTCCCGTTCAAATGACTTCAAATTTTAATATCATGTGTGGAAACAGGTGAAGTATTTATGTTTAATATTTGATGTTTTAATCTTTACAGGTATAGAAATGCCATTCACTGGAATTGAAAAGGCATTTTGAAGAAGACGAGTTCAAGGAACGTCTTGTTTTCAATGATGATGCCACATTTCATACGAATGGCAAAGTCAATAAGCATAATGTTCGCATTTGGAGCGTGGGGCGAAGAAAATCCCCATGCCACAGTTGAGCATGTGAGGGACTCACCGAAAGTGAATGTGTTCTGCGCCATCTCGAAGAATCATCTTCATGGCCCGTTTAATTTGAAGGAAATACGAGCGGCCATGTTTATCAGCAAATGCTTCAGAACTGGTTAATAGATGAGCTCATTGCAAATGAACAAGAAGACTTCATTTTTCAACAGGGCGGGGCTCCACCTCACTGGAAGCTCACTGTGTGTACTTATCTCAATGACAATTCGCGAGGGAGATGGATCGGGCATGCTGGTTGATGAAGACAATGTGCTGTTGAAATGGCCGCCACGTTTACCTGCCCTGACACGTTGAGATTTTTTTTCTCTAGGGCTATGTGAAGGGATTGGTCTATGCTCCCCATCCCCTCTTCCTGCAACCCTAGAGGTACTCAAGAACAGAATCACTATCGCACTGGAGACTGTTACCAAAGACATGCTGCAGCGTGTTTGGGAGGAGCTGGACTACCGACTTTAGGTGTGCCGTGTCTCAGGTGGTGTTCATATTGAACATTTGTGAAATCGTTCATGGAATCCACATACCTTTGACTTTCTCATTCAAATTTGGAGAAATAAATCTTAGGTTGCCTAACATTAAGCTTGTTTAGTTTCATTGCCTTGACTATGTAGTTTCTGTGATATTTACATCTCAAATCATATCAAATTTGTTTGAAACACCCGGTATATATATATATATATATATATATATATATATATATATATATATATATATATATATATATATATATATAAGTGAAAAAACTCAATAGCGAGTTATGGTATATGATCGTGAAACCACGCATAAAATTTACTTACGAGACTAGCTTCGGTATGAAGTTTACCATACACTCTTCAGTCGTATAATGAGAATGGAATGAACACAAGTTACTAAACACCTCAAAATACAAAAAGAAATCGGAAAAAATGGGTTATTAATCGGGTGGGGGTTCTAAGATCATTAATTAAACTTTTGATGATCAGGTTCCGAGTAAATTGACCATCCGAAAGATTAAAATGAGAATTTCTCCTATTAGTATCGATTCTACAATTTTTATTTTACGGAAATCTTTACAATTATATATTATAATTTGGGCCTTTGAATAATCTATTTAGTGGTGAGGTACTGTGTGATCGAAGAAATTATCCAATAACCAAGCCTGTGTTTTTCGAATGGTGTGGCAGGGCACATAGTCTGACTTCCACACTTAACACCTCCCTAAAGCTAATTGGTCGATCGAGAGCTTCACCACCTCGCTCAAAACGCGGAAGTAGCCGTCGGTGTACAACCTGAGGCCCTCGGGGAAGAAGGGGGTTGCAAGATGTTACTTTCACTGGTGACAACACCGAAGACCATGATTGTTGCTGTAAATTTCATCTGCATGCATCTTGGTGCGTCCTCGGGTGCGAAAGTGAGCCACCTGTTGTTCTGGGAGTTGATCTTCTGGTCTTGGCAGAAATTCATCTCGTCGGAGAAGAACCACAGCCTTTTCTGGCTGCAACGGGTGTTTTAAATTGATGATCAGTTTCTTGGTGTGATTGAGTCGCTTTTACTGTATCACCATAGACATAAATTGTCTCATCCACATCTTGTATGGAAAGTAGCGAATGTCCGTATGCAATTCCAGCCTGATGAGCTTTTCATCTACACCGTTCTCCGTTGCCATAGCAAGCATTGATTTGCTGGGATCATTGTCGATGATCTCCTGGATTTCAGCGACCAATTGCGGCGTTCTGTTTGCATGAGATCGTCGACCATGGGTTTTCCTCTCTGCTGTCGCATCGCAGTCGAATCCCAAATTTTATAGCTCCACTCTGACATTTTTCACCATTCTTCTAGTGAAGCTGAGAAAGTCTGAAATCTCCTTGTTTGTCCTTTCGGTGCGGATTCCAAGGAGGACTCCTTGCTTCTTCCACACATTGCGGGAGTTAAAGAATTTCCATAGTCAATTATTCTTCAAAAATGATTATTGTTTTTTTAAGAAGTAAAAGATAGAGAAGAAGGTTAAAAAAATAGGCTTAAATTTATCATTTAAAAATTTTGAACGAATACCGTCCGCATCCTGTACATATGTATGTATTTCAAAGCTCACCTTAGCAATGATAAAACACATCAAGAGGGAATATCCATCAGAATTTCGTATTGGATAAAATAAACGACTAGAGCCCATACATACGAGGGGCGGTCTATAAGTTTTGCAATTCGGATATAAGGAAACGAGACATGAAGAAAAGTGGTTAATTATTTTTCAATATAACTACCCTCGACTTCAATGCACTTGCGCCACTTGTCCCTGAGGCTTCGAATTCCCGACAACCAGAAATCTCCCGACTGCTCTTCAATCCACTCCTGGACGGCGAGCTGGACATCTTCATCGTCCTCAAACCGGCGTCCACGCAGTGTAACCTTGAACTGGCGGAATAAAAAGTAGTCGCTAGGGGCCAGATCTGGACTGTAGGGGTGATGGTTGAGCTCCTTGAATCCTCACTAGCGCAGGGCAGCTTGTGCAACTCTGGCCTTGTGGACTTTGACGACTTTGAAGTCGATCATGGGGTGTGAGGTTTCTAGAGACCCAACGGGCAGAGACCTTGGTCATGGCCAAACTGTCGTGGATGATGTTGATAACACTTCCATGTGATATTCCAAGTTCTCGCTCGATTTCTTCGACCTTCACCCATCGATTTTCGAGGATCCTCTCTACACGGGCCACATTGTCCTCGTTGGTCACGTCTGACGGGCGTCATCTTCAAGGGACTCATGACCATAGCGGAACTCTCTATTCCAGCGAGCAATGGTTGCATAGGAAGGGGCGGTGTCGGTGTACACTGCAACCATGCGTTCATGGATCTCTTTTGCATTCTTGCCTTCCTTGGTCAAAGATTTGATCACTGCGCGGTGCTCAACCTTCTCCATTGTTGAAAAATTTGTGACTGACGATCTGTGATCAGCTACTGCTTTTTAAATAGACGAGGAAGGAGCGTGCGGCTGCAGCTCCTGACTTGTCATAACTTGTCTTAACACCCCCACAAACAGCCATCCCCGTTCCTCTGTTTTGCCCTACTGATTCGCAAAACTTATTGACCGCCCCTCGTACATTCAGGAGTAATCTCATCAAAGGAGAAACCGTACAATCATAAATGGCGTTGCGGTAACTCCAAGGCCTACCAAAGAGCCAGCTAGAGGGATTACGCCCCTAGACTTTCCATGGTAAGGATTCGTTTTAACACAAATGTGCACAGTAATTTAAAAATGTGTTTTTCCTATCAGGTTTTATATGTACTTTTCAGATCTCACACTCATTTTCCCTGGAAATGCATACTTTGCCCATTATCGACCGAAGGTCCATAATAGGAAAAGTATGTATTTCCAGCAAAACGAGTTTCAGATCTGAAAATTACACATAAAACTGCATAAGAAAAACACATTATCAAAATCATTTAAAGATCAAAAATCAGACTAAACCTAACCTGGTAATTTCAGACGACTATAGCACCGCCTACTTTAGTCTATTTCCGCCAAAAATAAACATTTTTTTTTTTAGTACCCGCAACTTTACAAAAAACTCCTAATATTCCTAATTCGAATGCCTACCATCAGATTTGAATGCAAAAGTCGATTGCTAAATGCCGTTAGGCCTCTAGTTTGCATCAAATTTTTGCGCAGAAAACAGTTTATAAATAAAAGGCTAGCACTTGTTCGAATGCGGACATTAGAACGCAACGTGCCCTTAACGTACTAACAGAAAATTTGCACTGGGCTTTTCGCCCTTTTGAATCTTTTAATCTCAACCTAGCACAACCACCGCACGCCATTATAGCATATAAAATGAAAAAGAAAGCCGCAAATCGTCTAAAATATACGGCAATCTAAACCAAAATGCTATTGGATAATCGGCAAAAGACGCATGCGCAGATCGGCTGAAGATCTGAAAAAATGCTAGTATTGGTGAACTAGTCAGGCCAAAAGATGAAGGAACGGGGGCATAAATGACACAGAAAGATTCAAATTTAGCAAAATAACAATATATTTTCGAAAAGTGAATAACTACTTTAGTATTAAGTTCCGGAAGCTAAAAATGATATCGGCGAGCATCATTTTTAGAGTTAAAACACGTTTATGTCTTTGGCGCCACTCTTCCCAGCGCTTCTCACTCTTATGACATCGTGCATTAAGGACGGTTTTACTTTCACACGATGATGGGTATTCCTTTACTTGTCTGCTCGCTTGTGTTTCAAACTGAAGTTGAAACACAAAAGACGATCTTCGTCCGTCGATCCTCTAACCCTCACCTTTACTTCTGGTGCCATGGAGTGCGCCACCTGCCCTTTAAACATTCGTGGACGGGGTCCACGGTTGCATAATGAAATTCAGATAAAGAATAGAATGTCCATCACGGGTAACCCTTTGTGGCCCAAGGGAGAGACAACCAGTTACTCGTTAAAAGCGTGAGGTATATAAGAACACCTTCGACAAGTGCAAAGACGAACAAGTGATGTTTTATGTGCGATGGGAAGATAGAGGGAGAGACAACGTTATTGTGAATGCCTGTTTGATTATATGAGGTGCGTGGCCGGATCTGTATGCATGCAATGATCAGACTCGACGCACCGTCGGAGTGGTGGCAGCTCCCTGCAAAGAGGCCATGTTTACACATGGGAAAGAAGTTTTTACCACCTATCCCCACTTGTTGGGGGAGGGCTTTTTACCACCTATTCTCACTTGTTGGGGGAGGGTATGTATCAGTGAGGGACTAGAGTTTGATTTGGGGTCCAAACCAGATGTCATAAAGTGGACCCCAATCGGGATTCCATCCGGAGACTAACCACACCCGATATGGTTTAAGTTCGCTCAACTGTCAGTTTGCAATTAGTGGAAGAAGATGGCGAGCATTCCGAGACGCTTTGGCGAATCGGGGCTAAAAGGAGGGATTTAAAGATTAAAATTCTGACTGCGAAAAAGAGGGATTTAAAAATGTCGTCGGTGCCAACGAGAAATCAGAATTTATTGGCGACGATGAAATGCAGAATGTGAGGTTGCGGTTTCGTGTACAAGTGCAGAGTACAGAGTGTGGAGGATTTGTTTGCTCAGAGAGAAAAGTGTGAAGCAAACGCTTTCGTTCAGTACAGGGTGGTGCATAAATGTTTAAATTACAGCTGTTCAGTTAATACTACACTTCATTTAGGGGGAGAATGTCTTCTAAATTGAATCCAGGTTGTATCTCTTCCGCACTTTTATAAAACACCCAGATTTAATCACATGCTGAAAAATGGAAATGCAATGATTAAAAAGAACGAAGAAAAGAAAGAACTTGGATTTTTACCACCCGACCCATCATTAGAGCAAGATACGAACAAAAGAAATTTGCTACTCTGTGCGACACTTGCCAATTCATCAAAGGATCCACAATTCCTTTCGGAGGAATCCTCTTTTAACGGAGTCTCTATACTTGAGTTAGGAATAAAACCACAATAAATCGTGAAAAAGCCGAAATTAGCGCTAATCATTCACAGCACACGGGATTTTTGCAAACTGGATGTCATTGCGTACGATCAGCACATATTCGCGGCGCTGCCAGGCAGAAGAAAACCTGCAAGCAACAAGTGGGCTTATTTGCTCGAATATTCTATCGATTTAAACACTTTACAAACTACTCCATTTGGTTCTGTTCCAGGACCATACGGATGCCTAAATGAGCCTCGTGTGACTTAAAATATTACATAGAGGCATACGAGAGGCCTTTCTCACGCTGGACCCGTTGAGGAAGCCAAGCCTGGGCCTATTTGTTTTTATTCTACCGATTGTTTCCAAAGATCAATAACGTCGTTTTCGGGGACAAGGATGTGCATGTGAGCCATACGTAGCTTAAAATGTTTTACGGAGAGATAATGGAGACCATACAAACGCTGATTTATGCGATGCATCATTAATTGGGCCTATTTGTTCTATACTAGCCATCGAAAGCCTTCAAAACACCTTTTCCGTCAGCCTTATGGAGGTAATCAAAAGCACACCACTCGATAAATATTGGAATGCTTCCTAGTTTCCGTGTGTGTGTTATGTGTATGTGTGTTTGAGAGGGTGCAATGCTCTCTTCCCTTCTTATTTTGGACTGCAAGAGCAAACATTATCAACCTTAAATCCAGGGGCAAGGAGGGCACATTTATAGCTTCCGGCAGTGAATTGAATGAAAAAACGAAAGGGCTCAGAATTAAATTTTATTCATGGGATTATTTTGCGACTTCCAACTTGGATATTTGCCTAGAAGAAAGAATGGAGCAGACCTCATCCTCAAGTACTCGGGCTATGTACCATCTACACATTTTAATTTCTACTAACTTCACCACTTTTCTCTAGCCTCATCTATAATAATAATAATAATAATAATAATAACGCCAATAATCCCCCTAGTAAGTGGACTGCTGCTAAAAATAATTCAATTGGGCTCGAATGGGAGGGGCGACGGGGCGCGCTTGCCACTCTGCTCTCACCTTGGTGGTGGGAATGAGGGTGTGGCGAGCTAATTCCTACCCAAGCTGCCAGAACGGAGGGTCAGCGGGCCTTTGAGTCACCCGGGACCCCTTGATGCCTTCGGGCCCATTCACCCAGCAGCGGGGTTGACCTCGGGCTAAAGGGGCGTTATGGCATAATGGTAATAATGATCCTTTGTCTCAGAGGAGGGTCGGAAACCGCCCAACCCAGAGCACACGCTACTATACCCACAATGGTGTGTGTGTGTGTGTGTGTGTGTGTGTGTGTGTGTGTGTGTGTGTGTGTGAAAGAGTGTATGACGTATTCAAATCATAGTCGTATTTAAAGTCATAGAATCTGCTACTTTTCAACCCAACACACAAAACACCATCTCAATCCTGTCGTTGCACTACCTTAGGATATCTGCCAAACGCGAATTGGAAACTAAGACGCACAGGCACAACTCACACGACAGTTCTTCCACAACTAACCACCCCGCCCCCTAAGAAACCAAGCTTAGATGAACTCCGACGGAGCAGAAAGGTAAATATGTGAGAAGGTAAACACCTTCGCCAAAACAATGTCTTGCACTCAATCAATTCCTTCCACGAGCGGACAGCATAAAAGAAAACCGGCGTCCGGCATCATCTAAGCTCGCCTTAGTGACGTCAGTCCAATGACCTCACCTCCCTCTGATGACGTCACGTCCCTTGGGCTCTGGGTTGATTGAACCAATGAACTCAGATGTTGTTGCAACCAAGATGGAATGAAGGCCGGTGAATTAGGATGGAATATAGGATCAAATAAAGATAGTCCCTCCCATTTTACGAAGTAAAGATCATCCCTCCCAAAGTTATATTAGTAAAGCTAATCGCTACCAACACTAAAATAAAAAAAAAATAACTGTTAAAAAGATTATTTAGGAACATATTTGTTAGAAAGTTTATTTTAAAACAACCAGGCAATGGCTTCGCTACTGAGCTTGCCCTTCGCTACTAAGATTAAAATTTAAAATCTAAAAAAAGCAGCCATGGTTAATTATTTTCTATTTTTTCTGAACTTCGCCAATTATAATAATTTTAAAAGGGAACTTTAAACTATCACGTTGCTAAAATATAGTTATAGAATAAGATATATAAAAATAAATTTTGGGAACTTCACCATTTGTAATTCTTTGGGTTTTAAAAAATTCACCAAATTTTGATACTTATATTTATTTCTGAACTTCACCATTTTATTTTTTTATATTATAAAAAAATTATTAGAAATAACTTTAATAAAAAAAACATAAGTCATAACCAAACTAAGATGAGATTATTATTCAAATACTCAAAAAAATCCCCTTCTAAAATTATAGAGTTAGTGATGAATAGCGAAAGATAGAGGGTAGTGAAATTGTGTGGAAGCCATATAGCCGCACATCCACATGTGGGCATTATGGTTGGGAGGGCGCAAATTCCTACAGATGTTATCTGCAGCAGCTAACCAATGATACACATGGTACCCCTTGTGGGCTGATAATATAATTAGCTGCAGGGGAAGGAGGTAACATTTTGAGTCTCAGTGATCAAAGTTCTTCGAAGCTCATGCACGATCGAATGGACCAAATTGATATAAAAAATATTTATCCTTTTTTTTAAAAAAAATGTTAAATAAAAATAATAATAATTTCTAATTGTGATAACCCTTAACCATGGAAAAATTAGATTTGTGCCCTCTGTATTTGCCGCGTGCTTAACTCAATTTCTCCTTTGTCCTTTGAATTCCCAATTAGTTCTCTTTCTCCTTCTCGTTCGACCATGTGAAGCGTTCCTTAAAAAGCTTGTCTATTCGGAAGATTTTTGTCTTCCGCGTAGCCGAGTGGTCTAAGGGGCGGTTTAATTGAGATCAAAGCGGTTGCCTGCTGCCTCAATGTGCACTGTTCGAATCCCACCCCAGATCGGATTTTTTACGAAGAAATAACTATTTCCGAAGAAAAATTATTTCGTTTTCTCTTTCCTGCGTTAAAGTTGGATTTAATTGATATTTTATATCTATATCCGAAACCTTTTTTCTGACTTTTCTTTGCTTTTGCATTTGCGATTTTTAGTCGCGTTCACGCAACTCTATTAGTTACTATGTCGGTCCGTCGGTCGGACGATAACTTTTTTACTTTTTAATGAGTTTTTGAAAGTTTGGAAAGTTGTAAGGTCAGATGATGTTTGTTAATTGATAATACATTTGTTATTTTTTTTTTCAAAATTATTGAAATAATTGAGAGTACGTGACTTAGGTCTGTTGACTTGACTTGAACGTACAAAACTTTTTGATTCCAGTTTTTTTTCTAACATGTTGAGGTTTTCCACCAATGTGACAAGTTTCCTTATGTTAATGATGTGCACATATAGAAAGTATATGAGTATTTCCATCGATATTCTAATCGAAACCGTGAGGTTCCACCGCATATTTTAGGGTCGTTCTTTGATGCTTTTACTGGGTTTTGTAAAAGTTATTTTACACCTGTTTTTTTTTATGTTTCGAGAGGCTTACATGTGTGATAGAAAAAGCTCCATCAAACCAAGTTAAAATTCTACTTTTCCACCGTGTCATTAAAACTTCTCCATTGTGTGCAAGTCTGTCGTGATGGAAGTGAAACAAATCCGACCTGGAGTATGCCGTACAATTTGGGGAGTCCTTCGTTTCGAAAGGATATCGCGAGATTGGAACGTGTGCAAGCCAGGGCAACCAAACTAATTCCCTCTATCAAGCACCAAGGTTACGACGATAGATTAAGGGAATTAGATCTGTTCTCGTTGGAAACCCGGAGAAAGCGTGGTCAGCTTATCGAAGTGTTTAAAATACTTCGAGGCTTTGACAATGTAGACTACAGTGATGTTTTCCAACTCAGTGAGGGCAAAACTAGCAATCACTGGTATAAACTTGAACTGAAGCGCTACAACTGCGATTTGTGTGAGAGATTTTTCACAAACAGCATCTGTGATAGCTGGAACGTACTTCCAGTGGAAGTTGTCAACAGCAATTCTGTTGATAAGTTCAAGTCAAGACTGTACCTAGTCTTAAAAAGTGGCCATTTGGGCACGTATGCCGTTGAGTAGAACTGTGCCTGCTTGGCTGCTAGCTCAAAGGTACCCTCTCTGAATGGACCGTAAGGTCTTCTAGGGTACTTCTTATCCTTGTAGCTCCTGCGCGAGGGACACAACAATTCCGACATCGCTAAGAGGCTCAAAGTCAGTCTGATGAACGTCCACAGAGTCGCAGAGAGGTTCAAGAATGGGGAAGACCTCAAAGATGGATCTCTTTCAGGGAGACCTCAAGTTATCAACCGTTTGGCTGTAGAAAATATATGTGAAACTGCTCCGAAGGTCAAAATGACTGAAATCGCGAAGAACATCTCCGTTGAAACAATGTCCAGGTGGGTCAAAGAGGAGGACGGCAAGAGCATGATGTGCATCTAAAGGCTTCTACTCATCGACCATAGGCGAGAAAAACGTCAGCAGCGCTGTCATCGCCTTCTCGATGACTTGGAGTGTCATGGCAATTAAATCCTCATTATTTTATGATAAAAAAACCATTCAACAAAGAGCAGAAAGACCTCATGGCAAGCTTTGGTCAAGACGTCTCCGAGGTCCGCTACGTATCTACGACAATGATGCTCGTAATGATGCTCGGCACCGTGGCCTCAGATGCCAAGATGATGCTGCTGGTCGTTACAGGCTCACCATGGTCGATTACAAGGACATCTTCCCACTAAAGTCCTACTCTGGGTAAGAAAGTTCAAGAAGAAGGTAGAGTAAGTCTTTCAGCAGGACGGTGTCCTGGTCCATACAGCCAAGACCGTGCAAAGGTGGTTGGGGTCGAACATGAACTTCTAATTGAATGAATTTTGACTGCCACAGTCATCTGACCTCAATGCTATCGACTACAACGTGTGGGTTCAAGTCAAGGGCAAGCCCATAAGGTCCGCCACAACAACGTCGACAAGCTGAGGTCCTCTGTCAACTGTGTGTGAGTCAGGATGAGGAAGGGTGTGAGGGAATCCCCACGTGGAAGATCTGTAGCAGAAAGGAACTCCCATGTGCAGCAAAAGGCCCGGCTAGGACTAAAGTGGTAAGCTTATCCCCCCCTGCCCTTCCACAAGCGGTAGCCTCGAATTGAGTCCCCCACGATTCACCTTTAGGCGGGCTAAAATAGCTCTGCAAGAAGATTCGAGGCCCTTCGAGAGTAGAGCTGTTTCCCGCTAACCACCAACTCCGGGGAGAGTCTCGGACATAAATAACGCTCGACTCCCCGGAAGAGACACAGAGTTGAGAAGTCTCGCCAGAACACAGAAGATTTCCCCATGGTTCCAAGTCAAGTGCTAGCAACAAAGCAAAGTGAAAGCTGGACTATTTTGTGTATTTGGAATTAGCCCCAGCCAGGAGGTAATTCCACTGAACGATCGCCCCGAGTGATTTTCCCGACTTCTTTCATCAACTCCTGTCGAAGCTCCCCTTATTTCGGGTAGCCGAAATACTCTCCCCTGGACCGGAAGTTACCCTCGACCCTTGCTTTTGGAGAACCGTCATCACTCCAACCTCCCGCTCTGAAGTCCGAGCGGTCTCACCTCACGTACAGAAGCCATCCGTAAGCCAACCCCCCTCCCCCCTTCAGTAACCCAATTGAGTTAATTCCCCCTTTCATTTACTGATATGATTTTGCCCGTTAATTCTCTGAGGTAATTTTACCCATCAATTCTCTCATTAATTTTGTGTAAATAAAATTATATTTTTATAATGCCTCTTTAAATAACCTTGAACTTTGCCATTGTCCCTAATTTGCCTGACCTCGTTGCACTCTCTCGTTACTCATCCCGTCTGAACGCGTGGTTTTCCGTCCCTTTTGTCGGTTCGCTTTCAAGTTATTGGTCCTCTCTCAAAGATATAATATGGAATTGATATAATGTAATGTCATACCACGACAAAGGGCTTTTTTTAAGAGTCCCTACCAGAAATGGCCGGATAAGAATATAAAGTTGGCTAACAAACACAAGGTGGAGTGGTCCAGCTTCACTTCATTGTCGGATGGGGTATGGCCAGAAAAGCTAAGGCCAAAGAACATTTATTGATAGGCAATGTGGTGCGCAGACTTAAGGTTTGGTCACAAGCGCATGTTCGCCACCAATAGCACCACATAGATTAATATTACAATTTAAACATTTATGAGTTAAAACAATTAAAAATGTGTATAACTGTGTAGAGGTATCCCCTAGAATAATATTATTTCCCCACCTCCTAAGATATTACTTTGGGAAAGAAAGCGAGCCATTACTCCCCCTCCCCCCCCCCGACTTTACCCTTTTTTGGACTTGCCGCCAGGTCTGCGCAAAATTCACACCGAGGCATGGCGCTGAAATTGGGGCTACCCACTCGCCGTTTCAATCTTCCCTTCCTCCCTCGGGTCGGAAGATTACTTTGTAGGTTCGCCGTGAATAGTTTTTATGGCTCCAGCCGCTGGTCGTCCGTCTGGTCCGCTTATCCCTGCCGTTGACACTTCCCCGTAAGGAGACGCTCGGTTTGTCACGCCCGATAACGAGGGTTCGAGAAGGCCTCTCTCTCTCTCCTTATTTTGGAGAACTCCGGGTATATATGCACCCTCTCCAAGATTACAGACAAATTTGGTTAGACGAGACTTCCCCAAAAGGAGTTCAATTCAACGAGCCCTCTCCCGAGAAGTGTGAGTAACGGTCGCAAGCCACGAAAGAGCTGGACATCACACCCCTCTTCGAAGTTCGTCCGATGACCTCTTGAGGACAAAAGGCCCGCATTTCGCAAAACACAAGTTCGAGAAAGTAGCCCTACTCGCTGCTGGTTTTTGGTCTACCCCCGTGAGTAATCAAGGTCACCAAGACCTCTCCCAAGTTTTCCACACTTTACTCTCGAGTTCAAATGAACTAAATCACCCATTGCCCTAAATCTCCCATTATAACCATTCAATAACCCAGGTTATCTAATTAATATTCGGAACTTAATTCCATCTTTTCAGGTACCCATATATATCCATATTTATTGTTGTGCCTTTTATTTAGTATTATTAAAAATCTATTTTTTGTCGTTGTGTTTGGTATATTCCTTGGTCACGCAGCTGCCGCTATCTATTCAAATCGCACTCTTAGAACAATAACAGTTGTCGCCTTGCTTAGCCTACCTTAGAGCCTGTGTGCGCATATTCCCGTTCACTTGGCCATACTTCGACAAACTGTATCAAAAACTATAATTGTGTCCATTGTTGAGAGCATAGTAACGAGTATAACAGGACTTTTGGAATAGCTGGTATAGGTCAGATTCACAGGTAGTTTTCAATTTTAGATGGGCTGCTTAATTAGATCGAGTCTTGCCTGGTCAGTATCACCTCTAGAATATTTAACAGACAGGGAGACTTTTTTCCTTCTGAAAAATGGTAGTTTTTTTAAAATACTTTTCTTGGGGTTTGTTGAATGTGCTGCGTATAATAGTGTATTCTGATTCCATTTTTCTTAAGTGCATTATTAAAAGGTGGTTGTGGGCAGTAGTGTTCATACCATTAACATAACATAATTACACGGATGACAAAAGCCACAAGGGCCGATCAAAGGGCATCCGGATCTTTCAAAACCCGCCCACAAAATGCATCAAGAGGATTGTGTCAGATCATACATCTACAATACAGAATTTAAACCATCCACAGGAATGCGTCAAAAACTAAGGCATCATCATCAAGGCTCATCAAAATCAAAATCACTCATAATTTCTAATAATAATAAACTGCATCAACATGAATGAGTCTGGAATAACGCCCCCCCCCCTAAAGAAGTTAACCATCCCTTCCCATATAATCATCTAATCTGCGTTTGAAAACATTCAAGTTTGGACTATCTACTGTCTCAGGTGGGAAACTATTCCAGTAATCTTGTAGGGGTGCGAAGATGTACAAGAGAAAAAAATTCCTTCCAACGCGAGAATATCAATAGCCCATTAAATTACCAACTCACCACGGACTAAGCCGTGTCGTAACGGTAGAGTGCCACACTTCTTTCTCTTTTCTCCGCTTGTCTATTTTCTCTATCTACCCACACACCCTATCGTCCTCCCTTACATGCACCCACTTTAACTTAATCATAATCATAATCATTTCCGAATTTTTAGACTTGGAAAAAATCCACAAAAATTTGAGCTCACAGCCGGCAAAGGAGGAAAAGTTGAGGGTACGGAACACAAGAACGCCATCGATTTTTACCTTATCTCCACGGGACTTCATGAACAAGATCTATTTTTGTACGGAGCTACGTATGGCCGACTCAAGATATCGTACTGCCTACTGGGGAGTCTAACATCCTGTTTACGAAGGAAAAATATTGCAAAGGGGGAAGTTTATCTTCCTATTTACACAAAAACGTTATTAACAGCGGGAAGTTTATCTTCCTATTTACAAAAGAGGGCTATTAACAGCGGGAAGTTTATCTTCCTATTTACAAAAGAGAGCTATTAACAACGGCAAGTTTATCTTCCTATTTATAAGGATCAATGTGTGAAGCGTTTAGGTTTCAAACAAATGTTTCCTAGGTTCATGTGTGAACCGTATAATTTTTCAATCAAATGTTTACTGGAATCGATCTTCGACTCCCACAGTACTACGGCCCGAGAAAACGGAGTGTTTAATACATAAGTAGTATCTACGCCTTACAATTATAAACACATATATATATATATATATATGTAGGGGAATGGTCACTTCCCCCCCCCCCCGTTCACTCTTGGTGCAGTCACAAGGCGGTTACCGCAAAGACATCCGTCGAAGGCATCGGCGGGTTCAGTGCTTAACCGCAGTGTGGCACAACTCGGTGCCATGAAAGAACCTAAAGGTCAAAATGTAAGATCTCCCCCAGGAGAGTGAGATCCAGTTTCACGTCAAATGAGTAATTGGAGACGTGTTTCTCCCAATCTCGAAGGCTAACGAGGAGCCGATGTTTGACTTCGTGTGAAAAAACCGTTTGGAAAAAGAACTCTCCTGGGGCCGTCCTCAAGCCCCTCCCCCCCTTACCACTCCCCCAGTGGGGTGACGAGGTATAAATGAGGAACTCTGAGAAAAATCGAGGTAATATACGTCAGTCTCTAGGTGACGAAGTCTTCGGATCAAACCGAACTACCGAGACTAGAGAGGTAGTGTACTTTGCTCGCCAGACCAAGAAGTACCCTGCAAGAGAGGCAGGGCTACCTACCTTAAGGGGCTAAGAAGAAACTCATCCTCGAGTTAAGTCCCTGGTTATCAAACCAATTGATAAGATAACTTTGGTAAGTTAAACTTACTCTCGCCAGAGAGACTCCTCATATCCTGGTGCACCTTAAACACCAGGGGTATTCCTCGTCCTTGAGGAATTAAAAAAAGAAGAAGGAAAAGGCTCCCCCTCGGGCCCGTTACTCGGTGGCCACACCGAACTTTAAGTAACTTATTCTCGCCAGAGAAACCCACCTCCGTTATCCTCGCCCTTGAAGAAGACCCTCCCCAAGTTCAGTCCTCGTCCATGAGGAAATAAGTAGCCAAGGAGAAAAGCTCCTCATCGAGCTCGTTACTCGGTGGCCACACCGAACTTTAAGTAACTTATTCTCGCCAGAGAATTTACCCCTCCGTTATCCTCGCCCTTGAAGAAGACCCTCCCCGAGTTCAGTCCTCGTCCATAAGGAAATAAGTAACAAAAGAGAAAAGCTCCTCCTCGAGCTCGTTACTCGGTGGTCACACCGCACTCCAAGTTAACTTGATTTAAGAACCAAGTTCGACTCACTCTCGCCAGAGAGACCACGACTGCCTAGGTGTTGCATAAAGCACCGTATGTGTTCTCGTCATTGAAGAACCCCCCCGCCCCCGGAAGAACGTGTGGACCCCCCAGCTGCCACCCTCGCCAAAACAACCGTGTGATCTCGCTCATCTACATCTGGCCGGCGGCACGCGTCGAGAGTCAATAACATTCTTGAGGCCTTTTAAACTCCAGATGAGTCCGTAAGCCTAATTCTTATACTATTGTTGTGTGTAGAGAAAATGTTAACCAATTTTTGTGGGTAAACTAATTTAATTAATTCTTGTTTATAATAATATTTAGAGTATTGCTGTAGTTAATGTATAAATGTTATGTATTCAATTGATAAAGTTAAAATATAAGTTTATTTTGGAATTATTTTGCGTTTCTCTTATATATCCTTACGTGTTTCAGAACGGCTCTGTTCTTTAAGATATCAAGATATCAAAATATATATTAGACACTCTTAGCACTCTTAGAATAGAACAAAGAGGAGGGGAATTCTACGACAATATATATATATATATATATATATATATATATATATATATATATATATATATACAAATATATTTTGATATGGTTTGGTTTACTGTGAACCAAGTGTAGAATTTCCTAAGATTTCAAAATGCTCATATCTGAGGTATTTTTTAGTCATATTCGATTCCATACTATAGTTCCAGCACCACAGGAATTCATTGCGTGACCAAAGAGTAGGTTTAATACATAAATAATATCTAGGTCTCACAATTATAAACATACATATATAAACATATTTTAATGTTATGACATACTTAAAAATAGTGGTATGAGGGATTCCTCGCAAATTTTACGCGTCTACCGGAACGAGTATAAACGCTCGATTCACTACCATTATCCTGGTTATTTGGAACAGATTCCACGTAACTGTAATTTCTGCCATTACCTCTGAATGATACTTCCTCATTTTCTTGCGAGGTATCTGATTCTAAAGGATTATTTACATCGGGTTGATTATTTGAGGGTCGCGAACAGTTTTTATTCCTCTCATTATGTACCTTAGGCAATACAGCTGGTTTCACTCTATCTATAGACACCGTGTTCTGATGGCCATCCGGGAATTCTAATTTAAAAACTTTTTCGTCGCGTTCGACAACACGGAACGGGCCTGCACAAGGCGCTTCTAATGGCTTCCGAACGCGATCAACACGGACCCACACATGCGTGGTGTCCCTTAATTCCTTGGGTACAAACGTTTTGGGTACCGAGTGCAGGTGGCCTTCAGAGGACTGTGCGAAATCTATTTGTGACATAGTCTTCGCTAGTTCAGAGATGAATTTAGAATCGGCTTTGGATAAAGAAGAGATGACCAAAGGCTTTGGACAGAGAAGGGTCGTCCCTGTGACCGCTGTAAAGGGTGAAAAACCCGAATCATTGGGCAAGGACCGGATGCCCAGAAGAACGATTGGTAGGGCCATCAACCAACCTTGTCGGCGAGCCATTATAGAGCTCTTCAAAGTCCGATGCGACCTTTCCACAATCCCGTTAGTGGTAGGTCTGTACGCTGTGGTTCGCAAACGATGGAAACCAACGAGGGCCGATAATTCTTTGAAGAGTTCAGACTCAAATTGCGCTCCTCTGTCGGTGATGACGTATAAAGGAACGCCAAACCTGGATATCCAGCCGCCCAAGAAGGCTAAAGCAACCGTTGCAGCACTTATGTCTGGAATCGGTATTGCTTCAATCCACCTGGTGGCTCTGTCTATACATGACAGCAGGTACCGGTTATAAGATAGGTATGTTTGCCCGGCCAGGGTACACGGCAGGAGTGAACCGTCTCAATACACCAAGACCTCATCAAATCACCAGAAGATCAAGAATTAACCCAGCCAACTTAAAGAAGAAAGAATCTCAGCCAACTAGAATAAGAAGAGTCAGATAAATGCAAGATAAATGGAAGATTGATCAAGGAAGAAAGAATACAAGAGTCATATAAATTGAATCAATGTTTGAAGGGGCATCTTCATCTCAAGAAGTAAATAGATTCGAATATAGAAATCGCCAATGAAGAGATATTGATAAATAAATAAAGAAAATAAAAAGTTATAATAAAAAGAGCCCATCCCCCCCCCCCATAACTGGTGACCCTCAAAAGTCCGAACAATCTTCTGACCTTCGTTACAATTGCACCTCGTCTCCCACTAGAGTTTAAGAAAAAGTGCTGCTAGGAACCGGAGACCCGGGGAAAGATATTACTGATTAGCGTCGAAAACTTAGTTCACTCTCCTCAATCCCACTAAATTAGCTCCACTCATTCCGCAGACTCAGTGGCCGGGGAGGGAGAGCTACTACTCCTCGGTTAAGAAATCCAAGACTAGTCTCGCCCCAATCCTCAAATTCGCTCCGCGTTCTAGAAAGGGACCTGTGTAGGGGTGCGAAGATCTACAAGAGAAAAAATTCCTTCCAACGCGAGCATATAAATAGCCCATTAAATTACCAACTCACCACGGACTAAGCCATGTCGTAACGGTAGAGTGCTCTTGCCTCGGGATACAAAGACCCAAGATCGATCCCATACAGTCCACAAGTTTTTACGAAGAAAATTCTCGAAGAAAACGGAGAATGCTTCAAGGACTAACTAATCCAGGACCAAGAAATCGACTCAAGAGAAAACCGCGCTCAAAGAAAACGGAATTCAAGGAAATACGACTTTCAAGGGCTAACTCGTCTCAACTCATCTCATCCCATCAAAATCGTCAAGAAGCATCAAGAAAGTCATCACCTCATCAGAATTGGAAGGAATCATCACATCGTTGTTAAAAAGGAAGATACATCAAGAAAAAGAAGATCAAGAATTAACCCAGCCAACTTAAAGAAGAAAGAATCTCAGCCAACTAGAATAATAAGAGTCAGATAAATGCAAGATAAATGGAAGATTGATCAAGGAAGAAAGAATACAAGAGTCATATAAATTGAATCAATGTTTGAAGGGGCATCTTCATCTCAAGAAGTAAATAGATTCGAATATAGAGATCGTCAATGAAGAGATATTGATAAATGAATAAAGAAAATAAAAAGTTATAATAAAAAGAGCACCCCCCCCCATAATCTAACACTCTGAGGGTGAAAAAATATTTTCTAACATCCCATCGGCACCGCTTTTTTATTTTTTAAATTTTCAAGTGGTGACCTCTACTCCTATTACTACTTTCCAACTCAAATAACTTGCCAAAATCCAACTTATCCATCCGAGAACAGGTTTTTATAAAGTTCAATCATATCTCCCCTCACACACCTTTTTTTAAATGAAACCCCGTATGGGACGCAGCGATTTGTCTTCCTGGTCGTCGGGCTGACGGGACTCAGTGCTCCGTCGAGTCCCAGCTTGGCCTCCTCTCCTTCTTTCTGACAGCCTGTGTTTTTACCATACTTCCTTACTTTCCCTACAACCTCTCCCATAACTTTCTCTGGCCGGCCTCTAATTTCACAGGGTAGACGCCGACCAACTTCCTCTCACCCAACTATCCCCGATCGGGGCTGAGAGGGTGAGGGAGGGGACAACGTGCCCTCACCCTTGAGCTCCGGCCTGAGGTGGAGGGTTTTTAACAACCTGCTTCATCCCCACCCACACCTTCATCACATACCCTTTCTTCTTCCTTTCACTGCCTATCGATTTTACGCCGTGCCCAAGGTTGAACCGCTATGCCGATTGTCTGCCAGGTCACTAGGCGGGGAAGGAGTGGCATCAAATGGCCGCAGCAGGTTTTTCCAGTCCCTTGTTCAGCCCTCGCAGAGCGGGCTACTGCGTGGGGTGATAAGCGTTTGCGTGTTGTGATTATTATCGGGCAGCTCCACGCAAAAAACGGAGGTCCCGCTCTCTGTTATTTCGCAAGAGATCATCCAAAACTCTTATACAGGCGAGAAGGTTTACTCCTCTCCTTTGCCTACGGGTAAAGGAGACTTCCCCTCACCCTCTTCTCTGTCAATTTCTCCAGCGGCAGTCCCTCCTTTACTTTCCTAGGGGATTGCTAAGGAAGCATGCAGGCGGCCCAAAATTGACCGCTCCCACCGGGAGAAGTTCGATAGGGGCCAACCTACTTAAGGGGGCAAGAGATGGCTGGAATCGCCGGCCCGTGCCGCCTAATATCCAGCGTGCGTACGCGACCAGCTCGCAAGGGATCAGTATACCTGCTCACATCTCTTCCCCGACGTATACCGGTTCGCCTGCCCATGACAGAATAAAAAGTACCTCTAAGAGGACCCGTGATGTCTTAGGGGGAGATGGCCACATGGAGGACCCCCTAAAATAGACATGATCCCTGAGGTGACCCCGCCCCAGACAGTAGGATCTTCCATGGGGTCGAACCCTAGCTCGGTGTTAAGCTCCTCCCTAGATGGCCCGGGTCCTCGGGGCCTCACAAGGAGAGGAGGGATCTCCTCCCACGGCTGGTGGCCGCGTGACAGCCAAGACCTTCTCCATTTCAGAGAAGGATTTTGCTGAAGCCGGTCCATCTGGCCTAGAGGATCCTACCGGCGGAGGTGAGAAGCGTTTTCATCCCCGCCCTCATCTCCTAAAAAGAAAAAAAAGAAGAAAAAAGACGAAAAAGACTTGGGGTTCCTCGCCATCTGTGTGAGTCGCAGGGACGGAGAGGGATGCTGCCGTTTCGTTATGCGACCAAGCCAAGATCGGCACGTCTTGCCCGGTGCTCCCCCAGGTAGGTAGTCCCTGACCAAGAGCAAAAGTGCGAAGAGCGGAGTCTCGATCACGTGGGAACCCCTCATTTAGAATCTACCTGGCGTTTTCGAGGAGGCTGGTTTCAAACGCTTCCTCGTGATTCGCTTCACTGATGGCAGCATGTTGGTTAAGGGCAACATAATCGATCAGAGAGGAGCACTAGCTTGCGTGATTGGTAGAGAGCCGAAGGTGGCCCGTTTCTCGGACGTTAGCCTTCTGGCGAATGCGTCGAATCCCTCCGAGGCTGCCATGATTAGTGCCCTTCGAAAAATTGATGGCACGCGGGTGAGTGTAACGCCGCACTCTGCCGTGAACTTCGTGATAGAAGTAGTTTATGCGAGGGAACTCGTGGAGTACTCCATAGATGACATCACCTTAGAGCTGGCCGACCATGGGGCGGTCAAAGAGAACATGTTATGAGAAAACAGGGAGGGGCCTCGAGACCCACCCCTACACTCTTCGTCACGTTCAACTGTGACAAGCTCCCTGAGTCGGTGCCTGCCAGTTGGTTTCGTCACGACGTAAAGGCATTCGTGCCACTTCCGCCGAGGTGCTATTACTGTCACCGCTTCAGCCATACTAATCGATCCTGTAGACGCGCGAAGTCGGGGTTACTCGAAGTCTGTGAAAGTTGCTCCAAGGCCGTACACGATAAGTCCAAATCGTGTGGGGCCAAGTGTGTCAATTGCGGAGAGTCGAACCCAGCTTCTTCGAAGCAATGTGGTGCGTATCTCCTTCAGCAGGTAATCCTGGCCGTTCAAGCCCATGATCGTCTTTCATTAGGCTAGGCTGAGGACTTAGGTCTGGCGTGTCCAGGGCGCAACCTGAGACGTCTTATGTCTCAATGTTAAGAAAGACACCCTATGATTCTGCCCCTCCAAACCTACGAGCACGGTCGTTTCTGCGCCCATTTAGAACATTTCTGCGGGTTATACCCACCTCGGGCACTCTCCTGGTAGAGCTGGCGGCATAAAGGGAACCCCGGCTAAAAACAGGGTTACCCCTCCTTCCCCCAGCGTGACCGTTTCCTGTAAGGCGAAACAACCACGCGGTTCTACAGAGTCGGTAGACGCACAGGAGGCAACACCTCTGAAGTTGGTCGTGAGGCCATCTTCCGGGGTTCCTGAAGCTGACCCCCGAAAGGAGGACAGCGCTAAAGTAGTTTCGGCTCCTACGCCTACACCCAGTGATAGGCTGGGTGGCTCGGAGACGGTGGATCCTCGGAAAGAGGGACCCTCGCACCCGAAACCGCTCCGCTAGCCTAAGGTTTCGAGGCGAGGGAAGGAAAAGACTCGCATGGAGGGCCCAACCTCCTCCGATAAGTCCTCGAAGGCGACAGCGCCATCAGCGCATTGTCAGGCCAACAGCCCATGGAGGAAAGAAAATGAAGTGGTTCTCAGGCAGTGATGCGTAAACTCATCCATATTTAGGACACCTATTTCCAGCTCGTCGATCAGGTCGGCAAGTAGTTGACCCCTGAGATTAATCGAGTAATCTCCCCAAAGGGAGTGTCTACCGTTCAGATCTCAGAGCAGGAGAATTCCATTCCAGTGAGGATCTTCTGTTCGAAGAGGGCCCCCGCATCTCCTCCGAGCTAAACCTTGAGGGCATATTCCTTCAATGGAATTGCCGCGGACTCTGGGCCAACTGAGAGAAGGTGCTGAGGGTAGTCTCTTCCCGTTCGCCGTTAGCTATCTTTTTGCAGGAGACCATGCTGGGCGAGTACCCCCTGCCCAAACCTCCTGAGGTATAAGAGTTTGAAACCCACTACCACGAGACGGGGGCCGAGAAGGAGGATGTGCGATCTACACCCACCATGATGTCTCTGTTCTTCTTTTTGCTTTAGATACTTCCTTTAAGGCAGTAGCTGTGCAGCTGCACCTGGATAGGAGGTATACTGTTATTTCCGCCTAGATTCCACCGTCAGCCGACTTCGTCGCGGAGGACTTCCACCGCGTCATGGCACGGTTGCCGAGTCCCTTTCTCCTGCTCTGAGATCTGAACGGTAGACACTCCCTTTGGGGAGATTACTCGATTAATCTCAGGGGTCAACTACTTGCCGACCTGATCGACGAGCTGGAAATAGGTGTCCTAAATATGGATGAGTTTACGCATCACTGCCTGAGAACCACTTCATTTTCTTTCCTCGATCTATCTTTGTGCCCTCCGGATGCACAGCATGATTTCTTTTTTTTTGGGAGGGGGGGCGATGACCTCTATGGTAGTGATCACTTTCCATTCAAATATCATTTCCTTGGCCGCTGCCGCCCGATAGCGCCCCCCGGTGGTGCTTGGCTCAGGCACGGTTGTCCGACTTTCAGGAAATGACTGATTTTTTTCTCTCAGTCGAGGAATTTTGGTCGGTAGAAAAGGCCGTTAAGGTCTTCTCTGGCAACCTCATCGCAGTGGGCCTAACTACTATTCCTAGAATGGCTGGCCATTTTGCACGCCGACCGCTCCTGTGGTGGTCAGCCTAGTGTGAGACGGCCCTCAAACAGAAAAACAGAAACGCTATGCTTACATGCGCTATAAGCGCTACCCAAACGACTTCACTGTCGGTGAATTTCGTTGAGCTATGGCTATGTTCTGGTATATTTCGAAGCACGCCCGCCTCTTTTCTTGGCGGGCATACGTGTCTTCACTTAACGGGAAGACCCCTCTAGCAGAGGTTTGGAAACGAGTTCAAAAGGTTCTCGCAAGTTCTCGCAGGACCCTCCCCCCCCCGTCCTGCGTCCGCTCTCGCTTCGTGCGCGGACACCGCCCATTAAGCAGACGATGTCCCCTACACCATGTTTCGATACCTGTGTGAACGAGGCATGGCCTTTCTGTTATATTTGTCCAAAAAGATCTGGGTAGAGGGTATCTTACCAGATTCCTAGCGAATCGCTACTGTGCTTGCTTTTCGCAAACTGGGGAGAGATCACTATACCCAGGCCGGTTTCTACCCAATCTCTCTAACTTCCTGCTTCTGCAAGTTGATGGAGAAATTTGTAAGTGTTAGATTAGCTTTTTTTGGACAGCGGAGGCCATCTGTCTTCTGCACAGTGCGCCTATGGGGGGGGCTCTTGAAGGTAGTCAGTTATGAGGAGTCTCTTGAAAGGTCGTCCCTAATTATGAGGGACCCTTGAAGGTAATCGTGAGGACAACCCAAGAGCCTTGGAAGGGGGACGCTGGTTGCCAGTAATGGTGAGAGATTACCGAGTTATCGCGTAATCTTTTGGCAATGACTCTGGTTGATACAGATGCACCAGTTGGTTTGCGTGCCCTTCCTTAATTCCCACGAGAGTTATTTGTTGATTGCTATGGAGTTCCCTAAGCCGAGGGGTGGTCTTATTCTAGCGACGGGGTCAAATAGACCGGAGGATGAGGATAAACCACACCAGGGTAGAACACCGGTATTTCTGGAGTTACGTGATCGCGGGGAATTGCGATTAACGAAGAGAATTGCGCAACGGCTGTTTTCCCGATTAATAAGGCCTTGAAGCAGGAAGATTGAGTAACGTCGGGATATTGAAGTCACCAAAGCAAAAATAGAATTATTATTGAACTAGATCTTATTGCACTTTACAAAAGTTATTTAATTAAGTTTTAAGTTCTAAGTTCGGACATAAATTAAGCTCCAGGTCAAGTACGAGCAAAGTCTAAGGAAGCCGGACGAATAAAGCTTTTATGAGTTACCCCTTAATGTCTGCATTATGTACATGACTATATACAAAGATGAATTACGCGAATCCGAGAGATCGGACTTAACGATATATAACGCGATATATTGCTATATAAAACAGTAATCTTAATTCTCCTTTTTTGTTCTGGCTTCACAGTTATATATTCAATTTAAGCCACGGCCTACAAGTTCCTCGTCCAACTAAGCCACACCTCCCTCTTATGTACCGGCCTGTTGATTTGTCGGTATTAACATAACTCGACTTTTGATTGACTACTGCCGAACATATTGATAAGAAAGGCACTCCGACTATTGGGTAAAATTCTCTGTGGGCGGTGGCATGTTGCCATGGAGAGAGCTTCCTGACCTGGCTTCTGTTTGTTTAACAGTGATAGCTAACCGGTTTATTCTGGATTCTGCTTTGATTATTATGTTTGCCAAAGATTGCCTCGACCAACTCTAACAGAGATAACTGTGGTCCGTTTACTGCCGTGTGACATTCTCGTAAACAGCGCTAACTTTTTCTCCCTCTCTCTCTCTCTCTCTGTACTTTATGTGAGTAGCGACTCTCGCGTGTGTCCTATTTTGGACGTACACGGTTTCCGCAAGTTCCAATCCACGTTGGATGCTTTGCTCTGAATGAAAAAATCGGTCTGCGAGGCCTTCCTTCGTAAATAGCATTTTGCCATGGTATTTTTCGATCAGAAGGTTTATAATACGACATGGGAATACGGTATCATGGAGACTATCTACAAGTTCGGGGTGAGGGGCCGCCTCCGAAACCTTATATCTGAATTTTTGCGAGATTGTTGATTCTGTGTACAGGTGGGGCGAGCCATCTCCGGGCTAATAACGCAGGAAGAAGGTGCCCTGCAGGAAAGTGTCCTCATTGTCACACTCTTTGCCCTGAGCATCAACAGCATCACCTCAGTATTGTTGTAAGATGTTCTCGTTACGCTCTACGTGGACGACCTTTTGATCTCTTTGAGCGCGGCCCAGATGCCAACTCTGGAGCGTCGACTCCAACAGGCATTGAACCGCGTCTCTATCTATGCAGAAGCGCACAGGCTTCGGTTTTCTTTGGACAAGATTAAGGTGGTGCACTTCTGCCGCCATCCACGGCTCCTCCCCGACCCATACTTGTTTCTTAATGGGGGTACACCTGGGAGTGGTTGAATCGCACCGTTTCCTTGGTCTTGTATTTGACCGACGCCTCACCTGGGAGGCTCATATTCGCAGCTTTAGGGTCTCTTGTACCCGTGCCATGGATATTCTCCGTTCCGTGACGTTCAGCGCTTGGAGTGCTGATAGGGCTACTGCCTTACTTTTTTATCGATCCTTTGTTCGTTCGAATCATGACTATGGATGCGAGTTTTATGCATCCACAGCCGAGCGTGTATTTCCCTAGGTGGATTTGATCCACCATACCGGCCTTCGACTGGCGACCGGTTGTTTCCGCACTTCCCCCATTGAGAGTCTACTTGTCTATGCTGGGGAGATGCCACTCGCTCTAGGCCGTGCACAGTGCATAATTCGCCTGTACGCACGAGCCCGATGCCTCCCTCAGTCGCCAACAGCTCTCACTGCATCCGCAGCTGATCTTGACGGTCCTATGCCGCCGAGAGACGCCAGTCATACCCTAAGCTATTTTAGTCTAGGGCTAGAAAAACTTATTCGAGAGCTAGGTATAGCTCTCGTGCTGGTGGTGACCCTGGTTCTGCCCAGGATGCCACCCTGGAGGGTACCACCTTTGACTATTTTTCGCCACGCCTTCCAAAGCTTCTGCACCACCTGGAGTATTGCCTTCGGTATTTTGGGAGCACACTTCATGTTCCGCTGCAACCGTGCCAGTGTATACGGATGGCTCCAAGTCCCAAGAGTGGGTCAGTTTCCACGCCGTATCTCCTCTGTTGAAAGTCAGCAAGGCTCTGCCAGGCGCTGCGTCTGTCTTCACGGCCGAGCTGGTTCTCATACACCACTCGGTAAGGAAGATAACACGACGTGCCCGGTTCGGAGACCAGATTGTGATCTATGGCGACTCATAAAGTGCCCTGAGTCCTCTCGGGGCATTGGAATCTCCGCATCCCTTAGTTCGCGATATCCGTGACGCCATGGTTTTGACGAGCCGGGTGGATGTCGAGATTATCTTGGTGTGTTCCTGGACATGCAGGAATTTCGGGGAATGAGCGCGCCGATGAAGGCACGAAAGACTCCGTGAGGACTGGGCCACCAGACCAGCGTTTCCCTCTTCCTCACACCTTTTACATGGCAGGGATACGGGCAGCTCTCTGGGCTCCTCCTTGGAAAGAAGATGGGAGACGGTCGAGGGGAACTTAAAGTTGCGTGCCATTGCGCCGCGACCTTTCCCATGGACCAACCCCACAATGCCGCGACAGCTTCAGGTTGCTTTCTGTCGTCTCCAAATTGGACATACTCGGGGGATGCACCGCTATTAGATTGAGCGCTCGCCTACACCCTATTGTTAATACTGCGTTGTTTCCCAGACTGTTTTACACATTCTTGTTGAATGTCCCAGTCTGGGCACTCTTCGCGCACGTTACCTGTTATGCTACCGTGACGAGCGGTGTTGCTACCGTTTATCCCTTGTACTCGGAACTGGTTCATTCACAAAGACTTATTGAGTGCAGGATTTTTTTAGTCTTGCGCCAGGGCGAGGCGCGCCTACCCCCGACCCTGGAGCGCGCTTCCTTCTTGCCTTTTTGCCTTTTATTTTACTTCGTAATTTTTATCGTTTTTATTTGTTATTTGCATATTGTTATTTGTAGTTTATTTACTTTTTTTAATATAGTCTAGTAATAGGCTCGGTCGAGTACGGTGGCATGTGCCCAATCGGCAGTCCTCAAATAAGCTCCCTAAAAAAAATATTTCAAATGAAAACATATTTAGAACCCTCAGTCTATCTTCATAATCAAGGTGCTTCAGGGAAGGTATTGTTTGTGTTGCCCTTCTTTCTACTGACTCTAGCAGGTTAATATCATGTGTAGTGCACATAATATGTGCACACACAAACCCATGAAGTAGTAATGTGTACACTCAGCCAATGTAAATAAATTTATGTGTGCCAAACGAAACAAGAAGAAACTCAAACGAAACACTGTAAAATGTAACAGGTTATTTTAGAACAATTCCCAATATTGATTTTACAAAAAGACGAAAGTCACAGTGAAAAGGTGAACTGGGAATGGGACTAATTATTATGTGGTGGTTACAGAAGGGTACCTTAAAATCAGTTAACTCGATCGTAACGACATTCGGTGAGCATCAAATTGCAACCACAATATTATATTTCTATTTTGTTAAGGAAGACGGAAAAAATGTCTGACCAAACTTCACCGTTACAGTATATTTTCCTATATATATATATATATATATATATATATATATATATATATATATATATATATATTTGTAAATGTTTCCAAGTATAAAACGAGCAAATCGAGGAGAAGAGAGAGATTTGAAACAAATCATTCATTAGAGATCATTTATTCGAGACAATCATTTCGAGGAGCAGTTTCACGTATCGCTCGGGTCATACCAATCAAATCATTTACTCCGCATTAGCATAGGTGGGCGTTATCCTGATAACGATATCGGGTTGTCGGTTATCCGATATTTTTTACCCGCATTATCGATTCATCGGTATCGCCGATACTTTTGGTTCCAAACTAGCGATAATCGATAATTGTAGTTTTTGGTTCCAGTTTAGCACAGGAGCGAGCCGCCCGTGACTTGGAGGCAGAAATAGGTAGGTTCGAGCTGGGGAGGAGGATCCTCAAAGCCTATGAGGAGATGAAGGAGAGCCTCACCATGTAAGAAACTAAGAAATACTATTCAAATATTCTTACTATTGTGTTATAAAATAACGCTATATATAGTCAATAATTCGATAGTGTATTATAATTTTGGATTTATCGATTTATCGGTTATCACCTTATCGGGCGATAAGTTTATCGCCAGTTATCGAGTATCGGTTATCGCCGATAAGGTTATCGTTATCGATTTATCGGTTATCGTGATACATTTTTTCGTTATCGCTCCCACCTATGCGCATTAGGAGATAACATTTACGCAACTGATCTTACATTAAGACGAGTATTATTCATTCATCGTACCAAAGCCGAATATTAAGAGAGTTGCATTTAAGCATTATCAAAAATAAGCCGTAAAATCGATAATCAAATTAATTCGAACTCCTCCATTTGTTACCCAAAGCCACTAAATATAATGGAACTGCAGTCTTCTTGTTTCCATCACCATTTTGCTCGAAGGCAAAATCACATCAGAATTTCTACTCATCCCCCAGCCCAAAATATTTTTCCATTATCTTTTGGAGTCAGGTAATAATTTCTCGGAACGTTATCGTATCACCCAAATCCGATTTAACGATGAACGTTTCGCAACAATCTTATGGGGAATGCAATAGCAAATAGGATCACAAAACGAGGTGGATTGTAAATATATCAAAGTAATCCTTTCATTATACTAACCTTCCAAAACCTCCTCAACTCTCCCCCCCCCCCATAAATTGGTGACCCTTTATTAGTAATCGAAAATCGAGTAAGTAAAAATAATATAAGATTCCAAGAAGAAGCCGCAAACTCCACCGTAGTCAAGCCTCCGATTTTCAACGACGCAAGGGTAGCTGGTTGGTTCAGAATCGTAGGAGCACAATTCCATATTGCAAAGATAATCAGAGAAGACACCAAATTCTTCCATACTCTTGCAGCACTACCAGCGGAAACAGCCGATCGTCTCCCTTATGCAGTTCTTTCATCACGGAAGTATACACAGCTGAGGACTGAAGTTATCAGCCTATTGGAAAGGACTAAACCCGAATTATTCGAGAAATTGATAGCTTCATCTCCACTTCACGGACGACCATCGGTGAAACTTGAAGATTTAAGGAAGACAGCACTCCAAGTCGGCGTTGGTGAAGATCTGGTGAGACATAAATTCGTTCAATCTCTACCTCCGAACATCGCTCCGATCATCGTGACGCAGAAGGAATTGACACTCACGAAGATAGGTAAATTGGCGGACAAACTAATGTCGATTTATAAACCTCAATATGGTCATGTAAGTAACAATAACATTTGTTCTATTCGCGAAGATAGTGCTAGTGATTACGATAGGCAGTGCGATAATTCGAATCGTAATGTGAAATACGCGAAAGATGCGCGGTCAATGTCCATTGGCGCGTACACTAGCACAAATAAATTTACAAATAAGAGTAATGATAGCATACCGCTAGGACTTAAACCGTTTCGTAGCGATCAAAAACCTTTAGTATGTCGAGCCTATTTATATTTTGATCCAGAAGCGAAACATTGCAGACCATGGTGCAAAGGACCTAAACGGGGAGAAAATATAGAAATCCTACCATCATCTAGACCCTCATCTCCTATTCCCTCGGAAAACTAGTAAGGCGTGCTGAAATTAATGCGACGACCGGTATGCCAATGTTAATCACTGTCGCTATTAAATTAAATGGAGAGAAAGGCGAATTCCTTATAGACACTGGCGCAAGCGTCTCGATTATTCCTATCAACCTCGTACAGTCTTGCGAAATGACGAGGTCCAGTGTAAATATTGCTATAGTCATGCTAGACATAGTCATACCCAGTTTACGCCGTACCTTTAATTGGATGTTCGTAGTCTCGGACATAATATCACCCATTCTAGGAGCAGATTTTCTTGCACATTACAATCTTTTGATAGACTGTGGTCAAGGCATTCTAATAGACACATGCACCAAGTTATCTTCTAAAATTAAACAATCAGAAGCCCCGTTAGTCTATATAATTATCAATGACCTTTCACACATCCCCGAAAAATGAAAAACAGTGATTCTGAAATTCAACTCAATATGCAACCCGCATCAAGTTGACGTTGAAAATCCTCTACCAAATTCCGTGTTTCATACCATTGAGACAGGAAGTTCACCACTAACTTTTTATCATTATTTTTAAAGCATTTGTTTACCGATAGACTCATTGGGAGCTAATAACCAAATGCATTTTATTCTGTATTTTCTTATGTTATCCAGATGTAAATATATAAATAAGAGTATAGAATATGTTTTTTTAACACACACAAATATAAAGTGCATATCCGTTTGTACAACTATATTGTCGTAGAATTCCCCCCTTTTTGTTCTATCTCTAAGAGTGTCTAATATATTGATATTATAAGAATATCTTAACGAACAGAGCCGTTACGAAACAGGTGAGGATATATAAGAGAAACGAACATTAATCCCCAAATAAACTTATATTTTATCTTTATCAATTGAATACATAACATTTATACATTAACTACAGCAATACTCTGAATATTATTATAAACAAGAATTAATTAAATTAGTTTACCCACAAAATTTGGTTAACGTTTTCTCTACACACAACAATAATATAAGAATTAGGCTTACGGACTCATGTGGAGTTTAAAGGCCTCAGAAATGTTATTTACTCTCGACGCGTGCCGCCTTTCAGATGTAGATGAGCGAGATCACACGGTTGTTTTGGCGAGGGTGGCAGCTGGGGGGTCCACACGTTCTTCCGGGGGGGGGGGATGTTCTTCAAGGACGAGAACCAATACGGTGCTTTATGCAACACCTAGGCAGTCGTGGTCTCTCTGGCAAGAGTGAGTCGAACTTGGTTCTTAAATCAAGTTAACTTGGAGTGCGGTTTGACCACCGAGTAACGAGCTCGAGGAGGAGCTTTTCTCCTTCGTTACTTATTTCCTTATGGACGAGGACTGAACTCGGGGAAGGTCTTCTTCAAGGGCGAGGATAACGGAGGGGGGTTTCTCTGGCGAGAATAAATTACTTAACGTTCGGGTTGGTAACCCGGAACTAGCTCGAGGATGAGCTTTTTCTTAATTCCAGTCTTCCTCAAGGGCGAGTATAACGGAGGGGGAATTCTCTGACGAGAACAAGTTGAACTTGGTTCCCTACCAAGTTAACTAAGAGTTCGGTAGGGCCACCGAGTAACGGGCTCGAGGGGGAGCCTTTTCCTTCTTCTTTTCTTAATTCCTCAAGGACGAGGAATGCCCCTGGTGTTTAAGGTGCACCAGGATATGAGGAGTCTCTCTGGCGAGAGTAAGTTAAACTTACCAAAGTTAACTTATCGTTTGGTTTGATAACCAGGGACTTAGCTCGAGGATGAGCTTCTTCTTAGCCCCTTAAGGTAGGTAGCCCTGCCTCTCTTGCAGGGTACTTCTTGGTCTAGCGAGCCAAGTACACTACCTCTCCAGTCTCGGTAGTTCGGTTTGATCCGAAGACTTCGTCACCTAGAGACTGACGTATACTACCTCGATTTTCCTCAGAGTTCCTCATTTATACCTCGTCACCCCACTGGGGGAGTGGCAAGGGAGGGAGGGGCTTGAGGACGGCCCCAGGAGAGTTCTTTTGGCCAACGGTTTTTCCCATGAAGTCAAACATCGGCTCCTCGTTAGCCTTCGAGATTGGGAGAAACACGTCTCCAATTTCTTATTCGACGTGAAACTGGATCTCACTCTCCTGGGGGATATCTTACATTTTGACCTTTAGGGTCTTTCATGGCACCGGGTTGTACCCCACTGTGGTTAAGCACTGAACCCGCCGATGCCTTCGACGGATGTTTTTGCGGTAACCGCCTTGTGACTGCACCAAGAGTGAAACGGGGGGGGGGGGAAGGGACGATTCCCCTAGATATATTATCTTAGTTGAACTGGCGAACCTCGAACTATGCTTGTATATATGTCTAAATATGTTCATTATTATATGATATGTATATATTCTATATTAAAGATACTAAGTATCTCTCTCAGGGGGAAATTATGTGGTACACACAATATGTGCACATACAAACCCATGAAGTAGTAATGTGTACACTTAGCCAAGTAAATAAATGCATGCGTGTCAAACGAAACACTGTAAGATGTAACAGGTTATTTTAGAACCATTCTCAATATTGATTTCACGAAAAGACGAAAGTCGCGGTGAAAATGCAAATTGGGAATGGGACTAATTATTCTGTGGTTACAAAAGGGAACCTTAAAATCAGTTAACTCGATCATAACGACATTCGGTGAGCATCAAATTACAACCACAATATTATATTTCTATTTTGTTAAGGAAGACGAAAAAAGCGTCTAACTAAACTTCACCGTTACAGTATATTTTCTCACGAGAGAAAAGGTTTTCAAAAAGTATTATATATATATATATATATATATATATATATATATATATATATATATATATATATATATATATATATATATATATATATGTGTGTGTGTGTGTGTGTGTTAGTAAATGGGTCCAAGTATAAAACGAGCAAATCGAGGAGGAGAGAGAGATTCGGGACAAATCATTCATTCGATACAGTCATTTCGAGGAGCAGTTTCACGTATCGCTCGGGTTATGCCAATTAAAACATTTACTCCCCATTAGGAGATAACATTTACGCAGCTGATCTTACATCAATACGAGTCTTATTCATTCATCGTACCGAGGCCGAACATTAAGAGAGGTTTATTTAAGCATCACCAAAGATAAGCCAGTGAAATCGATAATCAAACTAATTCGAACTCCTCCACCATTTGCTACCCAAGTCCACTAAATAAAATAGAAGTGCATTCTTCTTGTTTCCATCACTATTTTGCTCGAAGGCAAAATCACAGCAGAATTTTTACTCTTCGCCCAGCTAAAAATATTCATCCATTACCTCTGGAGTCAGGTAATAATTTCTCGGAACGTTATCGTATCCCCCAAATCCGGTTTAACGATGAACGTTTCGCAACAATCTTATGGGGAGTGCAATAGCAAAGAGGACCGCATCAAAACCATCTAAACAAACCTCTTCAAACCTCTCAAGCCCCCCCCCCCTCCCCTAATGACTAAAATGTTGTGACCACGCTTGCATTCAGTACTCTAAATGTGGCCTAACATACGAGTTGTAGAGTTTAAGGATAACCTCATTACTCTTGTAGATAACATTCCTCTTAATGTATCCTAGCACCATTGGCGTCCGCAGAAAAAATGCAGGGGGGGGGGGGATATGGAGATGTGTCGTGTCGTGAGCATTGGCTGTGTTCATGGCTGTCCGCAGGGAGGAAGGGATGGGCATTTTCCCCCCTAGAATTTATGGAAAATTTTAAAAAAATGCAGGGAAAATACAAAATGAATAAAATACCATGGACATTGTTCAACTGTTTATTCAGTTTTCCACTATTCAAGTATTATTATTGCTACTACGTGAACAGGAAATGGAATCGTCAGGGATCTCTTCCAAACTTGTCAATGACCCTGTTCATTATCTCTGTGTTCTGGCTGTTCATTTTTCACGGTGGACACTGAGCACACAGAGGCCGAACAAACGTTGATCGGTCATTGTTGACCTTAACTAGGTCTTCACCCTGCGCATTGTGCTAAAAGACCTCTCCACTGTACATTTTGTTGCAGGCAGAGTCAGTGCGATGAGGATAGCCTGGCGCACAACAGGGAACAGGGTGATCTCCTTCAACAGCTCATTCATATCCAGAGAGAGAGACAGAGAGAGAGAGAGAGAGAGAGAGAGAGAGAGAGAGAGAGAGAGAGAGAGAGAGAGAGAGAGAGAGAGAGAGATGCCATTCAGTGGGCCTTTATGCTTTTGCATGTCATACCACGCTAGTGCTTTTCAACAAGATTCTCAATCTTATATATTTCTTTGATAGATGAAACGATGTTCTTAAATTCACCTCTTTCTATTTTCTTCATTTCTTTTGGATGTAATGCAAAAATATGAAGTGTTACTATCACCAAAGCGACTTTCTAGACTGAATCAAGAAATCCACGTACGGGATATATATGGTGCGGCGATAGTACTCCTCAATGGAGCCTCATACATTCGTCCGGTTGATCTGGCGTGCGCATCTTCGAGGCATAGTCAATTCTATACCAAGTTCTCCTGACAATATTTTCACCGCAGGGATGACATCTTCTGAAAACACACGATTGCTTCATCCCGGTGATATCGGAAAGCCTTTATTAACAAGTAAATGTGATCTCGGACTCCCATCATGGCCACCTCGACTGCCTGTAGATGTTGGGTCACTGGATCCAACATCGCTGAGTATTTCGCTGCAATCTTGAGACAGATGAGGAACACTGTGGTTCCTGCTGCACTCCTCAGCTGATGTGCCGTCTGACGAGTACTCTTTGACTCATGTTGTCTTGCCTCCAGTTGCTCCAATTTTGCATAGATATCACACAATGTCTCTGAAAAGGCGCGGATGCTTTTGTACTTTGCGCTCCATCTAGTGTCACACAACAAAGGTAGATTTGGAACCAGTCTTCTGCGCTTAGGACTGTCACGGATAAAAATGATGATAGATTTCACAGTTCCAGTTGCACTCCGAATATCTGCGACAGAATTCAGATAATGAACCACCAAATTAAGTCGATGCGAAGAGCGGTGCACGAAAACGGCTTTGGGATAAGTGTTCCTGATACCGGCCTGTACGCCGTCTTTTCCTGCTATGGTTGAACATCCATCATAGCCTTGACCATGAAGCTTGTTGAAGTCAAAATCAATTCTTTTTGCTTGGTTGATGATAGTATTTGCAATTGTTGCAGCGTTCATCATCTCCAGTGGAACTTATCCAAGGAATTCTTCGCGTATGATGGCTGAATTATTCCGTTTCTCTTGCTGCTCAACACATCGTACGCTAATGGACAGTTGTTTGGTGCCTGATATGTCAGCAGTTTCATCAGCAATGATCGAGAATCCATTTGATTTATTTGCAGCCTTCACAATATCTTATCTTATCACTTCCTCCGAGAGAAGTATCAGCTCGTTCTGTACACGAACTGATGTGTACCTCGCATTTTTACTCGCGCTCTCCATTTGATCTTTCAAAACCGTGTCCCCTGCTTCTATGCTGAATCGCAGTAGGTCACAGAGGTTTCCCGGTGTACTTTCCTTTCCCCTCAAAGCAATGTCATGACTGCATCAGAACAGAATACTAGATAGGATGGGGAACAGTTTCTCACAGTTTTGAGTGACTGCTTGGTTGACTGCTCGGTTCATCTGGCTTACGATGGTCAACTCTGGGGTTTTCACAGTGGTGAGGAAATTGTTGGCATCTTGTAGTGCGCCTTTGTGCCAGGATGAAAGCATGTGCTTCCTCGCGTGCTCATTAGAGTCTTTGTATTTGACAAAAGGAGTCACGATGAAAGCACCCATTAGACATCGGTGCACTGGGTGAGGGAACAGCACACAGTATTTACACAGAGCACCTTTCAAGTGACTTGAGTAAGACAACCATGGAGAATATTGGTTTATTCACGGGTGACGGAAAAAAACGGGAGCCCTGTGAATCTTTCTGATAGTTGTAATCTATTAGTGAGGGGACATATGTGTTGATCAGGAGATCATATCTTCTATCATTGGTCAAATGTTCTTCGGTGTTGACATATAATCCGATATCCAGACGATGAGGCAAGTCAGTGGCCGCTGTAGCAAGTGGTGTTTGGGGTGGCATTTGATTGGTTGCTGTGAGTAACTGCTCATCATATCCTCCTCTACGCTGCTCTGCTGGTTCAGCATGCGTCTCCGATGTGCCTGGGGTATCTTGATTGTCGTCCGAGTAATCAGATTTACGCTTTTTGAAGAACCTCCTGATATCCACTTCACAATCCTAAACAAAAAATGAAATATATAATATTATATATTAAATTATCCATATAAAAATTATTTTTAAGTACCTTAGATGTCTTATCATTAGGATATCCAAACATACAGTAATTATTACATGTAAAAACAAAACTACAGTACTAATAAATTAATAGTATTAATAGTTTAATAATTTATACTTAATAATTTAATAGTATTAAATGTAAAAACAAAACAAAAACGGAAAGAACGACTGCTATCAAATGCTAGCCGCCTATATTTCCCACATATTCCTATATTTCACTGATTCATGAATTCCAGGGGGGGCGGCAAATGCCCCTCCTTACACCCCCCCCCCTGCGGACGCCCATGTCTAGCACCCTATTTGCTATATTTTTTGCAATACACTGCTTCGAAAATTTCAGTGTCCTATCTACTACTATGCCTAAGTCCTCATCCTCAACTGAATTCAGCCAATGCCAATCCATTCAATAGCTAAATTCTCTATTATCACTTCCCATGTTAAGAACTTTGTATTTTTTTAAGGTTAAAAGTCATCTGCCACTTCTGAGCCCAAGTTAGCAACTTATTTAGGTAAACATGTAGACGAACGGCCCGGCCGGAAATTTTTTTTTGTGTAAATATTATCGTTCACCCGTGTCTGAATATTCATGCGCGTTTGAGTTTTCTTCGAATAATAGCTGCCGCAATTTTTTGTATTAAAAAAATGCCCGAAAGTAAACAAACTGAAATGCTGCTTACGTAGGCCATTTTTTTTTTTTTTTTTACAAAATTGCCCGAAAAAACAAACGAAACACGCTGTTTTCGTACTTAATCGCAGTGGTTATACTTACGAAATTGCGAAGAGGAAAGCCTATTTATTTTGCGCGTCTGCGTCCTATTCGAAATCTAGCTGACTTGAATCAAGTTTTATTTTAGAGCATCTAAATTCAAACTGAGGGGTCACATCTAATGCCCGGCCACAAATGTCGCATTCGCTTTTAATTTTAACTAAATTATGAACATCCAAAAAGGTGAACAATTTATCTGTATCAGAAACTAAAGTTAATAATTCCGAAATAGAAGACGGACTAAACGCAGAATTCGATACCATTTTCACACTGCTTAAAAGTTGTCTGATTGATCATTTTCAAACTGCGTAAAAGGGGAATGTTTGACACCCAAACTGCTAAAAAAAACAAGTAGTTCCTTGAAATGATCTAGCTAATTACATTTAAATGTATAAAAGAAGGTAATAAAAATAGTAAAATGGGGAAAAATATATTGACAAATAAAAATGACTCCGAATGAGGATAATAAAAAGCTATTAAGTGGAAAACAAAATTGAAATCAATCCATATTATAATTCGCAAAACGATTAAAGGCGCTGACATGATGTAGTTAAAGCATTCACCTCTGTAAACGTCAGAACATTATAACAATTAAGATTATATACCTGGGGGTTGTGCCCCCCAGACCCCCCCCACAATTTAATGAAACTCAGGATCATCGTAGTGCGGTCCACGCATCGTGTTTAACCCCCACGAGCCGTCCCCTTAAATGTACTCCAAAAACGTGAAACATTTTGGAACACGGACGAAAATAGTAAGTCTTATCGGCCGGGCCGCTCGTCTACATATTTACCCTTATTTAAGTCACTCTAAACTTTAAAACTATCCTCAACTTCTTTGTCTACAAATGCCAATTTAGTGTCATTACAAAACTTGACACTGCTATTTACAACCGGTAATACTTGAGCTTATCTACGCACGTTAGGGGGTGCTATTTCTGGGCTACAATTAATGCGATCGACTCTGAACGTTTATCGAAATAATAAACACGATAGCGCCGCCTACTTTATCCTATTTCTGACAAAAAGTAACATTTTTTAGTTACTCTCGAAACACCTCCCTTAATTGTCGGGGTACACTCCCATACACCCCGCAACTTAAAAAAAACGTAATATTCCTAATTCGAAAGGCTAACATTTAGGCATTTATAAATATCGGCGGCGCTATGGTCGTTTTAAATTACCTAATAAATAATCACTCCACCGCCCAGGCTAAACTATCTCCACCTTTCGCTATTATAATCGAGCCACGCTTCTTTTCCACACAAACAATATAAGAAGGAAATAAAGGAGTGAAATGGTATAGAAAGATAAGAAGAAAAGCGTTAGAAAAGAAAAGTTGTTTATACTTCTCAGTGTAGCCATAATTTATATATGACTTGATTCTCGAATTGGAATTCGGCTTGTCAGGTGACTACAAATTACTTTTTGACTTCTTCATCGGACTACCACTGAATACCAAGTTCAACTCCGTTGCCAATCAGCCCTAGCCTCGGAAGTTCTAGGCCTCCTCTCGGAAGACCTAGGCCCAGCCTCGGTCACCGCGAGGCCAAGATGGAGATGTTAACCCCCAGGGGGAAGCGTGGCCCAAGCCCATCGTCTCCAGTAGACCACCGTCCTCGTTTTGGAAACAAATCTGCCAAGAAGGCCACTGCCAGACCTCTTCCATCCCGCCCTCAGGCCACACCCCATCAGGATGACTCCAACCCCCGCAACGTAGTCCTTATCAAGTCTGCAGAGGACAAGTCCATATTTATCCATCCTCTTAAAGTTACCTCTGCCCTCAATGCCTCTCCTTTCCACAAACTCATCCTAGAAGGCTCGTGCAGGATTCTTGGCAAGGGTACTGCCATGAGGATAGAGCTATGTGACATAAAAAAACTGGAAGTGGACTTAGAGGATGTGACCACATTGGGGAACTGGCCAGTAAAATGCTGGCATCCTGAGGACGCCTCCATGGGAAAGTACAAATTCGGCAGAATTTCTGGCCTTCCAGCCTCCTTAGTAGAGCAGGATCTAAAAGAAAATCTGCGAATCCTGGACCAAAATAGCTCTGCCAGTCTTGTAGAAATCTCCCGCTTGTCGACCCACCCTGAAGCCTCCACTTATACTGCTCGTCTCAAATTCGCTGGTGTTCTCCCTGAAAGAATGGCGCTTGGCTTTACCTCGTATAAAGTTAGCCCTTACCACCTCCCTCCCCTAAGATGCTACACCTGCCAACGCTTTGGTCATGGGACTCTAACGTGCAAGTCTACCCAGAGATGCAACAGGTGCAGTGGTCACCATGAAGGCCAAGACTGTACCAATTCCCCACACTGCTACTTCTGTAATAAGGATCATCGACCTTCTTCCAACAGCTGCCTCTATACTGAGAAAGCAAGAGAGATTCAACAAAAAGCAGTGGAGGAAGGTACTCCAAATTATACCACCCATGCATTACTCCGCTCAATGTACTTAGAAAAGGCTACCACAGCCAGCTCCATCCAAGAAGCCACACCAAAGCCTCCATCAAATCCCCACCCTCTCCCAATTGCCTCAAATAGAAACAAGCGCCATCCTACGATCACCTATGCTGAGATTGCTGCTGCCCCCCCCCATACCCCACCAAAGGCAATCCACTACAAGACCGCATCCCAACTACCCGCCGCCACACCCCCGCAGAGAGTCCCCAGGAAACCAACGCCAAAGAAAGCTAACTCCAAACTTTACTATCACCCTGGACATCAACCCTCTCCAACCCCTCCGCGTTATCCACTCTCTCCAATCATTCAGAATGTCCCACAGTTCCATTGCAAAGATCCACCTCCCACACAGCCATTCATAGCTAAGCTCCTAAATCTACTAAAAGAATTCATCTCCCTTCTACAATCGGGCTCCTCTCTTCAACAGGTCCTCATCACTCTCCTCCCAAGTGCCATCCAAATGATATCATCTTTCATGGCATAATGGCACCAACAAGCCCGATAATCTTTTGGAATGCCCGTTCATTACGCCACAAAATGAAAGACCTCTCCTTACTTCTCAACTCCCTCTCTCCCACCATAGTTGGAATCTGCGAAACCTGGCTTCACCCCAGCTTTTCTCCGAAAGCAAAAGGCTACTCCATTCTGCGCAGAGACAGGCCAAATAGGGGAGGTGGTGGCCTTCTCCTTCTCATCAAAGAGGGACTCAGCTTCCGCCCCCGCTCTCTTATTCCATACCCCCGCGGTCTTCTAGAACTCCTGGCTGTTCAGATAGCCATCCGCGGAACCTGGTGCGATGTCCTTGTCTGCTATAATCCATGCCTCCCAGTCACAGAGGATGAATTCAACCACTACTTCGACCAACTCTCCCCCACAAGCCTCATCATGGGAGACTTCAATGCCCCCCACCCCCATTGGGATCCGACGGCCACCATCAGCCGCCCAGGTGCTGCCCTCTTTCAATCCCTCCTCTCCTCAACTCGCCTCTCCCTTCTCACTCCCCCAGGCCTCTGCACCAGGGTGGACCCAGCAAGGGCCCTGTCATCCACACTGGACCTGTGCATTGGCAGTGGATCCTTTACCACTTCAACAGTCTCCACTGGCCAGTACATGGGAAGCGACCATCTCCCAGTGATCATCTCCTCAAGTGGCCTCACAAACCCTCCCCCCAGGTCAATCCGTCCACATTGGAGAATAAATAAAGAAGAATGGCCCAAATTCCAATCCTCGCTTGCACATCCCCCCCCAAATCTCGCCTCAGTTGAAGCAAAAGCTAGTTGGCTTTCTGACTCCCTCATGGCGGCTGGGAAACAGACTTTTCCCCTGACCACCTGCCGCTATAACGACCGCCCACGCACACCATGGTGGACGGAAGAATGCGCTTCAGCAATTCGCCTCAGACGACTGGCTTTTGCAAAATGGAGACGCCAGCCCTCCCAAACAAATAAAATTGACTTCCGAAGACAGGATGCCATTTGCAAAAGGACCATTCTGCAGTCAAAAAGAAACTCCTGGCACAAGTTCTGCAGCTCGCTCTCCCTTTCAACCCCATCCACCAAAGCCTGGACCTTCTTCAGGAATATGACCTCACCTTCAAACCCCACTTCCTACCCTCTCTGCTCAGGGGGCCTCCCCCTAATGAACGAACAGGATAAAGCTGAAGCATTTGCCGCAGAATACAGCAAACTATACAGCTGCAAACCAAACACTCTCCTAACTAGACCCCAATTGAGGCTCCTGACAGAGAGTATTTCCAATACCACTGATGACCCACTGGCTTCCCCTTTCCATCTCAAGGAATTGCTTGGGGCACTCTCCTCCATGTCAAAAGGTAAGGCCCCAGGCTCTGACATGATCCCCTCTGACTTTCTAAACAATCTGCCAGAAAACCACCTAATATTCCTGCTGGACCTACTAAATGAGAGCTGGACACAAGGCCAATTTCCCTCCCCCTGGAAACTCTCACTCATCCTCCCCATCCCTAAAACAGGAAAAGATCCTTCCTTGCCGGCCTCATACAGACCTATTAGTCTGCTCTCCTCCTCCAGCAAACTACTCGAGAAGATGGTCCAAAAGCGTCTATCTTGGTGGCTGGAATCCCACCATCGATACCACCCAAACCAATATGGTTTTCGCCAAGGCCGCAGCACATTAGATGCCCTCTCCCATATAGACCACCTGCTGCAATCTGCCTTTAAGGAACACCTAGTGGCAGAGGTTGTCTCCTTTGACCTGTCAAATGCTTTTGACACTGTTAACCATGAGGCCTTACTGTTTAAGCTAGCCAACCTGGGAATTCATGGTGCCCCTCTCTCATGGATCAAAAACTTCCTCTCAAGCCGCTCCTATACAGTCATGATAGGGTCAACACAGGCCGCCCCCCGCAAGATCAACCAAGGAGTACCACAAGGTTCCCCATTGAGCCCCCTCCTATTTATAATATATATAGCCGATATACCTGACAGTGTGCACACAACATCCCTACTATATGCAGATGACATCTCTATCATCTGCACGGCTGAAACGCCCCAACTGGTCCACGACAGTCTCCAAGTTGCAGTAAATGACCTCACGGCATGGGCTAAAACTTGGAACCTGCACCTAAACACTGCAAAATCAAAATCCCTCTGGTTCACTCGCCGCCGTCTAGGACCACCCCCTCCCCTGCACATCTCAGGCACACCTATCGAACGGGTCTCTTCACACCAACTACTCGGACTATGGCTAGATAGCCCAACTCTAAGCTGGAACGCTCAAATCAATCATCTACGAGAAAGCTGCCTGAACCGTCTTGCCTTGATGCGTCGCATAGCTGGTGTGAAGTGGGGTGCTTCCCGGGAAACACTCCTTCAATTCTACACATCTTATATTCAATCCAAACTGGACTATGGGGCAATTCTCTACTCTGCAGCAAATAAGACCCTACTGTCTAAACTAAACTCAATCCACCACAGTGCCATAAGAACTGCCTTAGGAGCCTTCAGATCCTCACCAACCTCTGCACTCTATGCAGAAAGTGGCCTCCTCCCCCTTGAATATAGGAGAAAGATCCTCTTAGGAAAATGGCTCTACCGGACAACCCATCTACCAGAAGACCACCCCCTTGCTACATTTGTAGCACCCCACATATCACTCCAACCATGGCCAACCACTTCTCATCGTCCAGTTGCAGTTCGTGCAGCACAGACCCTCTCGCAACTAGCCTTTCCTCTCCCACGGCAGACTCCACTCCCAACAATACCTCCTATCCCCCCCTGGTTCTCTCTCTCTCCAGTGATATCACTCTCCCTCCCATGCAAATGGACTAAGTATGATCCACCCCACAAACTGAGAGCAATCTACAGCCTCCTTGAAAATGTCACCTACAAGGACTACTTGGCCTTATTCACAGATGGCTCCCACTACATGGATCCCCCCTCAACCACTGCAGCAGTCATCTGTTTAGAACACCCACTGGAACAAACATGGCATATAGACCCCTTACACAATATTGTGGTGGCTGAACTCTATGCCCTGTATCAAGCCCTCAAAATTGCCCAGTCATTTGTCTCCACCAGAAAAGTCATCATTTACACGGACTCAATGTCCTCACTCCAGCTTCTCCTCGCCTCCTCACCCCACACCCATCCACAACTCTGCTATGACATTCAGGAATTGCTCCTCGAGTTTACCAGCCACCCTTTATGGGACGTGAAGCTGCAATGGATTCCGGCCCACTCGGGTATCACTGGAAATGAAGAAGCGGACGGCGCAGCAAACCAAGCCCATTCCACCCCAATATCCAGAACACTTCCCATTTCCCCAGCCACACGATCCTCCCTTTGGAAGGCGCAGACCAGAGCCGCATGGGAAGATGAACTCCGGCAACAGCTCCAGGGATCATCCAGATCCATCTTATATGAGGAATTCGGTCCAATGCCCTGGTCTAGATCAACAAATCGTCGCCTTGACTCAGCCCTTGTCCGACTGAGAATCGGACATTCCGGGCTCTCTGCGCATCTTTTCCGCCTGGGTCTCTCTCCTTCCCCAGACTGCCCCTGGTGCCCCAACCATCCTGAAACCATACAGCACTTCCTACTAGAATGCCCGCATCACCACTCCCACCGGGTTCTACTCCATGAAAAACTTAGAGAAATTGGAGTAATGCAGCTAACAATCCCAGTCATCCTCAATGGAATTGGTCACCCTATCCCTATCCGCCAAGCCATTTCAAACAGATTCCAGTACTTTCTGACCAAAATAGGACAGTTGCACAGAATATAATCCACCCCCTCCAGCCTGTGCCAACAAGGCCCATTTCTTTGCAGACTGCTGAGTTGGCCAGCAATTAAGAACTCTACTCCTTTCCTAAGCCCTAGCGCACAGAAACTTCCAGGCTTTGACCATCTCCAGGGCCCATAGTGCTCACCCTGGCACTCTCTGGCCCTCAATTTACCAAATTACCAAAATTACCAATGGTATAGAAATGAAGCTCGTCAGTCACCTGGTTGGAATTGAGGTCTAACACAATGAAGATGAGGTTGCGGAGAAGGTGGGAGACGAAGGAGACATCGTGCCCATTGTGTGGAGCTGGGGATGATGACCTGGATCATTTCCTGCTGCACTGTGGAGAGCTGGCACAAGAAAAGAATCAGTCGATAAGTCTGCAGAAGCCGCTTATACAGGATGTTGAGAGTATCATAGGGAGATACCAGTTTGATAATGATAAAGTTGAAAGGCAAAAAGGAAGATTTGCACAGGAATGTCTACACACCAAAACCAGCTAATAAAATAGAGAGAAAACTAAAAGAAAGAAAGTGGAATCCTGCTAAAAAAAGGATCAATTCCATGCATTCACCAGACCAGACCAGCAAATCTTCGCTTTTAAACCTTAAGCTAATGTCTGACATCATAAGGCCTAAATTGTAGCCCAGAAATAGCGCCCATAAACTCGTATTACCTTTATAGCCTCCCCAATATCACTTATATAAACTATGAATAATAATGGGCCTAGAACCCTTGAGGTATGCTACTGATCATGTCCCTCCATTGTGACTTCACCCCATTCAGTGCCACCCTCTGTTTCCTGTCAAGCATTGGTTATAAACCGTCTTGTTTGAATCCTGCCGCGCTACAAGAGGTCATGTCTTCGACTGACCTTCGAACAGGTAGCACGTGTTTTATAGAGCTCTCAGTCTGTTGATCTATTTTTCAGATTTTTCTATAGTTTGTTTGTTTTTTGTTTTTTTTCTCACCACAATCAGCCAAAGCTAAGTTGCTCTTCTTTTTTTTCTTATTGCTACTTAAATTCTTTCTTTGTTTGAATAAGTGATGGAGTTTGGGGATGAAAGTGAGCATGAGTGTCGGAATGTATGCATTGGTTGTGGTGTATTAGGTGAGGGGTATACATGTGTTGTATGTGGGCTGCGTGAATGCATTGTAGATTTAGAGGGGATGAGAAGGCAGGATTTAGACAGGATATGTAGGCTGGAGGGGTTAGTTGCTGAGCTCAGGAGGGAACTTAGTGTTAGGCCTAGATTTGGGAATAGGTTAGGTGGTGAGGTAGGCCAGTTAGATGTTTCAGGTGAAGGTAGAGGGCCGGTGGAGGAGGTAGGATATGATAGTTCTAGTGATAGTGAAGTTAGCCCCCTTAGATTAGTTAGAAATAGGCCTAGTGAGGATGGGGGACAGTGGAGAGTCGTTAGGAAACATGAAGCTAGGGAGGCTTCTCCTGTTCTTTGTGAGAATAGGGTTGCCTCTGTTGAGGTGGTTAGCCAGGGGGAGAATAGGTGTGTGAGTCAGAGGGACACAGAACCTATTAGCTTGACTAATAGATTCAGTGCCCTAAGAGAGGAAGTAACTGGAAGTGATATGACTGATGGGGGTGGGGGTGGAGTTCGAGTGACTGGTAGTTTGAATGAGAATAGGAGTGGGGATGGAGTTAGGTCTGTGGGGGTTAGGAATAGGAGTCTGACTGAAGTGCTTGTGATGGGTGATTCGCGAGTTAGATATTTAGATAGGAAGTTGAATGCAAGTAGATTGAATGGTTTGAGGGTGTGTTTGCCGGGTGCTGGAGTGAGAGATCTGTCTGATAGGTATGAGGAACTGGTGTCTGGCTGTGCAAGGGATGCGGTTGTGATTACACATGTAGGAGTGAATGATGTGAAGAAAGTGGGTGCATGTGAGTTCCCTGAGAGGTACAAGAGGTTGATTGAAAAGGTGAAAGAAAGTAGAATGAAAGGTGTTGTGACAGGTGTGCTTCCAAGAATGGATGTTGGGGTAGAATGGATGTCTCGTGCAATTGGTCTGAATGATTATGTGAGGAGGATGTGTGAGATGGAAGGTGTCATGTTTGTGGATGTGTGGGATAGGTTTGTTGGAATGAAAGAAATGTATGCGATGGATGGACTGCATTTGAGTAGGAGGGGGGTAGATGTGTTGTGGGAGGAGTATGATCGTGTTATTAGGTCTTTGCGGGCGGGAAACTAGATACTAATAGTGGTCAGGGAATTATGAGAGGACATTATAGTACTGAAAGTAGAATGGACTTGGCACATAACAGAAATAGGTTCCAAGGCGATAGAGGTGAGGTCATTCAAGTTTCAAGAGGTGCTTCAGGGATAGGGGGGTTAAATTGTTTCTATACAAATGCTCGTAGTCTTAGAAACAAGAAGGATGAGCTATTTAGTTATATTAGCAATGAGGATATAGATATATTATGCGTTACTGAATCATGGGTTAATGAAATAGAATTTAGTGACACTATAAGTGAATTTGATTTTCAGGGCTATAATATGTACATTAGTCAAAGGACAGGTAGGATTGGTGGAGGAATAATTATCTATATAAAAAACAAGATTGTTTCAAGTTTAAATACTTCAATAAAGCAGGATGGAGTTGAGTCACTTTGGATAGATATTAGGTTCAGTAAAAATAGAATGGTGCATTTGGGAGCTTTTTACAGGCCACCTGGGCAGACTGATGATATAGATGAACTAATGATAAGGGAAATAAGTAAGGGATGTGAAACAGATGCAGTTATTATTGGGGACTTCAACTTAAACTCTGTGGACTGGGAAAATATGATAGGTAGGGATAGAACAAGTGGCAGGTTCATAGAATGCTTTGAGGATAATTTTTTGAATCAATTTGTTAATGAGCCAACGAGGGGGGACAATATATTAGATTTAGTACTTTCTAACAGTGATCATTTAGTTCAAGAATTGACTGTTGGGGAAGCATTGGGAAATAGTGACCATCAGATAGTTCGTTTTAACTTGGGAATTGAGAAGGGTAAAATAACTGAGAATGCTGAAAAAGTTCCAAATTTTCATAAGGGAGATTATGTAAAACTTCGAAGCTTGCTAAATTTGGTAGACTGGGATATAGAATTCAGAGGTAAAAATGCTTATGGGATGTGGGATACTTTCAAGCATATAATAAATGTAGTCCAAGAACAATGTATCCCAATGAAGGCCATTAGGAACAAAAGTAGGAAACCATTATGGTGGAATCAGGAGATAGCTAGAAAAATTTCAGAGAAGAAAAGGGCATATAAAAAATTACAGGTAGAAAATAATATTCAAAATTTAAGTGATTATAGAATGGCTAGGAATGAGTTAAATAAGATTATAAAGAAGAACAAAAGGGTGTCAGAAATTAAATTAGCTCAGGATAGCAACAAAGATCCTAGAAAGTTCTTTAGTTACTATAAAACTAATAACAAGTGTGGCAGAGTTAAAATAGGACCTATCAAATATGAAGGGTTTGTGAGAGAAACTGATGAGGAAATAGTTGGGGTACTAAATGGTCATTTTGCATCAGTATTTACAAAAGAGAAACTAAATAGTCCTATGTATAGTACTCATAGGTCAGGAAAAGAGGTGTTTACTAACATTTGTGTGGATCGGAGGATGATAAAAGGACTAATAGGTGATTTAGATACTACCAAGGCCTCCGGCCCTGATAATATTCATTCTAGGATACTTAAGGAAGGGGTAGAAAGTATCTCAATAGCTCTGGACAAGTTATATACTAGGTCATTGGAATATGGAGAAATACCCGATGATTGGAAGAGAGCGAATGTAGTCCCCATTTTCAAGAAGGGTAGTAAAGAGGATCCAAATAACTTTAGACCGGTTAGCCTAACTCCTGTAGTCTGTAAAATTCTTGAGAAAATAGTTAAAAAAGGGATTTGCCAACATCTAGAGAGGGAGGGGTTAATCAGCGATGCTCAGCATGGGTTTAGATCAGGTAGATCATGTTTGACTAACTTACTAGACTTTCTGGAGTTTGTAACAGATCAAGTAGATAAGGGAGAGAATGTAGATATAATTTACTTAGATTTTAGTAAAGCATTTGATAAGGTACCACACAGGAGACTAGTTCATAAATTAAAAATGATTGGGATATGTGGGGGTGTTTCAAATTGGATAGCTGAGTGGCTGAAAGACAGGAAGCAAAGGGTAGTGCTAAATGGTGTAAAGTCAGAGTGGAGGGATGTTATCAGTGGGGTTCCTCAGGGATCAGTTCTCGGTCCATTATTATTTGTCATCTATATAAACGATCTTGGGGAGGCAGTTAATAATAAAGTGTCAATTTTTGCGGATGATACCAAATTAGCAGCTGTAGTTAAAGATATTGATGATAATTTTAAAGTGCAGGGGGACTTAAATAAATTGTTATCCTGGGCACATAAGTGGCAAATGACTTTCAACCTTGATAAGTGCAAAGTTATTAACATGGGAAAAGATAATAGAGAATTTAACTATGAAATGGATGGGCATTGGCTGAGCTCAGTAGAGGATGAGAAAGATCTAGGAGTAGTAATAGATAAGTCATTAAGGTTTTCTAAGCAGTGTATTGAAGCAAGAAATAGGGCAAATAGAGTGCTGGGTTTTATTAAGAGAAATGTCAGTTACAAAAGTAAGGAGGTTATTCTTAAACTCTATAACTCTTATGTTAGGCCACATCTAGAGTACTGTATACAGGCATGGTCCCCACATTTTAGACACGATATTAACCTTCTTGAGTCAGTGCAACGGAGGGCAACAAAGATTATTCCTTCCCTGAGGCACCTTGAATATGAAGATAGACTGAGGGTATTAAATATGTTCTCGTTCGAAAGGAGGTGTGTGAGAGGGGATATGATTGAGCTGTTTAAAATTTTTTCCGGGATAGATAAATTGGATGTTAGCAAGTTTTTTGAGTTAGATGATGGAAATCGGACTAGAGGTCACCACTTGAAAATTAAAAAGCAAGGGTGTAGGTTGGATTTAAGAAAGTATTTTTTCACCAATAGAGTGGTAGACTTCTGGAACAAATTGCCGCAGAGGGTAGTAGGTAGTCCAAATCTAAATGTATTTAAGAGTAGGTTGGATGAGTTTATGGGAAGGGAAGGTTGTGATGGTTCCTAAGTTTTGTATATATTAATATTGTTTGTATATATCTATAGCTGCATGATTTAGTTCTTGACAAGCCTTGATTGGTGATACCCTTGTTTCTGGATGCAATCCTCTGGATGTAGTTTTCCTGGGAGTTTGGGTGCCTTGAAAAAGAGGCCGCTTGACTCGGATGACCTATGATGAGCCCTTGTGGCTTTTGTCATCCGTTATATTATATTGTGGGGGACTTTGATTTTGTCTTCCCCTGGTGATGGTGCTTTTTGTGGGTGGGTTTTGACGGAGGCGGATGACCTTTGATAGGCCCTTGTGGCTTTTGTCATCCGTGTAATTATGTTATGTTATGTTATAAGCGAATATAAGAAGTATGGGTGGTCTCTTAGTGACAACGAAAGACATAGCTTTGAGAATACTGGTGCAATCATAGAAAACAACTCTGTCAGATGATTGATGTATTCTACTCACCATTTGAATTTTGCAAGAATAAAAAGTTTACACTGGTGGAGTTCACAAAATTGCCTGGCAAATCATTCCATGGTTCCACAACCCTTTGAGTGAAGAACTTCTGCGTTAGAGTTCTGTTGCATCTCTTAAGAGTTTTCTGTTATGTCTTCTAGTAATCCCTTGTGCAGGCTAGAAAAACTCCTCAGGCTCAGACACAAAGTCATATCCTCACATAATCTTGAACACCTCTATCATATCCCCTCTTCTCTCCTCAAGGTTAGTCCACCCAAGTCTCTCCAATCTCTCCTCATAGGTCAATGCTCCAAATCCTGGTACCAGCTTAGAAGCTCTTCTCTGAACATCCTCCATTCAGTAAATATGTAGATTATCGGCGCGAACGATGGGACGTACTATTTCGTCCGTGTTCCAAAATGTTTCATGTTTTTGGAGTACTTTAAGTTGAAGGCTCGTGTGGGGGTAAACACAATGGGGGGACTACACTGCGATGATCCTGAGTTTCATTAAATTGGGAGGGGTCTGGGGGGCACAGCCCCCCAGTATATAATCCTAATTGTTTATAGAATAATAATTCGACAAGGACTCAAACGCGCATGAATATTCCAACACGAGTGAATGATATTATTTACACACAAATTTTTTTTTCCGGCCGGGCCGCTAATCTACATATTTACCCTCCATTCTTTTTATATCCTTCTGCAGGTAAGAACATAAGAACATAAGAAAAGAAGGAGACTGCAAAAGACCGTTCATGGCCTACACTTGGCAGCTCCTGTTCCAGTCAACACACAAAAGATTTCTTACCAGAAAAAAGTCATCAAGATTGTCACCCTTTACAGGAGTTCGTCAGATCTAATCTACAATATACATAAAATGCATCCAGAGGATTATGTCCATTCATGCAGCAAAGAATTAGTATAGATGGAGTTAAATCTGAGTGGGGGTGTGTTAGCAGTGGAGTTCCGCAAGGATCTGTTTTGGGTCCCTTGCTATTCTTAATTTATATTAATGATCTTGACATAGGTATAAGTAGTGACCTGAGTAAATTTGCTGATGATACTAAGCTAGGTAGGGCCATTAGGGCTGATTCTGATGCTGTTGTAATGCAGGAGGAATTGACCATTCTGTCCAATTGGGCTGAGAAATGGCAAATGAAGTTTAACATAGACAAATGTAGTGTACTTAGTATAGGTAGAAATAATCCATTGAATAGTTATAAATTAAATGGGAGAATTTTAGGGAGGACAGATTGTGAGAGGGACTTGGGTATTTTGGTAAGTTCAGACTGTCGTCCTAGAAAGCAATGCCTAAATGCTACGAATAAAGCTAATAGGATATTGGGATTCATTAGGAGGAGTGTAAGCAATAAGAGTGCTGAAGTCATTCTAAAACTGTATCTGGCGCTAGTTAGGCCTCATCTAGACTATGCAGTACAATTTTGGTCACCATATTATAGGAAGGATATTGATTTGCTTGAGTCTGTGCAGAGAAGGATGACAAAGATGATTGGTGGGCTAAGGAACTTACCTTATGGTGAAAGGCTCAGAAAACTAAATCTACATACATTGGAAAGGAGAAGAGTCAGAGGGGAATTGATTGAAGTCTTCAAATGGGTAAAAGGATATAATAAAGGGGATCTGGTTAAGATTCTTATACTTAGTGAACATGACAGGACACGTAGCAATGGGTTTAAGCTTGATAAGTATAGGTTTAGGAAGGAGATTGGGAGGAATTGGTTTACAAATCGTGTGGTAGATGAATGGAATAGGCTCACTAGACATGTGATAGAAGCCTCATCTCTGGGTAGTTTTAAGAATAGATTAGATAAATATATGGATGAAGCTGCTAGATGGGACTGACTTTTTTTTATGTACATATGTATATATTTTTCTAAGGAGTGGGGAGATTATATTTTGCGGTTGCATGATTGGACATAATCCTTTGGATGCATTTTATGTATATTGTAGATTAGATCTGACGAACTCCTGTAAAGGTTGACAATGTTGATGACTTTTCTCTGGTAAGAAATCTTTTGTATGTTGACTGGAACAGGAGCTGCCAAGTGTAGGCCATGAATGGTCTTTTGCAGTCTCCTTCTTTTCTTATGTTTCAATAATAGTTTGAGTAATTTGTGATGGGCAAATAGGTCCATTATAATTGAAAGGATCAAAATCACCACCGGTAATTGTGTAGAGTATGGCTGGATCCAAGTCATATCTTATTTTGGGCTATTTTTCCTGGCTACTTTTTCTGAGCTGAAATCTATGTAGATGATGTTTATGGCGATTTCCGCCCCCCCAGACCCCCCAAATGATTGAAATCTCAGGATCATGGTAGGCCCATCCCCATGATGAGCCGACCCTCAAATAAACTAGAATTGCATCCTCCCATACTCGCAACATTTACCTTACCACTATCCTTAACAGCACTCATGAATTGGCAAGCCATCAAAAGATCTTCATCTGGTTCTGGACTGTGAACAGATGTAAAGTGCTCCAGTAACAAGCCTGCTGCTTCGCCATCATCAACAATCATCTCTCCTTTCCTCTGCTCCAATTGTGCTATCCGAACTCTAGATGATTTTTCACCTCCAACATACTTGTAAAATGCTCTAGGATTACTTTTCATATCCTGAACTAAATCATGTTCAAATTTCTTTTTCTGTTCTTGAACAATTCCAGAACACTTTTTTTTCTTTCTTTGGTATATTATACAAGTATCTACTAGGTCTTTCCTTGTAGTTTCCATGCTAAGTTCTTCCTTCTGCTTGCCCTGATGCATCTACCATTCAACCACATTGGTTTATGTTTCCCTCTTCTTACATTATATTCAGGCACAAATTCCTGAAAAACTGCCTCATAGTGTTCCTTAAATCTACTCCACTTTTCCAAAATACAACCATCGCCAAGCAAGTTGTCCCAATCCTCATCAAATCTTACTCTCATTACAGCAAAGTTGACTCTAAAGTAATTGATTTTCATCCAGCTCAGCATTTATTGTCTCAATGTCACAAACATACTCATAAACAATTATAGAATTATCACTTCTGTCAATTGGGGATTCAATCTGCACCTCAGCCACATCTGCATCTACATCTCTGCCATCCGGTAAAAGAGTTGTAAGACTTGCACCCAACTAAATTGCAAGACCCAGAATTTCAGAGTAGAACCCCTTAAATTGTAACACTTGATAAAAAGTGTTATCAAGACCTAATAGCATCCACGAAGGCCAAAAACAAATAATCTACGAATGATCAAAATTATTTCCATCCATGAGCCATGCAATTCTAATACTGCAATTAAGAGCTATTTATTGTACAATTTAGTATCACTGTCTAAAAATGTTCAATAGAGACTGATATGAAATAAAGGTTGGGTGGAGGGTAGTTGCAAGAATGAAGCAAAGTTATTAACCCATCAGTCGCATGAGGGCCTTTATAAGTCCTTGATTCAGTGCTACGTGGCCTTTCGCATATAGACTTGTATTTTCCCTGATAATCTAATTAAAATACATAAATGACTTAGGTCAGACCTTCTTTGTTTGTAAACCGAGATTTATGAATGAGAGTAACTTGACTCCATTCTAGGCCTTACCACAATATGACTGCGAAAAGAGACTGATTTATTAGTCACATCTGCGTAAACACGACATTTTTGATGACTTCTTTATTTTCACTTAAATACACTTATGTTTTTCATCCAATTAAAACAGGGAAATGCCTTAAGTTAGTATGTTATTAAAAACACAAACCAGCAAGCCTATTTTGTCTGGAAAATAGTTTTATAGGTAAAAAATAGGCCCTGAGCCAAATTTTCATAAAATTTAAGATATAAAATAGTATCCCATGATATAGATTTTGAAGCCTAACTGATTTAAAAAGCATAAAACAACTATGGGTATTGATGAAAATTTGTGTAAGAACTGAGAATTATCAATCATAATTATAAATAGGTAGAAGGTTATTAATATTTTTTTAATTATATCAATAGAATGAATCTTCTTAATTAAAATGATATATTTGATTTATAAAAAGGATTTAAATATTTTATTTTAATTATTTTGTATAACATGTACCATTTTTAATTTTGCAGAGGGCAAGTTCAAGCAAAAAAGCTGGACAACTAATGGGTTAAGAGATAGAAATCACCTGTGACGGGGATCTAGAGCAATAGGGTAGGATTAGTATCTAACCCTTTGTGCAAGGCATTGTGTCTCACCGGCAGTGCGTGTGATACAGTTTTTGTGCATTATTTAAAAATATGTTTTAAAATGGAAAAGTTAGCAAATTACAATGTATTATTGTTAATAATATATATTTAACTTAAAATTAATTGCCCTATAGTTACATATTTAATTACCTTTAATTAGCCTCATCAAGCTGATAAGGTAATCTAGACCAATATAAGTTGATCTTGCTATATATGCATTGGCCCGTATAAAAATATAATGCAAGAAATGTATATATGTCATCATCATTCACATCTTTCCACTTTAGATTATTTACTACTCCTTTTTTATCAGGATTCTCTTCAAAGAAATTGTTTGCCCTGTCATTTATGCCCCTTACTAAATAGGTCATCATTTATACACTTTTTGAAGCAATCTAAAACACTACTATTATCATTACAATTTAGCGCAGGATTTACACCACTGAAATTACTTACTATCTCAGGAAGAGGGTTAAGCCTACAATTACTGAAAATGTCAGCAATTCTTTTCCGAGAATCACATAGGATGGCACTGTCATCTCCATGCCCAGAAAAATCAAAATCATCACTCATAACTATTGTTTCATTATCACTTTCCATGGGTTCATAATCACCATCACTATTATCTAAATCACTAACAGACATTGTAACTATAAATAAACAAACAGAAAATAAAGTACTGAAATGCCACAATTGAAAACCATTGATCACAATTCTGCTACTACAGATTAGATAATTCCCGAGCTAATACTTTGGGACATTCTAAACTCCACACGGTGTGGTGGAGCGAATATGAGTGTGTGTAAAAGGGCCATTCTCCCACCCCTTTTCTCAGTATCCTCTCCCTCCCTCTGTAAGAATGTGTGTGTGTGTGAATGGGAATGGATTTTTTTTGTTTTTGTTTATTTTATGTATAAAATGATTACCATGTTTTTCTTTCTTTCCAGGCGCCATATTCTGGAAAGATAGTAGCTAGTTTTGATATATCACTATAATTAAAACAAAATAGTACTTTGTTAAAAATAATCTTTTATCAAAAGATTATATTTTGAGGATTGTTTGGATATACATTTAGAGAGAGTGGAAGCTTGGACGGACGGCAAGAAGGGTTCTCTAGACGAGTGCTCCGCCCAGCCCTGAGACGGAGGGCTTTCATACCTCGCTAGACACCTGGACCACCATACCCACATTGGCTGACAATCCTGCCTCCTTTTATGTTAGCCTACTACCACCCACCTCCAGCACACAAGTGATAGTGTGTGCCCCTTTTCGTTCAGTTGTTGTTGTGTTTTTTATGTTTTGTGTAGATATATTTAAGTAAATTTGTTGTATTCGCCTGTTATAAAATTCTCTTTTGGTATCTTATTTGGATTGGGGAATTTGGCCTCATTTTGAAGTGTGCACACTTCCCTTGTAAATATAAATTACTGTAACTATCATTGTACTTTTTTTTGTAAGTAAAGGGACTGTATATACAATCCGTTTCATTCTCCCTCGATTTCTCATGTCCGGACAGTGTAGGAAGCGGGTTAGATCGATTGGGATTAGAGATATATTTTTGGCCCGCTACATTTGGCGCCTGAATATGGATGTGAGACTTCAAAACCGGGAGTGTGACGGGATTGGATTGCAGTCCATACCCAATTAGTGTGACAAGTAGTTTGACTGATTTTCCCCTCCTCCTATCTTTTTACTAACTTGGGAACAATGGCTGTAGCGGAAACATTGAATGAAGAAGTAGTGCGATTGAGACTGGAGTTGAGAAAGAAAGAAGAGGAGTGTGAAATGTTGCGGGGAATGATGGAGGGAATGGAGGATAAAATAAAGGGGATGAATGAAAAGACTGATAGGATGAAGAAAGAAATGGGAGACCGACAGGATCAGACGGACCGATGGATGCAGGACCTATATAACATGATGACAGGGGCTGGATCAGCCCCAGGACCTACAACCCTGACCCCTGCTCCTACTGAAGGGACTCTGCTAAATGGAATGGATGGCAGTATGATTGAGTCTAAAGAAGATACTGTGAGTGGTAGAAAAGGGAGTGAATGGAAGAGAGTGGAAAGTAGGAGAGGAAGTAAGCATGGTTCTAAGGTTAAGGATAGGAAGGCGAGAGGGAAGAGTGTGGATTCGCTATACTCAGATGAGGGAGAGAGTGACGATATGATTGGAATGAGTGAGACTGAGAGTAGCTCTTCGGAGAGTGAAGTGAATGTGGGGAAAGGAATTTTGATTAGGGAAGTGCCAAGGATTGATAAGTTTAGATTGCATGGGGAAAAGAGTATGGATGAGTTCTTCAGGGATTTTGAGCGGTACTGCAAGCTCAAGTACCCGCAGAACAAGGGTCACTGGGTGAGTGTTCTGGGAGATTGTTTGGATGGGAAAGTGTTGGAGTTCTTTCGAGTGATAACGAGTGTGGGAGAGCCAAAGTACAATGTAGTGAAGAAGAGATTGATTGGGCAGGTGAAACGAATGAAAGAGAGTGTGAAGTATAAAAGGGTGAATGAATTTGAGAAGGCTCGAATGGGAAAGAGTGAAAGTGTGAATATGTATGCACATAGGCTTGAGAGTATGGCAAGAACGAGGTATGGTGATGATGATGTAAATGAATGTAAACCACTCATGAGGAAGTTTTTGGACACGATCCCGCGAAAGATGAGTGAAAGGTTGAGTGGAAAGAGAAAGGAGAGAGTGAGACTGACAGGTGAACGGTTGATGTGGGAGGATGTGTTGGAACTGTTAGAAGATGGACGATTTGATGATGAAAGTGATCTAGAAGAGGATGGATGGTACAGTGTGAATGTTGGGGGTAAGAAGCCCAGGAGCTTTCATCCACCCCAGCAGTTTGTCAGCTACAGGGATGCCCTGAAGGCTGCACCAGCTGGAGTGATGTCGAACTTCCTGGGTCGGCAGAATGGATGGGCAAATGGAGGGTGGTCGAATGGAAGGGGGCAGATGAATTTCAAGCGTAGGAACGGATATATGAGAGAAAAACCGAGGTATGTCCCAGCAAACAAGAGACCGAATGGTGGGATAAAGATTGTGGAATGTCGTCGGTTTGGAAGGAAAGGTCATATGTTGGCAGAATGTAGGTGGACATCTGGTGCATGTTTTGGGTGTGGTAAGAAAGGGCATATGATAAAGGATTGCCAGGAAAGTGTGAAAGAGTGCTTCAAGTGTAAAGAAATAGGCCATTTGAAGAAAGATTGTCCGAGGTTGAATGGTGGAGCAACTGGTGGGGAAAGTATGAAATATGCATGTGGTAATTGTGGAAAGGCTGGTCATTATGCAAGGATGTGTCGTGACCAGAGGAATGTATGTAGCTATTGTGCAATGGAAGGACATTCAAGTGAAAAGTGTTGGATTAGACTGAGAGCGCAAGGTGTGAATGGAAAGTCTGAAGCGGGAAACTGAATGGTAAGAGGGTACCTGCTGAAGTATCCTCTGGGTGCATGAGTGTGAGTAATGTGTTGGTAAGTCTGTCTAGTTTGAAAGTGCTGTCTGGTAGGAAGTCTGAGTGTTAAGGTGGAATTGAATGGAATTGAGTGTTTGGCTTTAATAGATTCTGGATGCAAGGCGAGCTTGGTGTATAGATATGTGTATGACAAGGTTAGCGAGAAAGCCCTCCTGTCTGAGTGCAAGGGTAGTTTGGTAGGTATTGGTAATAGGAGAGTGCCTGTGATTGGAATGATAAGGTCAGCTGTTTGAATGCATGGTATGATGATGAATGAATGTGAATTTTCTTTGATTGATAAGGTGAGTAGTGAGTATGCTGTGATTTTGGGGTATGATTTTATGAAAATGAATCGTATGGTTGTGCATCCTGCGAGTGATCAGATTGAGAGAAAGATTGGTAAAAATGGGGTGTATAAGTTGTATGTAGGGAAAGATGGTAGCGTTTTGAGGAGTGTGTTTACTGGTATTGAGGTGACTGCTATGGAGAATGTAAGGCTTGTGAAGGGTGAAAGGGTGTCTGTTAGAGTGAGTTGGAGTAAGGATGTTAGTTTGAATGTGGGTGAGAACACTGTGATATTGGATGGAAAGGATGCATATTATAAGGTAAGGCGTGTTGCTTGTGTGTTTGATGGTTTGATGGAAATGAATGATCCTTTTGTATGTGTGCAGGCGGACCCCAGTGTGAAAGGGCAGGTGAAGGGAATCCAAGTCCGAGATGTACTAGGCCACCTCTCCACTGTCAATGAGGTAGGTATGGATGATAGTACGGATGTCAGGGTGAAGAGACATGTGAATGGACGTATAATGATGTGAAGAGCATGGTGGAATTGGATGGATGTTTAACTGAGTATGAAAGGGACGATGCGTATCAAATGATATTTGAATGAAAGGGAGCCCTCAGTAAGGGTGATCTAGATTTCGGAGTTGCAAAGCTCCCGGAATTCAAGATTGTCCTGAGGGAGGATTCCCCAATCTATCAGCGGCCAAGGCATTTCCCACGTCCAGTTGCTGATGAGATTGAGGAGCAGTGCTTGGAATTGGAGCAATTGGGGGTGATTGAAGAGAGCGAGAGTGCATGGAATAGTCCAATTGTACCTGTACGTAAGCCGGATGGAAGATTGCGTCTGTGTGTTGATTATCGAAAGGTCAATGAAAGGACTGTGAAAGAAAGGTTTCCGATGTGTGGGGTATCTGAGTGTGTGTATAGTATGCATGGGATGGAGTGGTTTACAAAGCTGGATCTGGTACGGGGGTATTACCAGATGCCCATTGCTGAGGAGAGCCGGCCAGTAACTGCCTTCTCTTCCTCAAAGAGGCATTACCAGTTCCAGAACCTCAGCTTTGGGTTGGCTAATGCTCCCGGAGCCTTCCAGCGGGCAATGAATGTTGTGTTGAGTAAGTTTGCGAGTAAGAATGTGATTGTGTTTATAGATGATATTTTGATTATGACTGAGACTTTTGAGGAGCATATGAGATTGGTGAATGATGTGTTGAGAATGTTGGAGAGTGTTGGTGTGAAGGTGAAAGTGGCGAAGTGTGAATGGTTTGCGAAAGAAGTGGAATTCCTTAGGCATATGGTGAGTGAGAATGGGTTGTGAAAATCACCGAAGTATTTTGAGAAGGTGCGAATGTTTCCTAAACCGGTGACTGTGAAGCAACTGAAGTCGTTTTGGGGTTTGATTGAGTTCCAGCGAAAGTTTATACGTGATTGTTCTGGTGTGAGTAAGCCTCTGACTGAGTGGATGGGCAAGAAAGGTAGTACGGTTGTCAAGTGGAATGAGGCGTATGAGAGACTGAAAGAGGCAGCGGCTGAAGATGTTGAATTGGCTTACCCAGATTATAGTGTAAATGCTAAAATGCTTGAATTGTATACAGATGCGAGTGGGTATTGTATGGGAGGTTTTCTGATGCAAGAGCAGCGTTTGAATGGAGAGAATGTCAGGCAAATAATTGGGTATGTATCCAAGGCTATGAATGTTGCAGAACGAAAGTATTCGACTGTGGAATGAGAGCTAGCTGCAATAAGATATTGTTTGAAAGTGTTGCGTCCATTTTTGTATGGTGTGAGGTTTGTGATAAAAACCGATCATCAACCTCTTGTGTATCTGCAGCGTATGAAGTGGGCTGATAGTAGGATTGCAAGGACTTTGGAAGATTTGAGTGACTTTGACTATGTGATTGAGTATGTGCCTGGTGAACGGAATGGAGTGGCTGATTTGATGTCAAGGTATCCTGGTACGAATGATGAAAATGTGTGTGGAGTGAGTGATCCTGAGTATTTGCCAAAAGGGATTATGAATGGAAAAGAGAGTAAGGGTGGTGGTGATTCCTTGTTTGAGAGTGTATGGAATGGTTTGCAAGATTTGAAGAGTAATGGAGTAGACGTGAGAGTGCCCGATAGTGTGGATGATTTAAGGAAGGAGGTAATGAATGAAGTATGTAGGAGGCCTGAAAGCATTGGTATGGCAAAAGTGCGGAACTTCATGAAAGAATTGAGAGCGATGTGTATGCAAGGGGTCCCACCATTTCAGGAAGTGTTGATTGTAGTGAGTCGTTTGTATGGAGTGATTGTTTATGTGCACTTTGGTGGTGAGAGGCCGATTGTGTACAAGGATGAGAAGATGAAGGGTTTGAATCCTAATGTGATACATCTGCAATGTTTGAGCGGTGTGCACTACAATTGGGTGATTGAAAAGTGTTCATATATAAGAGAGAAGAATGATTGTCTGGATGAAGATGAGTGTGTGGTGAGTGATGATATGGGCGTTAATGACAGTGTGGATATCAGTGCTGATGTTGGTGTGCTTGTTCCTTCTGTGTATTGCGAACATGGTGGACCTGATATGATGGAAGCGAGAGTGAAAGTTGGTGAAAGGTTGTTCTGTGGTTTGATTGATACTGGAGCGCAAGTGTCTTTAGTAAATGAGAGGATTCTGAGTAAGTATGATGAGTTTAAATGTTGCGAGCATAAACCTGTGAAGTTACGGATAAGTGGATTAGGGAATGGCATGATAGCGGCATGGGAACAGATTGGTCTGAAAGTGAGTTTGGGTAATGGTGTGAATGTGAAGCATGACTTTGTGATTCTGAAGGATGAGCAAATGTCGTGTTGTTTCTTGCTTGGAGTCAGTTAAGGAGATGGAGAGAATCTCCTGACTACCTGGTGAGCCATCCGGTGTATGGACTGTGTAGAGAGAGAGGTAAAGTGCATGATGATGAGATTGAATGTGATAGTATGGATCTGTCTGGGAAAGAGCTAGTCTTAGTCTCGAGGAGTAGAAAGCGTACAAAGAAGAGTGAAAGGAAGAATGCAAGTATGAATGAAAGTAAGTCTGAGCAGAGTGTTTCTGGTATGGGGGATCTTGAAAGGGAGATTGAGTTTTTGCGTAATCAGGTGAGTGATTTGGCTGGTATAAGTAGACGAGTGAGTGAGCTGCCTGTGCCTGATTTTTCTGGTTTTGGGAACAGTATGAATGATAGTGTGTTTGGGCAGAATGAACCTAGTGTGGCTGATTTTTCGGGTTTTATGAATGGTAATAGTAGGGGTGAGTTTGATGTAGTGAATGATGAAGTGGGTGATTTTTCAGGTTTCTGGTGGGAACCAGTCAAAGAGGTTTCTGGTATGCCTGTTACAAATACAGGGGATGTGAGTGACCTGTCTGTTTCGCAAGAATGTACTTTGAGTTGGATGAGAGCTGTGAGTGAGGAACTGATGAATGGGGGTATGATGAGTGAAGGTTCTGAACGGAAGAGTATGAAAGAATTCTGTCGTGAGATGGGAGAACTGGTAATGAGGGCTAAAAGTATGGTGGACGATATGATAAATAGTGTGACGATGAGACTGACAGGATGACTGACGAACAAACCCGACCAATTGCTACACGTAGCCAGGGACCAGTAGAAGAGTGTGAGTGGGTGCAGAAGGGTGTGATTGAGCACAAGTGGTACCGTGAAGAGTGATTGAAAGGGTTTTGTGAGTGACTGGTCAAATGGCTTAAGGAAGGAGGGGTGTGGTGGAGCGAATGTGAGTGTGTGTAAAAGGGCCATTCTCCCACCCCTTTTCTCAGTACCCTCTCCCTCCCTCTGTAAGAATGTGTGTGAATGGGAATGGGTTTGTTTTGTTTTTGTTTATTTTATGTATAAAATGATTACCATGTTTTTCTTTCTTTCCAGGTGCCATATTCTGGAAAGATAGTAGCTAGTTTTGATATATCACTATAATTAAAACAAGATTGTACTTTGTTTAAAATATAATCTTTTATCAAAGGATTATATTTTGAGGATTGTTTGGATATACATTTAGAGAGAGTGGAAGCTTGGACGGATGGCAAGAAGGGTTCTCTAGACGAGTGCTCCACCCAGCCCTGAGACGGAGGGCTTTCATACCTCGCTAGACACCTGGACCACCATACCCGCATTGGCTGACAATCCTGCCTCCTTTTATGTTAGCCTACTACCACCCACCTCCAGCACACAAGTGATAGCGCGTGCCCCTTTTTGTTCGGTTGTTGTTGTGTTTTTTATGTTTTGTGTAGATATATTTAAGTAAATTTGTTGTATTCGCCTGTTATAAAATTCTCTTTTGGTATCTTATTTGGATTGGGGAATTTGGCCTCATTTTGAAGTGTGCACACTTCCCTTGTAAATATAAATTACTGTAACTATCATTGTACTTTTTTTGTAAGTAAAGGGACTGTATATACAATCCGTTTCATTCTCCCTCGATTTCTCACATCCGGACAGTGTAGGAAGCGGGTTGGATCGATTGGGATTAGAGATATATTTTCGGCCCGCTACAACACCTCTTTTCTGATTGGTTGATTTCAAAGACTTCAATTTGAGATACTAAACACTTCAGAGTTTCATGTAAAATTATATAAGCCACACCTGATCTTATTTTAACAAGATTGGTGTACTTTCTATATGACAAACGTGGGTTGGTCATTGTAGCTCGCCATGGCAAACTTATGACTGATGCATGTTTGTCATTGTAGGGAAGGGGTTAAATGGGGAAAAGTATGGTAATTTTTAAGGAGAGCGGTGCAGGATATTTTAGCTTATTTTGGGGGGGGGGGACTAGATTTTAGCTGTTTTTAACCTTTTTCTACTTAAGTAATTATATTAAACTTATATAAACTAACAACATAGAAACCAACTTTAAAAAAAAAAATCTACCCCTAACTCTGCTAAAATATTATGCGCTGCTATCCTTGAAAATTAACAGTACAATAAAGGATATTGAAATGAAAAGGGAAGATATACCTTAGAAGAAACAACAAAAAAAGAGTACCTCTATATTAGTCAATATTATCACTATATTCATATTCACTAATCAAAGGCTCATTATAAACCTTTTCTTTTTTTAATATTAGGATTTGATTTTTATACCTGATAAATCTCTCTCTCCAAACCCAACTCTTAGTTAGGCTTATGATCGCCTAAACTCCCCTTAGGCCTAGTACTGAGATAATTTCTAAGCTCAGTGGCTAACTGCTCCAGCATAGCTATCCTTTCTAAATCCTGTATTCTTCCCTCCTCTCTAATACCACTACATTTTCTCACAGCCTATATACAATGCAACCAGTTTCTACTACTCTCTCTCCACATGCAGTACAAACCATCCAAGATTCATGCTCACTTTCACCCTTATGCTCATCCTCAGTCATCCACCTTTTAACTCATTGCACTCAGCCATTTGTACCATATTAATATTTTAAAAAAAGTTCTTGACTTTAATTGGCTTTCTGTGGTTAGATACTTAGAATGATGTTTGTCTAGGCCATGTATGTAAATGTGCAATTGCTCTTTTCTCTTCCTTTATATCTGATGAATGTGATATGGAGTAGTTTGGCTTTGACGCTGTAGCATAAGCAACCCCCTCCCCCCTGCATCCATCTTCACGACTAAACTTGTTTCACTATACTACTCAGTATTAGAGATGTGTTGCATCAAGGCCATGATATTTAGTGACTCACAAAGCACCCTGAGTGCTCTCAGGTCATTGGAATCTCCACACTTTCCAGTTCTCTTTATCCATGATGTCACAAGTCAGGAGGTGGGTGTTGAAATTATTTTATGCCTGGTTCCTGGACATGTGGGGAATGAGGCTGCCAAAGAGTTTGCATTGACCATAACATTGTTTTGTTTTCTTTCTTTTTTTTATAGGTTTTTCTTTGCTTTGTGTTTTTTATGTAGCCTAAATACTAATTTTATTTCAGCAACTATACACTTGGTTGCAGTCACCAGATGAATGTGATGTGAGCTATTTATTGCAAAAGTTCTATTGCATGTGTATACCATTTAGTAGGTATCAATTACATTAGTATTTATCATCCATTGCAGCTACTAATTTTCATCCATTTTTTCAGGGATTAATGTAAAATTAATGGAGTTTAAAGTGATGAAATGTAAAAAAGAAAATTGTCATTTAATATTGAAAAATGAAGAACTTTGTTAAAAGAAATGTAATCAGGGTCTGCAGTGGCTATGTCTGTCAGCCACCAAGAAACAAATGTGGATGTAGGCATAAGTAGGGAAAAGAAACTACTTTCCAATAAAATATTGGATAAGAAGGTAAGTTGTGATTTATTAAACTATGCCAGGGAATCGCTTGTTGTTGGGCAGGTGTAAGAGAATAGGTAAAGCAATCAGTGCTGGTTTTAGGCCTCATTGTCAATGAGAAGTTTTGATGCAAGCTTCACATTTCTTACCTCTCCTTGAGCCTCTTAAGCCATTTGCCCATACTAAATAGGGTGCTGACTGATGTCCACTGCTACACCTCTACAGTGCCTTAGTTCAGTTCAAACTGTAATTTCTCTATGCAGTATACAACTCTGCATCCCTCTCTGCCACCAGATTCCATGACACAACTCTTAATTTAGGACTTCAGTTGGCCACAGGTGTGTGTGTGTGTGTTTTCCCTCTTCTTCTTCTTGTTTTCCAGTATTCTGTGAGTAATGTAAAGTCATCCCTATCCGATAATGTACCTTCCTCTCTTTGAAAATCTTGATTCAATTTTGTTGGATGCCAACACTTTGTCTTCTTGCTGGTTGCCACCTAAGACCACTAGCACTTCATCCCCATCTAAATGGTGGCATACCTGGTTCATGCCGCTTCCATCGTCTTGTTTTAGTGATATTCAGCACTTGGGATGCTGATAGGAATACTGCAAAGTTTACATATCCACAGCTGTGTTGATTGTGTCAGCTCAACTAAATACACCTCCTTTTCCTCTGTTTAATGACTTCTTTATATCACATATGAAAACTAACCTTGTTGATGATGGGGAGATGCCAGTTATTTTCCACCATACACAGTGCATTATTTATTTGTACACATGAGCCCTGTCACCAACTGCTCTCATTATTTATTTGTACACATGAGCCCTGTCACCAACTGCTCTCATTATTTATTTGTACACATGAGCCCTGTTGCCAACTGCTCTCATTATTTATTTGTACACATGAGCCCTGTCACCAACTGCTCTCATTATTTATTTGTACACATGAGCCCTGTCACCAACTGCTCTCATTATTTATTTGTACACATGAGCCCTGTCACCAACTGCTCTCATTATTTATTTGTACACATGAGCCCTGTCGCCAACTGCTCTCATTATTTATTTGTACACATGAGCCCTGTCACCAACTGCTCTCATTATTTATTTGTACACATGAGCCCTGTCACCAACTGCTCTCATTATTTATTTGTACACATGAGCCCTGTCACCAACTGCTCTCATTATTTATTTGTACACATGAGCCCTGTCACCAACTGCTCTCATTATTTATTTGTACACATGAGCCCGTTGCCAACTGCTCTCATTATTTATTTGTACACATGAGCCCTGTCACCAACTGCTCGCATTATTTATTTGTATACATGAGCCCTGTCTCCAACTGCTCTCATTATTTATTTGTACACATGAGCCCTGTCACCAACTGCTCGCATTATTTATTTGTATACATGAGCCCTGTCTCCAACTGCTCTCATTATTTATTTGTACACATGAGCCCTGTTGCCAACTGCTCTTATTATTTATTTGTACACATGAGCCCTGTCACCAACTGCTCTTATTATTTATTTGTACACATGAGCCCTGTCACCAACTGCTCTCATTATTTATTTGTACACATGAGCCCTGTTGCCAACTGCTCTCATTATTTATTTGTACACATGAGCCCTGTCACCAACTGCTCTCATTATTTATTTGTACACATGAGCCCTGTCACCAACTGCTCTCATTATTTATTTGTACACATTAGCCCTGTTGCCAACTGTTCTTATTATTTATTTGTATACATGAGCCCTGTCACCAACTGCTCTCATTATTTATTTGTACACATGAGTCCTGTTGCCAACTGCTCTCATTATTTATTTGTACACATGAGCCCTGTCACCAACTGCTCTCATTATTTATTTGTACACATGAGCCCTGTCACCAACTGCTCTCATTATTTATTTGTACACATGAGCCCTGTTGCCAACTGCTCTTATTATTTATTTGTATACATGAGCCCTGTCACCAACTGCTCTCATTATTTATTTGTACACATGAGCCCTGTCACCAACTGCTCTCATTATTTATTTGTACACATGAGCCCTGTCACCAACTGCTCTCATTATTTATTTGTACACATGAGCCCTGTCACCAACTGCTCTCATTATTTATTTGTACACATGAGCCCTGTCACCAACTGCTCTCATTATTTATTTGTACACATGAGCCCTGTCACCAACTGCTCTCATTATTTATTTGTATACATGAGCCCTGTTGCCAACTGCTCTCATTATTTATTTGTACACATGAGCCCTGTCACCAACTGCTCTCATTATTTATTTGTACACATGAGCCCTGTCACCAACTGCTCTCATTATTTATTTGTACACATGAGCCCTGTCACCAACTGCTCTCATTATTTATTTGTACACATGAGCCCTGTCACCAACTGCTCGCATTATTTATTTGTATACATGAGCCCTGTCACCAACTGCTCTCATTATTTATTTGTACACATGAGCCCTGTCACCAACTGCTCTCATTATTTATTTGTACACATGAGCCCTGTCACCAACTGCTCTCATTATTTATTTGTACACATGAGCCCTGTCACCAACTGCTCTCATTATTTATTTGTACACATGAGCCCTGTCACCAACTGCTCTCATTATTTATTTGTACACATGAGCCCGTTGCCAACTGCTCTCATTATTTATTTGTACACATGAGCCCTGTCACCAACTGCTCGCATTATTTATTTGTATACATGAGCCCTGTCTCCAACTGCTCTCATTATTTATTTGTACACATGAGCCCTGTCACCAACTGCTCGCATTATTTATTTGTATACATGAGCCCTGTCTCCAACTGCTCTCATTATTTATTTGTACACATGAGCCCTGTTGCCAACTGCTCTTATTATTTATTTGTACACATGAGCCCTGTCACCAACTGCTCTTATTATTTATTTGTACACATGAGCCCTGTCACCAACTGCTCTCATTATTTATTTGTACACATGAGCCCTGTTGCCAACTGCTCTCATTATTTATTTGTACACATGAGCCCTGTCACCAACTGCTCTCATTATTTATTTGTACACATGAGCCCTGTCACCAACTGCTCTCATTATTTATTTGTACACATTAGCCCTGTTGCCAACTGCTCTTATTATTTATTTGTATACATGAGCCCTGTCACCAACTGCTCTCATTATTTATTTGTACACATGAGCCCTGTTGCCAACTGCTCTCATTATTTATTTGTACACATGAGCCCTGTCACCAACTGCTCTCATTATTTATTTGTACACATGAGCCCTGTCACCAACTGCTCTCATTATTTATTTGTACACATTAGCCCTGTTGCCAACTGCTCTTATTATTTATTTGTACACATGAGCCCTGTCACCAACTGCTCTCATTATTTATTTGTATACATGAGCCCTGTTGCCAACTGCTCTCATTATTTATTTGTACACATGAGCCCTGTCACCAACTGCTCTCATTATTTATTTGTACACATGAGCCCTGTCACCAACTGCTCTCATTATTTATTTGTACACATGAGCCCTGTCACCAACTGCTCTCATTATTTATTTGTACACATGAGCCCTGTCACCAACTGCTCTCATTTAATCCTCAGCAAATCTCAAAAGTGCCTATGCCACCGAGAGACACTAATCAAGAGCTTGATGTAGCTCTTGGGTCAGTGGCACCTCTGTTTCCACCCTTGAGGATACCTTCTTTCAACATTTGTCACCATGCTTTGCTCCCAATGCTTCTACAGCACTGGAAGTATTATGTTCAAACTCTTTTGAGCATATGCAGTGTCATACTGGAGCCATGCCCGTGTATGCTATGCAAAGCTGCTGCGAGTTAGGAAGTTGTGAAGATTGTTGTCTGCTGGGTTCCTACATATGTAGGAATGTGAGGGAAATGAACAAGTGATAAGTGCACCAAACATTCTGCATAGACTATATGACTGGACCAGTGTTTCTCTTTTTCCCATTAACTGCATGGCAGGAATCAGGTTGTGGTCAATGTGTAAATGAATGGTATGAGTGAGCCATTCTTTACATTTTTCCACTATAGATTTTTACCACTTTCTCCGAATCTTTCCTTTTACCCTACTTTTCTTTGTGTGAAAAAGAGAATGAGCAGATTAGATAGAAGAGGGTTAACTTGGGGTTGGATTTGTAAAAATTCATAATTCTTATTTATACAGATTTCTTTTTTGCAAGGTATTTAAATTTGATAGCCAAGGCCCATTAAAAGGGGTAAATTTAATCAATTTAAGTAAACTTTACTAAAATCTTTTTAATTAAAGATGTGAGAAGTTATGTATAGTTTACCACATATGGGTGAGTGGCTTAGTTTTTGTGTGGAGGGGGGTGGTTTTGAAAGTCTACCTGTATGTATTAGCATCTTGAATGTGTTATTTTTATTTGTTTTTAATGCCCAGACCAAGTTAACCAAAATTTTGTAGTGTGTGCCTCGTGTCATGAGTATCAAACCATCAGGACTAACGCTGGTCTGTGTCCCGAGTTGGTTGTCCGCTATTATTCGTGTCAGGTGGATGCCCCAAAGCACTATACTTGTAATATGTCATTATTCTTGTTAGGCAGATGCCCCAAAGCACTATACTTGTAATATCTGCCATTATTTGTGTCAGGCGGATGCCCCAAAGCATTATACTTGTAATATGTTATTATTCTTGTAATATGTTATTATTCTTGTTAGGCAGATGCCCCAAAACACTATACTTGCAATATGTCATTATTCGTGTAAAGTGGATGCCCCAAAGCGCTATACTTGTAATATCTGCCATTATTTGTGTCAGGCGGATGCCTCAAAGCACTCTACTTGTAATATGCCATAATTCTTGTTAGGCGGATGCCTCAAAGCACTATACTTGTACTATCTGCCATTATTGGTGTCAGGTGGATGCCCTGAAGCACTATACTTGTAATATCTTCAGTCAACTTTGCCTTCCCATTTCTCCTTACAGTTCTGTCACTATTTTGGTGGGGTATAATGGATACTTGTATTGATTTGAGAAGTATGTTTTATCATGGCTATATTTTGTACTGGTCTTTATAGTCTAAATTTTCTTATTACCTTATTTTTACTGTATATTTTTATGATAATATTGTGTTGAGAGACAATTGGCAAGAACATGAAATTCTATACCATTTTGCTGTGGATCTTTCCCACAATACTGGACTGGCTTTGAGTCATTTTCTGTTGCCTCTGAATCAGGCACACCTGCTGGTCACGTTGCCATTTCTATGCAAAAGGGGTACCCAGTGGAGACTGTTACACCTACAGCCGTGGTAAAATGCCTGGAGACACCATGTTTTTTGAGCGTATTAATGTGTAGTGTGTTTAGCATGATGCAGTCACAGTGCGTATAAATTTTTTTCTAGAAGTATCTGGCATCTTTGGCAATGGTCTGTGCTGCCAATGACACTCAGTGCTACGCTAGATGTGAGCAGGGAATGTTGTGTCTCCTCCATACTGCATCAATAATCTGCAGCTTTTTGTTGTTAGTGGTTCCTGCTCAATATTTTCCTATGTTCATTTTGAAATGTCTGGGAAGTACTATACTGCTGAGGAGAAAGCCTGTATTCTTGTGTGGAGACAAGAAAATGTCCCGATTAAGATGATATGTGAATGTACAGGAAGAACAAAAGCAACCATATTGAGGCTGCTGGTAGCAGCCCGGGAACTCCCACCCAATGCCATTCCCTAGCACAAATTCAGCGGTGGAAGGCGAAGGAAGACTTCTGCTGCTACAGATGTCCTCATGAAGAGAGAATTGGAGGAGGACCCTCGACTGACAGCGCCCGAATTGAAGGAATTGCATCTGAGACTGCTACAAAACATCGCTGTTTGAACCATTTGGCATCGGCTGCAGAAGGACTTGGGGCTTCCATGCTGTAAAGCCGCCGCAAAACCATTTATAAATGACCGCATGAAGAAACAACGTCTTGCATTTGCAAAGAAATATGGACATCAGCACAGTGGAGGAAGGTAATGTTTTCCAACGAAAGCAATTTCTAGGTGTTTCGTTGGGGTCTATCACAGTTCGACGTCCGTCATTTTCCGATCAGTACAACCCAAGATACACTGTTCCGGCAGTTAAACCCCCCGATTCAGTGATGATTTGGGGTTCTTTTTCTGGTGAGAAGGGAAGGACAGGCCTTTAATTCCTTCCAAAAGATGAACGCTGATCAGTATATTGACATTCTGAATGACCATATGTTGGAAATGTTCACTATTCATGAGTGTGAAATCTTTATGCATGACAGTGCTCCTTGCTATACGGCCAAGAAGGTCACGAAGTTGAAGTGGCTCCAGGAGAGACAGATTGAGGTGTTAGAGTGGCCTGGGAATAGTCAATTAGCGACTGATTTGGACTTGTGTTGTGCCTTAAATCTTGTTTCGGTCTGTTGATTTATTTTTTAGATTATTTTATAGTTCTTCACCACAGAATCAATGAAAGTTAAGTTGCTCTTTTTTTTCTTATTACTACTTAAGTTCTTTCTTTGTTTGAATGAGTGATGGAGTTTGGGGATGAAAGTGAGCATGAGTGTCGGAATGTATGCATTGGTTGTGGTGTAGTTAGTGAGGGGGTATACATGTGTTGTATGTGGGCTGCGTGAATGCATTGTAGAGTTAGAGGGGATGAGAATGCAGGATTTAGACAGGATATGTAGGCTGGAGGGGTTAGTTTCTGAGCTCAGGAGGGAACTTAGTGTTAGGCCTAGGGCTGGGAATAGGTTAGGTGGTGAGGTAGGCCAGATGTTTCAGGTGAAGGTAGAGGGCCGGTGGAGGAGGTAGGATATGATAGTTCTAGGGATAGTGAAGTTAGCCCCCTTAGATTAGTTAGAAATAGGCCTAGTGAGGATGGGGGACAGTGGAGAGTGGTTAGGAAATGTGTAGCTAGGGAGGTCTCTCCTGTTCTTTGTGAGAATAGGGTTGCCTCTGTTGTGGTTAGCCAGGGGGAGAATAGGTGTGTGAGTCAGAGGGACACAGAACCTATTAGCTTAACTAATAGATTCAGTGCCCTAAGAGAGGAAGTAACTGGAAGTGATATGACTGATGGGGCTGGGGGTGGAGATAGAGTGACTGGTAGTTTTAATGAGAATAGGAGTGGGGATGGAGTTAGGTCTGTGTGGGTTAGCAATAGGAGTCTGACTGAAGTGCTTGTGATGGGTGATTCGCGAGTTAGATATTTAGATAGGAAGTTGAATGCAAGTAGATTGAATTGTTTGAGGGTGTGTTTGCCGGGTGCTGGAGTGAGAGATCTGTCTGATAGATATGAGGAGCTGGTGTCTGGCTGTGCAAGGGATGTAGTTGTGATTACTTATGTAGGAGTGAATGTTTTGAAGAAAGTGCGTGCATGTGAGTTACGTGAGAGGTACAAGAGGTTGATTGAAAAGGTGAACGAAAGTAGGATGAAAGGTGTTGTGACAGGTGTGCTTCCAAGAATGGATGTTGGGGTAGAATGGATGTCTCGTGCAATTGGGCTGAATGATTATGTGAGGAGGATGTGTGAGATGGAAGGCGTCATGTTTGTGGATGTGAGGGATAGTTTTGTTGGAATGAAAGAAATGTATGCGATAGATGGACTGCATTTGAGTAGGAGGGGGGGTAGATGTGTTGTGGGAGGAGTATGATCGTGTTATTAGGTCTTTGCGGGCAGGAAACTAGATACTAATAGTGGTCAGGTAATTATGAGAGGACATTATAGTACTGAAAGTAGAATAGACTTGGCAGATAACAGAAATAGGTTCCAAGGCGATAGAGGTGAGGTCATTCAGGTTGGAAGAGGTGCTTCAAGGATAGGGGGGTTAAATTGTTTCTATACAAATGCTCATAGTCTTAGAAACAAGAAGGATGAGCTATTTAGTTATATTAGCAATGAGGATATAGATATATTATGTGTTACTGAATCATGGGTTAATGAAATAGAATTTAGTGACATTATAAGTGAATTTGATTTACACGGTTATAATATGTACATTAGTCAAAGGACAGGTAGGATTGGTGGAGGAATAATTATCTATATAAAAAAAAACATTGCTTCAAGTTTAAATACTTCAATAAAGCAGGATGGAGTTGAGTCACTTTGGATAGATATTAGGTTCAGTAAAAATAGAATGGTGCATTTGGGAGCTTTTTACAGGCCACCTGGGCAGACTGATGATATAGATGAACTAATGATAAGGGAAATAAGTAAGGGATGTGAAACAGATGCAGTTATTATTGGGGACTTCAACTTAAACTCTGTGGACTGGGAAAATATGATAGGTAGGGATAGAACAAGTGGCAGGTTCATATAATGCTTTGAGGATAATTTTTTGAATCAATTTGTTAATGAGCCAATGAGGGGGCGACAATATATTAGATTTAGTACTTTCTAACAGTGATCATTTAGTTCAAGAATTGACTGTTGGGGAAGCATTGGGAAATAGTGACCATCAGATAGTTTGTTTAAACTTGAGAATTGAGAAGGGTAAAATAACCGAGAATGCTGTAAAAGTTCCAAATTTTCATAAGGGAGATTATGTGAAACTTCGAAGCTTGCTAAATTTGGTAGACTGGGATGTAGAATTCAGAGGTAAAAATGCTCATGGGATGTGGGATACTTTCAAGCATATCATAAATGTAGTCCAAGATCAATGTATCCCAATGAAGGCCATTAGGAACAAAAGTAGGAAACCATTATGGTGGAATCGGGAGATAGCTAGACAAATTTCAGAGAAGAAAAGGGCATACAAAAAATTATAGGTAGAAAATAATATTCAAAATTTAAGTGATTATAGAATGGCTAGGAAAGAGTTAAATAAGATTATAAAGAAGAACAAAAGGGTGTCAGAAATTAAATTAGCTCAGGATAGCAACAAAGATCCTAGAAAGTTCTTTAGTTACTATAAAATTAATAATAAGTCTGGCAGAGTTAAAATAGGACCTATCAAATATGAAGAGGCTGTGAGAGAAACTGATGAGGAAATAGTTGAGGTACTAAATGGTCATTTTACATCAGTATTTATAGAGGAGAAACTAAATAGTCTTATGTATAGTACTCATGGGTCAGGGAAAGAGGTGTTTACTACCATTAGTGTGGATTGGAGGATGATAAAAGGACTAATAGGTGAGTTAGATGCTACCAAGGCCTCCAGCCCTGATAATATTCATTCTAGGATACTTAAAGAAGGGGTAGAAAGTATCTCAATAGCTCTGGAGAAGTTGTATACTAGGTCACTGGAATATGGAGAAATACCTGATGATTGGAAGAGAGCGAATGTAGTCCCCATTTTCAAGAAGGGTAGTAAAGAGGATCCAAATAACTTTAGACCAGTTAGCCTAGCTCCTGTAGTCTGTAAAATTCTTGAGAAAATAGTTAAAAATGGGATTTGCTAACATCTAGAGAGGGAGGGGTTAATCAGCGATGCTCAGCATGGGTTTAGATCAGGTAGATCATGTTTGACTAATTTACTAGACTTTCTGGAGTTCGTAACAAATCAAGTAGATAAAGGAGAGAATGTAGATGTAATTTACTTGGATTTTAGTAAAGCATTTGATAAGGTACCACATAGGAGACTAGTTCATAAATTAAAAATGATTGGGATATGTGGGGGAGTTTCAAATTGGATAGCTGAGTGGCTGAAAGATAGGAAGCAAAGGGTAGTGCTAAATGGTGTAAAGTCAGAGTGTAGGGATGTTATCAGTGGGGTTCCTCAGGGATCAGTTCTCGGTCCATTATTATTTGTCATCTATATAAACAATCTTGGGGAGGCAGTTAATAAAGTGTCAATTTTTGCGGATGATACCAAATTAGCAGTTGTAGTTAAAGATATTGATGATAATTTTAAAGTGCAGGGGGATTTAAATAAATTGTTATCCTGGGCACATAAGTGGCAAATGACTTTCAACCTTGATAAGTGCAAAGTTATTAACATGGGAAAAGATAATAGAGAATTTAACTATGAAATGGATGGGCATTGGCTGAGCTCAGTAGAGGATGAGAAAGATCTAGGAGTAGTAATAGATAAGTCATTAATGTTTTCTAAGCAGTGTATTGGAGCAAGAAATAGGGCAAATAGAGTGCTGGGTTTCATTAAGAGAAATGTCAGTTACAAAAGTAAGGAGGTTATTCTTAAACTCTATAACTCTTATGTTAGGCCACATCTAGAGTACTGTATACAGGCATGGTCCCCACATTTTAAACACGATATTAACCTTCTCGAGCCAGTGCAACGGAGGGCAACAAAGATTATTCCTTCCCTGAGGCACCTTGAATATATAGATGGACTGAGGGTATTAAATATGTTCTCGTTCGAAAGGAGGTGTGTGTGAGGGGATATGATCGAGCTGTTTCAAATTTTTTCTGGAATAGATAAATTGGATATTGCAAGTTTTTTGAGTTAGATGATGGAAATTGGACTAGAGGTCACCACTTGAAAATTAAAAAGCAAGGGTGTTGGTTGGATTTAAGAAAATATTTTTTCACCAATAGAGTGGTAGACTTCTGGAACAAATTGCAGCGGAGGGTAGTAGGTAGTCCAAATTTAAATGTATTTAAGAGTAGGTTGGATGAGTTTATGGGGAGGAAAGGTTGTGATGGTTCCTAAGTTTTGTATATATTAATATTGTTTGTATATATCTATAGCTGCATGATTTAGTTCTTGACAAGCCTTGATTGGTGATACCCTTGTTTCTGGATGCTATCCTCTGGATGTAGTTTTCTTGGGAGTTTGGGTGCCTTAAAAAAAGAGGCCGTTTGACTCAGATGACCTATGATGGGCCCTTGTGGCTTTTGTCATCCGTGAAATTATGTTATGTTATGTTAACCCCATAGAGAATTGTTGGCAGAAAATGAAGAAAACCATGTGTGGGAAGAAGACTCCAAACCTGGATACCCTCCGAGCAGAGCTGATGAAGGTGTGGTGCACAGAGATGTCCTTGGATTACTTCAGGAAGCTAAGCGATTCCATGCCAAAATGCTTCAACATGGTCATCAAAAATAGGGGCAATATGATTAAATACTAAACTATGTGGTTACTATGTATTTTTTAGTACAATACTCTAATTTTCAGGCCAAAGTTTTATTTTTCCTTAAAAATGTAATAGGTCTCAAGTCATTTTGCCATGGCTATAGTTCGTAGAGATGTGCCATCCTGTTACATCTAGTTCCTAGAGGTGTGCCACCCCATTACATTAGTTCCTAGAGGCGTGCCATCCCGTTACATTAGTTCCTAGAGGCGTGCCATCCCATTACATTAGTTTCTAGAGGCGTGCCATCCCATTACATCTAGTTCCTAGAGGTGTGCCATCCCCCACTCATCCCAACTTCCAATAGGGAAGCCTCAGCTCACTAATTTGAACCAAACGTACTAATGGGGAAGTTTATGCATTCTCTATGACCCCGTAAGGGGCACGGCAATTTGCCTTCCTGACCGCCGTGCTGATGGGAGGACTCAGCGCCCCATCTGGCCCCAGCCTAGCCTCTTCTTCTTTCAAACAGCCTGTATTTCTCCCCTACTTCATCACTTTCCCTACAACCTCTCCCACAACTTTCTCTGGTCGACCTCTATTTTTACAGGGTAGATGCTGACCTTCTTCTCAGCCAACTATCCCGGATTGTGGCTGAGTGGAGTGGACAGAGGACAATAATCCCTCACCCCTGAGCTCCATTTTGGGATGGTGGGTTTTTAAATAACCTGCTTTATCCCCACCCACATCTTCCTCACTTCCTCTTCCTTTCTATTTTCAAACACTATGCATTTTATGCCATGTCCAAGGTGGAGGCACCATGCTGAGGGACTGCCAGGCCACCAGGTGGGATGGGTGGCCTTAAATGGAGGCACCTGGTTCTGCCAGCCCTGTACACACCCCTTGCAGGGTGGGCTGCTGCAAGGGGTGATGAGCAATTGCTTCCTGTAAAAAAATAGGGTCACCATGCCCAATGATGATACCCCCACAAAATCTCCCTTCAATTTCCCCTTGTCCATTGTCGGAGCCGCCTTTAGGCAGCTCCAAAGAAAAGATGGAGGTCCCCTTCTTCCCGTGTGCTCTCACAGAGGACCCTCCAAATCTCTCTAACCGGGAGGAGGCTTACTCCTCTCCTTTGCCTACGGGTGTAGGGGACTCCCCCTTAACCCCTTTTCTGGGGACTCCCCCTCATCCCCTTGTCTGGGGACTCCCCCTCACCCCCTTGTCTGGAGGTGCTTTTGGGCACCTCCCTCTTCCCAATGGCAGGCCCCCCTTTACTCTCCAAGGGGGACTTCCAAGAAAGCCAGCAGGCACCCCATAGCCGACCGCTTCCCATTGAAGTGGCTCAGTAGGGCAAACTCCCTTAAGGGGTAGAGGGAAGCCAGCCCCTATCGGTCGCTTCCTTCAAAAGACCTGCTGGTGAGAATATTGCACCTTGCCTGGGTCAAGGCCTGTGCCTCCCCAGAGTCAACTTGTGACAGTGCTGCCAATAGGACTTGTGATCCCGGGGGGGGGGGGGGAGATAGCCAATTGTAGGCCCCCCTAAGATAGATATGGTCCTTGAGGCAACCCAGATGGTAGGGCCTTCCATGGGAGTGAATCCGGGATGGGCACCAAGCACCGAACTCGAGTCCACCCCTATGCAAGGTCCTCCTCAAATGGCTAGGGTTTCCAAGGCAGTACAAGGAGGGGAGGGATCTCCTCTGACCGGTTCCCCTGTGACTGCCAGGACCTTCTCCATCTTGGACAAGGACCTTGCTGAGGCCGGTCCATCCAGCCTAGAGGCTCCTGCCAGCAGAGGGGAGAAGTTGGTTTATTGCCTGCCCTCCTCTCCTAAAAAAAAAAAAAACTAAAAAGACTGGACTCCTGTCTATCTGTGGGGTCTGCTGCCATTTTGGTAAGTGACCAAGCCAAGATCGGCACATCCAGCCCCTCTGCCCCCCGGATGAAGAGTCCCTGACTATGACCAAAAGTGCTAGAGCGCAGAGCGGAGCCTCGATTACTTCGGGGCCCCCTCATTCAGAGATTACCTGGCATTTTTTAGCCTGCTGGCTCAAATGATTCCTCGTTATTTGCTGTACTGATGGCACCATGTTGCCCTTCCCTCATTCAGAGATTACCTGGCATTTTTGAGCCTGCTGGCTTCAAACGCTTTCTCGTTATTTGCTCCACTGATGGCAGCATGTTGGCCAAGGGCAACTTGATCCATCAGAGGAGAGGATTAGCTAATGCAATTGGTAGAGAGCAGAAGGTGACCCGTTTCTCGGACGGGACCCTTCTTGCAAATGCGGAGAATCCCGCTGAGGCGGCCAAGATGAGTGCTCTTCGGACACTTCATGGCACCCCGGTGAGTGTGACGCCACACTCTACCATGAACTTCGTGAAAGGAGTAGTTTATGTGAGGGAACTCATTGACTACTCCATTGAGGACATCACCCTAGAGCTGGCCGACCATGGGACGGTCAAGGTCGAACGTGTGATGAGAAAACAGGGAGGGGCCTCGAGACCCACCCTTACACTCTTCGTCACATTCGACTGTGACAAGCTCCCTGAGTCGGTGCATGCCAGTTGGTACCGCTACAGCGTGAAGGCATTCGTGCCACTGCCGCGGCGGTGCTATTACTGTCACCGCTTCGGCCATACGAATCGTTCTTGTAGACGTGCAAAGTCGGGGTCACCCGAAGTCTTATGTAAATTGCTCCAAGGCCGCACACAATAAGTCCAAATCGTGTGTGGCCAAGTGTGTCAATTGCGGAGAGGCGCACCCCGCTTCTTCAAAGCAATGTGGTGCATATCTCCTTGAGAAAGAAATCCTGGCCATCCAGGCCCAGGATCGACTTTCATTCCGCGAGGCTAAGGACTTGGTCCTGGCGCGCCCAGCTCTGCCTGGGACGTCACATGCCTCAATAGTTAGAAAGGCACCCTCTACTGGCCCATCCAGGCCAACGAGCATGGTTGTTTCTGCGCCCATTCGGAGCCCTTCTGCGGGCTTTACTCAACCAGGGTGCTTCCCTGGTAAAGCTGGCAGCAAAAAGGGTTCACACCCAGCCCCAGCTAAAACCAGGGCTCCCCCCTCTTCCCCCAGCGTGACCGTTTCCCGTAAGGCGAAACGGCCACGTGCCTCCACCGAGTCGTTAGACTCACAGGAGGCAACACCCTTGAAGATGGTCGCTAGGCCATCTTCCGGGGTTCCTAACGCTTTCCCCTGAAAGGAGGACAGCAACAAAGGAGCTTCGGCTCCTTCGCCCACGTCCCGAGGTGGAGCGAGTGGCTCGGAGACGGTGGTTCCTCGAAAAGAGGGCCCCCCGCCTCCGAAGCAGCAACGCCCGCCTAAGGTTTCGAGGCGGAGGGAGGAAAAGACTCGCATGGCGAGCCCAACCTTCCCCAATAAGTTTTCGAAGGCGACAGCGCCTTCAGAGCTTTGTCCGGCCAACAGCGCCCGGGGTTCTGCCCCAGGGAAGCGTACGGCCATTCCCGTGAGGGTCTTCAGTTCGAGGAGGGCCCCCGCGTCTCCTCCGAGCTAGGCCTGGAGGGCATATTCCTTCAATGGAATTGCCATGGACTCCGGGCCAACTGGGAGGAGCTGCGGAGGCTCGTCTCGTCCAGTTCCCCGTTAGCTATCTTTTTGCAGGAGATTAGTGGCTGTGCAGCTGCACCTAGATAGGAGGTATACTATCATTTCTGTGTACATTCCACCGTCAGCTGACTTCGACGCGGGGGATTTCTGCCGTGTCGTGGCACGGTTGCCGAGGCCCTATCTCTTGCTTGAAGATCTGAACGGCAGGCATCCTCTCTGGGGAGATTACTCCATAAATCCCAGGGGATAAGTCCTTGCCGATCTGATCGAAGAGATTGAGATGGGTGTCCTAAACGTGGATGAGTTTACGCATCACTGTCCGAGAACCGCTTCATTTTCTTGCCTTGACCTATCTTTGTGCTCTTCGGATGCACAGCCCGATTTTGATTGGGGGGTGGTCGATGACCTCCATGGTAGTGATCACTTTCCCATTCAAATATCATTTTCAGGGCAACTGCCGCCTGAGAGACCACCTCGGTGGTGCTTGGCGCGGGCGCGGTGGCCTGCATTTCAGAAAATGACTGAATTCTCTATCTCAGTCGAGGAGTTTAGGTCGGTAGATGAGGCCGTTGAGTTCTTCTCCGGCAACCTCATCGCCGTGGGCCTGACTACTATTCCTAGGACGTCTGGCCGTTTTGCACGCCGACCACTCCCATGGTGGTCGGCCGAGTGTGAGACGGCCCTCAAACAGAAGCGTTATGCCTACATGCGCTATAAGCGCCGCCAGAACGATTTTACTGTCGCTGAATTTCGTCGGGCTAGGGCTAGGTTCCGGTATATTTCGAAGCACGCACGCCGCTTTTCTTGGCGGGCATACGTGTCTTCACTTAACGGAAAGACCCCCTTAGCTGAGGTGTGGAAGCGAGTCAAAAGGATTCGGGGCAATTTCTCGCAGGACCCCCCTCCCGTTCTCCAGGAGAATGGGACCGCAATCTCGGACCCCGCGTCCGTGGCGGAATCCTTAGCGACCGCTTTTTCCGCATTCTCTAGCCGTGGTGCTGCTCCGCCAGCATTTAATGCACGTCGTGATGTCGCGGAAGGCCGCCGGCTGGACTTTACCTCCAGAGGCGGAGATCCCTTCAACGACAAGTTTAGTGTGAGTGAGTTGCGTTCCGCTCTCGCTTCGTGCGCGGACACCGCCCATGGTCCGGACCATGTCCCGTACGCCATGCTTCGACACCTGGGTGAGCGAGGCATGGCCTTTCTGTTAGATCTGTTCAACAGGATCTAGGTGGAAGGTCTTCTCCCAGATTCCTGGCGAATCGCCACTGTGCTCGCCTTTCGCAAACCGGGGAGAGATCACTCTACTCCGACCGGTTTCCGCCTAATCTCTCTAACCTCTTGCGTGTGCAAGTTGATGGAGAAATTGGTAAATGTTAGATTAGCCTTTTTCCTGGACAGCGGAGGCCATCTGTCTTCCGCACAGTGCGGCTTCCGCAAGTTCCACTCCACGTCGGATGCTCATCTCCGACTGGAAAATGCCGTCTGCGAGGCTTTTCTTCGTAGACAGCACTACGCCACGGTCTTTTTCGATCTGGAGAAGGCCTATGATACCGCATGGCGATACGGTATCATGGAGACTCTCCACACGATGGGGGCGAGGGGACGCCTCCCAATGTTTATATCTGAATTTTTGCGAGATCGTCGATTCCGCATACGGGTGGGGGGAGCCCTCTCCGGCCCAAAGGAGCAGGAAGAGGGTGTCCCGCAGGGAAGTGTCCTCAGTCTCACACTCTTTGCCCTGAGCATCAACGGCATCACCTCGGTGCTGCCGGAAGATGTTCTCGCTACGCTCTACGTGGACGACCTTTCGATCTCTTTTGGCGCGGCCCAGATGCCAACTGTGGAGCGTCGACTCCAACAGGCATTGAACCGCGTCTCTCGCTATGCCGAAGCGCACAGGTTTCGGTTTTCTTTGGCCAAGACTAAGGTGGTGCACTTCTGCCGCCATCCACGGCTTCACCCCGACCCAGATTTGTTTCTTAATGGGGTGCGCCTGGATGTGGTTGAGTCGCACCGTTTCCTTGGTCTTGTATTCGACCGACGCCTCACCTGGGAGGCTCATATTCGCAGCCTTAGGGTCTCTTGTACCCGCGCCATGGACATTCTCCGTTCCGTGACGTTCAGCGCTTGGAGCGCTGATAGGGCTACTTCCCTACTTTTTTATCGATCCTTTGTTCGTTAGAAGCTCGACAACGGATGCTAGTTTTTCATCCGCAGCCGAGCGTTTATTGCGGAAGGTGGATTCGAACAACCACACCGGCCTTCGCCTTGCGACCGGTGCCTTCCGCACTTCCCCCATTGAGAGCCTGTTGGTCGATGCTGGGGAGATGCCACTCGCTCTGCGCCGCGTGTAGTGCATCACCCGCCTGTACGCGCGAGCCCGGCGCCTCCCTCAGTCGCCAACAGCTCTCACTGCTTCCGCAGCTGATCTCGATGGTGCCTATGCCGCCGAGAGACGCCAGTCATACCCTAAGCCCTTTGGGTTTAGGGCCAGGAAACTCCTTCGAGAGGTAGATATAGCTCTCGGTCCGGTGGAGCCCCTGGTTCTGCCCAGGACACCACCCTGGAGGGTACCACATTTGGCTATTTGTCGCCACGCCTCTGCTCTCAAAGCTTGTACGGCGCCGAGAGTATTGCGTTCGACCTTTTTGGAGCACACATCGTGTCACGTTGGAACCGTGCCAGTGTATACGGATGGCTCCAAGTCACATGAGGGGGTCGGCTTCCACGCCGTATCCCCTCTGTTTGAAGTCAGCGGGGCTCTACCAGGTGCTGCGTCTGTCTTCACGGCCGAGCTGGTGGCAATACACCACTCGGTACGGGAGATTACGTGACGTGCCCGGTTTGGAGACCGGATTGTGATCTATAGCGACTCACAAAGCGCCCTGAGTGCTCTCGGGGCATTGGAATCTCCGCATCCCCTGGTTCGCGAAATCCGTGATGCCATGGTTTTGGCAAGCCGGGCAGATGTCGAGATTATCTTCTGCTGGGTTCCTGGACATGTAGGAATTGCGGGGAATTAGGGCGCCAAAGAGTCCGCAACGACTCTGCGACCGGACCAGTGTTTCGCTCTTCCTCACACTGACTACATGGCAGGAATACGGGCAGCTCTTCGGACTGCTTGGCAAAGAAGATGGGAGACGGTTGAAGGAAAATTAAAGTTGCGTGCCATTGCGGCGCGACTGTTCCCATGGACCTATCCCCCAATGCCGCGACGGCTTCAGGTCGCTTTCTGTCGTCTCCGAATCGGACACACTCGTGTGACGCATCGCTATTTGATGGAGCGCTCGCCTGTGCCCTATTGCAACGACTGCGTCGTACCCCAGACTGTTCGGCACATTCTTGTCGAATGTCCCAGTCTGGGTGATCTTCGCGCACGTTACCTCTCCCGGTACCGGGATGGGCGGGGTTGCTACCGCCTGTCCTTTGTACTCGGGACGAGTGCGTGCACATTGACTGGTGGACTTGTTGACTTTTGGGTTGAGGCCGGCCTTCTCCCTTTCATTTAACCAGGTTTAATTGTTGTTTTTGTTATTGTTTTGTTATTGTTATTTCTTTTTATTGTTGTTTCCTGTTCAAATTTTTTAAAGTAGCCTAGAACTAGGCTGTTTGTTTACGGCGACTTATGCCTAAGTCGGCAGTCGCCAGACAGCACCTTAAAAAAAAAGAAAAAAGAAAAAGTTATTTATTTTTATTTTCTTTAGCTTGTGTCCTGCCTTTGCTCCTTTTTATCATTATTTACTTCTTTTTAATATAGTCTAGTATTAGTCTTTCCGCCAATTATAGCAACTTTTGCCCTAGTTGGCTTTTGAAATAAAAAACAAAACAAACTTAACTGCCATGCTGGCTGCCAGGCCACTAAAATTCTTGGGGTTGAAATCCTGGCCTTCCTCTTGATGAATAGTATATTCTTAGGGTCAAGATCCTGGCCTTCCTCTTGATGAATAGTATATTCTTAGGGTCGAGATCCTGGCCTTCCTCTTGATGAATAGTATGATCTAATAAGGAAATCCACCTTGTCACTCTGCCTCTCTGGTTGCTCAGTTGGAAGCTGTGTCCTTTGGTGAGAGACCGCTCCTCTGGGCAACTTCTGGCCAGTGTGTGTTGCTGCACAGGTGTCAACATCATTAATGCACCCAGGGTGGAGAGTTGAAAAGTCCAGAAATCTGGCTTATGTTTAGGATATTGGTCACAAGCTCAGGAAATTTTGTGAGTTGGCAGAGTCTCGAAACTTGACAACATCTGGGACTATCCCTCTTAGCAAATCCTTGCACAACCTTCATGTTGGGGCAGATAAGATATTCCATGACAACACTACTGATTGGTGGAAAGGAGCCTTTTCCTGTTGTTATCTTTGGGGCCACCTGCAGGCAGCTCCACCTCTGATGGAGGAGACCCCACTCCAAGATTCTTCAAGTGGACACAGCATTGCTCCCTCCATTGCCTCCAGGTTTAGGGCCTTCTCCCTTACTCCCTTTTGGAGAATTAGTTGGCTTCAGGCAAGCCCCACATTCAAGAGTCTCCCTTCTCTTTCTAAGGGGACCACAAATACCAGATCCTAGGATTGTGACAGATGGGAGCCACCTACCCCTTTGGGCCAATGGAGGGTGGTATGCCGGCTCCACTGATGTCTACGATGGGCCATAGCCCTTATGATTCCTCACTCAAGATACCCAACACTTCTGGAGGAGATGGCCACTTGGAGGCCCCTACTAAGGTAGCTGAGATGTGGCTCCCATTCCATTCAGTCCACATTGTGATGTTACTTAACCCTGGATAGGTAACCTTGGTGCATAAGTGCACCAAGCGGCGCACAAAAACCTAAGTTTTTTTTCCGGTGTGCGCATCTATACGATACCTCAGGGTGATCTGTTTTACCCGGAGCCATTAGTTCTTGTTTTCTTTAACCTTTCCAATGCAGTCTTAGATAAATGCGAAATATCTTGAAATAAGGAGATTTAGATTCTGACCAATACGACCTGAGTTATTCAAGGTCAAAATCAGTGTAGCATATCTGCAACCACGTTACCTAAATTGTGACGCCAATTTGACAACCTGTCCAGGGTTAAGGCCACTGACTGGACATTACATCTAGAGACCTGAGAAACCTTCAATGACAGCTTTACATTGAATGAGTTGGGTTCTGCTCTGCTACATGTGTGGACACCACCACTGGTACAGCCACTGTCCCATATCCCATGCTTCGACAGTTAGGGGAGTGAGGCATAAGATTCCTGCAGGATCTGGACAGAGGGTATCCTCCCAAACTCCTCACAAATGGCCACTGTGCTCACTTTCCGTAACCAGGGAGAGATCTCTACCATGACTGGTTTCTGCCCAATCTCTAAACTCCTGCTTGTGCAAGTTGCTGGAGAAATTGGTGAAGGTTAGAGCTGCCTTCTTCTTGAATAGCAGAGGACAGCCACTTTTCTTGTGCACAGTGCGGTTTCCACAAGTTCCACTCCATGTTGGATGCTCTGCTCCGAGTGGAAAATGCTGTCTTCAAGGCCTTCCTTCATAGACTGCACTATGTCACAGTGAATTTTAATCTGGAGAAAGCCTATCAAATAACATAGAGATATAATACATCCTAGTGACCAGTGCCTTCCACACATCCCCCATTGAGAGCCTACTCTTGTAAGCTGGAGACATGCCACTAGCTCTGCGCTCATAAGGAGTGCGGCGATTTGCCTTTCTGGTCGCCATGCTGACGTGACTCAGCGCCCTGTCCGGCCCCAGCTTAGCCTCTTCTTCTTTCAGACATCCTGTATTTCTCCCCTACTTCGTCACTTCCCCTACAACCTCTCCCATAACTTTCTCTGGTCAGCCTCTAATTTCACAGGGTAGATGCTGACCTTTTTCTTAGCCAACTATCCCGGATCGGGGCTGAGGGAAAAGGGGACAATAATCCCTCACCCCTGAACTCCATTTTGGGATGGTGGGTTTTTAAATAACCTGCTTTATCCCCACCCACATCTTCCTCACCTCCTCTTCCTTTCTATTTTCAAACACTATATATTGCACCCCTTACAGGGCGGGCTACTGCAAGGGGTGATGAGGGATTGCTTCCCATAAAAAAATAGGGTCACCATACCCAATGATGCTACAAAAAATATATATCCCCTCAATTTCCCCTTGTCCACCATCGGAGCCACCCTCGGGCAGCTCCACGATAAAAAATGGAGGTTCCTCCCCCCCACCTGTGGTCTCACAAGGGACCCTCCAAATATCTCTAACCGAAAACCAGGCTTACTCCTCTCCTTCGCCTATGGATGTAGGGGACTCCCCCTCACACCCTTGTCTGGAGGTGCTTTTGGGCACCTCCCTCTTCCCAGCATGGGTCCCCCATTTACTTTCCAAGGGGACTGCCAAGAAAGCCAGCAGGCAGCCCATAACCGACCGCTCCACATTGAAGCGGCTTGGTAGGGCAAGCCCCCTTAGGGGGGAGAGGGAAGCCAGGCCCCATTGGTTGCTGCCCTCAAAAGACCTGCTGGTGAGAATATTGAACCTTGCCTGGGTCAAGGTCTGTGCCTCCCCAGACTCGACTTATGACCGCTGCCAATGAGACCTGTGTTGTCCTGGGGCGAGGATGGCCAACTGGAGGCCCCCCCTAAGATAGCCATGGTCCTTGAGGCAACCCAGCCTCAGACGGTAGGGCCTTCCATGGGAGCGAATCCGGGCTCGGCACCAAGCACCGAACTTGAGTCCGCCCCTATGCAATGTCCTCCTCAAATGGCTGGGGTTTCCAAGGCAGTACAAGTAGGGGAGGGATCTCCTCCGACCGGTGCCCCTGCGACTGCCAGGACCTTGTCCATCTCAGAGAAGGACCTTGCTTAGGCCAGTCCATCCAGCCTGGGGGCTCGTGCCAGCGGAGGGGATAAGTGGGTTCATTTCCCGCCCTCCTATTCTAAAAAGGTTAAAAAAAAAGAAGAAGAAGACCCTTGGCTCCTCTCCATCCGAGGGGGCTGCAGGGATTGATGGGTCTGCTGCCATTTTAGTAAGCGACCAAGCCAAGATCATCACATATGGCCCCTCTGCCCTCCTGTGTGCGGAGCCCCTGACTATGACCAAAGGTGCTAGAGCGCAGAGCGGAGCCTCGTTTACATCGGGGCCCCTCATTCAGAGATTACCCAGCGTTTTTGAGCCCGCTGGATTCAAACACTTACTGATGACACCGTGTTGGCTAAAGGTAACATGATCCATCAGAGGAGAGCTTTAGCTAGTGTTATTGGTAGAGAGCCGAAGGTGACCTGTTTCTAGGATGAGAGCCTTCTGGCGAATGCCTCCAAAGTGGCCATGATAAGTGCTCTTCAGACACTTGATGGCACCCCATTGAGTGTGACGCCACACTCTACCATGAACTTTGTGAAAGGAGTAGTTTATGCGAGGGAACTCGTGGACTACTCCATAGAACATATCACTCTAGAGCTGGCTGACCACAGGACAGTCAAGGTCAAGCTGGGTTCCTGTACATGTAGGGACTGCGGGGAATGAGGGCACCAAAGAGTCTGCGAGGACTCAGTGACCGGACCAGCGTTTTGCTCTTCCTCACACCGACTACATGGCAGGAACACGGGTAACTCTTCAGGCTGCATGTCAAACAGGATGGGAGACGGTCGAAGGGAACTTAAAGTTGCGTGCCATTGCACCGCGACTGTTCCCTTGGACCTACCTCCAATGCCGCGAGAGCTTCAGGTTTTTTCTGTCATCCCCAAATTGGATACACTCACGGGATGACTGCCATTTGATGGAGTGCTCACCTGCGCCCTACTGTGAAGACTGCATTGTCCCCCAGACTGTTTGACACATTCTTGTTGAATCTCCCAGTCTGGGCGATCTCCGTGCAAGTTACCTGTTACCTGTCCCAGTACCAGGATGGGCGGGGTCGCTACCACCTGTCCCTTGTACTCGGGACGGATTCATGCACAGCGACCTGTGGACTTTTAGACTTTTTGGAGGAGGCCGGCCTTCTTCCCTTTATTTAAATAGTTGTTTTTTTCTTGTTTTTTCTTATTTTTGTAGGTCGCATGTTCCTGCACTGTGTGGAGGCGGACCTCCCCCCGATGCTGGAGCTTGCTTTCTGCTTATTACCTTTTTTCTTTGTTTTATTTTTGTTTTTTTATTTGTTTTTTATCATCCTCTTTTAAAGATGCCTAATTTTAGGCAATGTTGAATATGGCTACTAATGCCCAAGTAGGCAGTCGCCAGATGAGCTCTTTAAAAAAACAACAAAAAAACACTAGGTCTGCGCTGTGCACCTTGCATTATGTGCTTGTATTTGTGAGTCTTGTGCCTCCATCAGTTGCTAATGACTTTCACTGCATTGGTGACCAATCTCAATGGTGCCAATTCTGCTGAGAAATTCCTGCCATACCCTAAGCCCTTTTGGTTCAGGGCTAGGAAATTCATTAGAGAGCTTGTGTCGCTCTCAGACCAGTGTGACCTCTGGCTCACACTGGTGGCTATGCCTCTGCTACCAAAGCTTCCACACTTCCAGATGTAATAATGTGTTCAACCTTTTTGGAACACACTTTGTGTTATGTTGGTTCCGTGCCAGTGTATACAGATGGCTCCAAGTCTCAGGAAGGAGACGGCTTCCACACAGTATCCCCTCTGTTTGAAATCAGCAAGCCCTCTACCAGGTGCTGCATCTGTCTTCATGGCTGAGCTTGCTGCAATACACCTCTCAGTATGGGAGATAACACATTATGCCTGTTTCAGAGATTGGATTTTGATCTTTACTGGCTCACAAAGCCCCTTGAGTGCTCTTGGGGAATCTACTCACTGGTTTGTGGTATCCAAACCAGTGGTGAGATTATCTTATGCTGGTATTGTGGGCAATGAGGGTGCCAAAGAGACCACAAGAACTGGATGACCAGAGCAGCATTTTCATCATCACACTGATTACATGTTATGAATAAGGTCATCCCTCTGTGCTGCCTGCCAAAGAAGATGAGAGATAGCCAAGGAGAACTTACAATTGCATGACATCGTACTCTGGTTGTTTTCTGTTATCTTCAAATTGGGCACACTTGTGGGACTCTGCCAGTTGATGGATCACTCTCTTTCACCCTACTGTGATGATCGCTTTAACTGCCAGTTGATGGAGCACTCCCTTTGATGATCGCGTTCACTGCCAGTTATTGGACCACTCCCTTTCATCCTACTGTGATGATTATGTTTACTGCCAGTTGATGGAGCACTACCTTTCACCCTACTGTGAAGATCGCGTTCACTGCAAGTTGATGGAGCACTCCCTTTGATGATTGCATTCACTGCCAGTTGATGGAGCACTTCCTTTCACCCTACTGCGATGATCAAGTTCACTGCCAGTTGATGGAGCACTCCCTTTCACCCTACTGCGATGATCAAGTTCACTGCCAGTTGATGGAGCACTCCCTTTCACCCTACCGCGATGATCAAGTTCACTGCTAGTTGATGGAGCACTCCCTTTCACCCTACTGTGATGATCACATTGTTAAATGTCCCAGTCTGGGTGGTCTTCATTTAAATTACTTCGCCTAGTACTGGGATGAGTGGGGTTGCTACTACTTGGATGAAGCTAGCCTCCATTTTATTTGACTTTAATTTTGGTGGCATGCGCCCACAGCAGGGGGGAGATGGGCCTCCCTCCACTGCTGGAGTGTGCTTTGTTCTTCATGCCTTTTTGCCTTTGATTTGGGTTTGTTTTTTTCTGTTTGTAATGTCCTCGCAAGCAGTCACCAGATGAATACTAAAGAAGAAATAAGTAGGGATAATATTTAGTCAAAGATTCAACAAATTTTTTCGTGATAATTGTGGAAACAAAATACTGGACCTAGTCCTAACTAAACAGAAATTTGTAGTTGGGGAAGCATAGGCAGTAGTAATCATCAGATAGTTTGATTTACTTTGGGTAGTAAGATAAGCATTGTTAGGAATAATGTAACAATTCCAAATTTCCACAAAGGAAAATCATACATGGCTTATTAAACCTGGATAGGTAACCTTGGTGCATAAGTGCACCAAGCGGCGCACAAAAACCTAGTTTCTTCCGGTGTGCGCATCCATGCGATGCCTCTGGGTGATCTGTTTTACCCAGAGCCATTAGTTCTTGTTTTCTTTAACCTTTCCAATGTAGTCTTAGATAAATGCTAAACATCTTGAAATAAGGAGATTTAGATTCTGACCAATACGTCCCGAATTATTCAAGGTCAAAATCAGTGTACCATATCTGCAACCACGTTACCTAAATTGTAATGCCAATTTGACGTTACCTGTCCAGGGTTAAAACAAATTGACTGGGAAGAATTTATAGAGAGGAATGCTTATGAGATACTTTCAAACAAGTTTTAAATATGGTACAGGAACAATGTATCCCAAAGAAGTTAAGGCAAAAAAATGCAAACCATTATCCTGAGAATAAGGACATAGGAATCTTAATCAGGAAAATGAGAGTCGATTTCAAAAAATCCTAAGAAAATACTGTGCATAATCTAAAAAGTTAGGAAAGAGTTGAATAGATTAGTAATATGGACCAGGGAAATTTTTTTATAGTTAGAAAATATAAAATAAGGTCAATCAAGATAGGATAAAGCCTCTTAAAGGGGAGGTAAACATTGTTAACAAAGCTATGAGCGCTTATAATATTCTAAGATTCTTACAGAGGGAGCAGAAAGTATTTCACTTATTCTTTAGTAAATATTTGTTAGATCTCATGGATTTGTTGGGAAGATATCTAGATGCCTGGAAAAGAGCTTCTGTAGTTCCAATCATCAAAAAGGGAAGGGAGGATGATCCTAGTAAATATAGGCCATTGAGTCTAACTTAAATTGTATGTAAATTACTTGAAAAGGTAGTTAAAGGATGGTAGACATTTTAGAAAGTGGTAGTTTAAGTGATAGTCAGGATGGAGATACCAGATGAATGGAAAAGAGCTGCTATAGTTCCACTCATCAAAAAGTGAAGTAAAGATGATCCTAACAACTATAGGCCAGTAAGTCAAATTTTATTAATATGTAAATTACTTGAGAAAGTAGTTAAAAAAGGGTTGACAGACTTTTTAGACAGTGGTAGCTTGTTATTTAATAATCAGCATGGATTCAGGTCAGGTAAATCTTGACCAATCTGCTAGAAAATCTAGATGTCGCAGCACAATTAGATAAAGATGGTATAGATATAATTTACATTTAGTAGAACAATGTGTAGCCACCTTCACAGTGCATTGGGTATGTCTGGGGGATGCCCATCATCTGCACCAAGCAATTGACTGTATCGAATAGACCAACCTACAGCCCTTAAAATAACTATTAATTGGTTATTTTAACCTTCACTGTTGTCCTCTCAGTACACAGGATCATTTTCATCCAACCGTGGGGGAACACTGTATCTTGCACTAGTATGGTAAACTGCAATGCGCGCAGTGATGGTATGCATTTAGTATAGAAAAGAGTAGCCACTTGATGCAAAAACGCAATCACCCCTCAGTGAACTCCAAGGGAGTTGTGTGCAATCCATCCATCCATCCATCCACCTGATGTACTTTGAAGGTGGCTACTAATTGCATACCATTCCGCCATTACTCTGTATATTGCAGTCTACCTTACTAAGATATAGCATGGTCCCACAGGTGGATGAAAATGATTCTGTGTACTGCCATGGCAAGAGTGAAGGTTAACCCCTTGCGAACAAAGACTATTGTTAGTGTTGTACCATGCCTTGTTGTAAATTACTATGATGGCATAAGTATAAATTATCATTTTTTTGCAGCAGGATGTTTGTTTTGCAATCCTAAGCAAGATCATTAAAGAAAAGACTTTTGAGTCATTTGTGGGCATTGAGCCTAGACCGATTCTACGTGAAAAGCAAGCATTTAAAATCTCATGAAATGCTGTCGCAGGACTGCCAAGTCAAATAGGTAATTAAGTTATTAGTTCATTGCTAGTAATGCCTGTCTAATATTTATTACTCATCTCCATTTGAACTTTTAACTACCAAAATTATATTTACCTATTTTAAGATGCATTAACCCTCTAATTTCTGAATTTTAGATAATTAACCTATAGATAGGTTGGTATAATGTATAGATTCATAGGCCCATTGCACTACAGTCATAAGAGACCGGTTGAAGAACATTGATTTCCCTAACAATAAACAAATTTGTTCTAAATCACTGCCAATCAATTTAACCTTGGTACATCTTTAGCGAAAATAATAAAATATTTAAAGCCTTTTATATAAACCAAATAATATATCATTTTAATTGAAAAGAATTCTTCTATTTAAAAAAAATGATTAATGACCATCTACATATTTAGAATTATGATTGGAAATATTTTTCTTTTTTGCTGCCTGTCCTTCCTCCTTCATGCACTTCTTATTCTTGAATCTTTGTTTACAAAAGAAGGACTGACCTAAGGCATTTATATATTTTAATTGGATGACCAGGCAATGGCTTCGCCACTCCCCCCTATGGGGGGAGTTCCTTTTAAAAAGGAACTCTAAACTAAATTTTCCCCCTTTCAAAATATCACGTTGCTAAAATATAGTTATTATAGAAGATATATAAAAATAAATTATCTGAACTTCAGCTTTTGTAATTCTTTGGGTTTTGAAAATTTCACAAAATTTCAATACTTAGATTTATTTCTGAACTTCACCATTTTGTTTTTTGATATAAAAGAATTATTAGAAATAACTTTGATAAAAAAATATAAGTCATAACCAAACTAAGATGAAATTATTATTCAAATACTCAAAGAAATCCCCTTCTTAAATTATAGAGTTAGTGATAGTGATTAATCACTAGTATAAGAGTGTGAAACCCCCCAAAAGGACGAATTATCATAACAATCGGCCTCAAAAGGCACTCAGCACTGAGTCCGCAGCCTCAAAAGGCATTTGAGGGGTGGATGATGAGTTAATTTCTTTCTCTGGCTTCTGTATGAATGCGGAAGATCTTTATTTAATGAAAATTAACCATCAGAAGAACTGCATCACAGCTGTGTGTGTGTGACAGTTGATTGGGGTTAATATAGTGTGTCCAAAAAGTCACCATGCATGGAAAAAACTTTAGAGCCACCCCCTGTCCTGTAATTAATCTCTACACATAAAAGGTAGATAATCAGAGATCTATGGTATCTCAGGCCATACATTGAGAACATAAAGACAAATCCAGGCCCCAAGAAAACTGTTGTTTCTCTTGTTTAAATTATTAGCTACTAGCAAAAAATCCCCCCCTGGAGGCATTGTCTGCCAGGCCTGCATCATTTGTTCATTTCACTCACAAAAAAGCTTCTTTTTTTTTCTTTCTTTCTTTTTTTTTCTTTTCTTTTCTTTTCTTTTTTTTTCTTTTTTTTTATTATTATTATTATTATTATTATTATTATTATTATTATTTCACAACACATTCAACCCCGTAAGGGGCGCGGCGATTTGCCATCCTGGCCGCCGTGCTGACGGGATCCAGCGCCCCGTCCGGCCCCAGCTTAGCCTCTCTTCCTTCCTTCAGATAGCCTGTATTCCTATCCTACCTCGTCGCTTTTCATACAACCTCTCCCACAACTTTCTCTGGTCAGCCTCTAATTTCACAGGGTAGAAGCTGACCTTCTTCTCAGCCAATCGTCCCGGATCGGGGCTGAGGGGGGAGGGGACAATGTCCCCTAACCCCTGAGCTCCGGTCTGGGGTGGTTGGCTTTTAACAACCTGCTTCATCCCCACCCATACCTTCCTCACATCCCTTTTCCTCTCGTCTTCAAAATCTATCCGTTTTACGCCGTGTTCAAGGTGGAGCCGCCATGCCGAAGGACTGCCAGGCCACCAGGCGGGAGGGGTGGTCCCAAATGGCGGCGCCTGGCTCTGCCGGGCCTGTAAGCACCTCTTGCAGTGCGGGCTACTGCAAGAGGTGGTGAGCGATTGCGTCCCGTAAAACAAAGAGGGTCACCATGCCCAATGATGAAACAAAAAAACATCTCCCCTTAATTCCCCCTATAACAACAACGGAGCCACCCTCGTGCAGCTCCACAGAAAAGATGGAGGTCCCCCCCCCTGTGCTTGCGCAGGGGACCCTCCATACCTCTTTAACCGGAGAGGAGGCGTACTCCTCTCCTACGCCTACGGGTGTAGGGGACTCCCCCTCACCCCCTTCTCTGGAGGTGCTTTCGGGCACCTCCCTATCTCCAGCGGCAGTCCCTCCTATGCTTTCTAAGGGGACTGCTAAGAAAGCCAGCAGGCAGCCCATTGCCGACCGCCCCTCATACAAGCGGCTCGGTAGGGCAAACCCCCTTAGGGGGGAGAGGGAAGCCAGGCCCCTTCGGTCGCTTCCCTCAAAAGACCTGCTGGCAAAAATATTAAACCTTGCCGGGGTCAAAGCCTGTGCCTCCCCACTAAAGACTTATGACGCTGCCAAGGGGACCTGCGATGTCCTGGGAGGGGATGGCCAACTGGAGGCCCCTCCTGTGATAGACATGGTCCTTGAGGAAAACCAGCCTCAGACGGTAGGGCCTTCCATGGGGGGGAATCCGGGCTTGGCGCCAAGCACCGAACCCGAATCCGCCCCTATGCAAGGTCCTCATCAAACGGCTGTGGATTCTCAGGCAGGACAAGGAGGGGAGGGATCTCCTCCGGATGAATCCCCTGCGCCCACCGGGACCTTCTCCATTTCAGAGAAGGACCTGGCTGAGGCCGGTCCATCTGGCCTGGGGGCTTCTACCGGCGGGGGTGAGAAGCGGGTTCATTCCCCGCCCTCCTCACCTAAAAAGAAGAAAAAGACAAGAAAGACGAAAAAGACTCGGGGCTCCTCTCCATCCGCGGGGGCTGCGGGGACGGATGGGTCTGCTGCCACTTTGGTAGGCGACCAAGCCAAGATCGGCAAATCCGGCCCCTCTACCCCCTCGTGTGCGGAGCTCCTGACCAAGACTAAGACGAAGAATGCACAGGGCGGAGCCTCGATGACATCGGGGCCCCTCATTCAGAGGTTACCTGGCGTTTTCGAGCCCGCTGGCTTCAAACGCTTCCTCGTTATTCGCTCCACTGATGGCACCATGTTGTCTAAGGGCAACATGATCCATCAGAGGAGAGGATTAGCTAGTGCAATTGGTAGAGAGCCGAAGGTGACCCGTTTCTCGGACGGCAGCCTTCTGGCGAATGCGGCGAATCCCGCCGAGGCGGCCAAGATAAGTGCTCTTCGGACACTTCATGGCACCCCGGTGAGTGTGACGCCGCACTCTACCATGAACTTTGTGAAAGGAGTAGTTTATGCGAGGGAACTCGTTGACTACTCCATTGAGGACATCACCCTAGAGCTGGCCGACCATGGGGCGGTCAAGGTCGAACGTGTGATGAGAAAACAGGGAGGGGCTTCGAGACCCACCCCTACACTCTTCGTCACGTTCGACTGTGACAAGCTCCCTGAGTCGGTGCGTGCCGGTTGGTACCGCTACCGCGTGAAGGCATTCGTGCCACTGCCGCGGCGGTGCTATTACTGTCACCGCTTCGGCCATACGAATCGCTCATGTAGACGTGCAAAGTCGGGGTCACCCGAAGTCTGTGTAAATTGCTCCAAGGTCGCACACGATAAGTCCAAATCGTGTGTGGCCAAGTGTGTCAATTGCGGAGAGCCGCACCCTGCTTCTTCGAAGCAATGTGGTGCATATCTCCTGGAGAAAGAAATCCTGGCCATTCAGGCCCAGGATAGACTCTCTCATTCCGCGAGGCTAAGGACTTGGTCCTGGCGCGCCCAGCTCTGCCTGGGACGTCATATGCCTCAGTAGTTCGAAAGGCACCCTCTGCTCCTGGCCCATCCAGGCCAACGAGCACGGTTGTTTCCGCGCCCATTCGGAGCCCTTCTGCGGGCTCTACTACACCCGGGCGCTCCCCTGGTAGAGCTGGCGGCAAAAAGGGTTCACACCCAGCCCCGGCTAAAACCAGGGCTCCCCCCTCTTCCCCCAGCGTGACCGTTTCCCGTAAGGCGAAACGGCCACGCGCCTCCACAGAGTCGTTAGACTCACAGGAGGCAACACCCCTGAAGATGGTCGCTAGGCCATCTTCGGGGGTTCCTAAAGCTGTCCCCCGAAAGGAGGACAGCAACAAAGGAGCTTCGGCTCCTTCGCCCACGCCACGAGGTGGAGCGAGTGGCTCGGAGACGGTGGTTCCTCGAAAAGAGGGCCCCCCGCCTCCGAAGCCGCAGCGCCCGCCTAAGGTTTCGAGGCGGAGGGAGGAAAAGACTCGCATGGCGAGGTCAACCTCCCCCAATAAGTCCTCGAAGGCGACAGCGCCTCCAGCGCTTTGTCCGGCCAACAGCGCCCGGGGTTCTGCCCCCGGGAAGCGTACGGCCATTCCCGTGAGGGTCTTCAATTCGAGGAGGGCCCCCGCGTCTCCTCCGAGCTAGGCCTGGAGGGCATATTCCTTCAATGGAATTGCCGTGGACTCCGGGCCAACTGGGAGGAGCTGCGGAGGCTCGCCTCGTCCCGTTCCCCGTTAGCTATTTTTTTGCAGGAGACCATGCTAGGCGCGTGCCCACTGCCTGCCCTCCCGGGGTATAAGGGTCTTGCAACCCCACCACCGCGGGACGGCCGGGCTGGGGGATGCGCGGTTTACACCCGGCATGATGTCTCCGTTCTTCCTTTCTCTTTAGATACCTCCTTACAGGCAGTGGCTGTGCAGCTGCACCTGGATAGGAGGTATACTATCATTTCTGCGTACATTCCACCGTCAGCTGACTTCGACGCGGGGGACTTCCGCCGCGTCGTTGCACGGTTGCCGAGGCCCTATCTCTTGCTTGGAGATCTGAACGGCAGGCATCCTCTCTGGGGAGATTACACCATAAATCCCAGGGGACAAGTCCTTGCCGATCTGATCGAAGAGCTTGAGATGGGTGTCCTAAACGTGGATGAGTTTACGCATCACTGTCCGAGAACCGCTTCATTTTCTTGCCTTGACCTATCTTTGTGCTCTTCGGATGCACAGCTTGATTTTGATTGGGGGGTGGTCGATGACCTCCATGGTAGTGATCACTCTCCCATTCAAATATCATTTTCAGGGCAACTGCCGCCTGAGAGACCACCTCGGTGGTGCTTGGCACGGGCGCGGTGGCCTGCATTTCAGGAAATGACTGAATTCTCTATCTCAGTCGAGGAGTTTAGGTCGGTAGATGAGGCCGTTGAGTTCTTATCCGGCAACCTTATCGCCGTGGGCCTGACTACTATTCCTAGGACGTCTGGCTGTTTTGCACGCCGACCACTCCCATGGTGGTCGGCCGAGTGTGAGACGGCCCTCAAACAGAAGCGTTATGCCTACATGCGCTATAAGCGCCGCCCGAACGATTTCACTGTCGCTGAATTTCGTCGGGCTAGGGCTAGGTTCCGGTATATTTCGAAGCACGCCCGCCGCTCTTCTTGGCGGGCATACGTGTCTTCACTTAACGGGAAGACCCCTTTAGCTGAGGTGTGGAAGCGAGTCAAAAGGATTCGGGGCAAGTTCTCGCAGGACCCCCCTCCCGTTCTCCAGGAGAATGGGACCGCAATCTCGGACCCCGCGTCCGTGGCGGAATCCTTAGCGACCGCTTTCTCCGCATTCTCTAGCCGTGATGCTGCTCCGCCAGCATTCAATGCACGTCGTGATGTCGCGGAAGGCCGCCGGCTAGACTTTACCTCCAGAGGCGGAGAACCCTTCAACGACAAGTTTACTGTGAGTGAGTTGCGTTCCGCTCTCGCTTCGTGCGCGGACACCGCCCATGGTCCGGACGATGTCCCGTACGCCATGCTTCGACACCTGGGTGAGCGAGGCATGGCCTTTCTGTTAGATCTGTTCAACAGGATCTGGGTGGAATGTCTTCTCCCAGACTCCTGGCGAATCGCTACTGTGCTCGCCTTTCGCAAGCCGGGGAGAGATCACTCTACTCCGACCGGTTTCCGCCCAATCTCTCTAACCTCTTGCGTGTGCAAGTTGATGGAGAAATTGGTAAATGTTAGATTGGCCCATTTCCTGGACAGCGGAGGCCATCTGTCTTCTGCACAGTGCGGCTTCCGTAAGTTTCACTCCACGTCGGATGCTCTGCTCCGACTGGAAAATGCCGTCTGCGAGGCTTTCCTTCGTAGACAGCACTACGCCGCGGTGTTTTTTGATCTGGAGAAGGCCTATGATACCGCATGGCGATACGGTATCATGGAGACTCTCCACACGATGGGGGCGAGGGGACGCCTCCCAATGTTTATATCTGAATTTTTGCGAGATCGTCGATTCCGCGTACGGGTGGGGGGAGCCCTCTCTGCCCCAAAGGAGCAGGAAGAGGGTGTCCCGCAGGGAAGTGTCCTCAGTGTCACACCCTTTGCCCTGAGCATCAACGGCATCACCTCGGTGCTGCCAGAAGATGTTCTCGCTACGCTCTACGTGGACGACCTTTCGATCTCTTTTGGCGCGGCCCAGATGCCAACTGTGGAGCGTCGACTCCAACAGGCATTGAACCGCGTCTCTCGCTATGCCGAAGCGCACAGGTTTCGGTTTTCTTTGGCCAAGACTAAGGTGGTGCACTTCTGCCGCCATCCACGGCTTCACCCTGACCCAGATTTGTTTCTTAATGGGGAACGCCTGGATGTGGTTGAGTCGCACCGTTTCCTTGGTCTTGTATTCGACCGACGCCTCACCTGGGAGGCTCATATTCGCAGCCTTAGGGTCTCTTGTACCCGCGCCATGGACATTCTCCGTTCCGTGACGTTCAGCGCTTGGGGCGCTGATAGGGCTACCGCTTTACTTTTTTATCGATCCTTTGTTCGCTCGAAGCTCGACTACGGATGCGAGTTTTATGCATCCGCAGCCGAGCGTTTATTGCGGAAGGTGGATTCAATCCACCACACCGGCCTTCGCCTTGCGACCGGTGCCTTCCGCACTTCCCCCATTGAGAGCCTATTGGTCGATGCTGGGGAGATGCCACTCGCTCTGCGCCGCGTGCAGTGCATCACTCGCCTGTACGCGCGAGCCCGGCGCCTCCCTCAGTCGCCAACAGCTCTCACTGCATCCGCAGCTGATCTCGATGGTGCCTATGCCGCCGAGAGACGCCAGTCATACCCTAAGCCCTTTGGGTTTAGGGCCAGGAAACTCCTTCGAGAGGTAGATATAGCTCTCGGGCCGGTGGCGCCCCTGGTTCTGCCCAGGACGCCACCCTGGAGGGTACCACATTTGGCTATTTGTCGCCACGCCTCTGCTCCCAAAGCTTGTACTGCGCCGGGAGTATTGCGTTCGACCTTTTTGGAGCACACATCGTGTCACGCTGGTACCGTGCCAGTGTATACGGATGGCTCCAAGTCCCAAGAGGGGGTCGGCTTCCACGCCGTATCCCCTCTGTTTGAAGTCAGCGGGGCTCTACCAGGCGCTGCGTCTGTCTTCACGGCCGAGCTGGTGGCAATACACCACTCGGTACGGGAGATTACGTGACGTGCCCGGTTTGGAGACCGGATTGTGATCTATAGCGACTCACAAAGCGCCCTGAGTGCTCTCGGGGCATTGGAATCTCCGCATCCCCTGGTTCGCGATATCCGTGACGCCACGGTTTTGGCGAGCCGGGCAGATGTGGAGATTATCTTCTGCTGGGTTCCTGGACATGTAGGAATTGCGGGGAATGAGCGCGCCAAAGAGTCCGCGAGGACTCTGCGACCGGACCAGCGTTTCGCTCTTCCCCACACCGACTACATGGCAGGAATACGGGCAGCTCTTCGGACTGCTTGGCAAAGAAGATGGGAGACGGTCGAAGGGAACTTAAAGTTGCGTGCCATTGCGCCGCGACTGTTCCCATGGACCTATCCCCCAATGCCGCGGCGGCTTCAGGTTGCTTTCTGTCGTCTTCGAATCGGACACACTCGTGTGACGCATCGCTATCTGATGGAGCGCTCGCCTGCGCCCTATTGCAACGACTGCGTCGTCCCCCAGACTGTTCGGCACATTCTTGTCGAATGTCCCAGTCTGGGTGATCTTCGCGCACGATACCTGTCCCAGTACCGGGATGGGCGGGGTCGCTACCGCCTGTCCCTTGTGCTTGGGACAGATTCGTGCACACTGACTTGTGGACTTGTTGACTTCTTGGGGGAGGCCGGCCTTCTCCCTATTATTTAAGCAAGGTTTGTTTGTTTTGTTTTTTTTTGTTTTTTGCATTTGTTTTGTTTTTTGTTTGTTTGTTTTTTTTTCTTTAGTTGCACGCTCCTGCGCCGGGGGGACCTCTCCCCGACGCACCAGCTTGCTTCCTTTCCCCCTTTTGGGGTGTTGTTTTTTTTGGGTTTTTTTCTCTTTTCAATTTCATTTTAAAGTAGCCTAGAACTAGGCCAGTTTTAATACGGCGACTAATGCCCAAGTAGGCAGTCGCCAGATGAGCTCTTAAAAAAAAAAACAACAAAAAAAAAACAACACATTCAAAATTGGTGTGCAAGAAAAAAAATCAGTTTGCAATTTTTTTTTAATCCACAGATGATCATCATACATACACACACACTTTCATACACATTAGGATAATTACAATAAGAAGATGCATTGCGACCTTTGGGAGTATAGAATTGAGTCTCTTATTTATTTTAGGAGGCAAGTGAAGAGATTTTAGTGAAAGCAGTTATTGAAAAGGTCTTTGAAGACAAAAGTCATTTTATTGATGAAAATAGAGTGAGACAACCTAAAATTGAATGTTCATTTGCAAATGCCCCGAGTGAGATGTTGCAACCCAAGTACCATGAGGTAATTTTATATATTTTATAAGAAATATAATTTCCTTTTTTTTTTTAACCGTATGACATCAAGAGCAGCATAGAACCCATATTACAGCTGCGATCTGTAGGAATGCATTTCCCTTCAGCCCTTCTTCTGCCTACCGATACCTTCTTTCCTGGCCCTAATGTCAGCATGCGATTCTGCCACTATATATCCTCCACATATTTTCAATTCCTCTATCTTCAACACTGTATGTATTTACAGGGGAGAGGGGGGGGGGGTATGTGCAGCTTAGCATTAGTAGTAATCAACCATTACAGCATATTACATTGACCTCCATGAAGGCTACAGAAATTGGCTCAGGCATGATCACTTATCTGCTCTCAAAGGCTTCATTAGCCATGGACACGTGTAGTCTGTTAAGACAGGTGGTGCCTGATATCACCTGTAGTCTGTTAATGACTACAGGAGGTGTCAGGCATTGCCTGGGCTATTTTTGCAGCAGACATCTGGAAGACAGCATGCCCTTCAAACCCCAAAACTCTGCAAGGGGTGGGTGGGTTACCCTCTTTATCTTGTTTCATTTGGTACCTTGAGTTGCACCTCCTCCCAGCCTGAGTGCAAATTAAGGAGGCCTCCCCTCTCATTGGGTTGATTCGAATACGGATGGGGTCGGGAAAGTTGTTGGTGCACTGTCCCCTCACCCACAATCAGCACTAATTTACCTTTTTATTAGGATTATTATTGTTATTCCTATTTTATTTTTTATTATTTTTATATTCATTAGGATTATTTTTAGATTATATATTATTTTTTATCACTTTTTGATTTTTAGGTATAATTATTATGTATTATAATTATTAGTAGTAGTATGTTATTGTTATTTACTATTATCATTATGGCTATCCCCTCCAACTTTTCTACCCACACTTTGCGCCGGGAGAAGTGTTTCTACCTGTACAGAGTGGTCCATATTCATGGTGCCTCAGTGGACTGCATGGCATCCTGGGGTCACCAAGCACCAGGGTATGATGATAATAGGTGATCACCCACCCTACTCGTTAGTGGACCCACCTATCTCTACTTCTCTTTATTACATGCCCTCCTAACCCTTTTCAAACTTGCTCTCTCTTCTAGCCACAAAGTCTCTGGTTACCCACCACACTTTCATCCTCTTAGGAGCCTCAGTCCAGTGGCAGTGTATACTGTGAGGTCCTTACCTGCTGCAAGAGCTGAAAACCCACTGGCGAGGGCAAGTATTGGCACGGGGTGTGTTGAGCCATCAACTCTGGTCACCTTTGCCATCTTTGGAGCTGATCTCGGGCAGCTCCTCCTCTTGAAAAGGAGATGGTCCCACCTGTGGTTTCTCAGGGGCCCCTCCAACACTTCTAGAGCAGAGGAGGCTTACTCCTCTTCTAGGCCTATGTGTGTTGGGGATTCCCCTTAACCCCCACTCTATGGAGATACTCTCGGGTGACTCTACTAGGGGCGGTCAATAAGTTTTTTGAATCGGTAGGGCAAAATAGAGGAAGGGGGATGGCTGTTTGTGGGGGTGTTAAGACAAGTTATGACAAGTCAGGACCTGCAACCGCGCGCTCCTGCCTAGTCTATTTAAGAAGCAGTAGCTGATCGCAGATCGTCAGTTACAAATTTTTCAACAATGGAGAAGGTTGAGCACCGCGCAGTGATCATATTTTTGACCAATGAAGGCAAGAATGCAAAAGAGATTCATGAACGCATGGTTGCAGTGTACACCGACACCGCCCCTTCCTATGCAACCATTGCTCGCTGGAATAGGGAGTTCCGCCATGGTCGTGAGTACCTTGAAGATGACCCCCCCATCAGACGTGACCAACGAGGACAATGTGGCCCGTGTGGAGAGGATGATCCTCGAAAATCGGCGGATGAAGGTCGAAGAAATCCAGCGATAACTTGGAATATCACATGGAAGTGTTATCAACGTCATCCACGACAATTTTGGCCATGACCAAGGTCTCTCCCCGTTGGGTCCCTAGAAACCTCATGTCACATGATCGACTTCGACGTCGTCAAAATCCACAAGGCCAGAGTTGCACAAGCTGCCCTGCGCGAGTGCGGATTCGAGGAGTTCAACCATCCCCCCTACAGTCCAGATCTGGCCCATAGCGACTACTTTTTATTCCGCCAGCTCAAGGCTGCACTGCGTGGACGCCAGTTTAGGGACGATGAAGATGTCCAGCTCGCCGTCCAGGAGTGGATTGAACAGCAGTCGGGAGATTTCTGGTTGTCGGGAATTCGAAGCCTCAGGGACAAGTGGCGCAAGTGCATTGAAGTCGAGGGTAGTTATATTGAAAAATAATAAAACACTTTTCCTCATCTCGTTTCCTTATATCCGAATTGCAAAACTTATTGACCACCTTTTGTATCTCTCCAGCAGCGGCAGTCCCTCCTTTACTATCACAGGGGATGGCTAATAGAGCAGGCAGTTGTCCTAAAATTGACTTCTCAATAGGACCAACTTCCCTTAGAGAGGCAAGGAATAGCAGAGCCTGCTGGTCCATGCCTCCTAAGGTCCTGCATTTACAATTTGCACAAGATCAGCGTACCTGCCCCCCCCCCCCCGCTTTCTTGACAGAAGGGGTTCACCGGCCAGGGCCAGAATGACAAAAATTACATAGAACAGAATCTGTGATGTCTTTGGGGGGGTGGCTACAGGGAGTCCTGAGGATTACATGGTCCCAGAGGTGACCTTACCCCAGATGGAGGATCTTACATGGGTTTGAACCTAGGCTCAGTGCCAAACAGCAAACCTGAATCCAGGCCTGTGCAAGCTTCTCCTCGGATGGCTCAGGCCCCTGAGGACTCACAAAGAGAGGAGGGACCTCCTCCTCCTGCTGGTGCCCCTTTGATGATCAAAACCTTCTCCATCTCAGAGAAGGATCTTGCTGAGGTCTGTCGATTTGGCCTATGGGCTCTTTCCGGTGGTGGAGAGGAGTGATTTACGCAAGGGAACTCTTGGACTACTTAGAATACATCACATTAGAGCTGGCTGACCATGAAATGGACAAAGTTGAATGTGTAATGAGCAAACAGGGAGGTGCCTGGAGACCCACCCCTACACCCTTCGTCTTGTTTGACTGTGACAAGCTCCCTGGGTTGGTGTGTGCTGGTTGGTATTGCTACCCAGCCTGAGTGCTCCTCTGGTACAGCTGCTGACACAAAGGGTTCACATCCATCCTTGGCTAAAACCAGGCTCCCTCCCTCAATGAAATGGCAAAATGGCTGCAGGCTTCCAACTCACAGGAGGCAACACCCAAAGGTGGTCATGAGGCCGTCTTCCAGGGTTTGTAAAGTTAGCTCTGAATGGAGTACATCACCAAAGGAGCTTTGGTTGCTAGTTTCTATGACACTCCCTGGACTGATTCCAACCTTCCCTTATAAGTCATCGAAGGCAACAGCACATTCAGCATCTTGTTCAACCAACAGTGCCCAGAGTTCTTCCAGGAAGTGTACAGCCATTCCCCCCACGGTTATCTCTTTGAAGAGGGCCCCTGCATCTCCTAGCTGGTTGGTATCTCCTAGCTGGTTGGTATTGCTACCCAGCCTGAGTGTTCCCCTGGTACAGCTGCTGACACAAAGGGTTCACATCCATCCTTGGCTAAAACCAGGCTCCCTCCCTCAATGAAATGGCTGCAGGCTTCCAACTCACAGGAGGCAACACCCAAAGGTGGTCATGAGGCCATCTTCCAGGGTTTGTAAAGTTCGCTCTGAATGGAGTACATCACCAAAGGAGCTTTGGTTGCTAGTTTCTATGACACCCCCTGGACTGGGTAGCTCGGGAGATGGTGAATCCTCCAAAGGATGCACCGTTGGCCGAAGGTTTCGAGGCTGATGGAGAAAAAGACTTGCATAGTGATTCCAACCTTCCCTTATAAGTCATCGAAGGCAACAGCACATTCAGCATCTTGTTCAACCAACAGTGCCCAGAGTTCTTCCAGGAAGTGTACAGCCATTCCCCCCACGGTTATCTCTTTGAAGAGGGCCCCTGCATCTCCTAGCTAGTCTTGGAGTGCATACTCCTTCAATGGAATTGCTGCTGATTCTGAGCCAACTTGGAAAAGCTCCGGAGGCTCAACACCTATTCCCTCTTTCTTTTTGCAGGAGACCATGCTGGGCGTGTGCCCCCCTGCCCATCCTCTCGGTGTATAAGGGGTTTGCGACCCCACCACCATGAGATGAGGACATAGCAGGAGGATGTGCGATTTACACCTGGCATGATGTCTCCATTCTTCTCTTTGCTTTAGATACATCCTTTCAGCCAGTAGCTGTACAGCTGCATATGGATAGGAGGTATACTGTTATTTCTGCATACCTTCCATCATCAGCCGACTTCGATGCGGGGGACTTCTGTTGCATCGTGGCACGGTTGCTGAGGTTCTTTCTCTTGCTTGAGGATATGAATGATAGACACTCCCTCTGGGGAGGTTACTCAACCAATCCCAGGGGTCAGTTCCTTGCCCACCTGATCGAGCTGGAGATGGTGTCATAAATGTGGATGAGTTTACACATCACTGCCCGAGAACCGCTTCATTTTCCTCCCTCGATTTACCTTTGTGCTCTCTGATACACAACGTGATTTGGGGTGGGAGGTGGTCAATGACCTTCATGGTAGAGATCTTTCATTCAAATATTATTTTCTGGACTGCTGCCGCTGAGAGCCACCCCCTTAGTGCTTGGCGTGTGCGTGGTAGATGAAGTTTTTTAGTTTTCCAGTAGCCTCATTGCCATGGGTTTAACTAGTATTCCTAGAAAGTCTGGCCTTTTGCACGTTGACCGCTTCCATGGTAGTCAGCCGAGTGTGAGACAGCCCTCAAACAGAAGCGATTTCACTGTCTGTGAATTTCATCGAGTTAGGGCTATGTTCTGGTTTGTTTAGAAGCACACCTGTCGGGCATACATATCTTAACAGTACAGGAAGACACCTCTAGCAGAGGTGGGGAAGCGAGTCAAAAGGATTCCAGGCAAGTTCTTGTAGGACCTCCGTCCCATTGCCCAGGAGAATGGGACCGCAATCTCAGACCACACATAAGTGGCGGAGTCCTTCATGCCCGCTTTTGACACATTCTCTAGTCTGGATGTTGCTCCCTCAGGTTTCAATGCACGTCGTGATCTCGCCGAAGGCTACCTACTGGACTTTATCTCCAGAGGTGGAGAAGCCTTCAACAACAGGTTTACAATGAGTGAGCTGAGTTCCTCTCTGGCTTCGTGCATGGACACTGCCCCTGGTCTGGACGGTGTTCCATATACCATGCTCTGACCTGTAGATGAGTGATGCATGACTTTTCAGTTAGATTTGTCCAACAGGATCTGGTTAGAGGGTATTCTCCCAGACTCCTGCAAATGGATAATGTGGTAACTTTTTGCAAACCTGGGAGAGATTACTCTACTCTTGCCTGTTTCCACCCAATCTCTCTAATCCATGTACAAATTGATGGAGAAATTGGTAAATGGACAGTAGAGGCCTTCCTTCATAGACAGCACTACGCCACGATGTTTTTGGAACTGGAGAAGACCTATGATACCGCATGGTGATATCTTTTCATGGAGACTCTTCACAAGTTGGTTGCAAGTAGGATGTCTCCCAATCCATATTTTGAATTTTGTGAAATTGTCAATTCCGAGTACAGGTAGCGGGATCCCTCTCTGGCCCAAATGAGCAGGAATAGGCTGTCCTGCAGGGAAGTGTCCTCAGTGTCGCACTCTTTGCCCTCAGCATCAATGGCATCATCTCGGTGCTGCCTGAAGCTAAATGAGCTTTTAATCTGTTTTGGTGCAGCCCAAATGTCAACTCTGGAGCATTGAACCACATCTCCCACTAAGCTGAAGTACACATGTTTTGGTTTTCCTTGGCTAAAACTAAGATGGCGCACTTCTGCTGCCATCCACAGATCCACCCTGACCCAGACTTGTTCCTAAATGGGTTTCACTTGAAGTGCTGAATTTGCACCATTTTCTTGTTCCTGTTTTTGACCGGTGCCTCACCTGCATGGCTCATATTAACAGCCTTGCAGTCTCTTTTACCCGCACCATTGACATTCTTCATTTCATGATGTTCAGTACTTGAGGTAATAATAGGGCTATTTCCTTGATTTTCTATCCATCCTTTGTTTGTTGGAAGCTTGAATTCAGTGGGGCTCTACTAAGCTCTGCTTTTGTCTTCATGGACTAGCTGGTTGCAATACACTGCTCGGTGCTGGAAATAACTTTACAGCCCCAGTTCTTAGATGGGAGTTGTCTTCAGTGCCATAAGTGCTCTCAGGGCACTGAAATCTTCACACACACTCTCGTTCATGGTATCTCTGATGCCATGAATGCGGCAAGCCAAGCATAGGTCGAGATTATCTTCTACTGGGTTCCTGGACATGTGTGAATTGTGGGGAATGAGAGCGCTGATGAGTCTGTGAGCAATCAGGGCAACCCTCTCGGCTGCTTGGCAAAGAAGATGGGAGATGACTGAAGTGAACTTTAACTCGTGTGCCTTTGACTGTGACTGTTCCCATTGACCTACCAACTACCCAATTCCACGATGGCTTCAGGCCACTTTCAGTTGTCTTCAAATTGGCTACACTTACACTTGCACCACAATTTGATGGAGCTCTCGCCTGCACTTTATAGCGATGACTGCATTGTCCACCATACTGTTTGGCACATTCTTGTTGAATGTACCAATCTGGGTGATCTTCACACACATTACCTGTCTTGGTACCCTGTAAGGGGTATGGCGATTTGCCTTCCTGGCCGCTGTACTGATGGGACTCAGCGCCATGTCTGGCCCCAGCTTCGCCTCTTCTCCTTTCTTTCAGCACACCGAGCCTAAATAAGGACTGTGCATAAAAACTATTAAAAAAAAAATCCTGTCTTGGTATCTGTACCACTTGTCCCTTGTACTCAGGCGGGATCGTGTAAACAGACTTGTAGGCTATCTGACTTTTTGGAGGAGGTTAGCCTCCATCTTTTTTTACTCTTTGTTATTCAGTACCAAGCAAAATGAAAAACAATTTTACTTTATTAAAATATTTTCAAAAATATTATAAGTAGGTAAATGAAATTTCCATGGTACAAAAGGCGTGCATTTAATATTTTAGGAAAATTTCATATGATACAATTGTATATTCAAGAAATTATACTAATTAAACCATCAAAATAAAATATTAACACGTAAAATAAAATAATAATTTTTCAGAAACGTAAAAGTTTCTTGAAATAATTTGGCAATATTTTTCTCAATAAGTAAAAACTGTACAACCACAATTGTAGTCTTACTCACTTTGCAGAGATGCCATCTCACGTGAAAGTGACTCCTGAGCTCCGTCAGACAATTGCTCACTTGAAGACTTTGGGGAGGACTCTCTCTGTGATTTCAAGACTGGCATGAAGTTCTAAGAGTATCATTTCACTCATTCTGAAGTTATACAATGAAAACAAAACTTCTAAATCTCATGCAAAAGTCAGTCATCCTTGCATAACCACCTGTCTGAGAAGTTAGAGCTATTAGGTGCTTCTCTATGATGGATCCTTTTCAGACTACAGCATGAATTTCTCGAAAAATTAAGACCAATAGTAGCAAAGAAGTGAGCCATTCACAGCCTTCCATTGCTTTAATCCACAGTAAAAACCAGGAGGCAAGATTTGAATATGCTGAAGCTCATGTTGTTTGGAGGGCTGGAGATTGGGAGAGAACTTAGTACACTGATGAAAGTAAATTTAAGTTTGTTATGTCTGATGGTAGAACCCTAAATATGTTACAAAGTCTGCCAAGCATGGAGGAGGCAGCTAGTGTGAATAATTTGAATGGTAAATGTGAATGTGTACCTAAACCTCATCCAATATCTTATACCTTCACTCCAAGCATCTTTGAACCAGCCAGCATTATTTATGCAGGACAATGCACCCTGCCATACTCCAAAGTAAGTAAAATACTATTTTGAACAAGAAGATATCAAAGTAATGAAGTCGCCTGCTCACAGCCTAGACCTAAACCAAATTGAGAGCCTTTGAAAGATCATTAGAGACAGTTCAAGACCAGAAGCCTTCAGTTGTGATAGATTTATGGATGAAAATTGACAAAAATGGAATACAATAACACCAGGATTTTGCAAAAAACTGGTGAAGTTCTGTGATCGTTGTTGCGCCTAAATAATAGAAAACAAAGGCTTCATTACCTCATATTAAGTGTTTTTAGTTTCACTGTTGTCAAATCTTGCTTTGTTTCCTATGTATTTGCTTGCTAAGCAGTTCTGTGAATGATCCATCTCTTATTAGTCGTTGGAGATTAACATTTTTTTTTAGATGAATGCATATCAAGTGGTTTTTGCTTTAAAATTAATGCCTCATCTGGCCCAAACTTAGCCTCTTCTTCTATCTGACAGCCTGTGTTCTTACCCTACTTCCTCACTTTTCCCACAACCTCTCCCACAACTTACTCTGGTCGGCTTCCAATGTCACAGGTTAGATGCCAACCAGCTTCCTCTCACCCAACTATCCCAGATCGGAGCTAAGTGGAGAGGGGATAACATCCCCTCACCCCTGAGCTCCGATCTGGGTTAGTGGGTTTTTAACAACCTGCTTCATCCCCACCCACACATACCCTTTCTTTCTCCTTTCACTGTCTATCAATTTTGCACCCTGCTGATGGGCTGCCAGGTTACTATGCGGGAGGAGCAGCCTCAAATGGCGGCGGCTGGTTTTGCCAGCCCCATATTCACCCCTTGCAGAGTGGCAACTGCATGGGGTGATGAGCGTTTGCATCCTGTGAAACTATAAGGTCACCATGCCCGATGATGAGAAAATTGAAAAAAACAAAACAAACCTGCTCTGTAACATCGTCGGAGCTGTTTTCAGGCAGCTCAACTGAAAAACGAGGTCCGGCCACCTGTGCTTTCACAGTGGACCATCCAAACCTCTGACCAGCAACCTCATCGCTGGTGGACTAACTACTATCTCTAGAACGTCTGGCCGTTTTGCACGCCGACAGCTCCCGTCATAGTGTGAGACAGCCCTTAACAGAAGCGTTATGCCTACATGTGCATAAGCGATGCCCGAAAGATTTTATTGTCGCTGAATTTCGTTGAGGTAAGGCTAGGTTCCTGTATATTTCGAAGCGCACCTGCCGCTCGTCTTGGCGTGCATACGTGTCTTCACTTAACGGGAAGACCCCTCTAGCAGAGGTGTGGAAGTGAGTCAAAAGGATTCGAGGCAAATTCTCGCAGGACCCCCGTCTTGTTCTCCAGGAGAATGAGACCGCAATCTCGAACCCCGCGTCCGTGGTGGATTCCTTCGCGACCGCATTCTCTAGCCGTGATGCTGCTCCGCCAGCATTCAATGTACGTCGTCATGTCGCGGAAGGCCGCCGACTGGACTTTACCTCCAGAGGCGGAGAACCTTTCAACGACAAGTTTACTGTGAGTGAGTTGCGTTCCGCTCTCGCTTCGTTCGCGGACACCGCCCATGGTTCGGACGATGTCCCGTACGCCATGCTTCGACACCTGGGTGAGCGAGGCATGGCCTTTCTGTTAGATTTGTTCAACATGATCCCGGTGCAGGGTCTCCTCCAGGATTCGATCTATCAGTTGCCTATTCTGGAGCCTCGTCTCCAACAGGCATTGAACCGCGTCTCTTGCTATTTCGAACCGCACAAGCTTCGGTTTTCCTTGGCCAAGACTAAGGTGTTGCACTTCTGCCGCCATCCACGGCTCCACCCTGACCCAGACTTGTTTCTTAATGGGGTACGCCTGGAAATGGTTGAATCGCACTGCTTCCTTGGTCTTGTATATGTCCGAAGTCCGAAGCCTCACCTCGTCTGGCGACCGGTGCCATCCGCACGTCCCCCATTGAGACCCTACATGTCAATGCTGGCGAAATGCCACTCGCTCTGCGCTGTGAACAGTGCATTCTTCGCCTGTACGTTCGAGCATGACGCCTCCCTCGGTCGCCAACATCTCTCACTGCATCCACAGCTGCAGAGGCTCGTCTCGTCCCGTTCCCCTTTATCTATCCTTTTGCAGGAGACCGTGCTAGGCCCGTGCCCCCTTCCCCATCTCCCGGGGTATAAGAGTTTGGTGACCCCCACCACCACGAGATGGGGGATGCGCGGTTTACACCCGGCATGATGTTTCCGTTCTTCTTTTCACTTTAGATACTTCCTTTCAGGCAGAGGCTGTTCAGCTGCACCTGGATAGGAGGTATACTATCATTTCTGCGTACATTCCACCGTCAGCAGACTTCGACGCGGGGGACTTCCGCCGCGTCGTGGCACGTTTGCCGAGGCCCTTTCTCTTGCTTGGAGATTTGAATGGCAGGTTTCCTCTTTGGGGAGATTACTCAATAAATCCCAAGGGACAAATCCTTCCCGATCTGATCGAAGAGCTTGAGATGGGTGGCCTAAATGTGGATGAGTTTTCTGATCACTGCCCGAGAACTGCTTCATTTTCTTGCTTTGATCTCTCTTTGTGCTCTTCGGATGCACAGCCTGATTTTGATTGGAGGGGGGTGGTCGATGACTTCCATGGTAGTGATCACTTTCTTATTCAAATATCATTTTCAGAGCAACTGCCGCCTGAGAGCCCACCTCAGTGGTGCTTGGCGCGTGCGCGGTGGCCTGAATTTCCGGAAATGACTGAATTCTCTATCTCAGTCGAGGAGTTTAGGTCGGTAGATTAGGCCGTTAAGTTCTTCTCCGGCAACCTCATCGCTGCCGTCCTGACTACTATTCCCAGAACGTCTGGCCGAGTGTGAGACGGCCCTCAAACAGAACGTTATGCATACATGCGCTATAAGCGCCGCCTGAACCATTTCCCTGTCGCTGAATTTCGTTGTGCTTAGGCTAGGTTTCGGTATATTTGGAAGCACGCCCGCCGCCCTTCTTGGCGGGCGGCGGGCATACGTGTCTTCACTTAACGGGAAGACCCTTCTAGCAGAGGTGTGGAAGTGAGTCAAAAGGATTCAGGGCAAGTTCTCGCAGAGACCCCACTCCTGGTTTGATGTCTCCTTTCTTCTCTTTGCTTTAGATACCTCATTTCAGGCAGTAGTTGTGCAGCTGCACCTGGATAGGAGGTATACTGTTATTACCGCGTGCATTCCACCGTCAGCCGACTTAGACGCTGGGGACTTCCGCCGCACCGTGGCACGTTTCCCGATGCCCTTTATCTTGCTCGAACATCTGAAAGATAGACACCCCCTCTGGGGAGAATACTCGATATATCCCAGAGGTCAAGTCCGTGCCGACCTGATCGACGAGCTGGAGATAGGTGTCCTAACAGTGGATGAATTTACGCATCACTGCCCGAGAACCACTTCATTTTCCTGTCTCGATCTATCTTTGTGCTCTCCGGATGCACAGCCTTATTTTGGGTGGGGAGTGGTCGATGACCTCCATGGTAGTGATCACTTTCCCATTTGAATATCATTTCCTGGGCTCTTCCGCCCGAAAGGCTGACCTGGTGGTGCTTGTGCGTGCGCTGTGTTCCGCATTTCAGGAAATGACTGATTTCTCTGTCCCAGTCGAGGAATTTAGATCGATAGATGAGGCCGTTGAGTTCTTCTCCGGCAACCTCATCGCTGTGGGCCTAACGACTCTTCCTAGAAAGTCTGACCGTTTTGCATGCCGACCACTCCCGTGGTGGTCGGCGGAGTGTGAGACGGCCTCAAACAGAAGCGTTATGCCTACATGCGCTATAAGCGCGCCCCGAACAGTTTCACTGTCGGTGAATTTAGTCAGGCTCTGGCTAGGTTCCGGCAATTTTCGAAGCACGCCCGCCGCTCTTCTTGGCGGTCATACCTGTCTTCACTTAACGGAAAGACCCCTCTAGCAGAGGTGTGGAAGCGAGTCAAAAGGATTCGGGGCAAATTCACGCAGGACCCGACTATGGGAATGCAATCTCGGACCCCGGTCCGTGGTGGAATCCTTCGCGACCCCATTCTCTAGCCGAGATGCTGCTCCGCCAGCAATCAATGCACGTCGTGATGTTGAGGATGGCCGCAGACTGGACTTTACCTTCAGAGGCGGAGAACACTTCAACGACAGGTTTTCTCTTGAGTGAGTTGCGTTCCGCTCTTGCTTCGTGCGCGTTCACCGCACCTGGTCCAGACGATGTCCCCTAAGCATTGCTTTGACACCTGCTTGAGCGAGGCATGACCTTTCTGTTAGATTTGTTCAACAGGATTATGGTTAGATTCTTGGCGAATCGCTACTTTGCTAACTTTTCGAAAACGGAGGAGAGATCACTATGCACCGACCGGTTTACGCCCAATCTCTAAAAGTTTATGGAGAAATTGGTAAATGTTAGATTAGCCTTTTTTCTGGACAACGGAGGCCATCTGTCGTCTGCACAGTGCGGCTTCCGCTAGTTCCACTCTACGTCGGATGTTCTGCTCCGACTGGAAAATACCGCCTGCGAGGCCTTCCTTCGTAGAGAGGAATACGCCACGCCTTGTTTTGATCTGGAAAATGCCTACATGATAGCCCATGGCGATACGGTATCATGCAGTCTCCACACGATGGGGGTGAGGGTACTCAGGCCAATCATTATATCTGATTTTTGCGAGATCGTCGATTCCTATTGCGGGTGGGGGAAGTCCTCTCCAGCCCAATGGAGCAGGAAGAGGGTGTCCCGCGTGAAGTGTTTTCAGTGTCAGACTCTGCCCTGAGCATCAACGGCATCACCTCGGTGCTGCCGGAAGATGTTCTCGCTACGCTCTACGTGGACGACCTTTCGATCTCTTATGGCGCGACCCAGATGCCAACTCTGGAGCGTCGACTCCAACAGGCATTCAACCTCGTCTCTCGGCATGCTGAATCACACAGGCTTCGGTTTTCCTTGGCTAATACTCTGGTGGTGTACTTCTGCCGCCATACACGGCTCCACTCTAACCCAGACCTGTTTCTAAATGGGGAGCGCCTGGAAGTGGTGGACTCTCACCATTTCCTTGGTCTTGTATTTGATCGACGCCTCACCTGAGAGGCTCATATTCTCAGCCTATGGTAACTTGTACCCGCGCCATAGATATTCTTCGTTTCGTGACGTTCAGCGCTTGGGGCGCTGATAGGGCTACTGCCTTACTTTTTTATCGATCCTTTGTTCGTTCGAAGCTCGACTACGGATGCGAGTTTTATGCATCCGCAGCCGAGAGTGTTTTGCAGAAGGTGGACTCGATCCACCACACCTGACTTCGCCTGGCGACCGGTGCCTTCCGCACTTGCCCTATTGGGAGCCTACTTGTCGATGCTAGGGAGATGCCACTCGCTGTACGCGCGAGCCCGGCGCCTCCTTCAGTCTAACAGCTCTCATGACGGTGGCTATACCGCCGAGAGACGCCAGTGATACCCTAAGCCTTTCTGGTTTAGGGCCAGGAAACTCCGAGAGCTAGGTATAGCTCTCGGCCCTGTGGCGCCCCTGGTTCTGCCTAGGACGCCACCCTGGGGGGTACAACTTTTCATCATTTGTCACCACGCTTTTGCTCCTAAAGCTTCTACAGCACCGGGAGTATTGTTTCGGCTTTTTTGGAGCACACTTCGTGTCACGCAGGAACCTTGCCAGTTAATACGGATGGTTCCAAGTCCGAAGAGGGAATCGGTTTCCATGCCGTATCCCCTCCGTTTGAAGTCAACGGGGCTCTGCCAGGCGATGCGTCTATCTTCACGGCCCAGCTGGTTGCAGTACAGCGCTCGGTACGGGAGATAACGCGAGGTGCCCAGTTCGGAGTCCAGATTGGGACTTATAACGACTCACAAAGCGCCATGAGTACTCTCGGTGCATTGTAATCTCCGCATCCTCTGGTTCGCGATATCCATGACACCACAGTTTTTGGGAGCCAGGCTGATTTCGAGAGTATTTTCTGCTGGGTTCCTGGACATGTAGGAATTGATTTGAATGAGCGGGTCAACGAGGGTGCAGAGTCCACGAGGACTGGGCGACCAGACTAGCGTTTCACTCTTCGTCACACCGATTACATAGCAGGAATACGGGCAGCTCTCCCTGCAACTTGGCAAAGAAGATGGGAGGCGGTCGGGAGAACCTAAAGTTGCTTGTCATTACGCCGCGAATGTTCCCATAGATCTACCCCCAAATCGCGCGTCGACTCATGCTGCTTTCTCTACCTTCCGAATTGACACACTCGCGCGACGCACTGCCATTTGATAGAGGGCTCTCCTGCTCCATACTGTGAAGACATCGTTATTCCTCAGACTGTTCTGTACATTCTTGTTGAATGTCTCAGTGTGGGTGATCTTCGCGCACGCTACCTGTCCCAGTACTGAGATGAGCGGTGTCGCTACCGCTTGACCCTTGCCCTCGGGACGTATTCGTGCACACTGACTTGTGAACTTTGACTTTTTAGAGGAGGCTGGCCTCCTCCACTTTATTTAACTGTTTTGTTGTTGTTGTTTTCTATGTAGTTCGCACGTTTCTGCAGTGGGGGGAGACGGACCACTTCCCGACGCCCGAGGGTCCTTCCTGCTTTTTGCCCTTTTGTTTTTTCCTCTTTTATTATTGTTGTTTTGCATATTGTTATTTTAATGTAGCCTAGTACTAGGCTTTCGTGAGTACGACTACTTATTCCCAAGTAGGCAGTCGCCAGATGGGCTCCTAAAAAAGAAAAACCGGCTAAGGGGCGTTGGGACAGCGTCCCCTCACTCCTGAGCTCTGATTTTCGGCGGTGGGCTTTTAACAACCTGCTTCAGCCTCACTCACACCTTCCTCACACACCTCTTTCTCTCCTTTCACTCTCTATCGATCTTACGCCCAGCTCAAGGTGGAGCAGCCATGCTGAATGGCTGCCAGGCTACTGGGCGGAAAAGTGTGGTCTTAAATGGCGGCAGCTGGTTCTGCCGGCCCCGTGTTCACCTCTCGCATAGCGGGCTACTGCGTGGAGTGATTGGAGTTTGCATCCCGTATAAACTATAGGGTCACCATGCCCAATGATGAAAGAAACCTCACCCACCCCCACCCCTCTCTCTCCACTTCCCCTTCACCACCGACGGAGCCGCCCTCGTGTAGCTCCACAGCAGGAAAGGTTTTCCCCCCTGCACCATCTCAGGGGACCCTCCTAACTTCTCTTATTGGAGATGAGGCTTACCCCTCTTCCATGCCTATGGGTGCAGGGGACTCCTCCTCACCCTCTCCTTTGGAGTCGCCCTTGGATGACTCTCTTACTCGCGGCATCCTCCCTTTGCTTTCCAAGGGGACTGCCAAGAAAGCGCGAGGCGGCCGAATATTGAGCTCTCCTGCTGAGACCGGCTTGATAGGGCTAATTCCCTTAGGGGGCGAGGAATCACAGGGCCCATCGGCCCGTGCCCTCCAAAGGATCTCGGGAGCGCTTATCAAACTTACAGGGGGTCACTGTACGTGACCCCCCTCTCTTCCCCGACGGATGCCGGTTCGCCGGCGCAAGAAGATGAGACGAAAGGCTCCTCGAATGTGATCTGTCTGTGATGTTGGGGGGGGGGGGGGGCATGAATCCCTAGACGGTAGGATCTTGCATGGGGTCGAACCCGGGGTCGCCTCCGTAAGGAGCACGGTGATTTGCTCTCTTGGCAGCCGTGCTAACGGGATACAGCGCCCCGTCCAGCCCCAGCTTGGCATTATATCTTCTTCGACGGGTTTACCCTCCTGGTTGGGCCGGCGCTTCAAGTACGTGTCGTGGCGGTATACAGTGACTGCGCAGCGCGAGTTCGCACTCCATTTTATACTTTACTGGGATTGATCCTGATTTGGATTATCCCCGTTTTCTGGTGCTGAATTCTAGTTCCGGGGGGTCCCGCTTTTTAAATTGGACGCGTTTGATTTGAATGAGGAGTATGAGGACCCGTAGTAGTGGCCATTTAGTGGTTGAGGTATCTTCGCGAGAGCAATGTAATGGCGGAGGTTCACCCGGTTCTGTTTTCCTTGCCTCCTACCGCGGTTCCTTCTTCCTTGCCCCTTACCTCTGTTCAATCTTCGATTCCTCCTACCCCAGTTCCGTCTCCCTTGCCTCCTAACCCAGTTTCGTCTGCTCTACCTCCTACACCAGTTCCTTCCTTGCCCTCTGCCCCTGTTCCCTCCTCATCCTCTGACCCTGTTCCTCCCTCTCCATCTGACTCCATTTCCTCCTTACCCTAGGACCTTGTCCCCTTCTCACCCTCTATCCATGATCTGTCTTCTTCGCACCTTAGTTCTCACCCGTCTCTGCTCGATCTTCCTTTTCCTCCTAGCCAAGAACAGTCCACGTTGGGGGTTCGGTCTGGCTCTCAGCTGTCGCCTCCAACCGTTCACGCTGCCAAATTCGTGGCAGGTGCGTCCCGGGCTCAGCGCGATTTGTCCCTTATTCACTCTGGGTCTTCTAGTCGTCGGGGAACTTCGATGGTTTCAGTCACTAGAATCCCGACGTTGGTGTAGAGACGACAATAATGTCTGTCGTCCAACAGTGGAATTATCAAGGGGTTTTCCTCAAGTGGGAGGAACTCCAGCTCTTGCTTTCTAGCCTTCAGCCCTTGGTGGTGTGTTTGCAAAAAAATAAGCTTGGGACTCGTCCCTTCCCGGTGCTTTCGCACTTAGGGTGTGTTTAATTCCAGGGGAGGCGTGTCCCATGGTGGTGCTTCTCTTTTAATTTACTCTTCGCTATTTTCTGCGCCACTTCCCCTTCGTACTAACCTTTTAGAGCTCACAAGTCAGTTACCTACCCCGTTTTTATTGGTAAATTTAATGCTCGCCACCCGTTTTTTGGGGGATACTGCCCGTAATCCCAGGGGCGGTGTGGTTGAGTCCCTCGAATTATCCGATTCCCTTTGTCTTTTAAATTCCGGCCATTTTACTTATTATTATGTTGAAAATGGATTATTTTTTAGTGGTGTAGATTTGTCCTTATGTTCGCCCGACTGTTTCCTCGACCTCCCGTGGTTGATTCGGGACGACCTTTCTGGGAGTGATCACTTCCCGATAGTCTTGTCGGCCGCCCTTTCTGGCCCATGCCTTTCCCTCCCTCCTCGTTGGGATCTGCGGCGAGCAAATTGGGTTGGGTTCCGGGAGACTTCGTTTATGGATGCCTCCCGGGTTTCCTTCGATACCGTTGATTAAGCGGTCTCATATTTTACAACCACGTAAGGGGCGCAGCGATTTGCCTTCCTGGCCGCCGTGCTGACGGGACTCAGCGCCCCGTCTGCCCCAGCTTAGCCCCTTCTCCTTTCTGACAGCCTGTGTTTTCTACCCTACTTCCTCACTTTCCCTACAACCTCTCCCACAACTTTCTCTGGCCTCTTTCCTCTTAAAAACCTGCGGGCTCGTATATTGAGCTTAGTGGGGGTCACCGTACGTGCCCCCCACTCTTCCCCGAAAAAAGACTTTGTGTGGGACATGTGCTCGTCTGGGTGTGAATCGCCACAGGGAGCCCCCCTTCCCCCGAGATGGACATGGTCCCTGAGGCAACCCAGGCCCAGACGGTAGGACCTTCCATGGAGACGAACCTGGACTCGGTGCCAAGCACCGAACTAGAGTCCGTCCCTGTGCAAGGTCCTCCTCAGACGGCTCTGGTATCCAATGCTTTACAAGAAGAGGAGGGATCTCCTTCTACGGCTGGTGACCCTGTGACAGCCAAGACCTTTTCCATCTCGGAGAAGGATGTTGCTGAGGCCAGTCCATCTGGCCTTGGGGCTCCTGCCGACGGAGGGGATAAGCGGATTCATTCCCTACCCTCTCCTGAAAAAGAAAACGACAAGACGTGGGACTCCTTCTCCCTCCGTGAGAGCCGCGGAGACGGATGGGGTTGCTAGCACTTTGGCAAGTGACCAATCCAAGATCTGAAAGTCTGGCTCCGTCGCTCCCACGGGTGGGGAGTCTCAGACGAAGCCCAGAACTGCGCAGAGCAGAGCCTCGATTACGTGGGGGCCCCTCATTCAGAGGCAACATGGCGTTTTCGAGCCCACTGGCTTCAAATACTTCCTCGTTATTCGCTCCACTTATGGCCATAGATGGGCGCGATAACGAACAAAATGATCACGCTAACCGATAAATCGATAACGATAACCTTATCGGCGTTAAATTTATTGCTCGATAATGTGATAACCGATAAATCCAAAATTAGCATACATTATTGAATATATATAGAAGGGAAGAAGCACGGGAACATAGGGGAAAAATCATCAAAGAACGCGTAAAACTGGTAGCAACACCTCGTGACCTCTCGTCCGAAAGCTGGTTCCCAGCTTGGACTTACCTATTTCTGCCTCCAAGGCACGCGAGGCTCACCATTGTGCTAAACTGGAACCAAAAACTGAAATTATCGATTATCGCTAGTTTGGAACCAAAAGTATCGGCGATCCCGTTGAATCGATAACGTGGAGAAAAAAAATCGGATAACCAATAACCCGATATCGTTATCGCGATAACGCCCACCTATGCTTATGGCAGCGTGTTGGCTAAGGGCAACATGATCCATCAAAGGAGAACTCTAGCTAGTGTGATTGGTAGAGACCCGATGGTGGCCTCTTTCTCGGACGGGAGCCTTTTAGCGAATGCGTCGAATCCCTCCGAGGGGGCCATGAGTGGTGCCCTTGAGACACTTGATGGCACGCCTGTGAGTGTGACGCCGCACTCTACCATGAACTTCGTGAAAGTAGTAGTTTATACAAGGGAACTCGTGCATTTGTAGATAACTTAGAGTAGGAAAGGTGGCAAAGAAAAGTAGCTAAACGAGTTTTCGAACGAGTTTCCCACGTCGCTGGACAGCCGTTAGCTTGAGCCTTAAACCACTCGGACATCCTGAGTCCCCAAAGACTCATTCGAGCCGCTCGCCTGAACTTCTCGCACGCTACACAGGCCCCCTCCTAGATGCGGAGCGTATTTTGAGGGATTGAATAGAATGGCGTCAAGAAATGTTATTTCGAGGACTAATGTTCTCCCTTCCCCGGGCTGCAGCACCATTGTAGATAGCTTTGTGTAGAAGAGCTGGGCAAAGAAAAGTATCGAAACGAGTTTTCGAACGCGCTTTCCGCGTCGCTTTACATCCGTTAGCGAGCCTTTAACCACTCGGCCTTCCTGAGCACCCCACAAAAAAGACTCATTCAAGCAAAGCATTTGAGCCGCTCGCCTGAACGGCTTGACAATGGGGCTGTCAAGGTTGAACGTGTGATGAGAAAACGGTGGGCCTAGAGACTTACCCCTACACTCTTTGTCACGTTCGACTGTGACAAGCTCCCGGAGTCGGTGCGTGCCGGTTGGTATCGCTACCGCATGAAGGCATTCGTCCCACTGCTGCGGAGGTGCTATTACTGTCACCGCTTCTGTCATACTAATCGCTCCTGTCTAGGTTACCCAAAATCTGTGTAAGTTGCTCCAAGACCGCACACAATAAGTCCAAATTGTGTGTAGCCAAGTGTGTCAATTGCAGAGAGCCGCACCCCGCTCCTTGAGAAGGAAATCCTGGCTTTCAAGCCCAGGATCGTCTCTCATTTCACGAGGCTAAGGACTTAGTCCTGGCGCCACCGGCGCTTTCTGGGACCTCCTATGCTTCAATGTTGAAAACGACACCCTCTGCTCCTCTCCCTTCCAGGCTTACGAGCACGGTCGTTTCTGCGGGTTTTACCCATCCTGGGGCTCCCCTGGTAAATATGGCGGCACAAAGGTTTTACACCCAGTCCCGGCGAAAACCAGGGCTTTCCTCTCAGAACGCGGGCCTCCACTGCGTCGTTAGACTCAGAGCAACACCCCTGAAGTTGGTCGTGATGTCATCTACCGCGGTTCCTAAAGACCTCCCCCCGAAAGTAAGACAGCGCTAGAGTAGCTCCGGCTCCTTCGCCAATGCCTAGGGGTAGGCTGGGTGGCTCGGAGGCGGTAGGTCCTCTAAAGAGAGACCCCTGCCTCGAAGCGGCCTTGCTCGCCAAGAATACGAGGCGGAGAGAGGAAATGACTCGCATGGCTGGCCCAATCCCCCCCCCGATAAGCCCTCTAAGGCGAGAGCGCCTTCAGCGCATTGTCCGGCGTTCTGCCTCCGGGAAGCGTGCGCCCATTCACGTGAGGGTCTTCTCTTCGAAGAGGGCCCCCGCATCTCCTCCCAGCTAGGCCTGGAGGGCATATTTCCCCAATGGAAATGCCGCTGACTCCGGGCAACTGGGAGGAGTTTTGGAGGCTAGTCACCTCCCGTTCTGCATTAGCGATCTTTTTGCAGGAGACCATATTGGGCGAGTTTGCCCTGCACACCCTCGCGGTGTATAGGGGTTTTACGACCCCACCACCACGGGATTGGAGCGGGCAGGAGGTTGTGCGATTTACACCAGTCTTGATGTCTCCGTTTTTCTCTTTGCTTTAAATACCTCATTTAAAGCAGTATCTGTTCAGCTACTGCCTCCTATCGCCTTGGGCCTAACTACTATTCCTAGAACGTCTGGCCGTGTTTCACGCCGACCACTCCCGTGGTGAGATGGCCCGCAAACAGAATCGTTATGCCTACATGTGCATAAGCGCCGCCAGACAGATCTCACTGGCGGTTAATTTCGTCGAGCTAGGGCAAGGTTCCGGTATATTTCGAAGCACGCCCGCCACTGTTCTTGGCGGGCATAAGTGTCTTCACTTAACGGGAAGACCCCTCTAGCACAGGTGTGGAAGCGAGTCAAAATGATTGTGCGCAGGTTCTCGCAGGACCCCCGCCTCCGTGGCGGAATCCTTCGCGACCGCTTTCTCTAGCCCGGATGCTGCTCCGCTAGCATTCAATGTGCGTCGTGATGTCGCGGAAGGCGACCGACACGACTTTATCTCCAGAGGCGGAGAACACTTCAACAACAGGTTTACTCTGAGTGAGTTACGTTCCCCTTTTGCTTCGTGCGCGGACACCTCACCTGGTCCGGACGATGTCCCGTAAGCCTTGCTTCAACACCTGGGTGAGCGAGGCATGGTCTTTGTTAAATTTGTTCAACAGAATATGGGTAGACCGTATCGTCCGAGATTCCTGGCGAATCGCTACTGTGCTCGCTTTTCGCAAACCCGGGAGAGATCACTCTACTCCGGCCGGTTTCCGCCCAATCTCTCTAACCTCCTGCGAGTGCAAGTTGATGAATAAATTGGTAAATGTTATTGAACCGCGTCTCTCGCTATGCCGAAGCGCACAGGTTTCGGTTTTCTTTGGCCAAGACTAAGGTGGTGCACTTCTGCCGCCATCCACGGCTCCACCCCGACCTAGATTTGTTTCTAAATGGGGTTCGCCTGTTAGTGGTAGACTCGCAAAGTTTCATTGGTCTTGTATTTGAACGACGCCTTACCTGAGAGGCTCATATTCGCAGCCTTGGGGTGTCTTGTACCCGCGCAATTTTTTTTTTTTTAATTTTAGTTCATCTGGCCACTGCCTACTTAGGCATTAGTCGCCGTATTGTACCCGCGCAATGGACATTCTTCGCTGATAGGGCCTACTGCCTTACTTTTTTTATCGATCCTTTGTTCGTTCGAAGCTCGACTACGGATGCGAGTTTTATGCATCCGCAGCCGAGCGTGTAGTGCGGAAGGTTGAGACTCGATCTACCACACCGGCCTTCCGCAAGTCCCCCATTGAGGGTACTTATCGATGCTGGCGAGATGCCACTCGCTTTGCGCCGTGCACAATTCGTCTGTACGCGCCAGCCCGGCACTTTCCTTAAGTCACTAGCTGATCTCGACGGTGCCTATGCCGCCAAGAGACGCCAGTCATACCCTAAGCCCTTTGGGTTTAGAGCTAGGTGTATCTCTCGGGCTGGTGCTGCCCAGGACGCCACCCTGGAGGATACCACCTCTGACTATTTGTCGCCACGCGTGTTCCCAAAGCTTCTACAGCTCCGGGAGTATTTCATTCGGCCTTTTTGGAGCCCATCTTGTCAGTGTATACGGATGGCTCCAAGTCCAAAGAGGGGGGTCGGTTTCCACGCCGTATCCCATCTTTTTAAAGTCAGCGGGGCTCTGCCAGGCGCTGCATATGTCTTCATGGCCGAGCTGGTTGTAATACACCGCTCGGTACGGGAGATAACGCGACGTGCCCGGTTCGGAGACCTGATTGTGATTTATAGCGACTCACAAAGCGCCCCGAATGCTCTCGGGACATTGAAATCTCCGTATCCCCTGGTTCGCGATATCCGTGACGCCACGGTTTTGGCAAGCCGGGCGGATGTCCAGATTATCTTCTGCTGGGTTCATGGACATGTAGGAATTGCAGGGGAATGAGCGCGCCGATGAGGGCGCCAAAGAGTCCGCGAGGACTCTGCGACCGACCAGCGTTTCGCTCTTCCTCAGACCGACTACATGGCAGGAATACGGGCAGCTCTTCGGGTTCTTGGCAAAGATGGGAGACGCGAAGGGGAACTTAAAGTTGCGCCCCATTGCACCGTGACTGTTCCCATGGACCCTCCCCCCCAATGCCGCGAAGGCTTAAGGTTGCTTTCTGTCGTCTCCGAATCGGCACACTCCGGACCCACCACCATTTGATGGAGCACTCGCCAGCGCCCTACTGTGAAGACTGCGTTGTCCCCCAGACTGTTCGGCACATTCTTGTTGAATGTCCCAGTCTGGGCGATATACGCGCATGTTACCTCGATGTGCGGGGTCGCTACCGCTTTTCCCTCGTACTCTGGGCGAGTTCGTGCACACCGATTTATGGACTTTACCAATTTTTGGAGCAGGCTGGCCTCCTCCATTCTATTTGATTGTTTTTACAGGTCGTATGTTCCTGCGCCACTGGTGGGCGGACCTACCCCCGACGCCGGAGCCTGCTTCCTTCTTACCTTTTTGCTTTGTTTTTTCATCGTTATTTATTTTTTTAATATAGCCTACTAGTAGGCTCTGGTGAGTACGACGACTTATGCCCAAGCAGGCAGTCGCCAGATGCGCTCCTAAATTTAAAAAAAAACAAAACAAAAACGGAACTATGTCCATCTCAAGGGGCCTCCATGTGGGGGCTATCCCCCTGCCCCCAAGGCATCACCGATCTCAATCGAGAAATCTCTTGTGTTTCGTCGACCTCTTAGGCTTTAAATCAAAGACGTTAGGGAGCACAGACCGATGGGCCCTGCTCCCCTTTGCCCCCTTATGGGGTTGGCCCTATCGAGCCTCTCCCAGCGGGAGCGGTCAATTTTGGGCGACCTCTTTCTCTCTTGTCAGTCCTTCGTGAGAGGAATTATTATTATTTGGGGCAGGGCATAAAAAGTACAAATCCCTAAAGTCCAAAAAGTGGGCACCGGGGCAATAAACAAATGACGCACGTTTACTAATATTTACATTTCTAGTTAACTGAAAAGGTGTTTTTAGGGGCTATAAAAGAGGGCAAAACCCCAGATTGTATTAAAAATCGGAAGAGGAATTCGTGCTAAAAGAAGGGCCTCTCAGCTAAGAGGAAGCGCAGTCTATCGTTACATCGGACCCGTAAAATAGATTTTAATTTAATTTTAAGGATTTAGAGCCTGTTTTGCGATTTAGGCTCATCTGGCTTAAGTGGTCATAAAAGTTATAAAAACCAAAGCTAAACACAAAAATGAGTTAAAAAAAAAACAATTAAAAACAAAAAGAGCAACAACATGGAATTGGTAGCTTTCCCATAAAAATATGGAAAGACAAAACTAGAATAAACTATAGTTAAAATAGACAGCAAAGAAACGGCTAAAGTATCTGATATGTGGACAAATATTATAAATTAAAAAGAGAAAAGAAAAAAGGGGCGGGGCTAAAATATTAAAAATATAGGTTAGCACCAACGAAGGTATCAAATTTTGGAAGAAAGGCCGGCATCTTCCAGAAACCCTAATAAGTTGGGCACAACATGGGCAGACTCTCCGAGAATAGAAGCAAAGGTGGGGTGAAGACCGAAATACTTCTTTCGATGGGCAGAGTATCGTGGGCAGGTGAGCAGAATATGTTGCACTGAGATGCGAGTGTGACACCTCTGGCAAGATGGTGGTTCTTCGTTAGCCATTAAGTGGCCATGGGTGAGGCGACAGTGACCGATTCGCAGGCGGCATAGCGCAACTTCATGCCATCTGGTGGGAGAGTTTGACGATGGCCAGGGAGAAGCGCTTTCCTTGAGATGGAGTAGGTGAGGATGACCATACAAGTTCCAATATCGCTCCTATTCTTCTCTGACCAATTTACGTATGAGAGGAATGTAGTCTCTGTGAAAGATCGGTGATTGAGGTATGGACGATGGAGTATGGAGGGCGGCCTTCTTTGCTTCTAGGTCAACAGTTTCATTTCCCCGGATGTTTGAGTGTCCGGGAAGCCAGCAGAATGATATGGAGTAAGAGCGTCCGATCAAAAGATGTAGGGTTTCTAAGATTCGTACAATTGATGGGAAGCATTCCATACGTAAGGCAACCCGGGGCTGGCAATCGACCAACAGATGGCGTACTGATATGGGGGACGAGCAGAGAGGGTATAAGGGCGCGGTGTGGGGCCCATCGCTAGTCAATTAAATGCCCATGTGCGAGGCGTATGTTGCTGATTCGCAGGCGACATAGGACCACCTCAGAGCTCCGACGAAGTTGGTAATAGCTAGCCCACGGTAACCCGAGGGCTTAATGGAATGTAATTTGTTACCGATGAAGTCATCCCATTCTGACTGCCAGTGACCAAATGTAGTCTCTAATAAGAGGATAAAAGTCACGATAAGGTAGACTGAATAGAGTCGGTGTCCGAATGGCCGTAATTCGAGCTGTCTCATCGGTCCGCTCGTTACCCCGGACTCAGACATGACTAGGATCTGGAAGAGTTCTTGACCAACCAGGAATGTATTTTCGAGACAATGGGATAGTCAGAAGTTAGAGAGCGAAGAATGTATAGTACGCTTCTTGAATCAATAAAAACAGTAAAGGCAGTAAAATGCAAAGTAGATAAAAGGCGTAAGGTTAATAAAACCATAAAGCTCGGCAGTAAAAATGGAAGCTGCCCGCAGTAACGACTTGGAGACTAGATCCTAATGAGACCACTGCAGCCACCACACCATCGTCTGTTTGAGACTCGTATGTGAGATATGACATGATGTGTGGGATGCCGCATGTTCAATGAACATAGCACGTGCCACACGCGGGTCAACTAGAGACTTCTACATCCAAAGAGAGTCGTGCAAATATTTGACAAGGAGAATGTCTACCCGGTATAGCAATGCCTCTGGGCATTCCTATAATAAGAACCTCCTGGGGAACTTAAATATGTATATACATCCATTATTATGTAAAATTCATTATGCATTACTTTAACTTGTCAATTTAATCATTTAAATATTTTACTTTAACTTTATTAATAGTCCCCAATTCACAGTCCATTATAGATACTTTAAAATACTCTAAATTACGACACTATATTACTTACAACTCAATATTATTTACTATATCAAAGATACTCTATTATACTCTATATTACTATATTATTATTTACTCTATCATTCACTCTATATTGTTTCACCATATTATTCACCATATTTACTTAACCTACTTATCTCTGTACATTCGTTCAATTTTATAAATATATTTATTTGTGTAATTGTCTTTCTTAAAGCAAAGTCTTTATTCCAAAATTTACTTCGTTGTCACGTTAGGCCCAAAGCTAACGGCAGGCATCTTCGATCTAACGAAATTTATAGTTATGGTTTTCGAAACGCAATCTAGGGTGATTTATTAACCGAAGATAAATCACATTGAGAACCATACTCTATACCGGGGGCCAGGCGGGAATGAGAAGGGCAAAACCGAGTTGCGCGGTCCTAAACGGGAAATGTGTTCAGCTACACGAAGTCCTAAGGGCTGGTGCATGGATGGAGATCTGTCATAGGCGGCGACAGTCCCTAGGGAAAGGACACTCTTGTAAGCTTCTAAATACGAAAAATATACTGTAGACAAACCTGAAGGCGGTGGTGATGGAACGGGAAAATGCCAGCCTCAGCATAAATGATCGGTATAGGGGAGAAGCGGAATGCGCCGCTGGATCGAGGGAGGTCCAGGTTGCGGATGGGATCCAGCATACGGAGAGATAAGGAAGATGCCGAGGAATACACCTCACTACCATAGTCCAACTTGGACTATATGAGATAGGTATATGGCCTCCACAACGTGAGATTATCACTTCCCCAAGAGGTGTGCGAGATCATCTTCCGGAGACATCTCCGCCGAAGCTCACGAAGATGGAGACACCAAGTGAGTTTGGGATATAGGATCATCCCCAGCAACCGGCTCTGACACAAATTCCAAGGGGGTTACCCTGCAGGAACAATGGGGGATTAACTTGACGATATATCAGCGACGCTGGCAGGGTCGCAGATGATCGAGCCATTATTCTCAATTCCAAGTGTGGAATAACTAGCATATCGACCCCTGATTTTGTTCATTCTCTTCCACACTTGAGCTGAGGAGGTAGTGGAAGATAAGGAAGAGACATATGCCCTCCAGGAGTCAGTGCGCACCTAACGTAAAGTCCGCTGGCGAATGTCTCTAGTTCGATTTCGGAAGAGTTGGGTTCCAGCGGAACCGCGCGTGAGCTATTCTATAGGCATCCACCACACGGGTGCAATCAGCATTCCATCATTGGACTGAGTACAAGGAATTGCGGAATCTGGAGCGTCAAGCATTAAACTGGAGATTTTGTAAATATTGATTCAGCTATACATTACTTTTCCTGTTTAGTGCTTTACTGATGAAGGAAGCTTCATGGAACTTTGGCCAGTCGGCACTTAAAACATTCCATCTGAGGGGATATGAAGGGGATGGGCAAAGGGTCTTGTGTTTCAAAACAATAGGAAAGTGGTCGCTGACATACAGGTAATCTAAAACAGACCACTTGAAATCAGAGAAACAGTCGGCGGAGCCAATAAATAGATCCGTACGAGAAAGATTCAGTTTGAATAACGTAGGAGGTAACATGCTAAAAAAATTAGTGGATAAAAGAGATTCAAGGAGACTGCCTTGACGATTGTTTACTTTATCACACCATAGGGAGTGTCTGACATTAAACTCACCTAGAACTAGAAATTGGGTAGGAAGCAGAGATAAAAGATCTAAAAACTAAGCCCTGAAGGAGGTTCATCTGGGAAAAAGTAAAGTGAACAAAGTATAAATTCTATTCGTAAGATGGACACGATCTGCGACTGCTTGATGAGTAGTCCGCAGGATTGTAGGCGTGGAAAAGTGGTTTTTGCTAACCAGGAGCGAGGCACCACCATGGGCCACTCCGCCATGTGGTGGTAGAAATTAAAAGCAGTGAAATGAGTAAACTTGGAGAAATGGCGTTTCCCGGGTTTGGTTTCCTGCAAGCATATAACAAGGCGATATTTTAGATAGTAAAGAAGAGAATTCCTCCCATTTGGAAAGGATCCCCTGACAGTTCCATTGAAGACTTCTCCCATCCCTCAGACGGCTGAGAGACCACGGTCGAGATACTCTTAGTGCGGGGGGCGGTGTTCTTATGAACAGATGCCGTGCGAGAGGAACCCGGCACGGGCGTTATAAGAGTGAACGGCGAGGCAAGCCCGATTTGGAGGGGCAGGGGCTAGTATTTTTTAGATAGACCAAAGTTAGTGGGTCATGACCCGGAGGAAAGGGTAAAGAGAAAAGAGATTTGGGGTAACGTTACTCCTAATGGAGGGTGTGAAATCTATGTCTGAAGGAAGGTGGGAAGTAATAGTTCCAGAGGGTTTCAAGGGGACAGGGCGAACAGAAAGGGGAGATGGTAGGAAGGTAGTGGTATGGGTAGAGGTGACTTGGACGTATCGTAACCTTCTGGGAGTGGGGGTATATTGCTATAAATGGAGGATATACCAGCTCCGCCTGAGGGAAGGCCGGAAGTTTCGGTTACATATGTCAAAGGGGCTGGAGTAGGGGGAAGGGACAGGGTGTAACTCAAATCAAGTAGAGAGTGTTTTTTTAAGTAGATTGCCCGCCCTTATTGGAAGTCAGCTTCCTAGAGGGAGGGGAATTGACGGGGGAGGCCTTAAGTTTGGCCAGAAGACCTCAGTCAAGACAACATTAGATCGGGGCGTCTCGGTAGAATCTATATAGGCTTGGATGTCGTCGGGTCTCTTAATTGGGCGCGCTCTGCCGGCGCAGGGTTAATAAAGGGGGGTGGGAAGGAAGAGAGTATACTAGGGGACCAGACTTGGGTCTGGTGCTGCATCCCGGGATGACTGAAGAGATGTAGTAGTGTACGGGATACGTGGGCGAGCGGGACGAGAGTCCACTGCCATGCGTAGGACATCTGAGAACCTGACGCCGGGGAAGATGAATTTCTTCCGGACTAATCGACGGGGTTGCCGCATATCCACCTTACAAGAATCACGGACAAGCTTAGACCTCCTTTTCAAAAAGAAAGATTTAAGATAAGTTACCGGTGGGTTGCTGCCCAATCCAAGTGGATTCTATATGGCCGCTAGGGTGAAACGAGAAATATCATCTATAAAAGGTGGAGGAGACCACTTTGTGACAAAAATTTAAAAAACGACGGGTTAAAAGATTCATCCGCCAATATGAATCGAAGACGGGTGTGTTGAGGAATAGTTAAAAGGGTCGGGAAACACGACAACCGGAGAATGGTAAAATGGCTACAATCCAATAAAAGGTGGGCAACCGATTGGTCCCCACCACAAAAACGACAGCGAGGGCTGATATGGGCATCACCCGAAACAAGATGGCCGTGAGTAAGTCTCGTGTGGCCAATGCGAACTCGGCAAAGGGCCACCTCCAACGACCGCATTCTACAGTGGCGGCAACAAAAAAAGTGACATGTGACAATTCGGGGAAAATAAAACAGAAAAATGTAACTTACATATTTTATTATGAATATTTCATGAAAGTTATTACTTGGTCATGTTGCCCTTGCACTTGATGACCATCCTGAGTCGATTGGGCATTGATTCAGTGAGGTTTGCGAAGTAGGTGGGGTCGATCGTAACCCAGATCTGCTTCAGTGATTCTATCAGGTCCTTGATGCTGCTGGGTGCTGTCTCTTGAACTTTGGATTTCATCAGATTCCAAGCATTCTCAATAGGATTTAGGTCCAGGAAATTACCAGGCCACTCCAAAACACTAATATTATTATCATTGAAGAACCTTTTTACTAACTGGGACCTGTGAGCAGGGGCACCATCATACATGAAAAATTCACACTGATGAATTTCCCAAAATGGCAGCATGTGCTGCCTCAAAACTTCAAGATAGTTAGTCCCCCTCATGGCTACATTCTTGGCAAGGAAGTACAGACCTCCTCTGCCCTTTTTTCCACTAAAGGCACCCCACACCATCACACTATCAGGGTGCTTCACAGTTTTCACGGTATATTTCGGGTCATCCCGAGACACAGTGCTGGGACGACGCACGATCTTTGACTCTCCTCTGACCAGCCTAAAGGTGCTCTCATCACTGAACATGACCTTCTTCCAATGGGCAGCTGTCCAATGTTTATAGGTCTTGCAAAAATTGAGCCTTTCCATCTTCATAGCCTTGGTAAGAAGTGGCTTCTTGGCAGCGCGGCGAGACGGTAGGCCTAAGTCCTTCTGTAAGCGATGACTGATGGTCCTGAGGGCAACGTTCTGGAGGAGGTCTGGGTGTTTTTTCTTGATTGAAGCGGAGGTTACAGAAGGGTCTGACATCACTTTACGCCTTAGGATATTATCAGTCCTTGGAGATGTCTTCCTAGCTGCACCAATGCCCTCCTTCCTCTTTGGTATGGTACCTGGTGGCAATAACTCAGCTGCACGTTTTAGGCGATGAATCGTATTTTTGAGGTTACTAAATCTGCTGCTACATCAATAAAAGACTTTTCCTGCTCTAATAGGGTCAAGGCACGGCTTTTCTCTGTCATAGAAAGCTTTTTCCACCCCATTGTATCTACTTGCACAGAAGTTATAGCACGTCAAATGTAGGCACGAATGCAGATAATCAGCACGCTGGAGTGCCATATACTAAAACCTCGTTGTACGAGCTCAAACGAGACACTGAGTTCCAATAGAGCGCAGTTCTGTTGTCTTAGCCCAGGAGAGTCGTCCACTTGCGGCATAAGCTCCGCACATTTTCATTGAATTGTTGGCAAGTAAAATAGTGAAAGCGATTTTGTGTATCGATTTCTGTTGCCAATATTCAATGTCACTTTTTTTGTTGCCGCCACTGTATGACGACTCGAGGGCCAAGAGCGGATAGAATTTTTTATTTTGTATAGTTTGGATGATGAACAGTCATCCCATTCATTCTGCCACAGTTGAAAAATATACTTTCTTATTGAAGGAAAGTAGTCCCTAAAAGGCAGAGCAGAGTTCTCAGGGGACACAGAATGTGCTGAGCGGGCCAGCCGATCAGCCTTCTCGTTGCCCAGGACCCCCACATGCCCAGGAACCCAGCAAAAAATAATTCTATATCGGGATGCATTTTGGATCAGCCAGTTGCAAATTTCTGTGACCACGGGATGGGACGCATTAAAAGATCTAATTGATTGTAAGACACTCCTTGAGTCGGAAAAAATGACAAAATCACTAAAAGGTAAAATTTGGATGAGTCTAAAGGCTAAAAGGATTGCTGAAAGTTCAGCGGTAAAAATGGATGCTGCTGGCGGCAAAGATAAAGTTAAGAATTCTCCTCCTGGGTAGATGGCTGCGGCGCCCACGCCACCGCCCGACTTAGAGCCATCCGTGTAGAGTGGGCAGCATTGTTTGTGGGAGATCGAATGCTCTAAGAACAGGCTTTTAATGATGCGAGGGTCCATGGAGGACTTCTCCAGGCTCCACATGTTGGTACATACTGTGGGGAGAGGAGCACGCCACCTAGGGTTCAGTAAGGATGGAAGGGTAAGGACCTTTGGAGCACCCAGGTTAGAGAGATGATCTCCTATGCGAAGGTTCAAAGGGCGGGGTAAAGATGGCAACTTATCATATGCCGCCGTTGATTCGGCAGCATGCAGGCATCTGTAGACCTCTGATACAGGGGCTTGCTGTACTCGGCAGAGGTATCGCATGCAGATTTGAAGTCTATGGTAGGGCAAAGGGAGTACCCCACTCTCGCAGTAAAGGCTGTTGACAGGAGAAGTACGGAAGGCTCCACTAGAAAGGCGAACTCCAAGGTTTCGAATGGGGTTCAGCATTTTAAGGGCTGAAGGGGAAGCCGATGAGTAAATTTGACAGCCAAAATCCAATTTGGATTGAACGAGGGCTGTGTATAATGTCCACAATGTTTGTCGGTCACTGCCCCACGAAGTGTGTGAGAGGACTTTCAAAATGTCTAGAGCCCGCAGACAGCCTGTTCGAAGTCGGCGTAGGTGTGGTAACCAGGATAACTTTGGATCGAGAGTTACGCCAAGGAACCGAAACTCGGAGACGAACTCTATTTCTTCGCCTTGTAGGGATATAGATGGCGGAACAAGAACCCCTCTGCCTCGGTGAAAATACATTGCTTTGGTTTTGGTCGTGGAAAAGCGGAATCCCTTAAGTTGTGCTCTTTTGGATACAGCATCGACCGCCAGTTGTAGCCGACGCGCTGCTGATGAAAGGCGAGGAGAGGAACAGTATAGTGCTAAATCATCGACAAACAGAGTTGCCGATACACCTTCTGGGAGAGACGAAATAATATCATTGATGGCAATTATAAAACATAAGACACTTAAAACACTGCCCTGAGGAACTCCCTCCTCTTGGGGTTGCAGGTCAGAGTATGCGTCTCCAACACGTACCTTGAAGGATCGAGATGCTAAAAAACTTTGAATAAATGAAGCTAAAAGGCCTCTCATCCCCCAGACGTATAACTGCTTCAAGATGCCGTATCTCCATGTTGTGTCGTAGGCTTTCTCAATATCGAAAAATATGGCTAGGACTCGGTGCTTTAATGAGAAAGCTTTCCGGACTGATCCCTCGAAACATACTAGTAGGTCAAGGGTACTATGACCTTTGCGGAAGCCACATTGAAATAGAGAGAGAAGGTGATTGGCTTCTAGGAACCAGTTTAGGCGCTCCAATATCATTTTTTCCAGCAACTTACTCAAACAGCTGGTGAGAGCTATAGGGCGGCAGTGATCTGCATTCAACCCGTCCCTGCCCGGTTTGACAAAGGGAAGGATGATCCCAATGCGCCATGATGACGGGTAAAAACCCTTCACCCATATAAGGTTGTACAAATCAAGCAGGAAGAGAGTAGAGTGTGGATGTAGGTGCCGAATCATGTCGAAATGGATCTCATCAAGGCCAGGGGAAGTAGATCTGCAAAGGGACAAAGCGCTTTGCAGCTCATATATGCTGAATAGAGCGTTATACGGAAGGTTAGATTTTGTTGTGAAGTTGAGAGAATGAGATTCTTCCTTTGATTTGTAGGATTGAAAAGCCTTATCGTAACGGTTGACACTGCTGACGGCGCGGAAATGGTCAGCAAAAGCATTGCTGACCGCCAGGCCGTCATTCTCCAAGGAACCGTCTAAGTTGAGTGTGGGGGTATGATGATTAGCATAACGGCCCCTGATCTTTTTAGTCCTCTTCCAGATCTTAGCAGTAGGTGTCATAGAGGAGATCGATGAAACGTATCTGCGCCATGAATTTCGGCGAGCTTGACGAAGGGTTCTTTGGCGAAGCGCACGGGCTCGGTTTCGGTCGACCTTGTTGCACAAAGTTGGGTTCTTTCGGAATCGGGCATGGGCTAACTTGTAATTTTTGATAGCTTTTGCACACGTGGAAGTCCCCCAGGGCACGGTTGAGCGGCCCGTGACAGCTCGCCTCCGTGGGATGGTTTGTGTTGCTGCATTGTAGATAGTCGATGTTAAGTATTTTACTGCCGCGTCCACTCCATTGAAGGTCCCCAAAGATGCATTTGTGAAGGACGCCTCTTGGAAACCTTCCCAATTTGCATGACCTAAGTCCCACTTAAGGGGCATGGTTGTATGAGGGCTAACTTGAAGGGCCGACAAGACAATAGGGAAGTGGTCACTCCCATGGAGATCGTCAAGAATTGACCATCGAAATTCCGTGAAGCAATCAGGGGAACAAACAGACAGGTCAACACAGCTAAAAGAGTCCGTCTGGACATGATAAGAGGTAAAATCGCCAGTATTTAAAACACAAAGGAGGTCAGATAATAAAAGAGACTCTAAAACACTGCCTTTGGCATTTCGAGTGATGTCACCCCAGTATGGGTGACGGGCGTTAAAATCTCCTTGTAATAAGAATGGGGAGGGTAACTGGTCTATAAGTTCTAAAAGGTCGGATCTTGACAATGATAAACAAGGGGGAAGGTAAAGAGAGCAAACGGTAAAAAGCTTAGTAAGAAAACCCTCACAGCAACAGCTTGGAAGGTAGTATGTAGGGAGATGAGAGAAACATGGTAGGATGAAGATACCATGATTGACACCCCTCCATGAGAGGGGCTTCCAGCAGGAGCAATAGAGTTGAAAGTGAGAAAACCGGGTACCGGCGGAAAGGGCCATATACCCAGTTTATTCTCCTGGAGACAAATAACAGCGGGGTGGATAGTCGTCAAAAGAATTTTGAGTTCTTCCCACTTTGGAAGAACTCCTTGACAATTCCATTGTAAAATGGAAGATATTATGTGTGACGATTAGATACCACTGTGGATATCTTTTTCTCTTTTGAGGCCGATAATGTATTTGAGGTTCTTCCCAAAGAGCTTGGGAGACGGAGAGCTGATTTTGAGGATCCTGCCTTTGCAGGGGGAGAAATCCTAGATGGAGTAGTAACTGAGGTTTTTTTCGTGGGTTTTGGAGAACCGACCGAGGCCCTTGATTGTAACTCGGGCTCGCAACCTGGCGGAAAAGGAAGATCAAGAAGGGATTTTCGGCCGGTAGATCCGGATTCATGGGTCGAGGGTATTTTAGGTGTCTGAGGAGTTGGTCCAACCGCCGCAGTTGGTGATGTTAGAGTATCAACTGCTTCAATCGGATCTTGGTTTGAAGGGTGAGCGGGGCGAACAGGTGATCTGAGCGAGGTGTGTGGAGCTGGGTGTATTTCTGCCATCGTTTGGATCAGGATGGGGCCTACGTCCTGTGAAGGGCGAGACGGACTTAAGGGCAGAGAATGTTCAACCATAGGGGAGGAGTCCATTGGAGATTCTCGGGGTTCGGCCGAGTCGGCTCCAGAGGCTGCCTGCTTATTGGTGGTCGATGACCCAGGTGAGGAATCCTTTCTCTTACCACTGGGCTTTGAGTCTCGTGGCCGGGTGGATGATCCTTCATTGGTCGATGTTGAGGATTCTTTCAAATAGCGCCTGATGTCTTCAAGCGTCTCACCCTGAGCGTCTCTCCCAGCTAGAGCTGCTGGAGAGAGGGGGGCTACATTAATTATCTCGATATGAGAGCGATGCTTCGACTGCATATTCTGAATATTTTCGACGCTGCGAGTAGATCTAGGGTGAAGTGCTTCAGGCCGGTCGGAACTCGCGCGTGATGGTCGGTTTCGTCCAGCATCACGTAAAACGTCAGAGAAGAGCCGGCCGAGTGGCGAGGTTTGTGCTCGGGCACGCTGGCGGGCCTCTCTTATATCTAGACGTAGGGAGTCGCGCAAAGCGAGAACTTCCTTTTCATATAAAAATATAGAGCAGAGTTTCGACGCAGCACTGTGGGTACCTCCGCAGTTGGCACAGTGGGGCGTTTTGGTGCATTCGGGGCCATGGTAGTCAGAGCTACAATTCACGCAGGAGCGAGGGTGCCGACAAGCTCGGCCAACATGTCCAAATTGATTGCAATTGAAACAGCGTCTGGGTAGTTCGATGTAGGGACTTACCGGGACACGAAGGTACCCAGCTTTAATATACTGCGGCAGTTCTTGTCGTTCAAATGTTAAAATCAGTGTGGCGGTTGGAACTTTAGTGGAGCCTAATGTTTTAGTTACCCTGTGTACGTGTGTGACACGTTGGGTACTGAGCTTACTCTGAAGGCGGGTGGGGTCGTAGTCCTTTAGTTCGTTTGAACGGACTACACCTTTGACGAAATTCAGACGCGGATGGGGCGAGACAGTTATTGGAATTTCAGCTATCGAAGATAGATTTCGCACAAGGTTGTGTTGAGAGTGGAATGACACCTCGACTACGACATCACCACTTCCTCTTGACCACATCCGGCGGGGTTCACCACAGCGGGACTCAAAAGATTCATTGACGTCAAACACATCGACTTTTGCAAGTGGGATGTCAGATGATGAATTCATGACAAGAAAGCGAGGATAATCAAGATCTGGGTCTACTTCGTTGGAATAGGGCTCCAACGAGCGAGGAAAGGCTGAAAGGGAAGCTAAGGAACGTTTGGCACGAGAACCCTTACGAGAAGGGGAGGTTTTTGGTTTATGGCTAGCCATTGCAAAAAGAAAAAAACTTCGCATTCTCCCTCGGGGCTCCCCACCATGGAGGCCTACAAGGGCCCGGCACTACTGCAACTATGCAATCAGTTACGTCTGGTATGTCCTCTTGGAGAATGGATACGGATCCACCACACCATCTTTGTAACCCTAAGAGGCTGCCCGAATTCTCCTACGCACGGAGAAAAGGGGCCAACGATGGGTTTCTCCTTGGGCATTCGGTAGACGAAGGCGGTGGAGATGCCCAGCCTCTTTCACCTTCATGAAAGAACAATTCAGAATCAATCCATTAAACGAGCAGAGGTCGGGTATTGATAAGGACCACTTGATAGGTGAAGGAAGAGGGGGAAATAAAGGGTAGTGGAAGATCGTAATAGAGGAGGAAAGAAAGAGGGGTATGTTAAAAGTCTTGTTGGCAGCACCATGGGTCCCCTAGGGGTCCCAGGGCTGACCCCCCTCGCCACGAGAAGGCCAGAGTCTCTCTGGGAACAACCCCTGAAGAAAAGATTCCAGAGAGGGAGGGGGTTTCAAAAAGAAATATGTGACACTTCAAGGAGGAAGCACTATGGGGCTCGCCACAGTTGGTAAAACGGTGGGGATGGTCGCAGGAATGACCATGATAGGCCTGTGCGCAATCCACGCATACACGTGGGTGGCGGCAGGGGGTGCTCACATGACCGAAGAGATTCCAACGATCAGATGTCAGGAATATCGTTGGTGTGTTCAGCCGGATCCCACTAATGGTTCACTGTGGTCTATGAATGTCAATAATCCGCAGGTTAGCCAGCTTTACTGAAACATCTTGTGGTCGTAGTTCTTTAGAACGAATAGCACCCTTCACTGTGTTGAAGGTTGGGTGGGATGAGACGGCAATCTCAGAGCCAGCGAGGGTCATGAGGGCTTGTACTGAATCATATTGGGAGGAGGAAGTGACCTCTACTACTAGGGCTCCATCATTACGGGACCACATGCGGCGTGGTTCTCGAAGTCCTCACTGACATGAAAAATATTAAGTTTTGATAAGGCAATGTCAGATTTCGTTCTAAGTCTACCTCTGAGGAAAACTGATCTGTTGCAAGAAAGCAAGAACTGAAACGAGATCCAGGAACACGGGGACCAACGAAGTAGTTTTTTTTGTTTAATTTTCTCCATATACTACTATGTTTAGGGGGTCAGTCTCACGCAGAGCGGAACCCACCTACGCAGCCACGTCACCCGATGCGCACCTTCAGGGACCCGTGCACTTCTCAATCAGCACCGCGCTCAGCCCCCTCTCCAACGACAAGGCAAGAACACTCTCGTGGCGAGCGTGGAAGGAAAGGAGGGACTGACGCTGGTAAGGAGATGGAATCCCCCGAAGGTGCCTCCAAAGAAAGGGGTGAGAGGGAAACCACCGAAGAGGGTTGGAGGGGCCCCTGAGAAAGAACAGGATCGATCACCTTTTCAGAGGAGCAGCTACCCCAGAGCGGCTCCAAATATGCCAAATAGGTCAAAGGGATGCCTCGATTTTCCTGAAAGGGCACATGGAAAGTAGATTCTATGCCCTCTCAATTACTTGGGTGTTTAAGAGACAAGTCTCCGTAGGAGCAGAAATTCCAGAAAGTGATCATTTACACACACTCCGTCTACGGATCGAGCATTGATGAGGTTTGTCAACCCGGCCCACCATTCGGGTTAAATTGACCTGGAGCTTTAACTATAAAGAATGGAGCCTGCGTAGCCACCTTATATGTGTAATAGAAGAGGGCCCAACCCACCCCATAGCTAATACTTGCCCTAGCGAGAGGACTATCGGTCCTCGCAGCAGGTAGGGACCTCACGAGATACACTACCACTCGAGTAAGGCTCATAAAAAGACAAAAATGCGCTGGGCAGCCAGTAGCTCTGTGGGTAGAGTAGCGGGTTTGGAAAGGGGTCGGTTGGTAATCACCTATTATTATCATACCTTGTTGCTAGGTGATCTCAGGATAGCATGCAGTCCACCAAGGCACCCAGACTGAACTCTGTCCAGGTGAGAACAGTTCCTCCTGGTACAAAGTGTGGTTAGACAAAAGATTAGAGGGGATAGTCTTAAAAAGTAAATAAAGATAGGGTAGTGTTGAGAAGAAACGAGGGGTAAGCGCACCAACAACCTTCACAGGCCTCATCGTAGTTCATGTGACCCCATTGAGAGCAGGGCTTCCCTAATTTGCACTCAGGTCGGAAGGACCTGCATTTTTTATTTTTTTTTTAATTATAGAGCCCATCTGGCAACTGCCCACTTGGGCATAAGTCGCCGGAAACATGACACAGCCTAGAACTAGGCTATTTTAAAATAAAAATATGAAAACATAGTGATAAAAATGAGAAAAACTCAACAATTAGGAAGCAATCTCCGGCAGCGGGGGGAGGTCCCCCTCACTCCAGTGCAGGAGCGTGCAACCTACAAAAAAAAACAATAACAAACAAAAAAATACAAAAAAGGAATCTTTTTAAATGAAAGGGAGAAACCCGGCCTGCCCCCAAAAGTCAACAAATCCACAAGTCAATGTGCACGAACTCGTCCCGAGCACAAGGGACAGGCGGTGGCGACCCCACCCATCCCGGTACCGGGACAGGTATCGTGCGCGAAGATCACCCAGACTGGGACATTCGACAAGAATGTGGCGAACAGTCTTGGGGACGACGCAGTCGTCGCAATAGGGCGCTGGCGACCGCTCCATCAGATAGCGATGCGTCACACGAGTATGTCCAATTCGGAGACGACAGAAAGCGCCCTGAAACCGTCGCGGCATTGGGGAATAGGTCCATGGAAACAGTCGCGGCGCAATGGCACGAGGTGTGCTCCAAAAAGGTCGAACGCAATAGTCCCGGCGCCGTACAAGCTTTGGGAGCAGAGGCGTGGCGACAAATAGCCAAATGTGGTACCCTCCAGGGTGGCGTCCTGGGCAGAACCAGGGGCGCCATCGGCTCGAGAGCTATATCTAGCTCTCCAAGGAGTTTCCTGGCCCTAAACCCAAAGGGCTTAGGGTTTGACTGGCGTCTCTCGCCGGCATAGGCACCGTCGAGATCAGCTGCGGATGCAGTGAAAGCTGTTGGCGACTGAGGGAGGCGCCGGGCTCGCGCGTACCGGCGAGTAATGCACTACACACGGCGTAGAGCGTGTGGCATCTCCACAGCATCGACTAGTAGGCTCTCAATGAGGGAAATGCGGAAGGCACCGGTCGCAAAGCGAAGGAGGGTGTGGTGGATCGAGTCCATCTTCCGCAATCTACGCTAGGCTGCGGATGCATAAAACTCGCATCCGTAGTCGAGCTTCGAGCGAAAAAAAGCTCGATGAAAAAGTAGGGCAGTAGCCCTATCAGCGCCCCAAGCGCTGAACGTCACGGAACGGAGAATATCCATGGTGAGGTTTCCCAGGTGAGGCGTCGATCGAATACAAGACCAATGAAACGGTGCGACTCAACCACCTCCAGGCTCACCCCAATAAGAAAAAAGTCTGGGTCAGGGTAGAGCTGTGGATGGCGGCAGAGGTGTTCCACCTTGGCCAAGGAAACCGAAACCTGTGCGCTTCGGCATAGCGAGAGACGCGGTTCAATGCCTGTTGGAGTCGACGCTCCAGAGTTGGCATCTGGGCCGCGCCAAAAGAGATCGACAGTTCGTGCACGTAGAGCGAGGCGAGAACATCTTTTTACAGCACCGAGGTGATGCCGTTGATGCTCAGGGCAAAGAGTGTGACACTGAGAACACTTCCCTGCGGGACACCCTCTTCCTGCTCCATTGGGCCGGAGAGGGCTTTCCCCAATCTTTAAGCGGAATCGACGATCTCGCAAAAATTCAGATATAAAGACTGGGAGGCGTCCCCTTGACCCCATCGTGTGGAGAGTCTCCATAATACCGTATCGCCATGCGGTATCATAGGCCTTCTCCAGTTCTAAAAACAACGTGGTGTAGTGCTGTTTACGAAGGAAGGCCTGGCAGACGGCATTTTCCAGTTGGAGCAGAGCATCAGACGTGGAGTGGAACTTTCAGAGGTCGCATTTTCAGAAGACAGATGGCCTCAGCTGTCCAGAAAAAAAGGCTAATCTAACTTTTACCAATATCTCCATCAACTTGCACACACAAGAGGTTAGAGAGATTGGGCGGAAAACAGGCCGGAGTAGAGTGATCTCCTCCCGGTTTGCGAAAGGCGAGCACAGTAGCGATTCGCCAGGGATCTGGGAGGAGACCCTCCACCCAGATATTGTTAAACAAATCAAAGAGAAATGCCATGCGTCGCTCACCCAGGTATCGAATCATGGCGTACGGGACATCGTCCGGACCATGGGCGGTGTCCGCGCACGAAGCAAGAGTGGAATGCAACTCCCACAGAGTAAACCTGTCGTTGAAGGGTTCTCCGCCTCTGGAGTTAAAGTCCAGCCGGCGGCCTTCCGCGACATCACGACGTGCATTGAATGTTGGCGGAGCAGCATCCCGGCTAGAGAATACGGAAAAAGCGGTCGCTAAGGATTCCGCCACGGACGCGGGGTCCGAAATTGCGGTCCCATTCTCCTGGAGAACGTGAGGGGGGTCCAACAAGAACTTTCCCAGAATCCTTTTGACTCGCTTCCACAGCTCTGCTAGAGGTGTCTTCCCGTTAAGTGAAGACACGTATGCCCGCCAAAAAGAGCGGCGGGCGTGCTTCGAAATATACCGAAACCTTGCCTTAGACCGACGAAATTCAGCGACAGTAAAATCGTTCGGGCGGCGCTTATAGCGCATGTAGGCATAACGCTTCTGTTTGAGGGCCGTCTCACACTCGGCCGACATCACGGGAGTGGTCGGAGTGCAAAACGGCCAGACGTTCTGGGAATAGTAGTCAGGCCCGCGGCGATGAGGTTGCCGCAGAACTCAACGGCCTCATCTACCGAGCTAAACTCCTCGACTGAGATAGAGAATTCAGTCATTTCCTGAAATGCAGGCTACCGCGCCCGCGCCAAGCACCACCGAGGTGGGCTCTCAGGCGGCAGCTGCCCTGAAAATGAAATTTGAATGTGAAAGTGATCACTACCATGGAGGTCATCGACCACCCCCTAATAAAAATCAGGCTGTGCATCCGGAGAGCACAGCGATAGATCAAGGCAAGAAAATAAAGCGGTTCTCGGGCAGTTATGCGTAAACTCATCCACATTTAGGACATCTATCTCAAGATCTTCGATCAGATCGGCAAAGACTTGTCCCCTGGGATTTAGTGAGCAGTCTTCCCAGAAAGAATGAATAACGATCAGATCTTCAAGCAAGAGAAAGGGCCTCATCAACCGTGCCACGAAGCAGCGGAAGCCTCCCGCGTCGAAGTCAGCTGACGGTGGAATGTACGCAGAAATAACAGTATACCCCCTATCCAGCTGAAGCTGCACAGCCACTGCCTGAAAGGAGGTATTTAAGTGTTAAGAAGAACGGAGACATCATGCCGGGTGTAAACCGCGCATCCCCCAGCCCGGCCCCCATCTCGTGGTGGTGGGGTCGCAAAACCCTTATACCACGGGAGGGCGGGCAGGGAACAAGCATCTAGTATGGTCTCTTGTGGGAAAAATAGCTAAGGGGGAACGGGACGAGACAAGCCTCCGGCGCTCCTCCCAGTTGGCTCGGAGTCCACGGCAATTCCATTTAAGGAATATGCCCTCCAGGCCTAGCTCGGAGGAGACGCGGGGGACATCTTCGAACAGAAGACCCTCACGGGAATGGCCGTAGTTTTTCCGGAGGCAGAACCCGGGGCGCTGTCTCCTTCGAGGAATTATTCGGGGAAGTTGGGCTCGCCATGTGAGTCCTTTCCTCCCTGCGCCTCGAAACCTTAGCCGGGCGTTGCGGCTTCGGGGGCGGGGGTCTTCTTTTCGACGAGCCACCCAGCCCACCACTAGGCGTGGGCGAAGGAGCTGAAGCTCCTTTGTTGCTGTCCTCCTTTCGAGGGGCAGCTTTAGGAACCCTGGAAGATGACTTGGCGACCAACTTCAGGGGTGTTGCCTCCTGCGAGTCTAACGACTCGGTGGAGGCACGTGGTCGTTTCGCCTTACGGGAAACGGTCACGCTGGGGGAAGAGGGGTAGAGTGCTGGTTTTAGCTGGGGCTGGATGTGAACCCTTTGTGCCGTCAGCTTTACCAGGGGAGTGCCTGTGTTGAGTAGAACCCGCAGGGCTCCGAATGGGCGCGGAAACAACCGTGCTCGTTGGCCTGTATGGGCCAAGAGCAGAGCGTTTCTTTGTAAGCATTGAGGCGGAGGACTTCCCATGCAGAGCTTGGCGCACCAGGACCAAGTCCTTAGCCTCGTGGAATGAGAGTCGATCCTGGGCCTGAACGGCTAGGATTTCTTTCTCAAGGAGATATGCACCACATTGCTTCGAAGAAGCGGGATGCCGCTCTTAGTAATTGACACATTTGGCCACACATGATTTGGACTTATTGTGTGCGGCCTTGGAGCAATTTACACATACTTCGGGTAACCCCGATTCGTATAGCCTAAGCGGTGACAGTAATATCACCTCCGCGGCAGTGGCACGAATGCCTTCACGCGGTAGCGGTGCCAACCTGCACGCACTGACTCAGGGAGCTTGTCACAGTCAAACGTGACTAAGTGTAGCGGTGGGTCTTGAGGCCCCTCCCTGTTTTCTCATCACACGTTCGACCTTGACCCTCCCATGGTCGGCTAGCTCTAAGGTGATGTCCTCTATGGAGTAGTCAACGTGTTCCCTCGCATAAACTACTTTCACAAAGTTCATGGTAGAGTACGGGTCACACTCACAGGCGTGTCATCAAGTGTCCGAAGGGCACTAATCATGGCCTCCTCGGAGGGATTCGACGCTTTCGCCAAAAGGCTCCCGTCCGAGAAACGGGTCACCTTTGGCTCTCTACCAATCACACTAGCTAAAGCTCGCCTCGGATGGATCATGTTGCCCTTATGCAACATGGTGTAATCAGTGGAGCGAATAACGAGGAAGCGTTTGAAGCCAGCGGGCTCGAAAACGCCGGGTAATCTCTGAATGAGCGGTTCCGATGTTATCGAGGGTCCGCCCTGCGCACTTTTGGTCATTGTCAGGGGCTAGATGTGCCGATCTTGGCTTGATCGCTTACCGAAATGGCAGCAGACCCATTCTTCCCCGCGGATGGAGAGGAGCCCCCCCCCCCCGTCTTTTTTTTCTTTTTATGAGAGGATGGCAGGGAATGAACCCTCTTCTCCCCTCCACCGGCAGGCGCCCCCAGCCCAGATGGACCAGCCTGAGCCAGGTCCTTCTCCGAGGTGGAGAAGGTCCTGGCAGTCGTAGGGGCACCGGTCGTAGGAGGAGATCCCTCCCCTCCTTTTACTGCCTTGGAAACACTAGCCGTTTGAGGAGGACCTTACATAGGAGCGGACTCGAGTTAGGTACTTGGCGCAGAGCCCGGATTTGCTCCCATGGAAGGCCCTACAGTCTGAGGGTGGGTTGCCTCAAGGACTATGTATATCTCCATTTGGCCATTCCCTCCCAGGACATCACATGTCCTATTGGCAGCAGTGTCTTGTCTCGTCTTGGGAGGCACAGGCCTTGACCCCAGCTAGGTTTAGTATTCTAGTCAGTAGGTCTTTTATGGGAAGCGACCGAAGGGCCTGGCTTCCCTCTCCCCCCTAAGGGGACCTTGCATAGGGGCGGATACAGGTTCGGTGCTTGGCGCCGAGCCCGGATTCCCCCCCATGGAAGGCCCTACCGTCTGAGGCTGGGTTTCCTCAAGGACCATGTCTATCACAGGAGGGGCCTCCAGTTAGCCATCCCCTCCCAGGACATCGCAGGTCCCCTTGGCAGCGTCAAGAGACTTTTGTGGGGAGGCACAGGCCTTGACCCAGGAAAGGTTTAATATTCTTGCCAGCAGGTCTTTTGAGGGAAGCGACCGAAGGGGCCTGGCTTCCCTCTGCCCCCTAAGGGGGTTTGCCCTACCGAGCCGCTTCAATCGGGAGCGGTCGGCTATGGGCTGCCTCCTGGCTTTCTTGGCAGTCCCCTTGGAAAGTAAAGGGTGACTGCCGCTGGAAAGAGGGAGCAGACAAGGGGGTGAGGGAGAGCTGCCCGAGGGCGACTCCGATGATGGGCAGGGGGAAATTGAGGGGAGATTATCAGTTTTCTCATCATTGGGCATGGTGACCCTCTTTTTCTTATGCGAAGCAAACGTTCATCACCCCTCGCAGTAGCCCGCTCTGCAAGGGCTGCGTACGGGGCTGGCAGAGGCAGGTGCCACCATTTAAGGCCACCCCTCCGGCCTGGTGACCTGGCAGCCCTTCAGCATGGTGGCTCCACCTTGCACACGGCGTAAAATTGATAGTGTGAAGAGAGAAGGAAAAGGGATGTGAGGAAGGTATGGGTATGGATGAAGCACATTGTTAAAAACCCACCATCCCAAACCGGAGCTCAGGGGTTAGGGAACATTGTCCCCTCCCCCCTCGGCCCCGATCCGGGATAGTTGGCTGTGAAGAAGGTCGGCATCTACCCTGTGAAAATAGAGGCTGACCAGAGAAAGTTGTGGGAGAGGTTGTAGGTGAAGTGACGAAGTAGGAGAGAAATACAGGCTGTCAGAAAGGAGAAGAGGCTAACTGGGGCCGAACGGGGCGCTGAGTCCCGTCAGCACGGTGGCCAGAAAGGCAAATCGCCGCGCCCCTTACGGGGAAGACTCCGTAGAGGACACCGCGGCTGCGTCCACACCGAGGTCCGACTTCCAGCGATCAGTATAGATAGGACGCTGGTGAGCATGAGAACACGCATGTTCAAGAAACAGGCACTGTAATAGACGAGGGTCAGTAGACCTTTTCTTGAAATGCCAAAAAGCAGTACAGACCTCAGGAGGGCGGACGCCCCAATACGGAGCCCACGGAAATTGGAGGGCCAACACCCCGGGAACACCCAGGGAGGAGAGATGGTCCCCAACTCGGAGCCCCAGAGGCCGGGGTAGAGATGGCTTCCGATCAAAAGATGCCGAAGAGGACGGGGCAAAAAGGCACTCATGGACTGGGGATGAAGGGTATTGCTGAACACGAAACATGAATCGTAGGCACACCTGCAGCCGGTGGTATCGCAAGGGAAGCACGCCACCCTCAACAAAGAGGCTAGGGATAGGAGAGGTGCGAACGAACGAACAGGGTCAAGCATCTTCAAGGCTGAAGGAGACGCTGAAGAATACACCTGACAACCGTAGTCCAGCCGGGATTAGACCAGTGTCGAATAAAGCGACCACAAGGTGCGCCTATTACCACCCCAAGTGGTGTGGGATAAAACCCTAAGCAAATCCATAGCTTTCGAACAGGACGCCCTCAAGCGACGCAAATGAGGTACCCGAGTGAGCTTGCTATTAAGCGTTAAACCCAAGAACTTAAAAACGGCGACATATTCAATCGCCGTGCCATCCAAGAAGAGGGGGAGGGGGACCAAGGACACCACGACCCCGATAAAAATGCATGGCCTTCGTTTTGGTGACCTAAAAACGGAAACCCTGAGACAGCACGACCCAACACGGCATCAATTGCCAGCTGTAATCGACGGGCAGCAGAAGGCAAGCGGGGAGCTGAACAAAACAACGCCAAGTCATCCACGAAGAGGAAGCCAAAACCCCCTCCGGAAGAGTGGACACCAGACTATTAATGGCAACGGTGAAACATGTCACACTCAAAACACACCCTTGGGGAACACCCTCCTCTTGAATCCGCGAGCCTGAGAAAGCATCCCCAATACGGACCTTGAAATTACGGGACGATAAAAATTCTTGAATAAAAACCGGTAAAAAGCCACTCATACCCCAATCATATAACTGACGTAAAACACCATATCTCCAGATGGTATCATAGGCCTTCTGAATGTCGAAGAACACCGCTAACACCTGATGCCTGGAGGAAAAGGCCCTTAAAACGGAGTCTTCCAAACGAATGAGGTAGTCAAGAGTACTACGACCGCTGCGAAAACCGCACTGAAATGGAGAGAGGAGCAGGTTGGACTTCAAAAACCAAGTGAGGCGAACTTGGAACATCTCGGAACAACTTACTGAGGCAGCTCGTAAGAGCAATCGGGCGATAGTGACTGGGGTCCAAACTCTCCCTACCGGGCTTGAGAAAGGGTAGAACCTCCACACGCCAGGAGGACGGATAGATTCCTTTGACCCAAAGCAGGTTGTATAGGTTAACCAAAAATAACTCCGAATCGGGATGGAGATGACGTAGAAAGTCGTAGTGGATGCAATCATCACCGAGAGAGGTGGAGCCACAGACAGACAAAGCATCCCGCAGCTCATAGATGGAAAAGAGAGCATTATAAGAGTAGGTGGCGCACGTGGTAAAATCTAAAAGGCGAGATTCTATGGCGACCTTATGATCGAGAAACCGTCGAGGATAGCTGCCAGCGCTACTCAACGAAGCAAAATAGTCAGGCAGAGCTTCACTGACCAACCGGCCATCGGACACAAGCAAGCCTCCGCTGTCCAGAGTGGGGATGGCATGACCAGCGTAGCGACCACGGATCTTAGTGACCCGCTTCCAAACCCGTCAGTAGCGTGGACGAAGAAATGGAAGATACGTGCCGGCGCTAAGACTCACGGCGGGCACGACGGAGGGTCCTTTGACGGATGGCACGAGCCCGGTTCCGATCGACCCTATTCGAGACGGTCGGGTTCCGCCTAAAAAGGGAATGGGACAACTGATAAACAGAAATAGCCGACGCGCAATCCTTCGACCACCAGGGAACGGTGCAGCACCCTGCAACAGGGCACCTCGGCGGAACGAAGCGCTCAGCAGCCTTTAAAATATGAGACCGCTGAATCTACGGTATCGAAGGAAACCCGGGAGGCATCAATAAAGGAAACTTCCCGGAACCCAACCCAACAATTTGCTCGCCACGGATCTCAACGAGGAGGGAGGGAAAGGGACGGGCCAGGGGCCAGAAAGGGAGGCCGCCAGGACTATCGGGAAGTGATCACTCCCTGGAAGGTCGTCCAGAATCGACCACTTGAAGTCGAGGAAACAGTCGGGCGAACATAAGGACAAGTCTACAGCACTAAATGAATCCGTTTGAACATGGTAAGTAAAGTCGCCGGAATTTAAAAGACAAAAGGAATTGGATATTAAGAGGGACTCAACCACTCTGCCCCGGGGATTACGGGTAGTATCACCCCAAGATGGGTGATACTGCCCGTAATCCCGAGCATTAAAATCACCAAGTAATAAAAACGGGGTAGGTAACTGACTTATGAGCTCTAAAAGGTCAGACCGACTCAAGCTAAAATCTGGGGGGGGATGTATACAGAACAAACGGTTAAAAGCTTGGAAGTAAAAACCCTCACAGCAACAGCCTGCAAGGTAGTACGGAGGGGAAGTGGCGCAGAAAATAGCGAAGAGGAAATTAAAAGCGAAGCACCACCATGGGACACGCCCCCGGCCGGGTGGATGGAATTAAACACCCGGAAGTGCGGAAGTGCCGGGAAGACGCGAGCCCAAAGCTTATTTTCTTGCAAACAGACCACCGAAGGCCGAATGCTAGAAAGCAAGAGCTGGAGTTCCTCCCACTTGGGGAAAACCCCTTGACAATTTCGCTGTAGGATGACAGACATTACTGTCGTCTCGACACCAACGTCTGGATTATAGTGATGGAAACCGTCGAAGGTTCCCGACTACTAGGAGGCCCAGGAGGGGCAAGCGACAAATTGCGATGAGACGGGGACACACCCGGCAGGGACTTGGCAGCGTGAACGGCGGGATTTTTTTTTTTTTATCTAATCTGGCGACTGCCTTCTAGGGCACAAGTCGCAGTAATCATCCTAGCCTAAATCTAGGCTACATTAAAAGTTCCCCCCCCAAAAAAAAAATACAACAGAAAAAGAGAATAATAAATTGGAAAAATATAAAGCGAGCTGCGTGGACGGGAAAAGGCCCGCCCTTCCCCGTCGAAGAAGACGGCGATCCATAGTTAAGTTTTAAATAATAGGGAGAAGGCCAGCCTCCTCCAAAAAGTATAAAAGTCCACAGGTCGGTGTGCACAAATCCGTCCCGAGTACAAGGGACAGGCGGTAGCGACCCCGCACATCCCGGTACCGGGACAGGAATCATGCGCGAAGATCACCCATACTGGGACATTCGACAAGAATGTGCCGAACAGTCTGGGGGACGACGCAGTCGTCGCAATAGGGCGCTGGCGAGCGCTCCATCAGATAGCGATGCGTCACACGAGTGTGCCCGATTCGGAGACGACAGAAAGCAACCTGAAGCCGCCGCGGCATTGGGGGATAGGTCCATGGGAACGGTCGCGGCGCAATGGCACGCAACTTTAAGTTCCCGTACCGAGTGGTGTATTGCCACCTTTTTTTTTTTCTTTTTTTTTTTTGAGAGCTCATCTAGCGACTGCCTACTTGGGCATTTGTCAGCGTATTAAAACTGGCCTAGTTCTAGGCTACTTTAAAACAAAATTAGAGAAAAAAAAAACAACACCCCAAAAAGGGGGAAAGAAAGCAAGATGGTGCGTCGAGGAGAGGTCCCACCGGCGCAGGAGCGTGCAACCAAAGAGAAAAAAAAACAAATGCAAAAAAAAAAAATAACAAACCTTACTTAAATAATAGGGAGAAGGCCGGCCTCCCCCAAGAAGTCAACAAGTCCACAAGTCAATGTGCACGAATCTGTCCCGAGTACAAGGGACAGGCGGTAGCGACCCCGCCCATCCCGGTACCGGGACAGGTATCGTGCGCGATGATCACCCAGACTGGGACATTCGACAATTTTTTTTTTTTTAATTAAGGGGGCGATCTGGCGACTGCCGACTTAGGCATTAGTCGCCGTAAACAAACAGCCTAGTTCTAGGCTACTTTAAAAATTAAACAGGAAACAATAAAAAGAAATAACATTAACTATAAAAAAGCAATAACAAAAACAATAACAAAAACAACAACAATTAAACCGGGTTAAATGAAAGGGAGAAGGCCAGCCTCCCCCAAAAAGTCAATAAGTCCACTAGTCATGGTGCACGCACTCGTCCCGAGTACAAGGGACAGGCGGTAGCGACCCCGCCCATCCCGGTACCGGGACAGGTATCGTGCGCGAAGATCACCCAGACTGGGACATTCGACAAGAATGTGCCGAACAGTCTGGGGGACGACGCAGTCGTTGCAATTGGGGGCAGGCGAGCGCTCCATCAAGTAGCGATGCGTCACACGAGTGTGTCCGATTCGAAGACGACAGAAAGCAAGCTGAAGCCGCCGCGGCATTGGGGGATAGGTCCATGGGAACAGTCGCGGCGCAATGGCACGCAACTTTAAGTTCCCCTCGACCGTCTCCCATCTTCTTTGCCAAGCAGTCCGAAGAGCTGCCCGTATTCCTGCCATGTAGTCAGTGTGAGGAAGAGCGAAACGCTGGTCCGGTCGCAGAGTCCTCGCGGACTCTTTGGCGCTCTCATCGGAGCGCTCATTCCCCGCAATTCCTACATGTCCAGGAACCCAGCAGAAGATAATCTCGACATCTGCCCGGCTCGCCAAAACCGTGGCGTCACGGATTTCGCGAACCAGGGGATGCGGAGATTCCAATGCCCCGAGAGCACTCAGGGCGCTTTGTGAGTCGCTATAGATCACAATCCGGTCTCCGAACCGGGCACGTCGCGTAATCTCCCGTACCGAGTGGTGTATTGCCACCAGCTCGGCCGTGAAGACAGACGCAGCGCCTGGTAGAGCCCCGCTGACTTCAAAAAGAGGGGATACGGAGTGGAAGCCGACCCCCTCTTGGGACTTGGAGACATCCGTATACACTGGCACGGTTCCAGCGTGACACGATGTGTGCTCCAAAAAGGTCGAACGCAATACTCCCGGCGCAGTACAAGCTTTGGGAGGAGAGGCGTGGCGACAAATACCCAAATGTGGTACCCTCCAGGGTGGCGTCCTGGGCAGAACCAGGGGCGCCACCGGCCCGAGAGCTATATCTACCTCTCGAAAGAGTTTCCTGGCCCTAAACCCAAAGGGCTTAGGGTATGACTGGCGTCTCTCGGCGGCATAGGCACCATCGAGATCAGCTGCGGATGCAGTGAGAGCTGTTGGCGACTGAGGGAGGCGCCGGGCTCGCGCGTACAGGCGAGTGATGCACTGCGCGCGGCGCAGAGCGAGTGGCATCTCCCCAGCATCGACCAACAGGCTCTCAATGGGGGAAGTGCGGAAGGCACCGGTCGCAAGGCGAAGGCCGGTGTGGTGGATCGAATCCACCTTCCGCAATAAACGCTCGGCTGCGGATGCATAAAACTCGCATCCGTAGTCGAGCTTCGAGCGAACAAAGGATCGATAAAAAAGTAAGGCGGTAGCCCTATCAGCGCCCCAAACGCTGAACGTCACGGAACGGAGAATGTCCATGGCGCGGGTACAAGAGACCCTAAGGCTGCGAATATGAGCCTCCCAGGTGAGGCGTCGGTCGAATACAAGACCAAGGAAACGGTGCGACTCAACCACATCCAGGCGCACCCCATTAAGAAACAAATCTGGGTCGGGATGAAGCCGTGGATGGCGGCAGAAGTGCACCACCTTAGTCGGCGTGCAAAACGGCCAGACGTCCTAGGAATAGTAGTCAGGCCCACGGCGATGAGGTTGCCGGAGAAGAACTCAACGGCCTCATCTACCGACCTAAACTCCTCGACTGAGATAGAGAATTCAGTCATTTCCTGAAATGCAGGTCACCGCGCACGCGCCAAGCACCACCGAGGTGGTATCTCAGGCGGCAGTTGCCCTGAAAATGATATTTGAATGGGAAAGTGATCACTACCATGGAGATCATCGACCACCCAGCAATCAAAATCAGGCTGTGCATCCGAAGAGCACAAAGATAGGTCAAGGCAAGAAAATGAAGCGGTTCTCGGACAGTGATGCGTAAACTCATCCACGTTTAGGACACCCATCTCAAGCTCTTCGATCAGATCGGCAAGGACTTGTCCCCTGGGATTTATGAAGTAATCTTCCCAGAGAGGATGCCTGCCGTTCAGATCTCCAAGCAAGAGATAGGGCCTCAGCAACCGTGCCACGACGCGGCGGAATTCCCCGCGTCTAAGTCAGCTGACGGTGGAATGTACGCAGAAATCAGAGTATACCTACTATCCAGGTGCAGCTGCACAGCCACTGCCTGAAAGGAGGTATCTAAAGATTAAGGAAGAACGGAGACATCATGCCGGGTGTAAACCGCGCACCCCCAGCCCGGCCATCCCGCGGTGGTGGGGTCGCAAGACCCTTATACCCCATGAGGGCGGGCAGGGGGTACGCGCCTAGCATGGTCTCCTGCAAAAAGATAGCTAACGGGGAACGGGACGAGACGAGCCTTCGCAGCTCCTCCCAATTGGCCCGGAGTCCACGGCAATTCCATTGAAGGAATATGCCCTCCAGGCCTAGCTCGGAGGAGACGCGGGGGCCCTCCTCGAACTGAAGAGCCTCACGGGAATGGCAGTACGCTTACCGGGGGCAGAACCCCGGGCGCTGTTGGTCGGACAAAGCGCTGTCGCCTTCGAGGACATATTGGGGGAGGTGGGGCTCGCCATGCGAGTCTTTTCCTCCCTCCGCCTCGAAACCTTAGGCGGGCGTTGTGGATCGGAGGCGGGGGGGGGCCTTCTTTTCGAGGAACCACCGTCTTCCAGCCACTCGCTCCACCTCGGGGCGTGGGCGAAGGAGCCGAAGCTCCTTTGTTGCTGTCCTCCTTTCGGGAAACAGCTTTAGGAACCACGGAAGATGGCCTAGCGACCATCTTCAGGGGTGTTGCCTCCTAGCGCGTGGCCGTTTCGCCTTACGGGAAACGGTCACGCTGGGGGAAGAGAGGGGAGCCCTGGTTTTAGCCGGGGCTGGGTATGAACCCTTTTTGCCGCAAGCTTTACCAGGGAAGCGCCCGGGTTGGGTAGAGACGGCAGAAGGGCTCCGAATGGGCGCGGAAACAACCGTGCTCGTTGGCCTGGATGGGCCAGGAGCAGAGGGGGCTTTCCTAACTATTGAGGCATATGACGTCCCAGGCAGAGCCAGGCGCGCCAGGACCAAGTCCTTAGCCTCGCGGAATGAGAGTCGATCCTGGGCCTGAACGGCCAGGATTTCTTTCTCAAGGGGATATGCACCACATTGCTTCGAAGAAGCAGGGTGCGGCTCTCCGCAATTGACACACTTGGCCACACACGATTTGGACTTATCGTGTGCGACCTTGGAGCAATTTACACAGACTTCGGGTCACCCCGACTTTGCACGTCTACATGAGCGATTCGTATGGCCGAAGCGGTGACAGTAATAGTACCGCCGCGGCAGTGGCACGAATGCCTTCACGCGGTAGCGGTACCAACTGGCATGCACCGACTCAGGGAGCTTGTCACAGTCGAACGTGACGAAGAGTGTGGGGGTGGGTCTCGAGGCCCCTCCCTGTTTTCTCATCACACGTTCGACCTTGACCGCCCCATGGTCGGCCAGCTCTAGGGTGATGTCCTCAATGGAGTAGTCAACGAGTTCCCTCGCATAAACTACTCCTTTCACATAGTTCATGGTAGAGTGCAGCGTCATACTCACCGGGGTGCCATGAAGTGTCCGAAGAGCACTTATTTTGGCCGCATTCGCCAGAAGGCTCCCGTCCGAGAAACGGGTTACCTTCGGCTCTCTACCAATTGCACTAGCTAATCCTCTCCTCTGATGGATCATGTTGCCCTTGGACAACATGGTGCCATCAGTGGAGCGAATTACTAGGAAGCGTTTGAAGCCAGCGGGCTCAAAAACGCCAGGTAACCTCTGAATGAGGGGCCCCGATGTCATCGAGGCTCCGCCATGTGCACTTTTGGTCTTAGTCAGGGGCTCCGCAACCGGGATGGGGCAGAGGGGCCGGATGTGCCCATCTTGGCTTGGTCGCTTGCCAGAGTGGCAGCAGACCCATCCGTCCCAGCAGCCCCCGCGGATGGAGAGGAGCCCCGAGTCTTCTTCGTCTTTTTGGTCTTGGTCTTTTTTCTTTTTTGGAGAGGAGGGCGGGGAATGAACCCGCTTCTCACCCCCGCCGGTAGAAGCCCCCAGGCCAGATGGACCGGCCTCAGCCAGGTCCTTCTCCGAAATGGAGAAGGTCCTGGTGGTCGCAGTGGCATCATCCGGAGGAGATCCCTCCCCTTCTTGTACTGCCTGAGAATCCCCAGCCGTTTGAGGAGGACCTTGCATAGGGGCGGATACAGGTTCGGTGCTTGGCGCCGAGCCCGGATTCCCTTCCATGGAAGGCCCTACCGTCTGAGGCTGGTTTTCCTCAAGGACCATGTCTATCACAGGAGGGGCCTCCAGTTGGCCAGTCCCTCTCAGGACATCGCAGGTCCCCTTGGCAGCGTCATGAGTCTTTAGTGGGGAGGCATAGGCCTTGACCCCGGCAAGGTTTAATATTCTTGCCAGCAGGTCTTTTGATGGAAGCGACCGAAGGGGCCTGGCTTCCCTCTCCCCCCTAAGGGGGTTTGCCCTACCGAGCCGCTTACACGAGGGGCGGTCGGCAATGGACTGCCTGCTGGCTTTCTTGGCAGTCCCCTTAGAAAGCAAAGGAGGGACTGCCGCTGGAGATAGGGAGGTTCCCGAAAGCACCTCCAGAGAAGGGGGAGAGGGGGAGTCCCCTACACCCGTAGGCGTTGGAGAGGAGTAAGCCTCCTCTCCGGTTAAAGAAGTATGGAGAGTCCCCTGCGCAAGCACAAGGGGGGGACCTCCATTTTCTCGGTTGAGATGCCCGAGGGCGGCTCCGTTGATGTTCTTGTGGAAGTTGGGGGTTGGGTTTTTTTGTTTTTTTTTCATCATTGGGCATGGTGACCCTATTTGTGCTACGGGACGCAATAGCTCATCACCTCTTGCAGTTGCCCGCACTGCAAGAGGTGCTTACAGGCCTGGCAGAGCCAGGCGCCGCCATTTGGGACCACCCCTCCCGCCTGGTGGCCTGGCAGTCCATCGGCATGGCGGCTCCACCTTGAACACGGCGTAAAAATGGATAGAATGTGAAGAGGAGAGGAAAAGGGATGTGAGGAAGGTATGGGTGGGGATGAATCAGGTTTTTTAAAAAAAAAACATCCCGAACCGGAGCTCAGGGGTTAGGGAACATTGTCTCCTCCCCCCTCAGCCCCGATCCGGGATGGTTGGCTTGAGAAGGTCAGCATCTACCCTGTGAAATTAGAGGCTGACCATTGAAAGTTGTGGGAGAGGTTGTATGAAAAGCGAGGAAACAAGTGTTTTGAAGTAAGGAGAAGAGGCTAAGCTGGGGTCAGCACGGCGGCCAGGATGGCAAATCGCCTGCCCCTTACGGGGTGTATTGCCACCAGCTCGGCCGTGAAGACAAACGCAGCGCCTGATAGAGCCCCGCTGACTTCAAACAGAGGGGATAGGGCGTGGAATCCGACCCCCTCTTAGGACTTGGAGCTATCCGTATACACTGGCACGGTTCCAGCGTGACACGATGTGTGCTCCAAAAAGGTCGAACGCAATACTCCCGACGCAGTACAAGCTTTGGGAGCAGAGGCGTGCAGTAGCCCACACTGCAAGGGGTGCGTACAGGCCTGGCAGAGCCAGGTGCCGCCATTCGGATCCACCCCTCCCACCTGGTGGCCTGGCAGCTCCACCTTGAACACGGCGTAAAATTGATAGAGTGTGAAGAGGAAAGGAAAAGGGATTTGAGGAAGGTATGGGTGGGGATGAAGCAGGTTGTTTAAAACCAACCACCCAAGACCAGAGCTCAGGGGTTAGGGAACATTGTCCCCTTCCCCCTCAGCCCCGATGCAGGATGGTTGGCTGAGAAGGTCAGCATCTACCCTGTGAAATTAGAGGTTGACCAGAGAAAGTTGTGGCAGAGGTTGTATGAAAAGCGATGAAGTAGGGGAGAAATACAGGCTGTCTGAAAGAAGGAGAAGAGGCTAAGCTGGGGTCGGACGGGGTGCTAACTCCCGTCAGCACGGCGGCCAGGATGGCAAATCGCCGCGCCCCTTACGGGGCTCCAGCGTCTCAGCTCGGTCAGTCTCACGGTCCGCGACAGAGGGAGGAACGCGTGAAGAGACCAATGACAAATGATAGGGCACAACGCGGGAACCGCGAGGAAGGACCAAAGGCAGGGGAGAAGGAGTAACAGAGGGACCGCGATACTACAAAGGAGTGGGACGACCGGGAGGAGGACGGCGGGACGCCGCTTCCCGGAGAACGTCAGAGAAGAGACGGCCAGAGGGGGCGAGGTGTGCCCGCACCCTAAGGAGGGCCTCACGCAGTCTCGAAGAACCAGGGCCTCCTTCTCAAAAAGGAATACGGGACAAAAACGGGAAACCGCGCTATGGGAACCTCCACAATTGGCGCAACATTCATGATTCCCAAAAGATGAGCCATGATACGCCAACGCACAGGCCACACAGCGACGAGCCTGCCTACAATTGCTGCTCAAATGGCTAAACTGGTGGCAATTAAAACGTCTGGGGAGCTCGACATAACGGGACAGAGGGACACGAAGATAACCAGCACGAACAAACTGGGGCAGATCCTGACGCTCAAAGGTAACGATGAGCGTACTCGTAGGAACCTTAGCGGGACCATCAGACTTAGAAACCTTATAAACGTCCGTAACCCTCTGGGACGAAAGTATATCTTTTAGTCTCGAAACATCATATTGATTTTTTTAATTTTATAGGGCCCATCTGGCAACTACCCACTTGGGCATAAGTCGCCGAAAAACACGACAGCCTAGAACTAGGCTACTTTAAAATAAAAATATGACAACTTAACAATCGATATAAATTGAAAAAACTTTACAATCAGTAAGCAATCGGCCGTGAAGACAGACGCAGCGCCTGGTAGAGCCCCGCTGACTTCAAACAGTGGGGATACGGCGTGAAAGCCGACCCCCTCTTGGGACTTGGAGCCATCCGTATACACTGGCACGGTTCCAGCGTGACATGATGTATGCTCCAAAAAGGTCGAACGCAATACTCCTGGCGCAGTAAAGGCTTTGGGAGCAGAGGCGTGGCGACAAATAGCCAAATGTGGTACCATCCAGGGTGGCGTCCTGGGCAGAACCAGGGGCGCCACCGGCCCGAAAGCTATATCTACCTCTCGAAGGAGTTTCCTGGCCCTAAACCCAAAGAGCTTAGGGTATGACTGGCGTCTCTCGGCGGCATAGGCACCGTCGAGATCAGCTGCGGATGCAGTGAGAGCTGTTGGCGCCTGAGAGAGACGCCGGGCTCGCGTGTACAGGCGAGCGATGCACTGCACGCGGCGCAGAGCGAGTGGTATCTCCCCAGCATCGACCAACAGGCTCTCAATGGGGGAAGTGCGGAAGGCACCGGTCGCAAGGCGAAGGCCGGTGTGGTGGATCGAATCCACCTTCCGCAATAAACGCTCGGCTGCGGATGCATAAAACTCGCATCCGTAGTCGAGCTTCGAGCGAACAAAGGATCGATAAAAAAGTAAGGCAGTAGCCCTATCAGCGCCCCAAGCGCTGAACGTCACGGAGCGGAGAATGTCCATGGCGCGGGTACAAGAGACCCTAAGGCTGCGAATATGAGCCTCCCAGGTGAGGCGTCGGTCGAATACAAGACCAAGGAAACGGTGCGACTCAACCACATCCAGGCGCACCCCATTAAGGCGAAACATCATATTGAAACGCCTTAACAAAATTAAGGCGAGGGTGGGGCACAACCGAAACCGGGGACCAGTTTTGTTTCACATCACCAGCTAAGGCGAGGAAAAGATGGATGGTCACTGGGATGAGACCCACTGTGGAGAAAAAGTAGGTATAGGAAAGAGAGAATAAGGAAGACTGGGTAGGGGTTTCTTCAGCATTTGCTGAAGAGGGCTGGACATCGCTTTCTCCAGACAAGTTCACCACTCGCATAGCTAACATTGAACCTTGAGAGGCTTATCTTAAGTGTTTGCTTCAAATCACAATACACTGCAGATACCAAACAAAACTAGAATTGACTTTCTATTTTAAGCATTATATCTTATGTACATTTTTTTTATTTCATGGCTATGACTGAAATCTGTTGAGTCCTGATGTTATTGAATCTTGTTCCTCTCACTCTACATATCTTTTAAATTTCTAGTTTTACCAAGAGTTTTAATCTGCATGCTGATATATGCTATCTCCCTGTCTGAAGATGAACCTTCTCTCAAAACTTTTCTTATGCAGGAGACGATCTGTGAAGGCTGTGTCCTTAAAGAGGTGCTATACATAAATCAGCATTATTTTTTATAGGTCCAATTTTTTATTAACCAATATTTGAAAGATTCAATCAGAATTTACCAAGAAAATTTCTTTTAATAGTATTGCCCCGACGTTTTATTGTTTCATTACACATCCACCTCTATAATCAAGTCTAGTTAAATCATATGAAAATTGATTTAAAGAAAATCAAGTTGTCATGCTGCCCAATCCATTGGATTTTCACAGAATCATCAAGTGAACTACTAAAATGAAGTATGAGGGCAAACTCATCAAGAAGGTGTAGCATTTGGCAACTGCAGTGCGGCTGACAACTCACAGATTGCAACCCCTCCCACCCCCAATGCCTGAAAGTGGATCTGTGGCTATTGGATCAAAAGGGGAAAATAATGACAAATATGGGATAAATGAATAATGTGTAATTTGAATCAATTTCAAAATATTATTATTTTGTAAAAATAAATAATTAAAAAAAAATTTTCTCAAAGAACACTCAACCATTACAAACTTTCTGGTGGAGATTCATTGGTTTTTCTTTTTAGCTTTGAGTAACAATAATAATTGAGAATAAAATGAAAGGTCAAATTTACTCTTGAAATATCTTCACAGAGGGAAAAGATGATGTTACAAGTGGGTTCATCATCCTTTAGTGGAGAATTTAATTTATAAAACATTATAATTCTAATAAATAAGGTATTTTAACTGATTGAATGCTAGGCACAATTTATTTGGGCTGTGAATACAAAACTATAAAGTTCAAAAGTAAATTTTGCCTTATCCAATCAACTGATTTTATTATTTTCTCTCATGTTTTGCATATGCATTTATGAAACTCAAAATTATATTGTGCTAATATATGTCATTATAAAAATGAGGTATATGAAGAATTAGATCAGTCTAGTTGTTTTATAATACATTGAATATATATTGATGGAAAAATTATGTTGTCCTTTATTTCTACTAATGTATAGATTTAAGAGACAGAGGCTCAATTTCTCACCTATCACACCCCGTACTTAATAAAGGCTTATTTTGTTGCAGCCTGAAAGCAGAGTACACTCATGGCTAAAAGTTTTGAGAGTAATGTATAATTTTTTTTTTCATTCCTATTAAAATTTAGGTGATAGGAATAATTATTCTGATATTTAAATTATTGTAGGTTTATAAAAAAAAAAAATTGAGAAAAAACATTCCTTTGTTGAAACTAAAATTGCGCTCCAGTCCTGCTCCTGTGGGAGGCGAGTTTCAGTCACTGAAACTTTGCTATTCATTCAAAAGACTAAAAGGATTAATAAATTTGGGTTAAAAGAATGATGATGTGTAATGATAATCTATTTCATATTATATTTTTTAGAAAAATAAATGTTTGAATCTTTTTTAATTCCAGAAATGGTTCTTTCCAAAGAAAAGTGTGCAATCATTGTTGCTCTGAACCAAAGTAGCCTGAAATGCTTGGAGATCCTAGTTGCTAAGGGTAATATATCAAAGAGCACCATCTTTAAGAAGTTTTCTGGTTTCTGGGGGCCCAAGAGCTTCAAATGAATGCTAAGATCACTTCCTGCTAAGGTCCCAACTCACAGATCAGTTTGCCTTCAGTGCCAAGCTTGCTCATATTTGAAAAGAAGCGGGTATGAATGCTTCAAAAGCACAGTGAGGCAGAGACTTTTCAACAAAAGTCTCAAGTTGAGAATGTGGATGAAGAATCCTGATCTCAGCGAGAAAAACCTTATGGAGGCTCCACTTTGGTAGAGTTTTTTTTTTATAAGGAAATATAAAGCCTGGGGCAAAGTGGTATTCTATGATGAAGCTCCCTTCCACTTTTCAGAGCTTCTGGAAGATTTCTTTTTAGGAGAAATGGTGAGAGAGAGATTTCATGATTCGTGTCATGCTTATAGTGAAGGATCCAAACACATTTCATGTCTGGGGCTTCTTTTCATCTAAGCGAACTGGAGCAGTAACAATTTTGCACATGAACACTGTCATGAACTCAAAATAGTAGCCAAATGTTTCATCAGCACCTTTTCCCAAAAGTTCAAAACCAATTTGAGGATGATAACTATTTTTCAACATGATGGTGCACCTTGTCACAAAGTAAAAACAATAACAAAGTTCTGGCTGAAAAAAATATCAAACTTTCGGGACCTTGGTCGAGGACATTTTGAACCCAATAGAGAATTTGTGGCTGATAATCAAACTGATGGTTGATAAAGAAAAGTCATCCAATTGTAGTAAGTTGTGGGTGCTTATTGAACAAAAATGGAGAAATATCAGTCAAGATATCATCACAAATTTTTCAATCATGCTGAGACATTAAAGCAGTCCTGAAGAACGAGGGATATTAAAAATATTGACTGGGCCAATCAAGTGATTCTTTTTATATTTCACCTTCAAATTATGATAATAAACATACTAAAACATTTGGCCATGACTATATGAAAGGCTTCTTCCCACTAGGATTCAACCTGAAATGCATTTGAAAGGTTTCTCCTTAAATGGTTCCCAGGATAGATGAGAGGTAGGTAGTGAGGTTGGTTTTTGCTAGAACTTATTAGGCAATCTAATGGATGCAGATTCACGGTGTCTACTTGTTTGGTGATTTTGAATTCAAGGACTTTTCTAAAAAATAATCAAGGATGGGTTTAGCCATTGGGTTTTTTCTTTAAATTAAAAAGGTGCAATAAACATTATGAGACATTGATAAAGGTGAGGTATTTAAGGGAAAAATGGGTTATAAGTAAAGCATAACCAAAATCAACTCACCGGTGCATAAAAACAAGAACAAGGTATCCAAGGTAGTCACAGAAGTATAGCAAGCATACATCATAATAAAATACAATGCATCCAAAGAATACATATGTTCACTCACATTAGTGAGTAGATTAACTTAAATATTACTATTTTCCTAATAGACATTAAAAAGTATATAAAGTGAATTTGAAAAATCATTTGAACAATCACTCAATGATTTATTTCTTAGATTCAAGGACCATCTACCTTTTTCATCTAATTCAAGGACTTTTCAAGGGCAAAAATAAATTCAAGGACTTTTCAATGACTTCAAGAGCAGTAGACACCCTGAGATTATACCATGGTGGTGGCTTAAAGTGTTTTTGGATACTCTGATTGGGACTTTGATAGGCCAAAGTGATTCTTTCATCCTTCATTTTGTGTTACATTACTTTTGATATTTGTTTACTTAAGGGTGGGAGACTTCCCAATGTGTTTGACTACCCATCAAATTTAGAACAGCTACTGTTCCTTTTACAGCTTAGGGTTCAATTTCATAAAACATTTGGTTCCCAGGGGTTGATGATTAGGTAGTGAGTGAAGTTTATTTTGGCTTAATTGTGGGCCCTATGATGGCATGTCCTGCTGTTTGTCCCAGCAGCAGGACAGGTAACATATGCAAAGATCACCCTAACTGGGACATTCAACAAGAATGTGCCGGAAAGTCTGGGGGACCAATCAGTCATCAACACAGTAAGGTTCAAGAGATGGCTGTATCAAAAGGGTCTAGATCTTGTGAGATAGATATAAGGAGACAATAGAAAATGATTTGAAGCCATTGAGGAATTGTGTGGTTTGTCCACAGTAAAGGTTTCGTGCAAATATTTTTCTAATTGATTTCAAGAATAATTTTTGTCATATTTATCATTTATTGCCAATGATGGTGACTAGGTAGTGTTTCCACTGTTAGGAGTAACATTCTAACTCAAGCAGATTCAAAATTTTCCAATGGAAGTAGTTGCAGATCCAATCATGGCACTTTGTCTAATAGCCATATGAAGGTATGGCTTAAAATCCTGAGATAAATGGCTCATACTTTCTGTTTAGAAATGGCAAAACCTATATCTGTCATAGGGTGCATCTTTTGAAAGCAGTTGATGAGCAACCCCTTGTCTTGGGTCTCCATTATAAATCACCATCAAATTTCAATAGTTGCATTTTTAGCTTGTTAAGAATGACCTTTCCTTGTCACTATTATTCTTTAATCAGCTCCAGAATGAATTTGCTGGAACTTTTTGCGGCTTCCTCTCTGGTTCTCTGAAGGCTTTCAATTAATTTTTAGCTTCTTTTGGCTATGTGGTTTGGTTAGGATACATTTGCTGTTTCCTCTGATAATGAATTCACCCAAAAGTTTTTTTAATGTTACTAGTGGGTATGTAGCTCTATCTTGCATTACGATTTTGAAGGAGAAATCTTGTGAGCAGTTTAGATATTGTGCAGTATATATTATACCTGCACTATGAAGCTGGCTTATCACAATCAACCCCATTGCTCCCATCTTTCATGGATGATACAGCCTTGGTGTGAGTACGCTGATGTTTCTGAACATTACCTTTAAATGCTGCTTGATAGGGACAGAATCTGCATTTGAAAGGCTTCTTGCCAGTGTGAATGTATAAATGTTGCTTTAAATCATCTTTTGCTACCCCCTCATAGGGACACAAACTACATTTGAAAGGCCTCTCTCCAGTATGAGTATATAAATGTCTTCTTAGGCCTGCTTTTCTTGCAGCCTGATAGGGACAAAAACTGCACTTGAAAGGCTTATCTTTGTTGTGAGTGTACATATGCCTTTTAATGTCATTTTTTGTTGTAGCATAATAATGACAGAGACTGCATTTAAAAGGTTTTTCTCCAGTATGGGTTGATAAATGATTTTTAACAGCTGCTTTTGTTGCAGCCTGGTAGGGACAATAACTGCATTTAAAAGGTTTCTCTCCAGTATGAGTGCGTACATGTATTTCAATACCATTTTTTGTTCCAGTCTTATAGGGACAGAAACAGCATTTGAAAGGCTTCTCACCTCTGTGCCTTTTTAAGTGTTCTATAAGATGTGATTTGACTGTAGCATGATAGGGACAGAAACTGCATTTGAAAGGCCTTTCTCCAGTATGAATCCGTGTATGTACCTTAATACTTCCTTTATAAGCAGACTGATAAGGACAGAAGGTGCATTTAAAAGGCTTCTCTCCAGTGTGAGTGAATAAATGTCTTTCCACTTCTGCTTTTGTAGCCTGATATAGACAGAACCTGCACTTAAAAGTCTTGTTCTCACTCTCTCCAGTGTGTTTTTTTAAGTGTTTCACAAGATATCTTTTAAATGCAGCCTGGTAGGGGCAGAAAAAACATTTGAAAGGCTTTTCAATATGAGTTTTTGAATGGTTTTCAAAACTAAATTTCCACTCAGTCTGAAAAGGACAGGAAGTACATTTGAAAATATTTTTCTCACTACACATCTTCACATTAATTTGGAAATCTTGATAGAGAGAATAACTGGTTTTTTTAGGTTGTTTACCAGTTTCAGCACCTAAATATAACTCAGAATTTGATCTATGGTCACAATCCTGGTCTACTGATGTAGATTGAGACATATCAATTAATTTTGGAATAACTACACTACACATTTTCAAATTAATCTGAGAATCTTCTATGGACAGGTACTGACAGGAGCTTCCTTTCTTGAGTTGCTCAGTAGTTTTAATTTTTGAATATGGTTTAAGATTTTTTCTTTTGCTACATTTAACTTTTATTGAGCTTGATAGCGGCATATCAATTAATTTAGGAATAACTACACGACACATTTTTAAATTAATGTGTGTAGAATATTCTTGTGTTGACTCATATGTATGGGAAAAGTTTTTCATGGGTTGCTGAGCACTATGGGTTCTTGAATATGGCTCAGGATTTGATCCTCCGTCACATTTAAGCTCAAATAAGTTTGATTGTAACTTTTCAATCAATTTTGGACTATCTTCATTATTGAATGATGAACATATCATGGCCTGAAAGAAAACAAATTTTTTTCAGTAACTAATTAAGGTGGGGAAGGGCACAAATGATCAATAAAAAAAAAAACACAAAAGGAAACTAATGTAATCAAATAAGGGCACACAAGGTATAGACTAAATTAAAAAAGGATCTAAGAATAGACAAAAGTTAACAAGGTATATAACAAACCTCATTAACCCAAAGTTGGTGTCTTAGAGGGTGTATTTGTAGCCTCACAGGCTGAGGGCTTTTTTGGGTGGGGGGGGAGCTCTAAGGTGGAAGCTACCAACAAGGGCCGGGCTGCCAAAATCTTAGATATAAGTCTATCATTATATATATATATATATATATATATATATATATATATATATATATATATATATATATATATATATATATATATACAGATTTTTTTGAAGACCATTGTGTATTTTGCCTTAATTAATTTCCTTTGGCAGCTTTCTCTTCTTCTATCTTTTTTTTTATTCCATCTTGTAGATGGTGGATTACTTATCCAGTATTTATCTTTATTTTTTTAAATAAATGTGTTTAGTAAAAACCAAACTAGATTGCTAAGCTTTCAATCTTATTTGATCATCTTTGGAGCATTTTGAAATGTTCTTGCCTCCGTTACCGGTGTAATGAGTGGAGTGAGGATCTGACAGAAAGTGACAGAAAATTTTTTTAAGGGGTATTTTTTACACCTTGGTTAAACCTAACGTTAGAGGAAATGAGCCACTAATGTGAGTAGAATTTTTAAAATAGTTTTAAAAATCCAGTCTCCAAACTGAGGAATGGCAAGTTATCTCCTGTACCAAGCACTGTAATGTAATCAGCTTGCTCGTGAAGACAGAAGCAGTGCCTGGTATAGCCTTGGTGACTTAAAACAGAAGGGATATAACATCAAAGCCAACCGCATGCCAGAAGCATAGGGAGCCTATTATTAATATTGAGGCATAAGTCGTAGGTAGCGCTGGGTGCACCAGGACCAAATCTCTAGCCTTGCAAAAAGAGTGATGATCTGCAGTCTAAACATTATGATTTCCTTCTATACAAGACTGTCATAGTCGGATGTGATGAAGAGTGTAGGGGTGAGTCTCGAGGCTCCTCCCTGTTTTCTCATCACACATTCGACGTTGAATGCTCATTGGTCAGCCAGCTCTAAAGTGATGTCATCATCTATATAGTCCATGAGTTCCCTCACATAGACCGCTTCTTTCATAAAGTGTTTGAAGGGCACTAATCATGGCCAACTTGGATGGATCCAATGCATTTGCCAGAATGCTCCTATCCAAGAAACGCGTCCCCTTCAGCTCTCTACCAATCAGGCTAGCTAGTGCTCTCCTCTGATGAAAATGTTTCATCAATGGGAATGCATAAAACTTGCATGCATAGTCAACCTTCGAACCAACAAAGGATTAATAGAAAAGCAAGGCAGTGGCCTAATTAGCACCCTGGTGCTGATAAGTCATGAAACAAAGAATTGCCATTATCATGGTGAGAACATAAGGATGCAAATATGAGCCTCCCAGGTGAGGCATCACTCAAAAACACGTCCAAGGAAACAGTGCAAATCCACCACTTCCAGGCAAACCTCATTTCAGAACTACTCTGTATCAGGCTGGAGCTGTGGATGGTGGCAGAAGTGCACCACTTTAGTCTTGGCCAAAGGAAAACCGAAACCTGTGCACTTTGGATTCGATGCTCCAGAGTTGGCATCTGGGCCATACCAAAACAGGGCGTAAGATCGTCCACATAAAAGGGTAGCAAGAACATCTCCCAGCAGCACTGAGGTAATGTCATTGATGCTCAGGCCAAAGAGTGTGACACTGAGGACATTCTTTTCCTGTTGAATTGGGTCTGAGAGCGCTCCTCCCCTTCATATGTATAATTGATGCTCTCTCAAAATGAGATAGAGATTAAGAGGTGATCCTTCATCTCGATCATGTGGAGAGTCATAGGCCTTCTCCAGATTGAAAAACACGGGTATAGTGCTGTCTCCGAAGGAAGGTTTAGCAGATGGCATTTACCAGACAGAGCAGAGCATCCAATGTGGAGTGGAACTTGCTGAGATTGCACTGTGCAGAAGAGAGATGGCCTCCACTGTCCAGGAAAAAGGCTAGTCTAACATTTACCAATTTCTCCATCAACTTGTACATGCAGAAAGTTGAGAGAGATTGGGTGCAAATCGGCTGGCTGGGGTAGTGCTCTCTCCCCAGTTTGCGATTAGTGAACCCAGTAGCCATTTGTCAGGAGTGTGGGTAGATACCCTCTACCCAGATCCTGTTGAACAAATCTACCAGAAAGGCAATGCCTCATTCACCTATGTGTGGAAGCATGGTATACAGGATATTACCCAGACCTGTGGCGGTGTCTGCTCACAAAGCGAGAGTGGAAAGCAACTCACTAGATGTACAGTATAGTTTGAAAGTCTCTGGATACCTCCATCCTAAGTGTTTTTTCATTAATAAATCAGAAAGTATTAAAAATAGGGCAATAAAACTTCAATGTGCGGTTGACAGTGGCATTGATGAATCTGCACATAAATTTTAAAGTAAATTTATTGAAAAACAAATGAACTATAAACAAATAATAATAAAAATAAACATGCAGATACGAATGTCTTGGAATGAACATTTTAGGATTTAATTGCGTCCTTTTAGGTGAATTACTTGCTCCTTTTAGGTGAATTACTTGCTCCAATTACACTATACCCCTTTAATTAATTTTGGCAGTAGTCTGCTGGGATTTTTTCCCATTCTTCTTGACAGAAAGCTTCTTATTCTTGAAGATTTCTTGGTTGATGCTTGTAGGCCCTTGTCTTTAGCTCATGCCAAAAGTTTTCAATTGGATTAAGATCTGGTGACTGGAATAACCCCTTAATAGCTTTAATATGATTAGTTTCCAACCAATCCTACATTAATTTTGAAGTGTGCTTGGGATCATTGTCATGCTGGAAGGTCCAACAATGCCCACCAAGTTCCAGAGCACTGGCATCATTTTGTGCGTATTTGCTCAAGATTTCCACATAATCCTCCTTTTTCATTATGCCAGTGATTCGATGAAGGCTACCTACACCAGATGAACTGAAAGAGCCCCATAACATTATAGACCCCCCCCACCTCCATGTTTGATAGAGGGTTTAAAATAAAGAACTAGTGGGTTGCTGCCCAATCCAAGTGGATTCTATAATGTTTGATAGATGGGATGGTATAGTAGTGTAGTATAGTCTAACTCCCATCACCACCCCAAATGTCTAATCCCTTTTTTTCTTTTCCAGGGTGCATGGAACAAGAAGATAAGAAGGGGCGATCCAAGTGGGGGACCAGATAGACTTCTATCATGACCCCCATTCATCTTTGCCTCCCCCCACAGGAATAGTTTTCAGCAAAAGAATGAATTCTAAGTGATCTGACATACTTTTGAATTGTTTTTAATAATTATGTGTTCAGTGATCCGATTGGAAGTGAGAAAGTAGAGGGAGCTGGACAGACGACCAGGTGAGTATTAGTATTATGTGAATGAGTGCAAGTGAATGAATGTTAGTGTTAAGGATGTTTGAGTGTGGCAGTGAATCTGTGACTGAACATGCTTCCTCCTTTTAGCTCCTTGGTACTGGCTAGGAATTAACAATCTGACTTTGGGAGGCAGCGGCAAAACCAGTCCTTTACTCACATTTTCAGTCAGTTATTAAGAATGGCTCCCATCTCTAATGCAGTGATTGGAACTTGTGCACACAAGTTCCCTAAGGGCGGAAGGCTTCACTGAGTCTTGGAACCCTAAGGAATTCCAAGAAGAAAGCGGGGCCCATCTCCCTCTATTTGCGCATTATTGGTACTATATTGTTGCGACTGGATCCTGTGTATATAGTCTTGGGTGTGCATCATTTTATTATTATTGGGGGGGGGGGGGCAGATAATTTAATTCTATTTCTGCATTGGCCAATATTTAGATCTCGTAAGGCCATATATATATTTAGTATTTTTGTTTGGCGTACTTACATATACATATTTATTTTTGTATGATCTATATTTTTCATCATCATCATTTCTGAAGGCTCCATACATGCTTGCATGTGTCAGCTTTATTTACCTGAAGGCAGCTTTCCATGCTGTTCGATCTCTGGCAGTTTCTCTATTCAAACCCATATCCCTGAGGTCCCTCTGTATGACCTCATTTCATGTCTCCCTCTGGCAGCTAAACCCCTCAAACTCCAGACTCCTAACACTCTTCACCCAGTTATTATCCTCCATCCTCTCCACATGACCAAACCACCTCAATCTGCCTGTTCTCAGTGCCACACTAATACATTCTATGCCTAATCTATCCCTTAATTCACAATTTGCAACTCTATCATCTCTAGGCCTCAAATTCAGAGATGTTCCACACATCCATCTCATCATTCTCATCTCAGTATGCTTGAGCCTTTGCATGTCTTCTTCCTTCACAGCCCAAGTTTTGCTGACATACAACATTGCACTTTGTACGCATGTTGCGTACAGTCCCTCTAGCTCAGAGGGAAAAAAACTTCAGCATCAAGAGAGGAAGAAGCTCTCTGAACTTTTTCTAACCACTTTTAACCCTTGCCACAGAACTCACCTCAGCACCTCCCCCTGCACTGATCATATCTCCCAGATAGCAGAACTCTATGCATTTAAGCGACACACCATTAAACTCAATCCTCTCATCTCCTCTCCTCTACATATAGTGCACTGAAACTCTCCATCATTCTGCAGCCTACCCTTGATACCACTACATCTTTTATGCACCCACAAACCACATCAATTACACAGGATAGTTATTCCCTACCCCTGTGACAGACTACACATGGCCACGTACTCTCAATGAGGTCATTACCACCACCCACTCTTGAAATCATCATCTTTGTTTTACCCAAATTCACTCTTAGCCCCATGGAATTCATCCCTTCCCTCTACAACTTGAACTTCTCATCTTCAGCAATCAGCGTACAACAGCTTGAATGGCAATCCTGTTCTAAAATTCTGTGAAGCACTTCCAGTACCATAACAAAGAACAAGGGACTAAAAACGGATCCATGATGCACGCCAACTTTCACAGAGAAGTCATTACTCAATTCTCCATTAACCCTCACCTGGGTTGTTGAACCTTCATACATAGCCATGACCATCCTAACCAACCAGTCCTCGATCCTTAATTTTCTCATTGCCCACCTAACCATGGACACTGGAAAATATTTTTGTGTTGTAAGGCTGTATATATTTTGGTATTTATACTTGTGATTGGTTGGGGGTCGTCAATTTTCATTATTGTTTTCTGTGTTTTGTTTTGTATAAATAAATTAAGTTCGGACTAGATTGCCCTTCAAACACCCAGGCAGCTGTTAAAGTGGCAGGCAGCATCAGCAGGAAGTCTAGAGCTTATGCTGCAACAGTATTCTGAGGAAGAATCCAGGTTCCACTTCACAAAATATACATGATGAGTGCAACTTCATCCAAAAAGCTCTAGCTTGGTCTCACCTGACCAGAAAATACTTTTCCACTAACTAAAAAAGGCTTGTCAATATCCTTTCTGGCCAATTGTAGTCGAGCTTTTAGATGTGCAGGTTTCAAATATGAAGTCTTACGAGACTGTTATGAATTATGCCCAGAAGAACTTAACATTCTACTAATTGTAATCTTGCTCACCTTGACAGGACTACTTTCCAGTTGAGCCTGGATTACTCCACGAGTCATACATGGATTTTTATAAACTTCTCTGATCAACTCATTGAAATCTGAGTAGGGTATCAAGAGCGAACAGCGTTAGAAATTGACCTAGTGTGCCTGAAATTGCAAATTACATTATAGAGGGTGGATTTTGGCACATTGAGCCATTCAGCAATGTTTCTAATCAATAGTTGAGACTTATATTTCTGAATAATTCAATATTTAATTTTACTTCATAGCTCTTTTCAATCTACCATGATGAAACTGCAAATATTATGACATCGACACATATAGATGCCAGATGCAACCTTTTGCCTGCAAATATTTATTCATTTCCAATTCTATATTATTTCAATAGGATTCTTACTGAAATTTAGCAAAATAATTTTTTAAATGAAAGTTTTATGAATATTTTCTGGATATGTCAAAGACTTTTGTACTTGCATGTTTGTAATCTTGGGTTTATAGTTCATTTGTTTTTGATTAATTAACTTGAAAATTTATGTGTAGATACATCAATCACTGCCAACCACATATTGAAATTTTATTGCCCTACCTTTAATACTTTGATTTATTAATGAAAAAACACTTAAGATGGAGGTGTCCCAAGACTTTAGAGCTAGGTATACTGTAAACCTGTCATTGAAGGCTTCTATACCTATTACCTATGGAGGAGAAGTCCAGTCGGCAGCCTTTGGCAATATCACAACAAGCATTGAAATTGCTTTAGCAGCATCGGCGCTAGAGAATGCAGTCATGAAGGACTCTACCACAGACACAGGCTCTGAGATTGCAGCCTCATTCTCCTGGAGAACAGGAGGAAGTTCCTGTGTAAACTTGCGCTGAATACTTTTGACTCACTTCCATACCTCTACAAGAGGAGTTTTTCTATTAAGTGAAGACACTTATGCACAACAGGGAGAGCACATACTGGAACCTAGTTCTAGCTCAGACCTAGGCAACCTTTGGCACGCGTGCCAAACATGGCCCGCCAACGACTTCTACCAGCATGCAAAGCCAAATGCTTAACTTAAGAAAACAAAATAAATGTATCTCCAATTTATTTTATATAGCAACCGCATTGTGTACAACCTGTAATAATTTATGTTATCAGTGAGGCAGCAGCAGAAGTCTCATTGATGGTAAATAAATGAAAAGGTCCACAATTTTTCTTTCTCTAGTTTGGATTTGTTGTTTTCTGCTTGAAATGATAAAGATTCAATTCTGTTTAATATAATATGATAATATGTATATTTTTAGGTAAAATGGCTATCTTTTCCTTGTAATTTTTATGCATCATAAAGGGTTGGGAATGAATAAAAAGAACATCTTTAATTTTATATCCTTTCATTGTGTTTTAGTCAAGTATTGGCATGTGAGAAAATTTTGTAGCAAAGATTTGGCCAATTTTGGCACACCCACTTAAAAAGGTTGCCCACCCCTGTTCTAGCTCAACAAAATTCACCAAGAGTGAAATTGTTCTGGCGCTGTTTATAGCACATGTAGGCATACCGCTTTTGTTTTTGAGGGCCGTGTCACACTCAGCTGCCACAGAGGAAGCGGTCAACCTGCAAAACAGCGAGACATTCCATGAATAATAGTTAAGCTCATGATGATGAGGTGGACAAAGAACTTAACAACCTCATCCATCAACCTAAGCTCCTTGACTGGGACATGGCAATCAGTTATTTCCTGAAATACAGACCACCATCAAACTGGTTAATCAGGCAGGGGTGGCCCAGAAAATAATACTTGAATGGGAAAGTGGTCACTAGCATAAAGGACATCGGGATAGCACAAGAACAGATCAATCAGGAAATTGAAGCAGTGATGCGTAAACACATCCACATCTAGGACATCTACTTCCAGCTCATCAATCAGGTTAGCAAGAAGATGAGGCCTGGGATTGAGTAAGAGAAAGGGACTCTGTAACATGGCAATAGACCCCACATCAAAGTTGACCAATGGTGAAATCTACACAGAAATAACAGTATACCTTCTTGTATCCAGGTGTGTCTGTACTGCTATTGCTTAATAGGGGGTAACAACAGCAAATATAAGAACAGAAACATGATGACAGGTGTAAATCACACATCATCCTGCCAGGCCCCTATTCTGCGGTGGTGGGGTCGCGAAACACTTATACTTTCGGAGGGTGGCCATGGGAGACCACCTCAGTATTGTCTCAAGCTAAAAGATAGCTAAGGGGGAATGGGAGAAGATGAGCCTCCACAGCTCCTCCCAGTTGGCATGGAGTCCACAGCAATTCCATTGAAGGAATGTACCCTCCAGGCCTAGCTTATAGGAGATGCAGTGGGGGTGGTCAGCTTTTAAGAGTCCCCAAAGACGGCTTAACAATAATCTTCAAGTGGTTTGCTTCCTCTGATTCTAATAAACTAGGTGGATGCGCAGGGCCATTTTGCCTTAGGGGAAATGGCCAATCAGAGCAAGGGAAGGGGGGTTGAACTGGTTTTAGCTGTGGCTGGGTGTGAACCATTTGTGCTGATAACTCTATTAGAGGAACGCTGCAGAAGGGGCCTGAATAGACACGCAAGTGACCATGATCGTAGTCCTGGAGGGGCATGGGGCATTTATTTTTTTCAGCACTAATCTTGCTACTGCGTAATAGGGCAAAGGTTGCAGTAATCTTCCTTAGCATAATGCTAGACTAAATTAATAAATGGTGCAAAAGACACCAAAAACCAAACAAATAAAATGCAACAATAAAAAGAAACCAAAAGAAAAAGCAAGAATAAGGAAGCACCCTCAGGCATCAAGGGCAGGCCCACTTATCCCCAGTGCAGGATTATACGACCAACACCAAAGAGGGTAAAAAAAATAGAGGAAGGCAGGCTCTTGTATAAAGTTAGGTAGTCATCAAGTATGCATGCACAAACTAGTCCCAAGTATCCTGGATAAGCAGTAGCAATCCTGATTATCCTGGTATCGGGACAGGTAACATACCACAAACTAGTCCCAAGTATCCTGGATAAGCAGTAGCAACCCTGCTTATCCTGGTACCAGGACAGGTAACATGCCACAAACTAGTCCCAAGTATCCTGGGTAAGCAGTAAAGCAGTAGCAACCCTGCTTATCCTGGTAACGGGACAGGTAACGTGCCACAAACTAGTCCCAAGTATCCTGGATATGCAGTAGCAACCCTGCTTATCCTGGTACCAGGACAGGTAACATGTGAGATCACCCAGACTGGGAGATTCAACATGAATGTGCTGAAAAATCTGGGAGACAACACAGTCATCGCAGTAAGGTGCAGGCATCCCGCAAGTGTGCCCAATTTGAAGGCAGAATGTGACCTCAAGCCATGGCACATTAATGGGTATGTCCATGGGAACAGTTGTGGCACAATGGCACTAAACTTTAGGCTTCCCTCAGCTATCTCCCATCTTCTTTGCTAAGCAGCTTGGAGGGCCACCCTGATACTTGCCAGTCCTCGCAGACTGGCGCCCTCATTCCCTGCAATTCCCACATGTCCTGGAACCAAGAAGATAATCTCAACATCCACGTTGCTCAGGGCAACTGTGGCATCATGGATAAAACAAACCAGGGAATGTGGTGAATCCAATGCCCAGAGAGCACTCATGGCACTTTGTAAGCCACTAAAGATCACAATCCAGTCTCCAAACTGAGAAATGGCAAGTTATCTCCTGTACCAAGCACTGTAATGTAATCAGCTTGCTCGTGAAGACAGAAGCAGTGCCTGGTATAGCCTTGGTGACTTAAAACAGAAGGGATATAACATGGAAGCCAACCCCATGCCAGAAGCATAGGGAGCCTATTATTAATATTGAGGCATAAGTCGTTGTAGGTAGCGCTGGGTGCACCAGGACCAAATCTCTAGCCTTGCGAAAAGAGTGATGATCTGCAGTCTAAACATTATGATTTCCTTCTATACAAGACTGTCATAGTCGGACATGATGAAGAGTGTAGGGGTGAGTCTCGAGGCTCCTCCCTGTTTTCTCATCACACATTCGACGTTGAATGCTCATTGGTCAGCCAGCTCTAAAGTGATATCATCTATATAGTCCATGAGTTCCCTCACATAGACCGCTTATTTCATAAAGTGCTTGAAGGGTACTAATCATGGCCAACTTGGATGGATCCAATGCATTTGCCAGAATGCTCCTATCCAAGAAACGCGTCACCTTCAGCTCTCTACCAATCAGGCTAGCTAGTGCTCTCCTCTGATGAAAATATTTCATTGGACAACATCCTGCCATCAGTGGAGTGAATAACCATAAGTGTTTGAAGATGGCGGGCTCGAAACACCATGTAGTCTTTCTAATTTCTTTTCATTTTATGAGAGGAATAAACCTGCTTCTCTCCACCATTGCAAGGAGCCCTTAGGGTGGATGGACCAGCCTCAGCAAAATCCTTCTCTGAAATTGAGAAGGTCTTGGCTGTAAAAGGGCACCAAGTGGAGAGGAGGTCCCTCCTCTCCTTGTGAGTCCTCAGGGCCCAAGCCATCCGAGAAGCTTGCATAGGGGTGGAGTCAGGTTCAGTGCTTGGCACCGAGCCATCTGCGGTTGGGTCACCTCTGGGACCATCTCCATCTCAGATGAGCGCTGGGTCAGGATCGGGGTCCATAGGCAGGAGAAGAAGGGGGCCAACAAACAACAAAATGGGTAGAGAGACATGATCATTTTATAATCCATTTTTTTTTTATACAGGGTGTCCACAAAGTCTGGGTACATAGGGGATAAATACATACCTTTAGAATAAAACAATTTTATTTAATTATAATGTTAAGAAATTATATTTTTAATATGATTTCCATTATTTGTAATGCATAATTCGATGCACCTTGCTAAATTCTTGTGAACTCGATTGAATAGGTGTACATTGCCGTTGATTTCAGCACACTGACTGATAATGCGTTCTCTCAAGTGGTTTAGATTTGCAATCTTCATTGAGTAAACTTTCTCTTTTAACATACCCCAGAAAAAGAAATCAAGGGAAGAAAGGTCTGGTGAATGAGGGGACCACTCCACATGACCTCTTCTTCCAATCCAGTGAGGAAAAGTGCCATTCAGCCAATCTCTAACATTTGTAGCAAAATGGGCAGGGGCTCCATCCTGCTGAAACCAGTCCGGAAGTCCCTTGCCTAGGCATTCAATTTGAGGCATTAATTTGTCTCTCAACATGTTCAGATAAGTCTCACCGGTTACATGTTCATCAAAGAAGAAGGGTCCTAGCACATGAGCTTTCCACAAACCACACCACACCATCACCTTTTGGCAGCCTTGCTGTTTGGATGGATCCATCCAATGTGGATTGTCTTGAGACCAGTATCGAAGATTCTGTCTGTTGACTTCACCATTAACATAAAACAAAGCTTCATCACTGAACAACAAAAGGTCTTTAGTAAAATTGATATTTTCATCCAATTTATCTGAAAACCATTCGCACATCTGCATTCGTCTATCGGGGTCGTCTTCATTTAAGTGATGCAATATCTGTAATTTGTACGGATGGAACTTCTGCTCTATCAGGATTTTGTGGATAGTTGACCTTGGAACACCCAACTCCATGGATGTCCGACGAAGTGATTTCTTTGGGCTAGCAGCAACCTTGGCCATGACAACCTCTTTCGTTTCGTCTGAAGTCTTTGGTCGCCCGGAACGGGGTTTGTCCAAGACACTGCCTGTTTCTTTAAACTTCGTGACCAATTTCACGACGGCAGTAAAATAAATAGTAGGTTGCCAATCAGGGTGTCGAAGGTTAAATTCATCGGCGATTTTGCGATAAGACCATCCTTCTCGTCCACTTAAGAGTACCAACTCGATTCTTTCTTCTTTAGACAGAGCCATCATTCGATCTGGGGAGGAAAAATAACATAAATAAATAAAATATTAAAATTCCTATGTACCCAGACTTTGTGGACACCCTGTATACTTGCAACTTCAATGGTTTTTGGCACCTTTGCTCATAATAAATATCACATAACATAACACATTAAATGTAAAAACCCTAAAGGCCATCAAAGTTGCAGATATATATGAATAAATATATGTTATATATATATATATATATATATATATATATATATATATATATATATATATATATATATGAAAAAGATGAATCCAAGCACTTTCGAACTATATTTGCAAGTTCATTTTCAAGGAATAGCATGAAAATGGAGAAGACAACCTTATATAGGGTACAAAGATACAAAGGGAACACCCATCACATAGTACAAACCAATGGAAAAACACAATAACAAGACAGAGAAATACCAATAAAAAGACCATTAGGCAACTAATAACAGACATATGCATCCTGAAAATGATATACACACACCAACGCCATGTATATGTATGGAAATGGTGGGTGAAAAAACAAAAACATTTTAAAGGATTATCATTAGAACGAAAACATTTAGGGCTAAGAGTTAATCCACGATCATGGCAGAGACACGTGGTGGGGGAGGCAATGTGAATGATATTACAGTAATAAAGAGTGACAACAGGCTGCATTATGAAGTTATTTCATTTAGTACAAGTTTTTTTTAAAACAGGGTCGAGTTTAAATAAGACAGGGGAGATATTTATATTGGGTAAGATGCCAATTAATAAACACTCAACAATATTTCTTTTTGTGAAATCAGCGGAATGATAAAGGAATTTTGCAGAGTTCCAGTCAATGGGGTGGTTATTTTCGGATAAATGTAAAGTAAAGCACTGTTTAGTTCACCTCTTCTAATATACTTATGTTGGTAAATTCTAGTAGATAAAGATTTACCAGTTTGTCCGAAGTAAGGTAAATTGCAAATAGAACATTCTATAGAATATACTCCACCTTTTTTGTTTGTATTATTGTGGACTAACATTGGTATTTCTCTGTCTTGTTATTGTGTTTTTCCATTGGTTTGTACTATGTGATGGGCATTCCCTTCATATCTTTGTACCCTATATAAGGTTGTCTTCTCCATTTTCATGCTATTCCTTGAAAATGTACTTGAAAATATAGTTTGAAAGTGCTTGGATTCACTTTTTCATTTTCCTGTGGGTTAATTTTCATATTATTGCTTTCCTCACGTGCCACTTTGTGAGTTTTTATTATTTATTTATATATATATATTTATTTATATATATATATATATATTTAAAATAAAAATACAAAATCAAAAGAGCAAGGATTACAAAATGATAATGGTGATGTATCGATGTTGAAGACATGATGATTGAGAAAACAACATTGGTGAATGCAATCAAACAATGTCTTGCAGTGATGTGACCTCTTTGATTTATATGTGATGATCGCAAAGATGCGATGGCAATGGCAAAGCCAAGAGAATGGCAAAAACAAGACGATATGAAGACAAGATAATGGCAAAGACCCACAACAGCGATACATGATGACACTGATGACCTCAAATGAAAAGATAGCAGAATTCCAAGGAATCGAACAACAGCAACAATGCAAACTTCTTGAACCTGTGACCGAAATGATCAACTTGGGCGAGCAAATTATTAACAATAAAGATTGAGAACAAATGAGCCAAAGCAACCGCTAACCTCAATCAATGACACAAACCATTGATCCAATCATGAAAAATACAATCAAAGATGTATTATGTTACTTATTTGCTTTAGATTTTTAGAAATCTGTTAAAAATTAGTAATTTGTTAGAAATCAATATTACTAAGATGCCTAATGTTATTTGATTAATATTAGATATATGTGAACTTTATTTACAAAATACTTTTCTTCAATTTCATTAATCTGAGTAATTTATTTATGTATATAATTGTCAAGATTATTCTTAATTGTTTAAGTTATGAGAATTGACTAGTGATTCTGGAAGACTATTCCATCTATCTATTATTCTCACTGTAAAAATCTTTTAACCTTGATTAGAATGAGGTTAAGGTTAATACATCTTGTAGTTATGAAGTTAAATTTAAATAAATCAATTTTAGCAACTAAATCTATTTTAGTACATGGCTAGGATGCAATGCTCGTATTGCCTAAGCTCTTAGTGGAGTATTAGGAGTGATAATTTTCAGGGGTGATAAACAAAATAATTTTTTTTGTTTACTTTACAAGAGTACAACTTTTTCAATTGAAAGTGATCTTGAAAAGTGATTTTCAAAATCATGATATGGATCTTAAAGATTCACATTTTTCTGGTGATTTGATCTGGATCTTCAAGATCATTTTTTTTTTATGATCTGATCTTGATCTTCAAGATTACCAAAGTTGGTGAGAACTTGTCGATTTCTGCTTCTAGGTATCAGGTTTACCAATCTATACAGTTTACCCCCCCCCCCCAATGTGCGAATGTGACTAAATAGAGCAGTGAAGTGGGTGTGGACATGTTTGTTTGCGGTCGGATAAGAATTTATATAAAATGTAGCATAAATTAAGCGTTTTAATGTTTTTCAGGTATATGTTCTACCATGTAGACATCCAGACTCAAGGTGTCACAGAATGCATCTGGGACACCCCGGGATCAATAAAATACTACCTGTTCCTTTCCAGAGTCTTGCTTCAACATCTCCCTTGGGCTATTCGGCAACTCATTTACAAGATCAGGTATTTCTCCATTCTCAAAACCAGCCAGACTTCTCTCTTCAATTACTTCATCTTTCTTTAAAATATCTCCTAAGTCCTTAAATAATAAGAAGATATATTTCCATTATAATTGGTTATTGCAGTGACAAAAAAGGATATTGCAAGAGAATCATCTAAAAAATGTTTCATTACAAAACAATACTATGTTATGGCTACCGTTTCCTGATCAGAGTCTTTGCACAACACCCCACTGGAATTATTTGTGACTAAGTTTTCATTTTTGAACTGAAATCTTGATCCATTTTCATCACTAAGAGAATTTTTGTCTTCTAAGAATTCCTCAGTAGTTTCTTCCTTCACATAAATATCTTGACTGGCTTCCTGAAATAAATAAACAAAATTCAACTCTGCATATAACCCTAGCAGCTTATTAGCTAGTAAAATTAGACAAGTCAACACAAACTACAAGAGAAATTCAGGTCACTGAATATAGATAAAGAGCACAAAAAATACTATTACAACAGAACATTGCTGTGATATGCATTCTTATATGGAGGTTTAAGAAATTGTCTTGGGCGAGTACAATATTCAATTTCTAATTATGTATTTTGGCAATATAATCAACGCTTTAGCCTCATAAGCTATTTAATTGATCAGGAAAATTATAGAAATATAAACTATTGCATCTATGGTGTGATAGTAGATTATTGTAGAGCACCTTGAATGTAACAATGGTAACAATGTCCAAGCATACTATGGTTTAAAGATGATGCCCTGTATAATGTGAGTAGTTTACTTCCCGAACCCTAAACCTGTTAGAGGATGCAAAGTGGTGTGGATGTGTTTTATTAGGGTGTGGCATGGTGGGGAGAAGGGGAGGGGGGGAGGGGGGAAACATGTGTTATATAATGTGAGTAGTTTACTTCCCGAACCCTAAACCTGTGTTAGAGGATGCAAAGTGGTGTGGATGTGTTTTATTAGGGTGTGGCATGGTGGGGAGGGGGGGAGGGGGGGAACATGTGTTGGAACTGGTGTGCTGGGGCTTCTTTTTTTTGTGTGTCTAGGTGGTGGTGAAGTTTCATTGTTAGGTGGTGGTTGGGAAGGAAGGTGGAAGAAACAGTAATATAATTGGATTGGAGGATGCAAAGTGGGTACTTTAGCAGTACTGGGTATTTTCATTGGTAGAGAATTATGAAAGCTCAGTGCTACTTAACCCATCCTGATCAACCGGATGGGTTAATGTGAGGAGATAGGAGGAAGAAAAGACTCAAAGGTCTAAAGCAGTGTTAACACATTGACTGTTAAAGTTTCCAAAAAGCTAAGAGGTATTACAGGTAGTACAGGTATTACACATTATGAACAGTGCCCTTATGTGTTAATGCTTAAAGAGAGATATAAAAAAACTAGTAAGGCCAAATTATTTGATACTACAAGTGTACCATATATGGCCTAACTTGCAGTCAATGTGTTAAAAAGCTCAGGAGAGGGTCAAAGGAGGAATTGGGTCAGGTGCAAGGAGTGTTCAGGGTGGTATCAATAGGTATTATAGGAGGGTATAATGGGCATTATAGGAGGGTATAATGGGCATTATAGGAGATATAATGATAATGAACATTATATGGGGTATAATGGGTATTAAAGGGTATAATGGCATTAAATATAGTATATTGGGTATTATAGGAAGGTATAATGAGTATTAAAGGAGGGTATAGCAAGTATTACAAAAGTCCTGTTGCACTCATTACAATGCTCTCAACAAAGAACACAATGATTATTTTGATGCAGTAAGACATGCTTTTATTGTTAACATAAAGGAGGTCCTTGGTTTACGATATCCTTGAACTATGGCATTTGGTAGTTATGTCACCACATGGCATTATACGAGAAAGACAGTTTTGTTTACATTCACCATTTGTACGCCCTATTGGATTGTGCTACATTCAATTTCTTTCATTTGTGTTGAATTTTGGGTAACTTTTAGCCCTTTATTACGGCTCCCAAGCTTAAGTCACTCTTTTCTGATGGCAGTGTTGCGAAGAAAAGGAAAGCGACCTCCACAGAAGTGAAATTAGATATAATAGAACACTTAGAAAAGAGCTAAACACTAATGAAAACTAGGCCGGTTGCTTGGCCTGAGTTGCACAACTATCTTGATGAACATCGGCGATAAAAAGCATATAGTTGAACATGTACTACATGAATGTATACTACTGCTTCAACTCCACTCCTATAGACCTAGGCTTACAGTCCTAGGCATTCTGCTTGTTGATGACTGGGTCAACTGTGAACTTTTTTTCATCAGATAAAATGAGAATTCAATTACCATGACTCTTCAAGTCTTGATAAGGCAACAACAGTGCTCCCAACGTTCTCATATATAGTCTGTGAGCAAAGGCCTTTTCATACACCTAAAGCTCTTGATGCACTCCTGTGGGCAGGAGAACAGAGATCTCAATTTTTCACATATGTAAAAGTTTGAATGATAAAAAAAAAAGAAGAGTATTATAGGGAGTATAATGGGCATTGTTGAATGGTTCAGTGAGTTTTGTGGGAGGCCTCAATAGATACCATGGGATTTTTTTAATTATTTTAGGAGCCCATCTGGCAACTGCCTACTTGGGGAGCACACTCTGGTGTCGAGGGAAGGCCCCGGTGCAGGAATGTGTGACCTACATAAAACAACAGCAACAACAAAACAGTTAGACAAGGTTGGGAAGGCCAGCCTCATCCAAGTCAAAAGGTCCAAGTGCACTAACCAGTCCCAAGTACAAAGGACAAATGGAAACGACCCTGCTCATCCCGGTACCAGGACAGGTAACGTGTGCAATCACCCAGAATGGGACATTCAACAAGAATGTGCTGAACAGTCTAGGGGACAATGCAGTCATCACAGTAAGGTGGATGTAGTCGGTGCGAAGAAGAGCAAAACGCTGGTCTGGTCACCCAGCCCTCGCAGATTCTTTGGCACCATCATTGGCGCACTCATTCCCCACAATTCCTACATATTCAGGAACCCAGCAGAAGATAATTTCAACATCCAGCCAGTTCACCAAAACCATGGCCTCAAAGATATCACAAACCAGGTCATGCGGAGATTCCAAAGCCCCGATAGCACTGAGGGCGCTTTGCAAGTGCCTATAAATCACAATTCTGTCTCAAAAACGGGCATGTCATGTAATCTCCCGTACCAAGCGGTGTATTGCAACCAGATCGGCTGTGAAGACAGAAGCAGCGCCTCGCTGACTTTAAACAGAGGGGATACAGTGCGGAAACCAACCACTTCTTGGGACTTGGAGACATCTGTATACACTAGCATAGTTCCAGCATGACACGAAGTATGCTCCAAAAGGGACAAACACAATACCCCCGGTGCTGTACAAGCTTTGGGAGCAAAGGTGTGGTGACAAATGGTCAAAGGTGGTAACCTCCAGGGTCACATCCTGGGCAGAATCAGGGGTGCCAATAGCCTGAGAGCTATACCTAGCTCTCGAAGGAGTTTCCTGGCCATAAAGCCGAAGGGCTTAGGGTATGACTGGCATCTCTTGGTGTCATATGCACTGTCAAGATCGGCTGCAATGCAGTGAGAGCTGTTGCTGACTGAGGGAGGTGGCAGGCTCGCACATACAAGCAAATAATGCACTGTGCATGGTGCAAGTGAGTGGCATCTCCCCAGCATCGACAAGTAGGCTCTCAATGGGAAACATGTAGAAGGCACCAGTTGCCCAGCAAAGGCCAGTGTAGTGGATAAAGTCCACTTTCCACAATACATGGGTGCTGCAGATGCATAAAACTCACATCCATAGTTAAGCTTCGAATGAACAAAGGATCGATAAAAAAGTAAGGAAGTAGCACTATCAGTGCCACAGGCACTGAAAGTCATGAAGAGAAGAATATCCATGGCGCAGGTACGAGAGACCCTAAAGCTGTGAATATGAGTCTCTGGGTGAGGTGTTGGTCAAATACAAGACCAAGGAAACGGTGAAACCACTTCCAGGCGAACCTCATTTAGAAACAAGTCTGGGTCAGGGTGTAGCCATGGATGGCGGCAGAAGTGCACCACCTTAGTCTTTGGCCAAGGAAAACTGAAGCCTCTGTGCTTCGGCATAACGAGAGACACGGTTCAATGCCTGTTGGAGTCGACCCTCCAGAGTTGGCATCTGGGTCTCGAAAGGTCATACACACAGAGTGTAGCGATAACATCTTCCAGCGGCACTGAGGTGATGCCATTTATGCTCATGGCAAAGAGCGTGACACTGAAGACACTTCCCTGAGGAACACCCTCTTCCTGCTCCATTGGGCTGGAGAGGGCTGCCCCCACCCGTAAGCAGAATCAACGATCTCGCAAAAATTCAAATATAAAGATTGGGAGGCATCCCATTGCCCTCATCATGTGGAGAGTCTCCATGCGGTATCATATGCCTTCTCCAGATCGAAGGAAGGCCTCGCAGACGGCATTTTCCAGTCGGGGCAAGCATCCAACATGGAGTGGAACTTGCGGGAGCCACACTGTGAAGAAGACAGATGGCCTCCACTGTCCAGAAAAAAGAGTAATCTAATATTTACCAATTTCTCCATCAACTTGCACATGCAGGGGTTTGAGAGATTGGGTTGAAACCAACCGGGGTAGAGTGATCTCTCCCTGGTTTATGAAAAGCAAGCATGGTAGCAATTCACCAGGAATCTGGGAGGAGACCCTTTACACAGATCCTGTTAAACAAATCTAAGAGAAATGCCATGCCTTGCTCACCCAGGTATCAAGGAATGGTGTATGGGACATCGTCCAGGCCAGGGGTGATGTCCATGCACGAAGAGAGAGCAGAGCAAAACCCTCATACTTCAGGAAGATGGGCATGGGGCATGCGCCCAGCATGGTCTCCTGCAAAAAAATGGTTAAGGGAAAATGAGACAAGCCGAGCCTCTGTAGCTCCTCCCAGTTGTCCTGGAGTCTGCAGCAATTCCATTGAAGGAATATGTCCTCCAGGCCTAGCTCGGCAATGCTTGGGGCCCCTCTTCAAATGGCCGTATGCTTCCCGGAGGCCGAACTCTGGGAGCTGGTGGCCAGACAATGCGCTGAAGGAGCTGTCACCTTCGAGGGCTTCTCGGGGGAGATTGGGCTCACAATGCAACTATTTTCCTCCCTCCACCTTGAATCCTTAGGAAGCTCTTGATCCCTCCTTTGGAGGATCCACTGCCTTCGAGTTACCCAGCCTACCACTTGTTGTGGGCGTAGTAGCTGAAACTCCTTTAGTGCTGTCCTCCTTTTAGGAGGCAGCTTTAGAAACCTCAGAAGATGGCTTCATGACCAACTTTATGGATGTTGCCTCCTGTGTCTAACAACTCAGTGGAGGCGAGCTGCCGTTTCACCTTAAGGGAAACGGTCACACTGGGGGAAGGAGGGGGAGCCCTGTTTTTAGCCCAGGCTGGCTGTGAACCCTTTATGCTGCCAGCTCTACCAAGGGAGTGCCCAGCATGGGTAGAACCAGCAGAAGGATTCTGAATGAATGTGGAAATTACCATGCCTTTAAGCCTGGAGCAGAGGGTGTCTTTCTTAACATTGAGGCATAAGACATCCCAGGCAGTGCTGGGTGCACCAGGACCAAGTCCTTAGCCATGCTAAGTGAGCGACGATCCCTGACCTAAACCGCCAGGATTTCCTTCTAAAGGAGATATGCACCACATTGCTTCAAAGCGGGGTGTGACTCTTCCCAATTGACACACTTGGCCACACACTATTTGGACTTATCATGTGCGGCCTAGGAGCAACGTACACACACTTTGGTCAACCCTGACTTTACATGTCTACAAGAGTGATTAGTATGGCCAAAGCAGTGGCAGTAGTAGCATCTCCACGGCAGTGGCACAAATGCCTTCATGCATTAGCGATACCCCTCCCTGTTTTCTCATCACACGCTCCATTTTTGGCCAGCTCTAAGGTGATGTCATCTATGGAGTATCATGAAGTTCATGTTAAGAGTGTGGTGTCACACTCAGCGGCGTGTCATCAAGTGTCCAAAGGGCACTAATCATGGCTGCCTCAGAGGGATTTGACACATTTGCCAGAAAGCTCCTGTCCAAGAAACCGGTCACCTTTGGCTCTCTACCAATCACACTAGCTAGAGCTCTCCTCTGATGAATCATGTTTCCCTTAGCCAACATGGTGCAATCAGAAGAGCAGCTTTGACTTTTTTTTTGTCTCGTTCCTTTTCTTTTTAGGAGAGGAGTGGCGAATGAACATGCTTCTCTCCTCCACCGGTAGTTGCCCCTAGCCCAGATGGACCGGCCTCAGCCAGATCCTTCTCTGAAATGGAGAAGGTCTTAGCTGTCACAGGGGCACCAGCCAGGAAAGGAGATCCCTCCACTCCTAGTGGATCCTCGAGCCATCTAAGGAGAAGCTTGCACAGGGGCAGACTCAGGTTCTACGCTTGGCTCTGACCCCATGGAAGATTCTACCGTCTGGGGTTGTGTCACCGTAGGGACCATGTCCATCTCTTGGAGGGCCTCCATGTGGTCATCCCGCCCAAAGACATCACAGATCCCATTCAAGGAACCATTCATGCTGGCAAACTGGCACCAGTCTCAGAGGAGAATGAGGTACGTACAGTGACCCCCTGTAGACTCTGCATGCATGAGTGCAGGACATTAGGGGGCACTGACCAATGGGCCTTGCCACCGATGGCCCCCTTAAAGGGGTTGGCCCTATCAAACCACTCCCACTTGGGTAAAAGAAGTTTGGAGGGTCCCCTGAGAAAGTACAGAGGGGGTGGGACCTCCTTTTCTACAGTGGAGCTGCCTGAGGGCTGCTTTGATGGTGGTAGAGGGGAAGGTAGAGGAAGAGTACTTTTTAATCTCTCATCATTGGGCATGATGAACCTTTTTGTAGCACGGTGAAAGGGAAAAATGTATTTTTTTGTCTACCTCTCTCCTTCAATTTTCCATGAAGTTAATTGTAACTTTTGTTTCAGGATGTCCTGTTGTGTGTGCAACCCTGTTTTATTTTGTCTAGTCTGCTTGCATTTCAGGGCTGAGCTTATTTTCTACTAGGCCCTCTCAGGTAACATCTTATGCTTTGCATGGCTTCTTTTATTATTGCTCTGTCTTGTGCGACACTGATTAATTTTTATTGTACCTGTATGTATTCTTGCCAATAGTTTCATTTATGTAAAGATAAAAGCCAATTATTTTTCAATTTTTTTAGGGCAAGGAAACTTTAGCCTCAATGAAAGTTTAACCCAAAGGAAACTTGAACAACGCTCATCACTTTCACTGATTCCGGAAATTTGAAAATTGCACCAATATGCTATCTCTTGTGATGATCTTTGGATCGAGTCGGGGCTTATCTAGAGGGTTGTGCTGAGTAACCAGCAGAATTCGCTACATATAAATCTTGATGCCCAGACCCGGGACCAACTATTTTGATGTTTCTTGATTTGGTTTTGTGATTACTGGAATTCAGGATGGATCTATTGACAGGTTCTCAAGAGGATGGGAATGTCTTAGAGGATGCAACTCAGATGAGCTGTTAAACCTCAAGAAAAAGAAGAGGGATATTGCTGCTAAGGGTGTAGTGATTTCCAAGATGATGAGGCAATCGCATGAGTTGCAAATCCGAATGGCTGTATTTACAGGAACTTCAGAGATGCCTTTGAAATAGAAAATTAGTTTTGGGCCTGGTCGCGAGGATACAGCTATTCTCATTGACTTGTCATCTTCTACTAATGAAGATACTGAAGGTACTGAAGAAACTGATGATGGTTCTTATGGTGCTAATAGGCATAAATTAGAGATGCAAGAAATGGCTGATTTATTGGTAGGTTGTGGTGCTGCAAAGCCTGAAGCATATGCACTTGATTCTGGCGGGTCTTTTGAAAGAATTTTGGACTCATTTGAGGCTTATTGTTCCAGCCGTTACTCTGGTAAGCAAAAATCTTGGTGGACTCCTGAATTGGGATGATTCTTGAAGAGGGAGGCAATTCAGGTATATCATGCTTGTGGTGGACCTGATCAGAACTATAAGTATATGAAACTAAGCTGCAAGACTGGCATGCAAGTGCTAAGGTAAGACTCTCATCCAGTTGAAAGTCTCACTATGAGAATACACAACCTCTAGATGGTGAGGGATTACGCATTTTTGCTACTAGATTGGAGCATTTGTACTGGAATGCTTATCCTAACAAGTCCTTGGATGAGAAAGATTTGAAGAAGCGTCTAGTCATTGTTTTACCAATAAGGGTAGTAGATGGTTTAGAGTGAGATCTAGCCCTTCTGAGAGCAGCAAATGGTCGATAGAACACCTGGTATTGTTCTTGTACTCCCGGAGGCACAGGATAGGCTGTTCATCGGAGTACAGGTCAGGGATTGGTTGGTTCTGAATTTCAGTACATCTCCACAGCTCAACCTCTGCAGGTGCCCAGAATACACATGTGAACATGAAAGTATCCAGCAAGGATGAGTCGTGCTTATGAGACTGCTTTTAGGTCAAGGTCCAAATCTCACCATTCAAAGTCTCCAAAAATACTCCCTAGATTTAATTGGTGCAAGAAACCTGGCCATGTCTTTTGGAATGTTGCCATCATCTGAATCAATGTTTTAGGTGTGGCAACCCAGATCACTTTGTGAAGAATTGCCCACAGCTTAAACAGAATTTTCCTAAGATTGTAGAAGCTTCTAGAAGAAGTACCAGTTCATCTTCTAGTAGTGATAATGTAGAAGTTGCTCGGAAAGGATGATCCTATACCCGTCATCATCGAGTCAAACATATAGAAGAGGTTCTGTAAATAAAGGTCGCCTTTAAACTAAGACCCTCTGGTATAAGTGATAGGGTTACATTGGAGGATAAGACTACTAATACTGTACCTTGTGAAGCTACCCTGTCTAAATGTGATCTGGATGAAGAAGAGTTAGGCCAAGTTGAAGCTATGGTTGCTCACCTGATAAATTTCAAGACTCCTAAAGATAAGAAGCAGATTGATTTAGAAATAGAAAATAATCTTGATCAAAATGTTGACTCCAAATGTTCTTAAGTCAACTGAACTTGAATTTGTTTGAGACAATAATTGTTTTTTATTAAATGAAACCCCTTCCTTGAGTGAGCTAGGGGAAACTTCTGAGTGTCACGTCTGTGAAACTTCTCCTGAGATTGTAGTTGCTCTTTTATGGAATAGATACCGTTCCACTCCAAGATTCTACTGCATCTGTGACTGATTTTGATGCTATTTTATGTGCAGTTAAGAGTTTTAACTATGCACATCTGAGACCAGTTGAACTTATGAAAGTGCCTATTTCTTTTACACAATTTGATGATGACCAATGTTGGAATGCTCTTGTTGACTCAGGAGGTGATGTGAATTTACTTTGTGAGAATGTTGTAATTGAATTAGAATGAAGGATTGTGCCATATAGTGGTGCAGTGAAAGGCTTTAGAACTAAAGAAGGGACTATACTGAGAACAGTCACCTTGTTACCTGTTTTGCATGGAAGACAGTTTGACTAAAGCTGTGGTTCTTGATAGTGAATTTCTTGATGATAATGACATTTTGGTGGACAATGGTAAGAAGTGTCTGAGTACTGTGAACCCAGAAGATGGTTCAAAGTGGGATTTTCATGTTTCTGATGAGGGATCTCGTCGCCAAATGTATTATGCTCTACGAGTCCTTGCAGCTGAATGTTAAATTAACAAGTGGGGAACCTGTATTGATACCCATTTCTGTGGACTATCCTGAAGGGCAGTTGCCTATCCAATGTAAATCTTGTTCTGAAAAAGATCGGTCTGTCTATTTTAATGATAGTTATGAGATGACAATGGGGTTAGGAGCCAAGGTCATTGGTATTTCTGGCCTTATGTCTGGTGAAAAGTCTTCAATCTTGGTTAAAAGTGAGGCATCTGCTTGCATAAAGAAAGATCTTTTGGGCAATATGTATTCTGTATATGTTGTAGATTCACCTGAAGATGAAAATGAAGAAAGAACCATTTCTCCTGATGAGACTATAATTCAGGCTGTATCTAATATTTCTCTTGCTGATCATTTGCTATCTGAGTAAATGGACGAATTCAGAAGTATGCTTTTCCATCATCTTCCAGTTATAAGTCCTGGTGATGATGATGTTGGTGAGTATGCGGGTACCCCTATAAAGATCCATCTGTATGATGAGACCCTAATTTTCTAACGTCCTCAGCATTTTAGTCCTCCCATAACAGAAGCTATTGAACAGCAATGTCAGGAATTGCTTCCTTGGACATTATTGAACCAAGTATATCGCCCTGGTTATCCTCGGTGGTCCCTGTGATTAAACCTGATAAGTTGACTCGACTTTGTGTCAACTACCGAAAATTGAATAAAGTGACTATTGCAGATCCTTTTCCTATGGCCAACCTTGCTGATTCTATATTTGGATTACATGGAATTAAATACTTCACTTGTTTGGATTTAGTATATGGGTACTATTTAGTATGTAGGTACCTTTACATGAAGACAGTAAAAAGTTAACTGCATTCTCTACTGCTTATGGACATTGGCAGTTCAAACGTTTATCTTTTGGACTGAAGAATGATCCAGCTGTATTTCAAAGCAAGATGAAGCGAATACTTAAGATCCAAAAAATATAAAGTCATAATATATATTAATATCCTCATTTTGGGTCATTCATTTTAGGAACATATGAAACTTGTTGATTGAGTCCTAACTTTGTTTAGGAAATATGGACTGAAAATTAAACTTTCAAAGTGCTCTTGGTCACAGACTGAGGTGAAGTTTCTTGGACATTTGGTAGGTCAGCCAGGCCTGAAGAAGCACCTTGATTATGTACAGAAAATTAAGAATTTCAAGCCACCTACTACTGTCTGTGAATTGAGAAAGTTTTTAGGCTTTGCAGACTTTCAGAAAAAGATCATCCCAACGTGCTTTGTCATTGCCAAACCCTGTCTTGTTTAACAGGAGGGTGTAAAAGTCAAGGAAAGAGGAAAATCTCTTGGACTGAAGAGATGAATAGTGCCTTTGAGAAACTTAAAGAGGTACTTCAACATGAGATGTTAGCATATTCTGATTATTCACCTGATGCTAAACCTTTAGAGTTGTATGTTGATGCTTCTGGGAAAGGAGCTGGAGCCTGTCTTTATCAGGAACAAGCAGGTAATAGAGTAATTAGTGTTTTGGACTCTATGACTTTCCTTGATTGTGAGACACGCTACTCGACCATTGAATGGGAGTTGGCTGCTCTTCGTTGGAAGTAAAACCATTTAGACCCTTTTTGTATTTATTCTGACCATCGCCCTCTTATGTACTTGCATGATATGAAAATGATCGACAGTCATCTAAGTAGGACTTTGAAGAATTATCAGTTTAATTTTGTTGTTCAGTAATGACCTGGTAAACTTAATACTGCTGCTGATTGGTTGTCTCATCTTCCTGGTTTGCAACCACGTGAGATGACTCCTGATAACTTATATTTGAAGTTACCTGTTGTCTTGAAGGTGCTTAAGAAAATGAGAGGAGGTCCTGATTCATTAATTGAGTCTCTTCTATGTGCTCTTGAACAGCTGTTGGAAGAACAAGGCAAAGATTTGTGGATGTCTAGTGTATCCAAGCTCTGTGAACTTCTAGTAGAGCAGTTTTTGAAAGATTCCACTAATCTTGGATCCAAGTTAGATAAGGCTATCTGAAATAGAATGCACCAGAAAATGATGACGGTGTTCCTATTGTGGAATTGGAGAATACTAGTGAGCCTGACATCCCAGAAATCATGTACACTACGTAAGTGGAAAGTAGACCACAGTTACGGTGTAATCGTGTCAAACACCCTTCTAGATGTCAAGTATGAGTGAATGGTGTGGTCTTTTGTGCCCTTATTGATACTGGAGCCAAGGTAAGTCTAGCTTCAGTCTGTAGTGTCAAGAGTTGAATTTAATTAATTCTATTGAGAGTTATGAAGAAAGTGGTTTCATTGGTATAAGTGGTGAAACTGGGATTAATTTAGGGGCTATTCTAATGATTTTGACTTTCGATAATGGTGTTGAACTTCCTAAATTTCTTTAAGCTGTGGTTCCAAATCAGAATATTTATCTCTGTTTCATTGTTGGACAGAATGTATTGGTTGAAGCCAGTTTAGTGATCGACTTTTCCCATAGAAGATGGTTGTTTGAGAATGATATAGTTGCTAGATTTATTGATTCCTTGAAAGTGAGTTTTGACACTGCTGTTGATTCCTCAAAAAGTGAGTTTAGTGGAAATGGTGATGACAGTAGTTTATCAAGGTGATGAACCTTATGATAATGCCTTCGTTTCTGGTGATCACTTGAGGGAAATTCAGGCTAACCATAGGCAGCTCCAGAATGTAATAAGGATGGTTAACTGAGGACTAAGTAACAAGAATCTTCCCCATAATCTTAAGTCTTTTAAAAGAGTCTGGTCAGATTTTGAGGTTCATGGTGGTCTTCTGTATAAGAGAGACAAAGAGAGATTGGTGAGTGTTGTCATTTTTAATTATTTAGTGAGCTTGGTAATGAGTACTCACCTTCAGCAGTACCATATTGGAATCTCTTTAAATTGTTTACCCTTTTGAAAAAATATGTTTAGCATCAGTCCTTGATGAAAGTAGTAAGTGATGTTTGTAAAACTTGCAGCATATGTCAAATGTGTAAAATTTCCAGCTTTGCATATTACTACTTCAGGCCCATTTTATTTGGTTGCAATGGATTTGGTATTTTATTTTATTTTTTTAAGAGCTCATCTGGTGACTGCCTACTTGGGCATTAGTCGCCGTATTAAAACTGGCCTAGTTCTAGGCTACTTTAAAATAAAATTAAAGAGACAGAAATAAAACACCACAAAAAGGGGGATAGGAAGCAAGCTGGTGCATCGGGGGGAGGTCCACCCGGCGCAGGAGCGTGCAACCTAAAAGGCAAAAAAAACAAATGCAAAAAACAAAACAAAACAAAAAACAAACCCTGTTTAAATAATAGGGAGAAGGCCGGCCTCCCCCAAGAAGTCAACAAGTCCACTAGTCAATGTGCACGCACTCGTCCTGAGTACAAGGGACAGGCAGTAGCGACCCCGCCCATCCCGGTATCGGGACTGATAACGTGCGCGAAGATCACCCAGACTGGGACATTCAACAAAAATGTGCCGAACAGTCTGGGGGACGACACAGTCGTCGCAATAGGGCGCAGGCGAGCGCTCCATCAAATAGCAATGCGTCACACGAGTGTGTCCGATTTGGAGATGACAGAAAGCGACCTGAAGCCGCCGCGGCATTGGGGGATAGGTCCATGGGAACAGTCGCGGTGCAATGGCACACAACTTTAAGTTCCCTTCGACCGTCTCCCATCTTCTTTGCCGAGCAGTCCGAAGAGCTGCCCGTATTCCTGCCATGTAGTCGGTGTGAGGAAGAGCGAAACGCAATACTCCCGGCGCCGTACAAGCTTTGGGGGCAGAGGTGTGGCGACAAATAGCCAAATTTGGTACCCTCCAGGGTGGCGTCCTGGGCAGAACCAGGGGCGCCACCAACACGAGAGCTATATCTAGCTCTCGAAGGAGTTTCCTGGACCTAAACCCAAAGGGCTTAGGGTATGACTGGCGTCTCTCGGCGGCATAGGCACCGTCGAGATCAGCTGCAGATGCAGTGAAAGCTGTTGGCGACTGAGGGAGGCGCCGTGCTCGCGCGTACAGGCGAGTAATGCAGTGCACGCAGCGCAGAGCGAGTGGCATCTCCCCAGCATCGACCAACAGGCTCTCAATGGTGGAAGTGCGGCAGGCACCGGTCGCAAGGCGGAGGCCGGTGTGGTGGATCGAATCCACCTTCCGCAATAAACGCTTGGCTGCAGATGCATAAAACTCGCATCCGTAGTCGAGCTTCGAACGAACAAAGGATCGATAAAAAAGTAGGGCAGTAGCCCTATCAGCGCCCCAAGCGCTGAACGTCACGGAACGGAGAATATCCATGGCGCGGGTACAAGAGACCCTAAGGCTGCGAATATGAGCCTCCTAGGTGAGGCGTCAGTCGAATACAAGACCAAGGAAATGGTGCGACTCAACCACATCCAGGCGCACCCCATTAAGAAACAAATCTGGGTCGGGGTGGAGCCGTGGATGGCGGCAGAAATGCACCACCTTAGTCTTAGCCAAAGAAAACCGAAACCTGCGCGCTTCGGCATAGCGAGAGACGCGGTTCAATGCCTGTTGGAGTCGACGCTCCAGAGTTGGCATCTGGGCAGCGCCAAAAGAGATCGAAAGGTTGTTCACGTAGAGCGTAGCGAGAACATCTTCCGGCAGCATCGAGGTGATGCCGTTGATGCTCAGGGCAAAGAGTGTGACACTGAAGACACTTCCCTGCGGGACACCCTCTTCTTGCTCCTTTGGGGCGGAGAGAGCTCCCCCTACCCGTACGCGGAATCGACGATCTCGAAAAAATTCAGATATAAAGACTGGGAGGCGTCCCCTCGCCCCCATCGTGTGGAGAGTCTCCATGATACCGTATCGCCATGCGGTATCATAGGCGTTCTCCAGATCGAAAAAACACCGTGGCGTAGTGCTGTCTACGAAGGAAAGCCTCGGAGACGGCATTTTCCAGTCGGAGCAGAGCATCCGACGTAGAGTGGAACTTGCGGAAGCCGCACTGTGCATAAGACAGATGGCCTCCGCTGTCCAGGAAAAAGGCTAGTCTAACATTTACCAATTTCTACATCAACTTGCACACGCAAGAGGTTAGAGAGATTGGGCGGAAATGAGTCGGAGTAGAGTGATCTCTCCCCGGTTTGCGAAAGGAAAGCACAGTAGCGATTCGCCAGGAATCTGGGAGAAGACCTTCCACCCAGATCCTGTTGAACAAATCTAACAGAAAGGCCATGCCTTGCTCACCCAGGTGTCGAAGCATGGCGTACGGGACATCGTCCGGACCATGGGCGGTGTCCGCGCACGAAGCGAGAGCGGAGCGCAACTCGCTCCCAGTAACCCTGTCGTTGAAGGGTTCTCCGCCTCTGGAGGTAAAGTCCAGCCGGCGGCCTTCCGCGACATTACGACGTGCATTGAATGCTGGCGGAGCAGCATCACGGCTAGAGAATGCGGAAAAGCGGTCGCTAAGGATTCCGCCACGGACGCGGGGTCCGAGATTGCGGTCCCATTCGACAGGAGAATGGGAGGGGGGGGTCCTGCGAGAACTTGCCCCGAATCCTTTTGACTCGCTTCCACACCTCAGCTAAAGGGGTCTTCCCGTTAAGTGAAGACACGTATGCCCGCCAAGAAGAGCGGCGGGCGTGCTTCGAAATATACCGGAACCTAGCCCTAGCCCGACGAAATTTACCGACAGTGAAATCGTTCCGGCGGCGCTTATAGCGCATGTAGGCATAACGCTTCTGTTTGAGGGCCGTCTCACACTCGGCCGACCACCACGGGAATGGTCGGCATGCAAAACGGCCAGACGTCCTAGGAATAGTAGTCAGGCCCACGGCGATGAGGCTGCCGGAGAAGAACTCAACGGCCTCATCTAACGACCTAAACTCCTCGACTGAGATAGAGAATTCAGTCATTTCCTGAAATGCAGGCCACGGCGCCCGCGCCAAGCACCACCGAGGTGGGCTCTCAGGCGGCAGTTGCCCTGAAAATGATAATTGAATGGGAAGGTGATCACTACCATGGAGGTCATCGACCAATCAAAATCATCCACGTTTAGGACACCCATCTCAAGCTCTTCGATCAGATCGGCAAGGACCTGTCCCCTGGGATTTATGGAGTAATCTCCCCAGAGAGGATGCCTGCCGTTCAGAACGGGAAAGAGACGAGCCTCCGCAGCTCCTCCCAGTTGGCCCGGAGTCCACAGCAATTCCATTGAAGGAATATGCCCTCCAAGCCTAGCTCGGAGGAGACGCGGGGACCCTCCTCGAACTGAAGACCCTCACGGGAATGGCCGTACGCTTCCCGAGGGCAGAACCCCGGGCGCTGTTGGCCGGACAAAGCGCTGAAGGCGCTGTCGCCTTCGATGACTTATTGGGGGACGTTGGACTCGCTATGCGAGTCTTTTCCTCCTTCCGCCTGGAAACCTTAGGTGGGCGTCGCGGCTTCGGAGGCGTGGGGCCCTCTTTTAAAGGAACCACCGTCTCCAAGCCACTCCCTCCACCACTAGGCGTGGGCGAAGGAGCCGAAGCTCCTTTGTTGCTGTCCTCCTTTCGGGGGACAGCTTTAGGAACCCCTAGCGACCAACTTCAGGGGGGTTGCCTCCTGTGAGTCTAACGACTCGGTGGAGGCGCGTGGCCGTTTCGCCTTACGGGAAATGGTCACGCTGGGGAAAGAGGGGGGAGCCCTGGTTTTAGCCAGGGTTGGGTATGAGCCCTTTTTGCCGCCAGTTTTACCAGGGGAGTGCCCGGGTTGGGTAGAGCCCGCAGAAGGGCTCCGAATTGGCGCAGAAACAACCGTGCTCGTTGGCCTGGATGGGCCAGGCGCAGAGGGTGCCTTTCTAACTATTGAGGCATATGATGTCCCAGGACCAAGTCCTTAGCCTCGCGGAATGAGAGTCGATCCTGGGCCTGAACGGCCAGGATTTCCTTCTCAAGGAGATATGCACCGGATTGCTTCAAAGAAGCAGGGTGCGGCTCTCCGCAATTGACACACTTGGCCACACACGATTTGGACTTACCGTGTGCGACCTTGGAGCAATTTACACAGACTTCGGGTGACCCCAACTTTGCATGTCTACATCAGCGATTCATATGGCCGAAGCAGTGACAGTAATAGCACCGCTGCGGCAGTGGCACGAATGCCTTCGCGTGGTAGCGGTACCAACCAGAATGCACCAACTCAGGGTGCTTGTCACAGTCAAACGTGACAAAGAGTGTAGGGGTGGGTCTCGAAAGCCCTCCCTATTTTCTCATCACACGTTCAACCTTGACCGCCCCATGGTCGGCCAGCTCTAGGGTGATGTCCTCAATGGAGTAGTCAACTAGTTCCCTCTCATAAACTACTCCTTTCACAAAGTTCATGGTAGAGCGCGGCGTCACACTCACCGGGGTGCCATGAAGTTTCCGAAGAGCACTTATCTTGACCGCCCCATGGTCGGCCAGCTCTAGGGTGATGTCCTCAATGGAGTAGTCAACTAGTTCCCTCGCATAAACTACTCCTTTCACAAAGTTCATGGTAGAGTGCGGCGTCACACTCACCGGGGTGCCATGAAGTGTCCGAAGAGCACTTATCTTGGCCGCCTCGGCGGGATTCGCCAGAAGGCTCCCATCCGAGAAACAGGTCACCTTCGTCTCTCTACCAATTGCACTAGCTAATCCTCTCCTCTGATGGATCATGTTGCCCTTGGACAACATGGTGCCATCAGTGGAGCGAATAACGAGGAAGCGCTTGAAGCCAGCGGGCTCAAAAATGCCAGGTAACCTCTGAATGAGGGCCCCGATGTTTTCGAGGCTCCGCCCTGTGCACTTTTGGTCTTAGTCAGGGGCTCCGCAACCGGGGAGGCAGAGGGGCCGAATGTGCCGGTCTTGGCTGGTCGCTTGCCAAAGTGGCAGCAGACCCATCCTCCCCACAGCCCCCACAGAAGGAGAGGAGCCCCGAGACTTCTTAGTCTTTTTCTTTTCTGGAGAGGAGGGCGGGCAATGAACCCGCTTCCCACCTCTGCCGGTAGAAGCCCCTAGGCCAGATGGACCAGCCTCAGTCAGGTCCTTCTCCGAAATGGAGAAGGTCCTGGTGGTCGCAGGGGCACCATCCGAAGGAGATCCCTCCCCTCCTTATACTGCCTCAGAATCCCCAGCCATTTGAGGAGGACCTTGCATAGGGGCGGATTCGGGTTCGGTATTTGGCGCCGAGCCCGGATTCCCCCTCATGGAAGGCCCTACCGTCTGAGGCTGAGTTTCTTCAAGGACCATGCCTATCACAGGAGGGGCCTCCAGCTGGCCATCCCCTCCCAGGACTTTCCAGGTCCCGTTGGCAGTGTCGCCAGTCATGTGTAGGGAGGCACAGGCCTTGACCCCGGCAAGGTTTAAAATTCTTGCCAGCAGGTTTTTTGAGGGAAGCGACCGAAGGGGCCTGACTTCCCTCTCCCCCCTAAGGGGGTTTGCCCTACCGAGCTGCTTACACGAAGGGCGGTCGGCAATGGGCTGCCTGCTGGCTTTCTTGGCAGTCCCCTTGGAAAGAAAAGAGGGAACTGCCGCTGGAAAACGGGAAGTGCCCGAAAGCACCTCCAGAGAAGGGGGTGAGGGGGAGTCCCCTGCACCCATAGGTGAAGGAGAGGAGAAAGCCTCCTCTCCGGTTAGAGAAATATGGAGGGTCCCCTGTGCAAGCACAGGGGGGAGACCTCCATTTTTTCAGTGGAGCTGCCTGAGGGCGGCTCCGTTGATGAGCAAGGGAAAGTTGAGGGTTGTTTTGTTTTTTTAGGTTGTGCATCATTGGGCATGGTGACCCTAAATTTTCTGCGGGACGCAATAGCTCATCACCTCTTGCAGTTGCCCGCACTGCAAGAGGTGCTTACAGGCCTGGCGCCGCCATTTTGGACCACCCCTCCTGCCTGGTGGCCTGGCAGTCCATCGGCATGGCGGCTCCACCTTGAACAACACGGCATAAAATTGATAGAATGTGAAGATGAGAGGAAAAGGGATATGAGGAAGGTATGGGTGGGGATGAAGCAGGTTGTTAAAACCAGCCACCCCAGACCAGGTCTCAGGGGTTAGGGAACATTGTCCCCTCCCCCCTCAGCCCCGATCCGGGACGGTTGGCTGAGAAGAAGGTCAGCATCTACCCAGTGAAATTAGAGGCTGACCAGAGAAAGTTGTGGGAGAGGTTGTATGAAAAGTGACGAGGTAGGGGAGAAATACAGGCTATCTGAAGGAACGAAGAGAGGCTACGCTGGGGCCGGACAGGGCGCTGGATCCCGTCAGCACGGCGGCCAGGATGGAAAATCGTTGCGCCCCTTACAGGGAATGGATTTGGTAAGTCTACCAAATACATTCTCTGGTTATATAGTCTGTCTTATGATGGTAGACCATTTTTCAAAATGGATGATTGGTATCCCTATAAGGAATAAGAAAAGCCAGACTATGTCATGTTTTGGAAAGAAATATCCTTCCAAATATACCTCGACTACCTGTTAGAATTCTAACTGACAATGGTCTAGAGTTTATCTCTGAAGAATTTAGTTTGATATTAGAGTGGTACAATATTGTACATTTGCCTTATAAAGCTTCTAGCAATAGAACAATTGAGTGGGTAAACCGAACCAGTGGAGAATTGTTGAGTGTCTTGAATAAAGAACCTCGTAAATGAGATGATTCTCTTGCCAGTGATCTACTTGCCTATAATCATTCAGTACACTCAGAAATAGGATGTACTCCTGCTGAATGTATCTTGAAAAGGTCACATAATATTGACAGTCTGCCTTTGTTGTCAGCTGAGACCCGTAATCCCTGTAAAATTAGAGGCCAATCTGAGAAAGTTGTGGGAGAGGTTGTATGGAAAGGGAAGAAGTAGGATAAAAACACAGGCTGTCAAAAAGAAGCTAAGCTGGGGCCAGATGGGGCACTGAGTCCCTTCAGCACGGGGCCCCAGACTCCAAATTTATGGGGAAGGATTATATATACAAACCTCACTTTTCACTAGGTTTTGAGACTTGAACTGTGTTAATGCCCTTAGTGAGGTAGAACTGTGGAAGCAAAAGAGACAAATACTCCAACTTATCTGAATTTGTACTCAATTTTTTTTTCTATGTATATAATGATAGATTTTGCAAATGGGTATTGTGTATAGCAGTCTACACAGGGTACCTAACCCCCACAAGGAAAGATGACAACATAAATGACAAACAAATTAACATCTCTAATTACATTCCAACATGCTACACTTCACTACTCCCTTACCCACCAAAAAACAAAGATAAACCACATTCAATTAGTCAGTTGCTACTTATATACCACCTCCAAATCAATACTATAGCACATTCACCAGACATAACAAAGGAAGAATCTTCCCAGACACACATGAGACTCCCGACTCAAATCAGGTCACTACCCTAAATTGCAACATTACAAATGCCTCATGAATCACAAAAACTTCCCACACTTCATAAAAAATATATATAATAACATGCAAAAACTACAAGCCTTATAGACAGATACACAGCATCAGAGACTTGTGGGTTCAAACATTTGCAAAAACCACAAGCCTTATAGACAGATACACCACATCAGAGACTTGTGAGTTCAAACATGTGCAAAAAACACAAGCCTTATAGACAGATACACAGCATCAGAGACTTGTGGGTTCAAACATTTGCAGTGGACATCTATAATGGTGGTCAAGGGGCAATAAAAGACTGCTTATATATACAATTACATTGCAATGAATGATTTGATGTTTATGTATAAATTACTCCAAAGTTGCGTATGTTTTATCAATGCTGATTCCAACTGTTTGATTTTTTTTTAATCTGACTTTAATCATACAACCTTACGTGCTATAGGAGAGCATAATGAGGTGTTATAGAAGGGTGCAATATGTGTTATGGGAGATATCAATGAGCAATGAAGGATCAATAGGTGGTTTTAGGGAGGGTTTAATAGGTGTTATTGAAGAGCTAAATAGGTTTTGAAGGAGGATCAATGCATGTTCAGGGAATGTTTAATACATGTTGAAGGAATATAGAAAAATGAAGAATGTATAGAAGATATCTAGCCACCAATCAACTCTCCAAAACATACGTCACCCCATTTTCCCAAACTCTCACAACTCTATAAGGTCCATCAAACTTCTCACTCATCTTTGACACATTCAACCTACCCTTCACTTCTTTCACCTTCAATACTTTTGCACCTAATTCAAATGAACGGAACCTTTCATGTGCCTCACGCCATACACTCTGCTGACTTTCACTCAAACGAAACCTATCTTTCACTCGCCTTTCAAAATTCATCACAAACTGACATGGGGACATTCCAGTTGCACTATGCACAGTCTAATTATACGCCCACAACACTCTCCCCAGACATACATCCCAGTCATTCACTGTCATACTCATCATTCTCAACATCTCACACAAGGTTCTTATAGTACGTTCAGCCAATCCATTTGAAGACGGTACATACGGAGTTGTTCTCACCAATCCTCCAGATGTCAGCTGGTGTATGACTAAAGTGCCACATCTGACATGCCCTTGTGGGGCCATATAGGGCACACTACAGCTGGTGTATGACTAAAGTGCCACATCTGACATGCCCTTGCGGGGCCATATAGGGCACAATACAGCTGGTGTATGACTAAAGTGCCACATCTGACATGCCCTTGCGGGGCCATATAGGGCACAATACAGCTGGTGTATGACTAAAGTGCCACATCTGACATGCCCTTGTGGGGCCTTATAGGGCACCCTAGTAGTCACAAAAAATTGAGCCCCGTTTTTATTTTACATATTCTTAAAGCATTATTAACATGTAAGGGCATCATTCATTTTTTTAAAAATTTTATAGAGCCCATCTGGCAACTGCCCAATTGGGCATAAGTCTCCGAAAAACATGAGAGCCTAGAACTAGGCTACTTTAAAATAAAATTATGAAAAAATAACAATGATAAATATTGGAAAAACTTAACAATCAGGAAGCAATCTCCGGCAGCAGGGGGAGGTCCCCCTCACCCAGGTGCAGGAGAGTGCAACCTACAAACAAAACAATAACAAACAAAAAACAAAAAAGAACCTTAAATAAAGTGGAGAAGCCCGGCCTCCCCCAAGTAGTCAACAAGTCCACAAGTCAATGTGCATGAATCCGTCCCAAGTACAAGGGACAAGCGGTAGCGACCCCGCCCATCCCGGTACGGGGAGAGGTATAGTGCGCGAAGATCACCCAGATTGGGACATTCGACAAGAATGTGCCGAACAGTCTGGGGGATGACGCAGTCGTTGCAATAGGGCGCAGGCGAGCGCTCCATCAAATAGCGATGCGTCACACGAGTGTGGCCGATTCGGAGACGACAGAAAGCGACCTGAAGCCGCCGCGGCATTGGGGGATAGGTCCATGGGAACAGTCGCGGCGCAATGGCACGCAACTTTAAGTTCCCTTCGACCGTCTCCCATCTTCTTTGCCAAGCAGTCCGAAGAGCTGCCTGTATTCCTGCCGTGTAGTCGGTGTGACGAAGTCCTTGTGGACTCTTTGGCGCGCTCATTCCCCGCAATTCCTACATGTCCAGGAACCCAGCAGAAGATAATCTCGACATCTGCTCGGCTCGCCAAAACCGTGGCGTCACGGATATCGCGAACCAGGGGATGTGGAGATTCCAATGCCCCAAGAGCACTCAGGGCACTTTGTGAGTCGCTATAGATCACAATCCGGTCTCCGAACCGGGCACGTCACGTAATCTCCCGTACCGAGTGGTGTATTGCAACCAGCTCGGCCGTGAAGACAGACGCAGCACCTGGTAGAGCCCCACTGACTTCAAACAGAGGGGATACGGCGTGGAAGCCGACCCCCTCTTGGGACTTGCAGCCATCCGTATACACTAGTACGGTTCCAGGGTGACACGATGTGTGCTCCAAAAAGTTGGAACGCAATACTCTCGGCGCAGTACAAGCTTTGAGGGCAGAGGCGTGGCGACAAATAGCCAAATGTGGTACCCGTACCCTCCAGGGTGGCGTCCTGGGCAGAACCAGGGGCGCCACCGGCCCGAGAGTTATATCTACCTCTCGAAGGAGTTTCCTGGCCCTAAACCCAAAGCGATTAGGGTATGACTGGCGTCTCTCGGCGGCATAGGCACCATCGAGATCAGCTGCGGATGCTCGGCTGCGGATGCATAAAACTCGCATCCGTAGTCGAGCTTCGAACGAACAAAGAATCGATAAAAAAGTAGGGCAGTAGCCCTATCAGCGCCCGAAGCGCTGAACGTCACGGAACGGAGAATGTCCATTGCGCGGGTACAAGAGACCCTAAGGCTGCGAATATGAGCCTCCCAGGTGAGGCGTCGGTCGAATACAAGACCAAGGAAACGGTGCGACTCAACCACATCCAGGCGCACCTCATTAAGAAACAAATCTGGGTCGGGGTGAAGCCGTGGATGGCGGCAGAAGTGCACCACCTTAGTCTTGGCCAAAGAAAACCGAAACCTGTGCGCTTCGGCATAGCGAGAGACGCGGTTCAATGCCTGTTGGAGTCGACGCTCCAGAGTTGGCATCTGGGCCGCGCCAAAAGAGATCGAAAGGTCGTCCACGTAGAGCGTAGCGAGAACATCTTCCGGCAGCACCGAGGTGATGGCGTTGATGCTCGGGGCAAAGAGTGTGACACTGAGGACACTTTCCTGCGGGACACCCTCTTCCTGCTCCTTTGGGCTGGAGAGGGCTCCCCCCACCCGTACGCGGAATCGAGAATCTCGCAAAAATTCAGATATAAACATTGGGAGGCGTCCCCTCGCCCCCATCGTGTGGAGAGTCTCCATGATACCCTATTGCCATGCTGTATCATAGGCCTTCTCCAGATCGAAAAAGACCGTGGCGTAGTGCTGTCTACGAAGGAAAGCCTCGCAGACGGCATTTTCCAGTCGGAGCAGAGCATCCGACGTGGAGTGGAACTTGCAGGAGCCGCACTGTGCGGAAGACAGATGGCCTCCGCTGTCCAGGAAAAAGGCTAATCTAACATTTACCAATTTCTCCATCAACTTGCACACGCAAGAGGTTAGAGAAATTGGGCGGAAACCGGTCGGAGTAGAGTGATCTATCCCCGGTTTGCGAAAGGCGAGCACAGTAGCGATTCGCCAGGAGTCTGGGAGAAGACCTTCCACCTAGATCCTGTTGAACAAATCTAACAGAAAGGCCATGCCTCGCTCACCCAGGTGTCGAAGCATGGCGCGCACGAAGCGAGAGAGGAACGCAACTCACTCACAGTAAACTTGTCGTTGAAGAGTTCTCCGCCTCTGGAGGTAAAGTCCAGCCGGCACCTTTCCGCGACATCACGACGTGCATTGAATGCTGGCGGAGCAGCATCACGGCTAGAGAATGCAGAAAAAGCGGTCGCTAAGGATTCCGCCACGGACGCGGGGTCCGAGATTGCGGTCCCATTCTCCTGGAGAACCAGAGGGGGGTCCTGCGAGAACTTGCCCCGAATCCTTTTGACTCGCTTCAACACCTCAGCTAAAGGGGTCTTTCCCATTAAGTGAAGACACGTATGCCCGCCAAGAAGAGCGGCGGGCGTGCTTCGAAATATACCGGAACCTAGCCCTAGCCCGACGAAATTCAGCGACGGTGAAATCGTTCGGGCGGCGCTTATAGCTCATGTAGGCATAATGCTTCTGTTTGAGGGCCGTCTCACACTAGGCCGACCACCATGGAAGTGGTCGGCGTGTAAAACGGCCAGACGTCTTAGGAATAGTAGTCAGGCCCAAGGCGATGAGGTTGCCGGAGAAGAACTCAACGGCCTCATCTAACGACCTAAACTCCTCGACTGAGATAGAGAATTCAGTCATTTCCTGAAATGCAGGCCACCGAGCCCGCGCCAAGCACCACCGAGGTGGTCTCTCAGGCGGCAGTTGACCTGAAAATGATATTTGAATGGGAAAGTGATCACTACCATGGAGGTCATCGACCAACCCACAATCAAAATCAGGCTGTGCATCCGAAGAGCACAAAGATAGGTCAAGGCAAGAAAATGAAGCGGTTCTCGGACAGTGATGTGTAAACTCATCCACGATTAGGACACCCATCTCAAGCTCTTCAAACAGATCGGCAAGGACTTGTCCCCTGAGATTTATGGAGTAATCTCCCCAGAGAGGATGCCTGCCGTTCAGATCTCCAAGCAAGAGATAGGGACTCGGCAACCGTGCCACGACGCGGCGGAAGTCCCCCACGTCGAAGTCAGATGACGGTGGAATGTACGCAGAAATGATAGTATACCTCCTATCCAGGTGCAGCTGCACAGCTCGGCCATCCCGCGGTGGTGGGGTTGCAAGACCCTTATACCCCGGGAGGGCAGGCAGGAAGCACGCGCCTAGCATGGTCTCCTGCAAAAAGATAGCTAACGGGGAATGGGACGAGACGAGCCTCCGCAGCTTCTCCCAGTTGGCTCGGAGTCAACGGCAATTCCATTGAAGGAATATGCCCTCCAGGCCTAGCTCGGAGGAGACGCGGGGGTCCTCCTCGAACTGAAGACCCTCACAGGAATGGCCGTACGCTTCCCGGGGGCAGAACCCCGGGAGCTGTTGGCCGGACAAAGCGCTGTCGCCTTCGAGGACTTATTGGGGGAGGTTGGGCTCGCCATGCAAGTCTTTTCCTCCCTCCTCCTTGAAACCTTAGGCGGCCGTTGCGGCTTCGGAGGCGGGGGGCCCTCTTTTCGTGGAACCACCGTTTCCGAGCAACTCGCTCCACCTCTGGGCGTGGGCGAAGGAGCCGAAGTTTCTTTGTTGCTGTCCTCCTTTTGGGGGACAGCTTTAGGAACCCCCGAAGATGGCCTAGCGACCATCTTCAGGGGTGTTGCCTCCTGTGAGTCTAAGGACTCAGGGGAGGCGCGTGGCCGTTTCGCCTTGCGGGAAACGGTCACGCTGGGGGAAGAGGGGGGAGCCCTGGTTTTAGCCGGGGCTGGGTATGAACCCTTTTTGCCACCAGCTTTACCAGAGGAGCGCCCGGGTCGGGTAGAGCCCGCAGAAGGGCTCCGAATGGGTGCGGAAACAACCGTGCTCATTGGCCTGGATAGGCCAGGAGCAGAGGGTGCCTTTCTAACTACTGAGGCATATGACGTCCCAGGCAGAGCCGGGCGCGCCAGGACCAAGTCCTTAGCCTCGCGGAATGAGAGTCTATCCTGGGTCTGAACGGCCAGGATTTCTTTCTCAAGGAGATATGCACCACATTGCTTCGAAGAAGCAGGGTGCGGCTCTCTGCAATTGACACACTTGGCCACACACAATTTGGACTTATCGTGTGTACCTTGGAGCAATTTACACAGACTTCGGGTGACCCAAACTTTGCACGTCTACATGAGCGATTCGTATGGCCGTAGGGGTGACAGTAATAGCACCGTTGCGGCAGTAGCATGAATGCCTTCATGCGGTAGCGGTACCAACCAGCATGCACTGACTCAGGAAGCTTGTCACAGTCGAACGTGACGAAGAGTGTAAGGGTGGGTCTCGAGGCCCCTCCCTGTTTTCTCATCACACGTTCGACCTTGACCGCCCCATGGTCAGCCAGCTCTAGGGTGATGTCCTCAATGGAGTAGTCAACAAGTTCCCTCACATAAACTACTACTTTCATGGTAGAGTGCGGCGTCACACTCACCCGGGTGCCATGAAGTGTCCGAAGAGCACTTATCTTGGCCGCCTCAGTGGGATTCACCGCATTCGCGAGAAGGCTCCCATCCAAGAAACCGGTCACCTTCGGCTCTCTACCAATTGCACTAGCTAATCCTCTCCTCCTATGGATCATGTTGCCCTTGGACAACATGGTGCCATCAGTGGAGTGAATAATGAGGAAGCGCTTGAAGCCAGCAGGCTCGAAAATGCCAGGTAACCTCTGAATCAGGGGCCCCGATGTCATCGAGGCTCCGCCCTGTAAATTTTTGGTCTTAGTCAGGGGCTCCGCAACCGGGGGGGCAGAAGGGCCGGATGTGCCGATCTTGGCTTGGTCGCTTGTCAAAGTGACAGCAGACCAATCCGTCCCCGCAGCACCTGCAGATGGAGAGGAGCCCCGAGTCTTCTTGGTCTTTTTAGTCTTTTTCTTTTTTGGAGAGGAGGTTGGGAAATGAACCCGCTTCTCACCTCCGCCGGCAGAATTTTTTTTTTTTTTTTTTTTTATAGAGCCCATCTGGCAACTACCCACTTGGGCATAAGTCGCCGAAAAACACGACAGCCTAGAATTAGGCTACTTTAAAGTTAAAATATGAAAACTTAACAATCAATATAAATTTGAAAAACTTAACAATCGAAGCAATCTCCGGCAGCGGGGGGAGGTCCCCCTCACCCCGGTGCAGGAGAGTGCAATCTAAAACAAAACAATAACAAAAAAAGGAACCTTAAATAAAGGGGAGAAGGCCGGCCTCCCCCAAAAAGTCAATAAGTCCACCAGTCATGGTGCACGCACTCGTCCCGAGTACAAGGGACAGGCGGTAGCGACCCCGCCCATCCCGGTACCGAGACAGGTATCGTGCGCGAAGATCACCCAGACTGGGACATTCGACAAGAATATGCCGAACAGTCTGGGGGACGACGCAGTCGTTGCAATAGGGCACATGCGAGCGCTCCACCAAGTAACGATGCGTCACACGAGTGTGTCCGATTCGAAGACGACAGAAAGCAACCTGAAGCCGCCGCGGCATTGGGGGATAGGTCCATGGGAACAGTCGCGGCGCAATGGCACGCAACTTTAAGTTCCCCTCGACCGTCTCCCATCTTCTTTGCCAAGCAGTCCGAAGAGCTGCCCGTATTCCTGCCATGTAGTCGGTGTGAGGAAGAGCGAAACGCTGGTCCGGTCGCAGAGTCCTCGCGGACTCTTTGGCGCCCTCATCGGCGCGCTCATTCCCCGCAATTCCTACATGTCCAGGAACCCAGCAGAAGATAATCTCGACATCTGCCCGGCTCGCCAAAACCGTGGCGTCACGGATTTCACGAACCAGGGGATGCGGAGATTCCAATGCCCCGAGAGCACTCAGGGCGCTTTGTGAGTCGCTATAAATCACAATCCGGTCTCCGAACCGGGCACGTCGCGTAATCTCCCGTACCGAGTGGTGTATTGCCACCAGCTCGGCCGTGAAGACAGACGCAGCGCCTGGTAGAGCCCCGCTGACTTCAAACAGAGGGGATACGGCGTGGAAGCCGACCCCCTCTTGGGACTTGGAGCCATCCGTATACACTGGCACGGTACCAGCGTGACACGATGTGTGCTCCAAAAAGATCGAACGCAATACTCCCGGCGCAGTACAAGCTTTGGGAGCAGAGGCGTGGCGACAAATAGCCAAATGTGGTACCCTCCAGGGTGGCGTCCTGGGCAGAACCAGGGGTGCCACCGGCCCGAGAGCTATATCTACCTCTCGAAGGAGTTTCCTGGCCCTAAACCCAAAGGGCTTAGGGTATGACTGGCGTCTCTCGGCGGCATAGGCACCATCGAGATCAGCTGCGGATGCAGTGAGAGCTGTTGGCGACTGGGGGAGGCGCCGGGCTCGCGCGTACAGGCGAGTGATGCACTGCACGCGGCGCAGAGCGAGTGGCATCTCCCCAGCATCGACCAACAGGCTCTCAATGGGGGAAGTGCGGAAGGCACCGGTCGCAAGGCGAAGGCCGGTGTGGTGGATCGAATCCACCTTCCGCAATAAACGCTCGGCTGCGGATGCATAAAACTCGCATCCGTAGTCGAGCTTCGAGCGAACAAAGGATCGATAAAAAAGTAAGGCGGTAGCCCTATCAGCGCCCCAAGCGCTGAACGTCACGGAACGGAGAATGTCCATGGCGCGGGTACAAGAGACCCTAAGGCTGCGAATGTGAGCCTCCCAGGTGAGGCGTCGGTCGAATACAAGACCAAGGAAACGGTGCGACTCAACCACATCCAGGCGCACCCCATTAAGAAACAAATCTGGGTCGGGGTGAAGCCGTGGATGGCGGCAGAAGTGCACCACCTTAGTCTTGGCCAAAGAAAACCGAAACCTGTGCGCTTCGGCATAGCGAGAGACGCGGTTCAATGCCTGTTGGAGTCGGCGCTCCAGAGTTGGCATCTGGGCCGCGCCAAAAGAGATCGAAAGGTCGTCCACGTAGAGCGTAGCGAGAACATCTTCCGGCAGCACCGAGGTGATGCCGTTGATGCTCAGGGCAAAGAGTGTGACACTGAGGACACTTCCCTGCGGGACACCCTCTTCCTGCTCCTTTGGGCCGGAGAGGGCTCCCCCCACCCGTACGCGGAATCGACGATCTCGCAAAAATTCAGATATAAACATTGGGAGGCGTCCCCTCGCCCCCATCGTGTGGAGAGTCTCCATGATACCGTATCGCCATGCGGTATCATAGGCTTTCTCCAGATCAAAAAACACCGTGGCGTAGTGCTGTCTACGAAGGAAAGCCTCGCAGACGGCATTTTCCAGTCGGAGCAGAGCATCCGACGTGGAGTGGAACTTACGGAAGCCGCACTGTGCAGAAGACAGATGGCCTCCGCTGTCCAGGAAATAGGCTAATCTAACATTTACCAATTTCTCCATCAACTTGCACACGCAAGAGGTTAGAGAGATTGGGCGGAAACCGGTCGGAGTAGAGTGATCTCTCCCCGGCTTGCGAAAGGCGAGCACAGTAGCGATTCGCCAGGAGTCTGGGAGGAGACCTTCCACCCAGATCCTGTTGAACAAATCTAATAGAAAGGCCATGCCTCGCTCACCCAGGTGTCGAAGCATGGCGTACGGGACATCGTCCGGACCATGGGCGGTGTCCGCGCACGAAGCGAGAGCGGAACGCAACTCACTCACAGTAAACTTGTCGTTGAAGGGTTCTCCGCCTCTGGAGGTAAAGTCCAGCCGGCGGCCTTCCGCGACATCACGACGTGCATTGAATGCTGGCGGAGCAGCATCACGGCTAGAGAATGCGGAAAAAGCGGTCGCTAAGGATTCCGCCACGGACGCGGGGTCCGAGATTGCGGTCCCATTCTCCTGGAGAACGGGAGGGGGGTCCTGCGAGAACTTGCCCCGAATCCTTTTGACTCGCTTCCACACCTCAGCTAAAGGGGTCTTCCCGTTAAGTGAAGACACGTATGCCCGCCAAGAAGAGCGGCGGGCGTGCTTCGAAATATACCTGAACCTAGCCCTAGCCCGACGAAATTCAGCGACGGTGAAATCGTTCGGGCGGCGCTTATAGCGCATGTAGGCATAACGCTTCTGTTTGAGGGCCGTCTCACACTCGGCCGACCACCATGGGAGTGGTCGGCGTGCAAAACGGCCAGACGTCCTAGGAATAGTAGTCAGGCCCACGGCGATGAGGTTGCAGGAGAAGAACTCGACGGCCTCATCTACCGACCTAAACTCCTTGACTGAGATAGAGAATTCAGTCATTTCCTGAAATGCAGGCCACCGCGCCCGCGCCAAGCACCACCGAGGTGGTCTCTCAGGCGGCAGTTGCCCTGAAAATGATATTTGAATGGGAAAGTGATCACTACCATGGAGGTCATCGACCACCCCCCAATCAAAATCAGGCTGTGCATCCGAAGAGCACAAAGATAGGTCAAGGCAAGAAAATGAAGCGGTTCTCGGAGAGTGATGCGTAAACTCATCCACGTTTAGGACACCCATCTCAAGCTCTTCGATCAGATCGGCAAGGACTTGTCCCCTGGGATTTATGGTGTAATCTCCCCAGAGAGGATGCCTGCCGTTCAGATCTCCAAGCAAGAGATAGGGCCTCGGCAACCGTGCCACGACGCGGCGAAAGTCCCCCGCGTCGAAGTCAGCTGACGGTGGAATGTACGCAGAAATGATAGTATACCTCCTATCCAGGTGCAGCTGCACAGCCACTGCCTGAAAGGAGGTATCTAAAGAGAAAGGAAGAACGGAGACATCATGCCGGGTGTAAACCGCGCATCCCCCAGCCCGGCCGTCCCGCGGTGGTTGGGTCGCAAGACCCTTATACCCCGGGAGGGCAGGCAGGGGGCACGCGCCTAGCATGGTCTCCTGCAAAAGAATAGCTAACGGGGAACGGGATGAGGCGAGCCTCCGCAGCTCCTCCCAGTTGGCCCGGAGTCCACGGCAATTCCATTGAAGGAATATGCCCTCCAGGCCTAGCTCGGAGGAGACGCGGGGGCCCTCCTCGAATTGAAGACCCTCACGGGAATGGCCGTACGCTTCCCGGGGGCAGAACCCCGGGCGCTGTTGGCCGGACAAAGCGCTGAAGGCGCTGTCGCCTTCGAGGACTTATTGGGGGAGGTTGGGCTCGCCATGCGAGTCTTTTCCTCCCTCCGCCTCGAAACTTTAGGCGGGCGTTGCGGCTTCGGAGGCGGGGGGCCCTCTTTTCGAGGAACCACCGTCTCCGAGCCACTCGCTCCACCTCGGGGCGTGGGCAAAGGGGCCGAAGCTCCTTTGTTGCTGTCCTCCTTTCGGGGAACAGCTTTAGGAACCCCGGAAGATGGCCTAGCGACCATCTTCAGGGGTGTTGCCTCCTGTGAGTCTAACGACTCGGTGGAGGCGCGTGGCCGTTTCGCTTTACGCGAAACGGTCACGCTGGGGGAAGAGGGGGGAGCCCTGGTTTTAGCCGGGGCAGGGTATGAACCCTTTTTGCCGCCAGCTTTACCAGGGGAGCGCCCAGGTTGGGTAGAGCCCACAGAAGGGCTCCGAATGGGCGCGGAAACAACCGTGCTCGTTGGCCTGGATGGGCCAGGAGCAGAGGGTGCCTTTCTAACTATTGAGGCATATGACGTCCCAGGCAGAGCCGGGCGCGCCAGGACCAAGTCCTTTGCCTCGCGGAATGAGAGTCGATCCTGGGCCTGAACGGCCAGGATTTCTTTCTCCAGGAGATATGCACCACATGTCTTCGAAGAAGCAGGGTGCGGCTCTCCGCAATTGACACACTTGGCCACACACGATTTGGACTTATCGTGTGCGACCTTGGAGCAATTTACACATACTTCGGGTGACCCCGATTTTGCACGTCTACATGATCGATTCGTATGGCCGAAGCGGTGGCAGTAATAGCACCGCCGCGGCAGTGGCACGAATGCCTTCACGCGGTAGCGGTACCAACCGGCACGCACCGACTCAGGGAGCTTGTCACAGTCGAACGTGACGAAGAGTGTAGGGGTGGGTCTCGAGGCCCCTCCCTGTTTTCTCATCACACGTTCGACCTTGACCGCCCCATGGTCGGCCAGCTCTAGGGTGATGTCCTCAATGGAGTAGTCAACGAGTTCCCTCGCATAAACTACTCCTTTCACAAAGTTCATGGTAGAGTGCGGCGTCACACTCACCGGGGTGCCATGAAGTGTCCGAAGAGCACTTATCTTGGCCGCCTCGGCGGGATTCGCCGCATTCGCCAGAAGGCTCCCGTCCGAGAAACGGGTTACCTTCGGCTCTCTACCAATTGCACTAGCTAATCCTCTCCTCTGATGGATCATGTTGCCCTTGGACAACATGGTGCCATCAGTGGAGCGAATAACGAGGAAGCGTTTGAAGCCAGCGGGCTCGAAAACGCCAGGTAACCTCTGAATCAGGGGCCCCGATGTCATCGAGGCTCCGCCCTGTGCATTCTTGGTCTTAGTCGTAGTCATGGGCTCCGCACACGAGGGGGTAGAGGGGCCGGATGTGCCGATCTTGGCTTGGTCGCCTACCAAAGTGGTAGCAGACCCATCCGTCCCCGCAGCCCCCGCGGATGGAGAGGAGCCCCGAGTCTTCTTCGTCTTTTGAGTCTTTTTAGTCTTTTTCTTTTTAGGAGAGGAGGGCGGGGAATGAACCCGCTTTTCACCTCCGCCGGCAGAAGTCCCCAGGCCAGATCATTCTCCGAAATGGAGAAGGTCCTGGTAGTCGTAGGGGCCCCTGTCGGAGGAGATCCCTCCCCTCCTTGTACTGCCTCAGAGACCCCATCCATTTGAGGAGGACCTTGCATAGGGGCGGCTTTGGGTTCGGTGTTTGGCGCCGAGCCCGGATTCCCATCCCCCATGAAAGGCCCTACCGTCTGAGGCTGGGGTTCCTCAAGGACCATGTGCATCACAGGAGGGGCCTCCAGTTGGCCATCCCCTTCCAAGACATCGCAGGTCCCATTGGCTGTATTGTCACTAGTCTTGTGTGGGGAGGCACAGGCCGTAACCCCGGCAAGGTTCAATATTCTTGCCAGCAGGTCTTTTGAGGGAAGCGCCCGAAGGGGCCTGACTTCCCTCTCCCCCCTAAGGGGGTTTGCCCTACCGAGCCGCTTACACGAGGGGCGGTCGGCAATGAGCTGCCTGCTGGCTTTCTTGGCAGTCCCCTTGGAAAGAAAAGAGGGGACTGCCGCTGGAAAAAGGGAGGTGCCCGAAAGCACCTCCAGAGAAGGGGGTGAGGGGGAGTCCCCTGCACCCGTAGGCGAAGGAGAGGAGTAAGCCTCCTCTCCGGTTAGAGAAATATGGAGGGTCCCCTGTGCAAGCACAGGGGAGGGGAACCTCCATTTATTCGGTGGAGCTGCCCGAGGGCGGCTCCGTCATTGTTATAGGGAGAATTAAGGGGAGATGTTTTTATTTTCTCATCATTGGGCATGGTGACCCTCTTTGTTTTACGGGACGCAATCGCTCACCACCTCTTGCAGTAGCCCGCACTGCAAGAGGTGCTTACAGGCCCGGCAGAGCCAGGCACCGCCATTTAGGACCACCCCTCCCGCCTGGTGGCCTGGCAGTCCGTCGGCTTGGCGGCTCCACCTTGAATACGGCGTAAAAAAGATAGATTTTGAAGATGAGAGGAAAAGGGATGTGAGGAAGGTATGGGTGGGGATGAAGCAGGTTGTTAAAAACCAACCACCCCAGACCGGAGCTCAGGGGTTAGGGAACATTGTCCCCTCCCCCCTCAGCCCCGATCCGGGATGGTTGGCTGAGAAGAAGGTCAGCATCTACCCTGTGGAATTAGAGGCTGACCAGAGAAAGCTGTGGGAGAGGTTGTTTGAAAAGCGACAAAGTAGGGGAGAAATACAGGCTATCTGAAGGAAGGAAGAGTGGCTAAGCTAGGGCCGGACGGAGCGCTGGATCCCGTCAGCACGCGGCCAGGATCATTCATAACAGTTAATACCTGTATAAGCTACTCTTACCTCTTTGGGAGCCATCATGGGAATGAATTAAAATAAAGTTTGATGATAAGAATCAAAATGTTTTGCAAAGTGAGAATATTGCTTAGGAATATTTAGTATTACATTAGTAGGCATTATTATTATATTATTATACCCAGGGGTGGATTTAAGTATAGGCAATATGGGCAACCACTCAGGGTAGCATGGAATGCTTAGGAAGGGAGAGGAGGAGCACCTAGTATGAAGGCCAGCCATTGTACTGTCTTTCAGAGTATGTTTCAAACATCTCACTAGGATGATACAGGTTGGAAGTGTTTAGCATACACTGTGATGTGTGTGTGCGATTCATTCATGGTGAGGATGTGAAAGCTCACAGCAACACACAAAAAAATGCATTGTAGATTTATTCCTAAATTTTTTTTCTGCATATTGGCTACTGACAGACAAATGGAGACAAAAATATACCCCCATCCCCTAACTTCCACTCTAACTTGGTCCCTCACTACAATCTCACAAAAAGTATGGCCTCAATTAATTGTAGTAAAGTTGGAGGGGACTACAACACAGGCTGTAGGAATAAAGGCTTTCTCCCTTAACCTAGCGAGTAGTCAGAGAGGGAGGGGGATTCAATCTCCTCCCCGTGTTATAAACAACAACAACCACTGAGTTAATGGTAGAGTTTTACCACTGATCTGCACTCATTAAGATGCCTTATATGTCTTTTAAAAGGACCTACAGATTAACGCAGGATCCAAACCACAGGTATTTATGGCATACAGCAGCCATCAGGAATGCAACCCGAATGGTGACTCCATGCAATGACTAACCGCACACACCGTGTCTCAACTTCACAATGTCCTCACTCAGCTAAGCCATAGCACAAATAGATATGGTGGTTGTATGGAAGGGATCTAGGTCAGGGTGGCACAGTCAAGTTGTATTGAAAGGGATCTAGGACAGGGTGGCACAGTCAAGTTGTATTGAAAGGGATCTAGGACAGGGTGGCACAGTCAAGTTGTATTGAAAGGGATCTAGGTCAGGGTTGCACAGTCAAATAAATATGGCAATATTAGCAGAGGAGGGACCAATTTAGCACAATGAACTATTGAAAGGATGATGCAATATTCTTTTGTCAAAAATAAAATAATAAATTTCAAATTACTTCCTAACTTCTCATAGAACCAGATGACCATCAGTAATGTAACCACATCCCCTGGGAAGGTCCACAGGTGATTTTTATATGGTATCTTTTTTTTACCACTGATCTGCACTATTGGCAGGTGTTTTACCACTGATCTACATTCATTTAAAATGTCTTTATTTCTCAGCATGGACCTACTAATTAACATGCCATATGGTAGCTGACACGTTGACCTGAAATGGGATGCCATCCAAGAACTAACATCCGATGTGGCTTAACTTTTACATCTTTCTGCTATATAAAGCTGGAAGATAGAATGTGATACTCCAAAACTTTGGTACTCGTACCATTCAAAGTTATTTTAATCAAAGCTTTTATTTATATTTAAATATATATGTGTATGTTACATCAATACCTACATGGTGTTATTAATAGCTCCTCAGGAGCAGATAACCTCTGCCCTCCCCCTGCGCCGCTTAGGAGGAAACCTTTGATCCTACAGCTTGTACTGTAGGCCCTGTCAACATTACAACAATTATTAAGTGGAGCTGCGCCTTCAGTGAGACTATCCTGAGGTATCACGTTAGGGTGAAGGGAAACTGTTGCATGCTCTGAGTTTATAGTAGCCCCCCTCACCATGCTAGCAGCACATACATTGGATGGGAAGTGAACTGGAGGTTCAAATGCAACTTAACTTTGCATAGAATACTTCCAAGTATTCTATGGAATGCATCCCGGTGGGGTGGTCGTGCCAGGAGGTGCGACCAAACCAATTTTCCCATTAATCATGCCCCAATGCCCAGGACCCGAGTTTTGGTTTCTTAAAACCTGTAGGCAATGTTTAAGAAAGGTTCCAAGCATCTCTTCTGACACAGCAAGAGGTAGCTGGTCAGGTCCTTAAGCTTAGACAAATGGTTGGGGGAAATGAGGAGAGTTGGTAGTCAAGGGCCGAAATTGGAGTTTAACCCAAGAGAAGCTAAGCTTGAATAGGACCCGGTATGGTGGAGCGAATGTGAGTGTGTGTGTGAAGGGCCATTCTCTCACCCTTTTTCCCAATACCCTCTCCCTCTCTCTGTAAGAATGTGTGTGTGAATGGAAATGGGTTTTGTTTTTCTTTTGTTTGTTTGTTTTATGTATAAAATTGATTTCCATGTTATTATTAAATGTTTTTTTTCTTTCTTTCCAGGCACCATATTCTGGAAATATAGAAAAAGAAAACCTTGTAAATTACCCCTGTATTCAAACCTAACTATTTATTATTGTTAATTAATAAAGGCCAATAGTATTTGACAAAGTTCAAGGCCATATTCTGTCTGACTTGGTTGAGTTTAAAATAGTACAGCTTTAATGAAGGAGGGCTTATAATGGCCATATAACTGTGACAAGGTCAGTTATCTTAGCTCAAGCTTGGAGGCGCTAGTTTGTTTTGTATATGAAGATTTTGTTGTACCACGTGGTCTTCTTTTGTTGGTTATTGAGTGTTGTAGTCCATATTTTGGGGGGGTTGTTCGATTTTGCATAGAATTGTTTCTTAGGATTGATTGCTAATATTCCTAAGTAGGATTTATTTATTTTTTGATTGTATATATAGGAAATTTAGCTGTAGATTTTTGTGTGAATAGTAACAAGATCTCCAATTTAATAACCCCTCTCTATTGTAAATATTATTGTACTTTTTTTGTAAGTAAAGGAACTGTATATACAATCCGTTTCATTCTCCTTCGATTTCTCATGTCCAAATTAGTGTAGGAAGCGGGTTGGATCGATTGGGGTTAGTCTAGATTTTCGGCCCGCTACACCGGTACTGATTCCTGTCAGCATGGCAGCTAGGAAAGCACATCACTGTGCCACTTATGGCTCATATAGCATGACCTATTGGCATAAAAGCTAGAAAATAAATCATTTAGATGTAGTACATTTAGATGTACTATAGTATGACCTATTGGTATAAAAGCTAGAAAATAAATCATTTAGATGTGCTATATAAGAAATTTATTAGAGAATATGGATGATATAAATATAAAAAATAGGACAACTTACTTTTTTACATTCCTGTACTTTATTGACAAATATATTGGTGGTAGTCTCCATAACAAATGTTTCTATTTAGATAAACTTAGTGAAGATATGATTTGGCACAGTTCTATCACACAAGCAGTTCCATACTTTTCACAAACACCTTGAATTATTATTAGTCTTTTTATATTTATTATAAGTTCAAAAATACTTCTTGGGGTTTAGTCTGAGTAAGCTTTCAACTCCAATATTTCTTTTAAACTTGAAGTCATAAAATAAAATATGCTAAGGGAAGAAATCCTGGAAGAGAGGATGCAAGGAATTCATTTTTTATGCTCTTCAATATCATCATCACTAATTCTATAATTTAAGAAGGGGATTGATTTTTTTTTTTTAGTATTTGAGTAATAATTTCACCTTAGTTTGGTTATGACTTATGTTTTTTTTAGCAAAGTTATTTCTAATAATTCTTTTATAATATCAAAAACCAAAATAGTGAAGTTCAGAAATAAATATATCGAAATTTTGTGAACTTTTTAAAACCCAAAGAATTACTTACAAATGATGAAGTTCAGAAAATTTATTTTGATATATCTTCTTCTATAACTATATTTTAGCAACGTGATATTTTGAAGGAGGGGAAATTTAGTTCAGAGTTCATTTTTAAAATTATTATAATTGGCGAAGTTCAAAAAATTTATAAAAATTTAACCATGGCTGCTTTTTTCTAGATTTTAAATTTTAATCTTAGTAGCGAAGCGCAAGCTCCCCCCGTAGGGAGGAGTGGCAAAACCATTGCCTGGTTCAATTTATGTACTAACACAAAAAAAAACTAAAATCAAAAGGAAAAATAAAATTTAGAAAAATGTAAAAATTGCATATACTTTGCTCCCCCCTTTTCTTTCGTCTTTCAGATGCTTATATTGTATAACATGAATGATAGAGCCATTGTATGATAACATGTATTTATACACTGAAAATGTTCCCCACAATCATGGGAAAATTGACAGAAAATTATTTGTAAGGGAGAGGGAATGTGCAGAATGAGGAATTTGCATTAAAATAGGCACTGAACTTGAAAGAAAAAGATCAAGAATCATGGAAAAGCCCAAATTCTAGGCACTGCAAGAATGGCTAACAACTTTTAATTAATATATTGATAGATTTTATTTTATTCCATTTTTTACTAGAATTTTAAGTGCAAAGGTCTACAGCTACCTATTTAAGCTGAAGACTGATGATACAAGGGGTCACTGTTTGAAAATTAGAAAATCTAGATACAGGTTAGATGAGAAAATATTTCAATAATAGAGCCATTGATTTGGGGGTAGCATTGCCTAGTAATGTTGTAAATAGCTATAGTTTGAATTTACTCCAAAGTAAGCTAGACCAGCATATGTGGAAAGAACATATGCAACCTTCTGCACAAGACGAGCCCACAAATCTTTTTAAAAATCAACTCTCAAAAGTTTAATATGCCTTTAAGCCAGGAAGGATAATATAACTATACAATATTATTCAAAATAATGAATATACAAACTTGTGTATACAGTAGAACCTTGGTTCATAAACACCCCATATCATGAACTAGTTTGGGGAACAAATTTTAGCTTGGTTCAAGAACACACATTACCTACAATCCATGGAATCTTGTGCTCAGTTGTGCATTGGTGAAAACATTGTTCGTGAGAGTATTGTATTCAAAAAGATTATTTTTTTCTTTATTCCCTCTTATGTGTTATTTTAACCACCATTATTCCACCCAAGGGGAAAAATGTTAGTAATAGCAGCAGTAAAAAGCCTAAGCGTATTACTATTGAAGTAAATCAGGAAATTATTGCCAAACATGAGAATGACATTCGTGTTTCTGACATCGCCAAGCAGTGCAATATGGCAAAATTGACAATCTGCATGATTCTAAAAAACAAAAAAGTTGATGTTGCTAAAGGAGTGACTGTAATAATAAAACAAAGATCTAAAGTGCTAGAAGAAATAGAAAACTGTTGTTAGTTTGGATAAATGAAAAATAGCTGGCTAGAGATAGTATTAATGAAGGAATAATTTGTGCAAAGGCTTAGGCAGTTACATAGTGATTTGTTGGCCTTAATTAGTGAAAGTGCTATATACAGGGTGCAGATGGTATTGGTTCACAATTTTCAACTGATTATTTTATATATTTTTACCTTTAATGTCTGCCTTTTTCTTCTTAAAAACAATAACCTTTTTGTTTTATTTTTCTGCAGAATAATTGACTTATTTAAAAATTTAAACTGATTAATTTGTAGAAGAGGCATGGAGTCCTTCTTGGAATCTGCAGTGGAAGGACAAACAAGGAAATTTCAAACTTCAACATCAGCAAGGTGACAGCAGAGAGGAAAACCCATCTGACACGCATCAGAATGATGGAATTTGTGGCTGAAATCCACATCATCAACAATGATCCCAGAAAGTCGACGTGTGCCAGTGCAATGAATAAAGATGTGGATGAAAAGCTCATCAGGTTGGTGGTGCATAAGGACATTTGCTATTTTTCATACAAGATGAGAAAGGGACAATTTCTGTCCAAAGCGATGCAAGAGAAAGGTAATTGGTTAGATTATGGGTGCACAATTTATTAGGGGGTTTTCTAGCTATATTTTAGCTATTTTCAAATGTTTGGGTGCACATATGACATACTTCTTTTTAGTATTTTGGTTTGTAAGTTTGTTCATTTGTTTGGTAAATATTCATTTTAAGACATCTCTTCTAAGAACTCAAAAATGTTTTTTATGTAGTATTAGGTATACTTTTCAGATGCCACTCATTTTTCCCAGAAATGAATAGGTACTTTTCCCCATAATTGATTGAAGGTCCATAAAAGGAAAAGTATAGACTTCCAGCAGGAGCAAGTTTCAGATCTTAAAAGTACACATAAAACTGCATAAGAAAAAAACATTTACAAATTCATTTAAAAGATCAAGAATCAGAACCAGACCTAACCATACCTTAATGATATTTTCCTCTGCTTCTCGCTGAAACATTGTTTTGTATAGAAAAGTTTATAAACTAGAGGCTAGCACTTGGTCAAATGCAGGCATTAGAAAGCCATGTGCCCTTAAATGCACTAACTGAAATTTGCATGTGGTTTTACTGCCTTTCAAATCCTTTGCAATTATATTACAGTAAAATAAAATTTAGAATCTTGCCTAAATTTGCAATTCCTACAGCAAGTAGGGAATTCAATAACTCAAGGGATTATACTCTGAGCCTTATATATTTCTAAGGCCTGAATATTATCCTGAAAGACTTTACATATTATTTGGTCTTGTGACTTACAACAATCACCTCATCCCATTCTAATATAGCAACTGAAGAGCCATGTGTGAAGTGTCCAAAATATAACAAAGCATCGTATTGGAAAATCAGTCAAAAGACACAGACACAGACCGTCTACAGATATAACATAACATGCTATTGGCTAACTAGTCAGGCAAAAAATTGAAGGAAATACGGCTAAGGGTACAGAAAGATTTAAATTCAACAAAATAACATATCTTTACAAAATGAATAACTACGTTATTAAGTTACAGAAGGTAAAAATGATATCACTGAATATTATTGAAGAATTAAAAAGATTTATATCTTTGAAAATTTAAAAATCATTAATGTCTTAAAATGAATATTGTCCATTTGTTTGTTAATGAAACTTCAGAAGACCTAGGCCGCATTTTTAGTAGTAAAAACTGTACTAATGGTGTTATAACTCAAGGGATTATACTCTGAGCCTTATATATTTCTAAGGCCTGAATATTATCCTGAAAGACTTTACATATTATTTGGTCTTGTGACTTACAACAATCACCTCATCCCATTCTAATATAGCAACTGAAGAGCCATGTGTGAAGTGTCCAAAATATAACAAAGCATCGTATTGGAAAATCAGTCAAAAGACACAGACACAGACCGTCTACAGATATAACATAACATGCTATTGGCTAACTAGTCAGGCAAAAAATTGAAGGAAATACGGCTAAGGGTACAGAAAGATTTAAATTCAACAAAATAACATATCTTTACAAAATGAATAACTACGTTATTAAGTTACAGAAGGTAAAAATGATATCACTGAATATTATTGAAGAATTAAAAAGATTTATATCTTTGAAAATTTAAAAATCATTAATGTCTTAAAATGAATATTGTCCATTTGTTTGTTAATGAAACTTCAGAAGACCTAGGCCGCATTTTTAGTAGTAAAAACTGTACTAATGGTGTTATAACTCAAGGGATTATACTCTGAGCCTTATATATTTCTAAGGCCTGAATATTATCCTGAAAGACTTTACATATTATTTGGTCTTGTGACTTACAACAATCACCTCATCCCATTCTAATATAGCAACTGAAGAGCCATGTGTGAAGTGTCCAAAATATAACAAAGCATCGTATTGGAAAATCAGTCAAAAGACACAGACACAGACCGTCTACAGATATAACATAACATGCTATTGGCTAACTAGTCAGGCAAAAAATTGAAGGAAATACGGCTAAGGGTACAGAAAGATTTAAATTCAACAAAATAACATATCTTTACAAAATGAATAACTACGTTATTAAGTTACAGAAGGTAAAAATGATATCACTGAATATTATTGAAGAATTAAAAAGATTTATATCTTTGAAAATTTAAAAATCATTAATGTCTTAAAATGAATATTGTCCATTTGTTTGTTAATGAAACTTCAGAAGACCTAGGCCGCATTTTTAGTAGTAAAAACTGTACTAATGGTGTTATAACTCAAGGGATTATACTCTGAGCCTTATATATTTCTAAGGCCTGAATATTATCCTGAAAGACTTTACATATTATTTGGTCTTGTGACTTACAACAATCACCTCATCCCATTCTAATATAGCAACTGAAGAGCCATGTGTGAAGTGTCCAAAATATAACAAAGCATCGTATTGGAAAATCAGTCAAAAGACACAGACACAGACCGTCTACAGATATAACATAACATGCTATTGGCTAACTAGTCAGGCAAAAAATTGAAGGAAATACGGCTAAGGGTACAGAAAGATTTAAATTCAACAAAATAACATATCTTTACAAAATGAATAACTACGTTATTAAGTTACAGAAGGTAAAAATGATATCACTGAATATTATTGAAGAATTAAAAAGATTTATATCTTTGAAAATTTAAAAATCATTAATGTCTTAAAATGAATATTGTCCATTTGTTTGTTAATGAAACTTCAGAAGACCTAGGCCGCATTTTTAGTAGTAAAAACTGTACTAATGGTGTTATAACTCAAGGGATTATACTCTGAGCCTTATATATTTCTAAGGCCTGAATATTATCCTGAAAGACTTTACATATTATTTGGTCTTGTGACTTACAACAATCACCTCATCCCATTCTAATATAGCAACTGAAGAGCCATGTGTGAAGTGTCCAAAATATAACAAAGCATCGTATTGGAAAATCAGTCAAAAGACACAGACACAGACCGTCTACAGATATAACATAACATGCTATTGGCTAACTAGTCAGGCAAAAAATTGAAGGAAATACGGCTAAGGGTACAGAAAGATTTAAATTCAACAAAATAACATATCTTTACAAAATGAATAACTACGTTATTAAGTTACAGAAGGTAAAAATGATATCACTGAATATTATTGAAGAATTAAAAAGATTTATATCTTTGAAAATTTAAAAATCATTAATGTCTTAAAATGAATATTGTCCATTTGTTTGTTAATGAAACTTCAGAAGACCTAGGCCGCATTTTTAGTAGTAAAAACTGTACTAATGGTGTTATAACTCAAGGGATTATACTCTGAGCCTTATATATTTCTAAGGCCTGAATATTATCCTGAAAGACTTTACATATTATTTGGTCTTGTGACTTACAACAATCACCTCATCCCATTCTAATATAGCAACTGAAGAGCCATGTGTGAAGTGTCCAAAATATAACAAAGCATCGTATTGGAAAATCAGTCAAAAGACACAGACACAGACCGTCTACAGATATAACATAACATGCTATTGGCTAACTAGTCAGGCAAAAAATTGAAGGAAATACGGCTAAGGGTACAGAAAGATTTAAATTCAACAAAATAACATATCTTTACAAAATGAATAACTACGTTATTAAGTTACAGAAGGTAAAAATGATATCACTGAATATTATTGAAGAATTAAAAAGATTTATATCTTTGAAAATTTAAAAATCATTAATGTCTTAAAATGAATATTGTCCATTTGTTTGTTAATGAAACTTCAGAAGACCTAGGCCGCATTTTTAGTAGTAAAAACTGTACTAATGGTGTTATAACTCAAGGGATTATACTCTGAGCCTTATATATTTCTAAGGCCTGAATATTATCCTGAAAGACTTTACATATTATTTGGTCTTGTGACTTACAACAATCACCTCATCCCATTCTAATATAGCAACTGAAGAGCCATGTGTGAAGTGTCCAAAATATAACAAAGCATCGTATTGGAAAATCAGTCAAAAGACACAGACACAGACCGTCTACAGATATAACATAACATGCTATTGGCTAACTAGTCAGGCAAAAAATTGAAGGAAATACGGCTAAGGGTACAGAAAGATTTAAATTCAACAAAATAACATATCTTTACAAAATGAATAACTACGTTATTAAGTTACAGAAGGTAAAAATGATATCACTGAATATTATTGAAGAATTAAAAAGATTTATATCTTTGAAAATTTAAAAATCATTAATGTCTTAAAATGAATATTGTCCATTTGTTTGTTAATGAAACTTCAGAAGACCTAGGCCGCATTTTTAGTAGTAAAAACTGTACTAATGGTGTTATAACTCAAGGGATTATACTCTGAGCCTTATATATTTCTAAGGCCTGAATATTATCCTGAAAGACTTTACATATTATTTGGTCTTGTGACTTACAACAATCACCTCATCCCATTCTAATATAGCAACTGAAGAGCCATGTGTGAAGTGTCCAAAATATAACAAAGCATCGTATTGGAAAATCAGTCAAAAGACACAGACACAGACCGTCTACAGATATAACATAACATGCTATTGGCTAACTAGTCAGGCAAAAAATTGAAGGAAATACGGCTAAGGGTACAGAAAGATTTAAATTCAACAAAATAACATATCTTTACAAAATGAATAACTACGTTATTAAGTTACAGAAGGTAAAAATGATATCACTGAATATTATTGAAGAATTAAAAAGATTTATATCTTTGAAAATTTAAAAATCATTAATGTCTTAAAATGAATATTGTCCATTTGTTTGTTAATGAAACTTCAGAAGACCTAGGCCGCATTTTTAGTAGTAAAAACTGTACTAATGGTGTTATAACTCAAGGGATTATACTCTGAGCCTTATATATTTCTAAGGCCTGAATATTATCCTGAAAGACTTTACATATTATTTGGTCTTGTGACTTACAACAATCACCTCATCCCATTCTAATATAGCAACTGAAGAGCCATGTGTGAAGTGTCCAAAATATAACAAAGCATCGTATTGGAAAATCAGTCAAAAGACACAGACACAGACCGTCTACAGATATAACATAACATGCTATTGGCTAACTAGTCAGGCAAAAAATTGAAGGAAATACGGCTAAGGGTACAGAAAGATTTAAATTCAACAAAATAACATATCTTTACAAAATGAATAACTACGTTATTAAGTTACAGAAGGTAAAAATGATATCACTGAATATTATTGAAGAATTAAAAAGATTTATATCTTTGAAAATTTAAAAATCATTAATGTCTTAAAATGAATATTGTCCATTTGTTTGTTAATGAAACTTCAGAAGACCTAGGCCGCATTTTTAGTAGTAAAAACTGTACTAATGGTGTTTTTAGGCATTTTAGTTATCATATATGGTTTCAGTTTGGTGCGGAAAGTAGGTACATATTTTTAAACTTTTAACCGCAGAGTCGGCATGACTGCTGCTGCCAGCATTGCGAAAAAATATTTCTGTTTTTTACATTTTTTTTTAATAAAAGCCATTTCCCTCATTATTTCATAATAGTAATACTTTACTTGTATAAATTTAAAGAGGAATCATTTATGCATATAAAAAATAAACAATAATAGTATATATGTTATAATTTGTCGATAAAAACAAGAAATAAAGTGAATAAATCATATCGTACCATGACATACCGTAGTGAGCAATATATATTAGCCAAATCAAATTTTATATATTTGTTTTATGTCTGAACATGTATATGGCATATATTTTATGTTATGAAATAAATTTTATATGAGCCTACTTGAATATTCATTTTATATTATGAAATAAATTTTATATGAGCCTACTTGAATATTCATTTTATGTTATGAAATAAATTTTATATGAGCCTACTTGAATATTCATTTTATATTATGAAATAAATTTTATATGAGCCTACTTGAATATTCATTTTATATTATGAAATAAATTTTATATGAGCCTACTTGAATATTCATTTTATATTATGAAATAAATTTTATTTGAGCCTACTTGAATATTCATTTTATATTATGAAATAAATTTTATATGAGCCTACTTGAATATTCATTTTATATTATGAAATAAATTTTATATGAGCCTACTTGAATATTCATTTTATATTATGAAATAAATTTTATATGAGCCTACTTGAATATTCATTTTATATTATGAAATAAATTTTATATGAGCCTACTTGAATATTCATTTTATATTATGAAATAAATTTTATATGAGCCTACTTGAATATTCATTTTATATTATGAAATAAATTTTATATGAGCCTACTTGAATATTCACACCTGCATCTTAAAAAATGCAAAACCAAACCTGGCTTGCGTTTCCGCACCAGCTACCCACTGATTATGGTTGGTATCACTATCATTATTTGTGTGTACTTCATCATTATCATTATCATCACTTTCTGTAGTATAAATATCATCATCATTAGAAACATTGTCATATAACAAGGTACTCATTTTACTATTTAATAATCTTTTGTTCGCCATTCTGGGTTACCGAAAGGAGTGAATTTAGCCTTTGTTTAAGAACTGACAATATCGCAGTATGATATTTTTCTCAGGCTATTTTCATAAAGCAATGCCAGGCGTATGATGCAATCCCAAAACCACTTTTGTGGTTCATCCGTGAGATGAGATAGAGAGAATTAGAAATTTACACTTTAGTGGTCTGTTTGCGGAATCAGCATGAATCAGAAAAGCCACAAAAGTAGCGATCCACAGTTAAAGGGTTAAAATTAAAAATAAGTCTGCCTTGTCTTCTCTTGATGTGAAAACAAACCATGATTTTCACACATTGGCAACACTTAATTCTACCTTATTTCAAAAATTGGCAACTATGAGTGCAAGCACTTTTGTATAACTCATAGCATTTTAAAAGAGAAAAATTGCGACAGATGTGGGAATAAGGTGCGGATCGATTATAATGTTAAAAGGTGGAGATGTGACAGGCATGTTTTTATGAGAAAGATAAAAGAGCAAAAGTGTGGTTGATCGCAAACTATTTTTTAAAATAAACATCCCTCCAGCATTAAATATTAAGTTTTGTTTATATGTCTTTGCATTCAAACCTAATGTTAGGCTTTTGAATTGGTAATACTACTAAGTGATTAAAAACATAGCGGGTGTAGTGGGACCCCACAATTAAAGGGAGGTATGGGGGTGAAGCTCTCCATTTCAAAATAATTACCTTAAGGTTCCTATTCAATGCAGTTAGCAGATGGTGTTAGACACTCCAATATTTGTTATGTAGTGCTCTACCCAGAATGGGTGACAGATGTAGGAATGATGTATTAGGTTAGGATGTATTTAAAAAACAGTACCAATGGTGTTTCTAGGCATTTTAGTCATCATTTATAGCTTCATTTTTGCGCAGAAAGTAGTTACTTTTAAGATTAGTATCACTGAAAATATAGCCGTACTCAGAGTGCTAGTATCTTAAAATAAGTGCTTTCCACAGCTAACTAAAGCCGTAAATGAGATAGAATGGCTAAAAACACCATTATTCCTGTTTTTAATACTAAAAACACAGAGGTCACCGAAGTTTCAAGGTTTTGTTTATGTTAGTTATTTTTTTTATTTTTTATTGTTTGAATAGTTTTTTATTAGCGTTTTTATATTCATTTTTAGTAAAAAAAAACTTTCTAGAAATACATTTGCGTTCTACTGGTGGGTAAAGTTTGGCTACAGCGAGTAAAAACTTATGGAACCGCTCTTTTATGCTCTAGTATTTCAGAAAGTGACTGGCCTTTATTTTGTGGATAATTAATATATCTATATTTGTGCTTAAAAACAGTTGTTTTTTTATTTAGACACATTCCAAAGTGGTTTTTTTTTTGTTAGCTTATTGAAATTGCACTATTTTTGTAATCTAGTAGTATTCCCAATATGAAAGCCTAGCATTAGATTCAATTCAAAGTCGATTGCCAGACATCGTTATTGGAATGCACAGTGCTGATTGGAATTTTAAATCACTGTAGTGAAATTTTATGCACAGTTCTGATGTAAGTATAGCAAAAATAGTTTTTGAAGAACACAAAAAAGGTAGGTAAAATATAGGCAAGCCTAAAAGTTAAGGGAATGAGGTTGGGAAAGTTGCTAGAAAGGTAGCCAACAAAAATCGCTAAATAAAATCATGTGCTACTAATCTTAACAATTATCGTTGAAATACCCATTGGAGCTAGATATGCTGTGGTACTTGTCCAACAAGAAGAATTTCTGCCCAGACCAGATCAACATATGGCTCACTGTCACACCAAAGTACATGCCCAGAGTCATGCAAATGAAATTTCCAGCAACAATCATAGTGTTTGGTGTTGTCAGCAGTTGTCACCCTACTTCTTCCCTGAGGTTTTCAGACTGAACTACAATGGCCACATCCATGTTAAGAGCAAAGTAGTAAAGCCTTGGATCAACTGGGTAGCTGCAGGTAGGCTTTAAGTGTGGTAGCATGACTCTACACCCTGCCAAACCAGCCAGAAGAACCAGACCTGGTTGTGGGAGAATTTCTTTGACCACACAGCACCTCACATTTAGACTCTCAACTTGCCTGACAGCAACCCCCTCAACTTCTTTGTGTGGGGTATAGTGGAACGAGAGACCAACAAATCGAGCTGCAACACAAAGGAAGAGCTGAGGGTCAGGATTACCAAGGCCTTCAATAGCATAAAACCTGATCGGTTAACCCGAGGAACTGCCTACTTGGGCATTAGTCGCCGTATTAAAACTGGCCTAGTTCTAGGCTACTTTAAAAAAAAACCTCCGAAAAAGGTGGAAAGGAAGCGAGCAGTAAGCAAGCTCCTGCATCAGGGGGAAGGTCGCCCCGGCGCAGAAGCGTGCAACCTATAAGGGGGGAAAAAAAAACTGCTTAAATAATAGGGAGAAGGTATCGTGCGCAATGATCACCCAGAGCGGGACATTCACCAAGAATGTGCCGAACAGTCTGGGGAACGATGCAGTTGTCACAATAGGGCACTGGCGAGCGCTCCATCAGATAGCGATGCGTCAAACGAGTGTGCCCGATTCGGAGACAACAGAAAGCGACCTGAAGCTATTGCGGCATTGGGGGATAGGTCCATGGGAACAGTCGCGCCGCAATGGCACACAACTTTAAGTTCCCTTCGACCATCACCCATCTTCTTTGCCAATCAGTCTGAAGAGTTGCCCGTATTCCTGCCATGTAGTCGGGGTGAATAAGAGCAAAATGCTGGTCCAGGCGCAGAGTTCTCGCGGACTCTTTGGCGCCCTCATTTCCCAGAATTCTTACATGTCCAGGAACCCAGCAGAAGATAATCTCGACATCCGCCCGGTTCGCCAAAACCGCGGCATCACGGATATCGTGAACCAGGGGATGCGGAGATTCCAATGACCCGAGAGCACTCTGGGCACTTTGTGAGTCGCTATAGATCACAATGCGGTCTCCAAACCGGGCACATCGCATAATCTCCCGTACCGAGTGGTGTATTGTCACCAGCTCAGCCGTGACTTCAAACAGAGGAAAAATGGCATGGAAGCCGACCCCTTCTTGGGACTTAGAGCCATCCGTATACACTGGCACGGTTCCAGCGTGACACGAGGTGTGCTTCAAAAAGGTCAAACGCAATACTCCCAGCGCTGTACAAGCTTTGGGAGCAGAGGCGTGGCGACAAATAGCCAAATGTGGTACCCTCCAGGGTGGCGTCCTGGGCAGAACCAGGGGCGCCACTGGCCCGAGAGCTATATCTAGCTCTCGAAGGAGTTTCCTGGCCATAAACCCAAAAGGCTTAGGGTATGACTGGCGCCGCTCGGTGGCATAGACACCGTCGAGATTAGCTGTGGATGCAGTGAGAGCTGTTGGTGACTGAGGGAGGCGCCAGGCTCACGCGTACAGGCGACTAATGCACTGCACGCTGGGGAGAGCGAGTGGCATCTCCCCAGCATCAACCAACAGGCTCTCAATAGGGAAAGTGCGGAAGGCATCAGTCTTAAGGCGAAGGCCGGTGTGGTGGATCGATTCCACCTTCCGCAATAAATGCTCAGCTGCGGATGCATAACGCTCGCATCCGTAGACGAGCTTCGAACGAACCAAGGAATTGATAAAAAAGTAAGACAGCAGCCCTATCAACACCCCAAGCACTGAATGTCACGGAATAAAGAATATCCATGGCGCGGGTACAAGAGACCCTAAGGCTGTGAATATGAGCCTCCCAGGTGAGTCGTCGGTCAAATACAAGACCAAAGAAACCGTGCAATTCAACCACTTCCAGGCATACCCCATTAAGAAACAAGTCTGGGTCGGGGTGGAGCAGAAGTGCACCACCTTAGTCTTGGCCAAGGAAAACCGAAACCTGTGAGCTTCGGCATAGCGAGAGACGCTCCAGAGTAGGCATCTGGGCCGCGCCAAAAGAGATTTCAAGTCGTTCACGTAGAGTGTAGCGAGAACATCTTCCGGCAGCACCAAGGTGATGCCATTGATGCTCAGGGCAAAGAGTGTGAAACTGGGGACACCCTCTTCCTGCTCCTTTGGGCCGGAGAGGGGTCACCCCACCCATACGCAGAATCAATGATCTTGCAAAAATGCAGATATAAACATTAGGAGGCGTCCCCTCGCCCCCATCGTGTGGAGAATCTCCATGATACCGTATCGTCATGCAGATCGAAAAATGTGGCGTAGTGCTGTCTATGAAGGAAGGCCTCGCAGAGGGCATTTTCCAGTCGGAGCAGAGCATACGACGTGGAGTGGAACTTGCGGAAGCCGAACTGTGCGGAAGACAGATGGCCTCCGCTGTCCAGGAAAAAGGCTCATCTAACATTTACCAATTTCTCCATCAACTTGCACATGCAAGAGGTTAGAGAGATTGGGCGGAAACCGGTCGGAGTAGAGTAATCTCTCCCTGGTTTGCGAAAGGCAAGCACAGTAGCCATTCGCCAGGAATCTGGGAGAAGACCCTCCACCCAGATACTGTTGAACAAATCTAACAAAGGCCATGCCTCGCTCACCCAGGTGTCGAAGCATGGCGTACGGGACATCGTCTAGACCATAACATAACATAACATAACATAATTACACGGATGACAAAAGCCACAAGGGCCTATCAAAGGTCATCCGCCTCCGTCAAAACCCACCCACAAAAAGCACCATCACCAGGGGAAGACAAAATCAAAGTCCCCCAAAATATAATATAACAGATGACAAAAGCCACAAGGGCTCATCATAGGTCATCCGAGTCAAGCGGCCTCTTTTTCAAGGCACCCAAACTCCCAGGAAAACTACATCCAGAGGATTGCATCCAGAAACAAGGGTATCACCAATCAAGGCTTGTCAAGAACTAAATCATGCAGCTATAGATATATACAAACAATATTAATATATACAAAACTTAGGAACCATCACAACCTTCCCTTCCCATAAACTCATCCAACCTACTCTTAAATACATTTAGATTTGGACTACCTACTACCCTCTGCGGCAATTTGTTCCAGAAGTCTACCACTCTATTGGTGAAAAAATATTTTCTTAAATCCAACCTACACCCTTGCTTTTTAATTTTCAAGTGGTGACCTCTAGTCCGATTTCCATCATCTAACTCAAAAAACTTGCTAACATCCAATTTATCTATCCCGGAAAAATTTTTAAAGAGCTCAATCATATCCCCTCTCACACACCTCCTTTCGAACGAGAACATATTTAATACCCTCAGTCTATCTTCATATTCAAGGTGCCTCAGGGAAGGAATAATCTTTGTTGCCCTCCGTTGCACTGACTCAAGAAGGTTAATATCGTGTCTAAAATGTGGGGACCATGCCTGTATACAGTACTCTAGATGTGGCCTAACATAAGAGTTATAGAGTTTAAGAATAACCTCCTTACTTTTGTAATTGACATTTCTCTTAATAAAACCCAGCACTCTATTTGCCCTATTTCTTGCTTCAATACACTGCTTAGAAAACCTTAATGACTTATCTATTACTACTCCTAGATCTTTCTCATCCTCTACTGAGCTCAGCCAATGCCCATCTATTTCATAGTTAAATTCTCTATTATCTTTTCCCATGTTAATAACTGCACTTATCAAGGTTGAAAGTCATTTGCCACTTATGTGCCCAGGATAACAATTTATTTAAGTCCCCCTGCACTTTAAAATTATCATCAATATCTTTAACTACAGCTGCTAATTTGGTATCATCCGCAAAAATTGACACTTTATTATTAACTGCCTCCCCAAGATCGTTTATATAGATGACAAATAATAATGGACCGAGAACTGATCCCTGAGGAACCCCACTGATAACATCCCTCCACTCTGACTTTACACCATTTAGCACTACCCTTTGCTTCCTGTCTTTCAGCCACTCAGCTATCCAATTTGAAACACCCCCACATATCCCAATCATTTTTAATTTATGAACTAGTCTCCTGTGTGGTACCTTATCAAATGCTTTACTAAAATCTAAGTAAATTATATCTACATTCTCTCCCTTATCTACTTGATCTGTTACAAACTGCAGAAAGTCTAGTAAGTTAGTCAAACATGATCTACCTGATCTAAACCCATGCTGAGCATCGCTGATTAACCCCTCCCTCTCTAGATGTTGGCAAATCCCTTTTTTAACTATTTTCTCAAGAATTTTACAGACTACAGGAGTTAGGCTAACCAGTCTAAAGTTATTTGCATCCTCTTTACTACCCTTCTTGAAAATGGGGACTACATTCGCTCTCTTCCAATCATCAGGTATTTCTCCATATTCCAATGACCTAGTATATAACTTGTCCAGAGCTATTGAGATACTTTCTACCCCTTCTTTAAGTATCCTAGAATGAATATTATCAGGGCCGGAGGCCTTGGTAGCATCTAAATCACCCATTAGTCCCTTTATCATCCTCCGATCCACACAAATGTTAGTCAACACCTCTTTTCCTGACCTATGAGTAATATACATAGGACTATTTAGTTTCTCTTTTGTAAATACTGATGCAAAATGACCATTTAGTACCTCAACTATTTCCTCATCAGTTTCTCTCACAAACCCTTCATATTTGATAGGTCCTATTTTAACTCTGCCAGACTTGTTATTAATTTTATAGTAACTAAAGAACTTTCTAGGATCTTTGTTGCTATCCTGAGCTAATTTAATTTCTGACACCCTTTTGTTCTTCTTTATAATCTTATTTAACTCATTCCTAGCCATTCTATAATCACTTAAATTTTGAATATTATTTTGTACCTGTAATTTTTTATATGCCCTTTTCTTCTCTGAAATTTTTCTAGCTATCTCCTGATTCCACCATAATGGTTTCCTACTTTTGTTCCTAATGGCCTTCATTGGGATACATTGTTCTTGGACTACATTTATTATATGCTTGAAAGTATCCCACATCCCATAAGCATTTTTACCTCTGAATTCTATATCCCAGTCTACCAAATTTAGCAAGCTTCGAAGTTTTACATAATCTCCCTTATGAAAATTTGGAACTTTTTCAGCATTCTCAGTTATTTTACCCTTCTCAATTCCCAAGTTAAAACGAACTATCTGATGGTCACTATTTCCCAATGCTTCCCCAACAGTCAATTCTTGAACTAAATGATCACTGTTAGAAAGTACTAAATCTAATATATTGTCCCCCCTCGTTGGCTTATTAACAAATTGATTAAAAAAATAATCCTCAAAGCATTCTATGAACCTGCCACTTGTTCTATCCCTACCTATCATATTTTCCCAGTCCACAGAGTTTAAGTTGAAGTCCCCAATAATAACTGCATCTGTTTCACATCCCTTACTTATTTCCCTTATCATTAGTTCATCTATATCATCAGTCTGCCCAGGTGGCCTGTAAAAAGCTCCCAAATGCACCATTCTATTTTTACTGAACCTAATATCTATCCAAAGTGACTCAACTCCATCCTGCTTTATTGAATTATTTAAACTTGAAACAATGTTGTTTTTTATATAGATAATTATTCCTCCACCAATCCTACCTGTCCTTTGACTAATGTACATATTATAGCCCTGTAAATCAAATTCACTTATAGTGTCACTAAATTCTATTTCATTAACCCATGATTCAGTAACGCATAATATATCTATATCCTCATTGCTAATATAACTAAATAGCTCATCCTTCTTGTTTCTAAGACTACGAGCATTTGTATAGAAACAATTTAACCCCCCTATCCCTGAAGCACCTCTTGAAACTTGAATGACCTCACCTCAATTGCCTTGGAACCTATTTCTGTTATCTGCCAAGTCCATTCTACTTTCAGTACTATAATGTCCTCTCATAATTCCCTGACCACTATTAGTATCTAGTTTCCCGCCCGCAAAGACCTAATAACACGATCATACTCCTCCCACAACACATCTACCCCCCTCCTACTCAAATGCAGTCCATCCATCGCATACATTTCTTTCATTCCAACAAACCTATCCCACACATCCACAAACATGACACCTTCCATCTCACACATCCTCCTCACATAATCATTCAGCCCAATTGCACGAGACATCCATTCTAACCCAACATCCATTCTTGGAAGCACACATGTCACAACACCTTTCATTCTACTTTCTTTCACCTTTTCAATCAACCTCTTGTACCTCTCACGTAACTCACATGCACCCACTTTCTTCACATCATTCACTCCTACATGTGTAATCACAACCGCATCCCTTGCACAGCCAGACACCAGTTCCTCATACCTATCAGACAGATCTCTCACTCCAGCACCCGGCAAACACACCCTCAAACCATTCAATCTACTTACATTCAACTTCCTATCTAAATATCTAACTCGCGAATCACCCATCACAAGCACTTCAGTCAGACTCCTATTCCTAACCCCCACAGACCTAACTCCATCCCCACTCCTATTCTCATTCAAACTACCAGTCACTCGAACTCCACCCCCACCCCCATCAGTCATATCACTTCCAGTTACTTCCTCTCTTAGGGCACTGAATCTATTAGTCAAGCTAATAGGTTCTGTGTCCCTCTGACTCACACACCTATTCTCCCCCTGGCTAACCACCTCAACAGAGGCAACCCTATTCTCACAAAGAACAGGAGAAGCCTCCCTAGCTTCATGTTTCCTAACCACTCTCCACTGTCCCCCATCCTCACTAGGCCTATTTCTAACTAATCTAAGGGGGCTAACTTCACTATCACTAGAACTATCATATCCTACCTCCTCCACCGGCCCTCTACCTTCACCTGAAACATTTAACTGGCCTACCTCACCACCTAACCTATTCCCAAATCTAGGCCTAACACTAAGTTCCCTCCTGAGCTCAGCAACTAACCCCTCCAGCCTACATATCCTGTCTAAATCCTGCCTTCTCATCCCCTCTAAATCTACAATGCATTCACGCAGCCCACATACAACACATGTATACCCCTCACCTAATACACCACAACCAATGCATACATTACGACACTCATGCTCACTTTCATCCCCAAACTCCATCACTTATTCAAACAAAGAAAGAATTTAAGTAGCAATAAGAAAAAAAAAAGAAGAGCAACTTAGCTTTGGCTGATTGTGGTGAGAAAAAAACAAAAAACAAACAAACTATAGAAAAATCTGAAAAATAGATCAACAGACTGAGAGCTCTATAAAACACGTGCTACCTGTTCGAAGGTCAGTCGAAGACTGTCGTTGAAGGGTTCTCCGCCTCTGGAGGTAAAGTCCAGCCGGCGGCCTTCCGCGACATCATGACGTGCATTGAATGCTAGCGGAGTAGCATCCCAGCTAGAGAATGCGGAAAAAGCGGTCACAAAGGATTTCGCCACGGATGCTGGGTCCGAGATTGCGGTCCCATTCCCCTGGAGAATGGGGGGAAAAACCTGCGAGAACTTGCCCCGAATCCTTTTGACTCGCTTCCACACCTCTGCTAGAGGGGTCTTCCCGTTAAGTGAAGACACATATGCCCGCCAAGAAGAGCCCGACGAAATTCAGCGACAGTGAAATCGTTCGGGCGGCGCTTATAGCACATGTAGGCATAACTCTTCTGTTTGAGGGTCGTCTCACACTCGGACGACCACCATGGGAATGGTCGGCGTGCAAAACTGCCAGACGTTCTAGGAATAGTAGTCAGGCCCGCGGCGATGAGGTTGCCGGAGAAGAACTCAACGGCCTCATCTACCGACCTAAACTCCTCAACTGAGATAGAGAATTCAGCCATTTCCTGAAATGCAGGCCACCGCGCCCGCACCAAGCAGCACCGCAGTGGGCTCTCAGGCGGCAGTTGCCCTGAAAATGATATTTAAATGGGAAAGTGATCACTACCATTGAGGTCATCGACCACCCCCCAATCAAAATCAAGCTGTGCATCGGAAGAGCACAAAAAAAGGTCAAGGCAAGAAAATGAAGCGGTTCTCAGACAGTGATGCGTAAACTCATCCACGTTTAAGGACACCCATCTCAAGCTCTTGGATCAGATAGACAAAGACTTGTCCCATGGGATTTATTGAGTAATCTCCCCAGAGAGGATGCCTGCCATTCAGATCTCCAGGCAAAAGAAAGGGCCGTGCCACGACACGGCGGAAGTCCTCCGCGTCGAAGTCAGCTGACGGTGGAATGTACGCAGAAATGATAGTATACCTCCTATCCAGGTGCAGCTGCACAGCCACTGCCTGAAAGGAGGTATCTAAAGAGAAAGGAAGAACGGAGATATCTTGGCGGGTGTAAACCGCGCATCCCCCAGCCCCGCCTAGCATGGTCTCCTGTCTAAAAATAGCTAACAGGAAACGGGATGAGACGAGCCTCCGCAGCTTCTCCCAGTTGGCCCAGAGTCCACGGCAATTCCATTGAAGGAATATGCCCTCCAGGCCTAGCTCGGAGGAGAAGCGGGGGCCCTCCTCGAACAGAAGACCCTCACGGAAATGGCCGTTTGCTGCCCGGAGGCAGAACCCCGGGCGCTGTTGGCCGGACAAAGCGCTGTCGCCTTCAGGAACTTATTGGGAGAGGTTGGGCTTGCCAGTCGAGTCTTTTGCTCCATCTGCCTCGAAACCTTAGGCGGGCTTGCGGCTTCAGAGGCGGGGGTCCCTCTTTTCGAGGAACCACCGTCTCCGAGCCACTCGCTCCACCACTAGGTGTGGTGGATCTGTCCTTTCAGGGGACAGCTTTAGGAACTGCAGAAGAAGGCCTGGCGACCAACTTCAGGGGTATTGCCTCCTGTGAGTCTAATGAATTGATGGAGGCATGTGGCCATTTCGCCTTACGGGAAACGGTCACGCTGGCGAAAGAGGGGGGAGCCCTGGTTTTAGCTGGGGCTGGGTATGAACCCTTTTTGCCGCCAGCTTTACCAGGGTAGCGCCCAGGTTGAGTAGAGCCCACAGAATGGCTCCAAATGGGTGCGGAAACAACCGTGCTCATTGGCCTGGATAGGCCAGGAGCAGAGGGTGCCTTTCTAACTATTGAGGCATATGACATCCCAGGCAGAGCCGGGTGAGCCAAAACCAAGTCCTTAGCCTCATGGATTGAGAGTCGATCCTGGGCCTGAATGGCCAGGAGATATGCACCACATTCCTTCGAAGAAGCGGGGTGTGGCTCTCCGCAATTGACACACTTGGCCACACACGATTTAGACATCATGTGCGGCCTTGGAGCAATTTACACAGACTTCGGGTGACCCTGATTTTGCACTTCTACAAGAACGATTCATATGGCTGAAGCGGTGACAGTAATAGCACCGCCGCGGCAGTGGCACGAATGCCTTCATGCGGTGGCTGTACCAACCAGCACGCACTGAATCAGGGAGCTTGTCACAGTTAAATGTGATGAATAGTGTAGGGGTGGGTCTCGAGGCCCCTCCCTGTTTTCTCATCACAGTTCGACCTTGACTGCCTCATGGTTGGCCAGCTCTAAGGTGATGTCCTCAATGGAGTAGTCAACGAGTTCCCTTGCATAAACTACTCCTTTCACAAAGTTCATGGTAGAGTGCGGCGTCACACTCACCAGGGTGCCATGAAGTGTCTGAAGAGCATTTATCTTGGCCGCCTCGGCGGGATTCGCCAGAAGGCTCCCATCCAAGGAACGGGTCAGCCTTGGCTCTCTACCAATTGCACTAGCTAATCCTCTCCTCTGATGGATCATGTTACCCTTGGCCAACATGGTGCCATCAGTGGAGTGAATAACGAGGAAGCGTTTGAAGCAAGCGGGCTCAAAAGTGCCAGGTAACCTCTGAATGAGGGGCCCCGATGTTATCGAGGCTCCGCCCTGTGGACTTTTGGTCTTAGTCGGGGGCTCCGGACCCGGTGGGGCAGAGGGGCCGGATGTGCTGATCTTGGCTTGGTTGCCTACCAATGTGGCAGCAGACCCATCCATCCCCCGCCGGCAGAAGCCCCTAGGCCAAATGGACCGGCCTCAGCCATGTCCTTATCCGAAATGGAGGTCCTGGTGGTGGCAGGGCCACTGGTTGGAGGAGATCCCTTCCCTCCTTGTACTGCCTCAGAGACCCCAGCTGTTTGAGGAGAACCTTGCATAGGGGCAGATTCGGGTTCGGTGCTTGGCGCCGAGCCAAGCACCTCTCCATTTTTTCACTGGAGCTGCCCAAGGGTGGCTCCGTCGTTGGTTCAGGGGGAATTAAAGGGAAGGGGGGTGGATTCATCATTGGGCATGGTGATCCTCTTTTTATTATGGGATGCAACCACTCATCCCCCTCGCAGTAGCCCGCACTGCAAGAGGTGCTTACAGGCCTGGCAGAGCCAGGTGCCACCATTCAGGACCACCCCTCCTGCCAGGTGCCACCATTCAGGACCACCCCTCCCGCCTGGTGGCCTGGCAGTCCATCGGCATGGTGGCTCCCCCTTAGACACAGCATAAAACTGATAGAGTGTGAAGAAGAAAGGAAAAGGGATGTGAGGAAGGTATGGGTGGGGATGAAGCAGGTTGTTAAAAAAAAACCATCCTGAACCGCAGCTCAGGGGTTAGGGAACGTTGTCCCCCACCCCCGATCCGGGATGGTTGGCTGAGAAGAAGGTCAGCATCTACCCTGTGAAATTAGAGGCTGACCAGAGAAAGTTGTGGGAGAGGCTGTATGAAAAGCGATGAAGTAGGGGAGAAATACAGGCTATCTGAAGGAAGGAAGAGAGGATAAGCTGGGGCCAGAGGGAGAGCTGGATCCTATCAGCACAGCACCCAGGATGGCAAATCACCGCGCCCCTTACGGGGTATAATTTGAAAAAGTTTGTGAGTTTGGTCCTGCAGGGTGGGGTGCCTGATGGACTGGCGTATGTTGTTTTTTTTTGTGCAATAGCTTAGAGGGATGCCTTGTGCCACCTTGCAGCCAAGTTGGTGTGAAACATGTGTCTTGGGCTTTGGGTGGTCACCTCAGACCAGTCCAGCTGGGATTTGCTACTAAGGGAGGTTGTGAAGCAGCTGCCCATTCACCCTGGGAATATTTGATTAGTGATGCCTCAGGGTGAGTCTTTTTGAAGAATGCTTTTAATTGCATTCATAGGGATGTTTTCCTTGGGGTTGCCTATGAGCAGATGCCTTCTTTAAACAAAATGTTAAATAAAGCCTAATCCTGGCCAACCTCACTCTTGTATGGGGTGGGATTTTGAATTGAATTCTGCTACTGGTATACAACAGGGAGAACTCATGGGACCTGCACTGTTTTCACTCTGTATATATAAGATCATTAAAAACCTAAAGTCAGCTGCTTAATATCTGGTACTTGGATGATGGTTCAATTGCTGATACCCCCCCCCCCCCCCAAGCTTTTGATGACCTTCAGTCCATCATTTCTGAATTTTTAACAAAATAGGGCTATAGATGAATAGCTCCAAATGTGAGTTGACAATAAATGATGATGATACTTATTCCATTCTTCAAAAATTAAAAAAATTCTCCATGTTAAGATTGTATCTTTGGATGATCTGTCTGTATTGGGCTCTCCCATCACTGAGGAAGCAATCAGATAGGCTATAGACATAGAACATGAAGCCCTAAAACAAATGACATCCTGCTTCCAATTAATTGATCCAGACCAAGCTTTGGTCTTATTAAAAAATTCATTTTCTTTACCTAAACTACAGTACATCTTGAGATCCTCTCCCACCTACAGGGAGATGGCATCTTTGGACCTTTTTGATGACTCTGTGAAAGATATTGTCTCCAAACTAATCAACATTGATTTTTCAAAGGATTCATAGACTCAGGCAACTCTCCCAATTGGGCTGGGTGGCTTAGGAATATAATTGACACAAGACATTGCTCTCCCTGAGTACATATCCTCTCTGATTTATTAACCCTTTACTGCAAGCTGTTCTTTTACCGCTTGAAGCAAAAATGTTGAGATCTGCCTCTTGCTCTCTCCAAACTGAATGGCTCAAAGAGAGGGCAGATCAGGGTGCATGAGCCTGTCTGCTAGCCACAGGGCATCCTGATAGTGGCTGTTGGTTGTCAGCCATCCCAGCCCCATCTTTGGGATCTCAGTTGGATCCAGAAACCCTTAAAGTTGCCATAGCTTTGATGGTGAGTGTGCCAATTTGTGAGCCACATAGATGTAAATGTGATCTGGGGTTGATCCTCTAGGTCTGCACCTCTTGTCCTGTAAGCTGGTTGCTGGAAAGATCCCCAGACACTCTGCCCTCAATGATATAGTATGCCGAACTGTGAAAAGAGCGGGATTGCCAGCTGTTTGAGAGCCAGTTGGACTTGGCCGAGGAGATAGTAAGCATCCAGATGGAATAACAATGTTTCCTTTTAGGAATGGAAAGAGTTTGTTGGGATGTAACCTGTGTCAACATTTATGCAGAGCATATTATTAACAGGTCAGCTGTCTCTGCAGCAACAGCTTCAGAAAATTCCAAAAGGATAAAGTATTTTGCACTGACTGAGAGGTTTCTGTTTGAACCAATAGCCATTGAAACTAGTGGGGTCTTTGGTCCTTCAAGTGCATGAATAATTAAAGAAATAGGTTCTCTTCTCAGGGAGACTACTGGTGACCCTAGGGAGGCTGGATGGTTCAAGTAGAGAGTAATTATTGCTGTTCAGCGGGGCAATGTAATTAGTATATTGAATGGGATCAAAGTTGCTCATGCTTTTCTTAACCATACCCAATCCAGGGATGTGAGGCTTGTGTTTGCGAGTAAACTTCATATTCTTATCTGCCTTTTTCCGGTAGGGAAGTTTTAAACCCAGTTGGGTATTTTTTTTTTTAAAGAGGAGATAATGATGAAGGCCTGTGGCTAGTTCTGAGGTCACTTGTAGGCTGTCATCGAGTGAGATCAACAGAACATCATGAAAAATTACCCAAATTTGACAAATCTAACATAAAAAATAAAACTGATTATTATAACATAACTCAATTTCACGGATAACAAAAGCCACAAAGGACTATCAAAGGTCATCCACATCTATCAAAACCCGCCGACAAAATGGATCCATAGGATTGTATCAGATCATGCATCCACAATATACAATTTAAACCACCCACAGGAATGCATCAAAAACAAAAAGCATCATCATCAAGGCTGGTCAAAATCCAAGTCACCCATAATATACAATAATAAAAAATTGGCTCAAACTTCAGAAAACCTACAGCTTAATTTAGTGTTATAAAAGTATTCAAGGTCTTTTTTAGGCATTCCAGTCAGCATATATGGTTTCGGTTTGGCACGGAAAGTACATATTTTTAAGATACTATACCTTGAAGATGTAAAAGTTGACATTTAAATTTGTGAGCCTTGCTTTCTCTTAATGTGAAAATAAACCATTATTTTCACACACTGGTAACCTTAGCCAAACCCTCGAGCCAAACGGTTAAAGGAGGGCCGGTTTTGAACTTAACACTACAACCCGTTTGACAATCATTCATTAATTATGGCGGCTTGAGATTCTTGTGCATTCAGTTTATTGGACTTTAATACGACTTTTGTTAATTCCTCAGTCAATTTAATAGACTTTTGTATAGATTATGGCCTCATTTGAAAGGTGAAGATTTGCAACGATTGTGGAAAAGAAGCGCAGCTCGATTATAATAGTAAAAGGTAGAGATGTGACATATGTTTCCTTTCGCAAGCAAAAATGGTGAAGTATGATTTGTCGCAAACTATTTTTAAAAATACATTTGTTGACTGTTCACCTCGATATTCTTAGACTTTTGAACTTTGTTAACTTTTAAATTTTCCGGGGGGTTTTTGCATATTTAGTTTTGCTAGGCTTTCAAATTGTACATTAGTTGTTCCTGAGGCGTAAGCTGGGGGGGGGGGGTATAATGACAACCGGGTGCACGGCTCGATAATGGTTGCCAATAAACAAATGCATATACGAATAATCTATAAATAGTAAGTGCATAAAAACAGTTCTAATGGTATTTTTAGGCATTCTATTCATCTATGGTGCTCAGGTTATGTAATAGATAGGCTACTCATACCAAATTGCAGGATTCAATAGTCCCAACAAGAAACCACAAAATGGATGAGCGGTGGTCATCCACACATATAAAATAATATGTCTAATATGAGAATAAGGAGATGATAATGTATATATTAATTTGCATATATGAATTTGTATAGAAACAAAGGAATGAAAATATATGTCAATTTGTGTAAATAGCGAGGTGGCAAACGGTCATTGGAGGTGCGTTCGGGAACACACAAAATACAAAATGCTTTGATTAGTTCTGGAGGGTCGTTGGTAAAAGAATCAATATTAACACGAATCAAGAAAAACAAATTTTGGGCAATTATTGCAGATGAAACCACAAATAGAGCAAAGTATGAACAAATGGCTGTAATAATTAGGTATGTGCTGCCTGATGAGAATAATCACTGGCATTGTTTTGAAGATACTATTTCAATTTTGGATATTTTCACTGAGATCAAGTTTGCAAGTGGTGTTACCAGTATCAATCAGGAAATGGAAGTAAGTTTAACTGAAGGTGGTCAGATCATGTGGTCTCTCACTGGAGCAGTGTATCAGACAAGGATATGATGGTGCCAGTTCTATATCAAGTGAATGTGTAGCAGCTGCAACCTACTTTCAGAGTGAAGCTCCTCAAGCTCATTATTTCCATTGTGCAATGCATTGTCTCAACCTCAGCACTGCAAATACAATCAAAGTACCAGCCATTCAAAATGCACTTGAGACTGTGCGTGACATATCATTTTTCTATTCAAGTACAAAATGTACAGAGCTCTTAAAAGATTGCATTGATAATGCGAATGGCACACAAATCTCTAAGAAACAACTGAAAACTCTTTGCACTACTAGATTCATTGAATGACATACTGCAATTACCTGTATGAGATGTTTACTGTGGTTTGTTGAAGCCTTACTGATCATAAAAACAGCATGGCAGTCAAGGGAGTCAAGAAAGGCAGCAACCATTTTACATAATTCAATTTCTCGATCTGAGTTCATTGTGTCACTTATAATTTTGGAAGAGGTGTGTGTTCTCCTGCTTCCACTAACTAGACAACTGCAAACAGTAGATAATTATCTCATCAATGCAATGTCTGGTGTGGATGATATGTTGGAATCCTTACAAGACCTACGATCACAGGATGTGTTTTCAAAGTTGTTTACTGAAATGACAACAAGATCTGTGTATCAGGCAGTAGCTGGGATCGGAAAGCAGGATGATAATGATGAAACATATTTTGGTATAAATTATTTCTTTCCTAAAATTGATAACGTTATCAGTGATATCAAGCTTTGATTTGGTCCAAGTCAATAAAGAGCAGTCCGGTATGTTATACCTTACTTCATAAACAAAGACCAGAATGAGCAGTGGATAAAGCTGGAAAAAGAAATATCTACATATCGTTACTATTTTACTGATCTACCAAGCACGATCAGAGCTGAATTTGAATTGTGGTGCAGGAAGTGGAAAAGTCTCAAAGCGGAGCATCCAAAATCAGCTGTTGCAGCACTTGATCATTCTTCTTTATTTCCAAACATTGCAGTTATACTACAAATTGTGCCAACTATTCCGATTACAACAGCTGAATCAGAATGTTGCTTTTCCAAATTGGAGCGTACTTTGACTGGAATCAGAGCTTCGATAGTGGAGAAATGCCTGGAATCTCTTATGATGCTACAAATTCACCGATCTGACAGCCCAACTATTGATGCAGTTATTGACCAATTTGCTTTTACTGCAGAATGTAAAAAACTTTTTAGTGTAAATAAGAAAGTCTTATTTACACTATAACAACAAACCTATTCCAACTACTTTTGGACCACCTTGTATATAAAATAATAGTAAAATTATTTTTTCTTGCTTGAAATTTAGCCACCCACTTTTTAAAATCCTGGCTATGCCCCTGGAAGTGCCTAACATTTCAAGAGTGCATCGAGGAAGCAGATATATATGCAGCTAGTCATAATTGCTATACAAAGGAAGGGAAGAAGACTGAATCGCACTCCCCCAAATCAAAGGCCCACAAGGCCAAATTCATCCCCCCATGACAGGGATAAGTTCATCAAAATGATTGGCATATTTAAGACTCAACTTTTTTCCATGCCAGACAAACGTGAGGTCAAACCCTTCTCCTCTAATCCCCCTGCTTCGTCGTTCTCCAGTAGACAAAAGCACTCCTGGGTGGAGAATGGGTGATAGATCTAAATTCTCATGCATGACACAGGGTGCAAGTGCATCGTGATATATGACAGGTTACTTCCACCTGTAGCACCGGATCATGACAAGTTTGCAACAATGCACGATTACCTGGGGTGTGCTAACAGATTCCCCATTATGAAATGGTACATTGAGTGTGACTACTTCATTGGCTGAGCTGAGGTTGTCGCAGTGCCCATCAAGTTCTGTGTTGCTTTAATTGGCCAGAGTCTGTGGGTATCTGCCCCTCCTGTGACTCAACCTGTGACTAGCTGAGTTCAAGCAATAAAAAACTCGGAAGCGATTGATCAGGCCGATTTACACACCTTCAAGTGAGGGCCATACATAGTTACATTTTAACTCTGGTCAATTCACCACTAGATTTCCAGAGGCAGTGCTACTTAAGAAGATTGACAGCATCTCTTGTGCCGAGGCCCTCATCACAATTTTCTCAAGTGTTGGGCTGCCAAAAGAGATATTGTTGGATTGTGGCCTCCAATTTAGGTCCCAATTAATGGAATATGTGGGCAAGTTGCCCATGCTAAAACCGCCATTTATGACCCCGTTCCACCCAGCCGGAAATGGTATGTACAAAAGGTTAAATGGCAGTTTCAAAGCCATTCTGAAGAAATTATATGCCAAGCAGATTTCTTCCAGCAGCTCTCTTTGCATATAGAGAAATTTGGTAAATATGTAGACGAGCGGCCCGGCCGATAAGATGTACTATTTCGTCCGTGTTCCAAAATGTTTCACATTTTTGGAGTACATTTATAGGGGGCGGCTCGTAGGGGGGTAAACACGATGCATGGACCGCACTACGATGATCCTGAGTTTCATTAAATTGGGGGGGGTCTGGGGGCACAGCCCCCCATTATATAATCCTAATTTTTATAATGTTCTGACGTTTACAGAGGTGAATGCAAAATGATTAAAGGCGCTGACATCATGTCAGCGCCTTTAATCATTTTGCAAATTATAATAGGGGTTGGGGGTGGGGTATGATGTCAGAAAACTCAAACGCGCATTAATATTCAGAGACGGGTGAACGATAATATTTACACAAAAGAATTTTTCCCGGCCGGGCCGCTCGTCTACATGTTTACCAGAAATTCCCCATCGCATATTGGATTTCACTGTTTAAATTACTATAGAGAAGAAATGTAAGAGGCCCCTTGAGCATATTGAAAGAATTATATGTGCACCAAAAACTGGATCAGAAAATCCAATCCTCATACTCATATCCGCTTGAGTTATGACAGAGGTTGGAGAAATGCGCTGAAAAAGCAAGCCAAAATACAAATATACACCTGGATAAATATAAAACTTACTTCAGTCAAAAGGCATAAACCACAAGTTCCAATTGAAGTACAAAAGCAATAATCAGCTCACAAACAATTGAAATGGACACGTAGAAGATGCGCTTTATGTAATTCTAAAGCAAACCAAATAAGAACATCCGTGAAATTATGTTAGGTATGTTATGTTATGATCACTATTTCCCAATGCTTGAACCAAGTGAGTCAAAAAATTATCATCAAAGCATTCTAGGACATTATTCTATAAACAATTGAAGGGAAACATGTAGATTGGAGGCTCAGCCTAAAAAGTGGATTTTTGTGTTTATAATTGGTTCACCATGCGTGAGTGATTTGGTTAAATCATTCACTTCTGTAAACTTTAGAACATTATTCTATAAACAATTAGGATTATATACTGGGGGCTGTGCCCCCCAGACCCCCACAATTGATTGAAACTCAAGATAATCGTAGGGGGGTCCCCCCATTGCGTTTACCCCCAAAACGTGAAACATATTGGAACAGGGACGAAATAGTTTACGTCCCATCGTTCGCGCCGCCAATCTACATATTTACCAAGAAGGGTATCTACTTCACATCCTTTCCTTATTTCCCTGATCATTAGCTCATCAATAGGTAAGCTTTAATAGCTGTGGTACATAATATAGTCCACCTCAATAAAAGACAGGTTTTTAATTTTTTTTTTAATATTATTTCATAGAATTTCTTTTAGAATAATTATCAATTATAAAAAAAAGCTGTTGGGGGGGGGGAGAAATAAATTTGCCCCTCTAAAGTTTGTTGTTTTTTTTTATTTCTTGCCCCTCAAAGAGTTAAGAGCGTTCTAATCAATAAAAGTTACAGAAGAAATGTTATTCAGCTCATTAAATTGCATCATAGAAATACCCGTCCCGTTCTGGATGCAATTCTGATGAAATTAATTTTATCGATACTTTGTTACTTTTTCTAAGTTCTGAAAAAAAATTAGATAGTCCGCCATCTTGGAAGCCACGTGTTAATTGGAATCGGACCATATTATATTACAGTAAACCCTCGATATAACGAACTATATGGGGCTGGGGGAGGGGGGTCGTTCGTTAAGCCCTATGGGCGTTAAAAGCAATGGAAATAACGAACCAAGTTCGTTATGGATATGTAATACGTATGTAATTACAAATAAAGTTAAGTGGACTATACAACATAGTATTGATACGAACACTGTAGGAGACATGTGACACACCAACACTATTCAGGCTGGCCGTAACGCTTGCCTGTTAAACCCGATGGAGTTCGGCCAGGAAATTTGATTCGTTATATCCGAAATTGGTTATATCGAGGGTTTACTGTATATATCATTTTAAAGATTTTTTTTCTAAATTAAAATATGATATGGTCATTTTATATTAATCAATTTTAAAGAAAATATGATTGAGTTAAATAGCATTCGCAGGTGAGGCCTATATGTCTGAAGTCAAGAAACGGTATAAAAACTAAAGGCCTAACAACATCTGACAATCACCTTTGAATTCGAATCTAATGCTAGACTTTTCGAATTAGGAATACTACGAGTTTTTTTAAAAATAGCGAGGACACCCCCATAATTAAAAGGGGGTATGGGGGCGAAGCCTCCCATTTCAAAATTACCTAAAAAATGACAATTTTGGGCGGAAATAGCCTAAAGTAGGCGTTGCTATCGTCATCTCAATTTAGCCACAGATTATAAAAGGGAACGGACATTTTGAAGCAAGACCAGGTGATCGAAACGACGAAACAGACACAAATTGCGTCCATGTTACTCATCTATATGAAAGACTTCCACCCGTAATTCATATTGAATTAAAGTGAGCCCCTAAGATTGTTGGGATAAAAGATGTTATGTTTACCATGAGTTTTACATGAAAATCACATGGTCTACTTCCTATTACGATAACTCGTTTGTTTTCATCATGAAGCATTTTGTATTTCCAAAGATTCCCTCCTAAATTTTCTCTCTCTATATATGAAATATTCCCAGCTGAATCTAATTTACAAACTCAGCTGGGTCCCATGTGGGAACTTTCCCTCCGAGTATTGCGAAGTTAGTCACCAATAGTGTAATTCTTCCTTAGCCAACTATCTAGGCTTTTCAGACAAGGGATTGATGCAAATAGTGATTAATAGTTATAATTTAGCTTTAACTCGCCAACGTTATCAATTGGAAATATCGTAATGTAGCAGAGTACTTACAGATATTATGAACTGTTGCATTTACAAACCCATAAAGAATATCCCACCTTTTTAGTCCCATAGACGCGACTCTATAAGTTATTATGTCGGTCAGTAGGTGGTCGGTCGAATGGTAATCATTTTACTTTTCAATGACTTTTTTGGCAATAACTATTGGGGCGATTCTAACAAAATTGAAACCCTTATGTTGTTTTACATTCCCTTTTGAATGGTATAATTGCGAAGGTAATCCCAAGGTTAGTCCGGGAATTATTCAAAGCAAAGATGGACGTAAACACTTTATTCTAATAACGGAATATTACGTTGCAAGTGGCGTGGCACGGGGCGTACTATGCAGGAGACTATTATCAACGCAAGTGCGAGACAAGACTTAGTAGATTTAGGCGGGAGCGTGAACGCGAATGAATTTCTTACTATTCTCTCTCTGCTTGTGTCTGTTAATGCGTTTTAAAGCAGGGGGCGTGGCCTGGAAATTACCTTGGAATGACCTACCTCCGTTGAGGTAGGTAGCTGGCCTGTGCACGATGTGCACATTCATATGATAAACTCTTATTTGTATAATTTTATAGTTGTTTCTGCACTATTTCCTATGGTCAACAGCTGTGTTTACTCGAGCTCCTCCTTAAATATCCGTCTTTAATAATTCTATTTCGAGACAACGTGGGCAGTTTTATTAAACGCAGGTGTTCAACCATTTCTCTCGCTCGCTTACTGATAGGACCAATTCGCGTCATTTTGTGGCGGTATCTTTTGGCCTTTGGGGCTATTGAATCTAGCAATTTTGGTACAGAGGTCTACCTATTGCTTAGTTCGATCACTAAAGTTTCATAGCATTATACTCTTTGAGGCTACTACGACCTTTAAATTTTACCATTGCCTCATCCACAGCAAAAACATCACTAGGATAAGAACATTTTTTTTTAAAGTTACGGATTATCATTACAAGAAATGGTTTTAACTGGTACAGCCTATCATAGTTAGGGGAATTTCTTTCAGGCATAACAGCATTATCATTTAGATGCAAATTTGCTAAGATCCAATCAAATCTTTTTTATTGACATTAAAGTAACACTAAAGGGATCATGCAATTTTGGACCTGTACTCCAATAATCCCTGTAACTTGGCAGGCCCTTGGTTCTCATGAGTAAATTAATATCAAAGCCAGGCAATGGCTTCGTTACTAAGATTAAAATTTAAAATCTAAATGAAGCAGCCATGGTTACATTTTTATAAATTTTCTGAACTTCGCCAATTATAATAATTTTAAAAAGGAACTCTAAACTAAATTTTCCCCCTTTCAAAATATCGCGTTGCTAAAATATAGTTATAGAAGATATATAAAAATAAATTTTCTGAACTTCACCATTTGTAATTCTTTGGGTTTTAAAAAATTCAAAAAATTTCGATACTTATATTTCTGAACTTCATAATTTTGTTTTTACTTCATCATCATCATCATCACTAACTCTATAATTTAAAAAGGGGATTTTTTTGAGTATTTGAATAATAATTTCATCTTAGTTTGGTCATGCTTATGTTTTTTTATCAAAGTTCAGAATAAATATGAGCATCGAAATTTTGTGAAATTTTTAAAACCCAAAGAATTAAACATGGTGAAGTTCAGAAAATTTATTTTTATATATCTTCTATTCTTCTATAACTATATTTTAGCAACGTGATATTTTGAAAGGGGGGAAATTGAGTTTAGAGTTCCTTTTTAAAATTATTATAATTGGCGAAGTTCAGAAAATTTATAAAAATTTAACCATGGCTGCTATTTTTTATATTTTAAATTTTAATCTTAGCAACGAAGTGCAGGGGGAGTGGCGAAGCCCTTGCCTGGTTGATATTATAAAAGAATTATTAGAAATAACTTTGATAAAAAACATAAGTCATAACCAAATAAGATGAAATTATTATTCAAATACTCAACAAATCCCCATCTTAAATTATAGAGTTAGTGATGATAATGATGAAGTGATGAAAAAGTTTTAATTTCTTTGCTAGCAACAGGAATGAATGAATTGCTTAACTCACTGTTGTGAGTACAAATTTGTTTGAAAAACAATATGGTCAACTATTTCTGCTGAAAAAGTTGAAGAATATTGGTACGATGTGTACAGTCTTGTAAATTATTAATTGTATTTGTAACACCCATTGGCTTAGTAAAAGTAATTGCCGGCGTTGTCACAATGTTTTTACTCCAATTTGTCAAAGTTTCTTTTGTTGTAGAACCTTCCCTTCTCTTGTATTTACAAGGGAAAATAAAGGGACATCATCAAATTCAGAAGATGAAGATGAAAGCTCGTCTTCACACTTTTGACTAAAATAGTCAAGATCCCAGACATCACACTTTTCTTCATCCTCTGATGAATCCTCATTTACATTGGATTCCAAATCTGAAGAAATTTCTTCATAATTCAACCTCTCAATAGCATTTGTCGCCTTGTTCTGTCCATCATGAAATAGGATCGAGGGAGGGTTGGGGTTGTCAATTAGAAAATGTAATTGTGATCTAAATATTAAATAGTTGATTTAACTTTAGTTTTCTGTGTGTGAATAAAGAAAACTAAAATTGATGAAACTATAACATTCGATTTTCGAATTTTAGTAGGCCTAAGGCCTTGCATGTTCTACGTTCTTTCACTTTGTATATAATAAACTGTAGGTTTATTATCTATTTTGCATCCTAAAAAAATTACTACTCGCATAATACAGGAACATATAGAAGCTTATTTTTTTTTTTTTTAGAAATGTGCAATAATGCATAAAAAGTAGATTTGCAATTCTAATACATTTTCATCCTCGAATTGTGCAGTGATATAAAATATATACCACCAATTTTTCTCCAAATACAAAATAATAAATTCCTATTCAGGAAAAATATTCCTATAAACGTATTAAATGTACTAAAAATAATAAAAATATATCAAAAAGATCTCACCTTTGTTGCAAAAAAAAGAGAGGTACTTCGTCAGTTTGGGGTTCACACTTGTTTCCGACATGCATCCTGATATATATATATATATATATATATATATATATATATATATATATATATATATATATATATATATATATATATCGAGAGAGAGAGAGAGAGAGAGGTGTCCTAGGCGTTGGGGCACGATGAATGGGATGAGGGTAGTGCCCCGTTAACCCCTTCCCTGGCGCGTAATTATTGACCGTTCCCAGTGACCGTTGACGGGTGCCTCTGGTAGCATCGGTCCGAGGTGACGGCCCTTTGTTCCCAGGTTGGTTGCTAGGTTAATAAAAAGCCTTGGGTCGAGTCTCTTGGTGGGGCGGGATATCCATTGAACGCTGCTCCGAGATCCTGGCCGTTGTGAAGGGAACTAGTAGGAGTTTAGTAAGGGGCGTGCTTCGTTGTTGTTCACCTGGTGACAAATCGATGGCCCCTTCGGGGACCGTCTGTGCTGCTTGGTTGGGAGCCATGGCACGCCGAGGCTTGACGACTCGGTCGGACGAACAGCAGCACATGGAGCGTGCCATCTGGAAGACTCCGAAACGACTCCGATCAATAGGCGGGAGCGACTCACGCGGGGAGAACTCACCAACCCCCCTTTTTATCATTGATTGGTCGCAAAGTATTGAAAGAGAGAAAGTGTTCAGAATGACCGGCAAGAAAGAACCAGGAGCTCTAAAATACACGTGCGCAATATGCCACATAGATAAGTGGTGCGTGGACCTTCCGGAGGGGTGTTTTTCGAAATGCCACCCGGCCAGTTCCTGCACCGACTGTATTTTAAACGGCCAAATCAAGGAGCTAAAGGAAACATGCAGGGTTTCCGAGGAAAGATCCAGGAAGTTGGAGGAAAAAATAAGCAGCCTCGAATTAGAACACGCCGGACTGATTCGCAGGCTAGAGGTCAGAATAGCAGAGCAAACGTCAAGCCCTGTACTAAACACTGCATCTGCAGTATTACCCCCAGAACTAGGTCCGCATGCTACGGATAAACCCCCAAGGAAAAAGAAAAGGAAGGGAAAGAAACAGGAAGAAGAGAAAGTTGAAACAGAAGATAAAGTAAAAGCTGAAAAAGAGAAAGTTGAAGCAGAGGAAGAAAAGATAAAAACAAAGGAAGATAGCGGGGAAAAGATGAATAAGAAAAAGAAGAAGAAAAATAAGATGGAGAAGAAAGAGGGAACCGAGTGTTCGCTTCCGCAAGGAAAGCCTCAAACCTCTGCTGCACGGAAATGTCCGAGGGTTACCCTTGTGGGCGATTCCCAAGCACAAGGTTTGCAGCCCCTGCTAGCGGCCCGCCTTCGCACTAGTGTGGAGGTATGCTGCCAGCCAGGACGGGGAAACCACGACATCAGGGTAGAGGCTGAGAAATCTCAGATCTCCGAGAATTCAGTCGTTGCCCTGATGGTGAGTGGGAATGACCTCTACCTCCGAGGAGGCAAAGTAGGCCCCAGCGAGAAAATTCTCAACACGGTCATGGGAGCCGTGGACGACTGCGGATTGAGAACTCGCAAACGGGTCGTTGTAGGGATGCTCCCAAGAAGAGGTCCTAGCCGGACAGCTCACTCAAGGAACGTGACCCTGAACCAGCGCCTGTCCGACCTCTGTACGGCGGAAGGGGTCTTCTTTCTGGACCCTTACCGCACCTTTTACGGTCGAAACGACCTTTACCAAAGGGACGGAGTGCACCTTTCATTCAAGGGAAAGGCTGTACTCTGTAACTTAATCCAGGATGTCGTAGAGCGGACGCAGAGGAGCGTCCGACCCAGAGTGAAGGCGGACATAAGACAGTATGCCCGTGTCACTCCTGGAACGACGTTCTTAGATGTGGCAAAGAGGGGTACTACCACACAAAAGAAGCCGGGAAACGGAAGAGCGTAGGGAGTCATACACTGGGGGACTCCCTAAAAGTTCTTCTGTTCAACGCGAGGTCAATCAGGAATAAGTTTCTTGAGCTCCGTGGCCTCGTAGCAACAGAGGAACCTGAGATGGTGGCCATAACGGAGACGTGGATTAAAACCCCAAGCCGAGATTTTGAAGGTGAATTCACGATTCCCGGTTACCAGCTCTTCCAGAAAGATAGGCCAAACAGAGAGGGTGGCGGTGTGATGTTGTATGTCAAGGATACTCTCAACTCGACGGATTGCAACATCGTATCCGACCATGAACTACTAGGTGTTGACCTAGAGATAGGTCCTGCCAAATACAGGACCCTGGTGCTTAATAGACCTCCTGCCCAACTCGTTGAAAAGGACAGAGATCTGTACCAGCTACTAGGAGAACTTGTCGAAGACAGAGTGTGTATCGTCATGGGTGAGTTCAACACACAAGTTGACTGGGAAACCAGAGAACCCTGTGGCGAGAACGCACTACTCCTGGAGTTCACGAACAACGAGTTCCTCACTCAATGGGTGAGAAAGCCAACGAGAGGAGACAATATCCTCGACTTGGTTTTCACCTCTGAGGATGACATCGTTGAGGACCTCTCTGTTGGCGAAGAGATCGGTGGCAGTGACCACCGACTAATTAGATTTGTAGTCAAAGTCCCCAAGGCAGAGCCTTCAACTAGTAAATCAAGGAAACTCGATTTGAGAAGAGCAGACTTTGCAGGTTTACGCGCGGGACTGACTGACGCGAAGCTAGAAGAGTGCGAGGCTGTTGAAGACTCTCGGAACAGTTTCAAAACCACATTCATGAGTCTTCAATCGCGTTTCATCCCTCTGAAATGCCCCCGTCGGTCCTCTGTTCACCCAAAGTGGTTTAATCGATAAATCGGGCAACTGCTTAGGGAGAGGAGAAATGTGTACCGGCAATCGAAGATCTCGGGTGACTTTGACAAATACCGGAGGCTAGCCAGGAGAGTGAAGTCCAGCATAAGGGCGGCTAAGCGGTCTGAGGAACTCCGAGTGGCGAGACTCTGTAAAGAGAATCCCAAGGAGTTTTTTTGGATATGTGAACAGCCGTAAACCAATCCGTCGAACGATTGGCCCTTTGAGGAATCAGGAGGGGACATTAAAGCATTCAGATGCAGAAAATGCAAACCTCCTCAACGACTACTTCTCTTCAGTGTTTACTGAAGAGTGTGGTCCCATTCCCCAGCTGACGGAATCATACTCGGGGGAAAAGCTGGAGGCAATGGACTTCACCGAAGGAGAAATAAAGAAAAAAATCGCTGACCTAAAGACGAATAAGTCCCTTGGACCGGACGGGTTTCTATCCAAGGTGTTGAAGGAAGTGTGCGATGAAGTATCACGACATCTGTGCGCTATCTTTAACATGTCAATCCGGACCAAATGCGTTCCTAGAGACTAGCGTGAGGCGGAGGTGACTCCAATCTTCAAGAAAGGAGACCGTAACCAACCGTCGAACTACCGACCTATCAGTCTGACTTCGATAGTCGGTAAACTCATGGAAAGCATCATGGTGGACAAAGTGACGTCGTATTTAGAGTCAAACATGCTACTGAGGAGTTCCCAGCACGGCTTCCGAAGGCAACGGTCATGCCTGACGAACCTTGTAGAATTCTTCCACTTCGTTTTCAGTGAGCACGATCGGGACAAGGCGGTGGATGTGGTCTACTTAGACTTTCAGAAAGCCTTTGATAAGGTACCACACCGCCGCCTTCTCCGGAAAGTGCGAGCGCTTGGCATAGACGGAAAGGTAGCCGGCTGGATCGAGAACTGGCTAAGTGGCAGATGGCAACGGGTGGTGGTGAATGGACAGTCTTCTGAGTGGGTGCCCGTTACTAGCGGGGTGCCTCAAGGTTCTGTCCTGGGACCACTACTATTCATCATCTACGTCAACGACATGGACGGTGACATGGTTGCGAAGATTTCCAAATTTGCCGACGATACCAAGCTTGGTAGGAACGTTGCAAAGGATGGAAATACTGCCCACCTGCAGGAAGATCTTGGGAAGATTGGGGAGTGGTCGGACACGTGGCAAATGCCTTTTAACGTGGGGAAATGCAAAGTGATGCATATCGGCCACAGAAACCCCCAATCTCAGTATATCCTTAAGGGCACTGCTATTGAATCCACCGACACCGAGAAGGACTTTGGTGAAACAATCACTAGTACCTCAAGTTCTCGAAACAGTGCATTGAGGCGGAGAAAAAGGCCCAAAGGATGCTAGGCTATATTAAGCGCCAGTTTGGTTATCGGAACCAGGAGATTGTACTGTGCCTGTACAACTCACTTGTCCGACCGCATCTGGAGTATGCCGTACAATTTTGGAGTCCTTCATTGCGAAAGGACATCGCGAGATTGGAACGCGTACAAGCCAGGGCAACCAAGCTGATTCCCTCTATCCGACATAAAAGTTATGAGGATAGACTAAGGGAGTTAGATCTGTTCTCGCTGGAAACCCGTAGACTGCGTGGTCAGCTCATCGAAGTCTTCAAAATACTTCGAGGGTTCGACAATGTTGACTACCGGGATATTTTCACACTGAGTGAGAACAGAACGCGCAATCACGGCTTCAAACTTGAACTGAAGCGTTACAACCGCAATCTGTGTGGAAACTTTTTCACCTACAGTATCTGCGGTAAGTGGAACGCACTTCCAGTGGAAGTTGTCAACAGTGAATCTGTTGACCAGTTCAAGTCAAGACTAGACAAAGTCTTGAAAAGTGGCCGTTTAGGGACGCAAAACAATTGAGCAGCCATGTGCCCGCTCGATTGCTAGTCCAAAGGTACCCTCTTTGAATGGACCGTAAGGTCTCCTAGGGTACTTACTTTCCTTGTTACTCCTTGTTACACTCTCTCTCTCTCTCTCTCTCTCTCTCTCTCTCTCTCTCTCTCTCTCTCTCTCTGTAGCGAATGATGCTAGAAATGGCACGTTTTCCCCCAAATAATTGCCAAACGCTTTTACATCTTAATTGACTTCTAGGCATGGTGGTACAGTTTTTGAGCTAGTGCACAGGAAGAAGTTGGCCTTTTATTAGGTGGTATGATTTTTGACTGCCTATTAAACGAATGTATTTAGGTGGTGCAAATTTCAATTTACCAATTTGTAGGAAAGAAGAGTAGGAATCAATATTTTGAGCTTTATAGTCAAGAACACTTGAGTTTGTTTATTAATTTTAGTATAATTAACTCAATTTATCATCCTTGTCAAGTCGATTGCATTGTTCTAATAATTATGGTTTTAAGTATCTACATTGAATTGGGCTCTTTTTTGTTTAGGGGACATAAAGCCAAAATGGCTGATGACGTCACGAGCCAGAAAGGTCGACTGTCAACTGTGACTCCATAATAATATTCTGCGAAGCTGCTTCGCTTGGACTTGGTTCAGCCAATTTATAAAGACATAAGAAACTTCTATCCTTTAAAATAATAAATTTTTGCTGCTACTTTACTTTTCATTTTCACTAAATCAAGTTCAATCGGTCCATTACATTTATTTTTAGGTTAAGGTTAGGTTAGGTTATATAACCAAAGAAGTATCAAAATCGAGAGTTTTGTATTTATAAGAAAAACGCGGTTTTTAAGCTATTCGTTCCCCCTCGTGGATTACATGGCTGTCTCACAGGCAGCAGCCACCCTGGTGACGTCACCCTCCATTTTTGGTTCCTGTCCCCTAAAAAAAAAGAAGTGCCTTTAATTGAGTAAATATCACGACCCTATAACCCATTTACATTGTAATTTATTTCGGCCAGTTAAGATAATTTGCATGAAGAATCATTATACTTTAGTTAATAATTGCATACATTTCACTAGATCTGCTCTACTTTATTATTCTTGAAAAAAATCATTGATCATCATCATCATCATCATTAGAATTTAAAAAGGGGATTTTTTAAAGTATTTGAATAATAATTTCATCTTAGTTTGGTTATGACTTATGTTTTTTATCAAAGTTATTTGTAATAATTCTTTTATAATATCAAAAAACAAAATGGTGAAGTTCAGAAATAAATATAAGTATCAAAATTTTGTGAATTTTTGAAAACCCAAAGAATTACAAATGGTGAAGTTCATAAAATTTATTTTTATATATCTTCTTCTATAACTATATTTTAGCAACGTGATTTTTTGAAAGGGAGGAAATAGTTTAGAGATCCGTTTTAGAATTATTATAATTGGCAAAGTTCAGAAAATTTATAAAAATTTAACAATTGCTGCTTCTTTTAGATTTTAAATTTTAATCTTAGTAGCGAAGCCATTGGCTGGTTTTAAATATATTTTTCTCGTGTTTCTTATATTTGCTTGTTAAAGTCATTTTTTTCTAACGCGGAATTGATTTATCGATTATCTAGGTTGGATAGACAATCACAGCTTGACACACTAACCAAATGTACCCAATACACCAAACTAACAAGCCTCAATAGGCGAGGAAAATGGAAGCGCATGTATGATATAAAGATCTAGTCATCAGGCTGAGCCTCGCAGTGATGAACATGCCGCTCTCTACTCCGCCCAACTAAAGCTGACGAAATGGCGCTCCCGACCTCCTCAGAGACTGCGGGTGGAGTAGAGGAAAGATAACCCCAAATCCTAGTCTCCAGTTTACACATAAGCCAGGATCATTTCCTGAAAACAGAGACGTGAAGGGGTATACCTCAGATTAATGCCTTCCTAGATAAGCCAGTAACCAACAGCAAAACACTACGCTCCCAAGCGATAATTTAGTGCTAAGGGCCCCTAGTTTCACCACCGTCCCAAAGCATTCGGCTGTCCCTAGTGAGGGTAAACAATGCTTAGGCGGGCTAACTTGCGAGGGTAATAAACAGAGGTATGGTAAACTTCATGGCTCGATGGTCTACAAGTTTTGGGATGAAGCGCTGAGCGTGTGGTCCCCCCCCATCCCCCTAGATTTAAAGCCAATAACAACAATGGCTTATCACGCAGACTTCTTAAGGAGATATATTTAAAGAAAGGCAGAAGATCCTCCTGCAGATAATCAACTATAGGTACCTCATGCAACAAGGTTGACAATGCTACACACATCCCTTTGCGGATAAATAATAAAGAGGTAGAAAGACAAAAGGGGCATAAAAATGCAGGCATACTAAATTCCACCACCTTGACAGGCGCGAAGAGAGACGAACCAACCTCTCCTATTCCCAAGGGTAAATTAACAAAAGCTCGAATGCGACTAGCCTGCAGAATTGTCTCCTGCTCATGAAAATAGTTGAGTAGAAGCTTATAAGTGTAAAATAGAAATGTCTAGAATGAATAGATCCCAGATTGTCTCAATCTAGTTTGACACTAGTGGGGGTACAGGGGGCGGGTGTAGCCCTGGGATCGAAGGTCGTGAAGCCGCGATAGCTTGAAATATAGGAGCAGGGCATGGGCGATATCTGTAATTCGCGGCGCCGAAGTGGAAACGGCTGAAATAACTAGATACAGAATTGTCCTAGAGGGATGGTTATGGTCAGCAATGGTAGGCCAGATGTTTGCATGCGGGGTGTCGTAGAATGGACTCTCGACGATATACCATATATAACTATTCGTTGAGGGAACTTCCTTAATTATCTTTAGAGTGCGTGGGATGTCTGGCGGGCCGATATTATGTATCTTCGATATGCTTAAGAAGTGGAACAGAGCTCAAGGATAATAATATTGCTATCATTAATAAAATAGAGTTTTAATAATAATAACTATCAACAATACACAAAACGGAAAATATTGACATAAACAGAGAATGGAAAGGGTCGTGGGGGCTCGGGCTAATCCGAGGATTAAAGGATTTAAAAAGGTAAAAAAAAATATAGAGTTAAAGAGATGGGATGGTTCGCTAAACCATTTAAAGCACAAGATAAAATTGACAAAAGGGTTAAATACTCAAAGGTAACGTTCGGCTTACGTAATTTTACACTAGTGGTGCAGTGGAAGGCGACGTGAAGGAATTTTCGGTCCGCTGGCGAGTTCCAGCCGAAGGGGGGGAATAAAAGGATCCTGACGTGGCGTCTTGGGAATGAGAACCGTTTCTCGACGAACGGCTTGAAGAACAATGGCTGTTCTACGTTGTTCTCTTCTGAACAACAGGGGGGGTGAGAACCGTCTCTTGTCTACGGGCTCAAGAACAATGGCTGTTCTAATGTTGTTCTCTTCTGAACAACAGGGGGGGGAGAACCGTCTCTTGTCTACGGGCTCAAGAACAATGGCTGTTCTAATGTTGTTCTCTTCTAAACAACAAGGGGGAAGGGTGAGAACCGTTTCTTGGCGAACGGGCTCAAAACGAACAATGGCTGTTCTAACGTTGTTCTCTTTCTGAACAACGAGGGGGAAACCTTGAGGACTTGGCGTCACGAAAGGCTCGAACCTTGGCACTCAAGGGATATTGTCCTCCTTCTGGACAAGTGATGGTGAATCTCGAGGTCGAGGTCCCTTGGCGCACAAAGTGAGAGAGGGTCGTGGTGATGTTTCGCGACGAAAATCTGGATCTCCAATCTGATCTTAGTGGTAAAGTTTCCATCTAAATAGTCGAGACACTCCCTTGGCGTGGGGGACAATGGAGTGGGAGCTTCGAGGGAATGCACAGCCGAGCCTGGGAACAATGCCTTATCCGCCCATAAGCCTAACTCAATCTGGCGAGGTCGGCGTATGGGGGAGAGCGGGGGGACGATAACCTCCTTGTTTAAACATTGACATCCGGTGGCTGCGATAAGGCGCCAAGCTTCGAAGCGAAGATGCACGTGGGAGCATCGTGGTTTTAAATAATATGTGATAGGGGTTGAAACTAACGCTGCCTCAACCCGTTCTATCACACGGGGGATTAGCGAATGCTAGAGTAAGAAGCTCTTAAAGGGCTAGATAGTGAACACTCTCGAGAGTGCGCCTATCGACCACTAACAAAGGCGGCATGCATAAACTCCAAGCTTAGAAAACGCTGGGTACTTTCCATGGCAGCGCTGGGTTGTGTCTGCAACAGTTGAAGCAACGACGATCAGATGGGGGATAGCTGCCATCAATCCTAGTTTATATGCTCGCATTAGATGCATTAAAAGCAAATGGCTAATTTGTACGTCCATGTCCCCAATGACCGGTCCTACAGAATCACTATAATGAGGGCAGAAGATTGAATTAACATCTTTAAAAGTTCACTTTCCTATGTTGTTACATTCAGCAATATTCACTTAGTGTTATTGGTCGGGTGTGTCGTGGTAGGACATTATATTATATCAATACCATATTATATCTATGGGGAAAGGGACTAATAACTTAAAGGCGAACCGACAAGGGGGAGCGCCACGAGTTTCGATACGCGGAGCAGCGAGAAAAGAGTGCAAAACGAGGTCAGGTAAAATTTGGGCAATGGCAAAGCTCAAGGTTATTTAGAGGCATTACAAAAATATAATTTTATTTACATAAAATAAGAGAATCAATAGGCAAAATTAAATTGGTAAATGAGGGGGAAATTGCAGAGTTATGCATCAGACTCTGAAGTTAGAAATTAATGTGTTACAGAAGGAGACTATTCCAATGGGGAGGATTAACTCAAATGTGTTGCTGAAGGGGCAGAGGGATTGGCTTACGGAGGATTCCGGGTGAGACGTCAGGGTAAGGTTTCACGGATGTCTTCTGCAGGCGATAAACTTGAGGGCGAGGGCGCTCGGAGCGGGAAGTTGACGTGATGACGGTTCTTCAAAAGGGAGGGGGGGGGAGCGGTAACGTCCGGTCCAGGGGAGAGTATTTCGGCCACCCGAAGACAAGGAAGGAACGAGGAGGGCTTCGACAGGAGTTGATGAGTGGAGTCGGAAAAATCGCTCGGTGGCGATCGTCAAATGGAATTACTTCACTGGCTGGGCTAATTCCAACACACAAAAAGTTCAGCCGTCACTTTGCTTCGTTGTTAGCACCTGACTTGGTACTAGAGAATGCTTCTTGGATCCTGGCGAGACTCGTCAACTCTGTCTCTCCCACATGGAAGACGAGCCCTATATATCCGAGGCTCCCCCCGCAAGGGTGGGGAAAACAGCGCTACTCTCGAATGGCCTCGAATCTTCACGCCCAGGCGATTCTATCCCGCGAACAGGTGGCCCGAGGCTACCGCTTGTAGATGTGGGGGAAGGGGAGCTTACCAATTTAAGCCTAACCAAATTCTAGAATTTTCTTTAGCGCATGGAAGTCACCTCCATGCTGGAAAAGAAATTCCATGTGGAATTCCCCCACAGGGTGTAATGACCTTCATTCACATACGTAAAGCAGGAACTGCAGCTTAACACGGATCGGAACCCTAAGTACCATGACAATTAACCAGAGCGGCGCCTATCCACACTCCGCTTCTCTCATTGCTCTGTAACTGATTTAATTGATCACCTTCGTTGTGAAACAAATGGGTCTCGGTGTCGATGAGTCCGATCTTGCGATTTGCCAGTCATATCTAAGTTAGGTATTTTGGTACCAAGGGGTAATCTAATACCCCATTTATGTATGGTCTTAGGAAGATTTTGCTTGTTATGGCGAGATATTTGTGTACTTTCATAACTTGCAAATAAAGCCTAATCAAAATTTAAAAGGCAAATAAAAAGAAAATAAAAGAATCGAACTTCCGTCACTTTTAAAATTTTATTTATATTAATACTTTTTAATTATAGATGAAAGTGAAGGTAATTGATTTGCATTGCCCATTTTATCCGTTCCATTAGTGATAACTACAGGGTGTTTCAGAAATTTCCGTTCCGTATATCTACAGGGGGCATAACTGCCCCCCCCCCCGCCTCAGTTTCTATGGGTGTATTATGTAAATACTTACAATTTTATGGAGTTTTTTATTGTTGAGCTTCCAGTTTTTCGCATTATGGTTGTAAACACAGGTCTAATGTAGTACATTTTAAATAAAGTATTGTAGAGATTAGTTAATAGCATTTTTATGAATCGTTTCTTGAAGACTTTAAATTGTGGTCATTTTTGACGATACGGTGTCATAGTAAATTAGGAAATGGTGGTCACATTGTCATTTGAATGCCAAAATTTATCAATTAAATTCTCCCTTTTAATAGCATCAAAAGTAACATAGCAATGGGTCACATGCGATATCAATACATTGGACCTTCCAAAACTAGAACCAAGGACAACTGTCACACTCAGAAGTTTTTCAAGCAAACGCAAAAATCCTGTTAAATTTTATTCATCGAGTTCTTCTCCATCTGAAAAGGTTTCATCCCCCCCCCCTCCATATGGTTTCGAAGGTGTCTTTTTAAATTACATGACCTATTAAACCTTTTCGCACAGTGAGTGCAGAGGTAGGGCTTTTCTCCCGTATGTATTCGAAGGTGTTTTTTTAAACTAATTTCCTGATTAAACCTTTTCGCACAGAGAGTGCAGAGGTAGGGCTTTTCTCCCGTATGTATTCGAAGGTGAGTTTTTAAATTACATGACCTATTAAACCTTTTCCCACAGTGAGTACAGGGGTAGGGCTTTTCTCCCGTATGTATTCGAAGGTGTTTTTTTAAATGAATTGACTGATTAAACCTTTTCGCACAGTGAGTGCAGAGGTAGGGCTTTTCTCCCGTATGTATTCGAAGGTGTTTTTTTAAATGAATTGACTGATTAAACCTTTTCGCACAGTGAGTGCAGAGGTAGGGCTTTTCTCCCGTATGTATTCGAAGGTGTTTTTTTAAACTAATTTCCTGATTAAACCTTTTCGCACAGTGAGTGCAGAGGTAGGGCTTTTCTCCCGTATGTATTCGAAGGTGTTTTTTTAAACTAATTTCCTGATTAAACCTTTTCGCACAGTGAGTGCAGGGGTAGGGCTTTTCTCCCGTATGTATTCGAAGGTGAGTTTTTAAATTACATGACATATTAAACCTTTTCCCACAGTGAGTGCAGGGGTAGGGCTTTTCTCCCGTATGTATTCGAAAGTGTTTTTTTAAATCATTTGAATTATTAAACCTTTTCCCACAGCAAGTGCACCTGTGGGACTTCTCCCCTGGGGGACTTCGAATATGGATATTTGACGATAGGGCCTCTGTATGCTCCCCCTCAGCTTCTTTATGGGGAGAGGCCTTTTGTTTGCAATCCTCAGTGTCGCCCTTGAAATCAGTCGCATCCCGCGCTCGAGTGCAACCAGGAGGTTGGTGTGAGTTGTGATTTTGGTCGAGGGCGTAAAGAAGGGCATAAGCAGGTTTGGGGTGAGCTCCAGCGTCTTCAGTACGGGATTCCTTTTGGGGTGGGGGGACTGCTTTCAGTAGGCTATTTTGGCTGCAAAAAGAATTTTTCGTAACCGTTGGAATACCTGTAAAAATGGACATCATCATCATCATAATACTAATAATAAAAATAATGATAGTAACAATGATAAAACAATAAGGCTAATGAGGGTATAATATTAGGTTGGAAACTAATTTCCCGCACCTTTTTTTTAAGTTTATTTATTTAGAGATTTCTACAGGGTGTGCAAATAGTTGTGTAGTGGCTAGTCTTTCCTAGGCCTAGCTTGAAAGTGCACAGTAACCTAGAACCTAGGTAGGCTTTGGTCACTATGCACTTTCAAGCGAGGCCTATATGATATCAAAAGTTTCAAAATTTACCCAGCAAATGACTTTCTCGTGAACAGCAAAGTACTTTTTCTGTATGTTTACAAATGCGGCTGAAACGCTGCCCAATCGCAACTTATCAACCAAGCAGTTGGAGAGACACTAGGGGGGGAAGCATTCCTTATTTGTTTGTTTATTTATTTATCCATTTTATGCTTCATCTCGATTTTCTCTTTATATTCGAATCTATTTATTTTTTCTGAATTTCCTTTATCTTTAAGTTGGCCCTTCAAAAATTTTCTTCTATTTGACTTAGGTATTCTTGTTGGCTGGGTTAGTTCTTGAACTTCGAATTCTTTCTTGATGCATCTTCATTTTTATTCCATTTATCTTGTGTTGATGATTCCTTCTTGATTCTTGATGATTTGATGAGTTGGCCCTTGAAGTCGTTTTACATCCGTTTTTTTCTTTCTTGAGGCAATCCATTTTATCTTGAGTCTAGTTGAGTTGTCCTTAAAGCGTTTTCCTTGATGTCCGTTTTCTTCAAAAAAGGTGTGGACTTTGAGTTTCGAACGCGGTACCTTGAGATTTAAACGCCTATGCTCTTAGCCATTACGCTACGGCTGAGTCCGTATTTAGTTGGTAAATTAATGGGCTATTTATATTATTGCTTTGGAAGGATTTTTTTCTCTGATACATCTTCGCACCCTTACAACACAATAAGTCGTCCCACAGCCAACGATTGGTTTAATAATTTAGAGCGGGGCCAATTCTATTTCCAAGATCAGCCAAGAAGTGGTATACTTTTATAGCGTACGAGAAGTGCAGGCGAGCGGCTTAAAAGCTTTGTTTGAATGAGTCTTTTTTTCGAGACTCAGGATCGCCGAGTGGATTCGTCGCTAACAGTGGTCCAGCGACGCGGGAAGCTGTTCGCAACTCGCCTACACTATTATTTTTTCTTTGCGACTTTTCCTACTCCCCTCTATCTACACCTTCACTTATTAAGAATGACCGTTGTGCGTCTATGTCAGGGCTGATCAACATCTGACATCAAGCGAGCTGGCTAAAAAGTTTAGCGTCAGCCATACAGTCATTTTGCATCGCTTAGAGGAAATGGGTAAAGTCAACCAACTGGACATATGGATACCAAGTAAACTGACCGACCTCGACCGTCAGCGCCGCCGCAGAGACGCCTACATGACACTACTGTCTAAGAAATGTCGTTTTGATTGGCTAAACGAAGTGGTTACTGCAGATGAGAAATGGTATCTACACTCAAATAGGACACGCAAAAGAAGCTGGACAGACAAAAGTTCACCTGCACAACTTCAGGCAAAGGCCCACCGACATCAAATGAAGCTTATGGTTTGTCTGGTGGGATGCGAAGGAAGTGCTTTACTGGGAAATGTTAGAACGTATTCAGTTTATCGACGCTCATTTATGCAGTCAGCAACAGCATCAGGTGCAAGATACAATTGTGCAAAAACAACCAGTATTGACTGATGTCATATTTCTTGGTGATAACGCCCAACCACACGTTACAAGTCATACGCGTGAAAAACTCCTGGAGTTGGGCTGTGAAGTTCTCCCTCACTCACCGTACTCGCCAGACCTGGCGCCAACAGACTACCATCTATTCCAGTCACTTCAGAAATTCTTGAATGGCAAAACGTTCGCAGATGATGACGAACTGAAAACTGCAGGTATCGAATAATATAGGCGGAGAGATTCAGAGATCGAATATGAACTATATTGTCAGAGAAGAATGCTGAGAATTCACCAGACATGAGAGGAAGAGACTGGGTGTCTGTGAATAAAGAGAAGCGAGCAATCATCAGCAAGTACGGAGCCATTTCCACATTTTCACTCGACTATTCAACATTCCGCTTTCTCTTTTCAGCTCTAGCACACCAAAATGCATCTCTTGCATGTGCTACTCATTATTACTTCTTTAAATTATTTCTACATTTGCTCTATACACGAGTTAAATTACTTAATCTTATTCAAACAATTTGCATCTACTTCCCGCTCTCTTTCTGATTCAACACTTTTTTTACTTTTGATTTTCTTATTTATACCCTACTCGCGTTATTTCATCCACACACAATTTTACTTTACACAGTATAACCTTGGTTAGATAGTCTTATATTCATACTTTCAGTTTTCACATCCCACAGTAACAGATCAATCATACTCTTTCAATCACCCTCCTTTCTTTGCCCAAGTCATGTGTAATAACGGTAATATTTGTAATAAAACACCGTGTTCGCCAATTCCTTCAGCACAGAAACCCACCACATTCTCCTTACGTTTTTATCTAATTCCAGCCTAAATTTCGGTTGATCCGATCTCTCATTTTATCACCTATTCGCCAATGCATATTAGATTCTAAATTCTATCTGTTCCAGATCATTCCAGATCGACGTATTGAAAATGAACAGTTTAGTATTGGGCGGAAGAGAGGATAGTGGATCAAAACAATTTTTTTTTTTAAATGATTCCGACCTTTATTGTTACCCCCATCAAAACAACGATAACACTTTTTCCCCTTCAGGTACACCGCAAAGGATATGGAAGGGACGGACACACCAGGCTGTTGTTAAGGGTGAACCGGAGAGGGTACTAAACCGTACACTTGGACAAATCAATGCTTTTAACAGTTTGCACTTCTTTGAATATCTCCGCACGAATGATTCGGTAACCATTCACGAGACTATAAAGCGACTCCCAATCTTCCCTTGGCTATAGAGTCTCTTACCTTCGTGCCCGTCAAGGGAGTAGCCCAGTTCCTTCCCGTAATCGTCGCCGTACCACACCATCAGTTCCGTGCCTCTGCAATTGTAGACTAATACTGACGCTGTATGGTAGGTTTCCCCATAAGAAGCCCCTCTCGTGATTGCCCACATGCCTTTTTGCTTCAATTTGTGAAGGTAGTGCTTATTATTTAAGGCTTAAAACTCTTTAAGAAAGTTGGCGAAGAGAGATACTAAGAAAGAGCAGGGAACAAAAACGGGGATTAGAATATTATACAAACTCATGAACCACATATCGCTAGAACGCATCAAAGTCCCCCCATAAGCATATTATTAAGAATTCGAACCCTTTTGCTAGGTTTTGACAGAATTTGTGAAAAACCTATCTTTGTCCTGCTATCATACCTCCTCTCTCTCACAACTAGGTTTTACGACCATACAGAAAATTTCCTCTTTACTGTGTGTTGATATCGCTAGCTGTCTAAGAAAGTTACTTGTAAAGGTAGCGACTCATTATAGGGTATCAAGGTACCGCAGTGCGTAACATGGTACCTGTTAACTTCAGTGATCGTCTTGTAGTATATATCTCCTTTGAACTGGAAGGCGACTAGGTTGGTCTCAGGGTATGTGCGGGAGCAGTTCACGAAACGGAGCCAATTACTGATGGAAGAGTCCATGGCATCGATACACTTAGCGGGATAAGACTTGTCCCGAATCTGTCGTAAAATGTATTAGTCAATGGCCTTTGTAAATGTTTGAAAGACATTTAAGAGCGAAAATCCCTTGTGATGCTTCGCCCACTAGACCCCATGCTCTTAGCCCAAAGGAAATCGGCTGCTACTAACCTTCCAACCGTACCCAGACTCCTTTCCTTTAGGGACATGATTAATGACCCGACCCTCGTAGGGTCCAAACAGAAGCCCACGAGGAAGGTAAGCATCGGTCCAGACACCGTTTCCAGCCCCGGTCACTTTTGACATGCATATAGAGAGTGGCCAAGGTGTCGATGTCTTCCCGCGGTTTTGATCACTACCGTCTCGCGGTCTCTGTTGATACAAAAGAAACTCATGATACACACATAGGAGCGACAGAATCATTTTAGACACGCTGATATCGTGTTGGAACCACGTTTCGCATATAATTAAGGGGCCGTGTTTCCCGCTCGGTCTTCTCTTTCGGTTCTCCCATTAACCTCCATCCAATGCATCAAATGGATCGCCCTACCCTGGAGCGATCGAAATAAGAGAGGCAGTCGAAGAACAAAAAGAGACAATCTCATATTGAATCGAAAACTTCAGTCAGGGTCATTCATACCTCGGTGTTTCGGAGAAGCAAAAGAGGATGCAAGGGACAACCCCCCTCGAAGTCCTGGTTGCATTCGTCGCAATCTGGAATACGAGAGGGAGTGGTCAGTTCCACTTCGAAACAATGGACCAGAGAGTTCATTGTTCACGCCTCGAATGGGCTCTCATTTATCGCGAAATCTGAATGAGTTCATTGCTCACCCCTCGAATGGGCTCTCGTTTATCGCGAAACCGAATGAGTTCATTGCTCACCCCTCGAATGGGCTCTAGTTTATCCCGAAATCCGAGTGACCCAACTATAGCAATGCCCTCTGGGCATTCCTATAATAAAAACCTCCTGGGAAACTTAAATATATATATACATCAATTATTATATAAAATTCATATCATGCAATTATTTTATTTTTTTCAATTAAATCGTTCAATTACTTTACTTAATCTTTGTAAATTAAATCATATTTTATGTACAACTTAATAATTAATTAATTCATTTATCTTACTTGTCAATTCATTTAACGTACTACTGTTTCAAACATCATCTCTTAAAATTTCACACACAAACAAACAAACACACGCTTTCAGCTCGACCAAATAGCACACTATTCTTACCCATTCGACTCTCGACATTCTCCCTATAAAGGTCGGTAATCATTCCTTCTACAATTAGTCATTTACCTCCAAACAAATCATACTTAATTAATTCCACATCCTCACAATTCTCTGTAAACGACCATACGAGAGTAGGTCCTTATTCTATTTACTTCTCATATTGCAGCCCCAATTCAGTCCATCATAGTCACCATATCATTTCATATTTATTTCACGTACTTCATTTCTCTTAACATTTTGTTACTGTAAATCATATTTTACCATATCTTACATTGTATACCTAATCCAACTTATCTCATTGTACATTCGTTGATTCTGTGAATATATTTATATTTGTTTAATTGTTTTTCTTAAAACCCAGTTCATTATTTCAAAATTTATTTCGCTTTCGTCTTAGGCCTAAAAACTAGCAGGCGAAAACTTCGACCAAACAAATTTATGGTTATGGTTTTCGAAACGCTATTTAGGCTGATTTATTAACAGAAAATAAATCCCATGAAAAACCATATACTATACAACCAAGGAACGAATCTTTCCTTCGGGGAGGCAACTCACAAATGAATTCGTCATCCCTGATGTAAGCTTCCTCGAGGTAGTTCTTTCGGGTAATGCTCCTCTTCGGATATCGCCTCTGTCCCGGCTGAGGGGAAGACCCTGGGGCAGAAATGCAGAGTGGTTTCACCGATGATGGAGCGAACGAACTCACCTGGGCAAGAAAATATCGAGTAAAAAAAAAGAAAAAGAGACGAGTATCCCGGAAAAATAAAGCTGGTGACGTTACTTAGGAGGTCAATGTGTGAGGAGTGGTTCTTACCTTTTAGTTCTTGTACACTTTGTTCCTTAAGACTAAATACCCTGGACGAAGGGTTTTAGGTCCACCACTTATATGTAGTCATATTCTCTCCATACCATACCATCTCAAAGAATCTTTTTACTCGGGCTATGTAGCGTCCACACAATTTCACTTTCCCGAATTCACCAGTTTATGAACTTTCTAGCGAGATGACTTCGTTGGTCTCGACTTATTAGAAATATGCTCCAGGAGAATTTCGGACACAGACTACGCACCTTAACAGTGTGGTGAGGGCCGGGTTCTAAGGTGATTGCGTTCCAGAGGTGAATGACATCGGCTTGGTTGGCACTGAGTGGGGCGGCTGCATAAGGGGGCCAGGAACCCTCGCTAACACCCCAGTGCCGGAGTTCAGTGCTTGACGTCAGCGCTCCCTTCTGAGGGACCTTTAATCGCAACTTCCCGCCGCACCTGGAGGAATGAGGAATGCATGGGTGGACAAAATAACCCCAAACTAGTTGTGGCAGGAAAGGAAGTACACTCCCATTCACACGAAAAGGGAAGGTAGGGGTAGGGAACCAATCTATATGCAAAGGGCAGGGGAGAGACAGTCACAAGGAAATGGGCTATATCAAAATATCTTGCCATTCATACCCAGGAAGGAAGTTCCTAATCGGAAAAGGACTAAAATACTTGGCATGAGACAAAGCAGGGCAAATATGAAGTCTCGCCTTACCCGTCTGAAAGGAAAAGCGAAAACGACATAGACGTTGCAAAAAGGCCATAGCCAGGAATTCCAATAGAAAAATACTGACAATATTACAGAATTACGAAGCAGCTGACCCTAAGATGCAATTGAGGTTAGTAAAAAGGTGGAAAGAGTGGAAGTTTGTGCAGATGTCGCTTGCCTGACGGTGTACGTGTGAGCCCGTTTCTCTACGTGGTTAACGGCTCTAATACCATACGCGGCCGATCTCGATCGTGCCTATGCCGCAGGAGGATGCCATTCGATTTAAGGCAAGGCAACACTTTCGAGAATTCGATGTAAAGGCTCGCGTCGGTGGAGCCGTTGGTTCTTACTAGGACGCCGCCTTGAAAGTGTTTGTCGCTACACCTCTGTTACCACAGTTTCTGCAGTACCAGGGAAACAACGTTCGACTAAAGCACATATCGTATCAAGCTGAAGCCATACTAGTGCAAGACGGGCTACAAATCCAAAGAGGGGGTCGCCTTTCACGCCTCTGCGTCCGTTATGGCGCCCAAGCCTCGAAGGCCCTCGAAACATTGGAATCTCTGTGCCACTTGGTTCGCAGTGGCCGTGTTGTCACGGCTGCTACGAGGCGGGAGGATGTCAAGATTGTCTTTGGGTGGGTTCCTAACCATGTAAAGCTAGCTGGAAATGAGGGCGCCTATCAGTCTGCAAAGAATGGGCAACCGGTCCAGCGTTTTCTTCTTTCTGGTGGCAAGAATCAGGAGGGATGCATGACAAATAAAATGGGAGATGGTCGACGGCAATCCAAAGTTGTGTGCCATTTCGCCAAGACTTCACCCGTGGAGTTACCCGCAAGTGCCTCGACGCCATCAAGTCCACGGATTTATTTCATGGTTTAGTAGTAGTGTTTGCTTGATTCGTGCCCGTGTGAGGTGAATAATTTTACTGTGAGAAAGACTATCATTCTGTTGTTTTGTAGTGTTCAACCCTTTTTATATAAGGGAGATTGGAAAAAAATAATAGAAACCCAATTTTATTTTTAATATGGAGCTGTTCCTCCTTTAACACCTTGAGCAACCCATTCCTTGATCCAAAGTTGCCTCGGCCCTTTCAGGGACGCTGGTGGAGCCAATCACTTCCTTAGTTGCTGCTCCAATGGACAACGCAAACGCTCGATTATATTAAGAATGGCCACTGCGAGAGGAGGGGAAGGCAATGCAATTGTTCAGTCATTTTCATATATTTGCTAACCAGTTTTTCACTGTTTTGGAGGTGTAATAGTGGTTCGCCAATCTACCTTTATCCAAGTGGATCCCGACCGGATAATGAAAAACATAAAGGTTAGTATGACAATCGCTGGTGAGCCCGAGGGCACCACGGGCTGGTCCTCTTGGGGAGAGGTGCCAGGAAGTATCATGATTTTTACACCAACCAGCGTCCAGGTGGAACCTTCGTCGCCCCAGGGCAGAGCGACCTGTTCCGCGTCAGAGGTATGTGGCTATAGATAGCCCTCGGCAGGATTTCTTGAAACAGTGTGTGAGAGAGAGAGTGATTGTGGGTGTGTGTGTGTGTGTGCGCGCGTGCGAACGCGCGCGTGTTGTGCTGCGAAGATGGGCGAGGAAAGAAAGCAATATTGTAATTAGTCATTTGTGCGATGAGGTGTGTAAGATCTACCCACTCCAGTACAGGGCTGAGCACAGCGGGATCATACCGGGATCGAATCCGGTACCGCGATGTTAGCAGGCCAACGCCGTACCCACTGGGGATGTAAATGCGAGTATTAATGTCTGAACGATGGCGTCGCCAGTAAGAAAGTGTTTGAACCAAGGCCTGAAATGTTCAGTCAAAATTGACAGGTATTCTAGGGGCTTCACCCTACCATGTAGTAGTAATGGACTAATATAATTTAATTATATCGCTGCCAGACTCATCACTTATCTATCTACATGCATAACCGCCCAAATGAAACTATTAGGATCATAAGTTTCTTTAGGCTTTCTCAAGATTTTAAATTGGCCAGAACATGGAATGTAAAGGATGATTTGTACGAATAAATTACATTGCATAATTCTTATGATCTCTATTCTACCTTTGACGTCACTCCATGGTGGTTTGCCTAAGCGGAGGTTTAGTATTTGTAACCCTTCCTTTATACTCGACTTCATGAACTCTGGACGAATAGTTTTGGTCGATTTATTATAACTAAAAGGTCACTCTTGGCGACTGACGACAAGGGAATAACCGCCGTAAAAGGACAAAACAAAAAGCAAAATTAAAACATAGACAAAAAAAAAAGCCAAACAAAAACAAGCCAAAATGAAGCACGCTGCGACGCCGGAGCATACACCCAACACCAGAGTAAAATAAAATGGAGGAGGCAAGCCTCCTTTAAAAGAGTCAGATAATCCACAAGTATGAGTGCAGGAAACCGTTCCGAGCAAAAGAGACAAGAGGAAGCGACACTGCTGATACAGATAACGTGCGTGAAGATTCTCCAGACTAGGACATTCAACAAGAATGTGCCGCAGTGCGCCGTATCAGATGGCGGTGCGTCCCTCGAGTGTGTCCGATTCGGAGACGACAGAAAGCGACCTGAAACCGGAAAGGCATTGGAGGGGTACGGCCAAGGGAACAGTCTCGGCGCGATGACACGCAACTTTAATTTCCCTTCGGCCGTCTCCCATCTTTACCAGGCAGTACGGAAGAACGAAACGATGATCTGGTATACGAGCCCTCGCGGACCTTTTTGACACTGTCATCGGCGCGCTCATCCCTACCAATCACTACTTATCCATGATCCCAGGAGATAATCTGAATATCCGGCTCACTCGCACTAATCGTGGCAGCGCAGATGCCTCGAGAGCACTCAGGGAGCTTTGTGAGTAGTTACAGAACACGATCCAGTGTTTGGACCAGGCACCAAGCGTTTCCTAGTCTGCTGAGCGGTGTATTGGTACCAGCTCGCCCATTAAGACATACGCAGCACTTGGTAGAGCCCCGCTGAATGTCATAAAACGAAGCATGTCCATGGCGTGGGTACAGGAGACTCTAAGGCTGCGAATATGGACATCCCAGGCCAGGTATAGGTCAAAAATTTACCAAAGAAACGATGCGAGTCCATCACTTACGTACGAGCCCCATTTAGATAGAAGTCAAGGTTGGGGTGAAGCCATGGATGGCCACAGAACTACAATACCCTAGTCTTAGCAAAGGAAAGTCGAAACCTGTGTGCTTTTGCAAATGAACAGATGCAGTTCAATAATTGTTGGACTCGACGGTCCATAATTGTCATCCTGGCCGCACCAATAGAGATCGAAAGATCGTATACGTAGAGTGTAGCGATAACATAGTCCGGACATGGATGTGATACTGTAATGCTCATGGCAAACAGTGTCACTGAGGGCAATTCTCTGCGGAACGCTCTCTTCCTGTCCTATTGACCCGGGGAGTGCACCTCCACCCACTCCCTCGTACGCGGAATCGACGATCTCATGTGGTATGATAGGCCTTCTCTCGAACGAAAGACACCTTACCGTAATGCTGTCTATCAAAGAAGGCCTCGCAGATATGGTTTTCCAGTTGGAGCAGAGAATCTGAGGTGAGTTGGAACTTGCAGAAGCCGTACTCTGTACAAGACAGGTGGCTTACACTGTGCAGGAAAACAAGCAGTAGGTTAGAGAAATTGGGCGAAAACCAGCTTTGTTAGAGTGATCTCTCCCCCTTATATGTAGTCATTCGCCAGAAATCTGTGAGAATACCCTCTGTCCAGATCATGATAAATAAATCTCGCGAAAAGGCCAATTCTCACTCACCTTGGTGTTGAAGCATAGCATACAGAACATCATAAAGAGATCAGGAGTGATGTTCGCCTACTAAGCGGAAGCGAAACGCAACTCACTAAGCGTAAACTTGTCGTTGAAGCGTTCTCTGCCACTTGAGGTAAAGTTCAGACGGTGCCTTTCAGCGAAATCAGAATGTGCATTGAATGGTGGGGTAGTAGCCTCCCGGGTAGAGAAAGATTCCGCCAAGGACTTAAAGGGGCGGGAGGTCATTTGACAACTGTCCCAGACTCATTTTGACTAGTTTTCAGACCGGTTTCCGCAGTGAAGACACGTATGCCCTCCTGAAAGAGCGTCGGGCCTGCTTGGAGATTATACGGAACCTAGCCATAGCCGTCTCACATTCACGGAAAAAAGGAAGCCAATATCGTGCAAAACGACCAAAAGTTCTAGGAATAATAGTTAGGTCCACGGCGATGAGGTTGCCGGAAAACCGCCCTAAACTCCTCGATTGGAACAGAGAACTTAGTCATTTTATAAATTGGAGAGCACTGCGCCCTCTCCGAGCACCACTGAAGGTGGTGACCAGGACATCAAGCACATCCCACCTAAAATCAGGCTGTGCGACGAGAACGGAAAATGAAGCGATCCTTCCTTCATGGGTAAAATCATCCACATTTAAGACACTTATACCTTATCTCATCGATCAAGTCGGCAAGGACCTGACTCCAGGATTGATCTTTTACCCCCTCACCCATAGGAGGTCCCTACCATTTAAATCGGCGAGCAGTATAAAGATCCTCTAGAACCGTGCCACGATTCAACAAAAGTCTCCCACGTCGAAATCGGCTGACGGGGGAATGTACGCAGAAAGGACAGTATAACTCATCCCCAGGTGTAATTTAACTATCACTACCTAAAAGGTATTTATAGAGAATAGAAAACGAAGACATCATTCCAGACGTAAATCGCGTATCTGCCTGCCCGAGTCTCAATCCGTGGTGGTAGAGTCTCAAAACGCTTATACGCCGGGAGCGTAGGAATGGGACACGCTCATACCCTAGTCTTTTGTAAAAAGATAGCTAGCTTTTCACAGTTGCCTGGAGTCTACGTCAATTCCATTGAAGGAATATGCCCTCAAGAAGAAGACCGTCAAGGGAGTGGCCGTATTCCTCCCGGAAGCTATTGGCCTTTCAAGGCGCTGAATGCGATGTCTTCTTCGAGGACTTTCTTCTTTGAGAGAGGGTTTGTCTCGACATCCGAGTCTCTTCCTCCTTCCGCCTCGAGACCTGTGAGCATTGTCTTGGAGCGTGGAAGCCGAAGTTCCCTTGATGCTATTCTCCGTTAGGCGGACAGCCTTAGGAGTACCCGACTAAAAACTCGCGTGCAGGGAGCACTGGTGTGGACCTTTTGAGTCGCTAGTTCTGCCAGGAGAGCGCGTGCGGGTGGGTGATTGGGTGGTTTCAAATGGACGCAGAAACGACTATGCAGGTAGGCCTAAAGTGGCCAGGACCCGAGGGTGCAATTAGTGAGGCATATAACGTCCAATGTCGCACAGGATCAAATCATTAACCTCAACCTCGCGAAAACTGTCAGTCCGCAGCTTGACGGACAGGACCTCCTTCGATCTTAGAGAAACTCACACAGAGTGGAGGTAAACCCGACTTTGCACCTCTACACGAACGATTCCTATGAAAAAAGCGGTGGCAGTAGAAACACTTTCGTGGCAATGGTACGAATGCCATGACACTGTAGAGACACCAACCGGCATGTACCGATTCAGGTAGCCTGTCACGATGGAACTTGATAGGGAGTGTAGCGGTGGACCTAGAGGACCCCTCCTGTTTTCTTATGGCACTTTCGACTGAAACTGCTTTGTTCGACCAGATCTTCGGTGATATCTTCTAAGGAGTATTCCACAAGTTACATTGCATAAGCCACCATTTTCCCGAAATTCACGGCAGAGTGCAGTGTCACCTTCATTGATAATTACTGCCTCTGAAGGGTCCGCCGCAATGGCTAGAAGACTCCTTGCCGAGAAACGGGTCACCCTCGGCTCTTTTACCAGACAATTTACCTAATCCTATCCTCCGATGGAACATGTGGCCTTTGTACAACATGGGGCCATCAGTAAACGCGTTTGATGCCAGCTCTCTCAAAAAACGCCAGCTAGTCTCTCAATGAGTGGCCCCGATGTAATAAAGCTTCCGCTCACTACACTAGCAAAGTTAGTTTTCTTGTTTTTATCTTGGGTCTTCACCCTCAAAGGACGCCTCGGGGCTGGGTGTGCCGGTCTTTGCCGGCTTCTTCTTAAAAGAGGAGGGCCGGGAGTGAACCGGCTTCTCTCCGCCCACCGGAAGGGGCCCGAAAGACGGACGGAACAGCCTCGGGCAGATCTATCTACGAAATATAGATCTTGGCTCGCATGAGAGCACCCGGCTGGGGAAGTTGTCTCTCCTTGTGAGTCCTAGGCGGGCAGTGCCGTATGAGGAGGACCTTGAAGATGGGCTAACTCAGGTCCAGTGTCTGCTGGCACGTAGCTCAGCTTTTCCCCACAAAAGATCCTGCCATCTGGGCCAGGAGCACCTCTGGTATCATCATCACCTCAGTAGGGGCCTCCAAGTGCCACCTCTGAACAAAATGTGAATCCTGACCCGACCAAGAACTCTTAGGGGCTGTGAGGTTGTTCACCTGCCTCCATCGGGAGCGGAGGGTGGGGGCAAGTGGGCCATTGCTTAGAACCAGCTCTCTAAATGGGAGTAAGAGGGAAACCCCGAACACGCGGCATTTGGGGATGGGGAAGCAGCCGCTCCACTAAGAAAATCTTTGGGAGGACCTGCCACTAGAGCCTCCCGACGGCAACTCTGCACAAGGAAGTAAAGAGGAAACCCCAAACCTGTACCTAGAGGGGAGAATGAAACACCTTCTCCATTAGAAGATCCTTGGAGGGGCTCCTGACAGAGCGCCAAAAAGGGTCATCTACTTAGAAGAGGTGGAGTTACCCGAGGGCGGCTCTAAAAGGTATAAAGGGACAAACCCTTTTATCGGTGGTGTGTGATCAGATGGGAGTCGAATCAACAGGATAAGTGAGGAATTAAAGGGGACAGTCACTCATGTTCTTTTATAGTCACGTGCACGCGACTCTACAAGTTACTATGTCGGTCCATAGGCCGGCGGGTCCGATGGTAACAATGCGTTTTCGAAAGTTTTGAAGCTCGTAAGGTCATAAGTCACATAATAATTGAGAGCACCCGACCTAAGTATGTTGACCTTGTTTTAAATTCACTGCCCCTTCCCGCGACGACCCTACTTTGACCCCCCAACAAGGGATCAGCTGATGGCGCTGGAATTGGTAGTATACGTCGGCACTCTTTGGGAACCCACAGACCAAGACCTACCGATGGCGTGAAGGCAGGTCGAAGTGATGGGTCCTGCTTGGTGACAGGCCTCGAAGAGGTCGAGGTCACCACGCCCAACATCATTTCGAAGAGGAGCCAGAGCCGTATTTGAGGACAGGCAGTAAAAGGGGTCAACGAAAGGGGACAAAATGTAGTAGTGGAACGGGCATCACTTTCCTCGAGACCTGGACCCATACTGGATATTCCCTCTGTGCTGGGTCCATCCTTGAGTGCAATGAGGCTGGGAAGAAGTGCTGCTGCTCCTCCAGGTACAAAAGAGGGTCCCTCCCTGCGCTGTAGTGGGAACCAGTTTTTGGTCGAACCATGAATTATTACATACTGATAAAGCTCGGTAATCTTTGAAGCTGTCGTCCTGAGTCTTACAAAATAAGCACTGTAGAGTTCTACGGTATCGAATCTCTATCGCTCTTTTTTTTCCTCCTCCTGTCCGCTATTGGAAGAGGTTGTCTTTCCTTGAGTCTAATAACAAAGTCAACAGACCTCGAGAGTGAGAGAGAGAGGTGAAAGAGAGACAGAGAGAGGTCTCGTGCTCTCAATAATTCTGACTTATGACCATATGACCTTCAAAACATTCAATAATTCACGGACTAACCTTGTGAGGACATTGGCAATTATATCATTCCAGAGACCGATTACATGGCAGGAATACGGGCTGCCCTCCGGACGGGTTGGCAAAGAAGATGGGAAACGGTCGACGGGAACTTAAAGTTACGTGCCATTGCGCGCGACTGTTCTCATGTTTCTACCTCCCAATGCCGCGACGGATTCAGGTTGCTCTCTGTTGTCTCCGAATCGGACACACTCGCGGGGCGCACAGCCATTTGATGGAGCGCTCACCTGCGCCTTACTGCGACGACTGAGTTGTCCCTCAGACTACTCGGCACATTCTTGTTTTGAATGTCCCAGTCTGGGTGATCTTCGCTAGCTACCGCTTGTCCCTTGTACTCGGGGCGAGTTCGTGCACACAAACTTGTGGACTATACGACTTTTTGGAGGAGGCTGACCTCCTCCACTTTATTTGACTGGGTTTTTGTGGGGGAGGGTAGATCGCATGTTCATGCGCTGGGGGGAGGCAGGCTTACTCCCGATGCCGGAGCGCGCTTCAGGAATTGTTTCCTTTTTTTCTTTTGCTTTTTTGTTATTGATATTTTTTTTAGCCTTTGTCCTTTTTATTGTTATTTGTAGTTTGTATAATATTTGTATTTTTAATGTAGTAGGCTGTGGTGAGTACGGCGACTTATGCCCAAGTAGGTAGTCGCCAGATGGGCTCCTAAAATTTAAAAAAACAAATCATTCGAAAGAGAATGTAAAACAACATAAGGGTTTCAAATTTCGTCAGTTACGATGTTATTGCCGAAAAACTCATTGAAAAGTAAAATGGTTACCATCCGACAGACATAGTAACTTATGTTTCGTTGGAAACATTAGACATTTGAACAGTTTTTGTTACCGAGGTTCTAGCCTCAAGCTCCTAGAATCTGCCCTCTTAGAAAGTCTGAAACATCTTTCATATTATTACAAGGTATCAGAAAATTGTGAAAATAAAATGAAATGACGTTGATAACAAAATAATATGGAAGAAAATCTGTAACATATTCAAAAAGGTTTTCAGGCATTCGAAAGTTTATCTAATAGTATGTTTGTAAGATTCTCTTGGCTGTATTTTGTTTGCTGTACTCCGTATGATTGTACTCTTGCGAGAGGAATATATTGGTTAGGTTTGTCGAGCATGAATAGGTTAAAGAGTAAAGAGAAGAAAAGTGTAATTTGAAATGAAGCTTATAATAAAAAATAATAATAACATGAATTTTTAGCTTGTCTTGTAGATGCCTCTGGCTTTGGAAGGAAATTGTGTCATTTCTTGACGTTTTGATGGATTTGTATTTAATATTTTTTGTATATATTTCGGTGGACTTTGTCATATGCTTTGTTTGTTTATGGCTACTGGTATGGTTGTTTGTGGTGGGGTTTCTTTGAAGCTTTCTATTATGTGTTATGGAGAAATTCTTGGGGAAGCGATGCTGTGAAGGATCGATTTGGGGTTAGTGTCTAGATTCGTTATTTCATTATCATCATCATCATCACTAACTATAATTTAAGAAGGAGATTTTTTGAGTATTTGAATAATAATTTCATCTTAGTTTGGTTATGACTTATGTTTTTTTATCAAAGTTATTTCTAATAATTATTTTATAATATCAAAAAACAAAATGGTGAAGTTCAGAAATAAATATAAGCATCGAAATTTTGTGAATTTTTTAAAACCCAAAGAATTTTTTTTATATCTTCTATAATTCTATATTTTAGCAACGTGATATTTTGAAAGTGGGGAAATTTAGTTTAGAGTTCCTTTATGAAATTATTATAATTGGCGAATTTCAGAAATTTTATAAAAATTTAACCATGGCTGATTTTTAGATTTTAAATTTTAATCTTTTGGGTCGTGGTGAGAGGAGGAAAATGAGTCTGGATGATGATGGCTCGTTAGAGGGTTTGCAATGGTTGAGGATTGCAGGGATAAAGTCATGTTGCCAGTATTAGTTGAAAATATTTGTTAGGGCTTGGATACCTGCGGGGAGAGGAAGACCCCTCGAATGTTTCTACCACACACCAAATACCGCTGGTATTGAGAGAAACATTTTCCTCATCCTTGGAGGGCCCCCGCCCCCCGAAAAGCAAGCTAATCTACCTGGCACCAACTCATCACTTTATCTCACGTGTAACTTCTCTTCTTCTTCTTTTTTCTCTTCTGCTCCTCCTCCGTCGGGGTCCACTCCTCCTCTCCCTCAGCCGACGAATCGGAGAATCGCTCAGTGTCCTGTTGCGAAGCGTAGCCATACATGGATGTATGTGGCCGAGAGCTTCTTTCGCTCTCACACACACGCACACAACTGTGGTGGTACAAGCAAGAGCGATATGAGTGAACCCCCTCCTGTGTTCCCACCTGTCCTGGTTACGCCATTAAGCTGAAGATGTTATTATCTCCTCCCATCCCTTACCTTCTTTTATCTGGTAGTACATCATTGTTTTGGGTTCCCCCCTCCCCCTTCCATCCCTTTCCTCAAGTAGTTCCCTCTTTTAACTCTATTTTTTTCCTAAATTCACTACATACTTTCATCACGAATCTCTTTAAAAAGGGTTCTTCCGGGGAGTCCCCTTATCCTCTAGTTACTAAAAAAACTAAATTGGTGATCAAATTGGATAAGGGGAAAAAAGAGACCTAATTGAGGGTGAGGACATTTTTCGGTATATCAGAGAATGCTTGGAAATTTGAGGCTGCCATTCAAATATACCTAGGGCAAGGTTATAATGCCCCCCTCACCCCCAACCCGTCATCAAAATATAAATTGAACCCCAACGAGGGCATCTGCCGGAGACAGTTTATAGGAAAAATGTGTACAGTTGTGAATCAAGAGGAAGCCGATCCCTCTACAGGAATTGGGGCGGGGAGAGCAAACTGGGGGTGTTGGGGGCTGGGAAGGCAAACTGGGGGTGTTGGGGGCCGGGAGGGTAAACTGGGGTGTTGGGGGCCTGGAGGGCAAACTGGGGGTGTTGGGGGACGGGAGGGCAAACTGGGGGGTGTGGGGCGGGGAGAGCAAACTAGGTCTGTTGGGGGCCGGGAGAGCAAACTGGGGGTGTTAGGGGGCCGGAAGGGCAAAGTAGGGGTGTTGGGGGCTGGGAGGGCAAACTGGGGGTGTTGGGGAGCCGGGAGGGCAAACTGGGGGTGTTGGGGGGCCGGGAGGGCAAACTGGGGGTGTTGGGGGGCCGGGAGGGCAAACTGGGGGTGTTGGGGGGCCGGGAGGGCAAACTGGGGCTGTTGGGAGCTGGGATGGCAAACTGGGGGTGTTGGGGCCGGAAGGGCAAACTAACTTCCAGTTCCCACCTGAACATCCCTTGCGGGTGCACAAAAGGAGAAATAAGGCAAATCAAGAGTGAGGGGAATGCATTCATCTTCTTGCCTCTGACAATCCTGTCGGGTTGTTTATACTTCCTGGATTCTGGTAACCCTACCGGATTCACCCCTTCGTATCTTTGAGATCAGTTAGTAAGTGTTTATTAATTCGTTTTAGTGAAAACAAAATGGATGCAAATGAAGTTGGGAGAAAATGCGATTGCATTATTGAAAAATTATTAAAAAGGAACTTCAGTGCGATGACTTATAATGAAAGAGAAACTATTATTAAAACAGGTAGGCCTACGCCAAGACTAGATGTCATCTAAAACTGTTGCACTCGCAACAATGTAGGCCAATATGATAGAACATCTTGGCTGGTTGTTGTGCATACTTACAGAAGCTATTTTAACATTTAAATAAAGTTTTAAAAGTATAACATTTAAAAGAAAATATTTGAATAAAGTGAGTAGCTTATAATTTGATAGTTATTTTTACTTGAATTAACATTTTATTTTTTGTAAAATTTTAATTGCTTTCTCATCTTCAAAAGTCATCACACGCTACTGATAGTTAGGTTTAGTTAGATATCGTATAGTTAGGTTAGGTTAGGTTAAGTTAGGTTAGGTTAGCATTAAAAAAAAGACACCAAATTCGCGGTTACTAGGGCAACGGTAAGCTTCCTTTCCCAGTTCGCTCAATTGACCGACCGATGAAGGGTCCTAAAATAACGGTTTCAATTGGCTGTTTTAAAATTCACTCTTACCGTCACACAGGGCCCCCCCTTCCTGGTGGGTCTCACACTATTGAGACCAGATTCATTCACAACCCATCAATAATTACTTAGTACTGAATTAAACAAGGAATGAATAATGGACAAATTTCCTAATGAATGGAATAGGTCTAAGATATATGGCGTTCGGACACACACACACAGGGAGTGACGAGGGATGACAAACCCTGTAAGTAAACACGAGTAAAGAGAGATAAACAATTGCCACCGATTTAAAAAAATATGACTCAATTTATGGCATCGCCCACTTCGGGGCGGAGCACTGCATAAAAATAATGAACATTAGAGGGCCTAACGACGTCTGGCAACCGCATTTGAATTCGAACCCTAAAGTGATTATGCCCCTCCCGCGAATTTTTTAATCAGCTAGTAGTATATACAATCTAAAACCTAGCATTAGGTTCGAATTCAAAAACAATTGCTAGGCCTAAGGCGCTTGTTCGCTTCGTTCACCAAATTAAGTGTGCGAGAGAAAAGGGTTTTTTTTTATATTACAATACATTCAAAATTGGCATCTTGATCTTTCAAGTTCGAGTCCCGTTCTCATTATTTTTTTAATGCACACACGGACAGACACATACACGCGCGCGCTAGGATCATTATAATTAGATGCTGTGTTTCTTGAATTCAGACCTTTAAGCCCCGCTCCCGAATGCTAGTTAAATCATATTTCGTTTAATATTAAGTAATAAAAATGGTAAATATGTAGATTAGCGACTCGGCCAATAAGTCTTTTTTTTTGGTAAATATTTTCGTTCACCCCAACCGGAATATTCATGCGCGTTTGAGTCGTCTGACGTCAGACCCCACCCCCAGCCCCGCCGGAATATTCATGCGCGTTTGAGTCGTCTGACGTCATACCCCCCCCATTATAATTCGCAAAACTATTTGTCGTAGAATGGACTCTCGACGATATACCATATATAACTATTCGTTGAGGGAACTTATTTAATTATCTTTAGAGGTGCGTGGATGTCTAGGCTGGCCGATATTATGTATCTTCGATACGCTTAAGAAGTGGAACTGAGCTCAAGGATAATAATATTGCTATCATTAATAAAATAGAGTTTTATTAATAAAAACTATCAACAACACACAAAACGGAAAATATTGACATAAACAGAGAATGGAAAGGGTCGTGGGGAATCTAGCTAATCCGAGGATTAAGAGCGATTTAAAAAGGTAAAACAAATATAAAGTTAAAGGGATGGGATGGTTCGCTAAACCATTTAAAGCACAGGATAGGGTTGACAAAAGGGTTAAATACTCAAAGGTAACGTTCGGCTTACGTAATTATACTTGTTGTGCAGAGGAAGGCGCCGTGAAGGAATCTTTGGCCCACTGGCGAATTCCAGCCGAAGGGGGGGAATTAAATGATCCTGACGTGGCGTCTTGGAAGGAAGAACCGTTTCTTGACGAACGGGCTTGAAGAACAATGGCTGTTCTACGTTGTTCTCTTCTGAACAACAGAGGGGCGTGAGAACCGTCTCTTGTCTACGGGCTCGAGAACAATAGCTGTTCTAATATTGTTCTCTTCTGAACAACAAGGGGGAAGGGTGAGAACCGTTTCTTGGTGAACGGGCTGGAAGAACAATGGCTGTTCTACGTTGTTCTCTTCTGAACAACAGGAGGGGGAGAACCGTTTCTTGTCAACGAGCTCGAAAGAACAATGGCTGTTCTAACGTTGTTCTCTTTCTGAACAACAGGGGAAGCCTTGTGGACTTGGCGTCACGAAGGCTCGAACCTTGGCACTCAAGGGATATTGTCCTTCTTCTGGACAAGTGATGGTGGATCTCGAGGTCGAGGGCCCTTTGGTGCACAAGGTGAGACTGGACCGTAGTGATGTCTCGCGAAGAAAATCTGGATCTCTAATCTGAATCTTAGTGGTTAAGTTTCCATATAAATAGTCGGGACATCCCCTTGGCGTGGGGGGACAATAGAGTGGGGGCTTCGAGGGAATGCACAGCCGAGCCTGAGAACAATGCCTTATCTGCCCATAAGCCTAACTCAATCTGGCGAGGCTGGCGCATGGGGCGAAACGAGGGAAGATAAACCTCCTTGTTTAAACATTGACTCAGGTGGTGCGATAAGGCGCCAGGTTTCAAAGCGAAGATGCACGTGGGTAGCATCGTGGTTTTAAATAACATGTGATAGTGGTTGAAATTAAGCGGCCTCAACCCGTTCTATCACACCCCTCCATTCCGGGGGAAGTTGTCACTTCGAAAAAAAAAGAGAGAAGGGACAACGATAGAGCTCCGTTGTGGGGAACTCGTTTTCTTGTACCAACCGTACCTTCATGCACCTAACTAGTATTACCTCAATACATATGATTATTTTGATCTTTTGATTACAGGGGAAAATAACCTTTAATACAAACTTAATAAAAAAAAAGGGGCATGGAACAATAAAATGATATAAAATTAGTACATATGGGACAAAATCATTTATACGTAATTTAATGGGTACAAGTATATATACATACAAAAAAAATAGACATTGAGCGTTACAAAATTCAGACATATACATTAACTAATTATATTACAAGAGAATTTAATTTAAGTCGTACAAGACGGTATATACATACATGGAGATCCTAATCCTACGAATACAATTACTCTACGCTATTCGGTAACGCATTCCTACTGAGTGCGTCAGCGACCTTGTTATCGGAACCTTTTATATAATTTATTTTAAATTGATACTCTTGCAAGAGTAAACTCCAGCGCATGATTCGGCCGTTGGAGTGTCGCACATTCCTAATATAGGCTAACGGACAGTGGTCGGCTCCTATCTGAAATTCTTTTCCTATCAAGTACATTTTGAATTTGTCTATAACCCAGATAATTGATAGAGCTTCCTTCTCTATAGTGGCATATCTCTTTTCGAAAGGGTAATAATTGGCGACTAGCATATGCAACTGGATGACTCGTTCCGTCATCCTCGTATTGAAGGAGTACACCTCCAATGCCCTCGTTGCTCGCGTCGGTCTTAATCCCAAAGGATTTTTCCGGGTTGGACAACTTTAAAATGGGGGCAGAAATGAGCTTACTCTTGAGCTGATTAAAATGGGAAACAGCGACATCATTCCAACGTAAACGATCGGGGAAATTCTTTTTTAGAAGGGAGCTGAGGGGCGCCGGAATTGCAGCGAAATTCGGAACAAATCGCCGATAGTAAGAAGCTGATCCTTTGAACGATCTTAATTGCTTCTTTGTAATCGGGAGGGGCATGTCGGCGATTGCCTTAATCTTGTCCTCTTGGGGACCTAACTTGCTTTGTCCTATTTTGAAACCCAAGTATTTTATGGTTTCGTGGGCAAAATGTCATTTGCTGGGGCCAATGGTGAGGCCATTTTCGCGCAGTCGCTCGAAAAGAGCTAATAGGGTGGTTAAATGGTGACTCCATTCAAATAGTTCTTGTAGCTGACTCTTTTGATGTGGTGTCAGCTGCGCGTCAATATTCAGGTCAGAGGGTTCAAAAGACTCGCCTGGTAGGGAAGGAGGAGGGTAATCGGCATCAGGGTGGATGCACAATGTCTGTATTACATTAAGGGACTCCGCGGGGTAATCTTCTTCAAGCGCCGATGTTTCGTCCAGTGCTACGAACGTATCTCCATGGGCGCGTTGGGGGTACTTTTCTTCTTGAGGTCCACGGACAGTCTCCGTGTCCTTGTCTTGGGCCTTATCGCCTAAGGGTGTTAGTAATTCACACTCCTTTTGTGCCGTCCTAAAGTCCTGGTTAAGGGTCTCCGAGAAATCGGACGGTATCGGGGTTCTGATGGGAACGGGCTCCTGGGCTTCTTTCTTAGCTCGGCCTCGAGGAAGGGCAGCCTGAGACACAGGGTCGGAACTTACTTAGGGGCTCTGTCCTATAAGTACGGAACAGCATTGTATGGGTGCAGAAATAACTTCAGCCCAGCCATCATAATATTGACACTGCAGGTAACATCTAACGACGGGGAATTGGTTCGCCCGTCCAAGGTAGTCATGTACTACCGCAAATTTTTCGTGGTTAGGGTCCACTGGGGGGGGGGGAGTTCGTCGGACACGATAAAACACGTACATCTTATGTCCCTGACGAGAGTAGATACTCGACAGCCGTTCACGCTGCCCTCCTCAAATTTCAAAGTTCCCGATGAACTTTTATCAAAAACAAAATTTACATGGTGGCCTGACGGAGGGGGAGAAGTTGCTGCTTGGGTCTGCACCACCGGGGGAGCCGGGGTGGCATTAATCTGGTGAACTTGGTGGGCTGGTCCACTTTTAAGCCTAGAATTTGGGGGGCAATTCCAGCTCATGTGGTTTTCTACACCACAGGTGAAGCATATGATTGGTCGCTTCGGGAAGAGAGATGGAGGAGAAATCTTAACGGGAGGTTTGGAGTCCCGTTGTTGGTTTGGGGGAATGAAGTTTTGGGGTTTTACGGGGCCCGGAAACTTCGTCGGCTTTCCTGTGAAGGGGCGCGAATCCTTCCTTCTTTCCTTGTAGGGGGATTGGTGAGAAGTTCGATTCTCCTTTGGGTATAAATTATGGCTTGCAGCATAGACATCCGCTTCTTCGGTACATTCTTTAAAGGTCTGGCACCGACGATCCTTGACGAACGCGCGGATCTCCGTCGGGAGAGACGCCAAAAATTGATCCCGTAACACGAAGTCTGTTAAGGACTCGTAGTTAGGATCAACCTTTGAGGATTCTAACCAAAATTTAAAATTCCTCTGAAGAATGTATCCGAATTGACGCAACGTCTGTCCGGGTTTACTACGACCTCCTCGAAATTCTTGGCGGTAGAAATCGGGAGTCATATTATGAGCGGCCAATAACTCAGCTTTTAAGGTGCTGTAGTTAATTGTACATTCAGATGGTAAAGATATAAAAATTTCGCGCAATTTACAATTTAACAAGGGAAGTAATCTGACTACACCTTCAGCCTCCAGATCCATGTTATTGATTTCGAGGATCTTTTCGGAGTGGGCTAAAAATGCTCCGAAATCCTCTCCGTCCTTGAAATTGGGGAGCTTTAGTGCGAGATTGGAGGGGGCTTCTGAACGTGAACTGGCTGACTGTATTTCTGCTTAACACGAGCTAATTCAATCTGATGGTGAAGCTCAGCTTGTCTTTTCCGTTCCTCTCTTTCTCTTTCTGTTCTTTGCTCCTCTTTAACGTACTCAATTAGTTCTTTTCCGGAAAGTCCCAAGGATTCTCCTTGCGCTTTAAAGATTTCGAACTGAGTCATCTTTGCACTTGGGGGCGCAATAGTCAACCAACTAAAATTCCTTGCAACAAGAATTATGCCTTCTAGAGAATTAGCCTACTTAAATATGGGCACTGACCTATTCGTACTTGGTTTCTCGATCTAAATAACCACTGACTAAAATCACACAAAAAAAACACAAACAAATTATTATAACAGTTCCTTGAGCTACTCCAGCTTCTTAAGTTTAAAAAAAAAGGGGATAGCAATCGTTAAAACAAAAGGGAACTACTATACTCTATTATTATAACGAATAACACTATGCTTTACTCGACTGAGACCAGTGTTTGCAAAGATATAGCGTTAAACCTTACACACTTGATACCAAATTTAAATAGTATATATAAATATATATATATATATATATATATATATATATATATATATATATATATGTCGTAGAATGGACTCTCGACGATATACCATATATAACTATTCGTTGAGGGAACTTATTTAATTATCTTTAGAGTGCGTGGATGTCTGGGTTGACCGATATTATGTATTTTCGATATGCTTAAGAAATGGAACTGAGCTCATTGATAATAATATTGCTATCATTAATAAAATAGAGTTTTATTAATAAAAACTATCAACAACACACAAAACGGAAAATATTGACATAAACAGAGAATGGAAAGGGTCGTGGGGAATCTAGCTAATCCGAGGATTAAGAGCGATTTAAAAAGGTAAAACAAATATAAAGTTAAAGGGATGGGATGGTTCGCTAAACCAATTAAAGCACAGGATAGGGTTGACAAAAGGGTTAAATACTCAAAGGTAACGTTCGGCTTACGTAATTATACTTGTTGTGCAGAGGAAGGCGACGTGAAGGAATCTTTGGTCCACTGGCGAATTCCAGCCGAAGGGGGGGAATTAAATGATCCTGACGTGGCATCTTGGAAGGGAGAACCGTTTCTTGACGAACGGGCTTGAAGAACAATGGCTGTTCTACGTTGTTCTCTTCTGAACAACAGGGGAGGGGGTGAGAACTGTTTCTTGTCAACGAGCTCGAAAGAACAATGGCTGTTCTAACGTTGTTCTCTTTCTGAACAGGGGAAGCCTTGTGGACTTGGCGTCACGAAGGCTCGAACCTTGGCACTCAAGGGATATTGTCCTTCTTCTGGACAAGTGATGGTGGATCTCGAGGTCGAGGGCCCTTTGGTGCACAAGGTGAGACTGGACCGTAGTGATGTCTCGCGAAGAAAATCTGAATCTCTAATCTGAATCTTAGTGGTTAAGTTTCCATATAAATAGTCGGGACATCCCCTTGGCGTGGGGGGACAATAGAGTGGGGGCTTCGAGGGAATGCACAGCCGAGCCTGAGAACAATGCCTTATCTGCCCATAAGCCTAACTCAATCTGGCGAGGCTGGCGCATGGGGCGAAACGGAGGAAGATAAACCTCCTTGTTTAAACATTGACTCAGGTGGCTGCGATAAGGCGCCAGGCTTCAAAGCGAAGATGCACGTGGGTAGCATCGTGGTTTTAAATAACATGTGATAGTGGTTGAAATTAAGCGGCCTCAACCTGTTCTATCACACTATTAAAGGCGCTGAAATGATTTGGTTAAATCATTCACCTCTGTAAACGTTAGCACATTAGTCTATAAACAATTAGGATTATATACTGGGGGTTTGTACCCCCAGACCCCCCAATTTAATGAAACTCAGGATCATCGTAGTGTGGTCCCCCCATTGTGTTTACCCCCACACGAGCCGTCCTCTTAAATGTACTCCCAAAACGTGAATCATTTTGGAACGCGGACGAAATTGTACGCCCCATCGTTCGAGTCGCTAATCTCCATATTTATCATAAAAATCTCAAAATCCGATTTTAATTCAGAAAAAAATCCCCTCAAAATGATCTACAATATGATGCGATGCCAATCGAGTGTGGCTTTGTATTCCATATTTAGCAACACTAGTCCCATTTGTGGGGAGCTCTCGCTTGACTAGTAGATAATGCCCTGGGTTTTTACGCCTGTATACCTGGTTCGATGGACGGGGAAAACGGGTCTGCTACAAATCCAGCGGTGCGTCGAGTCTTGCGTATAAGGGCGGGGTTACCCGTTTGCTAAGGAACAATAGCGAACTGCTTTTTGTGCCCACCACCCTGCAAACGAGGGACAGCCCCTAGTGTACTTGTGGTTGCCAATTAGTGTCATTCTGATCTTTATGTGGATTTCATTTTCCGAGCGGGGAAAGATGGCAGCTGATGAGAATTGGCGACCCCGCGCCGTATTGGGGCCAGAGGGGACAATGAATTCGCGCAACGAACAAAATAAACGGGCAAATTCGAACTGTGGAACAAAGCGGCCCTGTGTCTGAATTAAGCGTCAATCGCGCGCACACACGCACAGTCATTTCGTGTGTGTTTGTGATAGGCCTATTTCGGGTAGCAGTATTCACATGTAAACACATTTATATTTTTAATAACCACAAATTATATGCAAATCAACCTTTTTTTTCTTATTCCTCCTTTTCCTTTATTCTATTCAATTCTTTCGGTAATTCCTCTTTTATTGACATATTTTGAGCCCAATAATTATCGTAATTCGCGTTTTTTTTATAAGCACGGAGCAGGATCACCTGCCTTAGGCCCACACCGCACCACCCTGGTATCGCCAGAAGGGAGACTGAGGGGAGGGGAATGTGAGCACAAATATGAATAGTACAAGGAAGCTCCAGTTATTATATCCCGTAACGTGTCAAAAACCTCCATTTTCAAAGAATTCCACGAGAATTTCAATGCCCATGGCCGCCATGGTTAAAACTCTATAATTAAGCTTAAAACAAGAACTACTTACGAAAAATATTATAAGAAGCACAAAAGAAGTCCAGTAATTTCGTAAATAGCGTTTCCCTGCACATTTATAAAACACACGATGTAGCCACGACTAGTGAACTAGGCACTAGGCTTTCAGTCCATAGTCTGACGAAATGACGTTTCACTTCTAAGAGGGGCTGAGGGTCTCTAGGCCAGGCCGAATTACAGTACTTCTGGCGCCTCTTCTTAGCCTCACCGGACTATTCTTTTCACCCAGTCTATAAATTATCTACAAAGCCTAGATTTCCAGAGAATATAAATGTCAAAGAATGAACTAGAGGACAATAAACGGGATCGATGGAATATATATGTATAAAATACTGAATTATTTGTTTAATAAAGCATTTATTTATCATTATTATTTTCGAGTAATGTACAAAGAATAACGAATCATAAAGAATGAACCAGAGGACAACAAACACGGGGTAGATGGAAAATATGTAGAAAATACTCAATTATTTGTTTAATAAAGCATTTATTTATCATTTTTATTTAAGAGTAATATTTAAGTAATATGTTGCCCTTAGCATTTCCCATTGTGTAGCATTGTTTAATGATTATTGCTGAGCAAAAGAAAGAAAACATTAAAATAACGGACAGTCTAGCGAAATGTTGGACACATTGGCATCCTACCATTTGTACAAGGAGGGCCTTTTGTCCCAATATTATTATTATAGTTAATGTTATAATTCCTTTTCTTATCTTGATCTCGTCTTTTCTTTGCTTGATCTTCTCTCCTCTTATTTTTCGTTCTCTAAATTTTTCATTCTCATTTTTTTCATTTTCTTATTTTTTAATTTTCTTATTTTTCTTTCTCTTATTTTTCATTCACTTATTTTTCGATCTCTCTTATTTTTTCACTCTTATTTTTTGTTCTCTCTTATTTTTTCACTCTTATTTTTTGTTCTCTTACTTTTTCGTTCTCTTATTTTTTTGTTCTCTTATTTTTCCGTTCTTATTTTTCCGTTCTCATATTTTTTCGTTTTTGTATTTTTTTCGTTCTTAGTTTTCTTCTCATATTTTTTGCTCTTATTTTTCTAATATTTTCTTCCCTAATTTTTCTTCCCTTATTTTTCTTATCTTTTTTTCTTATCTTATTTTTTCCTACTTTTTTTCATCTTTTATTTCTTCTTCTTATATTTATTTTTATCTTTCTTCTCTATTTTTTCTTTTCTTTTTTCTTCCCTAGTCGTTTCTTTTATTTTTATCTTTCCTGTCTTATTTTTTTATTTTCTTATTTTTCTTCCCTTGTTCTCTTCTTTTCCTCTTCTTTTTCTCTTCCATTTCTCTTTTTCTTGTTCTCTTCTCTGTTTTCTCCCCTCCCCTTTTCTTCTGCTTCTTTTCTTTTCTTTTTCTCTACCCTTTCTTCTTCACTTATCTCTTCCTTTTCCTTTTTTTCTTTTCCTCTTTTCTTTTCTTTGATTCTCGTCATTTCTTCTTTTTTTTCTTCTTTCTTTTTCTTCCTTTTCTTTTTCTTATTTTTTATCTTTCTTTTCCTTCCCTATATTTCTTTTTTTCATTTTTCTCTCATTTTTCTTATTTTCTTTTTCTTTTTTTACTTCCTTTTCCTTTCCATTTTGTTCTTTTTCTTCTTCTTCTTCAGGGTGGATGTAAAAAACTCAAATCTTAATCTCAATCCCCATCCATGCCTACCACCATAATAGACTTCCTGAAAATCTTAATCCCAACCCCATTCATGCCTACCACCATAATAGACTTCCTGAAAATCTTAATCCCAACCCCATTCATGCCTACCACCATAATAGACTTCCTGAAAATCTTAATCCCAACCCCATTCATGCCTACCACCATAATAGACTTCCTGAAAATCTTAATCCCAACCCCATTCATGCCTACCACCATAATAGACTTCCTGAAAATCTTAATCCCAACCCCATTCATGCCTACCACCATAATAGACTTCCTGAAAATCTTAATCCCAACCCCATTCATGCCTACCACCATAATAAACTTCCTGAAGATCTTAAACCAACCAATAAGAACACCCCCAACAACACAACCAAGGCCGCATTTCTCCAGACATGACCCTCACTCTCATTATTTCCAATCTAGAACCACCTAGCAAACCTTCCACACATTCCCCTCTACACACCTACCAATCTTGATCCTAGATATTAACTAACGCAACCTATCCACAACTCATTAGCTACAACATATAACACTAACTAAAAAGGAGCCAAGTAGACTGAGTTCATAACCCGCATTGAAAACATCGTATCCAAATTCAAATTGACCTATTTCCATACTTCTACCAAACCATCTTCCACTTCATAAACACATTCCACCAGGCAAACAAAAAATATAGCCCATAAAGAGATATAAAACACTTCAACCCCAACTTCACACCCGAAAAAGGCAACCTCAGAAAAGAAACAGAGTCAGATAAAACAAAAGTCACACTGCACAATAACTTGAGCATATCCATTACATCGACAGGATAATTAATAACCTCATCTCGACAAAACAACATGAAAATTGGGAACAATATTTTCAAATAAGCAACCACAAAACAACCAGTTCTCAACTCTGGCGAGCAATCTCCAAAATATACATATCAAGCAACCAACCACGCCACTTCTGACGAATCTCTACTGATCAGAGGGGACATAATTCCTAGAACAACCAAACAATGTGACCTGCCTATAACCCTCTGCTCCCAAATTTGCCAACTAACCAACAGCCGCAACAGTAAGAAAACACACCCCAAACCTATGCAAATTACACACAACCCCCAGATCTCTACCTCCCGCCCAAGATACCGCACTGATCAAGTCAGTCAAAGAGTCACAGGCTGAAGAGCCATACCACATCTTAAACACTTTAGTCCCATAGCCATATTTGCACCCAAAGATATCATCAATCACTCCTGGTTACGCAACACCATCGACCCACCCACCCATACAATGGCCTCATTCCCATAGCCAACAAACTCCCGAACATCCTACAGCCTATCTCGTTCCTCTCACCCATCTCAAAAAGACTAGAAAAACTAATCACTAGAATTAAACCTACCACAGCCGCTCTCACAGGCACAGCGTGGTTTCAGAGAAAAACATCCCACAACCATACTACTGACGACCCTAACAAATCCTATATTAGAGAGCTTCAGCCAAAACTGGCCACTACACTGCCCAGTCATGGCCACACTAGACATCAACAAAGCTTTTTATACTACCACATGTAAACTCTTATACAACAAAATGGATACCAAACAACCACACGCACGACAAAAAAGATGGAGAGCTATGGCCAAGTCCTCCAACACTAAAATGACCGACTGGACATAAGTCACTAGCGGGAGACAAATTTTAAACACATTCAACATGGAGAAGGATTTAGGTGTCTTAATCTCGAGTGATCTACAATTTTCGAAACATAAAAGACTTGATAAAGCTAAAATCGCATGGCATAGAGGGCAGCGTACTAAAATGACTGGCCCAATCCAAAATAAAGAAGCCTTCCAACAGGGTAACAATGTGCCATCATCTCCCTTACCCTCTTCTATCTCTTCTTGCTATAATATAACCCCCACCTCCTTATAAAATAGTATTTTTGGCATTGATACTATTTTTTATACCAAACTCTATTTTTTTTCTTAAAAAGGGTTATATGGAAAACGACTATGAACGAAAATAAAGAATTTAATAAATAAAGATAGCTCGAGAATCCCGTGGATCCGAATGTTAGGCAGCGATGCAAATAACCAAGTCTAAAGTAAAGCGAAATTGATTATAAATTCAGTTTTATAATTATACCGAATTCTATGAATACTAGAAACAAAAACGTGATTCAATCAAAAATGGAAATAATGAAGTCCTTCAGCAAATTTTTAAATGGATATGTATGGGATTAACTAATTGGTTAAGACTAAAATCAATTTTTAAGAGACTTTCAAGCTAACAAAATTAACATTCGGAATAATTACCTAATTAAGTAATTTCCAATACAAATATTAGGTCGGGCTCTTGAAATACATTAGATAATTAATTAAAGTGAAATATTTTATTTACGGTACTTTCAGATTCAACCTATAGAAAAACAAAATCTACCTTTCCTCATCGAGGCACAAAGGAAACATGACCAAGGTCAAATGTTGGATTCGTAAGTTTAGATACGCACATATGAACAAATATGCACTATTAAAAAGTATGTTGCTAAAAGAAGAACGACAGTATGAGAACCGTACATAATTTGAGTCAATTGCAAAAGGCTTTTAACACCGTTCCGCATAAAAGACTCTATAAAGCTAAAATTGCACGGTATAGAGGGCAGCGTACTAAGATGAATGACTGGACATAAGTCACTAGCGGGAGACAAATTTTAAACACATTCAACATGGGGAAGGATTTAGGTGTCTTAATCTCGAGTGATCTACAATTTTCGAAACAATAATAGATCGTCAAAAAGTAGAAATTAGCTTCTAACATACATAGCTAGATATTTTGCATTTAAATAGAAAGATATTAATTTTCCCTTATAAAAAGTCCTTATAAAACCTCATTTATGGGATGCAGTACAATTTTGGTCTCCATAAATCTAAAAGAACATTATAATATTAAAATACATCAAGCACGAGAAAGGAATTAATTTCTGAGTTTAGAAATACATCGTACGACGAGAGTCTGAGGCACTTCAATTTACTTTCACTGAAAGATCGACAAAGCTATTGAAGTATTTATAAAACTAAATGGGTTTATTTTTATAAATAATAACAATATTTGAACTAGAAATAACAGTTTTAAAGTAGTAAACAAGAATAATAAAAAATAGAAAGAATTAAAAAATAGAAAATTATATAAAACAGAAATACAATAGTGGTAAACTAACATGGTTGTCTGCAACATGCTGCATCACTCAACTCCTAAAATTTTCCTCTCTTTTAATATATACAAATTTAAGTCCAGGAAACGATACGGCCTTCCTATATGCAGACCAGAGAGAGTCGCGTTTCCCTGAGACTGATTGCGAGCTGAAAAAGACAAAATACCAACAGTCCCTTCAAAAGGACCATGCACCGACATCCGAGACTACAGTGTGTCTAAAGGCGACGCGGCTGAGTCGTTCTCTCGAACCTATGGCCAGATAGATAGGTGCGGGGCGTTCAGATGCTGGTTTGCCGAAGATGGAGCAACCAATGAAAAAAATTTCTGTTTCTCTAACGCTGACACCGGCAGCATTTGAGTAGGAAAGGTGGAGTTGATAGAAAAACATGATGAGAAATTAAAAATACGTTATGATCGGTGATCTCTAGATATTTAAGAATACCAGTAAACTGAGAAAGAGTAAGAGGTCGTTTAAGAAGGGCAGTGTCGATAAATTGTGAGTTCATGTATTATAAATAGATAGTATCGTGTTTGAGGCTACGTTAAAGAACGAAATACTTCCGAATTTTAGGGATGGCGTGAAAAGTTCAGTCATACCAAGTTTCATAGATGAGCGTGCTGAAACGCAACAATCGAATACAAGGGTACAATTGCTATATCCAATGATACAAAGTGGTTTAGATTGGTCGTCTCTTTTTGTCGGTAGGGCGAGTTTTAACAAACACCTGTACCAATTTATGTAGGTGTAAAAGAAAAACCTCCCCACCCACCCACCACACACACGTGCGATTGTATCCCACCAAGGAAAACGTCACTTCCTGTTCGGAAACACCCGAGAAGTTTCGATTCCTGAGCGCATTAGAGAAATATCCCCCAATCCTGCGAAATCGTCCCGAGCATTCTCCCCCCGCCCCGGCGACGAGGCGATAAAGAGCTGCTGTGTTTCGCGCCTTTCTGTTAAATGATCAATCGATTCCGCCTCCAGATTAAGATGCCTGGAGCTTGTGACTCCTTTCTCCAAATTTCTCCTTTCCCTTCAGAATCGCCCATACAAATAATCTGTTTTGACTGGAGATTGAAGAGTTCAACACGCACCCCAAGGCCGTCCTCAGCGTCTCGTCGAAGTCCCGTGAGCGTTCATCAGACAGGAGGCTTTCTCCGCCGTGATTCTACCTCAGTCATTTGGTAGCTCTTTGATCGGCAAGCCTTTGAATTTGTGCAACAGTCTCCCTTCGTTTAGTCGAACCGAAGAAAATCTCCATCGATTACCTTTGAGAAAAAGAAGTTTCCTCTTCCAGTGGAATTTCGAGAATTCCCACATTTCCCGTCGAACGTCATCTTTGAAGATTGGCTATCTTCATCGGAAGGGTGGTTCGGATCATGCTCCACCTGCCTCATTCGGACCGTGGCCCACTTGCCTCATCGGATCTTTTCCCACTCGCCTCATCACAAGAAGGACCTTCTTTGAAGTCACCGACCCGTAAGACTGAAACCCCCTCCATTATTAGTATTGCCAAATTCCCTTTTTTGATCTGAGCTTAGAAACTCTAATCAATTTACTCTATTTGAGAATCCCCCCTCATAATAAATAATTACCTAGAAACTATTTCAATTTAAATAATTCCCTTTTGCCTATTAGTATTCTTATTTTGATCTTTGTAAATAAAATTATATTTTTGTTGTTTCATCTTTAACTAACCTTGAACGATACTCTCGGCCTATTCAAGTAAATCTCGCCAACCATTTATGCACTTTGTCTAATTATTAAGGATTTGAAACCCAAAGCCTCAAGTGTGACCTCCTAGTCGGTCGTTAATCCCTGAGAACAGTCCTTCAACGGTTAGCGTTGCAGTAGGTGATTAAGTCTCCCACCCCTACATAATATAGGAGAAGTGTATGGTATAGAGTGGTGTACCACGACAGTAGGTAAGAAGAAACATCGAGAGAAAAGGGCAAAGGTCGGTCAAAAGGAGAAAAGAATTGACCAAAAAGGTGTAGGTACATATTATAAAGTAATTCCGCAGCATTTCAAGGCACATTCTCTTTCAAGAATGAACGCATCGCTAACAAGATCAGATACAGTGTTATATGTTCTTCTTATTCATTTATATTTGTTCATATGTATTCATGTTACTAATATTTCGTTTTGTTTATTTTCTAGATTTATTATGAATATAGTTGATTAAACCCAATGAAAAGGGGCTATTTGAATATACCTTACTACTCATTTCTATCATTATAATAAAAGTTTGTAAGGCAGCTATGCTAACCACTACTCATAACTATAATTTCAGTTTAATCAACTATATTCATAATACATCTAGAAAAGAAACAAAAGAAAATATTAGTAACATGAATACAAGGGAAACAAATATAAATGAATAAGGAGAACATATAACAGTCACTCCCACCAAAAATAGGCATTTCTTCCTTTTCAAAATTATAAAATATACAATACTCTAGATAAAGAAAGTTAAAGTAAGGCCATCAAAATGAATTAGAAATCGAAAAGATTACAAATCTGATCGACGTACAGGTTTATGAGCACGTAAAGTTTTTCTAGGGCTATACAACTGTATTGTCAGATTGCCGTGACTATTCATACTGTTATCAGCATCATGAACATGATCTTCTTGTATCTGAATCATTTTTTCTTGCTCATTTCCCAATATCTTCTCGTTGGCTTGCGGAAAGTCAGTAGTTTTAGATAGGAAACTGGAATGGGAAGCTGGATCGGGGAAAGGACACATGGATTTCATGATTCGAAATCATTAGGTGGAATATTCCTAGGGCATAGAGCTAAATTACGCAGAGCAACACTGCTCTCTCTCATCAGGGAATTTCATATGAGCATGTGTATAGTTAGCATCATGAGATCAACGACGTCCACAGCTGGTTCGTATTTACTGCGATTCCCAAACCGTTTGAGGAGAACTTCTCCAAGAAGGCAAGACCCAACTCTAAACTTAACGTCTCTCAAAAGCAAAAGTCGTTACCTGATGCCTTACATGCCATACGTTCACTACTTTGTACCTCTACAAATACCACACCGCATGAACGACTTTTTGCTTTTGAGAGATGTTCAGTTAGTGGTTTGGCCCTACCCTCTTGACTAATTGAACCTGGAGAAGTCCTCCTCAAACGGTTTGGGAATCGCAGTAAATACAAACCAGCTGTGGATCGTATCCTAGTGGTAGTGCACTGGCTTCTGAGTGGAATAGTCTCACGATCGAATCTCTGATTGCTCCCCATCCCTGGGACGTTGGGTGAAAACCATCAGCTAGAGGTTACGTCCAAAGACACGTTTTCTATGGAATAGTCTCTCGTCTCAATTTCAAGTTTCGATTGAAGAAAGTGTCACAGTTTTCTCAACAGAACTACGCACATAAAGGCAGATTTCTTGTGAGCTTAAGGCCCCGTGTCCCGGGGTAAACTTTGCGGCTAGGCTTCCTCTTCGAAGGTGGTTCTCGTAAATTTCACTACAATACTGGAATCTGTGGAGTATATGTTTGCCATTGCTCTGAGCGTGGTAGCTCGTTGTACAGATGCCAGAAAAAAACAAGAAATAGATGAGCGTTTGCCATTTATGGAATTAGAATTAGCTTATACTCTCGTTCATAATAGTGGAAAGGATAACAAATTAAGAACCCCAGTTTGAGACGAAGCCTTAGTAACGATCAAAGTTCGAATGTCAGGAATAGATACAGCCTCTGGTAACCACATAAAGTGCTCAAACATGGTAAGAAGGTAGCGATAACCGCGAGAGTAGGGTAATGGGGCAACTATATTGAAATGGATCGCGTTGTAACTCGATGGAAAAAGAGGAATGGGCTGAGGAAAAGGTGGGGTGAGGGATCTTATTGTAGCGATGAACATTGGCACACTGAAAAGACAAATAAGAGCTAGTCCATTTGGTCAAGTCAGCGTTCATACCTGGCCACATAAATCTATGTGAGATGAGCTTTCGTGACATTCGAACACCGAGATTGAGAAAAACTGTGAATTTGGTTGAAAACAAGAAGACTGTAAGAAGGAGGAATGAGGGGAAAGGGGCGGTCGGATGAGGAAATTTACACCAGTATGGGTATGACAGGGCTTTCCTGCAATGGGAATTTTCAGTCATCAAACTGAGAAGAACGGAGTAGCATTTCCGTCCCGTTTCTTCGTCCGGAGAAAGTGCTTTATTCCCACATGATCCACGGGAGAAGGACGAAAGAGTTGCACCCCCAAGATCGACTAAATGCAACAAGGCCCATCCGGTACAACGTTTAAAGAGGCAATACATAGTGAATGTCGTTCGTAAGCCACATCGTGGAATTCAAATTGAGAACATTATCTTCATAGTACATGGAAAAGGCGCTACGAGCTGAAAGGGCACAAACCAGAGGATTGTAGTAGATGATAATGGAGAAATCACGCGATTTTAAATAATAAGGGAAGTAACGGAGTACGAGGTACACTGCAAGAAGTTCTGTAGAAAATGTAGTGCATAACACTGAGCATAAGAAAGAGAACACTAGAAGCAAGCGAGTGTGTTTAGTGCGAGAAAAAGAAAGCTTCTCACGACTCAAGAGAAAACTGAGGAGAAGAGCTTCTGTTATTTTTCGACAGTCGATTTTTTAAAGGCTGCATGACCCGAACACAACCGCAAAGTCACCAGATATGTACTTAGGAAATACGCGGGAATGCGCATAGGCACGTTGCAGGATGGGAAATGCCAGCATCAAAGTATTTTCCATTTTACACATAATCTTTCCTCCTGTCATATAATCTAGAGGCCTTAAATATTAATACTCCCTTTCTATGAATTTCCATCAAGTGTCGTGATATGTTCTATCCCCATTTTCTAACTTCGCGTCTCATTCTTTATATGAAATCTTGTCACCAAGAGATAGTTGATTTTCCACGGAGTTCAACTTAGTAAGTTACTCTCCTATATTCCCATTCCATTCCTTTTCTTTAATAATCTAGAATTTTGCATCATGTGATCATGTGTTGCGAAGCCTGTGAACAGACTGAAGCATCCCCTAAAGTCTGGCATACTTAAGTTCTACTCAGACGATAAAAAATCCTGCCAGGACCAGGTGGTGAACTCGCCAAACAACCGCTGTCTTGCTGTGTCCTCCAAAGATTACCGAGAGACATTAAGACAAAGTTCCATTCGCGCACCACGGTGTTTGTGGTGGTCAGTAGGGAGGGCCAATTTAGGCCCACGCTTATCTTCCCGGAGGGCTACATCATGTGCCTGGAGGAGTTGGTGCTCCCCTGGATCCAAGTGGTGGCCATTGGAAGGACGTACGTATGGCAGCAAGACTTAGCACCATAACACCCTAGCAAGAGAACCTAGTCTTGGCTGTTAGACAATTTCTTACACCACATCACTCAGAACATATGGTTTTCTAACACTCAAAACTGACACTCACTGGACTATTACGTGTGAGGTATGGTTGAGAGAGAAACTAACAAGCGGGAGGCCATGATTGATACCCATTGTGATTTCATTGAATAAAATGAATAGCACATACAATTTTTCAAGTCTTTAAAATAAAACTTTAGTAAATATATCTGGTATGTGACAAATTATATATATATATATATATATATATATATATATATATATATATATATATATATATATATATATATATATGTGTGTGTGTGTGTGTGTGTGTGTGTGTAGAGAGAAATGGCTACATAAAGCATCCCGGAGGGCCAGGAGTAGATATACCTTGTGGAGAAAGCCGGAGAAGCGAGCCCCATGAGGAGAATCCTGGGAACGGTAGCCGGCGAATAACAGTAACTGCCTACCCTGTTTGATCTCCCTGCCGCTTTGGTAGTTGGAGCGAACATCTGTCTTAAGGCAACCACTTAAGACCCTTAAACGATGCTCTAACGATCCAATTACCTACGAGATCCATAAACCCGTGGTTATGTCACAAAAAATAGCGGTGCTAGTCAAAAGGCACGCCAAGGAGTGTGGCGGTTTAGAGTCTCTCCATTTAGCAAGCCGACTTGGGCACCTCAGTGCCAACCACTGCACTTCTCGCTCTCACCAGATGCGAACTCACCATTCGCGCTTCCCTCTGTGGACTCACCCCTTACCCCTTAAATGTGGCGGTGGTCCGCCTATAAATAAGCCCCGTAAAGAAAGAGAGTGATTAGAATTCGATAAGAAAGAAGAAGGATCAGTTCGTGAAGATCGATCCTTCAGTCAGACAAAAAGGATTAGAATTTTATAAGAAAGAAGAAGGTTCAGTTCGTGAAGATCGATCCTTCAGCCAGACAAGACGATTTTCGTGAGAAACGATAGGATCAGATTGAGAAAATGGATCCCCCCCTCCCCGGGCCGAATTAACATAAATCGTCAAGTTTTGTATTGGTGCCATACCGAAGAATCCTTTACAGACTTAGAAGAAGTCTGACTGGAGGAAAGTAAACCCACTCACACTCGAGTGACTCTCACATCTCAAGCTCCGTAAGAGTGAGAGGAGAAGAATCCAGCCCCAACGAGGTTCCGTTCTTTAATTACGGTAAAAATCTCACCGAATACTCCAAAATCTAGTTGGGCACTCTACGTTGAAGAATAAGAGACTGAGAGGCTTCAAGATTATCCAGAAGAGGACTCTTGGAGCAAAGAGCACCGTAACTCTCTCCGTCTTCTTAACGTACCCGGAGGCAAATTTGCAATAAGAAGTTGACCCGCCCCCCATCCCCCCATCCTCTCTTCCACCTTTCCATATCTACGAAATTCAATCATCGGCCATGGCAACCCTCCAAAGCGCGAGATAAGCCCTCCAGCGTCATCCGGCAACCCCTGATCCCGTCTGTCTTGTGAGTTAGCAATAAGATTTATATTCATATTGCGATAGTATGAGGTTAGTACGTTGCACGATTTAATAGAAGTAAAGACAATTGTGCGTGAACCCCGGGCATATTTGTTGGTAAAGGAGAGTACATACTTTAATTTAATGATTAACGCTAATAAAAAAGGGTCACGATAAAAATAATAATCGGCAATTGGTGTGTTTACGTGTAGCCTATTTGTTTATTTTTGTCATTGAAGACATTGTAATAGGCCTATTTTCCAACCGGGAGAGTCTAATTTAGCTTAAGACGAAAATATAAATGTGATTACTGTTTGTTTTTTATAGTTAAGTGTTAAATTTAAAATATATGTTTATTTTGGGATAATTATTGTGTGTTTCCTCTTATCCTTACGTGTTGAAGCGGCTCTTCCTTAAAACCCCCCAACAAAATTAGCACTCTTAGAACAAAGCCTACTTCATCAAAGAAGCATATCACGTACCGCAACTTATACTATGACAAAAGTGGTGTCAGGAGTGGAGTGATCCAAAAGGGGCATTATACGACAATATATATACCAGGCAATGGCTTCGCGGAGCTTGTTGCGCTTCGCTACTAAGAATAAAATATAAATAAAAGCAGCTATGGATTAATTTTTATAAATTTTCTGAACTTCGCCAATTAAATAATTTTAAAAAGGAACTCTAAACTAAATTGCCCCCCTTTCAAAATATCACGTTGCTAAAATATAGTCATAGATAAATTAAAAAAGCAGCCATGGTTAAATTTTAATAAACTTTCTGAACTTCACCAATTGTAATTCATTTTCTTTTAAAATATTATAAAGCATTGGATAATCATATTTATTTTCTCTGAACTAAACTATTTTGTTTTTTTAAACTCTAAAGAAATTCTTAGAAATTACCTTAATAAAAACTTAAAATATACTTACCAAACTAGGATGAAATTATTATTCAAATACTCCAAAAAATTCCGTTCTTAAATTATAGCTAGTGATGATATATATATATATATATATATATATATATATATATATATATATATATATATATATATATATATATATATATACCCAACACATAGAGTGGCGCATGGCCAGAGACACTTCCACGCCACCATTCGCAAGCATTATCCGCTGCTTAACCAAGGTGACCCACCTACTACATTTTTCCCTATCTATCATCAGAGTCCGGCTATCCGGTTTTCCCTGGAATTTTTATTACCTGCGTTTGTGTGTCACCCTACACAGCTCGTCCTCCCCTAACCATTTGTCTCCATTCATTCCTATCTCTAGCACGCATTCATGCCTCCTGTATGCTCAGGCCCCGTCTAGCAAAGACATCTCCCCCACACTCCATCCACCCCCTTCTCGGACGCTAACGCTGTCTTCTTCCTATCACTCGAAATCTATACACTCTCTTTACCATCTTTTCATGCTCCATTATCTCTATTTGACCATACCATCTCACCACACCTCTATCAGCTCTTCCAAGCAAACTCACTTTACTTCAACATCTCTCTCGCACTCTTTCGTTTCTCACACCACAAATACTTCTCAGACATTTCATTTCTATAACTTCAACCTTCCTCCTTTCGTTCGCACTCAACGCCTATTTTTTCATATCCATAAAGAGCAGTGGGATTCACCACTCCCTCATACAATCCCATTTGTGCCTGCCTGCACATACGCTTCCCTTTCGTGAGACTCATTATCGCACCATAGGCTTGCACTTCCTTTTCCATTCGCTTCCACTAGCTGCCAGATCCACACCCAGATACTTAAAATACTGCATTTCTTCCAGCCTCCTCCCATTTAGACTCACTGGTAGCCTACTCATTCCTTTCCCAATGCACCACATTACCTTGCTTTTGCCTTCATTCACACTGTGCATCCTTTTGTCACACACAATCCCAAATGCATCGAACAGTGCCTGTAGTTTCTCTTTTGAGTCAGACACCAGCACTGAATCATCCGCAGACAACAATTGTTCTAGCTCGTACATCTCTCCATTTCCACTCACTAATGAGGCACTCCTACTTCCCACTCTTGTTTTCACCTCTCTCACCACTCCAACCATATACAAATTGAACAGCCAGGGTAACATCCTGCATCCTTGCCTGGGTCCAGTTTTTACACTGAACCCTCACACATGATATACAGTCATCATAAAAGCTTTTGATAGCTCTTATTAGTGTGCATTTAATCCCAAGCATTCTCAGCACATTTCACATCCCCTTTCGGTCCACTCTGCCATATGCTTTCTCCAGATCCATAAATATCTTGTACACACTTTTATTCTACTCCAGGTATTTCTTACATATATCCTTCAAGGTAAAAATCTGATCTACATACCCTCTTTCCTTCCTAAACTCCCCTTGTTCCTCTCCAATCAGACTTTCCGTGCACCTCATAACTCTTTCACTCAAGACTCGTTCATATACTTTTCCAGGCACACTTATCAGACTTATACCCTTATAACTACCACACTCAGTTATTCCACCTTTTCCCTTGTAAATAGGAAGAATACATGCATTCCTCCAATCCTCCCGCCTACATCCCTGGTCCATGCATACATTAAACAACCTCACCAACCACTCTACTACACATTCTACCCCCGCTTTCAGCATCTCACGTGTTATCCCATTCATATCCGCTAACTTTACACTTTTTGTCCTTTTCACTGCCTCTTCCACTTCCTTTTTGCTAATTCTTTCACTCTCTCTAATTCTCTCTTGTGTCATCGCGCCTCTTCCAAGACATAACAGCTGTACTTCTCTACTATCGTCTACATTTAGCAAATTCTCAAAATATTCTCCTCAGCTCTTCCCTACTTCTTCATCTATACTGATTACTTCACTCCTTTCATCCTTCACTCTCATTTCTATCGCCTCTTTCTTCTTTCTCACACGAGTTATTTCCTTCTAAAATTGCTTTTTATTCTCTCTAAAGCAATCAGAAACTCTTTCACCTCACCTATCATTCGCTTCTCTCTTCAGTTCAGCCACTCGATTTTTCACTTCCTGTCGCTTCCTCCTATACTTTTCCTTGTTTTCTACGCTTCTGTTCTGTCTATACCTGTGGTTTTGTTCACGCTTCTCTTTCATTAGCTCTTCTACTTCAGCATTCCACCATTCGCTACCCTTCCTAATTCTTCCCTCTTCAAGCACCCTATTTTCATATGCTCTCACGCATTAACTTCCACTCATCTTTCACACCCAAACCCTCAGACTCTTTTATCACTTCCCAGCCCCTTGCAACCAACTCTTTGTATTCTTCCTTGCACCTTGTTTTTTTCAGCTTCTTCACCATTACCACCTCCTTCTTTGGCAAGATCCTTCGTTTGCCAACCCATTCACTCTTTACTCTGACTTCTGCTATCATCAGGTGATGGTCAGATAAGTCTCCCACCATCTCTCTCTTTACATCTACATCCAAAAGTCTCTTCACATTCCCTCTTCCTATCAGAACATAGTCTAACATGCTTCTTTGATCCTCAATCACCCTTTCTCCCACCTGCCTACCCAGTCTTTCTCAGTTATACTTCTTGTGCTCTATATTTTTAAACCATGTGTTGCCAGCTACCATTTTTCTTGCAACACACATTTCTACGAGCCTTACACCATTATCATTCACTCCCCTCACTCCGTATCTTCCAACTACCCCATTCACTACTCGATCACCTAGCTATGCGTTCAGGTCACCCATTACAACTACTTTCTCATTTAAATTAAAACCTTGCAGACATCCATTTAACTCTTGCTAAAACGCTTCTTTCACACTTTCAGGTTCACACTCATGTGGACAACACACGCTTTCTATCACCCACTTTTCGCATCTGAACTTCACTCACGCCCACAACACCCATGAATATACCTCCTTGTACTCTTCTACAAACTCCCACACTTCCTCACTCATCAGTACCGCCATCCGATGCTTCGCTCGCACTCTCTCACTTACTTCAGATTTTATCGCTTTCACCCCACCAAACCATTCTGCACATTTTCCTTTCAACTTGGTTTTACTCAGGGCCAGAACATCCAGTTTTCCTAGTTCCAACAGACAACCAATTTCATTTCTCTTCACATTCTCTCCACATCCACGAACATTCAAACGCCCCAAACTGAGGCGCCAGAGTAGCTTTTATCTCTCCTGCCATTTCGAGGAATAATTAAGGAAGCAAGGATTTCTAGCCCCTACTTCCGATTGCTGTTGCGCATCTATCTATCTATTTATATATATATATATATATATATATATATATATATATATATATATATATATATATATATATATATATATATATATAGAGAGAGAGAGAGAGAGAGAGAGAGAGAGAGAGAGAGAGAGAGCGAGAGAGAGAGAGAGAGATAGATAGATAAACAACAACGTCCATGTCAATGCGGTTAGGTGATGACAAGAGTAAAAAATAACATAATCCGCTTGAAAAGTCTTTTGGAGTTCCTCAACCCTCTTCTGGAGCGCCATCGATACGAATGAGCAACCATCCATTGGAAGCCATTTATAGGATGTAGCGTTGGAACTTTAACACAAAACGAGAATTGTGAGTGTTCTCGTGTTTCTTCACCCATCTAATTGTTAGATAAATGAACAATAGCATCCATGTTAATGTAGTTAGGTAATGGCAATAGTAATTAATATTTAATCAGCTAGAAAAGCTTCCTATAATTCCTCAACTTTCTTCAGGAGCACTACCCATACGACTAAGTAACCATCCATTTCTCTAAAAAAGAAATTTCAAGAAGCCTTTTATAGGAGATAGCGTGGGAATTTTACCACAAACTCAGAATTGTGAGGATTCTTCGCCCATCTATTTTTTTTCCTAAGGAGATAGTTTGTGGTGGTGGAACCACATTATAGAATCGAATATGACTCAAAATTTAGCCTTTTACAGTTGTATCAAATTTATAATCGGTTCACAAGTCGAACCTTAAATAAAAAAAAACATTCGCTGAAGGGGAATCTGAAGAATGCTCTCGAAATTGCGCTTGTCCCCGGAGGTATTATGATGTCCTTCGCAATGGGTCCTGAAAAGGATGTGGATTAACGATGAAATTCTAACCGTGTTGACGATAAGATTCTGTCCATGATTTACGACGATTTTGTCCATAGGACGGTTATCTTTTATAGGAACGGGTTGGAATCTTAACCTGGTGCAATCTGGACAAACGAGCAAACAGGTTAGTAAGTTATTAAACTAAAAATTATCGCTTCCCGAATTTACCTTGCTTGTATAGCGTACGGGAAGTGCAGGCGAGCGGCTTAAAAGCTTCGCTGGAATGAGTCCTTTTTTTGATATTCAGGATGGCCGAGTGGATTCGCCGCTGGCTAACAATGGTCCAGCAACGCGGGAAGCTGTTCGCAACTCGCATACGCTATTATTTTTTCTTTGTCCCCTTCCCTACTCTCCTCTAGCTACAATGGTGCCCAGACCCGGGAGCGGGAGCGTTAGCCCTTGGATAACATTTCCAAACGGGCTTTCTTCATTTCTTCAAAATACGCTCCGCTTCTAGGAGGTGGGTTGTATAGCGTACGAGACGTGCAGGTGAGCAGCTTAAAAGCTTCGTTTGAATGAGTCTTTTTTGAGACTCAGGATGGCCGAGTGGATTCGCCACTGGTTAACAGTGGTCCTGCGACGCGGGTATCTGTTCGCAACTCGCCTACGCTATTATTTTTTCTTTGCCCCTTTTCCTACTTCCCTCTATCTACACTTAACCGAAATTATTATTAATCTAAATTAAACAGAGAAACACCGTCAAACTAAAATATATTTTAGTAATTCATAATTTAAAAGCCAAAAGAATATGTCAAATGTTTCTCATCTTACTTAACAAAGTTACGTTTGTATGGATAACTAAATTTTGTTTTCTATTAAGCACAAAGAAACCTATTGGCGAAACATTGTAATTTAGTAATATTAATCTGGAATATGCAAAAATTTGTGTAAAAGACAATAGATAATACTTTCAATCTTATTACTTCAATTTATATAATATAATTGACTAAAATTAACAATATGTAAAAGGTTACTTAGAAAAGGGCGCTCAGAAATAGGAGAGATGGTGATATTTGGAAATAATCAAGTAAAAATTGAGCCCAATAATTAAACGAATGTATAGAAAGAAACGAAGGAGTAAAATATAGTAAATTCTGGTTAATAAATATAAAAATTCATATATAAGGGTCTATAGATAAATACTTTCCGTCTTAGTTTTAATTTATTTATTTATTTATCGAGTTTGTTTGACAAAAATAAAAGGATATGTTTAGGGACGGATAAATAAGAGCAAGGCAAAATATTTGGCAAAAATTTTAGGCCAAAAGAGTGATTTAGTAAAATTCTTGTATTAATTCCTGGTAGTATTATATAAAAATTATAATATTTAAGAGCTATGTAAGAGCTGCTAAGTAATTAATTTGTGTGTCTTAGGACATTTTTAATCGGGTTAAATATTATCTATATTAAGAAGACACCACATTCATTTTTTCAACTTTTTACTACGTAAGATTATCATATATGAACTTAAAGCTCATTAAAAGCCTTTTTATTCGTGCCAAAATCATAATAACCTACGGCGCCGTTTTTTAGATACAGGGGGCTCTTTCAGATCCCCCGCCCCTTGAAACCTCATATCATATAAATGGCTATAGAATTACTCAAAAATAAGCGTTCGAACTCATTTTACGAGCAAATGATGCACATATGATTTAGTTATCATTTAAAATCAATTTTGTTTAGTTCCATTAAAATTTGTGTTAATGGTGGACTAAAAAATATATTTTTCGGACAAGGTTAACTATAGGTTTTGTTCTCAGTTGGAAAAAGGGGTGTTAGGTGAATAGTAGTGGTGTTCTGAATGCTCTCGAATTTAGTTCAATCTATATTCGAATGATGCTAAAAATATAAACCAGATCTCAGGGGTGGTGTTTTTTGTTTTTTTTTAGCAAATATTTAAAATCGCATGGTATAGTTTTGCGTTTTGTTCACAAATCAACTTTAAAAATCTACGGAGAAGTTCCACGAATGTATAAAATTTTACATTATCTTAATTTTCGCTATGTTCTAGTCATGTTGCTGAAACAATATATATATATATATATATATATATATATATATATATATATATATATATATATATATATATATATATATATATATATATATATATATATATATATATATATATATTTATATATATATACTATCAAAAGTGCATAAAATTTGCAATAAAAGGATATAAAAATTCAATGATGTAGTTTTTTTTCACAAATTAACTTTAAATATCTAAAAAAAGTTTTCCGCGAATGTATACAATTTCGCATTATCGTAATTTTCTCTATGTTCTAGTCATGCTGCTTAAAAAAAAAATACTTATACCATAAAATGTGCATAAAATTTGCAATAAAATGATATACAAAACCCAAAAATGCGAATTCTGAACGAAAGAATTTGAAAAGTGACTAATAAACAAATATGCTATCCCCGTAAAATTTTGCAATGAATATGATTAATCATTTATGCAAAGTTTAAGCGCAAATGTAATTATTAATTTATCGATTAAAAATGTTGTATTATCTCTTTCATAAGTGTAAATACAAATTCACCATTAGACTCTCCGTTAGGCTGCTATCTATGGTCGGCGGCGCTCAATCCTGTACTAAGCGAAATGAAAAATGAATTTCAGATGAAATTTTAGATGAATTTCGGGATGAATTTCCTCAGCAACTTCCTACCGATCAGCTAAAAATAATAAATGAACATAAACATTCCATTACAATTTGTCGTAAGGCTGTTTGGTCAATTTAGTTAACGCTTATGTCTGAGAAAATAAATTAACGTAAACGTTCCCTTAAAATTTATAGTAAGCTGATTGGTCAATTTTGTTAACGCCTATGTCTGAGAGAATAAGTTAAACGTAAACTTGTCCTTAAAAATCTGTTAACGCTGATTGGTTAACTTTTTTATCGCTTATGTTTTAATAGAAAAACTATATGTAGAGTGGCTTTTTGTCGCTGAGGGCAGTTAGCAACTTTTGTTCATTTTTGGAGCACAAGTCCACGCTCCTGTCGAATAAAGAACGTTGAATCCAGCTCAAAGTTTCCTTTTACCTTGAGGGAGCTACGATCACAATATTGCATCGTATCAAACTACAAAAGAGCCACCTTGCCGGACCCTATAAGTTGATACAGGCATTGCATCAAAGAACACCATCTTTATGATCTTTAACCTTAAAAATATGTCTTCTGACGCCCAAAAGCTCCAAATGAATACCAAGAACGCCTCCTAGTAAGGTCTCATCTCAAAAATCGGGTTGCCTACAGTGCCAAGCTTGCTACGATTGGAAAGAGGCAAGTTTTAACGCTTCAGCGCGCACTGTGAGGCAGAGACTTTTTGAAAAAAAAGTCACGTAGTGAAGGGCTATGAAGAAGGCTCAGCTTACCAAGAAGAACCTTACTGAGTGGCTCAATTTGTGTATGAAATATAGAGAATGTACTATTGAAGATGGGCAAAGTCATACTCAGAGTGATGAAGCCCTAATTGCTTGTTTGGAGTTTGTGGAAGATCTCTTATCAAGAGAAAAGAGGGACGGTTTCACGAGTTCTATATCCTGCCCAGGTGAAGCATTAGACATTCTCCATATCTGTGACGCTGCTCATCTAAAGGAACTAGAACACTAACAATTTTGCCGAAGAACACTGCGATGAACTCAAAATGGCACTAAAAACGTTCCTCATGAGTACGTTTTCCTACATTTCAGGATAAATTTGGGAAAACCTGTATTTAGCAGTATAATAGCGCACCTTGCCTCAAATCAAAATCGATAAAACTCTTGGTTGAAAAAAATTTCAATCTTTTGGGGCATTTGTCAGATTTGATCCCAATAGGAAATTAGTGGGCGATTATAGGCAAGCTGGCGGTTACTAAACAGAAACCATGACATTGTGAGCAGTTGCGGCTGCTTATTTAATACAAAGAGCAATATCAGTTAAGATAACATCACAAACATTTTCTCGAGTGTGGCAAACCGAATTAAAGCAGTTTTGAAGAACAACGAACATCTTTGGAAATATTGACTTTGCGCATTAATTGTCTGTATTTATTAATAAAATACGTCCAAGCTCTAAGTTTTAGTATATTTCACCTTAAAATTATGATACAAACATACTAAATAAATGCAACATTTGATTAGTTCTCTTAATTTTTTTTTAGAAAAAATATAGTAGACTCAAAACTTTTGGCCAAGACTCTATGTAAAGGCTCCCATTCGTTGTTAAATTGCTCAAAATTTAACACTATTCCTGAAAGAATGAGATGCGACGAGTTATATATGTACAATTAGTGCCTGCACTCAGCACTACATGAAAATGCATGTCCAGCAGAGCGTTTCTCCCTTTCTTTTGCGCGTATATTTTGCCGGTCTAGAAAGCATATTTCGGCTCTTTGGTGCAGCACACTCAAAGAAGATGTTCCTTTGTAACTATGCTTGAGAGAAACGTAAGGGTCGATTTCTGAGTCAGCGGAAGGTGTTAAACCGATTCCTAAACTCGATAGACTTTCTTCTGTTTACTCTAACATTAGACCTTGGACAGGGTTGAAGTTCATGCATGTAAGTTGTCTAATCGAGTTTGCATCTCAAATGACCTACATTTCTTAACCAGTGGCCAATTCGTTTCACGACAACGAGAAAGAACTAACTTCACACATTTGCAAAAGAGAAACTTTCATCAATAAACAGAACAAGCATATGGAGATATGGCGGTTTTTTTTTCAACTGGGTCTCGTAAATTACCCGCTAAATTCTTAGGCGATGCAAATTTGAACCTCGATTTCACGGTAATCGGGGTTGAAAGCTCAATATAGACTTTGAAGATGAATTGGATCACCTCCGGTCATAGGGTATAAAACATCCGTTCGGTGTGAAAAATCGAATTGCTCAGCTAAAATGTCTACCTGGAGTCCATATCCTCCCTCTATTGAAGCTCAATAACACAATGTGTCAAGGAGGGTCTGAAATAAGATTACTTGCTTATGGAAGCGTCAGTCAGTTGGGAGATTCTTAAAGAATATTGCATTCCTCTAGCTCGATAGTAAAGGCCGGAGCTTCCCATGGGGCCAAGAAGGTCCACTACTTGCAGCAGATGGTCAACAATAAGATTTGCCTGCCCCATGCTGATATTCACCTTCAGATCCTTGGTTTCAACCAACTCCCACATTTCCGTTGGAATCAGTGATTCTCGAGCTGTAGATTCGGAGTGCGCGAAAGATGTGCCTGTAATTTTAAATGCAAAAGGTTAGGGCATGGCAACTCTACTTGTCAAGCGACAGTGTCTTTGAGTCTCCAAACTGTGGCTCTCCGACCTACCTTCCTTGATGAGCAAACACAACTGTTCAAATTTCACTGGGAAACACTCAGCCTATCTACGCGACTGCAGACATACAAATTCGAGTTGGAGATGCAATCCCTTCGATACTCTGCTTTCATGAGTGCCCAACAGATGCAATCCTTTCGGTAATCTGCCTTCATGAGTGTTCGAGAAGTGCTGAGCAGGTACTTTACAAGATCTGATCACCCTTTGACTTCTACTGCTCCATAGAACATCACTATCTTCTTTTCGGTACTTAAAGATAACCTTAGTACCGAAACCCGCACTCAATCGTAGACATGTCTTAAATTCCATCGCCAGTGAAAGTACTGCGCTTCCCGTTCAGATATGATGGCTATCCTTCCAGTCTCTCAAAGTTACCCCTTCCTGCTAAACGCCACACACCTAAAAATGCACAATGTCGCCCTTCTCGAAGGTTTGCCTACCTTCACAGTATCTCCTCACACCCACGGGCAACGTATCGTAGCAGAGGTGCATGTACCACACGGTTCTTTGCCTCAGTTGAAGAAACAATGATGAACCTTGCCATCGCATCATATTGTATTATCAGAGCCGTAGTAACCCCCCTTCCCCCTCGGCGGGTGACTATTAAAGGGGCTCCACTGTGGCAAAGAAATTTTAGGTAAAACTGAAGATCGGCGGCACACCCGAAAAAGTGTTGTTTTTTTTTTTAGGCGAAAGCTATCGGCACAAACTTGCGTTTATGTTTTGTTCACCCACGCATGAATATTCATGCGCGTTTGAGTCCTAGTTCAAATATACAAGGCGCCATTTTTGTAAAAAAAAATCCCGAAAGTAACCAAACGAAAAACGCTGTTCAGTTAGGAGGGGGGGGGATATCCTTATTATAGTTTTTACTTATTTATTAATATTATTCTTGTTCATTTTGATTTTCACTTGCTTTTTCTTTTCTTGCTGAAGGCTGTATTCCTCGAATTTTTCTTCTTCTTGATTGAAATTCCTTTTTTCTTTAAGTTGGCCCTTTAAACGTTTTTCTTTCCATTTTCCTTGGCTTCCGTATTATTCTTAAGTTGGTCCTTAATCTTCGTTTTCTTTTTTGAGAGATCTTCCTAAAAAATTTTGGACTGTTGAGTTTCGAACGCGGTACCTTTGGAATTGAATGCCGATATTTCAGCCATACGACTGGCTTAGTCCGTCTTATTGTTGGTAAGTTTTTCGGCCATTTATATTATCGAGTTGGAAGGAATTTCTCTCATACATTTTCGCACCCCTACAGACTTACTTTATTCCGGTGGGTATACTTCTGAAATAGCGGCGAGAAAAGCGTGGTATCTTTCTTTAATTCCCGGTTGCGAGATAGGCGTCAAACTAGTTCGATTTTCGTCCCATTCAGAGCTGATTTTTTTTTTTTATAATGGCGATTGCTGGCGCCAGTTTCTAAGTCACGTTTTATTTTTGCACATATAAATTCGTAATTATTTTTGACCGCTAATGCCTGACCTCAAACTTCACAATCGATTATAAATTTAATCAAATTATGATCGTTCAAAAATATTAATAACTTTTTTCGATGGGAAAATAAAGCATAAAGTTCGATAATAGATGAAGGGCAAGTTGTACATAACGAATCCATGTTGAAACTGAAATCAACGCATAAAAGTCGTCTGTGCTCCACCAAAAAACCTCCACAAAAACTAGTTCCTTTAAAAGATCTAGCTAAGTATATTTAAATGTATAAAAAAGGTAATAAAAATAGTAAAATGGGAAAAATATATTGACAAATAAAAATGAATACAAATAAGGTTAATAAAAAGACATTAAGTGAAAAACAAATTAAAATTCACTATTTCTGACGTCAGACTCCCCCACATGGATTTTCGCAGAAACGATTATAGTCGCAGAAATGATTTGGTTAAATAAAAATGTTATTCTATAAACAATTAGAATTATATACTGGGGGCTGCGCCCCCAGATCCCCCCAATTGATTGAAATACCCCGCGAGCAGCTCCCTTCCTTGAATTTACTGGGAAAAAATGGTGAAACATATTGGAACATGGACGAAATATTTTGCGTTCCAGAATCGAAGAACATCGGTTGCGAGCACGTGCCGCGGATCTTCAGGTTTACCAAATTTTATATTTTTAATGAATATATAAAATTTTCGAATACACATTTTCTGTAAGTATTCGGCAGCCTTTGTACTGGTGAGAATAGTATTTGTCGTGCTTGACACTACTTGTAAATGTATGATATATTGTTATGGGTGCTCCACAATCTCAATTTTTTTAGGGGGGGGGGCACTAGACATTGCAAGGGCTCTGTGTATTATATATCATTTTAAAAATAATTTCGAAATGGGGACTTCGCCCCCCCCCATTTAAAGTTGCGCCCCGTGATTTTTAAATAAACTCGTAGTATTCATATTTCGAAAGCCTAGCATTAGATTCGAATTCAAGGGCGATTGTCAGATGTCGTTAGGCCTCTTCTCTTTATACTGTGTTGCTTGATTCAGGCATGTAAGCATCGCCATCGAATGCTATTTAAATCAATTATATTTTCTTTAAAATTAATTGATATGAAATGGCAAATCATATTTTAAGGTAAAGAATTTAAATGTTTTTTACTTATGCAGTTTTATGTGTACTTTCAGATCTGAAGGTCCTTTCCCCCGGAAATGCATACTTTTCCCATAATTGACTGAAGGCCAATAATAGGAAGAGTATGTATTTCCAGCAAAAACGAGTTCCAGATCTGAAATCTACACACAAAATTGCATAAGAAAAACACTTCCAAAATAATTTAAAATATCAAGAATCAGACCCAGAACTAACCTAATAAAATCAGATAGAAATTTGTGAAAAAAACTCTCCTCATTTGTCTTGAAATTCATGCTGATACTTGGTTGAATACAGGCATTAGAAAGCCACGTGCCCTTAAACGCTCTAAAGGAAAATGTGCATGGGGTCTTACACCCGTTTGAATCCTTTGCAATTTTAACAAAATAAAATAAATTCTGATCCTGTCTAAATCTACAATTACTGCGGCATGTGGGGCATGCAATATTTCCTGGGATTACACCGTGAGCCGCATCTATTTCTAACGCCTGAAAATCGGAATCAAAAACTTCTCGTATTAGTTGGTATTGCGATCTGGCACAACTACCACACGCCATTTTACCATATGAACTAAAAACACGGACATCCACGAATTGTCCAAAATATACGAAAATATGCTATTGGTTAATCAGCCAAAAGATGCATGCGCAGATCGCCTGCAAATATAACAAAGCCTGCTATTCGCTAACTAGTCAGGTCAAAACTTGAAGGGAATAGGACAAAATGGTGCAGAAAGATTCAAATTTCGCAAGGTAAAAACATATTTTTGAAAAGTGAATAAACAACGTTATTATTAACTTCTGGAAGTTGAAAATGACATCGGTGAGCATCATTTAAGAATTAAAAACGTTTATGTCCTTGAAAATAATAAAAAAAAACCCGTAATTGTGTTAAAACGAATCCTTCATATTTCAATTCAGAAAAATCCCTTCAAAATGATATATTATACACTATGATGCGAATCCAATTAACAATGTGGCTCCCAAGATGGCAACCATTCTATTTTTCGCCATAACATCATAATTTTAAATTTGGCTGCCTTATTTAATGATAGGCTAAATAGCTTTTGCTTTTTTAATAAACATATTTATAACAAAGCGCCCACAAAAATAGAGGGCGGGCATTTTCCGAAATTTACCTGGACTTTCTATTTGACAAATAAGGCCTTTCTGTAAGTATAATTAAATTAATTTCTCATTTTTTATAATATACTGAGTTTTCATTATTTCTGGGGGTGTTTAGCAACAATAAAAACCATGGCGCCGTCAGATTTAAACTTGTAGGTACATAAAAAAAAACGTATTCTTGCACGCTGAACGAAACATAAAAACACGAGGTCCAAATCAATTTGGTTCGGTAAAAAAAAACAACAATTGCCCCCGAGAAGCTAATCTTAAAGATTACCCTACCTTTGACCGTTTGGTAGAGGTAAGGTGGTTATGGAAGAGCAGACGCCCGCCGCTGTCATCCCGCTGGTAGTGGGACTACGCTCTTAACGTAACATAATTTCACGGATGACAAAAGTCACAAGGCCCTATCAAAGGTTATCCTCATCTAACATAATTTCACGGATGACAAAAGCCACAGGCCCTATCAAAGGTTATCCTCATCTAACATAACATAATTTCACGGATGACAAAAGTCACAAGGCCCTATCAAAGGTTATCCTCATCTAACATAACATAATTTCACGGATGACAAAAGTCACAAGGCCCTATCAAAGGTTATCCTCATCTAACATAACATAATTTCAAGGATGACAAAAGCCACAAGGGCCTATCAAAGGTCATTCACATCTGTCAAAACCCACCCACAAAATGCATCCATAGGATTATGTCAGATCCGCCACCCAGAATTACTCAACTGGAGAATCCGCCGCCCAGAATTACTCAACTGGAGAATCTGCCACCCAAGCTTATATAGATAATTTAAAGGCATAGAATAGCAAAAAGCAAATAATGTTTATCTTTATTATACACAAATTAAATATGTAACAACATAATAAACAGTAAATAATTATACAAGATTGAATGATTTTACTTTTTTTATAGAGTAAAAACCACCTATCATGAATATAGTTCGCTTATATGTTCGCATAAATACTGGAAAGCATTGGTTCCAAACCTATCTCGCCACATCATTTCACTTAAATGGGCTGCTAATAAATTTCTTTGACAACCTCGCATTTGTTTAATTTTCTGTTTCTGTTTATTCCAATATGACTCAATAGCTTGGTTATGCACACCCGTGTCAGGATCTATGAAGTTAATGCTATGATTTACTGTCCTGTGCTTAAGTCCAAGATCTTGTTGAATATAGCGATAAGATTTCCATTCATCTGTGTGAAAAAAAGAACTGGGTCGTACAACAGCATTGATTATTCCAAGAAGCGTAATGGAATCTCTGCATTCTACAATTTCCATGTAGCCAACAGCTGGAGTGAAACTAGTGGCCACTAGTCCAAAACCCCAAATAGGTTTTTCATTTCCTCGTCCTCTGTGGTGCTTTACTTTAAGGGCAAAGCAGGATTCATTCGCTTGAACAATGATTCCAGGTCCTTCCAGTTTAATTGGATGCCTCTCAAAGTACTTTTGGCACACTTCACGAAAAAAATTGAAAATGTTTATGGCAGTTTTTTCGCAAATCAACACCATATTAACTGCATTTTGTACACTTTCTTGGATGCACCACATACATTATGTGCAACCAAACACAATTTAAATTGGACTTCTTGAAAAAAGATTCTTTTCTGATTGAAGTAACACGTTTTATACTTTTGGCGCTGTCAATTGTAACAACGCCACTGATAGCCGTCTTTCAAAGATTTACACTTACACAAATTTAACTGCTCGTTGCAGTAAATACAGTTCATTTGGCTCTTGAGAATGCCTTTATTTTGCATAAATACTATGGTGGGCATGGCATCTTCGTGTACTAATAATGGCATGAGTGTATCTCAGTAAAAGTTACCTTATTCACTAGTATACTACTTATAGGCTCTAAATTCTCGGAGATCTTATATTTATAGAGATTTCTAGGCATATTATCAACTACATATTTGTATTTCCAACTTTTATGATTTCAAATTGTATCTTTTGTCTTATCTTAGTGACTAACAACCATAGGACAAATATGGGATCAACTGGAGAATCCAGTTGATCCCATATTTGCCACAAATGTTCCAACTGGAGAATCCGCTGCCTAGAATTCCTCAACTGGAGAATCCACTGCCCAAGACATCTGGGCGGCGGATTCTCCAGTTGATCCGAGAGAAGATGTTTTGAGATATGATTGAGCTTTTTAAAATCTGTTCTGTGATGGATAAGTTGGATTTTAGTAAGTTATTTGAGTTGGAAGGTAGTAATAGGACTAGGAGTCAGCACTTAAAAATAAAAAACAAGTGCAGGTTGGATGTTAGAAAATATTTTGTCACCACCATAGTGGTAGATTACTGGAATAGTTTGCCACCTCAGAGGGTAGATAGACCCAACTTGAATTTTTCAAACACAGATTATATGGAGAAGGAGGGTTAACTTTTTGAGGGGGGGAGGGGGGTATTCTGGACTCATTCCTCTGGATGCAGTTTTTATATTATGATTGATTTGGATTTTGACAAGTCTTGATGATGATGCTTTTTGTTTTTGACACATTCCTGTATATGGTTCTAATTGTAGATGCATGATCTGACCCAATCCTCTTGATTCTTTATATTGTAGACGGATGAACTGACACAATCCTATGGATGCATTTTGTGGGTGGGTTTTGACAAATGCGAATGACCTTTGATAGGCCCTTGTGGCTTTTGTCATCCGTGAAATTATGTTATCTTAAGAACTTTGTATTTTTTAAGGTTAAAAGTCATCTGTCACTTCTGAGCCAAAACTAATAACTTATTTAAGTCACTTGCACTTTAAAGATACCCTCAACTTCTTTGACTACAGCTACCAATTTAGTGTTGACACTTTGCTATTTACAGCCTCCCCAAGATCATTTATATAAACTATGAATAATAATGCCTAGAATGGATCCCTGAGGTACACCACTGATAATGTCCCTCCACTGTGACCTCACCCCATTCAGCACACCTCTCTGTTTCCTGTCTTTCAGCCATTCAGTTATCCAATTCAAAGTTTTACCACATATCCCATGCATTTTTAATTGGTAACTAGTCTATGTAGAACCTTATCAAAAGCTTTGCTAAAATCTAAGTAAATTAAATCAACATTCTCTCCCTTATCTAATTGTTTATTAACATAATCCATAAAATCCAGTAAATTTGTTAAACACGATCTAGTCTTCTAAACCCTTGCTGAGCATTATTTATTAACCTACACACTCTAGATGGTCATAAATCGGTAACACTTCAGTTTCGGGGTGCACGGTAGGTGGCGCTGTTTATAGGCTACATATGTCTTATGATGTCAGATGTGAACAATTATGGCGTTAGATTCTTTTGTATATGAGTATATACTGTGGGGCTGTGCCCCCCACCCCTCCTAATTGATTGAAACTCAGGATCATCGCAGAGTAGTTCCCCCGCAGTGATATCTCCCCCACGAGCAGTCCCCTTAAATTTACTGTTTTTTTCCCTAACAGCTTTTTACTGGCAGAAAAACCTAACCTAATGACAAACAATACTTACTTTTATAGGTTTCTTGATTAGGTTATGCGCCTCTAAATAATCTAAAAGTTTTTCGGGTAATACTTCAGATTTGGGGCGCACGGTAGATGGCTACAATATATATCTTATGACGTCAGACGGTAGCTTCAGATGTGACCAATTACGGCGTTATATTTTTTTGTTGTTTGGGGGATTTGTAACTTTTAGTCTGTATTATTTACTAAATATCTGCTCCTCTGCTCGTTTATAGTTTTTCTAAGTTAGGTAAAGTTTATTGATGTCTTTTGTTTTTTTTTGTTTTTGTATTTTTTGTTTGATGGATGCGGATGACCTTTGATAGGCCCTTGTGGCTTTTGTCATCTGTGAAATTATGTTATGTTATGTTAAGCTGTTATCGTTTACTGCGAAACAAAAAAAAAATGATAAAAGACATCAAGAAACCTTACCTAACTTAGAAAAAAACTATAGATGAGCAGAGGCACAGATATTAGTAAATAATACAGACTAAAAGTTACAAATCCCCAAAACAAAAACAAAAAATATAACACCGTGATTGTTCACATCTGACACTACCATCTGACGTCATAAGAGATATATTGTATCCCAAAATTGTAGCCTACTAACAGCGCCACCTACTGTGCATCCCAAATCTGAAGTATTACCCAGAAATCTCCTTAACTATGTTCTCAAGAATTTTACAAACGATAGAAGTTAAGCTTACCGACCTAAAGTTATTCAAGTCCTCTTTACTTTTGTAGCTAGCATTCCTGTTAATGTATCCTAGCACCGTATTTGCTCTATTTTTTGCCTCAATACACTGCTTTGAAAACATCAGTGACCTATCTACTACTACGCCTAAGTCCTTCTCACCCTCAACTGAATTCAGCCAATGCCCATCCATTTCATAGCTAAAGTCCCTATTATCCCTTCCTATGTTAAGAACTTTGCATTTTTTAAGGTTAAAAGTCATCTGCCACTTCTGAGCTCTTGTGTAAATACTGAAGAAAAGTGATCACTAAGAATCTCTACTATTTCCTTATTAGATTCTTTCAAAACCCTTCATATCTAATAGGCCCGGTTTTATCACTGTTAGATTTGTTATTAATTCTATAATAGCTAAAGAATTTTCTTGGATCTTTATTATTATTTTGAGCTAATTTAATATCTCTCCCCGTCTTCCTTTGCTCTTCTTAATAATTTTATTTAGCTCATTTCTGGTTGACCTATAATGATTTAAATTGTTAAAAGTACTTTCTTTCTGTAATCTCTGGTATGCCATTTTCTTCTGAGAAATTTTCCTAGCTATCCTGATTTCACCATAATGGCTTCCTACATTTCTTCCCAATAGCCTTCATTGGAATACACTGCTCCTGGACTATGTTTAATATAGTTTTAAAAGTGTCCCACATTTAATAAGTATTCCTTCCCCTGAATTCTAGATCCCACCTAATCTGATTTAGCAAGTTTCGTAATTTATCATAATCTCTCATATAAAAATTTGAGCTTTTGTCGAGTTTGTTGATGTTATTCTACCTTTCACTATTCCCAAGTTAAAATGAACCATCTGATGCTCAGTATTTCCCAATGCTTACCCGACAGTCAATTCAAGTGACTGATCATCATTTTAAAGAACCAGATCTAAGATATCGGTGAGGGGGCTTTTTTAAGTGAAATTTGAAGAAAAAAAACGTTTTTAAAAAAAATTTCTTTTTTCAAAAAATGAATGCTATATATTATTTTATTCAAAATGCATATTTATGTTTAGAATTTCAACAAATATGTATCAAATTAAGGTTATACCTCTGATACTGACTCATAATAATTCATTTCTCCTTCTACAGGTTATGGCTATCATGGGTACCCATAATTCTCGATCACTGATCTGTTCTTACTATAATATAATTATTAATATTATATAAAAATAGAGATGGCTATTCTTTTTCTATGTTATTCTAGTGCTTGTAGCATTTGTTTGAAAGAACCCAAGATTTGAAAAACCCCAGAATAAAACCTAAGTTTTAGAGTTTTTTTTTAAATTACCTTTTTTTTCAAGAAATGAATGCTACTTATCATTATTTTATTCAAAATTTATATTTGTTATAATTTCAACAAACATGTATCAAATTAAGGTTATTTCTCTGATACTGACTCAATAATTCATCTCTCCTTCTACAAGTTATGACTATTATGGGTACCCACAATTCTCGATCAGTGATCTGTTACTGTGATCTGTTCTTACTCTACTATAATTATTAAACTATATAATTATTAATGTTATATAAAAATTGAGATAGCTATTCTTTTTCTATGTTATTCTAGTGCTTGTACCATTTGCTTTTTGAAAAAACCCAAGATTTGAAAAACCCAGACTAAAACCCAGGTTTTGTTGTGCTTTTCAAAATTTTGTTTTTTTTTGCCAACCCTGCCCCTTGTTGGCTTATTAACAAATTGAGTCAAAAAATTATCTCAAAGCATTCTATAAACTTACAACTCACTTCCTATCATATTTTCCTTGTCCACAGAATTTAAATTAAAGTCACCAAGAATAACTGTATCTACTTCACATCCTTTCCTTATTTCCCTGATCATTAGCTCATCAATACAGTTAGTCTGTCTGGGTGGTCTGTAAAAGGCTCTCAAGTGTATTATCCTATTTTTACTGACCGTAATATCTATCCACAGTGACTCAACTTCTTCCTGCTTTATAGAATTATTTAGATTTGAAGAAATGCTATTTCTGATATAAATAATCAACCCACCACCTATCCTATCTCTCCTTTGACTAATGTACATATCATAACCCTGTAGTTCAAATTCATTCACGTTGTTATTAAATTTATTTTCATTAACACATGATTCTATTACACATATTATATCTATATCTTCACTATGAGCGTGACCTTGATATGTTGGAGGGTGTACAGCGTAGAGCAACCAAATTGATACCTAGTTTGCATAAACTCCCTTACTTTGTAAGACTGCAGAAACTGGGAATGTTCTCAGTGAGAAGGCGGATCGTAAGAGGTGATTTAATAGAGGTTTACAAAATGATAACAGGTATGGATAAAGTAAGATTATCCAACTTTTTCAATTTTGATAATGACAATAGAACTCGAGGCCACTACTTCAAATTAAAGAAAATCCACTGTAATAGCGACATTGGTAAACACTCGTTCAGGAATCGTATTGTAAATCTTTGGAACGAGTTGCCAGAAACAATTGTAGATTCAGCAACCTTGAAGTCCTTTAAATTGAAGCTGGATAAATATATGGACAGTAAAGGCCTTGTATAATAAGGACCACTTATATATGTGTGGGTATATATATGAATTTGTATAATTTATGTATAGTTAGTACTTATTTTGACGATATATACTATTTGTATTGATAATAATTATTCATATAACAAGGAAGTGCCAATTCTTTGGCTATACTTCTGATATTCCTGACTTGCTCGCATATTTAATATGACATGCATAAAAAATCAGATGTAAATTGATCTAAGTACTATTGTTCGCAGTGACATCACTTGGAAGGGCCCTGGAGGCCTCTGTGATCTCACTTTAAATCATCTTATGATCTTATGATCTTTCTTATTTCTAAGACTACAAGCATTTGTATAATGACAACTCAGCCCTCCTTTTCCTGAAGCACCTCTTTTAGAATGTATACTTTCCACTCTATCTCCTCTGCTTCTCTTTCCTTTCCCTGCCCCACCCTGTACTCTTATATTTCCCTGACCACTGTCAGTAACTAGTTTCTTACCTACAAAGACCCAACAACATTATCTATCTAACTCTTGTGGCCATTCCCGTGAGGGTCTTCTCTTCCAAGAGGGGCCCCGCGTCTCCTCCGAATTAGGCCTGGATGGCATATTCCTTCAATGGAATTGCTGCAGACTCCGGGCCAACTGGGAGGAGCTGCGGAGGCTCATCTTCTTCCATTCTCTGTTGGCTATCTTTTTGCAGGAGATCATGCTGGGTGCATGCTCCAGGCCACCCTCCTGGGGTATAAGGCTTTTGCGACCCCACCACTAAGGGAGGATGTGCGATTCACACCCGGCATGATGTCCCTGTTCTTCACACTTTAGATACCTCTTTAAGGGAGTAGCTGTGCAGCCGCACCTTGATAAGAGGTATACTGTTATTTCCGCATACATTACACCATCAGCCGACTTCGACGGGGGGGGAGGGGACTTCTGCTGCATTGTGGCACAGTTGCCGAGGCACTTTCTCTTGCTTGGAGATCTAAATGGTAGACACCCCCTCTGGGGAGACTACTCCATCAATGCCTGGGGTCAAGTCCTGATCGACGAGGTTGAGATGGGTGTCATAAATATGGATGAGTTTACGCATACTGCCCTAGAACCGCTTCATTCTCCTACCTCAATCTATCTTTGTGCTCTCCTGATGCACAACCCGATTTTGATTGGGGAATGGTTGATGACCTCCATGGTAGTGATCACTTTCCAATTCAAATATCATTTTCCTGGCAGCTGCTGCCTGAAAGCCCGCCCCAGTGGTACTGGGTGTGAGTGCGGTGGTCTGCATTTCAGGAAATGACTGAATTCTCTAACTCAGTCTAGGAGTTTAGGGTGGTAGATGAGGTCGTTGAGTTTTTTTCTGATAACCTCATTGGCGCATTCCTAGCTACTATTCCTAGAAGGTCTGGCTGTTATGCACACCGACCACTCCGGTGGTGGTCAGCCGAGTGTGAGACGGCCCTCAAGCAGAAGCACTATGCCTACATGTGCTATAAGCGCCGCCTGAACGATTTCATTGACGGTAAATTTTGTCAGGCTAGGTATATTTTGAATTATGCCTGCCGCTCTTCTTGGCAGGCATACGTGTCTTCACTTAATGGGAAGACCCCTCTAGCAGAGGTGTGGAAGCGAGTCAAAAGGATTCGGGACAAGTTCTTGCAGGATCCCCCTCTCATTCTCCAGGAGAATGGGACCGCAATCTCGAACCCCGCATCCATTGCGGAATCCTTTGTGAGTACACATCGTGATGTTGTGGAAGGCCGTCGGCTGGACTTTAGCTCCAAATGCGGAGAACCCCTCAACAACCTGTTTCTCTGATGAGTTGCATTCTGGCCTGCGCGATGTCCCATACACCATGCTTCGACACCTGGGTGAGGCAGGCATGGCCTTTCTGTTAGATTTGTTCAACAAGATCTGGAGGGTCTCATCCTGGATTCCTGGCAAATCGTTACTGTCCTCTCCTTTTGCTGCAAAACTGGGGAGAGATGACTCTACTCTGACCAGTTTCCACCTAATCTCTCTAACCTCTTACATGTGCAAGTTGATGGAAAAATTGGTAAATGTTAGATTAGCCTTTTTTTCTGGACACCGGAGGCCAATTTGTCTTCTGCACAGTGCAGCTTCTGCAAGTTCCACTCCATGTCGGATGCTCTGCTCCACCTGGAATATGCCATCTGCGAAACCTTCCTTCAGAGACAGCACTATGCCACTGTAGTTTTTGATCTGGAGAAGGCCAATGATACCGCATGGTGATAGGGTATCATGGAGACTCTCCACACGATGGGACGCCTCCCAATCTTTATATCTGAATTTTTGAGAGATCGTTGATTCCGCGTACGGGGAAGGGGGGAGCCCTTCCCAGCCCAATGAAGCAGGAGGAGGGTGTCCTCAGTGTCACACTCTTTGCACTGAGCATTAACTGCTTCAGCTCGGTGCTTCCTGAAGATGTTCTCATTCCATTCCGTGACATTCAGCAGTTGGGGCGCTGATAGAGCTACTCCCTTAATTTTTTATCGATCATGTGTTCATTCGTAGCTCAACTACAGTTGCAAGTTTTATGCATCCGCAGTCGAGTGTGTATTGCGGAAGGTGGACTCGATCTATCACCCCGACCTTCGCTTGGTGACTGGTGCCTTCCACACTTCTCCCATTGAGAGCCTACCACTTGCTCTACGGCATGAGCAGTGCATTATTCGCCTGTACGTGCGAGCCCAGCACCTCCCTCAGTCGCCAACAGCTCTCACCGCATCTGCAGCTGATTTCTATCATGCCTATGCCATCGAAAGATGCCAGTCACACCCTAAGCCCTTTGGGTTTAGGGCTAGGAAACTCATTCAAGAGCTAGGTATTGCGCTCTGGCCGGTGGTGCCCCTGGTTCTTCCCAGGATGCCACCCTGGAAGGTATTTGTTGCCATACCTCTGCTCCCAAAGCTTCTACAGCGCCGGGAGTATTGTGTTCAACCTTTTTGGAGCATACCTCTTGTTACGCTGGAACTGTGCCAGTGTATACGGATGGCTTCCACGCCATATTCCCTCTGTTTGAAGTCAGCGGGGCTCTGCCAGGCGCTGCGTGTCTTCACAGCTGAGCTGGTGGCAATACACCATTCAGTACGGGACATGCCCAGTTCGGAGACCGGATTGTGATCTATAGCGACTCACAAAGCACCCTGAGTGCTCTTGGGGCATTGGAATCTCCACATCCCCTGGATATCCCTGATGCCACGGTTTTGGCAAGCCAGGCCGATGTCGAGATTATCTTCTGCTGGTTCCTGGACATGTAGGAATGAGGGCGCCATAGAGTCTGCGACCGGACCAGCGTTTCGCTCTTCCTCACTGACTACATGGTAGAAATACAGGCAGCTCTTCGGGCTGCTTGGCAAAGAAGATGGGAGATGGTCGAAGGGAACTTAAAGTTGCGTGCCATTCGATTGCACCACAACTGTTCCTATGGAAGGCTTCAGGTTGCTTTCTGTCATCTCCAAATTGGGCACACTCGCGGGACACACTGCCATTCGATGGAGCATTTATTTCTTAAAAAAAAAAGGTATAATACCCCCCCCCCCACCCGGGTTTTATTCTGTGTTTTTTAAAAAAACAAATGCTACAAGCATTAGTAGAATAGCATAGAAAAAGAATAGCTATCTCGATTTTTATAATAATAATTAAATAGTTTAATAATTATATTAAGGTAAGAACAGATCACTGATTGAGAATTATGGGTACCCATGATAACCATACCTGTAGAAGGAGAGATGAATTATTATGAGTCAGTATCAGAGAAATAACCTTAATTTGATACATATTTGTTGAAATTATAAACATAAATATTAATTTTGAATAAAATAATCAGTATTCATTTCTGGAAAAAAAAATCCCAGGTTTTTTTTCAAATTTCGTTTGAAAAAGCCCCCCCAAAACAGGGAATAAAATCTGTGTCTTTTAGGGCTGTTTTTTTTAATTTTCTGCACCGGGGGGTGCGGGTAGGCTCTCCCTGAGGTCAGAGCGTGCTTCCCTCTTGCTTTGTTTGTTTTATTTTTAAATTTAGCCTAGCATTAGGCTGCGAGGTGATTGCAGTGACCTTTGCCCTAGTGGCATTTAAATTTAGGTTAAATGTTGGAGAATGCATTCCTTCGATTTTTGGGTGGGCGCTTGGTTATAAATATACCAGTTTCACTAATTAAGGTGGGCAAATTTCTAATTAGGATATTATGATGAAAATTCGATTGGGACAACATTGTTAGATGGAATCACATCATAGTATTATATATGACTTTGAAGAGATATTTTTTCTGAATTAAAATATGATATGGACATTTCATATTAATCAATTTTAAAGAAAATATGATTGATTTAAATAGCATTCAGGGGTGAGGTTTGTATATCTGAAGTCAAGGAACACAGTGGAAAAACTAGAGGCCTAACAACACTTAGCAATCGCCTTTTGAATTTGAATCTAATGTTAGGCTTTTGAATTATGAATACTATGAGTTTATTTAAAAATAAGGGGGGAGTAGATGACCTTTCAATTTGGAGTGGGTGTGGCCCAAATGTCTATACTCAAACAGGCATTGAACCACTTCGCTCACTATGCCAAAGAGCGCTGGTTTGTTTTACTTGCCAAGACTAAGGTAGTGTACTTCTACCATCATCAATGGCTCCACCCTGACCTGCACTTGTTCCTAAATGGGGGGTGTCTGGAGGTGGTGGATTTGCACTTATTCCTTAGTCTTGTTTCTGACTGACATCTCACCTGGTAGTCTAATATTCACAATCTTAGGATTTATTGTACTCACATCATAGACAGTCTTTGTTTTGTGCCATTTAACACTTGGGTGCCAATAAGCCTAATGCCTTACTTTCTACCGATCTACTTCATCAAATTTCATTGGATTTAAGTTTTATGCATCAATAGCTTAGTGTATATTGCGGAAGGTGGACTCAATCCACCACACTACCTGGCAACCAATGCCTTCCGCACACCCCCATTGAGAGCCTACTTGCCTATGTTAGGGATATGGCACTCACTCTGCGCAGTACGCAGTGCATTATGCACATATATGTCTGAGCCCGACACAAACGGGTATCGCTGCATCATGGCTGATCTTGACAGGTGCTTATGCTGCTGTGAGATGCCAGTCATAATCTAAGCCCTTTGGGTTTAGGCTTAGGAGAGTCCTTCAAGAGCTTGGTGTAGCTCTTGGGCTGGTGGTACCTCTGGTTCTGCCCAGGACACCACCCTCGAGCGGTACCACCTTTGACTTTGTTGCCACGCTTCTACTCCCAATGCTTCCACAGTGCCAAGAGTATTACATTTGACCTTCTTGGAATATACTTTGTCATGCTGGATCCATGCTGGTGTACACCATGGCTCCAAGTCCCAGGAGGGGGGCTGGCTTCCACACTATCCCATCTGTTGGAAGTCAGTATGGCTCTACCCGATGCTGCATCTGTATTTACAGGTGTTCCTGTTGCAATACAGTGCTTGGTATAGGAAATAATGCATCTTGCCCAGTTTGGAGCCTGGATTGTGATGTTTAGTAACCCATAAAGTGCCATGAGTGCTCTCTGGGTGAATGTTGAGATTACCTTCTGCTGGGTTCCCTGGGATGAGCGGAGTCACTATCGCTTATCTCTTGTACTCTGTATGGGTTCTTATACACAGACTTGTAGACCTTATGACTTTTTGGAGGAGGCTGTCCTCAACTTTATTTGACTCTTTGCTGTATTTTGTATGTTCTTGAGTGCCAATGTGCTGCAACCATTCCATTAACCTAACACCCAATGCTGCAGCTACAGGTTGCTTTCTGGCAGTTGATGGTTGTTTACTGCTGCCCCTCTGATTATGTCTCACTTAATTGTAAACTAAAGTGCTTTAAAAAAACTGGGCGTGATGCGATTAAATTAGAAAATTTAATACTGAACTATAGGACCTATTATTGAAAAGCCATTTTTAATTTGACATTGTATAGGTGGGAAAAGTTGAACTAGGCTATGAAGCCGGCATCCATCTTTACTTTCGGAAGCATTGTAAAAAGTAAATACCAGTTTTATTTTCCCAAATTTAATTATTTTGTAATATGTCTGAGAGTTTGGATGCTGGTATTATGCCTCTGGATGCATTTAATCTATGAAGTATCCATTACATGTGTTGTTGAAAGAAGGGTAAGTGTTTCCAAGGGCCAACTATGTTTTGTGGGTAGTGTGAATGTTGCTTTGGAAGAGGAGGCAAGTCATTTGCATGATGAATGCTCTAGGTTGACATATTTAGTGCATAATATCGAAAGGGATATATGTATGCTTGAAGAGAGGATGGAACTAGGAGGGTGGAAGGTATGCCTAGGATGTGGAGTGAATGAGGCAAATGAAGGTGAATTGTGGGTGAATGTAGATAGAATAGACAGGACAGGACTGGTTAGATGTGTTTGACAAAGGGGTACAGAACCTCTTTGACTAATAAATTCAGTGCACTAAGAGAGGAAGCAACTGGAAGTGATATGACTGATGATTTACTTGGAAGTTTGAATGAAGATGTAGATGGAAGTGGAGTGACTGGGAGAGTTAGAAACAGTATCTGAGGCTAACTGAAGTGCTTGAGTGCAGATAGAATAATTTGAGGGTTTGTTTGCCTCTCACTGGAGTGAGTTAGTGAGAGGTATGAGAGGCTGGGGTCAAGGTGTGCTAGTGATGCAGTTTAGATTACACATGGAGTGAATGATTTTAAGAGTGGTTGTGAGTTACATGAGGCTGATTGAAAAGGTGAAAAAAAAATAGAAAGGTGTTTTGTCAGGTGTGCTTCCAAGAATGGATGTCTTATCTGATTGAGCTGAATGAATATATGAGGAGCATGTGTAAAAAGGAAGGTGTGATGCTTGTTGATGTGTGGGATAGGTTTTATGGTAGAAATGTGATGGATGAACCAATTGAATAGAACGGTGGGGGGGGCGGGGTCCTATGGAAGGAATATGATTGTACTATTAGGTCCTTATATGTAGGGAAACTAAGTCAGGGTGTCTACTACCCTTGAAAAGTCCTTGAATTAGATGAAAAAGGTAGATGGTCCTTGAATCTAAGAAATAAATCATTGAATGATTGTTCAAATGATTTTTCAAATTCACTATTTATATACTTTTTAATGTCTATTAGGAAAATAGTAATATTTAAGTTAATCTACTCACTAATATGAGTGAACATATGTATGCTTTGGATGCATTTTATTTCATGATGGATGCTCGCTATACTTCTGTGACTAGCTTGGATACCTTGTTCTTGTTCTTTTGCACTGGTGGGTTGATTTTGATTATGCTTTGCTTATAACCCATTTTTCCCTTAAATACCTCACCTTCGTCTATGTCCCATAATGTTTATTGCACTTTTAAATTTTTTTTGCTATTCTATGTTGCATAATTTTACTTGTGTGAGGCACAGTTGGCTTTCTGGTCAACTGTATATAGTGAAGACCGGTGCCCACTCAGGCCCCAGCCTTGGTCTTTTTCTGTTTTCATTTCACCTGCCCTCTGCTGTCCTCTCAGACCCCTCTTCATTCTTTGGGCAAAGCTTGGGTTGTTTTGCCTGAAGAATGAACCCTGAACTGAATAGTTCATACCCAATAGTTATAGCCATTATATACTGATTTCTAGTTATAATAGTCTCCTGTAGTTATTTAATAATACTTGATGCTATACATGATTGACTTCTATTTATTTATAATTATTATACAATGATTTTTTTAATTCTATCTGGCAATCACTTGTAAAATTTTCATTTGAAACATTTGTTTAAATTCATGGTGTGTACTTATATATTTTTTCTTAACATTTTGCCAATGAGTCCAAGATGCGCTTACTTGTTTCAAGAGGATTAGAAAAGGCAAACATCCAACAAAGGTGTACTGTAATTTTGGCTAAAAAACAATATCGCTTTCTGTCATGGGAAAAGCGGCTTTGAAGAGCCATATGAGATCTGTCAAACATATGGCTGTCATTGCTGCTAAGAAAACTGGGTTGCCAAGCTTCTTCCAGCATTCTTCACATATTGCTCCCCAGGCTAAGGAAAATCCAAGAAAGAAGCCTTTGAACGACCAACAGCAGAGCGTCCACATCAACCAGCCCAATGCAGAAATGTCTCATAAGCAGTTCTATTACTCAGGCTGGGGTTCTCTGGTGTCTGCACATAGTCATGACTCGCTCATCATTGCGAACTAGGGCTTCAGGGGTAATTTGTTCCTATAATGTTTCTAGACAGTGATATTGCTAAATGTATGCATCTGGACAAAGACAAGATTAAATACATGATAACATGTGGTATTTCTGTTCATTTTGCTGGTAAATTGGCTAAAGTTTTAGCTGGTAGTTCCTTCTACTCTATTTCATTTGATAAGTCCTTTAATAAGATCACACAACATGGTCAGGTGGATATCCATGTCCGTTTCATGCAGGGGAATAAAATCATAACTAGATACTTTAATTCAGTTTTTCTGAGCAGAGGAAGAGCTCAAGTCTTGCTAGAAGCTTTTTATGAAGGGGTATCAAATCTCGACCAATCAAAAATTATTCAGGTATCAATGGACAGCTCGAACATTAACCATAAGTTTCTGAGGCTGTTGAATGCTGAAAGAAGTGTCAATTCTCCTTCTCTACTTGATTGTGGCACACACTCATTGCATTTAGTTTCTGGCAGCCTCAGGTTTGCTGATAACATTTTTCTGAATGTTGGCAAATTTTTGTCTACATTATATTGTTTTCAAAGATTCTCCAATGAGATGAACATTGTTTTTGCAAGCAAATGAAGTTCATCAATCTGATTTTCTTATGAGATTTTGTTCAACAAGGTGGGTAGAAAACAATTAAGAAAACTCACAAAGAACCAAAAAGTGCATCATATGTCACAATGAAAGAGGCTCTATGCAATAAGCTTCTACTTGCTAAGATCGTTTTTTTTTCTGAAGATTTCATTGGAATTGGAAGGATTTCTGGTCCAGTATCAAACTGACTCCCCAATGATCCTATTCCTTTATGAGGATTTGTGTGTCATGCTGTTGACTCTTGCTACATTTTATCAAGAAGGATTTAGTTGAGGAAAAATCTTTCAAGTAGCTGAGTTGTCTGCATTTAACCAATCTGTCTCACCAATTACCTGCTGAAATTGTGGTTCGCGGCTTCGCTGTTAAAGAAGTGATTAGAAAAGTTCAAGAACATCTGACCAACACTGACATTCTTCAGTTTTGGAAGGAAGCAGTGAACTTCTTCGTAGCTGTAGTAAAAAAAAAAAAAATCAACGAGATGAGCCCTCTTAAGTATTTGGTGTTAAAGGTTTCAGCTGTTTGAATCCAAATGTGATGTTGAATGCATCCAAGTACGAGTCCAGGATTGAGATGCTTCTGAAAGAACTTGTGTCTATAGAAAAACTGTCCGGAAAAGCTGCTGATGACATCAAAACAGAGTAAAAGCGATTTGTCACTGACAATAATATCTGCGAATCAAATAAAAAGTTCTCTAGAGAAACTCATCTTGATACTCATTTTGAGCAGTTATTCCAGGTAGTGCATTTCAAAGTAACCTCCCTTTTCAAGAGCTTTTTATTAAATGAGATATTGTGCCTCACTCATGGACAAGCAGCTGTTGAACAGGGTTTCAATATTAACAAAGAAATCTTAGTCGAAAATCTTGTAACAGAAATCTATGATATGATTGCTCAGAGAGTTGTACACGATGCCTTGGTTGCAACTGAGAATCCTTTAACTGAGTTTAAAGTGACTAAGTCACTTATGCACACAGGTATGAATTCTTCTTGCCTGTATAAAGAAGATCTTGAAAAAAAAGAAAGCAGGATGAAAGTCTTATAGACAAACTGATGCTCTGATCAAAGAAAAAAAAGTTTAGAAACAAAGACTAAAAATGGATTCTGAAGCAAAAAGGAGTCTTCTTGATAAGGAAATTGTAACCATCAAGCATGATTAAATAAAAAATAAAATTAAAAGGTAACCTCAGAATCATGAATGTTCATTCTGTTTTGTAATACATTTAATTTTCAATCAAAATATTTCAGATTTTTTCCTAAACGCTTCATAATACAGTGTTTGGGGGTCATTTTGAAACAAAAAATTCTTTGTTATGAAGAGTGGAAAGTAATGGATATTTTTGCTAAGTATAATTTAGGTAATTGTGTGGCTGAGTAAAAATAAATGCTTTAGAATATATTTTTATACCTGAAAATGGAAGCATTTCCAAATGTAGGTACTAAATTTTCATGAAATGGACAGTTTTTGGTAATAGAAATTATTTAATTAAAAAAAATGATCTCATAAATGTAATAAAACATACAAGGGTCGTGTAACTAATAATTTAAAGAAAAAAGATGGCTTAAACCAGTCCTTGATTATTTAAAAAAAGTTCTTGAAATCCTTGAATTCAAAATTATCAAATGAGTAGATATCCTGTAAGTAGTGGTAGTATTAAGGGAAATATAAGAAGATATCATTTTGCTGGTTAGACCGGATAGATGCAGAGGGGATAATACTAAATAAAATGAACCTGTGCATCCTATTAGATTCCTCACAGTGGTTGTTGACTGCAATGGGTTTCTGCCCACTGCAGGCAACAACCACTCTAGTTACCAACATCATCCCTACAGAGACGCAACGGCTTCAACCATTGCACACCTCCAATCTTGACAGTAATCAATGGGTTTCTGCCCACTGCAGGCAACAACCACTCTAGTTACCAACATCAACCTGGGTTTCTGCCCACTGCAGTCAACAACCACTCTAGTTACCAACATCAACCTGGGTTTCTGCCCATTGCAGGCAAGAACCACTCTAGTTACCAATATCATCCCTACAGAGACGCGACGGCTTCAACCGTTGCACACCTCCAATCTTGACAGTAATCAATGGGTTTCTGCCCACTGCAGGCAACAACCACTCTAGTTACCAACATCAACCTGGGTTTCTGCCCACTGCAGTCAACAACCACTCTAGTTACCAACATCAACCTGGGTTTCTGCCCATTGCAGGCAAGAACCACTCTAGTTACCAATATCATCCCTACAGAGACACGACGGCTTCAACCGTTGCACACCTCCATTTTTGACAGTAATCAATGGGTTTCTGCCCACTGCAGTCAACAACCACTCTAGTTACCAACATCAACCTGGGTTTCTGCCCATTGCAGGCAAGAACCACTCTAGTTACCAATATCATCCCTACAGAGACGCGACGGCTTCAACCGTTGCACACCTCCAATCTTGACAGTAATCAATGGGTTTCTGCCCACTGCAGGCAACAACCACTCTAGTTACCAACATCAACCTGGGTTTCTGCCCACTGCAGTCAACAACCACTCTAGTTACCAACATCAACCTGGGTTTCTGCCCATTGCAGGCAAGAACCACTCTAGTTACCAATATCATCCCTACAGAGACGCGACGGCTTCAACCGTTGCACACCTCCATTTTTGACAGTAATCAATGGGTTTCTGCCCACTGCAGTCAACAACCACTCTAGTTACCAACATCAACCTTGGTTTCTGCCCATTGCAGGCAAGAACCACTCTAGTTACCAATATCATCCCTACAGAGACGCGATGGCTTCAACCGTTGCACACCTCCAATCTTGACAGTAATCAATGGGTTTCTGCCCACTGCAGGCAACAACCACTCTAGTTACCAACATCAACCTGGGTTTCTGCCCACTGCAGTCAACAACCACTCTAGTTACCAACATCAACCTGGGTTTCTGCCCATTGCAGGCAAGAACCACTCTAGTTACCAATATCATCCCTACAGAGATGCGACGGCTTCAACCGTTGCACACCTCCATTCTTGACAGTAATCACCAAATTATTACTCTAAAATAAAGGAGCAACCATTTTTTCATATATAGTCCAACATAAGTCCTATACCATAGCAAGCTATCATTAAGGAAACAACACCCTACTTCAACCAGTCCCACCTGATATTCACCCTTTGGAAACCACCCTGGCCCACCACTGATCAGGACACCACTCCTTTACATGACTACAAAAACTGATGACCCTGACTCCTCCCCCTGATACTACTCTTCTCATCCTTTCCCCTTCTTTCAAATACCTCAGAGCTGACTTATCATTTCTCCTCCCTTGGAAACCTCTGGAGGAGACCGCTCGCCATGGTGGCATCTTGACTCCTGCTGGGTTTGACTCAAGAGAACTCCCCCAGGGGCAACAAAGTAAAGTAAAAAAGAAGCTATCATTAGTACCTCTCATAAATATGAGAACACCACAGGGATCTGTACTTTCTTGCATCTATTCCTCTCACAACCCCAACATCACACACTATAGCTATGCAGATGAGTTTACCATCTTCATACTACACCCAAGCAGCTCACAATCTACAACTCTCTATCACAAGCCTCGAATGGTGGCTGTCTCACCTTAAAATCCCCTTACTCTCTTCACAAGTATAAAAAACACTCCTGCATCACACCATACATACCACTCCTTAAATAAAGGACCTACAGTGAGTGGTGTCATTCTAGATACATACCTAAATTTCTAACAATAACAAAACTAGCACTCATAGCCACCATGTTAGGTCATCCATGCATAGAAGCAATATCTATGTTCCTCACTTGTTCATGTGCATCTGCAGCCTAAGCACTAAACCTAGGTCCCACTCACCATCACACCAGAGAAGACACAGTCTGCTTGATAACAGGTATATCTTTCTCTCACTCATGCCTATGCAGCCTGGACACCAAAACTAGTACCCATTCACCTCAGCACACTACAGAATCCAAAACAAAGCCTTCTAATAACAGGTTGTATGCATACCACAGCACTGTGATTAATCATCTATAACACTGAAACAAAGATTTTACTCCTAATACCATCTCAATGTCTGCACCCCCCCCAAAAAAAAACCCCAACTAATTTCTCTCTAGCATAAGAAACCCATGCAACGTACACAAAACTCCAAGAAATTACTATATACTGAGTCACTACAAGAAATCCCTTCATCCCCAAACCAGGCCCTTATGATCCCAAACAATATCCACAATATAATGCAAGAAAGCATACAATCTAGTTCTAAACCACCTCTTTACTGGATGACATAATAAAGATCCCTCTCACAGGCTTGTCCTGGCAAGTCTCCAATGGGATCACCACCCCAAACCTAAAATACACAAATACTGCACTGGCCTGAGTGACAGACATCTGCCTCTAGGAACCAGCCACAGTCCAATACCTATTTAGAACATACCCAACAGAAGTAAAGCTGAAACCAAACTTTCAGATACATAAAGTGCAGGATCTCTGGAGAACCTTCTCCATGCTGTGGATTGTTTTTTACTGCTGGGTAACAGGTTGGCTTTATGATCCCAAACAATATCCACAATATAATGCAAGGAAGCATACAATCTCTAGTTCTAAACCACCTCTTCACTGGATGACATAATAAAAATCCCTCTCACACAAATAGCTTGCCCTGGCAAGTCTCCAATGGGATCACCACCCAAAACTTATTTAGAATGTGCCCAACAGAAGGACAGATGAAACAAAACCTTCAGATACATAGAGTGCAGGATTTCTGGAGAACCCTCTACATGCTGTGGATTTTTTTTTACTGCTGGGTAGCATAAGGTTGGCTTTATAGCACTTGCCATATGTTTTGGCAACCTGTATTTTAAATTGCATAATAATATTAGGTTTCCATAGAGAAAGGCTCCCGAGTTGGTGGTAATACTTGTCAAAAAAAAATGAATGCTACTATGTGCTCTTGAGTAATAACAACTTGGATTTTGAATTACATAATAATACTAGGTTCTCCTTGAGGATGACTCGTAAGTTTGTGGTAATTATTGTGGCAAAATCATTTCCAATGCTACTCTGTGCCCTCAAGTAGTATCAACATGTATTATGAATTACATAATAATAATATTAGGTTCTCCTTGAGAGTAACTCAAGTTGGTGGTAGTTCTTGTGGCAAAATCAAAAATTAAATGTTATTCTGTACCATTGAGTAATGCCATTTGGATATGATGCATTAATAATTTCTCAATCTCTACCTTTAAAACAAACCCAGAGGAAGCATCATTCGTTTAATATTTCCAAAGTTTTTTATATAAAAATTATATCTGTAGGTTTATTAATAATATTTGCAACTCACCAACATTTGGGGGAAACCTCTATTTGGTTTCCCATTTTGTTGTATATACATTTCCTTGAAGTTGCCAATGGAAATTTCAGTAAATTTACCAATTATTAAAATAGAAACGAACTAAATTTCATGTTTGAAAGACTACATCCCTCAAACTTCTAGATATTAGAAAGGTAAGTTGCCATTTTTTTAGTCGCATGCACGCTACTAGATATAAGTTACTATGTTGATCAGTTGGTAACTATTTTACTTTTTAACGAGTTTTTGTAAGTTTTGAAGGTTGAAAGGGCAGATGATAAGTTTGTTTTTCATATACAGAATTCTGTAATAATATAGCTTTATAGTCAGTCTACACTACAATTCTTAAGTTTAAGGCCACTCCAATTTTTTTTAGAAAATACCCCCAAAAGTAATCATTGTGCTTTCTTTTAATATAAAGAACTATAGTCGCCACAGCGAGAAATGGATCATTGGGTGTGGCAAGCACCGTCACAGGTATCCTCCCACTGTTGCCATATTTCTACAGATCAGCTGCACGCCTTCTTTTCCAACCCCATTTCCCCACCTTACTCTCCGTCTCTGTCTTTTGTTCTGATTTGTGGAAATATAGCAACAGTAGGGGCGGGAGACCTGTGACAGTGGTTGCTGTACCCCATCGTCCATTTCTCACTGTGGCGAGTGTAGTATTGGATAGAATAAAAATATTTACACTTCATTTTCAGTTATTTTTTTTAAATAAATACATTTAGTAGCTGCTTAAAACTATATACCAGCAGGGTTGTAATTTTGCCAGGGCCTGATGAAAAAAAACAGCTGGGTTTAGGTAGGGCAGGGCTGGGTCCCAGTCAGTCTATAGTCTTTTATAGACCAACCGGAGATGTAATCACTAATATTTGGCTGGTACCGGGGTGGAAAAAGAGCCTAGGGACAGGGGCCCGGTCAATCTGTACTTAATATATTTTTCATGCATTCACTATGTTCAGACTTGCTACAACACCAACTTCCACCAGATACAACCAAAGCCCAGGCACCTACTCTTAGATTGGCCAAACCTCACACAAGCTCACACTACGCACAATGACTTATCTGTTACACAAGGAGCGTAGTAGCCTTCTGAGGGGCTGCCAACCTCACAGAAAAGAGGTAGGGGGCCAGCAAGTAAGTTCACTATATAAAAACCATGACAATTACTTTTGGGAAGTTGTTTTTATAAATAAATCTGTGGATGATGTGAAAGATTTTAATTATAATGTATAAAACATGTGCGCAAGATTATTGAACCAGGCTTTTTTAGTAATGTAGCTTTTCATAATGGTAATAAATAGAAAATTTCACTCTTTGCTCCAGAGCTCTCGCTAACTGAGTAGATACAGCATTGTTGCAGCACTGAGTACAATCCTGGCATGAACGGACCAAAATGTCAGCTCACATAGAGATTTGGCTACCAATTGGTGAATGTACTGCACTCAGCCCTATACAGGGGTGAGTCACAGGTATCTATATCCACATACCTCTGACATGGAATTAGTCCCTCTGCCCCAAGGCGATGAAGGTTCCATCTGAATGCTGTTTGCTGTCAAAACATAATACTTTCTGCCACCTTTTCCCAAAGACGATTGTCCCCTGGTGCTCTCTGGCTCATCAGTGATTGTCATACTGACCTTTATGTCCATTTCATTATCCGGTCGGGATCCACCTGGATAAAGATAGGTTGGAGAATCACTACTACTCTTTGCTCTAATTAGGGTGGTAGTTTTTAACATGTCTGCATTGCGTCTACCCTTTTCTCTTTCTAGTCTCCACGCCATCTTTCCTTTTCTTATCCATCCTCTCTTAGGCACTAGCAAACAGCATGTGCAACCTTGTTGCAACAGAGTGTGTGACCTCCCAGCACCAATAATCTCTAGGAATTTTTTGTAGTACTACTTGTCAGTATCAGGGTCACTCCAGTCTGTCTCTGGTGTTTGTAGTTCATGGAGGTAGACTTTGTACTTGTGATGGGTTTGTGTATACAGATGTGTGGACCATAGGTGGGCGTTATTGCGATAAATTATCACGATAACGATATTAGGTTATCTGAATTTTTTTTCACGCATTAGCGATTCAGCAGTTTCACTGATACTTTTGGTTCCAAACTAGCGATAATTTAGGTAGGTCCAAGCTGGGAGGAGGATCCTCAAAACCTATGAGGAGATGAAGGAGAGCCTCACCAGGTAAGAAACTAAGAAACAGTATTCAAATATTTTTGCTATTGTATTATAAAATAACGCTATATATAGTCAATAATCAATATTTTATTATAATTTTGGATTTATCGGTTATCACCTTATCGGCGATAAATTTATCGCCATTTATCGATTATTGCGATACATTTTTTTGTTATCGCACCCACCTATGGTGTGAACTATATGACCTTTGTTATAGGTCTCGTGTTCCTGTGCCTTGTGGAGGCAGGCTTACTGTTGCCACCTGGACAGAGCTTGGTCCGGTAGCCATAGTGCCTTTGTGGACTGCATGCCATCTGGGATCTCCTGGTAGCAACGTATGATAATAATAGGTGATCACCCACCTTACTCATTAATGGACCCGCCTATTTCTACTCTTTATTATATACCCTCCTTCCCCTTTCCATACTTACTCTCCTATCCACAGAGGTTCTGACTGCCCTGGGCACTTTAGTCCTCTTATGAGCCTTAGTCGAGTGGCAGTGTATACTGTGAGGTCCCTACCTGCTGGCTTGGGCAAGTATTAGGTATAGGGTGTGGTGGACCATCAACTCTTCTCACCTTCCACCAGTATACACAGAAGGTGGCTACACCAACACCATCCTTTATGGTTAAAGCTCCAGCACAATTTCTCCTGAATGGTGGGCTAGGACTGATTGTGTAAATGATCACATTCTGGAATTTTATTATCCTATAGTGACATTAGTCCTAGGGTCGCATTTTGGGGGTGGAGAGAAGCAGGGACACTCGTGCATTTTCTCTCTTTCAACACTAATGATGGCTCCAACTTTAAAGAATAGTGGGCTGGCGGCGCATTGCGATCTAAGTGTGGCCTCACTTTCCCTAGGTCTCAGGAAAAATTGAGCCACCCTTTCACCTGGCGGAAGGGCTCCCCTCTCAGCAACCCCCTTAGGCAAAGAATCCTACCCTTTACCATCTTTAGAGCCACGCTCGGGTAGCTCCACCTCAGAAATGCAGGTATCCCCCCCCCACCCCTTGTACTCTCTCAGGGGCTCCTCCAACTCTTATACTGGAGAGGAGGCTTACTCCTACACCTATGGGTATGCATGTTTGCCCCCACATCCATTTTTGTGTATTTGCCCCACTGGATGTCACCACTTCTGCACCAGCGGCAGTTGCCCCGTCCCCTTCCCTTTGACAGGGGAATGCGAAGAAAGTATTCAGGCAGCCCAGAATCAACCTCTCCCAGTGGAAGTGACTCATTAGGGACAACCCTCTTAGATGGGGCAAGGGAAAGTGGGGCTCATCAGGCCATGCAGGGGATCAGTGTGCCTGTCCCCCTCTCTTTCCCAATGGAGGTTGGCCCAAGACAAGAATGATGACCCCTTAATAAGGATCTGTGATACCTTGGGAGGGATGGCCACATGGAGACCCTGTGAGATAGACCCGAGTCTTTTCCTTGTCTAAACTTCTCATCAAGCAGCCTGGGCCCCTGAGTCTCACAAGGAGAAGAGGCGTGGCAGCAGAGTCGCAAATCTGCACTACTGCCCTCCCTGCTGCTCCAACAGGGCTGGCCGGATGTTTGAGGGGAGAATAATGAGTGACTAATCTATAAATTACTTTATCAGAAAACCAATAAATAATAATAATAATGATAAAACAAATTGCAAACCTTAACCAATCTCAAGTATAAATATCAGGAATATAATAGTCTTACAACCTAAACCACAGAAATAGAAATCTTACACAAATATGAATAATAAACAAATAATATGTACTGTTAGTGAAATTAATATACAGTGGTACCTCTACTTATGAAAGGCTCTACATACAAAATTTTCAGGTTACGAAACACTTCTTCGGAAAAATATTGCCTCTTGTTACAAAAGAAATTTCAGGATATGAAAGGCGAAAATTTCAAAAACGCGCTGCTACTCACAGCTCCCAGAGTCCACCGAACGTAATAATACTTGTAGCATCCTGTATCTTGGTTTGAAAGTGGCGCGTACAAGCTGCTCTGCCATTGGCTATTGCCCAGCATCTTCCTGGCATCCCATTGGCTAGGATGGACCTCTGTGTGTATGTGCGTATACCCAGAATCCCCTTCATTTTCCCGTTGGCCCACGAGGATCACCGAAGCTTCAGTCTCACGCTAGCGAAATTTAGTAAAGCACGAAGTGTTTGGACAGTTTTTCGTCAGCTTTTGTTAGTGTTTATTGCAACTTTACGTGTGTGTATTAACTTTTATTCACTATGGGCCCCAAAAAAGTGATGGAGAAAAGTGGTGAGAAGAAGAAGAGTTGTTTTGTCCAAACAAACAAAGCAAGAGATAATAGAAAAGTACGAAAAAGGAATGCGTTTGGTTGATCTCGCCAAAGAATATAACCGTAATCCATCAACGATCGGCACGATATTAAAACAAAAGGAAGCCCTAAAAGCTACGACTCCTTCCAAAGGCCTCTCTGTCATTTCGAAGAGGAGGTCGGCAGTGAACAATGAGTTGGAGGGTAAAGTTGGACCTGAAGTTGACGAAATTGTTTCGCTGGGAAAGTGCATGGGGCTTGAGGTGAATGACGAGGACATCAACGAGTTGATTCAGGAGCACCACAAGGAGCTTTCGACGGAGGAGCTGAGGGAGTTGAAGGCGATGCAACACACGGCAGTGCAGGAGGAGTTCATTAAAGACAAAGAGGAGGCAGCCATTATTCCGACAGCCCGAATAAAAGACATTTTACAAAAATTCTATGAAGTTTCGGACTTTGTTGAAAAGAATCACCAAGAAAAAGTGTTCACTAATCGGGCTATCGCTCACTATGATGATGTTTGCCTTGCACATTTTCGAAAGATTGTTGAAAGCCGACAAAAGCAAATGACCTTCGATCGGATCTTTACAAAACGTCAGGCAAAAACCACTGCTGAGACTGAACCTGAACCGAAGAAGGTGAAAGGTGACAACGATAGCAATTAAACAAGAGAACCATTAAAGTAAAAAAGAAAAAAACTTTATTCTTTACATTATGTACAACTCTCATTTTTATGTTTATTGTGCAGTAATTTAATTCTAACATGTATTTGTTACAGGTTTTGATGCATTTTTGTAATTTATAAAAAATTTATGTCCGGTTTTTAAGGAGCTTGGAACCGATTAGGGCATTTATAGGGTAAAAGGCGTTTCTACTTACGAAATTTTCACGTTACGAAACGATTTCCAGAACGAATTAATTTCGTAAGTAGAGGTACCACTGTATATATATATATGGCCTCACAAAATATACCGGCCAATACTGAAAAAGAATCGGCTGCAAAATATAAATAAATCAGTCTACAAAATCTAAAATGTATAGGATACAGTACTGGGTACACCTTCAAACTAAGGTCCCGGGTGTGCAAGTCAGAGGAGGGGGAGGATGGAGGGCCTGTTTTCTTTGGGAAAGGATGTTCCTCAATGGCATTCTGCCTTAAGGGACTGGGGCGCGTAAGTTCCAATCTATACAGAGAGTAGGAGGGTGCTGGCTCCAACCAATGCATAGGAGAGTGGAAGGTGCCCTCAAAAACACACCAGGACAGTCCCTTTTCTGTCACACTAGATTCAAGACTGGCTACTGACAGCTCTTTAAAACCAGATGAGCATTTTCAGTCACAGATTAACTGCCAAACTCAAATATACCTACACTGAAATACATACACACATACACATATTCACACTGATTCTTACCTGGATGACTATCCAGCTTCCTCTCTCTAACTTCCAATACAGACAAGTTTATTATTATATAAATTAATTCCCACTTAAATTCACAATTACAACTGTATTTCAATTCAAATTTCACCTGTGGGGGGAGATGAATGTGGGGGGGCATGATAGAAGACTATCGTGTCCTCAACCCTGAGCGCCCTCCTTCTCCTCATCTTCTTCATTCTACACACCCTAGAAGAGAAGAAAGGGATTAGATATTTTGAGGAGGGGAGGCGGACTACAACTAATAGTACAGAGGGACCTACTCCTTCCCTGACAGTCAAGCCCTTCTCTATCTCAGAGAAGGATCTTGCTGAGGCTGGTCCATCCATCATAGAGGTGCCTTCCAGCAGTGAAGAAAGACAGGTTCACTCTCCACTCCCCCGTAAGGGGAGCAACGATTTTCCTTCCTGGCCGCCGTGGTGACGGCTCTCAGCACCCTGTCCGGCCCCAGCTTGGCATTCTTTTTCTTCCCCTAAACCCTATCTCGTCTTCTATACCAATTCTCTTCCCTGTAAGCGGCATGGTGATTTGCCTTTCTGGCCGCCGTGCTGACGGGGGCTCAGTGCCCCATCCGGCCACAGCTTAGCCTCTTCTCCTTCTTTTCTTACTTTTGCCTCTGTACGGGTTGACAGATGCGCCCACTGGGGGGCATCATCTGCAGGACCATACCTTAGAGGAAGTTTGTTTGCCCGGGTCATCATTTTGTTTCTGGTACGTCTTAGCACCACTGTTTTTAAAACAAGAGTGGGAGTCAGGGGCGCAGGTTACCCTGACTGGCCTGTATGGGTGCTCTTTGGACTCATGATGATGATTTGGTGTATGCCCTCGGCTCCAGCGGCAGCCCAAAATAAAATAGATACCTATATGGGTAAATTTAACAAACATAATTCCCGGTCATCGTGCCTTGGACCCTGACAGTAGATGCTTTGATCTTTTTGGGTCAGAAGTCGACCCTGAGTTGGATTACGACCGATTTTTAGTCTTGAAAGCGAACGATAGTCCTCTTCGCAAGGCTGACATCTTCAACATCTACAAGGATTTTGTTGAGAAATGTGGCGAACCTGCCCAAATGTGGCTAGGTAATGATGGTGCATTGATAGTTGAGGCGAAATCAAGCGAGCAGCATCAGTGGAATAAGACCCTACAGTCTTTAGCTTCTGTAGACATGTCCTCTGCTTCGCACCCGACATTTAACACCAGTAAAGGTGTTATCCAATCGGGAGAGTTAATTGATTACAATGTTGACAGACTGGTATCAAAACTTACCAATCAGAAGGTTGTAAGTGCCCACCGCATTTCCAGGTTTGTGAAGGGCGCTAGGTTACCTACTGCCACCATAATCCTGACCTTCAACAGATTGAAACTGCCCAAGTACGTTAAGGCTTGCTATCTTAACATCCCAGTCAAGCTTTACGTTGACAACCCACGACGATGCTTCCATTGCCAACGCTTTGGCCATATAAGCAACTTTTGTAAACAAGCAAGGTTGTGTGTGAATTGTGGATCGGATTATTACAGGACACCATGTTCTCAACAGCTGTGCTGCCTTAACTGTGGTAGAGAACACCCTGCAACATCACAGCAACAGCAATGCACTTTCTTTCTCTTTGAGAGAGAAGTCATTGCCATTAGAAACAAGAACAGGGTCAATTTTAAAGAGGCTATAAGAAGAGTAAAGGAGATGTATGCCCAACCTGGTGTGAGCTCTCCTGTGCCTGACCAGGTAAAAAGTCCTTCCTGTCCTAAACGTACATCTCCTCATGATGAACACTCTTGGTCAGCACCTAACAGTGCTTCTGAGGTTACCAACAAGAAGAGGAACCTTCCATCCTCTCCTGGTTCCCCAAGTGTGATTAAGCACCTTGCTACCTCTCCAGAACATATGGATGTTGATCATGTTGGTCCTTAGGTGGTATCCATTCCACCTCTGGACATTCACCCTGCCCCTAAAGGACCAAGCTCTTCTTCAGCTCCAAAACCAGTTATCACTCTACCCTCCCTTGTTGATACTCCTTTGGAATTCCTTTGATCCCTGAATGAGAAGGAACCAACCTTTGCTCCTTCCCAGGAGTCAGCTGTTGTGGAGGTTACCCCCTCATCTGAGGAGGACTCTCAAAAACTGACTCCACATCCTTCTCTATCAGCATCGAATTCACAACTTTTGCCGATGTCCTTGCCACCACCATCGCCTTTACCATCCCAACCAATACCACCAGCTGTGTCAACATCGTCTGTTCCCTCAACACCTGAACTGACCCATGGAGTTGCTTCCATATCTGCTTCTCCAGTGAAGATAGTTCTCTCTTACAGCCACTCATCAAAATCTGATGTGCCACCTCTTAAAGAAAAACCAAAGGCAAAACTCAAGATTCCTATGCCTCCTTTGTCATACTTCAGCATAAGGCTAGTATAGCACAAACTACTTCCGCTGGTAGTTCAAATCCAAAATCTCCTACCCCTAAGGGTAGGAAGAAATCTACCGTTATGCTTAAACGGTAACAATGTTTCAAATTATTCATTGGAACCTCCAAGGTCTCTTCCCTAAATGGGAAGAGTTCAAGCTCCTGCTTAAGGATTACAATCCTGATTGTATTGCTTTACAAGAGACTTGCTTGGGTACTCGCAGAGTACCCAACATTCGGGGTTTGCGGGATATTATAATAACCCTGTAGAACCAATTCATGGTTCTGCTATTTTTGTTAACAACAGGGTTCCCCACAACCAGCTCTCTTAACACAGACCTGCAGGCAGTTGCTGTCCGCCTGTTTTCCAGTCGCCATTATTCGGTCTGTTCGCTGTATCTTTTTCATGGCGAGGAAAGAGATACAGCTGTTTTAGCTACAAAGTTAGCTAATTTAAGTTCTCAACTCCCTCTTCCCTCCATGATAACAACCCTAGAAGAAATATGATTGAGAGATTTCTAGGCACTAATGATGTCTGCTTTACTTGTGTGGACTTGTCTCTCTGTTCACCAAGCTGTAAAGCTGATTTTGACTGGCCAGTGGATCCTGACTTGCGAGGCAGTGATCACTTCCCCATTGTAATAACACCATGTACAGATAGTCCTCCTCCTCCACCACCTAGCAAAAGAAGGAATACAAAAAAAAAGCCAATTGACTTAATTTCAGGCACCTCTCGAGCCATGATGGGCAACATGGCGACCCACCCTTCGATGAGCTCAAAAGACCTCGTTAGATGGTTACATCGCATTGATATGTTGGCAGACTCCTGTAGACAAAATCTGGAAGAGGGTAAAAAAGCTATTGGGAAAATCAAATTGCTTTACAGCTCCCAACATTGTTCAGGCTGGAGAACTGTTGGGAGACTTATCCCATATTTCCGATGTCTTGGCCAGATAGTTTGCTAATATTTCAAGCCCAGACAACTATTCCATCTAATTCCAGCACTTTAGGCTCCAACAGGAGCAGCATCCTATCAACTTTATGGAGCCTAACATGGATAATGAGCCTTATAACCGGCTGTTTTCTATCTATGAGTTCCATAATGCACTGAAGCACTGTGGATCTACTGCACCCGAATCGGATGGCATTTCCTATGAAATGATAAGGAATATGCATCCATCCCTCCTCTCGCATTTGCTGGACATCTTTAACTTCATCTAGATTAGGGGCTGCTTCCTTTCTATGTGGAGGGAGGCTGTGGTTTTACCTTTCCGAAAACCAGGAAAGGATGGGACGGAACCCACCCATTACCGCCCATTTGCCCTTACTAGTTGTCCATGTAAAATTGTTTGAGGATGATAAATACAAGACTTGTCTCATTTTTGGAGACAAACCATCTTATATCTCCCTCTCAATCAGGGTTCAGAAAAAAACAGAGTACCATCGACCTGCTTGTTAGAATGGAGTCTTATATAAGAGATGCTTTTTCAAAGAGGCAGCATTCTGTTGCTTTTTTCTTTGATATTGAGAAAGCATATGATACTACTTGGAGGCATGATATCCTTAAGCAACTCCATGATTGGGGCCTGTGGGGCTTTCTCCCCAGGTTATTCAAGCAATTCCTCATATGGCGCACACTACGTGTAAAAGTTGGAAATGCCCTATCAGAGCCCGTAGAGCAAGTTGAGAGTTTGCCACAGGGAAGTGTCCTCAATGTCACCTGCTTCTCTGTGGCCATCAATAGCATTATCACAAATCTCTGAGCTGAGATTTCCTCAACTCTATATGTGGATGACTTAGCGTTTATCTGTTCATTGCCTAGACTTCCATTTGTCATCCATAAGCTACAGCGGGTTATAAATACCAGAGCTGATAATGTTTCTTCCAAGGGCTTCTGCTTTTCCGCAGTATTAACCAGGGCTGTCCACTTTTACAATCATAGATCAGTGTCCCTATCACCTTTAACTCTATTTCAGATTTCTAGGGGTGATTTTTGATTCAAGGCTTTCTTGACGGCCTCATTTGGATGCTTTGAAAAGGTCTTGTCTGAAGAGAATGGACAAAATGAAATTACTGTCACACACTTCTTGGGGAAGTGATCGACGCACCCTGTGGCCTCTGTATTCAGCATTGGTCCAGTCAAAGCTGGACTATGGGTCACAGGTGTACTCCTCTGCCTCGCTGTCCATCCTTGAAAAATTAAATACTGTGCGTAACCAGGTTGTGCGCCTGGCTTCTGGAGCCTTTAAGTCCTCCCCTATGTAGATTCTCTATGCAGAGAATGGGGCTCTTCCTCTTCCTTTTCACAGGCTCAAGTCTAACCTCAAATATCTTTTTAGACTTGAGCAATTACCATGGTCTCCAGTATATGAGTGCACGTTCAATTTGCGAACAGTGGCCTCATATGATAGATTTCCATCCCTGGCTTGCCCCTTTGCTCTGCACATGGCCGAGCACACAGGATGTCTAAGGGAGTTTTTTGTTATTCCATTTTCAATACCAAAGATTCCCTCATGGCTCATACCACCTCTAGTGGTATGCAAGGGGCTTACTGGTAGGCCCAAGGATCCGTTCTTGCGTGTAGCCTTGAGAACCATATATGATCAACACTCCTCCCACCATCGGCCTAGCACCTTTGTGTTTGCCGGCAGGTACAAGTCATCGGATGGAGTTGGAGCTGCTGCTGCCTTTCCATCTCAGGCCGCATTGGTTCGCCTACCAAGTTCAGCTTCTGTTTTCACAGCACAACTTGCCATTCTTGCTGCACTCTTTGTTATTGCTCCTATGCCATCTGGTTGTCTTACGATTTTCTCTGACTCCCTTAGTTCTCTGGAGGCACTGAGTGCTTTTGGTTCTAGCCATCTGCTGGTTTCCAAGATCCAGCAGTGGCTTTTTTATCTTTCTCCTATTCATAAGATTTCATTTTGCTGGGTGCCCAGTCACGTGGTCATCCCAGATAATGAAAGAGCGGATGCTGCAGCCAAGAAGGCAGCATCATTGGCACACCCCCATTAGCCCCAGTCCCACTTTGTGATGTCTATCCTCTCATCACCGAATATGTAGTCAGCTTATGGCAGAAGATGTGGGATGAACTTCCTCCCACCAAGCTCCATTCCATAAAACCTTCAGTCCTCCCATAGCAATGTACCATGAGACCATGTAGACTGGAGGTTATTTTGTGCCGACTGAGGATAGGCCATTGCCCCCTCACTCATGGGCACTTCATGAATGGGCAGCCCCCACCTTTGTGCATCCTGTGCGGGGTGCAGCTGTCCATCCTTCACATCTTTGCCGAGTGTCCCCTTTTGAGAAATCTTGGGAGGAGGGTCTTTCCTTTCATTACTGGGCAGATGCCCCCCCCCCCCCAACAGGTTCTGCGAGGCATTTTGTCTGAGACTTGTGTCTCTTTTAGTGTGAATAGAATTTTTTAATTTTTAGAAGAATCTAATCTTCTAGCCAAAATTTAATATATTGTTTCATGATTTTATATTCTCTGTTTTTGTATCTATTGTTGATCCAACTATGGTCTATGTTTTTATCCTTTGTTGAGTTCTCAATAGTTTATTTTTATATCCTTTTACACCCCTTGATGTTTTTAAATTCCTGTACTTCCATTCTATTGATCTTAATTTCATAGCTATATTTTTGTATATTCTCCAGATGTCTATATTTTATTGAGAACACTCGTGCAAATTACCCGTCCTTGAATTTGGCTGCGGGCTAGTCCATTGGGGCTTTGAGGCATTTATTTTCGGCACTATTCATTCATTCTGTTTCACGGATGAGCAGGTTATAATACACCGCTCGGTACAAGAGATAATGCATTGTTCCTGATTTGGAGACCGGATTGGGGTTTTTAGTAATTCATAATGTGCATTGGGTGCTTTTAGGCAATTCTAATCTCCACATCCCCCGGTTCTCAGTAGTGTGATGCCACAGTTGCCATAAGCAGGTTGGATTTCAAGATTATCTTATGCATGTTTCCTGAACATGTTGGGATTGTATGGAATGAACGTACCAAATAGTCTGTGAGGACTGATCAACCAGACCAGTGTTTTTACTCATTCTCATACCAACAACATGGCTGGAATCAGGACAGCCCTAGGGTCTGCTGTCAAAGAAGATGGGAGATGACTAAGCAGAACTTAAAGTTGCATGCCATTGTTTCATGACTGTTTCCATGGACCCCACCCCCAATGCTGCAATGGCATGAAGTAACTTTGTCATCTTTGAATTGTCCACACTTGCAGGATGCACTGACCCTTGATTGAGCACTCTCCTGCACATTACTTTGACTACTGCATTGTCCCCCTGACAGTTCAGCACATTCTCGTTGAATGTCCCAGTCTGGGTGATTTGCATGCTTGTTACCTGTCCCAGTATCAGAATGAATGGGTTCAGTACCTCTTGTCCCTTGTACTCAGGACTGGTTTGTACATGCTTACTTGTAGACTATCTGACGAGGCTTGCCTCCCATTTTTCTGACTCTCTTTGATGGCCATACTGACGGGACTCAGCGCCCTGTCCGGCTCCAGCTTAGCCTCTTCTTTCTTTCAGCACACTGAGCCTAAATAAGGACTGTGCGTAAGAACTATTAACCCCCCCCCCCTCTTTGATGATGGTTGCATGTTCCTGCACAAGGAGGAGGCGGACCTCCCCCTGATATTGGCACATTCTTGCTTTTTTGCTTATAGTTTTTGTTTTTTAGTTTGTGGAATTTTAAAGTAGCCTTGCATCATGCTCAATTTTTAATCACAGCAACCTGTACCCTTGAATACATTACCCAGATGAGAAGATTTGAAAATTGGATAGCGCTTCTTCACAGTTTTCTTTGATCAAGGAGACCCTCCATTTTATAAGGATGAGAAAATGTTGATTCTTGGTATGGGTTAGGAATGCATTCTTCAGTCAAATAGGGCAGGAAGAGTCCTACAGGCAAGTGTCCTCCATGTCACTCTCTTTACTTTGAGCATCATCTGTCTTGTTGGGAGATGTTCTCAATACATGATAACCTTTATTCTCTTTTGATGTGGCCCAGATTCGCCCTTGGCGAATTAACTTCAGCAGACTCAAACCTGGATCTCTCACTAAAGTGTTGCACTTCTGTCACCTTTCACCCTGAACCAGACTTGTTACAAAAGCAGCTTGCCTAGATGTATTAGACTTGCACTATTTCCGTGCTCTGGTTTTTGACTCCTCACCTGAAAAAGACACATTTGCACCTTTAGGATCTGTCTCTTGTACCTATGCCATGACATTCAGCATTTGTCATGCTAATAAACCACTTGCAAATAGTGTGATGTCACTGGCTGTTACTTTCATCATGGATGGAGTACTGAGAGAAGTATAAATGAGAAAGGGGGTGAAAGTAGTTATTTTGTATTAATTATCGCTGTTAGCATATGCTGATGACCTAATCTAGGTCACTAATAATTGTGATTTCCTTACAGGATGATGATACACCTTCTTGCTGGTGGCCTTGAGCGGAGGTTGAACAATTGAAGAATGGAGATAACATCTAGGGGTCATCTTAACCTAGGTGAAACCATCACAATCCAAGAGTCACTAACCAAGATGGGTCATCCCACATGCAAAAACACCAAATCCAACCACACACTACCCAAAACAAGCCCGCGGATGATGGCTTGCCTCATCAACCAACACATGCTGAAATCTGGAGACATTGAACAAAATCCAGGACCACACTATCCATGTCCCTCCTGTGGGCTTACCTGGAAACGAGGTCAGGCTTCAATTCAGTGTGGGACCTGTGGGAGCTGGTCCCACTACAACAAGCGCTGTGCTGGTTTCCAATATGGCCACCACCCACACAACACTCTTTTCTCATGCACCACATGTACATTTACAAGACCTTGCACTCCACATAACCATAACTCATTACCAAGTAACCACTCAACTAGCAAGAGCACCCCAAAATTAATTGATTTGTCACAATCTAATTCAATGAAGGTTAAATTTCACAGAACCTCAAATTCTGCGCAGAAATTAAAAACTGAAACTACTGACAAACCCATGAAAGTCAGTTCCTTCCAATATCAGTCAAAACAATATTCTGATCTTAATTTGAAAAAGTGTAGTGTAGTTATTTCAAAAATTAATGGTATTCCAAAATCAACAAAAGTTCAATGTAACTCAAGATCAAATTGTCAGCAATATTCAAGAAATGGCACTGTTTGGCCACCCCAAAAAGGCATCTCCTGCACATACCAGTCAGGACAAAATTCTCCTCAGATTAATTTGAAAATGTGTAGTGTAGTTATTCCCAAAATCAATTTTAGGCCACAATTAAAATCAATAGAACAACACACAAAAGGGAGCTTCTGTCCATATCAGTCAGCACAAAAAATGTCTCCTCGGGTTAATTTGAAACTGAGTAGTCTGAAAGAAAGTCTTGAATACAATTACTCTCCTTATCAGACTCAAATGCAATACAATTTTAAAAAACATTCAAGAACTCAAAAGTAGTAGTGAAAAGCCTTTCAAACACTTAAAAAGGCGCATTAGAGAGAAGTCTCTCAAATGTAAATACTTTCTTTATAAGGCTATAGCCAGATGAGCTTATAGGGCAAAGAGGGCTATAAATCCTTAAAATAAATAAATTATAAGTATAAAAAAGTCAACTGTTAAGATTTATTTACTCACTGACACTGGAGAGAAGCCTTTCAAATGTATTTCCTCTCCCTATCAAGCCTCAAGAAAAGAGTGTCTTAAGAGGCATTCATGTTCTACTGGAGAGAAATCTTTCAAGTGCAGTTTAGTGTTCCTATAAGGTTACAACAAAATGGGTTGTTAAGATGCATTCATTCATTCATTCATTCTGGAGACAAACCTTTCAAATGTAGATTCTCTCCATTTCAGGCTGCCTGCAAAGATTAATAAAAATCACTTAACACATACTGGGAAGAAGGCTTTCAAATGTAGTATATGTCCCTATCATGCTACAGCTAAAGATGTTAAGATACATTCATACTGAAGATAAACCTTTCAAATGCACTTTGAGGCTGTCCTCAAAGTTAGTGTTGAGAGACATTTATTCACATACAGTGGAGAAAAGCTTTTCAAATGTAATTTATGTATGTCTCTATAAGAAAATATTGTTAAAATGCATTCATATTGGAGAGAAACCTTTCAAATGCAATTTCTGTCCATATCATGCTGTTCACAAATTCATATTAAGAGACATTAACACACAATTGAAGGGAAAGAAAATATTTGACTATAAATCTTTAACATTGAATGCCACATCACCCAATATAGGGTCCACTGTTCTTTCCCTGGAACGCATGTCACCCAATATGGGTAACACTTCTTTCCCTGGAACCCATGTCACCAATATGGGTAACATTTTGATTTTCTTTTATATAGCTTGTCAACCTATATGGGTCACTACATTATAAAGTATACAGTTTGGAATATTCTGGCCTCTGAGGAATTTTTTTATTTAAGTTTTGTGGCCTCTGAAGGTATTTTTCTTAATTTTTCCATTTTTTTTTCATTTTTAGCTAGGAGAACCAATTATTGTGACATATATTAGGACTTATTCAATTATTTAGTGATTTTTAGGTGTCTCTTTATTCATTTCACACGGTTACTTTGCGGCTTGCACATTTAGTGACTCGCTGTCATCAACATAAGCAGTTTGTTTGGGCCCCCGCACCACAACAAGGAATTCACCATTTGGTCAGAAAGATCACTGCCACATTTCCCTTTGTTGTATTCAATGATGGCTTTTGGCTTTGTTTTTGTTGAAAGTCTTCTGCGTTTGGGGTATCCTCTCCTGGTAAATGTTGTTGGAGCTTCATCAGCAGTATCATCTCCACAATGACTCACTTTACCAGTTTTGATCATGATAGGCTCATGTTTTGTTGAAAACATTCTGACTTCTCTCTCGTCCTTCAATTTTAACATTATAATTACATTCTCATCTTTTGCTGTTATTTTTCCCATTTAGTTTGGCCTCTATGACTTTCTTTTGACACACAGTGTTCCTACCTTGTGTGTATTCTTTCTCAGAAATGAGGTCGCTGACTCGTAACTGGTGTAGAAGTTGTCTACATATAAGGTGCAACCTTCATTGAGAAGGTCACTCATCAAATCTGTGCACTCATGTTTTGCCAGTCTTACTTGGCAAGTGCCATCTTGAGACTGCCTTGAATAAATGGACAGATTGCATGTGTAGCCTTCCAATGAACAAAGCTTGATTCCATATTTGTGTGCCTTATTCAGTATGTATTGTCTAAAAATAAGCCTACCTGTCCAGGGAAATAAAATTTTGTTGATCACTCCTTCACTCGCAGGTAAATATACTGCTTGAAATTTCTTAATCAACTGGGCAACCAAAGGCTGAATTTTACATAGTCTGTTTCCTTTCCTAATTTCTTCATTGTTGGCAAAATGAAGGCAGCTCAGTAACAGTTGGGACCAGTTTCTCTACTCATCACTTTCTGTTTCTGTTATGAAATTTCTATATGGAGGATTACTCCTCCAGTAGTCCTCAATTGAGCCCATTCTTACCACACTCATCCATAAAAGAAGGCCCAAAAGTTTCTTCATTTCAACTCATGTTGTTGGCTGCCAATTGACATGCCTAGTCTTTCCTTTAGGTGTTGGTTTTCTTGGCAGAAACGAGTGGCATAGATATTGGTTTGCTTTACCAAATGATCTATCAGTTCATTATCAATGAATACCTCCAGCACACCCAGAGCCATAGCAATGTCTAGTGCCCCTCCCTCCCAATCAAGATTGTGGGGATCCCATAACATTATTCTTGTACTACACATATTCTGGTCTATCATTAACGACACAGTTGAAAGGGAATAGATAAATCAGATAATTACAGAGAATGTGTATTAAAAAATTTATCTTTTCATTAATAAAATAAAATTTTCTAGCCCCAGTGGGGCTCCTTCAAGAGCCGGGGGGGTTGAATGGTGGTTGCTACTGCTCTGAGTGCACCTATTAGTGTTTGTGATTTTGGAATGTCTAGAAGGACACCTTTTCCAGTGAATTGGAATTGTTTAGTTGTTACTGAAATTGGACCATGTTGGTGTAGCCTGCTTATTACTGTAACCTTCCTCATCTTGTGAAAGTTGTAAATCATTATTGATGAGTTCATTCAAGTTGTTAATGATTGGATTATCTTCATCAGTGAAGTTAAAGCCAGGAAATGGTTCATAATCAGGGTTCTTGTAAGAGTCTTCTGATTCAAGATCAGAAGCATCATTTCCACTGTGCTTAAGTTCTTCAATATCTCATACAAGTTGTCTTTTTTTATTTCTAGCCATTAAAAGTTAGGTGAATATATAGATGATATAAGAACTAATAATTTGTGATCATTACTACTGTTTTAAATTAGTAGATTTTAATCTGTCTAAAATTAGTGCCAGTAAAGAAAAGGAAATGAGAGATTATAAATATGAGCTTTATATTATATATATATATATATGGTATATAATAAATAAGTTATTGCCATTATCATGAGTGACAAGGCCTATAAGTGTAGTTAACTCACCCCTATTGGATGATGAAGCCCCTCAGACTGGTAAAAATTTAAAAAACCTATATCAAAAACTAGAATGAATTAAAAAAAAATAATTTGTACCACGCGCAATGCCTGGCTGTATATCATAAGAATTGCAAATAAAAAATTCATGGCCACTAGGTAAGGTTTCATCATTTTGCCCCTCAGCACTCGATGTGTTAAAATGTATAATCTAGGCATAGTGAACATCACAATATATCTAAGAGCTTGCAAAACAACACCAACAGGTTGATAGAACAACAAAATATGCAGCTCCCATTACAGATATCAATTACATAATTGGTAAACCACTTTGGGACTTATTCATTATCAGTGGCAAATATAGCTAGAAAAGGCTGGCAAAAATAGGTGAAAGTCTAGCAGCAAAAAGGAGACGAATGGAGATGGCTAGGATAGATAGTCAGATGATAGATGTAAGTTTTGTCATGTTGAGAATGAAAGCGTGCGGCTGTGAAACCCTACTTGGAGTTGACTGCCACCCTAAACAATGGCTGACACTATTAGCATTAATGAAATTTAGACTAATGACAAAATGCTCCTCACAGTCACCTCCTACATAGACACAGCCATCAAACTAGATATGCAATGTGGCAAGAACGCGTTGAACATGTGCTGTTTTCCAAATGGCAATATGGCAGAGAGAGATAAAATGTGTCCAAATGCCAAAACCTATTTCAGGATCTAAAGTGGAACTGAAAGATGCGACAATTATATGTCATCATTTGCACCACAGGACTAGTAAAAATCAATTTCAACTGATGCCTCATAATTACCAGACACTTAAAAAGTACTATATCTGTTTTTAAGACAACATAAAGCTCAATGCACTGCGGAGGACTGTCTGACTTTAGAATGTTACTTTTATGAGGGGGAGATAATGGCATGTCACGATGCATTCACTCCTACTGGATAAAGAAACCTTAAATGCACTTTGTCCATATCAGGCTGCTTGCAAAACATTTACGCGCTTGAGAGAAGCTTTTCAAATGCAGTATCTGTCAATAGCAAACTTCTAAGAAAAATTGATGCACTCACAATGGAGTGAGAGCAATGGCATCGTCTATAGAAAATATGGCCAGAAACTAAGACTGGAAGAATATTACTTAAAGCAAAGGTTATCTGCCATCTGCATGTGTTCTTAACTTTGTACAGGCGATATGGCTGGGACTTGCCTTACTGTTCATAGAGCGTGCTAATTAGATTTCTTTTGTACCATTTGCTTTATCAACATGTTTGTCAGTTTTGACTTGCGTCAATCAGTCCTTTACTCGCACATTCTTCCTGAAGCATTGTAAACCTGCAATCTATCCATTGACGCTGTTCCCTTTAAATAGTCTTCATTTTTCGGGCAGTACACACCATCTTGTCAAATAATTACACCTACTAGAATTTGCTCACCCCCTTACTTCCCCAGTCCAACCTCTTTTGTATAAGTTGTCTGAATCTGCAGCAATTGTTCTTTCCCAGGAGCAACCCCTCATTTTCGCTGGCCACTTCATCCTCACCCCCAAAGTAACTACCAAAAATCATCCCTCTCACTTATGTATCCATCCATCTTCTTGTCTCCTCTTGTGTCAAGTAGGCCTGTTCTTTTACCTCACTGTACTTCTGTCACTTCATCTGCATTTTTCAGGGTGGGTAATCAAACACTTGGTGCATTCTTGAACAAAAGTTCTTGTTTTGCAATGGGTTATGCACTATTTTTTGTGGGGGGTGGAGGCTGCTTTATTTTCACAATGGGCAATGTTGAAATCATTTTGTGCCCCGCAGCGGTTGTGGAGGTTTGTGTATAAGTTCACCTATTGTTCCTTTATGGCAGGACGAATGAGATGGGTGTTCATCTTTTAAATACACAATATCAAAGTGTGTTTAATCTTGGCCCTCGAGCCTTCAGACACTATGGTCCCCTAGAAGTGGCTCTTTGCTATGTTCGCATCAGCCGTATGAGATACCCTAGAGGCATCTTTGTTCTGGCTGATGCTCGAATCACACCATACAGCTATTTCTGTGATGGGGACAAATCGGTAGCCCATTTTCTATTGGATTGTCCTCATTTTGCTTTTCTGGCTGCTGTGCTGATGTGACTTAGCACCATGTCTGGCCCCACTTTAGCCTCTTCTCCTTTCTGAAGCCCTGTCTTCTTACCCTGCTACCTCATTTTCTCTACAACTTCTCCCACAACTTCCTCCAGGTAGATGCTGACCAGCTTTCTCTCACCCAACCATCCTGCATTGGGGCTGAGGGGCTAGGGAACAATGTTCCCTTACCCCTGAGCTCCGGTTTTGGGGGGGGTAGCAACCTGATTCACCTCACCCACACCTTCCTTACATCCCCTTTCTTTCTTCTTTTACTGCCTAGCAATTATACGCCATGCCTAAGGTTGTGCCGACTGGCTTACAGGTCACTGGGTGGGAGGAATGTACTCAAATGGCGGCAGTCGGTTCTGCCAGCCCCGTATTCACCCCTCGCAGAGCGGTCTACTGCGTGGGGTGATGAGTGTATGCATCCCGTGAAATGAATAAGGTCACAATGCCCAAGGATGAGTTATTAAATCAAAAGAATTCTTCCTTTACCTTTCCTTATACCATCATTGGAGCCGCCTTCAGGAAGCTCCACTGAAAAAATGTCTGCCTCCATATGTTCTCTTAGAGGACCCTCCAAATTCCTTCTACCAGAGAGGAGCTTTACTACTCCTCTCCTAGGCTTACGGGTGTAAGGGACTCTCCCTCATTCTCTTCTCTGGAGGGGCCCTTGGGTACCTCCCTCGTTCTTAAACAAGGGACTGCCAAGAAAGGAGGCAGGAGGTCCAAAATTGAACGCTCCCAGTTGGAGCGCGAAGCTAGGGCTAACCCCTCAGGGGGGCAAGGGATGGCAGAGTCCGTCGGTCCGTACCCCCTAACATTCTGCACTTGTGCGTTAAGAGGCTACAAAGGGTCCCTGTACATGCCCTCATCTCCTGGACGGATGCCGGGTCACGGGCATTATGTGAAAAAGAAACAATGGGATCTGTGATGTTGCAGGGGAAGGGGGGGGTGATAGCCACATAGAAGCCCCTTCTTGAGATGGACTTGGTCCCTGAGGTGACCCAGCCACAGGTGGTAGGGTCGAACCTGGGCCTGATGCCAAGCACCGAACCCAAGTCCTCCTCAGACGGCTCGGGCCCCAGAGGCCTTGCAGAGAGAGGTTAGATCTCTTCCCCCGGCTGATGCCCTTGTGACAGTCGAGACCTCCATTTGAGAGAAGGATCTTGCTGAGGCCGGTCCATCTGGCCTAGTGGCTACTGCCGGTGGAGGGGAGAAGCGGGTTCATTCCCCGCCCTCTCCTAAAAAGAAAAGAAATAGACAAAATGATTCGGGAGCTCCTCCCCCTCCGCGGGAACCATGGGTAATGATGGGGCTGCTGCCATTTCAGTATGCGGCTAAGCCAAGATCGGCACGTCCGACTCGGGTGGGGAGTCCCAGAATAAGAGCAAAATTGGGCAGAGCTGGTCCTCGATTAAGAGTGGGCCCCTTATTCAGACGTTACCTGGCGTGTTCGAGTCCGCTGGTTTCAAACGCTTCCTCTTTATTCACTTAACTGATAGCAACATGTTAGCTAAGGGCAATATAATCTATCAGAGGAGAGCTTTATCTTGCGTGATTGGTAAAGAGCTAAAGGTGACTCGTTTCTCGGAGATGAGCCTTTTTGGCGAATACGTCGAATCCTTCCGAGGCAGCCATGATTAATGCCCTTAGGACATTTGATGGCAGGCCGGTGAGTGTGACGGCGCACTCTACCATGAACTTCGTGAAAGCAGTGGTTTATGCGAGGGAGCTCGTGGACTACTCCATAGATGACATCACCTTAGAGCTGGCCGACCGTGGAGCGGTCAAGTCGAACGTATGATTAGAAAACAGGGGGCTTTGAGACCCACTCCTACTCTCTTTATCACGTTCGACTGTGACAAGCTCCCTTAGTCGGTCCGTGCCGGTTGGTATCGCTACCGTGTGAAGGCATTCGTGCCACTGCCGCGGATGTGCTGCTACTGTCACCGCTTCGGCCATACTAATCGATCCTATAGACGCACAAAGTCAGGGTTACCCGAAGTCTCTGTACGTTGCTCCAAGGCCGCACGCGATAAGGCCAAGTGTGTCAATTCCGGATAGCCACTCCCGCTTCTTCAAAGCAATGTGGTGCGTATCTCCTTGAGAAGGAAATCGTCTCTCATTTCGCGAGGCTAAGGACTTGGCCATGGAGTTTCGGGCGCTACCTAGGACGTTATATGCCTCAATGCTAAGAAAGACTCCCTCTGCTTTTGGCCCTTCCAGGCCTACAAGCATGGTCATTTCCGCACCCATTCGGAGGAACCCTTCTGCGGGTTCTACCAACCCTGGGATCTCCCCTAGTAAAGCTGGCGGCACAAAGGGTTCATACCCAGCCCCAGCTAAAACCAGGGTTCTCCCCTTTCCCCAGCGTTACCGTTTCCCGTAAGACTAAACAGCCTCGACCGAGTCGTTAAACTCACAGAAGGCAACACCTCTGAAGTTGGTCATGAGCCCATCTTCCTCTGGGTTCCTAAAGCTGCCACCCGAAGGAAGAACGGCACTAAGAGTTTCGGCTCCTATACTCACCCACAGTGAGGGGCTGTGGATCTTCCAAACCCGAACTCGCCCCACCTGCTTAAGGTTTCGAGGCAGAGGGAGGAAAAGAGATGCATGGCGAGCCCAACCTTCCCCGATAAGTCCTCGAAGGCACATTGTCCGGCTAACTGCGCCAGGTGTTCTTCCTCTGGGAATCGTACGGCCATTCCAGCCCCAGCTAAACCCGAGCTTCCACCCCCGCCTTTCCCCAGCGTGACCGTTTCCTGTAAGGCGAAACAGACTCGCGCCTCCACCGAGTCGTTAGACTCACAGGAGGCAACACCTCTGAAGTTGGTCGTGAGCCCATCTTCCGGAATTCCTAAAGCTTCCTCCCTAAAGCAGAATAACCCTTAAAGAGTTTCTGCTCCTACGCCCACACACACCGATAGGCTGGGTGGCTCGAAGGCTGTGGATCTTCCAAAGGAGGGACATCCTCAGCCCCGAACCCGCCCCGCCTGCCTAAGGTTTCGAGGCAGAGGGAGGAAAAGAAACGCATGGGGAGCCCAACCTCCCTAGATAAGTGTTCGACAGTGCCTTCATCTCATTGTCCGGCCAACAGCACCCATAGTTTTACCTTGGGGAGGCGTACGGCTATTCCCGTGAGGGTCTTCACTACAAAGAGGGCCCTGCAACTCCGAGCTAGGCCTCGAGAGCATATTCCTTCAATGGAATTGCCGCGGATCTGGGTCAACTGGGAGGAGCTGTGGAGGCTCGTCTCCCGTTCCCCGTTAGCTATCTTTTTGCAGGAAACCATGCTGGGCGTTTACACCCTGCTTAACATCCCGGGGTATAAGAGTTTTGCCACCCCACCACCACGGGATGGGAGCCCGGCGGGGCGATGCGCCATTTACACCAGGCATAATGTGTCTATTTCTCTTTGCTTTAGAAACCTCCTTTCAGTCAGTAGCCCCGTAAGGGGCACGGCTATTTGCTCTCCTGGCCGCCGTGCTGACTGGACTCAGCGCCCCGTCCGGCCCCAGCTTGGCATCCTTTTTCTCCTGCCAACCCTTACTTGGTCTTCTGTACCCTGCATCGTCCTTCCATCTACGTTTGTTTGTCGATCTTTGTGTATCAGAGCTGTCCGTCATGGGGTATAACCATTTAGCTGGTCCTTCCTCTGTTTGTTGATGGGTGCCTGAGCCGGCGTGGCGCTCTTGGGGGTCTTAGCTTCACCAACCGGTAATTTTCCGAGGCTGGCTGACCATTTTTAAAACGATGGTTGGGTCAGGGGTCGACGGGCTTACCCTCCTGGTTGGGCCGGCGCTCCGAGTAGGTGTCTCGACGGTAGACACTGACTGCGCTACCCGAGTTCGCCCCCCCCCCATCCTTTATACTCAATAAGTCCTCTTTTCCGCGAATGTTAGATCCCTTCGCAGAAGAGATAGATCCTGATTTGGATTATCCTCGTTTTCTGGTGCTAAATTCTAGTTCCGGGTCTCCGCTTTCTAAATTGGACGTTTTTGATTTGAATGAGGAGTTTGAGTCCCGCTCTGGTGCGCCCTGCCGTATGTGAGGCCGTGGTAGTGGCGATTTACTGGTTGAGGTATCTTCGCAAGAGCAGTGTGGTGCCATGCGGGATTTGTCCTCCCTTTCGGAGGTCCCGATTTTGGTTGTGACCCACCCTCGCCTTAATTTTGTTAAGGTAGTGATTAGCTCCAACGAATTATTGCAATATGATGTTTCGAGACTAAAAGATAAACTTTCGTTCCAGAGGGTTACGGACGTTTATAGGGTTTCTAAGTCTGTTGGCCCCCACTAAAGTTCCTACGAGTACGCTCATCGTTACCTTTGAGCGTCAGGATCTGCCTGAGTTTGTTCTTGCTTATTATCTTCGTGCCCCGTTATGTCGAGCTCCTCAGACGTTGTTTTAATTGCCTGTGCGTTGGCGTATCATGGCTCATCTTTTGGGAATCATGAATGTTGCGCCAATTGTGGAGGTTCCCATAGCGTGGCTTCGCGTTCTTGTCCCGTATTCCTTTTTGAGAAGGAGGTCCTGGCTCTTCGGGACTTCCGTGAGGCCAGCCCCCTCCGGCCCTCTTCTCTGACGTCCTCCTCCCGATCGCCCCACTCCTCCTTTGTCTTCTCCGCGGTCCCTTTGTTACTCCTTCTCCCCTGCCTTTGGTCCCTCCGTTGCGCCCTCTCCTTTGCCATTGGTCTCTTCTCATGTTCCTTCCTCTGTCGCGGACCGTGAGACCGACCGAGCATAGACGCTGGAAGATATCCGGCAGTTCCACTAGGCGTCTGCCCCTGCTATTCCTCCCGTTCCTTTGCCTCAGCGCAAACGGAAGGGGACCTCCTCACCCCGTTCGGAGTCCAAGCGCGATGCCTATGATGAGGCTGGTTTGGCCCTCGAGTCGGTTATTGAGGTGTCCTCTGTTTTGATGGCTTCTCCTCCCGGGTCTTCGCTGGCCGCCTCCGTTGGCATCACCGATATCATTGTCCGTGGGAAGTTCACCCAGTTCCGTCTTCATGACCTCCTACCCCGGTCCCTTCTTCCTTGCCCCTTACCTCTGTGCAGTCTTCTATGTTTCCTACCCCAGTTTCGTCTCCCTTGTCTCCTACCCCTGTTCCTTCATCTTCTGAATCTTTCCCCTCCTCACCCTCTGATCCTGCTCCTTCCTCTTCATCTGATCCAATTCCCTCCTTACCCTGTTTCCTTCTCACCCTCTGTCCATTTTCCGCCCTCTGTTCCATCTTCTTTACCTTTTAGTTCTCGTCTGTCTCTGCTCGATCTCCCTTTCGCTCCGCGCCATAAGCCCTCCACGTTGTGGGTTCTGCTCACATTTTAGTAGTTTGTCCCCGCCTTGCTACTCTTCGAAATTCTTGCTTTCCTACCCTTTCTGGCGTCGCCTTCTCTGCTCGACTTCGCTTTATTTTAACAGAGGACTCCCTTCGGTCGTCCTCCCTCCTTACATTTCTATCACGAAGTGGCGTTTTATCCCTTTCATAAATTCTTTCCATTTATATCTTTAGGTTTATTGTTTTATCTTATCCTGTGCCCTCCCCTACGGCTGGCGCATGTCATTTGTTTATTGCCCCAGCCGCCCTTGTTTTTAGAATGTGTTGTAGTTTAAGTGTGCGTCCCTGTGTGTTGTACTGTTTTGTTCTAATCCTTTGCTTTTCCCTATTTTTATTGAGTGTTTTCCACGCCTCTTCTGACTTTTTTCGGGCGACCCCGTTTTAACAGTGCTGCCATTAAGAATCCATTAGGATTGGGCGGCTGCCACCTTGTTTTCCCTTAAACTAAACTAAACTAAACTAGGTAAGAGAGGCATGGCCTTTCTGTTAGATTTGTTAAACAGGATCTGGACATAGGGTATCTTCCTGGACGCCTAGCGAGTGGCTACTCTGCTCGCATTTCGCAAACCGGGAAGATATCACTTTACCCTGGCAGATTTCCGCCCTTCTCTCTCTATATAGCCTTTGGGAATTGAATAATAGATGAACTTAATGCAGATATATAATATAACCATACCCTTAACATTGACTCGATGAACAGAGAAACACCATCGAGGGGAACTGACGCCGCCATGACAATAGAACTACAGGAAACTATTAAGAACTTCAAAATGAAGTCTCGCCAAGATTAAATATAAGAAGCACCCAATAGCATACTAGAGGAACTAAAGAATATTTTTAATGCGTGCCTAAATACAGGCTAGTTTGCCGATCAACTCAAAGATGCGAAAGTGACTTTCGTCCTCTAAGCGATGAAACGTTTAGTTCAGATGTGAAACTATTATCCTATTTCGTTGTCGACTTGATCGAGTAAGTTTAGGAGAAAATTATTAACAACAGAGTGACGGCATTTACAGGACAATAATCTACAAAACAATTGGCAATTTACATTTAGGAAAAAAGAGGTACAGATACGAGACTCAGTGTAATAATATAGAAGTTAACCAAATAAAAAAAAGAGAAAAAAACAAATGTGGACATTCTCTTTCTACAGGTATCCAAGGCTTTCGACAAAGAAGGGCCGAGGCGTATGCAATATAAAATACTTAAGCTAAGACTGAAGATAAGCCTTGATAAAGACTATCGAGCATCAACGAGAAAACTTCAAGCTTGAAGCCGTACTTGTCCAAGGAGTTTCTTTAAGCCCATCTCTGTATTCATCTCAAACAGCCAATATCCCTCCTCCCAGCAATGAGAGCTTATTGAACATCTACTTCGGCGATGAAAGTCAAATCATCGGGATTTTTTTCGTATAGAAACAGTGAGCTGCATGCAAGAATGACAGCAGAAGAGATTAAAAGAATAAATCTATGTGAAGAGAAATTGGAAATTAAAACTAAACAATATAACTTTAAAATAGCACCAATATAGAAAAATTTTATATGAGACGTGTAGACAGTGAAACGTAAATATATAATACCGAATGCAAATTGCTGGAATTAACGATTACTATGGCAGGTTACACGAAACACGTAACGGAAAGAGCAAATATAGAGGAAAGCAAGCATGACTGAGCTTTCACCCAAGCTAGGGTCCATCTTCAGATAAGTGAGCTTTGGAGACCAACCGAAACCATTCCGCTGTTAGAATCCGAACTGCTCAGTTCCCTGATGAAATATCCTATCTTGGCTCTGAAAGCTTAGAAATTAAGAATTTAAACCTCGAAAACTCATTCGCGTATAATTTTTCCTTCAACACATGTTTCCTGAGCTACAAATATATATATATAAATATATATGGGGTGTGAGAAGGAGTCGAAAAAGTAAAATATCGGGAAACACGGACAGCTCCTTCAGAAGCTCAATGTGCAGGTAGCTCCCAGGGCAGTGGTACGTCTGGTCCTGCCCAGGACGCCGCCATTGAGAATACCATCTTTGTCTATTTTTCGCCCCACCTCTGCTCCCAAAGTTTCTACAACGCTGGGAGTATTGCTCTCGGCCTTTTTGGAACACCTTTCGTGTTACGCTGGATTCGTGCCAGTGTATATGGATGGCTCCAAGTCCCAAGAGGGGGTCGGTTTCCACACTGTATCCTCTCTGTTTGAAGTCAGCGGGGCTCCACCAGGCACTGCGTCTGTCTTCACGGTCGAGCTGATTGCAATACCTCGCTTGGTACAGGAGATAATGCGTTGTGCTCAGTCCGGAGGAAACTGTATTGTGATTGTTAGTGACTCATAAAGCCCCCTGAGTGCTCTCGGGGGCATTGGAATTTCCATACACCCAAGTTCGTGGTATTTGTGACGTCACGGTTCACACGAACCGGATAGATGTCGAGATTATCTTCTGCTGGTTTCCTGGACATGTGAGAATTGCGGGGAATGAACGCGTCAATGAGGGCGCCAAAGAGCCCGCCAAAGAACCCACGAGGACTGAGTGACCAGACTAGCGTTTCGCTTTTCCTCACACCGACTCCATGGTAGGAATAAGGGCAGCCCTCCAGGGTGACTGGCAAAGAAGATGCGGGACTCAAAGTTGCGTGTCATTACGCCGCGACTGCCCCCATGAACCTAATCCACCCCCCTCTCCCACCAATGCCGCGACGCCTTCAGGACGTTTTCTGTAGTCTTTGAATTAGGCACATTCGCTGGACGCACCGCCATTTGATGCAGTGCTCGTGCCTGCACCTTATTGTGACGACTGCGTTATTCCTCAAGACTTTTCGGCACATTCTTGTCGACTGCCCCAGTCTGGGTGATCTTTGCAAACGTTACCTGTCCCGGCATCGGACGAGCGGGTTCGTTACCACTTGTCCATTGTACTTGGGACGGACTCGTTTACTCAGATTTATGGGTTATTTGACATTTTGGAGGAGGCTGTTCTCTTCCATTTTATTTTACTATCTTTGCTATTGGTCGTGTGTTCCTTCGCCGGTGATAGGCTGGCCTCTTCCCGACGCCGGAACGTGCCGCCTTCTTCTTGCTTTTTTACTTTGATTTATGATGGGTTTTTTTTGTATAACCGTTTGTTTTTAATTTAGCCCACCATTAGGATGTAAGGTAATTCCGATTAGTGCGACCTTTTTTCCTACTAGACCGTCGCAGTAGAGAAGCTGACTTTCAAACAGGATGTGAAGCTTGCCTAAAATAGGAATTTGACCAAAATTAAAACCCCAAGTCATCGCGAGTCATTCGATCCCATTCCGTAAGGTCGATTTGTGGGTTGGCTCACACTCGAATGAGTTGAAAGAAAAACTCTCAGCCCAAAACCACTACCTCAAAATAACGGAAGTTGTGAAATTTGGAAACTAGACAAACACCTTTAAGGTGGTGTTGACTCAACGGATAAGGCCACTAAAGCTGCCTTCGAAATGACTGTCTCCTAGAAGATAGAGAAGTTATTTAATGTACAAACCTGGTCTAAAATGACCAAAGATATGTTCGGAATGTGCAATTCAAAGTCATGTTTGGCCAGAGGGCGATACGAAAGAAAAAGATATATATCAATTACGGTGGAGACCTCATTTTATGATGGCAATAAATTTCTAGCGGAAAAGGGAACTACTTGGAAAATAAACAGATAAGTGAAGAATGAGAAAGGAAATAACTAACCAGACATTGACAACGTTGCGAAAACCACACTCGACACCCCATCAGGATTCGCTACAATCTGCCACACGATAAAAGATATAGAGAAGTTGGTTTCGGAAAAAAACTGAAAAAACTACAAAAAAAATAGGACTGGAGGTCACCATCCTCCGACAAAATCATGGTTTAAAGAACCATCATACTACGACAGCTAGACCCCTTCTGCACGGATAATTCCTTTGAGGAGATAGAGACTGAGTTAGGCAAAAACAGACATGGGCGAAGAGCACCAGAGTTGAAAAATTCAGATGAGGTAAAATATTGTCAAAGTTATATTTTCAGCACTGTTGCCAATTTTGGACGGCCACCTTTACCCCGTATTTGGTAAAATTTCACTAGTATATTGTATCAAGTAATATTGTTAAAAGTGTCATTTTTTTCTCCAAATATTGAAAATACGGGACAAAAGGCGTCCCCGAAAGGGTCGATATGGGACGCAAGCCTAATGCTATAAATACAGGACAATTCCGTAAAATACGGGACGTTTCAGTGGCGTAGCTAAGGGGGAGTGGAGGGAGTGGTCCGCTTCGGGCGGCACTTTTGGGGGGTGGTACTTTGACGTTAATCAGTCTCTCACAGTGCATTTTAAAATTGTTTATGCATGTCGAACAAGTCATTCTATTATTGTGATAATTTTGAAGACAACAGTATACAGCTTGAAATTACTAGGCATATAGGCCCAATAATCACTTTCACTCATTGATTTGGAAACCTGTTGCAGAGGTGAGAATGTATGAACAATGCAAAATTTCACTTTATTATAAATACAATTATATGAATTCAACTCATAGTAATCTAATTAGACTATGTTGTAGTATGCAAGCATATGTTTTCTACACTTCTCAATTTTTTTAAGAAAATAGACCTATATAATTTATTATTGAGCCTAGACTGCAGCCTAAAGCAGGTGATATTGTAAAGTTTTGAAACCTAATTTTTCCATTTATTTTTTTCTTTTACTAATTATAGATGAAGTTGTTTACTTGGATCATAAGCATCATTGAAGTTGGCCTATTACTTCAAGTTTTTAACATTCACAAATATTTGATTATTCTATCACTCTTTTTCCCAGATGAAGTGAGTGAACGAAAGTGGTGGTGCTTTGAGAAAAAGCAGAAAGACAAGAGAATAATTATGAAGGGGCACTATTGAAATACATCAAACCTACATAAACTACTACTAACATCGATCAAACCACTACCGAAACTGGAGAAGTTTGCGAATCCAAACCATTATCAGATTCAAAAGATTCGACACCAAACGATTCGTCAACTACAAGAAATATAGAGCATGAGCCTCATGAGAAAGAAAATATTCGATATGTGGCCAAGCAAGATTAACAATGACACATGGATCTTACTGGTACGTCAAGATGCGACTGTGATTCAAAATCTAGATTCTAATTTATGTGCCCTAACCAAAGGACAAACTAGAAATCTAACAGTGTTTTTTTTTAAATGTTGCCAAATAGTGAAAAAAAAATAAGATCATGGATGGTGTACTCCCCTTCCAACAAAGCTCTTTACTGCTTTTGTTGCAAACTCTTTACAGAAGGAAGTAGCTCAAGTTTTAATTCCGTGGATGGATTTAACATATATTGGAAACTGAATCCTAAAATATCTCAGCATGAGTTCCAGGGAAGAGAATACTCCTACTAGGCGCGTCCCCTGGGTGGTGGATAGGGGAATGTCGTCAGCTGTCCGTCTTGGCTGTTGTTGTTACTTTTCTGCTAAGAAAATAACATGCTCGATGCGATGATTGGCTGAAGGTAGCTTCAAATATATAAGAAGCCGTGAACCAAATCATAAAAAGAATGAAAAGTCCTCTAAGGAAAAAACCGTTTGATGCCCCTATCCCCTCCCATGTGCAAGAAGGAACTACTGCCGGCAGCGCTGATGTTCGAAAGGGTGCATCGGGAGGTCGGGGCATTGAGCCGAATCAAGCAACCCCCCCCCCCCTCCCCTCCCCCAAAGAGCGGTGGTCACCAACCCGTCTCTGGTTTCAATGCTACTGGGAAACAACCCGAGTAAGTTAAGAAAAGAAATGTATATGAGAACACTCCCCCTGCCTCTCTGGGATCTTTTCTTCAGGGGTTGTTCCCAGAGAGGCTCTGGTCTTCTCGTGACGAGGGTCGTCAGTCCTGGGCCCCTTAGGGGACCCATGGTGCTGCCAACAAGACTTTTAACATGTTCCTCTTTCTTTCCTCCACTATTACGTTCTTCCACTGCCCTTTATTTTCCCCGCTTCCTTCATCTATCTAGTGGTCCTTATGGATTCCCGACCTCTACTCGTTTAATGGATTGATTCCGAATTGTTCTTTCATGAAGGTGAAAGAGGCTGGGCATCTCCACTGCCTTCGTCTACCGAATGCCCAAGGAGAAACCATTCGCTGGCCCCTTTTCTCCGTGCGTAGGAGAACTCGGGCAGCCTCTTAGGTTTCTAAGATGGTGTGGTGGATCCGTATCCATTCTCCAAGAGGACATACCGGACGTAAGTGATGGAAAAAGTTGCAGTAGTACCGGGCCCTTGTAGGACTCCATGGTGGGAAGCCCCGAGGGAGAATGTAAAGTTTTTTTCTCTTTGCAATGGCTAGCCATAAACCTAAAACCTCCCCTTCTCGTAAGGGTTCTCGTGCCAAACGTTCCTTAGCTCCCCTTTCAGCCTTCCCTCGCTCGTTGGACCCCTATTCCAACGAAATGTATCTTCATTTTCTTCCAATTATCTTGGGTTGATGATTCCTTCTTGATTCTTGATGAGTTAGTCCTTGAAGTCGCTTTCTTCCATTTTTCCTTTTTTGAGGCGATCCATTTTATCTTGAGTCTTCTTGAGTTGGTCCTTCAGCGTTTTCCTTGACTTCCGTTTTCTTCTGGAGATTTCTTCGTAAAAGGTTTTGGGAACTATTGAGTTTCGAACTCGGTACCGATAGATTTAAAAGCCGATGCTCTTAGCCATTACGCAACGCATTAGCCCGTACTGAGTTGGTAATTTAATGGGCTATTTATATTATCGATTTGGAAGGAATTTTCCTCTGATACATCTTCGCACCCCTACAGTGTCACACATGTACACAGGGTAACTAAAACATTAGGCTTCACTAAAGTCCCAATCGCCACACTGATTTTAACATTTGAACGACAAGAACTGCCGCAGTATATTAAAGCTGGGTACCTTCGTATCCTGGTAAGTCCCTACATCGAACTACCCAGACGCTGCTTCAATTGCATTCAATTTGGAGATGTTGGCCGTGCCTGTCGGCACCCTCGCTCCTGCGTAAATTGTAGCTCTGACTACCATGTCCCAGAATGCACCAAAACACCCCGCTGTGCCAACTGCGGAGGTACCCACAGTGCTGCGTCAAAACTCTTCTATATTTTTATATGAAAGTGAAGTTCTCGCTTTGCGCGACTCCCTACGTCTAGATATAAGAGAGGCCCGCCAGCGTGCTCAAGCACAAACCTCACCACTTGGCCGTCTCTTCTCTGACGTTTTACGTGACGCTGGACGAAACCGACCATCACGCGAGAGTTCCGACCAGCCAGAAGCACTTAACCCTAGATCTACTCGCAGCGTCGATAACATTCAGAATGGGCAGTCGAAGCATCGCTCTCACACCGAGATAACCAATGTAGCCCCCCCTCTCTCCAGCAGCTCTAGCTGGGAGAGACGCTCAGGGTGAGACACTTGAAGACATCAGACGCTATTTGAAAGAATCCTCAACATCGACCAGTGAAGGTTCATCCACCCGGCCCCGAGACCCAAAGCCCAGTGGTAAGAGGAAGGATTCCTCACCTGGGTCATCGACCACCAATAAGCGGCCGAACCCCGAGAATCTTCAATGGACTCCTGCCCTATGGCTGAACATTCTATGCCCTTAAGTCCGTCCCGCCCTTCACAGGACTTAGACCCATATAGAATCCACTTGGATTGGGCAGCAACCCACTGGATCCTTACCTTAAACCTTAAACCTTATGAGAAGAATACACCAAATTGGAGAAACACAATATTTGGCATCAGAAAGGATTATAAGCAATATTTTATAGTAAAATCAAAGACGGACGAGACGGACATCAGTAAGATAAACTTTTTCAAATTTGATAGAGATGTTGAAAAGTTCTTAGGTGGAGAACCAACTAAGACATACTCCAATATAGAGAAGACAGTGACTGTTCAAGTACGCAGCAAAAAACAAAGTGAGAAAATGAAAGAACTTAAACCATATGTGGTATACATGTTATAGTTGAAAACAATCACAAGTTTAATACAAGGCAAGGAATAATCAAACAGAGAACTTTTAGATTATACAGAGCAAGAAATTTTCGAAGGATTACAACATAGAGGAGTAATGAAGGTAGAAAAAATAAAAACAACGTGAAGGCGATGAACTCATAAATACTGTAGTTTTAAAGCTTACATTTGATAAAGTGGATCTACCTGTATAGAGTATGGTTATCAATGTGATTTATCTTCGGTTAATAAGTCACCCTAGATTGCGTTTCGAAAACCATAACTATAAATTTCGTTAGATCGAAGATGTCTGCCGTTAGCTTTAGACCTAAATGCGACAGCGAAGTCAATTTTGGAATAAAGACTTTGCTTTAAGAAAGACAATTACACAAATAAATATATTTATAAAATTCAACGAATGTTCAAAGATAAGTAGGTTAAGTAAATATGGTGAAACTATATAGTGAATGATAGAGTAAATAATAATATAGTAATATAGAGTATCTTTGATATAGTAAATAATATTGAGTTGCTAGTAATATAGTGTCGTAATTTAGAGTATTTTAAAGTATCTATAATGGACTGTGAATTGGGGACTGCAATGAGAAGCAATTATAATTAGGACTTACTCTCGTATTGTCGTTTGCACAGAATGTGAGAGTGGAATTAAATGAATAATTGTAGAAAGAATGGTCACAGACCTTTATACGACGAAAGCGGCGAGTGAAGTAGGACAATTCGCGTGCTTATTTGGTCAAGCTGGGAACGTGTGTTTATTCGTTTGTGTGTGAAATGTAAGAGATGTTGTTTGGAACAGTATGCGTTAAGTGAATTAGCAAGAAAATAAATGAATTAATTAATTACTAAGTTTAACATAAATTGATTTGATTTACAAAAGTTGAAGTAATTTAATTTGGAAGATTAAATAGACAAAGTTAAGTAAAATGGTTAAATTAACAGTTAAAGTAAAATAATTATATGATTAAATTAATAAAGTTAAAGTAAAATAAATAAATGATTAAATTGACAAGTTAAAGTAATGCATAATGAATTTAACATAATAATGGATGTATATACATATTTAAGTTTCCCAGGAAGTTTTTATTATAGGAATGCCCAGAGGCATTGCTATACCTGATAAAGTACAAATAAGATCAGGAATGCTGACAAAAGTGAAACCATACATACCTCTACCTAGTCGATCTTATAAATGCCAGAAATCTGACCATGTTTGTACCTACTGCAGGAACAAATATATTATCTGTGGTGTGGTATGTGGACTACCAGAACATGGCTCTGAAGAATTCCAGAGAGGACCAACATGTGCCAATGTGGCGGTCACCATACTGCAAAGGATAGAACATGTGATAAGTACCTACTAGAAAGGAAAATACTAGCAATAAAAACAAAAGAGAGAATAAACTTCAAGGAAGCAAGAGAAAAAGCATTATCATGTTTGTGAGAGAAGGAATTACCTTTGCAGCGGCATTGAAGAAATGTGAAAGACCAAAAGTAGCCAACTCTAAACATAGCAGCAAATCTCAAGCCCAGGCTCTCATGTCAGTGGTGGATATACCTCCACGGAAGAAAGTTGGAGGATGGGCAGCACCCACACCCGCTAAGGGGAGTGCAAATGGAAGAGAAGCGCCGACTCCTCGCAAAGAGAGGGCCAATGTTGGCACAACTGTACCTATACCACTTCGGGGAAATATCAATGATGAAGATATAACACTATCATCTGCAGAAGAGGATGCGAGCGGATGTAGGGTTAGCCCTTCATCACATAATGTAGATGGCGATAACCGAGCATCGGCGACTGTGACTTCTGGGATGACTACTAATGACTGTGTAACAGCATCTGAGTCATTTACGGGTGGGGGTTCTCGGGCCTCGACTCCTCCTCGAGTGATTTTTTGAAGACAAAAGACTCACTTATCGACCAAACGCAAAACTCCAGAGCGAACAAAAAGGAGAATTTTCCAATCCTCTGCAAATTCTCCTGAAGAAAGAAAAAAGAAAGGAAAATACGCAAAAGAAAACTTAAAGCAAAATTAGTTTGATTACTCTGCTGGCCATATGCACTCTGTAGATGGGGGAGACATGGACTGTCCTGTGGATGATCCTAAACTGCCGCCGCCTGCAGACACGTCTTAGGCTAATTTGGTCCAACGAACATAAAAAACAACACCAGAAACTCCCAAAACGACAAGCGGAAATGAAGAAAACCCCTTAATTAGAAAACAAGCAATGAAAACAAAAGACTCAAAAGAAGAGTCAAATAATAACCATGAGACAGTGAAGTCTAAACACCATACAGAAATTAAGAGTACAGATTTCAGGACACAGGACTCTTCCTTTGATTCCCAGAGCCTGCTACCCCATTACATAAAAAAAACAGAGTTGAATTATGATAAAATGAGAAAAGATAAAGATATAACTAAGATAGATCCCAATAAAACTCAACAACCTAAAGAACAAAGACTAAAGAAGGAAGAGAAGAAGAGCAGGTGGAAGTAAAATGGACTTTTCCTTTTTCTCTAAGATGTCTATTATTCAATGGTATATATGTCGATACCGTGCTAACTACCATCAGTTAAGGTTGCTACTCAATAACAGAAATTGAAGTTGTACGTGTATCCAGGAAACCATGGAAGGCTTACATGAATTGAGATCTCCTGCCGGATTTAGTCTTTTGAACCAACATGGCCCAGGAGAAAGACATGCCTGGGGTATTGCAATTTTGATAATAGATGGGACACCCTATGACAGAATAACTCTGGACACAAATTTGCAAGACATGGCAATTCGCATCAAACTGGATCAACTTTACAGTGTATGCAACATATATATTCCCCCAGATGGTCAAATAGACCGCAGACAATTAGAAACACTGGCAAATCAGTTCCCAGAACCATTCTTAATACTTGGAGACTAAAATACCAGACATATTCTCTATGGAGATTTAATTACCACCCGTAAGGGAGATATAGTAGCGTCATTCCTAGAGAATAACCCCTTCGATATACTAAATGAAGGCCGAGCCAACTCACCTTCGTATTCGAACTGGTACAACATCTCACATTGATCTGTCTATCTGCTCAGCTGATGTAAGACTGCATTTTGAATGGAAAATAAGTAAGGAATTATATGACAGTGATCATTTTCCGATTTTATTATGGATAAAGCAAATTGACCACTATTTGCAGAGCGAGCAATACCACTACGTACTGTAAATGAATTTGAATCTGTTGATACCGCTGTTGCTGACATTAATGAACGCATCAAAGGTGCAGCTCAGCAATCAATACCCATGTCGAGTGGAAAGATGAGACCTAAAGTGGTACCATGGTGGTGCCTCGAACTAGCTAATGCAGCTAGGAGAAAAATAAAAGACTGTATAAGTACTTAAAAACAAGACTAGCAATAGACAAAATGGAATACAATTGAGCAAGAGCAACTTTTAGATTACTTATCAAACAGAAGAGAAAAGAAGCCTGATCAAATTATGTTTCAAGTATCAATAGTGACATAAACCTAAATAAAATCTGGCAGAAGATCCATAGACTCAATGGTAAATACAAAACAACACCCAGACCTATGTTGAAAAGAGAGAATGGTGAGATAGTTGCTGACCCAGGAATGGTCGCCGAGATGTTTGGGACTACACTCTCAAATATCTCTTGTGGATCTCAACATTCACAGTTTATGAGTAGAGCGACTGCTGTGCCACTCAATTTTGATGGAGGCGAGGACGAGAAATATAATAAAGAATTTACATTGGAAGAATTAAAATATGTACTAAGTACCATGAACCCATCTGGCCCTGGTGAAGATGGAATTAGTTATATAATGATAAAACACCTACCGGACATCACTATAGACTATATATTTCAGCTATACAACTGTATCTGGACAACCCATAGACTTCCAGCATTATGGCTCTCAGCCATCGTATTACCATATAAGAAGTCAAGCAAAGACCCCTTCATTACTGGAAACTATATACCAATTTAATTAACGAGCTGTATGTGCAAGTTGATGGAAAAGATAGTCAATAAAAGACTTGTATGGACTCTGGAGAAAAAGAGAGTAATATCAGAGAAGCAATATGGATTCCGCCAAGGTAGAAGCACAACAGATGTCTTAGTTAGATTAGACAGTGCTATCAAAACAGCTTTTTGCAAATAAACAACATACATTCGCTGTGTTTTTTGACTTGCAAAAGGCATATGACATTACTCGGTGAGAAGGAATACTACAAAATCTCCATAAAGCAGGACTGAGAGGCAACATGCCTAAATTTATCAATAACTTCCTATCCAACAAGATATTTAAAGTAAAAATTAATAAAAACTACTCAAAACGGCATATTCAACATCTGGGTGTCCCAGAGGGAAGCGTCCTAAGCTGTACTTTATTTTCATTAGCAATCAGTGAAGTTTCCGCAATTTTACCATAGCATACTGACTGCTCCCTATAAGTAGATGATTATTCTGTTTATGCTCATGGTCCTTATCGGCCATCCTTAGTCCACCGAGTCCAACTTGCGCTAAACAGAGCGTATAGCTAACTAATAAATCAGGGCTTTCTAGTTAATCTTATCAAAACTAAATCAATGCATCTAACAAAACTAAAAGAATGTATCCTGAACCTGATCTATATCTAGGTGGAAATCAGTTAGAAATGGTTGACCAAATTAAATTCCTCGGAATGACTATAGACAGGAAAATCTCATGGAAGCCACATATAGTAAATATACGGAATCAATGCTTCAATAACATGAATATACTGAAAGTATTGTGATATAAGAGCTGGGGTGCTGACAGAGCATCTTTGCTCCACTTATATGACGATCATACGGAATAAACTAGACTATGGATGTCCTATATATGCATCTGCTCCAAAATCAACCCTACAACTATTGGACCCAGTACACTATCTCGGAATTCGTCTATGTACAGGAGTCTTCAGAACATCGCCAATTCCTAGCTTATGTTGTGAATCAGGAGAACCCTCCCTTTATGATAGGAGAAACAAATTAAGGCTCCAACTATATACTATACTCTGTGGAATGCCAGGAACCCTAGCCCATGGTATCATTTCAGATACTAGTAATGACCATCTGTTTGCTAACCCAAGAACACACACAACTCTTCGATATAGAATGAGACAATTAAATTCCCAGCTCAACTTACCAAATATTCCAACATCAATTATAGCCTCTGTCCATCACTATAGAGAGCCGTGGTGTCTATCTTTGCACCCCCCCCCCCCCCCCCTGTGAGAAATATACTGAAAGCAGAGAAGGTACTCCTGACTCTATTTTACGAATGGAACATAAAGCCCATAGACTCACCAAACACATAGGACAAACTCCTATCTGCACTGATGGATCCAGGCAGGCGGAGGGTGTCGGATGCTCAGCTATCTTTCCAGATCAATCCTACTCAAGACGTCTGCGGAGAGCCACCAGCGTGCTAATGGCAGAATTTTGAGCAATATATATGGCACTTCCATATACCTTACATACTGGATCCTTAAACTTTGTAATATTCTCAGACTCACAGAGTGCTATTACTGCTATAACAAATAAGTACTCCACCCACCCTCTAGTTCAAGAAATCCATAAGTGGATGGGAATATTATCAGCAAGAGGCATAAACATATACCTTTGTTGGTCTCCAGGACATGTAGGCATTCCCGGAAATGAAAGATCAGATAGAAAGGCTAAAAACACAACAAGGAATAGAAACTTAGACACTGGAGTAAAAATACTTCAAAAGATCTTTACCCTGTAATCAAGAGGGTCATATTAAGAAAATGGAAACAAGAATGGAGAGAAATACTTGAAGCGCAAAACAAACTAAGAAATATCAAAGACAAAGCTCAACCATTTAACACCTCTCACTTAAAAATACGCAGAAATGAAACGCTACTAACAAGACTACGCATATGACACACTAGAATCACTCATGGCTACCTACTGACAGGAGAAGAACAACCTTTGTGTGAAGATTGCTACGTACCTTTGACAGTCCATCATATTTTGAGTGAATGCCCTAATTATAGGCAGAGCCGAATAAGGCATTACATAACGGATGACCTCATTATACCTCTGAGCCTAAAAAGTATGCTAGGTGGTGACTCCAACGTAACAGGAAAGATACGAAAATTTGTGGAAGAGGCTGAAATACTGAATGAAATATAGAAGGATCCGGAAAGGATTATGATTAAACAATAGAAACGGATCACATTGAGTCTAAATAGGGACTGTGCGTAAAAACTATTTAAAAAAATTCTCCGCATGGATCCAGTGCAGCAGGATTTCACAAAATGGAAGGAGCTGGGAATTAGGATTGCTCTTGGAGCAACAATAGATAAAAGGAACAAGAAGTTGTTGAAAATCAAGTAAAAAGTTGGAAGAAAATCCTTTCAAGATTGTTTTATATCATAAGATTACTAGCTAAACAAAATTTGCCTTTAAGAGGGCACTGAGAAGCAATGAATTGTGAGAGTAAAGAGACTGGTACTGAACCAGAAGTAACAGAAAATAGAGGATTTTTTTTTATAACTAGTTGATTTCTTGGCAACATATGGCCCAGTATTACTTGAACATCTTTTAAGAATAGAGATGCGAAACAAGTTCACTACTTCTTATCTGTCACTTACTATTCAAAACGAATTTATAGAGATTTGGGGAGAAAATGTAAGAAGCAAAATCATCAACCAAGTAAAAGAAGCTAAGTACTTTTCAATGATATTTGACAGCACTCCTGATGTTTCACATAAGGATCAAATGAGCCAAGTTTTTCGCTATGTTATGATCAATGGAGATCAAGTGAAGTTTGTGGAATCATCTGTTAGTTTTATTGAAACAAAAGGTAAAACAGCCGAAAATATTGCAACTGTGATTTTGGAAAAATTAGAAAATCATAGAATTGATATAAAAAAAAAATGCAGAGGGCAGACATATGATAATGCTGCAGTAATGGCTGGTCATCTGGTGTTCAGAAGCGTATTAAGGAAATTAATCCAAAAGCAGAATTTGTTGCCTGTACAAATCACTCACTGAATTTGGCTTGTGTTCATGCAGCTTCTGTTGCTGTAAATTCTGTTACCGCTTTGGGAACTGTAGAGCGTGTTTTCACAATTTTTTTCATCGTCGACCTATCGTTGGGACATCCTAACTTCTGTAACTGGTCAAAGTGTGAAACGCATAATTGAAACAAGGTGGAGTGCAAGGGGAAATGCTGTATGTGTTGTAAAGGATCATTTCTCAGAAATCTTAAGTGTTTTAGAAAAGTTAACTTGCGCAGAAGAAAATACAATTACCAGGTCAGAGGCTGGTGTGCTACTTGGCGCTTTGCATTCATTTTCATTCCTGTGCTTTCTTGGCCTGTGAGAACCTGTCTTCCTAGAAATTAATGACACACAGGCCTACCTCCAAACTAAAGGACCTAACTTACAACAATGTGATATAAAACTCGGGGCATTCGAGGATTTTCTGGTTAAGAACAGAGAAAAGCTAGACAATGCTAGAGTTAATTATGCCAAAGAAGTTTGTGATGATCTGGATATAGTCATGGAGCGTCAACGTAGGAACAGAAAGAAGAAACAAATTTTTAGTGAAGGATCACAAGATGCTGGATTGCCATATGACATTGAATTAAGAAGAGAAATGTTTTCTTCACTGGATAGAGTGATCCAAGAAATAAATTTGAGATTTCATCAGCTTCTTTAGCTTGCTGAGAAATATGTTTTCCTTACCCTTGCACATCTTATTGATGATCAGTATGAGTGCCAACTTTCTCAAATAGATCATGATGACATTGATAAAGATGAGCTCCTACTTGAAAGAAAAAGACTGCAAGATTTTATTGCTGTTGCTACCAGCCAAGGTGAAAGAAGGTTCCCTGGAGCTTTTGCAGTTTATTCATAAATATAATCTTTGGAATTTGGTTCCAAATATAGTAGTAATGCTACGAATTTTCCTCACAATTGCTATTAGTGTTGCTATAGAAAGACAACTTGCACATGAAATAGATTTGGGCAATGTTAGTGATGATTTTTCTAACAGAAAAGCAAGAAAAGTTGTTCGTAGAAAGAGGTGATAATTTTAAACTGATTCAAATTATTCAAAGAAAGCCATTTATGAGTAATTATTAAATTTTTCATTTTAAAGGATTTAATTCAATTTTCAATCAATAAAAAAAGCTAATTTTGTCTGAATATATATATATATATTTATATATATATATATATATATATATATATATATATATATATATATATATATATATATATATATATATATATAAACTTTAAGGGGTTAATGTGCAGTGCATTGTATTATTGTATTCCTCCTGGGAAGGGGCGGCAAAAACACTGGGACGTTTGGTCACCCTGAGTCGCAGACATCGACATGACCCAGAAGGCAAATATTGAAGGACTTCTATTGGGGTTTTTTCCCCTGATAATAGCACCGTAGCATATAGATGGAGGAGAGTTCATTTATCTAGAATGTTGCAGCAGGTGTTAACGGTCGACCCCCTCCCCCCTCCTCCTCAAGAGTACCATACAACAGAAATGGTATGTTCTAACTGAGCGGATTTCGGACATGGCTGGAAGGACTGCAAAAACGAGAATCCAAATTGCGTCAACTGCCGAGGGGACTAAAAGACCCAAGCCATGAGTTGTCTCATACCCACAGAAACACCCCAGAAAAAGAAGGGGAAAATAAAACAAGGAAAATAGTCCAAAGAAAGAACGTATGTTATAGCCATAGCTCATATTCCCATGACGATACAACGGACCTGCACCCCCACACTAATAACGGCGAGAGAAAATAAAGAACTGATGACCCGAATTTTATTCTTCCATATGACAAATCTGCCTAACCCTGGAACGTTCCGAGAGAGACTAAATAACCTATTGTGGAACAAATTAATAAATAAGAAATTATGGTTTTCGCCAGTTCCCCATACCTCCCATCGAAAGCCTCTGAGGATCACCTAATCGACGACGAACTTGAAGAAGATACAACGAAGAAAGACATGAACGATATTGCCAACCAGAACAAAGGAAGAATGTCAGACCCCACCCCCTACGAGAACGATGCGGACATCGTGAAAAGAATGTCACCAAAGGGTACCAACATCAGAAACATCAACCACCGGACCAACCAAAATCTCCTATTAAAAGTTCACCAGTGTAGATAGAGGAGAGTAGGAAAGGGGGCAAAGAAAAAATAATAGCGGTTGTGAGTTGCGAACAGCTTCCCGCGTCGCGGCACCACTGTTAGCCAGTAGCGAATCCACTCGGCCATCTTGAGTCTCAAAGAAGACTTATTTAAGCAAAGCTTTGAAGCCGCTCGCCTGCACTTCTCGTACGCTACACCAGTAACACTGAAGAAGGATATCCTTGCGAAAGGCTACTTCGTGGACGAGGAAGATAGTTAAATCAAATCTGACCTCGATACATGAAAAACTCAAGTGCAATGAGCGATAACATAACTTCATTTGTTAATAGCGAGTGCGAATATAATAATCAAATGAGTTGGATATTAAAATTTAGTTAAAACAAAGGAAAGGATTTAGCGCTTGGAATAGCGGACAAAGTAAAAGGTGTGTAAAAATAATTGATTAAATATTAAAAATCATTGAATAACACGGTTGATAACAAACCTAAATGCTTAATCCATAACCCTATATTTTAAGAACGAGATTTTTTGAAGGTGTTTGAATAAGATTTTTTCTTTTAGTTCGGTTGTCACCTAAAAAAAAAGAAATAAAAAGAAAAAAGGGAAAAAGAAGAAAAAAGAAAAAAAGAAGAAGAAGAAAAGAAAAAAAGAAGAAGAAAAGGGTGTTCATGGTGTTAAAATAAAGAGTCTATAAAGGGGATTAAAAAAGGCGGTTAAGATTAGCAAATAAGGCCGTAGGCCACTTCCCCGCAGGGGTGTCTGTGTAACCAAGCTCTTCCTGTTAAGGAAGAGAACAGCGGCTTGTAGTAATATAATAATAAAGTGGAAGTTAATAAAAGCGGGCAGAGTTAAAAGCGATTAAATATAAAGTGAGTATATTTAAACAATGGTTAAACCATTAGGAAATGTGATAGGAAAGGGATAAAAGAGAACGATTTTCCTCCATTAAAATATTTTCAAATTATATTTAGGTAATTGAAATTTCCTTGGTACATTAAGTCATGCATTTTATATATTTTATGAAGATTTCAAATGATAAAATCGAATATTCTAGAATTTTTACTAAATAAACTAGCAGCATAAAATATTCACACGTGCAAAATAAGAGAATAATTTTTTTCAGGGACATTCTAGAAGTTTCTTGAAATCATCTTGCAGGAAAAACTGTACAACTGCTTTTATTGTCGTACTCACTCTGCAGCAATGCCACCGTGCGTGAAAGTGACTCCTGAGCTCCGTCAGAGAATTGTTCGCGTGAAGACATCTCGGAGGACTCTTTATGCGATTTCAAGAGACGTAGGAAGGTCCAATAGTGTGATATCGCGCGTTCTGAAGTCATAACACTGAAAACAAAACCTATAAATCTCCTTCGAAAGTCGATCAACCCCGCATAACTGTCAAAAAAACAGAGCTATTAGGCGTTGCTCTATGAAGGATCCCTGAGAGACTGCAGCAAGAATTTCTCGAAATATTGAAAGTTCGCTGGTTTTAGTCATCATATCAAACTGCTGTGAGGCTTTTTATCAGGCGGGCGTCAGCCAGGGCAAGCCCCACCATGTGATTCCCAGTCACGGTGGTAACCTCCCTAGTAAATAGTCAGCTTAAGAAAGAATCCGGGTGGAGATTCGAATTGCCAACCCAGCGATTGCAGGGCAAGCGCGCTAACCACTATACTGGGCTGTTTCACTGACCTGTCGCCTCAATGCATTTGATTTAAAAGCTCGGTCACCAGCAACCAAACCAATCATTAGTAAGAAGAACCATAAGGTGGGAGATAATGCATTTCAACGACGAAAGTAAATTTTATTTAGGTGGATTTGATGACAGACGCTTTGTTAGACGGGCTGCAAGATGACAGACCTAACCCTAAATGTTTTAAAAATCTGCCAAGGATGGAGGAGGCAGCGTCATGGTATGGAGCATGTTTTCGTCTGAAAGAGTTGGTCCGCTAGTAGGAATAATTGGAACGGTAAATGCGAATATGCACGTAAACCTCTTAGAGCAACATGTTATACCTTCACTCCGAGCATCTATTAACCAGCTAGTATTATTTATGCAGGACAACGCACCATGCCATACTGTAAAGCGATTAAAATACTATTTCGAACAAGAAAATATTGAAGTAATGAAACGTCCTGCTCAGAGCAGGACCTTAACCTTATTGAGAACGTCGGCAAGATCATTGGTGACAAAGTTCGAGACCAGGAGCCTTCCACTGTAATGGGCTTATGCAGGAAAATTGAGCATGAATAGAACAAAATAACGCCAGAATTTTGCAAGAAACTGATGAGGTCTTGTGGTCGTCGTTGCGCCGAACTGATTGAAAACAAAGGACATTGGACATTGTATATAAAAAGTGTTGAAAAGGAAAATAATACATACACACATATGAGAATGCAGCTGCACTCACGCATGCATCTATGCATATGATAGTGGAAGATAATAGGTAGGGATAGGTTTCCCTGTTGAAAAGGATAGAGAGTGGGGGGGGGGAGAGGAAATCCCTGGTGATAGGGAATCGCAGGCGAATTTGAGTTTGATGTTGTTGCTCATTGCTTTTATCTATATATACTGGGTGTTATTCGTATTCTTCTTGGTTTTTGATGTTTTGTTTTGATTATGATACTTTTTGCGTTTTTCTGTTTTGTGTTCATTATTTTGTTGTTCGTGATCCTTAGATTGTTTTTATGTTTGTGTATGTTGTTTCTTTCTTCATGTAGCGTTCAAGCCTTTGTAGGCGTTGTTCTGTTTCTCTCGTGTTCTTCTCTTGTATGTATTACGGGTTTTTTCGTAAGTGTTGTGTCTTTGTTTGTTTATTAACGTTGTCTTTATTTTGTTTTGTCGTGGTAAAGTCCTATGTGTACATCGGTACTACTTGTCGTTCGGTCTGCGCTTTGCTGCTGGTGAAGTGTAGTTTCCTACGGTTTCTGTCATCGGGTTGGATGTCTATGTGTCTCCGTCTGGTCTCGTCTGACATGAGTCGTGGTATTTTCTCCCAGATCTTGCGGGCTCTACTTTGCAGTTCCAAATTGACCGGAGTCATTTGGATCATGTGGTGTAGGTCCCTCTGCCTCCTTCTATCTCTCCTCCTGGTGTTTGTGATTAGGAGTACGCCTTTGTTCTGTACTCTCTGGAGGAGTTGCATCTTATTCCTAGAACCAGTGCAGATAGGTATCGGTGGATACAGCAGTTTAGATCTTACGAGGGCGTGGTAGATCTTCTTCTTGTTGGCCGTGTTCAGATTCTTGAATCTGAATAGCTTAGACAGCTCGGCCTTCGCGCTCGCTGCCGTCCTAGTGACGTGGCCGCCGTATCCAGTTTTACCTATCCTTAGTCCTAGAACTGTCCCGTCCGAGCTGTATGGAATACGGGCGTCATCAGTTACGATGTCGGCCTGTCTCATACGGAAGAATGGGATCACCTTGAACTTTTGGGTGTTCGTGGCGATCTTCCATCTCCTCTCAAACCTATAGAAAACAAAGGCTTCAACACTTCATATTAAGTGTTTTAAGTTTAAGCGTTGTCAAATCTTTCTTTGTTTCCGAGCAAAGAGAACGATTTTCCTTTATCAATTTTTTTTTTTTAATATGAGGAGGTAATTGAAATTTCCATGGTACATAAAGAAATGCATTTAATATATTTCATGAAAATTTCATATGATACAATCGTATATTTAAGAAATTATCCTAAATAAGCTAACAAAGTAAAATATTGACACGTGATACTTTCCCCTACCGGGGCCAAAGTGCCGAGAGAGGCCCTCGTTTCCGTATGTACACAGAGCACAGATCAAATGTTTTAGTGATAAACCTTTTTCCTATATTTTTTGTAGGAAGTAACTTCCAGTGGAAATAATATCCTCTAGTTTATCTCGGAAGGAGAAGGCAACTAAAACTTGCCTTTGATCTCGTGATGTTTATAATAATATCAGGCAATGGCTTCGCCATCTCCTCTTAGAGCTTGCGCTTCACTACTAAAATTAAAATCTAAAAAAAAGGAGCCATATTAATTTTTTAGAAATTTTCTGAACTTCGTCAATTATAATAATTTTAAAAAGGAACTCTAAACTAAATTTCCCCCTTTCAAAATATCACGTTGCTAAAATATAGTTATCGAAGAAGATATATAAAAATAAATTTTCTGAACTTCACCATTTTTAATTCTTTGGGTTTTAAAAAATTCACCAAATTTCGAGGTAAACATGTAGATTGGCGGCTCGGCCGAAAAAGTGGATTTTTGTGTGTTTATATTCGTTCACCCCTGCCTGAATATTCATGCGCGTTTGAGTCCTATTTGAAATATACCCGGCGCCATTTAAATGTATAAAAAAAGGTTATAAAAATAGTAAAATGGGGAAAAATATATTAACAAATAAAAATGACTCCAAATGAAGATAATAAAAAGATATTAAGTGAAAAACAAAATAAAAAATTCAATTCAGTCATTTCTGACGTCAGATCTCACCCCCACCACCATTATAATTCGCCAAACGATTAAAGACGCAGAAATGATTTGATTAAATCATTCACTTCTGTAAACGTTAGAACATTATTCTATAAAGAATTAGGATTATACACTGGGGGCTGTGCCCTCCAGACCCCCCCAATTGATTGAAACTCAGGATAATCGTAGGGGGGTCCCCCCATTGCGTTTACCCCCAAAACGTGAAACATATTGGAACACAGACGAAATAGTTTACGTCCCATCGTTTGAGCTGCCAATCTAAATACTTACCAATTTCGATACTTTATTTCAAAACATCACCATTTTGTTTTTTTAATATTATAAAAGAATTATTACAAATAACTTTGATAAAAAGAACATGTCATGTCCACTAAGGTAAAAACATTTATTAATTTTTCCCCCATCTTCAAAATCCCGTTATACAATTATAGTTAGTGATGATGATTTCGTCAATATGTAAAAGAAGAAGTAATCAACAAGCATTCCATGAAAATACATTCTCAGTACGAAATCAAAATGGTAAAATTTCAAGACGAGATTGGCTGGATTGGAGTCCATCATAACAGGCTCTCTATTGTTTTCCGACTTCTCTTTCAAAACGAAACCGAAACATCCAAATTGCATTCGCGTCTGACAACATCACAGGACTACGCTGCAAGCGGAAAATCGAGAAAACTAGATAAAAGAATTCCTTAACACGAAGGATGCAATGCCCATAGGGAGTGTTATGTGGCCTAGCGTGATTATGAAAGACGATTGAAATCAAACAACTGTATTGAAAATCTTATGGAATCTTCCATTGAATCTGAAGCAGTAAGATGGCACAATCTTTTGAGGAGCATCATAAAAATTGTTCTTTTTCTGGGAGAGAGAGGCAAAGCATTTAGAGGATCTTCGCAAAGAATTGGAGATGCAAGAAATGAAAAATTTAGTCTTGGTAGAATTGTTGTTCAGAACTTGTTGCACAACAAATTCTCTAAAGGAAGCTTCTCGAAATACTTTTCAATTATGGTGGATGCGACACCAGACTCGTCTCGTGTTGAGCAAGCCACCTTTATACTACGATATCTTGTGAAAGGCGATTTTGCATATGTTATCGAGGAGCGATTTTTGAAGTTTATTGATTGCAGTAACAAAACTGGAAACGATGTTGCGAAAAGGGTACTGGAAACGTTGAAAGAGAACAACATCCCTTCCTCAGATTGCAGGGAGCAAAGTTACGACATTGGATCCAATATGATGGGCAAATACAAAGGGGTACAGGCACGTCTTCTGTTTGAAAATGCTTTGGCCGTCTTTTCACCCTGTGGATGCAATACTTTAAATTTACGTGAAACATACTCTGCTGAATGTTGCCCTGAAATCATCATCCTTTTCGGAACAATTCAGACAACATACACTCTCTTCAGCTCCAGTACACGACGTTGGGAGATTATTTTGAACAAAACAGAAAATCAGTCGCTTTACAACAAGTCTGATATAAGATGGTCTTCGAGAATAGATTGCATAAAACCATTTGCAGCAAACCTTACCAGCATTTGGGCTGCACTTGAAGAACTGTTAACATTGAATCTGACACCTAAAACAAGGACTGAAATACATGGCACTATTAAATATGTCTCATAGTTTATCTGTGTGATTATGTCAGCAATTTAGTTCAAGATTTTGGCACAAATTGAAATGCAACAATATTCTGCGAGCAAGATATGCCACAGTTGATGTTGAAGTCACAAATGTCAACGAGTTGATATCAAGTTTGAAAGATCTTCGTGGGAAGTGGAAGAAAATCTGGAATGAATCAAAACATGTTTCAGCAAGCATGGGGAATGAGGTGAATCTGAATGTGAAGAGAATCAGCATTGCATGTAAGCTTGCATGAACAATCCAATTTGATGGTCATAAAATTTGTTGCTGCCTTGACGCTCAAAAAATATTATTCAGTATAGGATTATTTTTTAATATTTTTTATTGTTCATTGTACTTGGATCGCTAAGAAGTCACTCTAGGTACGTTTAAAAGAATTGCTACAAATGATATTTTTCGTTATGCATTTTATATGATTTTATTTAAGTAAAGAAATTGGTTACTAATATACAGTATGAATAACTGCAAAAGGAAATAAAATATTATCCACACTATAAAATAAAGTATATATGTGCCTTTTGTTTTTTTAAACCTAGGAAGGGGGCCCAAATTTTTCATGGTGTGTAAGAGTAGATGTAGGTAGGGCGTAGAATAAGGGTGTGTGGACAGATAGCGGAAAGTATACTAGTGGTGAAAAGAGAAAGAAGTGTGGAAGGTTGAAAATAGATACTAGAGCCTTGTTGTCTTTGAGTTAGTTTATATATATATATATATATATATATATATATATATATATATATATATATATATATATATATATATATATATATATATATATATATATATAAATTTCAGTAGGAATAAATAAGAATGTCACTGATGGTCGTATCCTTCCTACTACAATTAAAATTACGCCTTCTTAGAAGCAACCTTGTTGAATATATATATATATATATATATATATATATATATATATATATATATATATATATATATATATATATATATATATATATATATATATATATAAAAATACGGCGTTCAAGCCATTTGTCTTCAAAATAAATTAATGTCTTTGGATATGATAGGCGCATTTGCGGTTGTGGTAATAATTACTTTATTGTTGTGCTTAGAGTCTTTGCTTTTTCGTATATCTTGTAGTGTGTGTAATTCGTGTTTTTTGTTTTTTCGCGGATATCTTCTTTGGTAAATTATGGTCTTCATCGGTAGATTTGGGTCTTCATCGGTGAATTTATAGAAATCGGTAGGGTTTCATAGTTAGGTAAGCTTTTTATTATTCGGATTTTTTATTGGTTTAGGGTGAAAACCATTTCTATTATCATGTGTAGAACGGCACTTCTGCTCCGCCAGCTAAAACCCTGGCGGAGCTTGGAAATCCGGCGCGACTTATTCCTCTTCTATTCTGGTCAATCAGTTGGACGATATCATCGTCTAATTCACGATTAACCATTTCCAGCATATTCATTGTCCGTTCTCTATATGACAATGTTAATGGGACTTAACCCCGCCTCCCGGTGCACCTCTTCCTGGCATCTTCTTTCTCCCTTGCGTGTACCTGTAATTAGGTACGTACATTTATTCTCCACCACTTGTAGTTTCCTCTTTTGTGTCTTCGAGAGACACGAGAGGGCAGAAGCGGGGTATAGCAGCGTCGATCTTACAAGTGCATTGTAGTAGATCTTTTTCTTATTGCTTTGACGAAGATTTCTGAACCTATATAGAGTCTTGACTGCAGCAGTGGCCTTAGCGATTATTTCTTGGACGTGCTTCTTGTACCCGGATGAGGTAATCTTCATTCCGAGTACATTGCACTCCGTGATGTAGGAATAACGTCTATCCCCCACCCTAACGTCGTAAAGTAGTCTCCTGCCTATGGGGAATACTTTGAACTTTTCCTGGTTGTTGCGGATCTTCCACCGGGCCTCGTAGGTGTTAAGATTTTCAATTTCTGCTGCTGTTATACGAGCTTGCCAAGGCGCATTCCTCCATGGACAAGTGATTATCTTGGTGAAATCATTGGTGAATTGAATGTTGAGGCAAGCGGGGCTTACAGGGGCTGGGACCTCCGCGGTGTAAATCAAGTAGAGAGTGGGGGGCAGCCCCCCCCCCCCCTGCGAGCGGAAACTTTGGTCCGTCTGTGCACCCTAAACTGATGTACGCCGCTCTCTCCATGACATAGTCACAGAGAGTTCTTTCTAAGTTTTCACATAGGCCCAGTCGTAAGATCTTGTACTGCATTTCCCGTTGCCACACCTTATCAAACGCCTTTGATACATCCCGACAAACAATGTCCACGTAACTCTTTTCCCGTTTTGCTTGGGCTAGTTTTTCCATGATGACATTAATCGCCATCTCCGTACTTCGCTTCTTCCTAAATCCGAATTGATGTGGGTTGAAGAGGGAGATCTCCTCCAGTCTTTTGTTGAGGATCTTCTCGAAGAGCTTCCCGCAAAATTCTAGAAGTGAAATTGGCCGATAACTCTCCTTCAACTTTGGGTTCTTTCCGTGCTTAGGGAAGAAAATTATCTTTGCCGTTTTATAAGCATCTGGAAAGTATCCCATGTTCAGACAGGCGTTATATATTCTTCTCATCTCTTCGATGACATTGGCTGGTGCCTTTTCAAAGTTAGGCTTTGTAAGTCCTGATTGTCCTGGGGCTTTTTGTTGGAATTAGCGGAGCGCGCCGAGTAGTTCTTCTTCGGTAATCTCGGCGTCTCCGTCGCGCTGTCTATCCACCTGGTGGTGAGGGTGCGTCTTGTGTATTTGTTCGTTAAGCTCGTCGATGATGTTGCTTTCAAACTCTAGGTCATAGTCTTCGTTTTCCTCTTCAGTTATACTGAAAATCTTTTTCCAATAATTTCGGAATAGCTCTTCAATTCTTCCTTCTTCCGTTTCGATGTTTCTATCATCCTTTTGTAGCTCGACCTTCTGCTTCTTCCCAGTCGTTCCTTTGAGATTTCTGATCTTTTTCTTAAAAGATTTGGGAGTTGCTTCGCCATCGAGGTTATCGATCGCATCCTCCCATATTCTACATTGTTGTTCGAGGTCAACTGGTTCAGTTCTTCTTTGACTTCTTTACTTTGCTGTATTGAGTGAACTGACGCATTCACGATGTTGATTTCATACAATAACTTCAGCTCACGGTATAATTACTTCATGTATTCGGTCCATCTGTAGGTGGAGGTAACGTTATCAAAACCTTTTACAATCTTATAAACCTCGATCAGTTCCCCCCACAAAGTGGTCGGAGGTAACGTTATCAAAACCTTTTACAATCTTATAAACCTCGATCAGTTCCCCTCAAAAAGTGGTCGAAGGTTAACGTTATCAAATCCTTTTACAATCTTATAAACCTCGATCAGTTTCCCTCACAAAGTGATCGGAGGTTAACGTTATCAAAACCGTTTACAATCTTATAAACCTCGATCAGTTCCCCTCACAAAGTGGTCGGAGGTTAACGTTATCAAAACCTTTTACAATTTTATAAACCTCGATCAGTTCCCCCCACAAAGTGGTCGGAGGTAACGTTATCAAAACCTTTTACAATCTTATAAACCTCGATCAGTTCCCCCCACAAAGTGGTCGGAGGTAACGTTATCAAAACCTTTTATAATCTTGTAAACCTCGATCAGTTCCCCCCACAAAGTGGTCGGAGGTAACGTTATCAAAACCTTTTACAATCTTATAAACCTCGATCAGTTTCCCCCACAAAGTGGTCGGAGGTAATGTTATCAAAACCTTTTACAATTTTATAAACCTCGATCAGTTCCCCCCACAAAGTGGTCGGAGGTAACGTTATCAAAACCTTTTACAATCTTATAAACCTCGATCAGTTCCCCCCACAAAGTGGTCGGAGGTAACGTTATCAAAACCTTTTATAATCTTGTAAACCTCGATCAGTTCCCCCCACAAAGTGGTCGGAGGTAACGTTATCAAAACCTTTTACAATCTTATAAACCTCGATCAGTTTCCCCCACAAAGTGGTCGGAGGTAATGTTATCAAAACCTTTTACAATCAAATAAACCTCGATCAGTTATCCCCACAAAGTGGTCGAAGGTAACGTTATCAAAACCTTTTACAATCTTATAAACCTCGATCAGTTCCCCCCACAAAGTGGTCGGAGGTAACGTTATCAAAACCTTTTACAATCTTATAAACCTTGATCAGTTCCCCCCACAATAGGTCTATCTTTGTATTATTTATGGCGGATCTCTGAAATCATCTTAATGGCTTTATGCTGGACTTTCTCCAATCTTTCTCTTTCCTTCACAAGAAATGGGGACCATGACTGAATCGCATACTCCAGCTGCCGACTGACATGTACATAGAAGGGCAAAATTATGGCCTTAGATTTAATATTCAAAGTTACGCTAAATGAAATCCAAAACTTTATTTGGTAAATGTTCGGAAAGTGACCAGCCTCTATTTTGTTAATAATTCATTTTTAATTTTAATTACAAACAGGGGAGGGGGTAATTTAGACGGTTTTTTTTTCTTGGCAAAATCCAAAAAGTGTTGTCGTTTTTTAAAAATTAAAATAACTTCATTAAAAAGTATAGGGGCAGCCCCACAAGTTGAATCGACAGACATTGTGTTAACTGATTTTGTTTCAATTCATATTTAATTTTGCTTCTTTTTTTTGTAATTTAGAAACTATTTTGCCTTGGGTTAGACTGGATCATGAAGGGCTTGGGACAATAAAAACTAGTGACTACAGCTTGGAACGATATTATCTTCTCTTTTGGTTGACGATCGTTCAGGCAGCAGTCATGGCGGACGGCATGACTGGTAAGAATATTCATGTACAACATTAAAGCGTCAATAAGCATTTGCCCAAGGTTTGGGAGCTTGTCTTAAGTTAATTTGAGGTTGTTAATTAACAATATACAACTAAAAACTGCGTTGGGTTAGCCTGTCATTTAACGAACATTTACCCTCCATGTGCTCTTTTACAAGCAGCTAGACAGTGCTTGTTGACTTTTGAAGTCGTTGTTAACACTGCTTTGTTGACTTCTCAAGTCGTTGATAACACTGCTTTGTGAACTTTTGAAGTTGTTTTTAACACTGGTTTGTTAACTTTTGAAGTCGTTGGTAACATTGCTTCGTTGACTTTGGAAGTCGTTGGTAACAATGACTCCAAAGTTCCTTTTCCCCTGACACTTCGCCTAATACTTCTCCTGGCATTGTATAATTAGAATCAATACTTCTTGATCTAATATGAATAACCTTTGCACTTATCCGATCAATCCTGGCAACGGACCCCCGAGAACACCAATTCCTAATTAATCTCTCCCAAGAAACTTCAATCCTAGATGCTGAGCCCTTTTTTTTTTAATTTTAGGAGCCCATCTGTCGACTTGACTCTCCCCCCACCCAAAAAAATATCATAGTTGATGACCCCCAAGAAACCTATTGGTAATTTAAAAACTAATCGGTAAAGTAACTTTTATTAAGGAACAAAAAAAAATTATACAAGCAAATTAAACAAACCCAATTAAATTAACAAACAAGTAAAATAATTCAAGGGATAAAAAAAAGAAGAGAAATAGAATGGCATAAATTTTCAGATGCCTTCAAACCGAATCGATCCTGCCACAAAGTTTAGGTTAGGTTGGGCTAAGTTAGGTTAGGGTTGGTTAAAAGAGCCTAAGCTAAGCTAACCTTAACCTCAAATAAACTAGCTAAACCAAGCTAACCTAGCCTAACCGATATTATCATAACCAAATTCAATCATAAGTATCATATTTACTTTATATTTTCATTTTAATCTTATTATCGATTATTATTATCTATCTAAAAATCCAATCCTAAGTAATGACCCTAAAGCATATGATGGAGTTTGGTTAATGACTAAGCTAGCCTAGAGAGCAGTCATTAACCTTGCTTTAAATAAAGGAATAGATGAAAACGCGTTAGAGCAGAGAAAACGAGCTAAGGGCGTGACTAAAGTAACTGGGTAGTTTCAATAATCTGATTGTAATTTAACAAAGTTTATTTCTAAAACTTAACAATGAAAGAACATCAGGATAATAGAGTAAAGAGGAAAATGGAAACACACAGTTGGAGTAAATGAATTAGGAATGATTGTAAATGAATTAATTGATTTGATTGAATGAATACAGAATTTGCGATTGGGGTATTAATTGATATGCAGGGATTGAATGATTACATATCATACGAATGGCTTAGCAAAGTGGTAATAATCAAATATTATATAGATTGTAAATTTGATATAATCTATGAATATGTGGTTGCAGGATATATATATATATATATATATATATATATATATATATATATATATATATATATATATATATATATATATATATAACCTCAGGGGGAACTGGAAATGTAAAGAAAAGAGGGAAATACATTCAGGACACTTAAGACATTCGATAAAGCTGATTATTAGAATCGATATTATTACTGACCTTGTCCGACGAGTAGGAAAGCACAAGTGGAAGATTGAAAGTGCGAGGTAGGCAGGAACGAGGAGGTCTATACTGATTGGTTGGTTTAAAATGCGTCAGAAGAGGGTTGTGATTGGTTGAAGCGAACCGTACATCGTATATAGTAATAGTATGGAGTAAATGATATCGGAATGTCGTACAAATGAATTTTACGGGGCGAGATGCATAATTTCTTAGACGGGGAAATGCCAACTGCATTTTTACGAACTTTTGTAGGAGCTAGCAAATATGTCAGCTGCTAAAACCCCGCTCACCCCCAAAAAGCTCAATCCTAGATAATGCCCCTTAACATAGGCTGGGGATTGTTGTCTAGGATTGATCCCACTTATCAGCATTGAACTTCATTTGTCACTTGGCCTCCCACTCAGCTAGAATATTTTTTTAAGAAAGTATAACACCCTCTTTAACCCTTTGTTGGGTCTATCCAGGCGAAATGATAGTGGGAGACTTAAAAGACATGCAAAAGTTGATCCAAGAGAGAGCACCAGTTTATCTGGGCCACTAGGGTCGGAAGGGCATGGTACTATTCCAGGTTTCAGTTGTAGCAGGAATTATTACCTATGTTACATCATTCGCCCTCTGGCGGGGTGCTAGAATATCTAGATCCTGTTTTCTATTAAGTAGGTCTTCCTCAGCCAGCGGACGTTTTCAAACATAGGTGGGTAAACTGCGGCACGCGGACCACATGCGGCCCGCGTTTGCTATCACAATTCGACAAAATATTGAAAATTAATTATTAAACATTTTACCTAAATCGCACTTCAAACGCGATATGTCTCGGGTTCTGTAGTTCGCTGGTAATAATTTGAGAGATATCGTCTGACAATTGGACATACATTGCGCAATCATACTTACTCACAGATGATCTTCTGGAAGAGGCAAATTATGCCTGTGGCTGCAGGTTTTGAAGTCAGAGTTATCCTTCTCTTAGGTGGACTGCCTGCCATGGCTACGAGCTCTACCTACCCGTCCCCACCGTGATGCCCAGTCACGGAGGTAACCTCCCTAGTAAATAATGTCAGCTTAAATAGAATTCGGACAGAGATTCGAACTTGCGTCCAACGGTTGGCGGGCAAGCGCGCTAACCACTATACTAGCCGGGATGCTTCCGTGGGTTAGGAGAGGTCTCTCGTATACACGGTATAGAGCGTGGGGCTGAGATACCCCCTTCCCTGAGGGACCTCTGCATTTCGGGTGAATGCTTCCCCGGTGAAACAATTAATGGAAATTCTCGCTTTCCTCTTTGCAAGATAACTGCAGAGGATTCGCGTGAGATTTGAGTTTAGACCGAGGTCAGTTATCTTTAGCTTCACTCCTGGCACCCATACCTTATCATATGCTTTGTCAACATCGCGGAGCGTTAAATCCAATATTTTGCCTCTTGCAATTTCTATGGAGAATTTTTCAGTGATGAGTGCCAGTGTGTTTCGGTACCTCGATGTTTTCAGAATCCATTTTGGACGTTATTCTGCCAGGGTCAAATTTTTATCATGTCAAATAATTGGAAAATACGTCTGTTGTTGAATGTAACAAAATATCAGTGTCATTTTTACAGACAGGCCAAAATTAATATAGTATATAATTGATAATGATTTACTTATAAAAACACGCAATTGATTCACAGCATGGGACAAAAATGTAAATTTAAGAGTTAGGTGATAAAAAAAGTCAGAAAAATTAACTGAATCAAGTGCCTCATTTGCCTTAATGTAGTTACGGCCTAGAAATGATATTATCAATAGCAACTTCATCAAAGCGCCGAGATGCGTCCGGGAAGGAATGTTAGACATCTTCAATGCCTGCTTAAATGTAGGCTACTTTCCCGGCGCTTACAGAACGGTTAAGATGATCTTTATAGCCAAACCTGGAAACTCCCGGTGAGAAAGGAGAGCTATCACCCAATATCCCCTCTGGAAATTGAGGGGAAACTCTTCGAGAAAATCCTCAACAGAAGACTCGTCGATCACTTGGAAGAAGACTCGCTATATAAAAACCAGCAGATGGCTTCAGGAAAAGGAGAAGCACCGAGATGGCAATAAGTGTCATCACGGAGAAAATGGCACAAGCGAAAAAGGATCGGAGCTAGATCGACATCGTATGCAGAGACGTATCCAAGCCTTTGATAAAGTCTGGATAAGGGGTATGCAGTATAAATCCTCTGCGACTACGTCATGGAGAGATCAGCATATGTCAGTATAGGTAACACGGAAGGGCCTCCCTTTCCGCTGCGGGCAGGATTGCCCCAAGACGGGTACCTCTCCCCGACCCTGTACTCAATATATACAGCTGACATCCCTGAGACCGTCAATCCCTGAATCTAAACATTCAATTCGCCGACGATATAAGTCAAATTATCTTTGCCGGATATCGCAATGCACCTATGCAAGCTCGCATGACTGAGGAAGAAATCAGAAAGGTTAATAAATACGAGAATAGATTGAAGATACGAACCAACAGAGAAAAGTTTAAGATTGTCCTACTGGGAATGAGAACTTTAGCAGATGTGAGACTGGGGGATGCACGTTATCTCTACACGAATGAGTGCAATGTAGGTTCAGGTTCAGGTTGTTGAGCCACCTTTTGTATCGGGATATGGCATTTATTTTTTTTCTGTGGAGAAGAGAAATAATTTATTAGCCTTGTTCATTTCTCTTCTTCCACACAAACTGCAAAAATTTCTTTGTTGCTCTTACTATTCTTGTTCTCTTATCATCTATCTTTTTTCCACACTCAAATCCTAGCACCACACTCAGTCCATAGTCTTCCCTTCTCTCCACCTCCTCCTACTTTTCTCTCCCAATTCTTCTTTCAATTTCTCTCTTTTGAGACTGTGTCCCACACATTCCACTATCAAATGTTTTATAGATTCTCTCTACCACAATAAGCACCATTCACATCTGTCCTCTCCTTCATTCCATCTATATGTTGGCCCCTTCACTTCCAAGGATCCAGTCCATGCCTTTAATAGTTGCTTGCAAAACTCCCATCATACATATTTTCAATGCAAGGCTCCCTTTTGTCTCTGTATACATTCAGACTTCTCTTGCCATTTATTCCTCTTCTCCTGCATCTAATATTTTTTGCTTCAGCTTTCCGTTTGCTGTCCTCTATAGATTGCTTCTAATTCATACTTTGTATCCACTCTCATTATCTCTTTGCACCACTCAGTCCTATTGTAGGCAGTATACACATAGCCTGCCCACGTCTCTATTCCCATCCCTTGCAGTCTGAATTTATAGTTTTCTTTCATCCTTGCCACCCTCTCCTCATACATACTCCAGTCCATTTCTCCTCTCAGTGCCTCTACCGCTACATAGGGATTGGCCCCTAGTGCAATTCTTGCCACTTTATTTTGGATCTTTTCCATTCTCTCCAATTCTGTCTTCGTCACTTTGTAGGACTTCATACCCATACAGGCTTCTTGGGACTGCTATCCATTTCCACAGTTCCCTTATCATTTTATACTTATTTGCTTGCTTAGTTGCCATGTTCCTCAACATGCCAGTTATTCTAATCATATTTACTTCATTTTGTCTCTTATGCTTCTCAAATATATCCTTCTTGTTACATACTGTCACACCCAAGTATCTATATTCATTTACTACTTCTAGGATGTCGGTTCCTAGGATCCATCCTTCATCTCTTCATTCTCCAAATATCATTATTTTGCACTTTCCCCTACTAAATTTTACTCTCAATTCTTCTCCATACTGGTACACCATATTCAACAGTCTCTGCAAACCCTCTGCTGTTTCACTGACCAGAACTATGTCGTCTGAAAATCCCAGAGTTGTCAATATGCGATCTCCAACCATGACTCCTTGACCTTCCATCTTTACTCTCCCAAAAGTTCTTCAATGAAGAAGCTGAACAAGCTAGGAGAGATGGTACACCGTTGTCTAACCCCGATGTCGTTCACCATCAAACCTGTTTCTATGTCCTTCAGATTTGGTTTGACTTTGTTGTTTTCATACATTTTTTTGTATTACATTTAGAATATTTACATCCATCCCTAAGTCTCTTAGTCTTGCAAACAATTTTGTTCTATCCACTCTATCAAAGGCTTTCTCTATATCGAGAAAGCAGACATATAGCACATCCTCTTGTTTCCTTACCCTCTCTATTACATTCCGTAGTATATAGAGATTGTCTATGGCTATTCTTCCAGTCCTGAATCCATTTTGCTCATCTCCAAGTATTTCTTCACTTTCATCGCACTCCTTCAGTTTCTTTGTCACGATACTACCAAACAACTTAGTCGGGATGAAAATCACTTCTTCCGGGTACAGGAAACACTTGTCGGATCGAATACTTAAAGCGAAGATCTTAGAAAGTAAGATCAACTCTAATATAGCTACCCTTCAGCAACTCTCTTCAGTGTCTCAAATACGGCAAGGAAAGAGTTGCAAAGAATATAGAACAAATGTGTGCATATCATCACAAACACACGCATAAGGGAAAGGAAGAAAGCAGAAGACTACATAGAGTGGTAGAGGTCGCTCCGCCCAACTTTCTACTAAAAGCAAGAGCAGAAGCCATGAAAGAAAAAAAATAACATCCAATACACCAACAAGATCAGAGCACTCTTAAAAGAAAATCAACGGAATCCATGCTATGCAAGATTCCCTAGCAGGGCCAGCAAGCTTGGAGAAGTTGTCCCGTTTTATGCATAAGAATACGAAACAAATCTCGACCAAAATGACAACCGGCAATGGAAATAACTAACCGAATTAGATTAAAAAACCGAACAAGATAATCTCAACCCAAGAAGACTACAAAAATAAACAAGAAGAAGAAAAAATAACAATAAGATAGTACGTAAGTACGAAGAACACAAGAAACGATAACAAAAACTACATCATAACATAACATAACATAATTTCACGGATGATAAAAGCCACAAGGGCCTATCAAAGGTCATCCGCATCCATCAAAACCCACCCACAAAAAGCACCATCGCCAGGGGAAGACAAAATCAAAGTCCCCCACAATATAATATAACAGATGACAAAAGCCACAAGGGCCCATCATAGGTCATCAGAGTCAAACGGCCTCTTTTTTAAGGCACCCAAACTCCCAAGAAAACTACATCCAGAGGATTGCGTCCACAAACAAGGATATCACCAATCAAGGCTTGTCAAGAACTAAATCATGCAGCTATAGATATATACAAAAAATATTAATATATACAAAACTTAGGAACCATCACAACCTTCCCTCCCCGTCGACGGGCAGCACAAGCCTAGCAGAGAATCCGTTTTCGAGGTCGTGTATGGCAAGTTAGGCATTGCCATGGTGAGGCTACTAGACATACCCTCTGGTTACATCGCGATATGCGAAAAAGAAAAAGATATAGAGGAGATAACAAAAGAGAAGGCAGTTGAGGTCCTACGAGGCATAGGGCTGCAGCCAGCAGTACCCCCACAGATCCTGGCCCACAGGAGCGTGGTATGCCGTCGTATCGACCCATAGTAACATTCCGCAGATGAAATAAGAGAGGAGATTCAGCTTCGGCAAGCCTTGGCCAAGGTAGCCGAAGTAATAAAATTCAAGAACAGGAGGGACGGTGGCGAGTACACCCATGTGTTCAAGGTGGTCTTCGCGGAGACTGCCATGGCACAAAAGGCAACTGAACAAGGCCTTCTTATGTTCAACGCCAAAATTAGCGGGGAGCAGGTTGAAAAAGGAGAATATACTCCGGTCCAATTCTGCTTCAAATGCTACAGGATGGAGTCGCACGCCACCAAAGACTGCAAAGAGCCGCAAGAGACGTGCTCTAAATGCAGCCAGAAGGGGCACAATTGGCATAATTGCAACAGCAATGCAGAGAAGTGCGTGAGCTGCGGACAGGGATATAGGACTATGGCCATGTCATGCCCCGCTAAGAAGGAAATAATGAGGAAAAAGCAAGAAACCAAGAGAAACGAAGAGACGCGTAGAGCAAACACGTCCTACGCCCAAGCAGCAAAGGCAGCCATCTCGGAGGTGGACGCCAAAAAGACATACCTCAAATTGAGAACGAGGGCTCCACTAAAATCAAGACGTGCATCCTTCATGCGCACGTCATGAACCTGGCTCGCCCGGGCACATTCGCGACAGTCCTGAACCAGATGCTGGCAAAGAACGGGATGGAACAGATGTGGTTCCCGGACAACCCCCCTTGTGGGGATGTACTGCATCTGCAGATGGCTCCGAAAGAGCAACAAACAGCAGAGCATGTAAAAACTAGCAAACAGACAAATAAGAATGAAAGAAAGAAAGCAGTCGAGGCCTAAACTCCTGCGCCCACCCAGAGTAAAGTAAACACAGCAGAACAAGACAACTCGGACACAAACAGTTCCTCGGAATCATCAGATTCCTCAGACTCAGAAGCAACAAAATTCTAGGAAGAGAAGGGAAAAAAAGAGAGTCAAGAGATTGCGGGCGAACAATATAAACCTCAAAATATACGCCTGCGATCAATTCCCTTTCCCCGAGGAAATGGAAACCAGGAGTATCTTCCAAGGAATAAAATCCGAAATATACAAATGGGAGTACGACTACGAAGTGGATCCTGGAACAGTGGAAGAGGCCCTGCTCGCACAAAATGTTACTCTACATAACAGTACCTGCGAGCAAATCTCGAACGCTGAGTTCAGGAAAAAGAAGAATGGGAGAAAAAAGAACGTCACCCAGAAACACTAGGTAATCGAAGATGGAGAGAGTAAGCAACAGAATGAAGATTCTGACACTCAACGTGAATAGATGGGAGGAGAAGGCCATGGCATATGGAAACATATTCCGAGTGCTTGACCCCGACATCATTCTCATTACGGAGCACGGTATCGACACTACAGCTGGTCGTATTAAAATACCGGGCTACAGAGTAGTCATGAAGAATCATTCCCAGGAAAGGTTCGATGGTGCTGCAATAGCTGTCAAGAGGAACATCTCCTTTAAACAACTAACAGAACTCGATGAGTCCTTTGTGGCAATCGAGCTACACACACTGGTAGGAGACCTCGTGATAGCTGCAGCATGTCAACCCCCTCGACGAACATATCTCCCGTTAAGTAACTTCTACACACTGTTCGGGCACCGCAAAATGGCATTCTTAGGGAAAGACCTCAATGCCAGATGCCATGCGGCGGGCTATGTTAGAACCAACGATAGAGGCCGAAACTTGGAACTGATTATGGGAAGAAAAAACATCCAAAGGATAGGGCCGGATTTTCCGACCTATATCACTTCCAGATCAGCAACAAGTGAAGGCTTCCCATTCAACTACTATAGTGAGCCAGGCCCAACAGTCCCTAGTGATCACATAGCGATTCTCAACACAGTATCTCTCGCACCAATCAAGCTCCCAGCCCCACTCCGCAAAAACTATGCCCTGGCCAACTGGGATCGTTACAAGCAACGACTCAGTGAATATGCACCAGCTGACCTCAGCATGGCGTCGTTAGAGGAGATAGACAGGGAGCTAGAAAGGATTACAACGTCCATACTAAATGCGGACCGCGAGAGCATACCCATAACAGGGTATATAACACCTCCTCAGCCCAGATGGACAGAGGAGATGAGAGATATCGCTCGCGTTCACAGGGAAGTGTACGAAGAAGTAAGACGGGAGGGTCCCAACCGGGAAAGAAGCTCGCTCCTTCGACGCCTAAGCTCAGAGCTTGGAGAGGCTATCAACCTCCAACAGGAGGAAATATGGAACAGCTTGATAGCCAAAGTCGACAGCGAACTCAGCCCGGCTAAGTTCTGGCGACAAGTCAAGAACTTAAAGGGACTTACACCAAGACCTAAGGCTCAGATAAAGGAGAACAGAAACTACATAGAGGACCCGGTGGTTCTCGAGGACATGTTCAGGAACTTCTGGAAAAACGTTTTCAGGATTACCCCTGAGGAAAACGACGAGTTCGACCAGGAATTCGAAGGCCAACTGATCGAAGAACTAAATCAGGAAATGCTTCGCACACACCCACAACATCGAGTCAACGAAGGCAGGGAGATGGCGAGCCACGGCCGTCCCATAACATCAGAGGAGGTCATGGCCACTGTAAAAGCCTTTCGACAAAAGGCACTAGGCTGGACTGGCATCACCAGAAACAACTTGGTTAATGCCCCACAGCAGATCATTCAGGGAATCGTTAACATCTACAACGCTTCCCCAAACACGGGCTACTTCCCGGAAGGTTTCAAGATTGCTAAGGTGATCTTCATACCCAAGGGAGGTAAACCCCCTGATCAACTAGTAAATTATAGGCCGATCGCCTTGCTGGAGATCGTTGCGAAAGTCTACGAGAGACTCCTAGCTGACAGGCTTCAAGAACAACTAGCCGAGCTGGGAGCCCACAACCCTCAGCAGCATGGGTTCCGCAAGGGACAAGGAACGGAAACAGCCCTCGCCCTCCTTGCGGAAAAACTCGCTTGCAGTAAAACTGAGAGGAGGTACGTAGATGTGGTGCTGCGAGATGTAAAGAAGGCCTTTGATAAGGTTTGGCTGAGAGGATTACAGTTCAAGATCCTTAACCTCCAGCTTAAACCACTCCTGGAAAGGGTCTTTTGCAACTATGTCTCTGATAGGAGAGCCCGAATTGCGATCGAGGGCTGCAAGGGACCCGAATTCGAACTCGAGGCGGGAGTTCCACAAGGCAGCTGTCTCAGCCCTCTGCTGTACCTAGTGTACACGATTGACCTGCCTGCTCTAGTGAGGTACGATTCGATGTATCTGCAATACGCAGATGACATCACCCAAATCGTCTTGAGTCCATTCAGGAACTCTGGAAGTCAGGCGAGGGCGACAGCTGTCGAAATTGAAAATATCAACCGATATGAGAAGAAGTGGAAAATTAAAACCAACCGCCAGAAGTTCACCATTATTCCAATGAACCGCCGGAAAGTAGACGACGTCATCGTCAATAACGAACTCTATCCGTACTCCAACGAAGGTAAAGTCCTGGGCTTACAACTCTTCAAAACAAAATACAAGACGCATATCAAAACCAGTCTCCCTAGCCTAAAGAGAGCTGAAAAAACTTTACCGTTTCCGAGGCCTCAGCGTGCCAAACATCAAAAAGCTGTATATGGCCTTGGTACGCTCAGTCCTAGTGTACCCGGCCGTGATCACGCAGACGGCCACCCCCACATCTCTCAGAATGATGCAGAGGGTGCAGAATAAAGCCACTCTGCTGATCACTGGCACGCAAAGGATCGACCGTAGTATTCGGCAATCGGTTCTACACCAAAGAATCGGACTAAAGCCGATCAATACGGAGATCCAAAGGCTAGGGAGAAAGACTTGGGATAAAATAGACCGAGTGATACTCCCGACTATGAACTTTAACCTGAATATACGTGCAAACCGAAGACGCGCAATAGGTAGAACGGCTCTGTTCCCTAGCAGTAGAACCTGTGCGAGAGAAGTGGTACTACCTATGTACACGTAGTAGTAGTACACTACTCTGATGTAATAGTGACAGCAAAAATTCAATAATCATAAACAAATATAAAAGAGGCGAAGTGCCCAAACCAAATGATTGTAAAAATAATTAAAATTTTAGAATAAAAAGAGGCGAAGTGCCCAATTCCCAATTGAAAATAAAATCATAACAACTAAAAAACGATAAAAAGAGGCGAAGTGCCCAAATAAAAGAGACAGACTAAAACTCAAAACTTATGAGATTCAGCATAAGAGACACCTTTGAAAGGCTCGAATGCTTCGATGGAAAATACAACTAATCAAATACATATAGATATATATTATAATGGAGGAAACTGGCTGTCAACGACAGTCAGCAACTTTAAGGACGGAGGAAATTTTTAACATTAAAAAATAAAAATAAGAAGAATGCTAGTGATGCCCTAACACCAGGGCAAACTAGAAACTTGACTTGACTTTGTGTATAGAAAGAACAGAGAGGGACCGCTGTGTGATACGGCAGTCAGGTAGTCAGAGAGGAGCGTTGCGGAAAATATTTAAGAAAAGGACAGCGAGAGTAGATAGGTCGGTGGCTATACACCGAAGCGATGTGTTGTTGTGAGGGTGTACGTTATGTGGTATTGACTGGGCGAGGGTTGGGGGCAAGTCAAGAAGGGGAGGCTGACTGCTCATCCGGAAACGCGTTATTCATGATGCCTATTGGTTTATGCGAAGAACGATACGGGCGGCAGGTGTTCGTGGGCCGCGGGATATCGCGGCGCCATCGCGTACCTTCTCACGTGTAGCGAGGTGTAAAGTGGGTCTGTGGTTAGTTTTTTGAGTTGTTTTGTGAGTCTGGTGTGAGCGTAAGTGTTCAGAGGAGTTAGTTTGTTGTTGTTGTTGTGTAGTGCGTCCATTCTCGAGTACCGCGGCGAACGGCAAGCGCGCTTCAGAGCAGAGTTCTGAATGCGCTGAGCCTTTCGCCTCCACGTGTCGCTCGCAGCTACGAGCGACAGTGGGGCGTACGTAAGAATGGGACGCACGAGTGCTTTGTATAAGTGTAGTTTTAGTTTTTTTACACGCTGGGTAGAACCTACCCAGCGATGCGTTTGTGCGTGAGGCTCTTGCTTGTATTGTGTTTTTGGTGTAAGTTGAACCTGAGGGATTTGTCGAATGTTACCCCCAGGATTTTGGTGCACTGTGTGTATGTGAGCCTTGTTGGGTTTTGGTGGATCATGTCTGGTGTGTGTGAGTAGATTTGTAGGTTGTGCATGAAGTGATCTCTAGCGCCGTAGAGTGTCATCTGTGTCTTCTGAGGATTCGTGGCAATCAGCCATTTATCCTCGTAATCTGTCTTCTCGTCAAGTATTCTTTGTGCGTGGAGCGCGATTTCTTCAGGGGCTCGGCCGCTGACGAGAATGGTCTCGTCATCGGCGTAGGCCACTATATATGTGTGAACACAGTTTTCTGGTGGGCGTGGGGTGTCATTTGTAAACATAATGTAGAGTGTGGGTGCCAGTACCCTTCCTTGGGGAACGCCTGAGCGTGGTGTAAAGGGTCTGGATAGGGTGTTGTTTTATCTGATGTGGCAGCGCCGTCCAGTGAGGTAGTGTGAGAGGAGCCTTCTGGTGCAGAGAGGTAACTCCGTGTTGTTGGCGAGTTTCCAACGGAGTGCCTCGTGCCACACCTTGTCAAAGGCCTTCTCCACGTCCTTACTGACGGAGAGAGTCTTTTGGTGTATCTGTCGTTTCTTCTGTATTCTGTCATGTACGATGGTCACGGCCGCCTGAGTGGACCTGCCTCTCCTGAACCCGTATTGATCGGGGGAGAACCAGTCCCTCTCTTCCAGGAACTCCCGTAGGCGGCAGTTGACCATTCGTTCGAGTATTTGGCCTAGGTGCTCTAATAGAGCAATAAGCCTGTAATTGTTTGGGGTCTTTGTGTTGTTTGTGAAGGAGTATGTTGTGAGCGACTTTGAATGTTTTGGAAAAGTGGCCTGAGGCTAGTGAGGTGTTGAATAGATGTGTGAGTGTGGGGTATATGTCTGCGGGGAGGTTATGTATGAGTGTGGCTGGTAGACCGGAGGGGCCGGGGGCGCGTTTTGGTGTCGTTTTTATGTAGTGTTTGGTTTCCTCGACGGTGATTGGAGTGGTAAGTGTAGACGTGTAATCAAGCACCTCCATTCGTATCAGGGGGGCAAGCCTCAGCTCGTGAGCATGAGTCCGACACCACTCCTGGATTTCATGGAAGTGCTCCTGCGCATGTCGTTTTGGTGGGTTGTGGGTGTGTACTGTGTCCCAGTGGGACCTGAATGCGTCGAGGATGTCATTAGTGTCTGTGAGTGTGTGGTTGTTTACTTTAAGTGTGATTGGTTTGGATGGTTCCGTACCCAGCATCCTTTTCACGTGCCGCCAGAAGAAGGAAGGGTCCATGCAACGGGTGTCGTCCGCAATGCGGACGACCTCACGCCACTGCCGGTTCCTATCTAGCTGCACGCATTGAAGGATGCGGGCACGTATTTGGTTGATGTTGTGTTGTCGTGGGCGTCTGGTGTGGTGGTTGTTGTACTGTGTGTTAAGTCTCTGTGTGTGTATAGAGAATGTGAAGTGTTTTAAGCAGGTGTAGTTTTTGTGTGGTGAGTGTAGATTACGTGCGGTGGTGATGGTGTCTAAGAGTGAACACCAGTGGTGGTCTATTTGTCCTGGATTGGTGTCCTCCAGGTCGAGGTTGTGTGGTGTGTTTGTGGATATGTAGCTCCTGAATTCAGCCAAGTTTGTGTTCTTGTAGTCGTATAGCGGTGATGTTGGGATGAGTATGGGAGACGTGGATATGAGAAGACATATCGGTATGTGGTCAGATAGTACGTGGGTACCGGGTGCTGTGTGAGTGTAGAAGCGTGTTGCATGGTCGTTGCGGAAGACCACATCCGGGGATGTGGTGCCTCCGTGCGGACCGAAGAACGTGGGGAAGGCAGGGCCAATGTGCTCGCAGCGGAAGCGCCGCAAGGCACCGGCCAAGTAACTGCCCGCATCGTTTGTGTTGTTTGAAAGGAGTGTCGGGTGGAGGGCGTTGAGATCCCCCGCGAAGAAGATAGGTAGGTTGTGGAAACTAGAAATCATTTTCACACCTTTATATACCTACCACACAATTTCATCACTTCAACCTAATTTGTAATTTTAGACTACAGGAGTTAGGCTAACGGGTCTAAAGTTATTTGGATCCTCTTTACTACCCTTCTTGAAAATGGGGACTACATTCGCTCTCTTCCAATCATCGGGTATTTCTCCATATTCCAGTGACCTAGTATACAACTTCTCCAGAGCTATTGAGATACTTTCTACCCCTTCTTTAAGTATACTAGAATGAATATTATCAGGGCCGGAGGCCTTGGTAGCATCAACTCACCTATTAGTCCTTTTATCTTCCTCCAATCCACACTAATGGTAGTAAACACCTCTTTCCTTGACCCATGAGTACTATACATAAGACTATTTAGTTTCTCCTTTGTAAATACTAATGCAAAATGACCATTTAGTACCTCAACTATTTCCTCATCAGTTTCTCTCAAAACCCCTTCATATTTGATAGGTCCTATTTTAACTCTGCCAGACTTGTTATTAATTTTATAGTAACTAAAGAACTTTCTAGGATCTTTGTTGCTATCCTGAGCTAATTTAATTTATGACACCCTTTTGTTCTTCTTTATAATCTTATTTAACTCATTCCTAGCCATTCTATAATCACTTAAATTTTGAATATTATTTTGTACCTGTAATTTTTTATATGCCCTTTTCTTCTCTGAAATTTTTCTAGCTATCTCCTGATTCCACCATAATGGTTTCCTACTTTTGTTCCTAATAGCCTTCATTGGGATACATTATTCTTGGACTACATTTATTATATTCTTGAAAGTATCCCACATCCCATAAGCATTTTTACCTCTGAATTCTAAATCAAATCAACACAAAGCAGTACGACGAAAACAGATAACAAGTTACTCAAAAACATAGATACATAAGAAAAACACTTTAACAACAATAAACAAACCCTTAACCAAGAATACGTCAAGAACATAAAACAAAATACAAATAAACGAAGTCAAAGGCTTGAATTCCAAACTTATACATATATTTGCATGTATATGTGTACATGTAAATATATGAAATTACATTAAAACAACAAAGATACAAACATGAACGAGATTAGCCTGATCTACAGGCAACTTTGCAATTCATACTTCCTTCCTCTCACACTATTCCCAACCACACTATTCTTGTATACCACTATCTCTCACACTCACATACTCACCACTTCCCCAGAATCAGTCGAAGACAAACCTTTCCTTCAAAATACGAATTTCTCTCGATCCTTCTCTGTCCTCTCTTCTCCCTTCTTTGTCTCCTTATGTGAACTTATTTTTACTCTCGCTAACAATTAATATCGTACATTAGTTCCCATTCAAATCTTTGATCACTACGATACATTAGGTTTATTAGTGAATTTTTAAATATCTTTTGTATTCACAAATATTTCTTTTCAAAATTGTATTTTTTGGTATCTTTAATTATTTGAAATATTTACTAAATTGATCGCCTCCATTAGAAGGCTATTTACAGTCATTACTATTTCATATCATATTTTGTAAGGTTCGTTTAAATTGAACCTATAACATTTCCATGCCTTATTTGTTAATAGGTTATTTTACCAATGTGCGGAGGCAAATCTCTTAAAGTGCTGTCTATTAATATTAAGTCTTTTGATTTGGCCTCGGTTGCTTTCAGAATTTGACAGAACATTCACAATTAAAACGGCCGTATGCTAAGAAAAATGTGAAAAGCCCTTTTAATCAGATTTAGTGCAGCTTCCCAATTATTTATAAATTTATTATATGCAAAAGGCTAAAATGTAAAATACCTAAAAAATAATAGGCTTTTTGCTAAAATGTGCATTTCACATTTGTTTTAGCATACGGCCCTAAGTATTGAAAATTTTCCTAAAACGCGTATTTTGCCACATTTGGGTGTTATTTATGCGTCTGAGCTGACTTCTATCTTCGATAGACTTGTTAATACCGCAAAACGCACCTATCTCATTATTTTTTATGTAACTGCTAGATTCTTAAATATATTTCATGCGTAGATAAAATTTTCTTCTTCAAAAATTACGATACTTTATAAATACTTAATCTAATTACTCTTATCTACACGCTGTCTTTCGCTCGCGTAAGTTAAGTAGCGTTTACTGTGGTTAGTACTTGGATGGGAGACAGCTGAGACATGGGTAAATGATCACATGATGTAGAAGCGTTGTTCGGATTCCACGTTAAGCTGTAGATCCCCAATGATATAACTCCGGAAACAATTTAAAAGAGGTGACAAAACAAGCCAAAAGAAATTACCCTTAGTTATTAATGTGTATCTATGAGAGTTGGAAGTAAGCCTGAACGGTCCGGTACGGCGCTCTGGAAAGAAATATAAAGCCAAATTGGCTGATACACAGCGGAACGCTTTTGTGGGCACTCAACAGCCTGTCACGCAATTTGCCTCCCAACAACAACACAAAAAACAGCAGGATTAGTACAATTTTCAAGCGAATTTCTCCGAAACAAATGAAAATTTGAGGGCTACATAAAAATCGCTTTGGTATTATTCATTCTATCAACATAATTGCATATTGAAGTGCATTTTGCAACGCCTGTACTAGAGCATTTTCATACATTCGCTTACAATGTACACGCTCTCAGCTCGGCAGTCCGCATTGTCACTAGTGATGGCAGTAGCATTCGTGTCAACTAGGTGTGCGCTCACAGGGGAATTTTTCCAGTTACCAGTGATAGTAGGCCTATTATCACATCGTTGGAATTTGAATTTTAGGAAACACTTCCTGTTACTACTTTTTAGAGTGGCATTGTTATTGACTAAACCATCTCTAAGTAATAAAGAATCTCTGGTTTGGCTTTGCAGAAGGAGGGAACAGTGGAAACGTCAGATCAGATGCTCCAAGCATGTTGAATGGAGAAAAGAAAAAGTGTCAAAATGCAAAGGAAATTTGATAAGATAATTAAGAGAACAAGAGAGGCCGAAGATGATACTGTTGTTAGGATAGAGCATGCTGAGGGACAGAGGGAGGAAGCAGCAGAACTACCAGGAACGGGTAGGCTACACCGGCAGGCCAGAGGAGGGCCATGAACTAGCTAGATAGGCTGTCAAAAATGGATGAAAATGTTACTATCTCAGAACACGCACACACAACAGTAGGCTATATTATACGATGAACATTTTAATTTATATGTAGGCTATTAGCTAGGGACATATGGACGTGGCCAGCTTGATTTATTGTTCATACAGTGTCTGATTACTTAAAACAGATTATTGTATTGTTCAATGATGTTGAATTTCTTTAAGTTTGTGTTTTGATTTTTCCCAAATTATTTATTATGTTGCACTTCAAGAAAATAAATATTTTGTTATAAATTATGTTGTGTCTAATTACTACACAATACAGTCATTTTAAAATCGAATTTGTGTCGGGGGAGGGTGAAAATTGAAGGTTGTGATAGTACCTGCAAGAAAATCCTACTTTCACCCCTGGTATCTATGACTATGTAGTATATGCAAACAAATGCACAAATGTAATTGCAATTAATTAATATGTATTCTAAATTTGCATTTAAGCTTTACATAAGCTTCAGCTGCTTAAAATTATTGCCCATCCCTGTTCTAAGAGATTGGCGTCGTAAGCGAACCCTCAAATTTTAATAACCCCCCCCAAACAGCGAATCAATTCAAACAAACAGCCGAGCACCTTTCACTTTTCCCGCTTCAAGGCGTGAGGCTAAATGTGCAATCCCGTTTCATTAATTTGGATTGCCAAACTGTACCCAGGACTTTGATAGGTAAGATCAGGTATGATGATGATATATTTATTTGACTTTGACTTTGACTTTGTATAAGTGCGGGTGCATGTGAGGGAAGACGATAGGGTGTGGGGGGGGGGCAGAGAAAATAGGCAAGTGGAGAAGAGAGAAAGAAGTGTGGAAGAGGTGCAAAGAGATGCCTAGGGTCTGGTGATCAGACTTATCACTTTCATTTATTTTCTTGGTTGTGTGAGTTCATTTTTTGTTGTTTTTGGTTTTTGGTAATAATTATAAAGTTATAAAATTATAAAATTATAACTATTATGGCGTTCAAGCCATTTGTCTTAGCAACTTTAGTATCTTTATGGTTTGTGTTGTGCATTGCCTGTTTTGTATATGTTTTTAACTTTATTTAAGTGCGTGCTTGTTGTATTGTTTTATTGTATGTGTATTTTAGTAGTATAATTGTTTCTTCTTTCTTCTTTGTAGTTTACTTCTTTCGAAGTTCTCTTCGTAATCGTTGGGTTTTTAATTTCTTGGTAAGGTTGTCTTTATCGGTATCTTGTCGTAGTAGGGTTTCGAGTGTTTTCTTTATTCTTGTGAGTGATCTTGTTTTCACAGGTATTTCTTTGTCTCATTTCACGCATAGAACGGCACTTCGTCTCCGCCAGCCACTCGGTTGGCGGAGCTGGGGAATCTGGGGCGACATTCAGCTCTTCTGTTCTGGTTAATCATCTGGGTGATTTCATCACTCAGTTCACGATTAACCAGATCCTGCATTTTCCGGGTCCGTTCTTCTATGACTTTGTTAATGGGAATTATCCCCGCCTCTCTGTGCAGGTCTTCTTGCCGTCTTCTTTCATGCCCGCGTGTACCCGTTATTAGGTACATGCATTTATTTTGCACTACTTGAAGACGCCTCTTTTGTGTTTTTGAGACACATGAGAGGGTGGAGGCGGGGTAAAGCAACGTAGATCTTACAAGGGCATTGTAGATCTTCTTCTTGTTGCTTTCACGTAGATTTCTGAAGCTGTATAGAGTTCTGACAGCGGACGAAGCTCGAGAAATTCTTTCTTCGACGTGCTTTTTGTACCCGGTAGAGGTGATTTTCATACCGAGTACATTGCATTCGTTGGTGTAGGGGTATCGCGTATCCCCCACACGCACGTCTGCCCTTAAGGTGCGTCCGATGGGGACCACCTTGAATTTCTCTTGGTTTGTTCTTATTTTCCACTGAGCCTCGTAGTTGTTAAGGTTCGCGATTTCCATCGCTGTCATGCGAGCTTGCCACGGCGCATGCCTCCATGGAGATACGATTATCTGGCTGAAATCATCGGCGTATTGAATATTGAGGGAATTGGGGTACACAGGGTCTGGGACGTCCGCGGTGTATATCGAGTTAAGGGTGGGGGACAGACACCCCCCCCTGCGGGAGGCCCGCAGTGAGCGGAAACTTTGGTCCGTCCGTGCACCCTAGACTGACATACGCCGCTCTCTCCATGACATAGTCACAGAGAGTTCTTTCTAAGTTTTCACTTAGACCCAGCCTTAAGATCTTATACTGCATGCCCCGCTGCCACACCTTATCAAACGCCTTTGACACATCCCGACAAACGATATCCACATAACTCCTGTCCCGTTTGGCTTGGGAAAGCTTTTCCGTTATGACATTAATTGCCATTTCCGTACTTCGCTTCTTTCTAAACCCGAATTGGCAAGGGTTGTAGAGGGAGTTTTCTTCCAGGTGAGACACCAGTCTTCCGTTGAGGATCTTCTCAAAGAGTTTCCCGCCAAATTCCAGGAGTGAAATTGGGCGGTAGCTCTCTCTCAACGTAGGGTCCTTTCCATGCTTGGGCAAAAAGATCATTTTTGCCGTTTTGTAAGCATCTGGAAAGTACCCTGTATTCAGACATGCGTTAAAAATTCGTCTCATTCCTTCGATGATGTTGGCTGGTGCCTTTTCGAAGTTAAGCTTCGTAAGCCCCGATTGGCCTGGGGCTTTCTGTCGGAATGAGCGGAGTGCGCCAAGGATCTCTTCTTCTGTGATCTCGGCGTCTCCGTCACGCAGTCTATCCACCTGGTGATGAGGATGCGTTCGATGTATTACCGTGTTAAGCTCGTCTACGATGTTATTTTCGAACTCTATATCGAAATCTTCGTTTTCATCTTCCGATATGCTGAAGATTTTTTCCCAATAACGCCGGAATATCACTTCGATGATATTATCTGCAGTTTCAATGGATCCATCTTCTTTTTGGATTTCCATTTTCTTCTTTTTTCCAGATGATCCTCTGAGACTTTTGACTTTCTTCCAAAAGTCCTTGGGAGATGCATCTTGATCGAGGCTCTCGATCGCATCGTCCCATTGTCTCTGTTGTTGTTCGAGGATCAGCTGGTTGAGCTCTTCCTTGATCTCTCTACTTCGTTGTAGCGAGTCAAATGTTGCATTTGTTATATTTAACTCGTACATAACTCTCAATTCTCTATAGAGTTCTTTCATATACCCAGTCCACCTGTATGAGGAGATGGTTTTAAACTGGGTTTTGGGGATGCAAGCCCTATCTGCAATAATGAGATGTTCGTTGAGGTCGTCGAGTGCCTCGTCTATCTCCTCGAGAATTGCCTCGTCCAGATCTGGTGGGCGATAGGCCTCGAGGAGACCAGCGTACCGTGCCCAGTCGGCTCTCCTGTAGTCTTTTCTGACTGGAGCTGGGACTTGTATAGGGTTCCTATTGATGGTGAGTAGGATCCCTATATGATCACTACATGGTACCTGGACTGGTTCCATGTAGTAATTGAACGGCAGCTGACGATTAGCCAGACAAATGTCTGGTTTTGTGGCACTTCTTCCTCGAGTATAGGTTGGGAAGTCCGGGCCTATTCTATGGACCATGTTTCGGTCCATCATAGTGTCTAGGCACCTTCCAATTCCATTGAAGGTCCTGTACCCAGAATCCCGACATCTGGCATTAAGGTCCCCCATTAATATGGTGGGGGTCCTTCTGCCAAATAGGCCAGAGAGAGAATGGATTGGCAAATATTCTCGTCTCGGCGGCTGGTACCCGGTGGCGATGACCAGCTTTCCTATATCGAGGTCGACCTCTATTGCAAGATAGGATTCTTCCAAGTTTCTTATGGGTCTATACTTAATCCCTCTTTTGATGGCGACGGCGGCACCGTCGTACCGCTCTTGAGAGTAATTCGTGATTAACACGTCGTAGTTCCAGATCTTAATTTCAGAACTACGAGTGTCAATCCCATGTTCAGAAATCAAGATGACATCTGCATCTATTTCCCTGAACACATTTCCGTAGAGAGTTCTTTTGGTTGTCCAGCCATTGGTGTTTATTTCCAGAATTCTTAGTGAGTTCCGCTCCATGGTAAGATGAGTTACCTGTGTTTCTTCTTTTTCTTACTCTTGGGGGCCTGTGGGGCGGGTCTGGGGTGCCCAGGCTTTACCTTCTTCGGGGGAGGGCTGGGAGTCTTTGACTGACTCTTTGTTGCCCTAGTGCGAGTGCATGGGCCCTCGTCACTATCCGAAGAAGTGGTATCATCTTCTTCATTCACTTCATCTTCTTCTTCTGAATCTTCCGACGGGGGAGATTCTATTACATCTTTTAGTCCCGTGGCTTTTGCTTCGGCGCAATTGTTCTTGATGACACTATCCTTGAATGCCTTAGAGCATTCCGGGTCATCAGGAACGATGATGGAAGGAAGATTGTTGGCCTTTAGCAGCGCGTTCAATACCCGGTTGTAGCATCCGGGTTTGACCGCGTTTGCCACATTTGCATGAGTAATGCAAATTAGGATCTTCGCACTGAGGTCACTTGTAAAGATCACAGGTGAGGGGGTTGCCAATGTTGAGGCCATCCCTTCACTTTTCTTTAAAGTGCCCGCGTAGGTTTGAGTTTTTTTCTTCTTTTCTTCCTCTTCCTTTTTTTTAATTATGTCCTTTCTCCTTGGGCAGTTCAGGGCCATCGTTCGATGGGGCCCCTTGCAGTTCATGCATTTCTTTTCCTGGCTCTTACAGGCGTCATAGCGATGACCCTGCGTGGCACATTCACTGCACCAAGTTGTGCCTTTTTGGGGACAGTTAGCGGTTGTGTGATCTTCGAGGGCATAACATACGAAGCACATCTGAATATTGTGATATTTCTCGTGCTCGATGTTTGATCCTGGGATCCTCATATTGAAAATGAAGAGTTTCTCGGTTGCCGCCTTGTGGGCCATTTCGGTCGTGTTGAAGGTCACCTTGAAAACATGGGTGTGATCTCTAAATTTGATCACCTCCCTTATTTTCGCCCAGTTGTGATTCTTCTCGAGTTCAGCTTTTATTTCCGCGGGGGAGTTTTCACCCACCCAGCTTTCTACCTTACGGCAGATTACGCTTCGGTTTGCGGAGATTGCTGGTGGGGTTTTCGCTTCGAGGTTGAGGGTTTTTAGAACTTCGGCCCCTTCGTCAGAAAGGAGCCGGTCGATGTCCTTGGTTTCACCGCACATGGCGATGAAACCATTTGGAATGTCTATCAGTTTGATGAGAGCAATCCGTAAGTTTGCGAATAAGGATTCGCAAACGGTCTTCTTTTCGGGGGTCTTTTTACCGGGTAAGGTCCGTAGGGGGACCCTCTTAGGGAGGGCCTCCATCGTCGCCGACGTCTTCTCTCTTCACTCTTCTTTCTTGAATTATTTTTTATGTGTGAAAATTTTGTATGTGAAAAAAGTGAAACGTGGTAAAGGAGGTACAGTTAAGGGTTAGGTTTGACAACGACGTGAGAAGAGTGCTCCCGTCCAGTTTCCTGTTGTTTCCCCGCTCGGATGGTGCCGGGATGAGGGGGGATGGTTCTCGAGTGGGGACCTCAGAGGGTTGAGCTTGGTGGACTTAATGCATAGCGGCTGAATCAACGACCGCTAAGTTTGTGCCACCCCCTCACGGGTACGTACGCCAAAACTGCATCCAACTACATAGAGACGGGTGTAACTCCCTCTATGATTCTGGCCGGGTCCCCCGGGCGATGAGGATTTCTCCTCCGTCCGGGACTCGCAGTTTTGCCCCAAATTCGAGAGAATTTCTGACTTGTGCTTCTGCTGTGGGATAGGCCTCAAACCAGTTTCCACGCAAGCCCTTAATTATGCCAGTCCAAGTGGCCGACATAGTTAAGACGAAATTAATGAAGGGCAGTCATCCGAGCAGGTTCCCACGCAGGTGGTTGGACGGGAGCAACGAGGGTATTTAGCCCATCATTTTTCTCCTACTTCGCAGCGAAAAGATATGTTAAATCTTTGCAGATCGACTGGGCTCCCAAAGATACCCAGGACAGTCGCGTTCTTAGATGGCGAAGGCTCAAAAGTCTTTCTTTCTATAAGCACACGTGAATAAACAACGCTCTTCAGGAGGTAGTAAGGCATTGCTACAGCGTACTAAAAATTCGCCCAGCGATATATTTATTGGAAAGAGTACAAGTATTTTATACATCAAATATATAAATTTACACAATGCAAAAATATATAGTCAAAAGTGGTGAAAAAATTGAAAAAATTATAGTTGAGGAGAGGAAGAAGTAGTCGAAGGCAAAGATACATAAAAAGGTTTCTCCTGGAGAAATAAACGCAGGAGCTCAGCTTTTTAACACTTTACGGTTTTAAGTTATACCCACTAACAGGGCTTTAATACATAAATTAATTCTACCCACTAATTGGGTTTTAATTTTTACATTAAATTTTGATGACTAATCATTGGTTTATATATCACTGTTTGATTTTATTACGTTTTATACTTCGTCACTTGAGTTTAAGTTTTAGATACTGTTTCACTTACTTCTATTTATAATATACTTAATTTTTATTCACTGTATTCACATACTGATTAGTAGTTTTAATTTTATGGTTTCCTATTTATACTTTTCGTTAAATTTTAAATTGTTTAAGTTGTTTTATCACTTGAATGTTTCATTTTACGTACTTAATTCTATTTATAATATACTTAATTTTAATTCACTGTATTTATATATTGATTAGTAGTTTTAATTTTATAGTTTCCTATTTATATTTTTCGCTAAATTTTCACTTGTTTAAGTTGTTTTATCACTTGTCTATTAATTGTCATATTTAACTATTTACTTATTTATCTATTTAACTTGTTTATTTAATTAATTATTTGATTAATTATTTACACTTTAAACTTTTTGCACTATTATTTAGTTATTTTCGCGCTTTACACTTCTTATCACTTTTTATTTTTAGTTTATCGACGAGGTCTTCATGCCGCACTTTATGTTTTTGAAAGTTGATGAATTCACTGTGTGACAACTTGATTCTGGAATGTACATGGTGCCGCTGCATAGGAGGCTCTCCATTTCCTTTGGGGACTAGGGTTTCTCAAAGGTCCATTTGAAGTCGCCGCTCCTAATGCCCTTTACCAGTTGGGGTTGATTGATTTTTTCGGGTCTACATCCAGTAGTCCCGAAATTTTTTTGTTTTAGTTCTTCCCCGTCGAAAAAAACGTCCCTTTTCCAGGACATTGACTTTTTCGGTCAGGGGAACTCCGGGGTAAGAATCATCGTCTTCAGATTCTCCATCCATACTCTCCTCTTCTACTTGTTTAGGGGGTTTGCTGCTCTTCTTCTTTTTTGGTTTCTTTTCCTTCGGGGTGCTTTTAACTTGCGCGGTATCTTCTTTTATTCGTTCTTGGTTCCCATCCTCTTCTCGGTTGATGGTTGGTTCTTCTTTCTTCCTTATTTCTTCGGGGTTTTCTGACTGCGTTTCATCAATGAACTTTATGTTCAGCACGTCATGGGATGCTGGGTTCGGAGGGAACCACAACTTTTTCTTTACTCCGTTGTTTTTTAGCATAGCGTTGAGCTCCTCCGAAAAACTGCCGGGGCGAGCAAGATTCGCCAGGTGGGCGACTATGACCATCATCATAATTTCCTTGCTCTCAGCCGGCAGGATTAATTTCGGAGTCACTCTGTCCGTTGTTGGAGTGGCGCTTCCAGGAGTAGATGCCGCGGTGGCATATGAAGTTTTTTTTGTCTTTTCCTCCTCTTGCTGCCTGAAGCTTCAACCTCTTGTTTTTTTATCGCTTCCTTGCGTAGAGGGCATCTCATGGCCAGAGCCCGATGCTCCCCTCCGCAATTTACACATTTAGGTTTTTCTTCCCGGCAATCAATCCATCCGTGACCGGTTCTGGAGCATGTCGCGCAGATTTGTATGTTAGACGGGGAGTTTCGTGTCGGGTGGCTCTCGATGGCCAGGCAGATTTGGCAGTTTTCTATGAAGATATACTCTTCTGCCTCTATCTGCTCTGGAGCGACGCGAAGGTAGAAGCCCAGGAGGCCTTCCCTTAATGCTCTCTGAGCCATCCCGATGGAAGCGAAGGTGACTTTAATGAGGGTCTTGCCTATTTTGTCTACCCTGTCCACTTTTGCCCATGACTGTTTGTCATTCAGCTCCGCTTGTATCTCTTTCGTGGTGTTTTCCGAAAAGTAGGGGTCTACTCTCTTGAGAATGACGGCCCTCCTCACGAGCAGCTCATAGGGGACTACCGCTTCGAGCCCTATCTCGCGGAGGGGTTGCCTAGCCTGGTCTGAAACAAGGGTTTCTACGTCCTTGTTTTTTCCAGCAGACTGCCGCCCACCCATTTGGTGTCTCGATGAGACGAGTGAGCTCAATGTTTATTTCCCCGATGACTGTTTTAAAGACCGTTTCTCTTGTTGGCTTTGGTTTCTCCGTTATAGACGGAGGGGGATCCGTTTGGTGTCCTCGGGGGCGGTGGGACCCATGTCCCCCTTCGGGCAGTGCTGCCCTTCTCCCTAGTGTGTCTCACTTGCTTCTCGGGGGGTGGAGAATCACTCCACAACCGTCAAAATTGAGCGGTATTGGCGTTTTGCCGATTTTTTGACAACGTTTTCCTCCTTTATCAGGACCAGATGGTTAGGACACTACGCGCACTACTCGGTACTTACTCAGCGCTACTAAGTCTCAAGGTACTCTACTTACTCAGATCAGGTATGTGAGAGTATGCAGGTGAGATGATAGAAAGGGTGTGTGGATAGACAGCGGAAAGTAGACCAGTGGTGAAAAGAGAAAGAAGTGTGGTAGGGTGCAAAGTGATGCTAGAGCCTGGTGATCAGGCCTATCGCTTTCAAATTTTTATGTTTTGTAGTTCCGTTGTAGTTTATCATTTTGTTTATATATATATATATATATATATGTATATATATATATATATATATATATATATATATATATATATATATATATATATATATATATATATATATATATATAATTTGGCGTTCAAGCCATTTGTCTTCATATTGGCTAATGTATTTGGTTATGATGTGCGCGTTTGCTGTTGTTTTGGTAAGTCGTTAATTATAACTTACTATGTTTGTTTTAGTGTCTTTGTTTTTTCGTAAATTTGTAGTGTGTGTAGTTTGTGTATTTTGTTTCTTCTTTGTAGTCTTGATTGGTGTGTTTCATCTTCTTGTGTAGTTTTCCTTCTTCGGTAGTTTTGTCTTAATCGATGGGTTTTGTCGATATCGGCGAATTTTTGTCAAAATCGGTTTGGTTTCTTGGTTTGGTTAATTCGTCTTGGTTTGGGGCAAAATCAACTCATCTTGCGTAGAACGGCACTTCTGCTCCGCCAGTTAAAATCCCAGTGGAGCTTGGAAATCTGGCGCGACATACAGCTCTTCTATTCTGGTCAATCATTTGTACGATTTCATCGTCCAACTCTCGATTGACCTTTTCCAGCATATTCCTTGTCCGTTCTTCAATGACAACGTTAATGGGGGTTAACCCCGCCTTCCGGTGCAGGTCTTCCTGTGATCTTCTTTCCCTTCTGCGTGTACCTGTAATTAGGTACGCGCATTTGTTCTGCACCACTTGTAGTCTCCTCTTCTGTGTCTTTGAGACACGAGAGGGTGGAAGCGAGGTATTGCAACGTCGATCTTATTAGTGCAGTATAGATCTTCTTTTTGTTGCTTTGACGAAGATTTCTGAACCTATACAGAGTCTTGACTGCAGCAGTGGCCTTGGTGATTCGTTCTTGGACGTGCTTTGTGTACCCGGTTGAGGTGATCTTCATGCCGAGTACATTGCATTCATTGGTGTAGGGATATCGTCTATCCCCCACCCTGACGTCATCAAGTAGTCTCCTGCCTATGGGGACTACTTTGAACTTATCTTGGTTGGTGCGAATTTTCCACCGGGCCTCGTAGGTGTTAAGGTTTTCAATTTCTGCTGCTGTCATTCGAGCTTGCCAAGGCGCATTCCCCCATGGACAAGTGATTATCTGGGTGAAATCATCGGCGAATTGTAAGTTGAGGCAAGTGGGGTTTACAGGGACTGGGACATCCGTCGTGTAAATCAATTAGAGAGTGGGGGACAGGCACCCCCTCCATGCGGGAGGTCCGCATTGAGCGGAAACTTTGGCCCGTCCGTGCACCCTAAACTGATGTACGCCGCTCTCTCCATGACATAGTCACAGAGAGTTCTTTTTAAGTTTTCACTTAGTCCCAGTCGTAAGATCTTTTCTGCATTTCCCGTTGCCACACCTTTTTGAACGCCTTTGATACATCCCGACAAACAATGTCCACGTAACTCTTTTCCCGTTTTGCATGGGCTAGCTTTTCCGTGATGACGTTAATCGCCATCTCCGTACTTCGCTTACTCCTAAACCCGAATTGGTGTGGGTTATAGAGCGAGTTTTCCTCCAGGTGAGACACCAGTCTTTTGTTGAGGATCTTCTCGAAGAGCTTCCCGCCAAATTCCAGAAGTGAAATTGGCCGGTAGCTCTCCTTCAACTTTGGGTTCTTTCTGTGCTTAGGCAAGAAAATCATCTTCGCCGTTTTATAAGCGTCCGGAAAGTATCCCGTATTGAGACAGGCGTTAAATATTCTTCTCATTCCTTCGATGACACAGGCTGGTGCATTTTCAAAGTTAAGCTTTGTAAGCCCCGATTGTCCTGGCGCTTTTTGTTGGAATGAGCGAAGCGCGCCGAGTAGTTCTTCTTCTGTAATCTCGGCGTCTCCGTCGCGCTGTTTATCCACCTGGTGATGAGGGTGCGTCTTGTCTTTTTCTTCGTTTAGCTCGTCGATGATGTTACTTTCGAACTCTAGGTCATAGTCTTCGTTCTCTTCTTCAGTTATACTGAAGATCTTTTCCCAATAACTTCGGAATATCTCTTCAACTTTTTCTTCTTCTTCTTCGATGTCTCCGTTTTCTTTCCGTAGCTCGATCTGATGCTTCTTTTCAGTCGATCCTTTAAGAATTCGGATCTTCTTCCAAAATTCTTTGAGAGTTGCTTCGTGTTCGAAGCTATCGATCGCGTCCTCCCATCTTCTGTTCTGTTGTTCGAAGATCAACTGGTTCAATTCTTCTTTGATTTCTTTATTTCTTTGCATCGAGTGAACCGATGCATTCACGATGTTGTATTCATACATTATCTTCAGTTCACGGTACAGTTCCTTCATATATTCGGTCCATCTGTAGGTGTAGATGGTCCTATACTCGGATTTAGGGATACAAGCCCTATCTGCGCTGATGAGATGGTTATGGAGGTCGTCGAGTGCCTCGTCAATCTCCTCGAGAATTGCCTCGTCCAGGTTGGGCGGATCGTAGGCCTCGAGAAGGTGCGCGTACCATGCCCAGTCTGCTCGCCTGTAGTTCTTCCTGACTACTGCTGGGACTTGTATAGGGTTTCTATTGATAGTGAGTAGGATCCCTATATGGTCACTACATGGCACCTGGACTGGTTCCATGTAGTAATTGAACGGTAGCTAACGATTCACCAGACAGATGCGTGGCTTTGTGGCACATCGTTCTCTGACATAGGTGGGAAAGTCGGGGCCTATCCGCTGGGCAATATTTCTGTCCAGCAACAGGTCCAGGCTTCTCCCTATACCGTTGTAGGTCCTGTAACCGGACTCTCGGCATCAGGCGTTCAGATCCCCCATTAGTATAGTGGGGGCTCTTCTGTCAAATAGGCCAGTGAGAGTTTGAATAGGCAACACATCCCTCCTTGGCGGTTGATATCTGGTTGCAATGACCAACTTTCCTAAGTCGAGCTCGACCTCAATCGCGAGGAAGGATTGTTATAAGTTCCTTATCTGCTTGTATTTGATCCCTTTCTTTATTGCAATAGCGGCGCCATCGTACCGCTCTTGCGAGGCGTTGGTGATCAACACATCGTAGTTCAAGATTTTCTTTTCTGTATTACGCGTGTCGATCCCGTGTTCTGAAATCAGTATGATGACTGCATCAATTTCTCTGAATACATTTCCGTAAAGAATTCCTTTCGTCGTCCAGCCGTTGGTGTTGATTTCCATTATTTTCAGTGCGTTACGCAACATGGTGAGTTGTTTTACCTATGTTTCTGCTTCCCCCTTTTTAGTTTGGGGGCTGGTTGGGCGATTTTACTCGGCCCAGGGTTTTCCTTTTTCGGAGGGGGGCTTGGGGTCTTTGGCCTGCTCTTCGTGGCTCGTGTACGAGTGCAGGGGCCCTCTTCGCTGTAAGTGAGGAGGATCCATCATCACTTCCAGCCTTTTCTTCTTCTTCTTCTTCCTCGGTTTCTTACGATGATGGGGCTTCAATCATCTCCTCCAAACCGGATTTGATGTTGTTATTCTTAATGACAGAGTCTTTGAAAGCCTTGGGGCACTCGGGGTCTTCAGGCATGACTACTGTCGGGAGGTTGTTCGCCTTCAGGAGCGCGTTGAGCACTTGGTTATAACAACCAGGCTTCACTGCATTCACCACATTTGCATGGGTTATGCAGATCAGAATCTTCGCACTCAGATCTCCGGCGAAGTTGAGTTGCGCGGGTGCCGATGCAGTCTTCACCTCTGCATTCCTCCTAGCGGCGCTTGCGTAAGTCGTTTCTTTTGCCTTCCTTTCCTCTTCCTCTTTCCTCCTAATTATTTCGCGACGTTTGGGGCAGTTAAGGGCCATCGTCCGATGCTCCCCTTTGCAATTGAGGCATTTCTTCGAGGAGCTTTCGCACTTATCGAATCTGTGCGCTTCTGTGGCGCACTCACTGCACCACAGCTTGTTTTTTTCCGGCAGGTCGTAGAGGTGTGGTCTTCAAGCTTGTAGCATACAAAGCACATTTGTATGCTGTTGAATTTTTCCTGTTGGATGTTCTCCCCCGGGATTCTCATATTAAAGACGAGAATACCATTCTGGGTGGCCTTCCTTGCCATGTCCGTGGTTGAGAATGTTATTTTAAACACGTGGGTGTGTTCGCGTAATTTAATTATCTCACGAATTTGTGCCCACAGGTTGCTCCTAGGAGGTAAGACCGTAAGTCGGTTGTCATAACATAAACACAATTTCACGGATTACAAAAGCCACAAGGGCCTATCAAAGGTCATCCGCATGTGTCAAAACACGCCCACAAAATGTATCCATCTACAATATGCAAATAAAACCATCCATAGGAGTCATGTTATTTAATTATAAAAGTTAATTTTGAGACAAAAATACGTTCGGTTAAATTGAAGTTACTATTAAAGAATTTATAATTATTTTTATGTCAAAATCAGTATTTCTTGAGATAAATCTATCTCTAGAAATACTGATTTGGCGAGCAAACGAATATTTACCCTTCACTTATATATTTATTACGGAATCATTCGTACCTTGTCGTTTGAGATCCGAATACTCATTCGTTCCGTTTCGGGGATGGCCGGATCCGAGTCTTAGTTTGTTCCTCGTAACCAACTGTGTTCATCTGGGTGATTGAGCTTTTTCGATAGTCAATACTTGCTCGTAAAATGTGCAGTAATCCACCTACTGTTATATGCTCCTATTACATCCTCTGCTTTCCAACGTGTCTCAAATTGCAGCATATTTATTCCATATGTGATAATGAGTAAAATATTTATTTAAGTTACCGGTAATATTTAAAATAAATTGTTTACATAAATAAATACATTACATTTTTTCAATATTTTGTATATCATATCAAGATTTTGTGAAAATAAAAAAAATTAAAGAAACCCTAACTAAAATTGGTTATAAATGATTTTTAACCAGTGTCAAAACCTAAAATCTTGCGAAAATTCAACGAGGGCGTAAATATCACGCAGAAAGTTATTTTTTTTTGCGGCTTCTAATGCCGCTTAGCTTATTCTTATCTTAATATATTGGAGCGTTCTCTTAAGGGTAATCATATTTACCTTAAACAAGTTAGATAGAAGTATGCTATGTAACGCAATAAGAAGGTTTTGAACCAGGGTGAGTACCAAGTTTCTTTTGTATTTATTCTTTCTATTGTGGGGGGGGAGTGCGGTGTTCGTGATGAATCGGGTTCCTTGGTTTTGCATTCTTTGGAGTTTATGATTTGAACTTTAGCAAGGTGAGTCGGTTTTATTAAGTATGTTAGTATGCGGCAGACGAATGCAAGGTGCAATTTCCGTTTATTTTTTCCCAGAATTTCCTTTAAGCTAATTTGCAGAATATGTAACTCTCTGTTTGGGCTATTTTCTCATTTGTGTATGCGATGTAGCCATTCCTTATGATTTTGAGACAGAGAACCCATCCTTATGTGCGGTTACCCTTCGCCATCGATTATGTCTCGGATTTTTTTCCTGTTTATCAGATGACTTTGAACTTGTTTTGATTTCGTTCCTTTTTCATAATTAATGTTGTCATTCGGTTCTTTGAAGTCACTTGGGACGACCTGAGAGAGGGCATTCGCTGTCTGCATTCATGGCGTAGTCATGGGTTTGCTTTTTTTATCATCTGATGTATTTGTTGGTAATTTGAGCTATGTAAAAAGAAATAATTATGTAAAATTGGCTTAGACTGAATTTTGATTGTTAATTATCGCTCACATTTACATTGAAATCAAGAAGGCAACCATTTCATTATACAACATATATTTACTGCTCTTCTGAACCAGTAAGGCAACCATTTCATTATACAACATATATTTACTGCTTTTTGAACCAGTAAGGCAACCATTTCGTTATACAATATATATTTACTGCTTTTCTGAACCAGTAAGGCAACCATTTCATTATACAATATATATTTATTGCTTTTCTGAACCAGTAAGGCAACCATTTCATTATACAATATATATTTATTGCTTTTCTGAACCAGTAAGGCAACCATTTCATTATACAACATATATTTACTGCTTTTCTGAACCAGTAAGGCAACCATTTCTCTATACAATATATATTTACCGTCTATCAGGTTCCCCCCTCCCCCCAGAAAAAAATCTTACTTAAACCCACCCATTGAGAACGACTCCTTCCTGGATGGAAGAAAACACAAATGGATAAAAAAATAGACAGGGCAGGAAAAGGAACAACAGACACTTCCATATCGAAGTAACCCCATTTGTAATCACAAATGGAGTTAGCAAAGAAGTGCTAAATGCAAGTGAGATTCATTTTTCCACTGAATTATATTTTGATTGTTCTGGCTAAAAGGATGTTAAGTCGTGTTGGCTTTGACAATGTGTGCATTACAAATAAATTTTATTAGGGTAGAAATAGAAATATATATTTCCAGTGACCACATCCCAGTATATAAATAATTAGCAAAGGACCTAAACAAATTTTTCCAAAGTAACATAAAACTGCGGCACTGGTTAAGACCTAATCAAGAGAAATTGACTTGTTTGAAGCAAAAAAACAACAAACAAAATCAAACGGTATTTTGTTTGCTTTGTCGTCTTTTGGGGCACACCACTATTGCTTTGTCTCCAATGCCTACCCTAGCATCACATGAATGATGGGTAGCTAGTGTAAAGTAGGGAAAACTAAGTGAAAGGAGCAATAGTCACAAAGAAAGCTATATAGCTCAGAGACTTTGAAGGACGCTATCTTGGAAAGGGAATGAGTTTTTCAATATAACGAACCAAACAAGAAGTGAAATGGCGCAACCTTTTGAAACGCAGAATTAATGTGTTCCTTTTTTTCTGGGGGAACTTGGCTTAGTCTTTAGTGCAGTGGTTTTCAACCTTTTTATTATAGCGGCACCTTAATTGCTATCTAGAAGCAGCCGTGGCACTCCGATATAATATAATTTATGCATAAATAATTAGGTGGAAAGCACTTGAAAATTAACCACCATTGGCAACCTAATTTAATCAAAATAAGACATAAAAATTTGAAAATAAATAAATCTTACCTTTAAAAGTTTAATTGGAAGACAACTCTCATTTGTTCATCCACTGTCTGCAATCTTTCTCTTTTCCTTGTTTTTATGCTGCACTATGCAGTGAAGCTAGTTTCAAAATACTTTCAAGTGTCAGATTTTATTCAGAAATGTTTGAAATACTTTTTTTTTTTGGGGGGGGGGGCAATTTAGATATTTTAAAAATGATTTCTTGGTCGCTCCCTGGGACACCTTAGTTGGCTCTCTGGGCACCCAAATGTGGCTACAACCGGGTTGAAAACTACTGATTTAGTGGATTATTGCATAGGACCAAGGATCCAAACAATGGAGACTTCTCAGGTCTAATAGAACAAATAACAAGATGGGATCCTATTCATTCAAAGTGAGAGGTAGGACTTTGATTGGAAAGGTGAGAATAGAAGGCAGAGGTTTCATGTGTACTTCTGAGAATGGATGTTGGAAGGAAATGGATTTCTGATGCATTTGGACTGATTTTGTAAGGAGAGGACTTTCCTCGAATAAGCAATGAGGGCATATCTCAGGAAGTTTCTAAAGGTGACTTTGTAAAGAAAATGTAGATAGATGAACGGAATGTGTGGGAGATATAAAAGTGCACTGGGTAATTTATCGCCTAACTTCACTATAAAGTAAAAGTTCATTTATTTCATTTATATATATATATATATATATATATATATATATATATATATATATATATATATATATATATATATGCGGTTAAGATAATGGCAGAATTAAACAACTGCTCTGCTTCAGGTCCAGCAGGTGATCCTATTTTCCTTGAACTGGAAGACAATACTTAAGGGCCATCCTTAAGTGTTGTCTGCCAGTTCAAGGAGGATAGGACCACTGCTGGACCTGAAGCATAGCAGTTGTCTAATTATGCCATTATCTTAACCGCACTAATTTGTCTTAGATAATTTTCCATATATATATATATATATATATATATATATATATATATATATATATATATATATATATATATATATATATATATATATATATGGTTTTCCAACAAGGACGCTCGATCTTTGTCAGGCGATAGTGGCCATGTTGTTAAGGCGACATCTGGCAACCTCACTGTGAACTCCTCTTCAGTCGTACTTGGCAAGTCACGATGGAAGGTTATAGCGTGTGTGCAAATCATCAAATGTTACTATCAAAATCAGTGCTCCGTTCAACAAACGTTCCGCGCATTATGTGATTTCTATCCTCGCCACAGCGACGAGGCTTATTTTTAGATGAATGGATTTGTAAACAAGCAAAATTGTCGGATTTGGGATGAAAACAATCCACATGAGATACACCAGCACCAATTGCATCCCAACAAAGTCACTGTTTGGTGCAGATTTTCGTCTAACGGAATCATCGGTCCGTATTTTTTTGAGAACGAAGATGGGATTGCCATAACTGTCAACGGCGAGACCTACAGATCGATGATAAGCAACTTATTGTGGCCTCAACTGGATTATATGCCTGATATGGATACTGATGACATGTGGTTCAAACAGGACGGCGCTACGTGCCACACTGCGCACGTCACGATAGACATTTTGCACCAGCGATTTCAGGGCAGGGTCATCTCGCGCGGCGGTGACGTCAACTGGCCACCGAGATCATGCGATTTAACGCCATTAGACTATTTTCTTTAGGGCTACCTCAAATCGCAGGTCTATGCGAATAATCCGCAAACACTTGATGTCCTCAAAGTCAACATAATGAACACCATCCAGCAAATTCAGCCAGATTTATGCGACAAAGTCATCGAAAATTGGGCCTCCCGAATACGTTCTACCAAGCGAAGCTGCGTCAAAAATTTGGACGAGGTCATGTTCCACACTTGATGCCATAAAATTTACTTTCAAATTTAAAATAAATTGAGTGCATATATCACACACAACTTGTTTTATTTACATTTAAAAATTGAGCAGCCTTATTGAAAGACCCTATATATATATATATATATATATATATATATATATATATATATATATATATATATATATATATATATATATATATGAAAAGATGAATCCAAGCACTTTCGAACTATATTTGCAAGTGCTTGGATTCATCTATATTGCTTTCCTCACGTGCCACTTTGTGAGCGCCCAGTGGACCTATGAAATCCTGAAATTGGGCACACCATTAAATACTAAAATAATATGGCATGTAATAATGAACTCATTGAGAGAAGCACTTATAGGAGAAATAGACATGAGTTAAGAAAAAAATGAATCTCAGGGTGGGCCTCCGTGTGACCCCCGCCCCCGACACAGGTCCCATTCGAAGTTTTTTTTACCTTCTAATGCTGGCGAACCGGCATCCGTGGAGGAAGATAGGGGACAGGAACACTGACCCCCTGCAAACTAGTCGCACACGCCTGCAGGAAATTAAGGAGCACAGGCCGACGGACCCTGCCATCCCCTGCTCTCTTAATGGGGTTGGCCATATCGAGCCGCCCCCACCGGGAGCGGTAAATTATGGGCGCCTGCCTGCTTTCTTTGCAGTCCCCTTGGAAAGCAAGGGGGGTCTGCCGCTGAAAAAAAGTGAGTCACCCAAGGGCGACACCAGAGAAGGGGGTGAAGAGGAGCCCCCTACACCCATATGCATAGAAGAGGAGTAAACCTCATCTCTGGCCGAAGAGGTTTGAAGGGGACCCTGTGAAAGCACGGGGGGGGGGGGGGCATTATCTCGGTGGAGCTGCCCGAGGGCGGCTCCGACGATGTTACTAGGGAAATGAATAGTTTTGTTTTTTTAATTTTCTCATCATCGGGCATGGTGACCCTATAGTTTTTACGGGACGCAAACGCTCATCACTACACGCAGTAGACCGCTCTGCGAGGGGTGAACACGGGGCCTAAAAAACACGCTGCCACCATTTGAAACCTCTCCTCCCGCCTAGTGACCTGGCAGCCCATGGCGGTTCCGCCTTAGGCACGGCGTAAAAATTGATAGAGAGTGAACTGAAATAGAAAGGGGATGTGAGGAAGGTTTGGGTGTTGATGAAACAGGTTGTTAAAAACCCACCACCCACCACGCCAAACCAGAACTCAGAGGTGACTATGCGCTGCCCCCTCCCCCCTCAGCCCAGATCTGGGTTGGTTGGGTGAGAGGAAGCTAGTCGGCGTCTACCCAGTGAAATTAAAGACCGACCAAAGAAAGTTGTCGGAAAGGTTGTATCAAAAGTGAAGAAGTAGGGTAAAAACACAGGTTGCCAGAAAGAATGAGAAGAGGCTAAGCTGGGGCCGGACGGGGCGCTGAGTCCCGTCAGCACGGTGGCGAGGAAAGCAAATTGCCATGCCCTTTACGGCGCCCGCATCCACCAAGTGCCTGTACTTGCAGCCAACACTCAAGTGACTAAATACAATGGAGGGCGCCACAGCTGGGTGCCCAGTATGAGAGAAGTAACGCCGATCGTCCCGGTGCCACGACCCGAAGCACTCACGAAGTTCTCCTAGAAGTGGACATTCAACGAGAATGTGCTAGACACTAGTGGGGACAAAGTAGTCTGTAGAGTAAGGTGCAGGGCGTGCCGCACTCCATCAAATGATGCGTCCCGCATCTTTGCCTAATTCGGAGGCGGCAGAACCACGGAGAAAGTCGCAGCCTAGTAGCATGCATGTTTAGATTCAATTCAGCTGTCTCCCATGATTTTGTCATGTAACCCGAAGGGTTGAACTGATTCTTGCAATGTAGACAGAGTAAAGAACAGCACATCGCGCTATCTCCCGTATCAAGTGGTGTAGTATTACAACCAGCTCTCGGCTGTGAAGACAGACGTAGCGTCTGCCAGAGCTCCGCTGACTTCAAACATTGGGTATAGGGCATGGAAACAACCCCCTCTTGAGACTTGGAGCAACCCGTATACACTGAAACGGTTCCAGCGTGACACGAAGTGTGCTCCAGAAAGGCTGAACGCAATACTCCCGGTGCTGTACAAGCTTTGGGAGCAGAGGCGTGGTGAAAAATAGTCAAAGGAGATACCCCTTAGTGTGGCCTCCTGGGCAGAACCAGAGGTGCCACCGGCCCGAGAGCCATACCTAGCTCACGAAGGAGTTTCCTAGCCCTGAACTCAAAGGGCTTAGGTATGAGTGGCGTCTCTCAGCGGCATAGTCACCGTCGAGATCAGCTGCGGATGTAGTGAGAGTTGTTGGCGACTGAGGGAGGCACCGGGCTCGCGCGTACAGGCGAATCCCCAGGATCGACAAGTAGTCTCTCAATAGGGAAAGTGCGGAAGGCACCGGTCACCAGGCGAAGGCCGGTGTGGTGGATCGAGTCCACCTTCCGCAATACACGCCCCGCTGCGGATGCATAAAACTCGCATCCGTAGTCGAGCTTCGAAGGAACAAAGGATCGACAAAAAAGTAAGTCAGTAGCTCTTTCAGCGCCCCAGGCGCTGAAAGTCACAGAACGAACAATATCAATGGCGCAGGGAGATTAATGTTCAAGCAAAACATAGTAACACTGAGGACTTTTCTTTGCGTCTTTTTAAGCACCCATCTGGCGAATGCAACCAAGGTATTACGTCGAGGTAATTAGAATTTCAATTTAGTATTAGGCTTCTTTAATATTTAAAAAAGTGTAAAAACAAACAAAACAAAACTAAGAAAAAGGAAGCAACCACCGGCGTCGGAGGAAGATCCGCCACCCCTCGGCGCAGGAACATACGAACAACAAACACCAAAGAGAGTCAGATAAAATGGAGGAGGCCAGACTCCTCCAAAAAGGCCAGTAGTAATGCTCGTCCACGTACCGGTACAGGCAGTGGAGGTTCTTGCAGGTATGGCGCCTTGGGCGAAACAGCCCCTTTGATGCCCCTCTTGAACAGTTTGGGCTTGAGCTGTTTGTTTATTACTATTTTTCCTCTATTTGGAATACTAACACACAATTAACATTTTCTATAAGTGTAACAACAAAAATATATTTATAAATACTAAATAGGCAAACAAATTATATACAATAACAACCATAAATAACAAAAATAAACTAACAAGGATAGGAAAAGGAGAGCCGCCCTCAGTACTGGGTTGTCGCTCCCCCTCCCTCGTCAATTTCCTTCCCTGGCAATCCATGCCGGCCTGGGTGGCTTCCCATATTGCCCATACTTAAATCCATCCCTGGGGACAGGCATCGTGTGCAAAGATCACCCAGACCTGAACGTTCAACAAAAATGTGCCGAACAGTCTGGGGGACAACGCAGTCGTTGCAGTCAAGATGTAAGGGAGCGCCCCATCAAATGGCGGTGGGTCCCACAAAGATTCACATTTCGAAGAAGGCAGAAAGCCACCTGAAGCCGCCAAGGCATTTGAGGGTAGGTCCACGGGCAGACTCAAGACGAGATGGCATATAACTTTAAGTTCTCATCGGCCGTCTCCCATCTCATTTGCCAGGTAGCCCAGACAGCTGACTTTATTCCTGAAATGTAGTCATTGTGAGGAAGATGGAAACGCTGGTGTGGTCTCACTGTCCTCGCGGACTCTCTGGTGCCCTCATTCCGTGCAATTCTCACATGTCCATTAACCCAACAGAATATAATCTCGACATCCACCCTGCTCGCGGCAACTGTGGCATCAGGGATAACTCAAACCAAGAAGTGTGGAGATTATAATGCCCTGAGAGCACTTAGGGCGCTTTAAATCACAATCCGGTCTCCGAACCCCCGTAAGGGGCGCGGCGATTTGCCTTCCTAGCCGCAGTGCTGACAGGACTTAGCGCCCCGTCCGGCCCCAGCTTGGCATTCATTTTCTTCTTCCGCTAACCCCTATCTCGTCTTCTGTACCAATTCTCTTCTCCGTAAGCGGCGCAGTTATTTGCCTTCCTGGCCGCCGTGCTGATGGGACTCAGCGCCCCGTCCGGCCACAGCTTAGCCTCTTATCCTTCTTTTCTTATTTTTACCTCTGTACAGGTCGAAGGCTGCCCCCACTGGGGGGGCATCGTCTGCAGGGCCGTGCCTTAGAGGACGTTTAGTTGCCCGGGTCGTCATTTTGTTTCTGGGAGGTCTTAGCACCGCAATCCAGAGAATCTCCGTTAGGCGGCTCCGCTGTTTTTAAAACGACTGTGGGAGTCGGGGGCAGATTACCCTGTCTGGGCTGTATGGGCGCTCTTTGTACTCACGATGACGATTTGGTGCATGCCCTCGGCTCCAGGGACAGCCTAAAATAAAATATATACTTATATGGGTAAATTTAACAAACAACTGTCATTGTGCCTTGGACCTTGACGGTAGACGCTTGGATTCTTTTGGGTCCGAAGTCGACCCTGAGTTGGATTACGACCGATTTTTATTCTTGAAAACGAACGATAGTCCTCTTAGTAAGGCTGACATCTTCAATGTCTACGAGGATTTTGTTGAGAAATGTGGCGAAACTGCCCAAATGTGGCCACGTAATGATGGCGCATTGATAGTCGAGGCGAAATCAAGCGAGCAGCATCAGCGGATTAAGACCCTTCAGTCTTTAGCTTCTGTAGACATGTCCTCTGCTTCGCACCCGGCATTTAACACCAGTAAAGGTGTTATCCAATCGGAAGAGTTAATAGATTACGATGTTGACAGGCTGGTATCAAAACTTACCAATCAGAAGGTTGTAAGTGCCCACCGCATTTCCAGGTTTGTGAATGGCGCTAGGTTACCTACCGCCACTATAATCCTGACCTTCAACAGATTGGAACCGCCCAAGTACGTTAAGGCTGGCTATCTTAACATCCCAGTCAAGCCTTACGTTGAAAACCCACGACGCTGCTTCCATTGCCAACGCTTTGGCCATGTAAGCAACTTTTGTAAACAGGCAAGGTTGTGAGTGAATTGTGGATCGGATTATCACGGTACGCCCTGTTCTCAACAGCCCTGCTGCCCTAACTGTGGTAGAGAACACCCTACAACATCACAGCAATACACTTTCTTTCTCTATGAGAGGGAAGTCATTGCCATTAGAAACAAGAACAGGGTCAGTTTTAAAATGCCAGAAGAAGAGTAAAGGAGATGTATGTCCAACCTGGTGTGAGCTTTTCTGATGTTTTGCGTTCTACCAGGCCAAAGAAAGGGAGAAGCCAGAGACCTCCTACTGGTTCTCCTGTGCCTGGCCAGGTAAAAATTCCTCCCCGTCCTAAACGTACATCTCCTCGTGGGTGAACACTCTTGGTCAACACCTAACAGTGCTTCTGAGGTTACCAACAAGAAGAGGAACCTTCCATCCTCTCATGGTTTCCCAAGGGTGGTTAAGCACCTTGCTACCGCTCCAGAACATGTGGATGTTGATCATGTTGGTCCTCAGGTGGTATCCATTCCACCTCTGGACATTCACCCTGCCCCTAAAGGACCAAGCTCTTCTTCAACTCCAAAGCGAGTTATCACTCCCCCCCCCCTTGTTGATACTGCTTTGGAATTCCTTTGATCCCTGAATGAGAAGGAACCAACCTTTCCTCCTTTCCAGGAGCCAGCTGTTGTGGATGTTACCCCGTCATCTGAGGAGGAATCTCAAAAACTGACTCCACATCCTTCTCTATCAGCATCAAATTCACAACTTTTGCCGATGTCCTCGCCACCACCATCGCCTCTACTATCCCAACCAATACCACCAGCTTTGTCAACATCGTCTGTTCACTCGACACCTGAACTCACCCCTGTAGTTGGTTCCATCTCTTCTTCTCCAGTGAAGACAGTTCTCTCTTACAGCCACTTATCAAAATCTGATGCGCCACCTCTTAAAGAAAAACCAAAGGCAAAACTCAAGCTCCCTATGCCTCCTTTGTCATACTCCAAGCCTAAGGCTAGTATGACACGAACTACTTCCCCTGGTAGTTCAAATCCAAAATCTCTTACCCCTAAGGGTAGGAAGAAATCTACCGTTATGCTTAAACGGTAACAATGTTTCCAATTATTCATTGAACCTCCAAGGTCTCATCCATAAATGGGAAGAGTTCAAGCTCCTGCTTAAGGATTACAATCCTGATTGTATTGCTTTACAAGAGACTTGCTTGGGTACTCGCAGAGTACCCAACATTTCGGGTTTTGTGGGATATTATAAGAACCCTGGAGAACCAATTCATGGTTCTGCTGTATTTGTTAACAACAAAGTTCCCCACATCCAGCTCTCTCTTAACACAGACCTGCATGCGGTTGCTGTCCGCCTGTTTTCCAGTCGCCATTATTCGGTCTGTTCGCTGTATCTTTTTCATGGCGATGAAAGAGATACAGCTGTTTTAGTTACAAAGTTAACTAATTCAATTTCTCAACTCCCTCCTCCCTTTTTATTGATTGGCGACTTTAATGCTCGACACTCCCTTTGGGGGACCATGATAACAACCCTAGAGGAAATATGATTTACTTACTTACTTGGTTTACTTGGAGAAGTTTTGAGGTCCGTCCTCATAGCCGTAGTGATCTACCGCTAGTGCCAGTCTTACTGTCCCTTCTCACGAGGTCCAGCAGTTGGTCTGTTATGGTGTTGGAGGGGGCCCTTCTGATGGTGGTATACCCTGGCACTGATGGCTCATCCGGCACCATCCTCAGAAACTTGTCCAGTGCGCTTTTGAAGCTGTCCACCGGGCAATTGGTCCTCCCTCTCACTTCTTTTGGGAGAGCATTGAAGGTTTTTGGTCCTTCATACCCCAGGCTGGATGCAAGTAAGGTCTTGACCCTCTCTGGAGCTCTTGGTGGGATTGTCTGTCTTTCACACTTGCGCCCATGCCTCTCACTGAAGTATGGCTTGATTTTTGAGGGTGTAGGGTCAGGAACTAGTCCCTCCAGGATTTTCCATGTGTAGATGACCCTATACCTCTCCCTCCTTCTTTGCTGGGAGTAGGGACCTAGTGTTTTCAGTCGGTCCCAGTAGTTGAGGTCCTTCATCCCTCTAATGTGCCTGGTATAGTACCTTTGGACAGCCTCAAGCCTCTGGATGTCTCCTCGTTTGTGTGGGGACCAGAGTTGGCTACAATAGTCCATGATGGGTTGGATTAGCGCCTTCCAAAGGGTTAGCATTATCTCTGGGTCTCTTGAGGTGAAAGTTCGCAGTACCCAGCCAGCCATCCCCCGAGCCTTTTTAATGGTCTCCGTGATATGGTGCTGGAAAGTGGCGTCCTCCCCTAGATGAACCCCCAGACATTTTACGTGCGGTTTTGGCGTGATCCGCAAGCCTCTCTCCGTGTAGAGGTCGGTAGTGTTTTTCAATGCTTGGTTTGTGCCATATCTCATCATCTCGAACTTATCTTCGTTGAATAGCATATTGCAATCGGAAGCCCAGGCATATACAGCATTGAGGTCGTCTTGTAGGTGGCACACGTCCTCCTTCTCCATTACTGCACGACTGATATGGGTGTCATCGGAAAAGAATAGGAGGGTTGAGTCCACACTCCTACTCATGTTGTTCATATGAATTATGAATAGGAGTGGGCCAAGGACCGAACCTTGTGGGACCCCACTTTTAACTTTAATTTTGTTTGACCTATGGCCATCCACTGCGACTGTTTGGGTGCGGCCTGACAGAAAGTTATGAAGCCACATTCCTAGCTTGCCCGCAATGCCTAGGTCCCTTGCTTTATGAAGTAGAACTCCATGGTCGACCATGTCGAAGGCTTTGGCGAAGTCCAGGAATACTACGTCAACATTCCTCCCCTCCGATAGGTTCTTTAGCAGCCAGTCGTGGTGCGTCAGTAGATTTGAGAGACAGGATCTACCTTTTCGAAATCCGTGCTGACTCTCTTTTATAAGGTAGTTCATCTCGAGATGTGCGATGAGTTTGTCCCTTACACACTTCTCGATAACCTTGATAATGTGGGATGTGAGGGCAACTGGTCGATAGTTTTTCGGCAGAGTCCTGTCTCCTCCTTTAAATATTGGACTTATTATGGCTTCCTTGAGTAGTGCTGGGATAGTGCCTGTGTCCCAGGAGGATTTCCAGAGCATGTGGATCGGGACTGCTAGGACTTCACTGCAATTCCGAAGTAGGATTGCAGGAATGCCATCCGGTCCAGCAGCGGAGTTTGTCCTTAACTCCTTTATTGCTTTGGCGATGTCTTCAATCGTGACCTGAATATATGTGAGAAGGTTCTGATTGGTTGTCCCATCAGTGAAGAAAGTTGTGGGGTCATGGATAACTGCTTGCGCCCTTGGTGTGCTGAACACATTATTATATTGGCTTGCTAGCGGCTTGCAGGTATCTCTCGGGTCATCAGTAGTGATTCCTTGTTCATTCACTAAAGGCCCAATCTGAGATCTGGTCTTGGAGAATTTCTTACAGTAGCTGAAGAAGAATTTTGGGTTACGCTTTATATTTTCTATTGCCTGGTATTCCTCATTCTTCCTCTGGCTCTCGTGTGATTGTTTGATCCTTTGTTCTATGTCCACTATCTTTGCACTGATTGCGAGCCTGTGGACTGCATTGTTGCTCTTTCTCAGTTTGGTGTTGAGATTTGCTCGATTTCTCATAAGTATTTTTCTATCTTTGGGGATGGTTCGGCTGCGATCTTTTTTCTCACTTTTTCTTGGGACATAAGTAGTGCACACCCCCAGTAGCGTGCTTTTCAGTGCATCCAGTTTGTTATTAGGGTCAGGGTCCTGCAGCACTGTTTCCCAGTCTATTTCCGTGAGTTCTTTCCTCAACTGCTCCCAGTCTACCTTTTCACTAAAGAATTTTAAGCATGCAAAAGGAGACATTTCTGGCAGCGGCATGCGTCCCGGGGATGTCCTACTCTTCTTGTAAGTTGTGCCGACTAGTACTAAGTTATGGTCTGAGAGGATTGATTTCTCTACCCTGTAGTTGCTGATAGAGTTCTCATTGTTGGTGAAGTAGAGGTCGAGAATGTTCCTTTGTCTTGTTGGCTTCATTATTTGTTGGTTGAGGAACAGTTTGTCGGCAATCTCCAGAAGGAGTTGGGCTTGAGCTTGGTCTTCTAGTGTACCTCCGCACGTTCTACCTTCTGGCCAACTAATAAAGGGAAAGTTGAAGTCCCCACACAATATGATATCCGACATGGCGGGAGGGGTGGCAGCGGTAACTTTGGTTAGGCCATCCATTGCATTTATAAAACTTGTTAGGCTACATTGGGGTGGACGGTAGCAATTAATAATAGTTAAATTTACACTGGTAATTTGTAGAGCCATGAGTTCTACTACTCCATTTGAGTGGGATAACAGTGTCATGGTGTGTGCAGCTAGGTCATTTCTGACATAGATCATTGCACCACCCTGACGTCTTTCTTCTCTATCAGCTCTAAAAGGAGTGTAGTTGGCTATAGCTATCTCAGAGTCTCTCACATCCTTTGTCAGGTGTGTCTCGGTCAGTGCAATAAACATTGGATCTTCCTCTATTGCTAGGTCTCCCAAAATGGAAACTTTGCTCCTGTTGCTTTTAGGATAGAGACCCTGAATATTGCACATTATGATGGACTCTAATTGGCTTGGGCGATGTGTGCCCAAGGGAACATCGGTTTGAGTGGCATTTGTGCCGGAAGTGGTGGCCAGTGCTTGTGTTTGTCTTGCATAAGAGCAAGTAGCATCATGCCCTGCGACTCTACGGCTTTGGATAAGGTTTCCATTGTGGTTTGTAACCCTTTCGCCATCTCTAAAAAAGGGGTGTTCATGTCTGGTAGTACCTCTGGTGCTGGACTGCGACTGGTGCTATCTGGTCCGGTAGCTGAGTTTGTCTGGTCATGTTCAACTTCTTTTTTCTTCCATGTTCCTTTGACATGCAGGTATTTACATGATTCGACCTGACATATATTGTGCCTAATGGAATTTCTGCACAACAGTGGGTGGAACTGGGGACATTTTCTTCCCAGTTTGCACCCACGGTCATCGTGCGTACCATCCGTCAAGAGCTTGCGGCAGGGTTTTGGGTGTCTGAAGTTACATGCTTTGCCCAGACTTCCGTGCTTGCATGATCCTTTCCTGTAGTACCGGCAGATAGGGGTTTCTTGATGTTTCTTGGGCTCAGTCAAGAGTGGGGGGTTGGTTGGCTCGTCACTGGTGTTCTCTACATTGGGCCTTAGCACATTTTGGGTAGGCTGGGGTATGCCTGGTCCCTCTGGTAGGTTTACCTGGTGGGTATTCTGTCCTTTGGGCCTTTCCACAGTTTGAGGTGGTCGGGCTAGGCCTGAGCCCTCTGGTGAGCCCATCTGACTAGCCTGAGTGGTGGCTGTTTCCTGATTCGCCGGTGTATCTGTCTCTGGGGGGGTATTAGGGTTTGGACTAGGGGGGTTGGCGATGACTTCCGAAGTATTCCCTAACATAAGGTGCAATCCCTTGGGCGCCAGGTGATGGAGAGTTCTTTTATTTACACCCTGTTCCTCCCTTTTGCACTTTTCCACCTGGGCCTTGAGTTCCCTGTAGTTTTTGTGGTGATTTTCTGTGCAGGTCTCGCAAGTGAATTTCCTATTTGAATTCACTAGTGAAACGAGGACGTAATCAGGGATTTGCGTACAAGTGTAGTGACACCACATTTGACAATCACTGCATCTTATTCCTGTAGCACAGTTTTTTGTGCAAATTCCACATGAGTATATGCTTTCACCGTCTTTGTTTACGTTTTCGTTGTTTACATTCGCGTCGATGGCGGCCATCTTGGATCACTAATGTTTATTTCACTTTCAAGTATACCTAATTGTATCTCGTTATATTTAATTAATCCTTGGATAACTTTTCACCAGAATTAATTTAATTAGGTCACAAATACCAGGCATACTTTGATAAAAGATTATTTTAAACAGATTCTATTCGGAAAGAGAGCTCGCCGAAAACACGTCCTGTCCTGGGCACTAATGATGTCTGCTTTCTTAACGATGGCAACCACACATCATTTCACATCTAGACGAAGAGATTTACATGTGTAGACTTTCTCTGTTCACCAAGCTGTAGAGCTGATCTTGACTCGGCAGTGGATCCTGACTTGCGAAGCAGTGATCACTTTTCCATTGTAATAACATCATGTACAGGTAGTCCTCCTCCACCACCTAGCAAAAAATGGAATACAAAAAAAGCAAACTGGCCTTAGTTCAGACACCTCTCGAGCCATGATGGGTCCTTCCGTCATGACGATATTGAAGTGGCTATTAATGATCTTCTAGCCCACGTCAATCATGCAGCTAATTCCTCTATCCCGCTCTCCGGCTCAACTGCTCGTCGACCACAATTGCCCTAGTGATCTGCTGAATGCTCGAGAGTTGTCACTGAATGTAAACAGGCTGACAGACGTTAGCATCGGTGCACTACGATCGTAAAGAAACTTGCTTGTAGCCGAGCAAGGGCAGCACGGCGACGCACCCTTCAACGAGCTCAAAAGACCTCGTAGGATGGTTACATCGCATCGATATGTTGGCAGACCCCTGTAGACAAAATCTGGAAGAGGGTCAAAAAGCTATTGGGGAAATCCAATGGCATTACAGCTCCCAGCATTGGTGAAGCCGGAGAACTGTTGGGAGACTTTCCAATATTTCCGAGGTTTTAGCAGGATCGTTTGATAATACTTCAAGCCTAGTCAACTATTCCATCCAATTCCAGCGCTTTAGGCTCGAACAGGAACAGCATCCTATCAACTTTATGGAGCCTAACATGGATAATGAGCCTTATAACCGGCTGTTTTCTATCCATGAGCTCCATAATGCACTGAAGCACTCTGGATCTACTGCACCCGGATCGGATGGCATTTCCTATGATATGATTAGGAATATGCATCCATCCCTCTTCTCACATTTGCTAGACATCTATAACTTCATCTGGATTAAGGGCTGCTCCCCTTCTATGTGGAGGGAGGCTGTAGTTTTACCTTTCCGAAAACCAGGAAAGGATAGGACGGAACCCACCCATTACTGCCCCATTGCTCTTACTAGTTGTCCATGTAAATTGTTTGAGAGGATAATAAATACAAGACTCGTCTGGTTTTTGGAGACAAACCATCTTATATCCCTCTCAATCAGGGTTCAGAAAAAAAAACAGAGTACCATCGACCTGCTTGTTAGAATGGAGTCTTATATAAGAGATGCTTTTTCAAAGAGGCAGCATTCAGTTGCTGTTTTATTTGATATTGAGAAAGCATATGCTACCACTTGGAGGCGTGGTATCCTTAAGCAACTCCATGATTAAGACCTGCGGGGCTTTCTTCCCAGGTTTGTCGAGCGGTTCCTCAAGTGGCGCACACTAGGTGTAAATGTTGGAAATGCCCTATCAGAGCCCGTAGAGCAAGTTGATGGTGTGCCACGGGAAAGTGTCTTCAGTGTCACTTGCTTCTCTGTGGCAATCAATAGCATTATCGCAAATCTCCGAGCTGAGATTTCCTCAACTCTATATGTGGATGACTTAGCGCTTATATGTCCATCGCCTAGACTTGCATTTATCATCCGTAAGCTACAGCGGCTTATAAATACCATAGCTGATGATGCTTCTTCTAGGGGCTTCCGCTTTTCCACAATAAAGACCAAGGCTGTCCACTTTTACAATCATAGATCGGTGACACGGGACCCTCCCCATTTGTCACTCTATGGTTTCCCTGTCATTTTTGAGCCCCATTTCAGATTTCTAGGGGTGATCTTTGATTCGAGACTTTCTTGGAGGCCTCATTTGGACGCTTTGAAAAGGTCTTGTCTGAAGAGAATGGACATAATGAAATTACTGTCACACACTTCTTGGGGAAGTGATCGACGCACCCTGTGGCTTTTATATTCAGCATTGGTCCAGTCAAAGCTGGACTATGGGTCACAGGTGTACTCCTCTGCCTCGCCGTCCATCCTTGAAGTACTGTGCGAAACCAGGCTGTGCGCCTGGCTTCTGGAGCCTTCGAGTTCTCCCCTGTGTGAAGTCTATATGCAGAGAACGGTGTTCTTCCTCTTCCTTTTCACAGGCTCAAGTCTAACCTCAAATATCTTTTTAGATTTGAGCAATTAACATGGTCGCCAGTATATGATTGCACGTTCAATTTGCGAACAGTAGCCTTATATGATAGATTTCCATCCCTGGTTCGCCCCTTTGCTCTGCGCATGGCCGAGCACACAGGACGTCTAAGGGAGTTTTCTGTTATTCCGTTTTCATTACCAAAGATTCCCCCATGGCTCATATCACATGTAGTGGTATGCAAGGGGCTTACTGGTAGGCCCAAGGATCAGTTCTTGCCTGTAGCCTTGAGAACCATGTATGATCAACACTCCACTCACCATCGGCCTTGCACCTTTGTGTTCGCCGACGGGTCCCAGTCATCGGACGGAGTTGGAGCTGCTGCTGTCTTCCCATCTCAGACCGCATTGGTTCGCCTACCAAGTGCAGCTTCTGTTTTCACAGCAGAACTTGTTGCGATTCTTGTTGCACTCTTTGTTATTGCTCCTATGCCATCTGGTTGTCTTACGATTTTCTCTGACTCTCTTAGTTCTCTGGAGGCACTGAGTGCTTTTGGTCCTAGCCATCCGCTGGTTTCCAAGATCCAGCAGTGGCTTTTTTATCTTTCTCCTATTCATAAGATTTCATTTTGCTGGGTGCCCAGTCACGTGGTCATCCCAGATAATGAAAGGGCAGATGTTCCGGCCAAGGAGGTGGCATCATTGGGGACACTCCCATCAGCCCCACTCCCACTTCGTGATGTCTATCCCCTCATCACCATATATGTGGTTGGCTTATGGCAGAAGATGTGAGATGAGCTTCCTCCCACCAAGCTCCATTCCATAAAACCTTCAGTTATTCCATGGCCACGTCCCATGAGACCACGTAGACTGGAGGTTATTTTGTGCCGACTGAGGATAGGCCATTGCCGCCTCACTCATGAGCACTTGATGAATCATGTGCGGGGTGCAGCTGTCCATCCTTCACATCTTTGCCGAGTGTCCCCTTTCATTACTGGGCAAATGGCCCCCCAACAGGTTCTGCGGGGCATCTTGTCTGAGACTCATGTCTTTTTTAGTGTGAATAGAATTTTTGAATTTTTAGAAGAATCTAATCTTTTAGCCAAAATTTAATATATTGTTTTATGATTTTATATTCTCTGTTCTTGTATCTATTGTTGATCCATCTATAGTCTATGTTTTTATCCTTTGTCGAGTTCTCAATAGTTTATTCTTTATATCCTTTTACACCCCTTGATGGTTTTAAATTCCTGTACTTTCATTCTATTGATCTTAATTTCATAGCTATATTTTTTAGTATATTCTCCAGATGTCTATATTTTATTGAGAACACTCATGCAAATTACCCGTCCTTGAATTTGGCTGCGGGCTAGTCCGTTTGGGTTTTGCGGCATTTATTTTTGGCACTATTCATTCATTCCGGTCTCCAAACCGGGAACGTCGAGTTATCTCCACGACCGAGCTGTGTATTGCAACCAGATCGGTCGCGGTCGTGAAGACAGACGCACCAGCTGGAAGAACCCCGCGAACTTAAATCAGAGAGGATCTGACGTAGAATCAGACCCCTTCCTGGAACTTGGAGCCATCTGTATACACTGGCACAAATCTAACGTGACATGAAGTTTCCCCCCAAAACCCCCGAACGCAATACAACCGGCGCAGTCGAAGCTTTGGGAGCAGAGGTGTGACTGCAACACCGAGAGCATCTGACGTGGAGTGGAACTTGCGGAAGAAGGATGGCCTACGCTGTCTATGAAAAGGATCATTCAAACATTTAGCAAGCTCTCCATCAACTTCCACATGCATGAAGTTTTAGAGATTGGGCGGAATCCTGTCAGGGTAGAGTGATCTCTCCCCTGTTTGCGAAAAGTGAACACAGTAGTCCTTCGTCAGGAATCTGCAAGGATATCATCTGTCTAGATTCTGTTGAGTAAATTTAACAGAACTGCCATGATTCGCTCACCTACGTGTAGAAGCATGGCATACGGTACATCGTCCGGACCAGGAGCGGTGCCTGCGAACGAAGCCAGAGCGGGAGGCAACTCACTCAATGTCAACCTGCCGTTGAAAGGGTCTCCGCCTCTGGACGTTAAAGTCCAGTCCGCGGCCTTCAGAAACATCACGACGTGCATTAAATGCTGGCGGAGCAATATACCAGCCCACGGCTATGTGGTTGCCGGAGAACATAACAGCCTCAATAACCAACCTAATCTCCTCGATCAGGACAGGGAAATCAGTAATTTCCTGAAATGCGGCTAACTGCGCCTGCGCCAAGCAAAAACGGCAGGGGAGGGGGAAGGGGTAGTATCTTAGGCAGTAGCGGCGCAGAAAAGAGACTTGAATGGGAAAGTGATCCCTACCATAGAGTTCATTGACTACCTCCCACCCAAAATCAGGCTGTGCATCCTGAGAGCACAGGGAAACATCAAGGCAGGGAAATGAGGCGTTCCCGGACAGTGAAGTGCAAACTCATCCACATTTAGGACACCTATCTCCAGCTCGTCAAGAACCTGTCCCTGTAATTAATTAAGTAGTCTCCCCAGAGGGGATGTCTACCGTTCAGATCCCCGACCAAGAGAAAGGGTCTCGGCAACCGTGCCACGACGCGGCGGAAGTCTCCCGCGTCGAAGTCGGCTGACTACAGTAAAGCTAACTTAGAGGACCTCAGAGAAGCCCTGGGAAATATTCACGAACAGCTGATAGATATAGAAGATGTAAATCAACTTTGGAATAAATTTAAAGAACTATTTTTTATAGCCCAGGAAAACCATGTTCCTCTTAAGACAAGGAATGGTAACGCGAATAGAGGCAAGCCGCCGTGGTTTAATAATGACATCAAACGAGCAATTAGAGATAGAAACCGTCTCCACACATTATTAAAACACAATAGAATCTATCAAGTTAACCAACAATATAACACTAGCAGAAGAAAGGTTAAAACACTCATAAGATCAACGAAACGTCAATACGAAATCGAGATAGCGAAAGCTAGCACCACTAATCCCAAACACTTTTATACTTATATCAATAGAAATAGGCAAATGATAAGCGGGATTGGCCCTTTGAAAAACCAGGTGGGTGTAATTATTTCAGATGATATGGGTATGGCTAATATCCTAAACGAGTTTTTTAGTTCAGTCTTCACCTTAGGATATACTAATAATGATAACAACGAGGATATACAGGTCAGACACCCATCACTAAGGAGCCTGGAAGTAAATTCAAAACTAATAATTGATAAATTAAAGAAAATGAACTCGTACAAGACTCCTAGCCCTGATAAATTTTACTCGAAAATCTTAAAACATGTCCATAATGAGGTAGCAGAGTCACTTGCTCTCATTTTTAACAAATCTCTCGAGCATGGGGTCGTCCCTGATGATTGGAGGGAAGCTAACGTCACACCTATCTTTAAGAAGGGATGTAAAAACCAGGCTGGTAATTACAGACCCATTAGCTTAACCTCAATAGTTGGAAAGTTGCTCGAAACGATCACTAGACAAGCTAAAATGTAGTGAACTACAAATATGAATAAAAAAGTGAGTAATTAACAAAGAATTAATAAAAAACAATTGTTTAAAGTAATTCCAGTAGGGCCGAATTTCAGCTTCCCCCAAAAATAAAACATTAGTTCCATTTTAATTTATGTACGATACAGTGATTTAATTCTAATTTACTAAAATATTTCAAAATCCACAAATACAAAAAGAAACCTAAAATGTACCGAAATACAAATAAGAATTTTAAAAAAGTAAGTGACAATATATTAATTGAAAAACAATTGTTTCAACTAATTGCAGTCGTAAAGGGAAGGAACATGTAAAAAAAACTGCCAAAAGTTTTTTAAAAAGTACAAATACAAAAAAAAAAAATGTAATGAAATTGTGGTGCACACAATATGTGCACACACAACCCCATGAAGTAGTAATGTGTACACTTAGCCAATGTAAATAAATTTATGTGTGTGGAACGAAACAAAAAGAAACTCAAATGGAAGAGTTGTAAGATGTAACAAGATATTTTAGAACCATTCTTAATATTGATTTCACGAAAAGACCAAAGTCGCGGTGAAATTGTAAACTGGGAATGAGACTAATTATTCTGTGGTTACAACAGGGAACCTTAAAATGAGTTAACTCGATCGAAACGACATTCGGTGCGCATCAAATTACAACTACAATATTATATTTCTATTTTGTTAAAGAAGACGGAAAAGGCGTCTGACCAAATTTCACCGTCACAGTATATTTTCTCACGAGAGAAAAGGTTTTCAAAAGTATTGTATATGTATATATATCTGTATGTTTGTAAATGTGTCCAAGTATAAAACGAGCAAATCAAGGAGGAGAGAGATGACTCAAGACAAATCATTCATTCGAGAGAAATCATTTTCGACGAGCAGTTTCACATATCACTTGGGTCATACCAATCAAATCATTTACTCCGCAATAGGAGATAACATTTACACAACTGATCTTATATCAAGACGAGTCTTATTCATTCATCGTACCAAAGCAACGAACACTAAGAGAGTTGTCTTTAAGCATCATCAAAGATAAGCCCGTGAAATCGATAATCAATTTAATTCGAACCCCTCATCCATTTGCTCCCCAAAACCACTAAATAAATAGAACTGCAGTCTTCTTGTTTCCATCACCATTTTGCTTGAAGGCAAAATCACATCAGAATTTCTACTCATCGCCCAGCCCAAAATATTCATCCATTACCTTTTGGAATCAGGTAATAATTTCTCGGAACGTTATCGTATCACCCAAATCCGGTTTAACGATCAACGTTTCGCAAATGTAGAGCGCAATAGCAAAGATGATCACAAAACGAGGTGGATTATAAATATGTCAAGGTGAACCGCTCATCATCTAAATCATCAAGCAAACTCATACAAACCATACAAAACCTATCACCCCCATCCCTAAATTGGTTACCCTTTATTAATGATCGAAAATCGAGTAAGTTAAAATAATATAAGATGGATTCAAGAACAACCGAACAAATATTCCAAGAAGAAGCCGCAAACTCCACCGTAGTCAAGCCTCCGATTTTCAACGACGCAGCGGTAGCTGGTTGGTTCAGAATCGTGAAAGCACAATTCCATATTGCAAAGATAACCAGAGAAGACACCAAATTCTTCCATACTCTTGCAGCACTACCAGCAGAAACAGCCGATCGTCTCCCTGACGCAGTTCTTTCATCACGGAATTATACACAGCTGAGGACTGAAGTTATCAGCCTATTTGAAAGGACTAAACCCGAATTATTCGAAAAATTGATAGCTTCATCTCCACTTCACGGACGACCATCGGTGAAACTTGAAGATTTAAGGAAGACGGAACTCCAAGTCGGCGTTGGTGAAGATTTGGTGAGACATAAATTCGTTCAATCTCTACCTCCGAGCATCGCTCCGATCATCGCGACGCAGAAGGAATTGACACTTACGCAGGTAGGAAAATTGGCGGACGAACTAATGCCATTTTATAAACCTCAGTATGGTCATGTAAGTAACAATAACATTTGTTCTATTCGCGAAGATAGTGCTAGTGATTACAATAGACAGTGCGATAATTTGAATCGTAATGTGAAATACGCGAAGGATGTGCGCTCAATGCCCAATGGCGCGTACACTGGCACGAATAAATTTACAAATAAGAGTAATGATAGCATACCGCTAGGACTTACCCTGTTTCGTAGCGATCAAAAACCTTTAGTATGTCGAGCCCATTTATATTTTGGTCCAGAGGCGAAACATTGCAGGCCATGGTGCAAATGGCTTAAACGGGGAGAAAATATAGAAACCATACCATCATCTAGACCATCATCTCCTATTCCCTCGGAAAACTAGTAAGGCGTGCTTGCTGAAATTAATGCGACGACCGGTATGTCAATGTTAATCACTGTCGCTATTAAATTAAATGGAGAGAAAGGCGAATTCCTTATAGACACTGTCGCAAGCTTCTCGATTATTCCCATCAACCTCGTACAGTATTGCGAGATGAGAATGTCGAGTGTAAATATTGCTACAGCCAACGGTGGTAAGATCAAAGTACAGGGTGAAATCATGCTAGATATAGTCATACCCAGTTTACGCCGTACCTTCAATTGGATGTTCGTAGTCGCGGACATAACATCACCCATTCTAGGAGCAGATTTTCTCGCTCATTACGATCTTTTGGTAGACTGTGGTCAGGACATTCTAGTAGACCAATGCACCAAGTTATCTTGTAAAATTAAACAATCAGAAGCCCCGTTAGTCTATATAATTATCAATGACCTTTCAAGCATCCCCGAAAAATGTAAGAGAGTGATTCCGAAATTCAACTCAATATGCAACCTGCAACAAGTAGACGTCGTTACTCCTCCACCAAATTCCGTGTTTCATACCATTGAGACAGGAAGTTCACCACCAACTTTTTATCATTAATTTTAAAGCATGTTGTGTACCGATAGACTCATTGTGAGCAAATAAACAAATGCATTTTATTCTGTATTTCCTTAAGTGAAGGATGAAGAGAGAAGCAGAAAAAAGCAAGATGCCTGGGATGCCCTCTGCACCTGGGCAAATACAAATTTTCTTCATAACTATCTACAACTACTACACATTTTCACCACTTATTTCATCAATCAATCAGTCAATGACAGTGGACTGGATCAAGGTTTTCACTGCTGGGTTTTTCCACCCAGATGTTGTTTTTTTTAGGTTCCACCTGGGTTTCTAGGTTTAATTTTGAAAAATCTCGTAAAACCTGTTTTTCTTTCAGGAAAATATACGATTTATTAATAATTACAATAATGTATATCCTATTAATATAAATTTATACCATTACAGTGCACGTAAATACGCATGTCAGATGAAACAGAACGTATTCAATTGGTGTTATCCGTATCGAACAAGTATTGAGCAGGTTTATACAGACAGCGTCTTTACACCATTGCCGCACGCCCATTTGAGTGAGTTACGAACATGTTCATTACTTGTACGCCGTTCCAACGCCGCGCTGATGAGTGACGCGCTGACGGCGCTGTGTAGTTAGTAAAGAGCTTATTCTTAAACTACAACTCATATGGCAGGCCAAATTTAGAGTACTGTATACAAAAATGGGCATCACATTTTAGACATGATATTAACTGCTGGAGTCTACAAAAGAGGACAACAAAAATAATAGTTCCCTGAATCACCTTGAATATCAAGATAAACAGGGTAATAAATATGTCGGGTCGTATTGTCTCAAAGGGTTTCCCTTTTTTGGTCACCAAAACGAAGGCCATGCATTTTTATCCGGTTCGCATCTTCTTGGATGGCATGGCGATTGAATATGTCCCCGTTTTTAAGTTCTTGGGTTTAACTCTTGATACCAAGCTCACTTGGGTGCCCCATTTGCATCGCTTGAGGGTGTCCTGTTCGAAGGCTATGGATTTGCTTAGGGTTTTATCCCACACCACTTGTGGTGGTGTTAGGTGCACCTTGTCGCTTTATTCGGCACTGGTCCAATCCCAGCTGGACTATCGTTGCCAGGTGTATTCTTCAGCGTCTCCTTCAGCCTTGAAGATACTTCACCTTGTTCGCTTGGGGCCCATCTTAGTAGTAGAGCCTTTCGCACCTCCCCTAGCCTCTTGGTTGAGGGTGGCGTGCTTCCCGTGCGATACCACCGGCTGCAGGTGTGCCTGCGATTTCTGTTTCGTGTTCAGCAATACCCTTCATCCCCAGTCCATGAGTGCCTTTTTACCCTGTCTGCTTGGGGACCATCTCTCATCCCTGGGTGTTCCCCGAATGTTGGCCCTCCCCCGCCAACTCTGTGTTGGGTTGTCCGCCCTCCTGAGGTCTGTACTGCTTTTTGGCATTTTGAGAAAGGGTCTACTGACCATTGTCTATTAAAGTGCCTGTTTCTTGAACATGCGTGTTCTCATGCTCACCAGCGTCCCATCTATACAACGGCTCAGTGCTGGGGCAGCTGTGGTGTCCTCTATGGAGTCTCTTTGGTCTGCCCTCTCCTGTAGCATCTGTTTTTACTGCAGAGTTGACAGCCATTCTTTTGCCTTTTACTTTGATTTTATCCCTTGAGTCTTCAGATTTTATTGTTTTTAGCGATTCCCAGCCTGTGTTAGAGGCAGTTCGTTCTTTTACATCCACAAACCCTTTGGTTTTATGGATTCGCTCCTGGCTGGTCAGAAATGCTTCCTGTTACAGTGTGGTGTTCTGTTGGCTCTGTCTCATGTTGGGTCCCGGGCAACGAGGCAGCTGGCCCACTCAGCCGCCCTCGAGGTGCCGGATGCAGCCCCTGTGCCCTTTAGGGATTCCTACCCTGTAATTAGGGCGTATGTTTTTTGTTTGTGGCAGAAAGAATGGGATTCGTTCCTCTCCTAAGCTGTCCCTTATTAAACGCTCTGTCCATTCCTGGTTCTCTAGCTCTCAGCGACTCCGGTCTTGGGAGGTTGCTCTTTGCAAGTTGAGAATTGGGCACACACAACTCACCCATGGCTATTTAGTTTCAGGTGAAGGCCGAGTTGCTCCTGGTTGTCCCTTTTGCGGTGGTGAGGTGTCTGTGGCTCACATTTTAGTAGTTTGTGCCCGCCTTGCTTCTCTATGAAATTCTTGTTTCCCTACCCTTTCTGGTGTAGCCTTCCCTGCTCCACTTCTCTTTATTTGATCAGAGGACCCTTCGGTTGTCCTCCCTCCTTGCATTTTTATCATGAAGTGGCGTTTTATCCCTTTTATAAATTGTTTCCATTTATATCTTTAGGTTTATTGTTTTATCTTATCCTGTGTCCTCCCCTATGGCTGGCGCATGTCATTTGTTTATTGCCCCAGCCGCCCTTGTTTTTAGAATGTGTTTTCTATGACCGTAGTTTAAGTGTGCGTCCCTGTGTATTGACTGTTCTTTTTTCTAATCCTTTGCTTTTCCCCATTTTTATTGAGTGTCTCCCACACCTCTTCTGACTTTTCGGGCGACCCCGTTTTAACAGTGCTGCCATTAAGGATCCATTAGGATTGGGCAGCTGCCACCTGGTTTTTCCCTTAAACTAAACTCATAGAAAATTGAATTACCATAATCAACTCAATTCATAACGAAATTATGCTTTACAAAACTGATATTTCTTAAATGATAATTAGCGATTTTAGGACGTTTTATTAATATGATTTTCAAATATTAAATATCTATCAATGATTACCCCCCCCCTCCTTAAGTCTTTCACTGTCAGTTATTTACACCTCAGTACTGTTTATTCTCATATTTTGAATGTTAGTCTTTGAATCAATAATTATACACTGTGTTTTATCTTCATTTAACTTTAACTGTTTAGACCTCATCCAATTGTTAATGTCTGTCATGATCCTTCCCAGTGTTCAAAATATTACATATAGAAAAATAAAATTGTGTATCATCAGCAAAGAGCTTAAAACTAGCACTATGGTTCTCTAAAATATATGACAGTTCTATTGTATAAATAGAAAAAAATAATGGGACCCAATGCACTTCCCTGGGGCACTCCTTATACAAGAGGTTCAGCATCAGAAAGTGTATTGTTCACCCCAACACAGAAACTTCTATTTTCAAGGTATGACTTCAAATATTTATGAGCATCATCAGCCACACCTATACATCCTATGTCTTCCAATAACAGGCTATGAGCAACAGTATGATACTGTTGCTGCACTTAAATCTAGGAGAATCAATATACTACACTCTCCATTGTCTATCATCTCCAAGAGATCACTAATGACAGCACATATAGCAGTCTCTGTAGAATACAGTCTCCGATAAGCAGATTAGCTATCAGGCAAAATGATTATTCTATTTAAATGATCCACTAGTTGATCTAAAATAACATTTTCAATTATCTTTGATACAAATGATAGATTTGACACTGGTCTGTAGTACTGTAGAAACTGATGGTCCAACAAACCCTTCAATGTTTGCTTAACTATAGCTAGGTAATTTTTCACTTTCTGGAAATTTTTTCTTAGCAATACTCAAATTTACAATCTCTGAAAAACTAAAGGGTCTTTCAACAAGGACGCTCGAGCTTTGTCAGGCGATAGTGGCCATGTTGTTAAAGCAACATCTGGCAACCTCACTGTGAACTGTTCAGTAATACTTGGCAAGTCACGATGGAAGGTTATAGTGTTGAACAGCGTGTGTAAATCATCAAATGTTATTATCAAAATCAGTCCTCCGTTCGACAAACGTTCCATGCATTATGTGATTTCTATCCTCGCCACAATCATCTTGCCAAGCTCACTGTTTGACACTTGGTGGCCAAATTAGAGGCAAAAGGGTCCATAAACAATCAGCCAACACCCATATATCGCTGAAACACAAGGTCTGCTGTAAATGAGAGTGTACAGGAAAATCCGCAGCAGTCAATTTCTCTTTGTTACAAGAACTTGGCCTTTCTGCTACTTCACTTTGGTGAATTATGCGTAGTAACTTGGGTCTGCACCCATACAAAATCCAACTTACCCAGGAACTTAAGGTAAATGACCATAGACAATGCCGTGTGTTCGCTGATTGGGCTCTAGAGCAGTTAGAAGTTGCCCCAAATTTCCCCCCCCCCAAAAAAAATCATCTTCAGCAATGAGGCCCATTTTTGAATGAATAGATTTGTGAACAAGCAAAATTGTCAGCTTTGGGATGAAAACAATACACACGAGATACACCGGCACCAATTGCATTCCAACAAAGTCACTGCTTGATGCAGATTTTCATCTAATGGAATCATTGGTCCGTATTTTTTTGAGAATGCAGATGGGATTGCCATAACCGTCAACGGCGAGACCTACAGATTGATGATAAGCAACTTCTTGTGGCCTCAACTGGATTATATGCCTGATATGGATACTGATGACATGTGGTTCCAACAGGACGGCGCTACGTGCCACACTGCGCATGCTGCGATAGACATTTTGCACCAGCAATTTCAGGGTAGGGTCATCTTGCGCAACGTCAACTGGCCACCGAGCTTATGCGATTTAACGCCATTAGACTACGTTCTTCAGGGTTACCTTAAATCGCAGGTCTATGTAAATAATCCGCAAACAGTTGATGTCCTCAAAGTCACCATAATTAACACCATCTAGCAAATTCAGCCAGATCTATGCTTCAAAGTCATCAAAAATTGGGCCTCCTGAATACGTTCCACCAAGCGAAGCCACGGCGGACATTTGAACGACATTATATTCCACACTTAATGCCATAAAATGTAATTTAAAATAAATTGAGTGCATATATCACACACAACTCATTTTATTTACATTTAAAAATCGAGCGACCCTATTGAAAGACCCTTTATATACAATGTCCAAAAACCTTTCAGTAATCAAAATATCAAAGACGGGCAGGGTCTACTTTACAATAGATTTTATTTACTCTGTTCCCAATGCTGTCTATCACTGTAAACTTTATGTATGGGACATCTGCTATGAAAAACCCACAACGACTCGCTTCATTACCAAAATTAGTTATTAAATATGATATTTTTTCCTTAAAATGTATAAAAAATTTGTTTGTAAGTACAGTAAACCCTAGATATAACAAACTATATGGGGCGGGGGGGGCGTTCGTTAAAGTCGAAAGTTTGTTAATTCCGATGGGCGTTAAAAGCAATGGAAATAACAAACCAAGTTCATTATGGATATGTAATACGTATGTAATTACAAATGAGGTTAAATGGACTACACAACATAGTATTGATACGAACCTTGCACTGTAGGAGACATGTGACACACCAACACTCAATCGGGCTGGTCATAATGCTTGTTTGTTTAACCTGATGGACTTTGGCCAGGAAATTTGGTTTGTTATATCGAGGATTTACTGTATTTCTTCAGAAAATCCTTCTGGTCAGTTAAAGAATTAAATAGAGCATAAAGCTTATTCATATTTGTTCCTGCATTGATTTTTTTTTATTTTAGGTAACTTTATAGATTTCCTTATTAACCCTTTCATGCATAAATTTGGTATATATGTAAATAAAAAAAATTTATTGGGAAAATCATTTATTTAGGATACTAGAAAATGAAAAAATAGTCTTGTATAAAAAAAATGCCTTAGAATAGAAAATAATATATGGTTAAAATTTGAACCATCAGGAACAACAGAGGTATAAATGAATTTTTTTGTGCAGGATTTTCATAAAATGTACAATATTTTTGTATTTAGTGTAGCATGAAATTACTTCACATTTCTTTACTATTTCTTTGAAAAACCTAAAATTTTCTTAAAAGGTTGCTAATAGTTTGCTAAAAAACTAAAAAAAAAAAGAAGAAAAAAGCCCGGAGCTGGAATTTTGCATAATTTTATAGGCCTAAATTTATTTTTGATGATATTCATAAAAGCAGTTTTTGTCTTTTCTGCAACATAAATTTACTTCACATTTCATGCATCTCATTTTTGTATGCGCATGTATGCATTTTCGGCATCTTTGAGTTTTACTGGTCACTTCTGGCAAGTGAAAAAGTCCATCAAGTTGGTACAGAGTCAGCAGGATGACAACCAGTTCTCCTTTGCTTTTTGATGGGTTCCTGAGATGTACTTGGTCTTCCTTTCTTAGTTGGCGCATTATTATTCATCATTGCTTTGCACTTTGTTCATGAGATTTTACTCAACATTACAACGACCAAGAATTCACGACACTCATATCCAGCAAATAGAAAAAGATGGGCATGTACCATTTTCTTGATTTGAAATTGATCCGATATAGTTCTATCAGCATATCTGAAAGATCTATGCCTCCCATGTTGTAGTGGGCCGAAAAATTTAGACTAACTTCAATCGATCCAACCCGCTTCCTATACTAATCCGGACGTGAGAAATCGAAGGAGAATGAAACGGATTGTATGTACAGTTGAATTATACGCCCACAACACTCTCCCCAGACACACATCCCAGTCATTCACTGTCGTACTCATCATTCTCAACATCTCACACAAGGTTCTTATAGTCCGTTCAGCCAATCCATTTGAAGACGGTACATACAGAGTTGTTCTCACATGCTCCACACCATTCTCTCTCAACATTTGCTCAAACACTTCCCCTACAAATTCAGGCCCATTATCACTCAGACATCTTCTAGGCTTCCATACACACATAGGAAAGAACAACTGCTCAACCACACGCGCAACAGTCACACTCCTTTTATCTCTCACAGGCGCTGCATACACAAACTTACTTTTATGATCAACCATAACAACCATACCAACATTCCCAGCACTCGTACGCGGCAAAGACACACAATCAATCACTACCAATTCAAACGGTTCTTTCGCATCAACTTTCAACATCGGTGGTTTCAATTGCACACCTTTCACACGTAGTTGCAACATCATTCACAACAGTTCTCAGAAACGGGTGGAACACACGCTCCTTCATACACTCCCACAGCTTAAACTTACCCATATGCCCATAATTATCATGCACAACCTTCACCAGACCAATCATACCAACTAAGGACATCACAGGTACATACATATCATCACCACCCTTCACATGCCTCACAAAATATACAACATCCATACAAACAACAAAATCCTTAGCATACCTTTTAAAATCACTTAAACACTCTGGCCATTCATTCAAATCAACACGCATCATTACACACTTCTTCAACTCACTAACAAAAGGACACATCTCTTGCATCTCTAGAATATCATCATCACTTAAAATCTCATTCTCATCATCCATGACCAACTCAATCATGCCACAAAATTTGACAACATTCTTCGCACACTCATTCAACTTCATCACCTCACATTCACCTTTCATAAGACGATCCTTATCAGCATCCAAAGACAAATCATTCAATCTCATAAAGTCTACACCAAGCAAGAAACAACAAGGCATTTGCTCACCTTTCAGAATCACAAAGTCATGCTTCACATTCACACCATTACCCAAACTCACTTTCAGACTAACCTGTTCCCATGCCACTATCAAGCCATTCCCTAATCCACTTATCCGTAACTTCACAGGTTTATGCTCGCAACATTTAAACTCATCATACTTACTCAGAATCTTCTCATTCACTAAAGACACCTGCGCTCCAGTATCAATCAAACCACAGAACAACCTTTCACCAACTTTCACTCTCGCTTCCATCATATCAGGTCCACCATGTTCGCAATACACCGAAGGAACAAGCACACCAACATCAGCACTGATATCCACACTGTCATTAACTCCCATATCATCACTCAACACACACTCATCTTCATCCAGACAATCATTCTTCTCTCTTATATATGAACACTTTTCAATTACCCAATTGTAGTGCACACCGCTCAAACATTGTAGATGTACCACATTAGGATTCAAACCCTTCATCTTCTCATCCTTGTACACAATCGGCCTCTCACCACCAAAGTGCATATAAACAATCACTCCATACAAATGACTCACTACAATCAACACTTCCTGAAATGGCGGGACCCCTTGCATACACATCGCTCTCAATTCTTTCATGAAGTTCCGCACCTTTGCCATACCAATGCTTTCAGGCTTCCTACACACTTCATTCATTACCTCCTTCCTTAAATCATCTACACTATCGGGCACTCTCACATCTACTCCATCACTCTTCAAATCTTGCAAACCATTCCATACACTCTCAAACAAGGAATCACCACCACCCTTACTCTCTTTTCCATTCATAATCCCTTTCGGCAAATACTCAGGATCACTCACTCCACACACATTTTCATCATTCGTACCAGGATACCTTGACATCAAATCAGCCACTCCATTCCATTCACCAGGCACATACTCAATCACATAGTCAAAGTCACTCAAATCTTCCAAAGTCCTTGCAATCCTACTATCAGCCCACTTCATACGCTGCAGATACACAAGAGGTTGATGATCGGTTTTTATCACAAACCTCACACCATACAAAAATGGACGCAACACTTTCAAACAATATCTTATCGCAGCCAGCTCTCGTTCCACAGTCGAATACTTTCGTTCTGCAACATTCATAGCCTTGGATACATACCCAATTATTCGCCTGACATTCTCTCCATCAGAAAACCTCCCATACAATACCCACTCGCATCTGTATACAGTTCAAGCATTTTAGCATTTACACTATAATCTGGGTAAGCCAATTCAACATCTTCAGCCGCTGCCTCGTTCAGTCTCTCATACGCCTCATTCATCTTATCATTCCACTTGACAACCGTACTACCTTTCTTGCCCATCCACTCAGTCAGAGGCTTACTCACACCAGAACAATCACATATAAACTTTCGCTGGAACTCAATCAAACCCAAAAATGACTTCAGTTGCTTCACAGTCACCGGTTTAGGAAACATTCGCACCTTCTCAACATACTTTGGTGATTTTCGCAACCCATTCTCACTCACCATATGCCCAAGGAATTCCACTTCTTTCGCAAACCATTCACACTTCGCCACTTTCACCTTCACACCAACACTCTCCAACGTTCTCAACACATCATTCACCAATCTCATATGCTCCTCAAAAGTCTCAGTCATAATCAAAATATCATCTATAAACGCAATCACATTCTTACTCGCAAACTTACTCAACACAACATTCATTGCCCACTGGAAGGTTCCGGGAGCATTAGCCAACCCAAAGCTGAGGTTCCGGAACTGGTAATGCCTCTTTGAGGAAGAGAAGGCAGTTACTGGCCGGCTCTCCTCAGCAATGGGCATCTGGTAATACCCCCGTACCAGATCCAGCTTCGTAAACCACTCCATCCCATGCATACTATACACACACTCAGATACCACACACATCGGAAACCTTTCTTTCACAGTCCTTTCATTCACCTTTCGATAATCCACACACAGACGCAATCTTCCATCCGGCTTACGTACAGGTACAATTGGACTATTCCATGCACTCTCGCTCTCTTCAATCACCCCCAATTGCTCCAATTCCAAGCACTGCTCCTCAATCTCATCAGCAACCGGACGTGGGAAATGCCTTGGCCGCTGATAGATTGGGGAATCCTCCTTCAGGACAATCTTGAATTCCGGGAGCTTTGCAACCCCGAAATCCAGATCACCCTTACTGAGGGCTCCCTTTCGTTCAAATATCATTCGATACACATCCTCCCTTTCATACTCAGTTAAACATCCATCCAATTCCACCATGCTCTTCACATCATTATAGGTCCATTCACACGTCTCTTCACCTGCAACATTCACCCTGACATCCGTACTATCATCCATACCTACCTCATTGACAGTGGAGAGGTGGCCCAGTACATCTCCGACTTGGATTCCCCTCACCTGCCCTTTCACTTTGGGGTTCGCCTGCACACATACAAAAGGATCATTCATTCTCATCAAGCCATCAAACACACAAGCAACACGCCTTACCTTATAACACGCATCCTTTCCATCCAATATCACAGTGTTCTCACTCACATTCAAACTAACATCCTTACTCCAACTCACTCTAACAGACACCCTTTCACCCTTCATGAGCCTTACATTCTCCATAGCAGTCACCTCAATACCAGTAAACACACTCCTCAAAACGCTACCATCTTTCCCTACATACAACTTATACACCCCATTTTTACCAATCTTTCTCTCAATCTGATCACTCGCAGGATGCACAACCATACGATTCATTTTCATAAAATCATACCCCCAAATCACACCATACTCACTACTCACCTTATCAATCACAGAAAATTCACATTCATTCATCATCATACCATGCATTCGAACAGCTGACCTTATCATTCCAATCACAGGCACTCTCCTATTACCAATACCTACCAAACTACCCTTGCACTCAGACAGGAGGGCTTTCTCGCTAACCTTGTCATACACATCTTTATACACCAAGCTCGCCTTGCATCCAGAATCTATTAAAGCCAAACACTCAATTCCATTCAATTCCACCTTAACACTCAGACACTCACACTCATGCACCCAGAGGATACTTCAGCAGGTACCCTCTTACCATTCAGTTTCCCGCTTCAGACTTTCCATTCACACCTTGCGCTCTCAGTCTAATCCAACACTTTTCACTTGAATGTCCTTCCATCGCACAATAGCTACATACATTCCTCTGGTCACGACACATCCTTGCATAATGACCAGCCTTTCCACAATTACCACATGCATATTTCATACTTTCCCCACCAGTTGCTCCACCATTCAACCTCGGACAATCTTTCTTCAAATGGCCTATTTCTTTACACTCGAAGCACTCTTTCACACTTTCCTGGCAATCCTTTATCATATGCCCTTTCTTACCACACCCAAAACACGCACCAGATGTCCACCTACATTCTGCCAACATATGACCTTTCCTTCCACACCCACGACATTCCACAATCTTTCTCCCACCATTCGGTCTCTCGTTTGCTGGGATATACCTCGGTTTTTCTCATATATCCATTCCCACGCTTGAAATTCATCTGCCCCCTTCCATTCGACCACCCTCCATTTGCCCATCCATTCTGCCGGCCCAGGAAGTTTGACATCACTCCAGCTGGTGCAGCCTTCAGGGCATCCCTGTAGCTGACAAACTGTTGGGGTGGATGAAAGCTCCTGGGCTTCTTACCCCCAACATTCACACTGTACCATCCATCCTCTTCTAGATCGCTTTCATCATCAAATCGTCCATCTTCTAACAGTTCCAACACATCCTCCCACATCAACCGTTCACCTGTCAGTCTCACTCTCTCCTTTCTCTTTCCACTCAGCCATTCACTCACCTTTCGCGGGATCGTGTCCAAAAACTTCCTCATCAGTGGTTTACATTCATTTACATCATCATCACCATACCTCGTTCTTGCCATACTCTCAAGCCTATGTGCATACATATTCACACTTTCACTCTTCCCCATTCGAGCCTTCTCAAATTCATTCACCCTCTTATACTTCACACTCTCTTTCATTCGTTTCACCTGCCCAATCAATCTCTTCTTCACTACATCGTACTTTGGCTCTCCCACACTCGTTATCACTCGCAAGAACTCCAACACTTTCCCATCCAAACAATCTCCCAGAACACTCACCCAGTGACCCTGTTTCTGCGGGTACTTGAGCTTGCAGTACCGCTCAAAATCCCCGAAGAACTCATCCATACTCTTTCCCCCATGCAATCTAAACTTATCAATCCTTGGCACTTCCCTAATCAAAATTCCTTTTCCCACATTCACTTCACTCTCCGAAGAGCTACTCTCTGTCTCACTCATTCCAATCATATCTTCACTCTCTCCCTCATCTGAGTATAGCGAATCCACACTCTTCCCTCTCGCCTTCCTATCCTTAACCTTAGAACCATGCTTACTTCCTCTCTTACTTTCTACTCTCTTCCATTCACCCCCTTTCCTACCACTCACAGTATCTTCTTTAGACTCAATCATACTGCCATCCATTCCATTTAGCGGAGTCCCTTCAGTAGGAGCAGGGGTCAGGGTTGTAGGTCCTGGGACTGATCCAGCCCCTGTCATCATGTTATACAGGTCCTGCATCCGTCGGTCCGTCTGATCCTGTCGGTCTCCCATTTCCTTCTTCATCCTATCAGTCTTTTCATTCATCCCTTTTATTTTATTCTCCATTCCCTCCATCATTCCCCGCAACATTTCACACTCCTCTTCTTTCTTTCTCAACTCCAGTCTCAATCGCACTACTTCTTCATTCAGTTTCCGCTACAGCCATTGTTCCCAAGTTAGTAAAAAGATAGGAGGAGGGAAAAATCAATCAAACTACTTGTCACACTAATTGGGTATGGACTGCAATCCAATCCAGTCACACTCCCAGTTTCGAAGTCTCACGTCCCTATTCGGGCGCCAAATGTAGCGGGCCGAAAAATTTAGACTAACCCCAATCGATCCAACCCGCTTCCTATACTAATCCGGACGTGAGAAATCGAAGGAGAATGAAACGGATTGTATGTACAGTTCTTTACTAACAGAAAAAAAGTACAACTTAGTTCAATATATTATTATATTGCAAACAAAATTGTACTTTGCTTAAGATAATCTTTTATCAAAATTGTACTTTGTTTATAATATTCTTTTAGCAAAGCGCCATATTCTGGAAAGAGAGAGTGGAAGTGTGGACTGATAGCAAGAGGGGTTCTCTAGACGAGTGCTCCGCCCAGCCCTGAGACGGAGGGCTTTCGTGCCTCTCTAACCACCTGAACCGCCATACCCGCCTTCGTTGACAATCCTGCCTCCTTCTAAGTTAGCCTACTACCACCCACCTCCACCACACAAGTGATAGCGCGTGCCCCCTTTTCGTTCGGTTGTTGTTGTGTGTTTTTATGTTTTGTGTAGATATATAAGTAAATTGTTGTATTCGCCGGTTATAAAATTCTCTTTTGGTATCGTATTTGGATTGGGGAATTTAGCCTCATTTTGAAGTGTGCACACTTCCCTTGTAAATATAAAATTGTTGTAAATATAAGCTGTAATTATCATTGTACTTTTTTTCTGTTAGTAAAGAACTGTACATACAATCCGTTTCATTCTCCTTCGATTTCTCACGTCCGGATTAGTATAGGAAGCGGGTTGGATCGATTGGGGTTAGTCTAAATTTTTTGGCCCGCTACACTGTACTTGTTCTACTCTTTCACTGCATAAGGTCTATTTACTTCCAAGCGTTTATTTTGTTTTGCATGTATCGAGCGGCTCAGTCCCAGCATAGTTTGAAAGAAGGTGAACTGGTTTATTGTCATACCACCTACCACCTTATTGCTATGCTTTGAGTGTTTTTGCTCAACACTGAAGTCATAACTTTCCCGTCCTTGTCATAACATAACATAACATAATTTCACGGATGACAAAAGCCACAAGGGCTTATCAAAGGTCATCCGGCTCTGTCAAAACCCACCCACAAAAAGCACCATCACCAGGGGAAGACAAAATCAAAGTCTCCCACAATATAATATAACAGATGACAAAAGCCACAAGGGCTCATCATAGGTCATCCGAGTCAAACAGCCTCTTTTTTTAAGGCACCCAAACTCCCAGGAAAACTACATCCAGAGGATGTGGTTTTCATCTTTCTTTCTGATTCCTCTTAGTCTATTTAGCTTTACAGTAGAAAGACATAACATTCCTCGTTCATTTAGTACTTCAATAAGGGAAACTGAAGAGAACCAGTTATCAAAAAATATTTTATAGTTTTTGTTTCTTGGTACATTTTCAGTTAGTTTCAGAACATATGATGATATCCCAACATTTTCCGCATCACGTACCTGCATAAACTAAGAAGTCATAAATAAACCCACTTTCCCCTGCTCGTGAGATAACCTTATATCCCCACTTGTGGGGCTTTTTGGGATTGTATTGTTTGAGAGAGATATGAGTCTCGTTAGGAATTATCTGTTCATCAACTGCCTGGTATTCTTGTGGAATTGTACGAAGATTTGTTCTATGGACTCAATGATTGGGCGAATTCTAAATAATTTATCATGTACTGGATGGCCTCTCCTATGAACTAGGCTATTGTCATTGAAATGAATGCATGATTTTATCTTTTCAAATCTGTCCCTACCCATTGAATCAGCAATAACAGGATATCTTGAAGAATGTTTTCCCAAATAACGATAATTTGGAGCATGTACCAATCCCAACTTCATCAAAATTCCTAAAAATGTTTGCAGCTCATCTAACTGTAGAAGTAATTTGTTCCCTTTAGACTGCAAAGCATAAATATTCGTTTGGTCAGTAATGTGCTGCATTAGTGGGTCACCAAATATTATTTTAAAAAATTCTAAAGGAGTGTAACTATCCCATGCTTCATCAAAGGAAACAGAGTCTTCCCATGATGTGTCTTCTGGCACTTTGAATTCGCTCTTTCGCCAACGCGGAACACTATGCATTTTAGGTCTATCCCTGTTTGAAAAAAAGAATAGAAAGTGGAATGTCTTTGTCATCACTTTCATGCTCATTTTGTAATTCTACTTGAGAAGAATGTGCTAAATTCTGAATAATCACTTCTTTTTCTTCATTTTGGTTGTCTTCATCGAGTTTTTGTGTAGCATGTATACTTTCTGTGTCTTCAAATTCATCCTCTGATTCATCGTAGTTTGGAAGAAGTATTAGATTTAGGGCATCTGACATGGACAAAGGTTTTTTAATTTTCTTATTTTCAGCACACTTCATCTGCATAGTTTCATCCATAGCTCCTCTATCTGCCATCACATCTGTAAAAGAATGCAATAATTACAGCATATATATATATATATATATATATATTTATATATATATATATAATCATCTATATATATATATGGGTGTAGGTGTATTTTATAATTATATCAAATACATTATAAATAGTAAACAGATTGAAAAATAACCTCATCGATGCTTGGAATTCAACGTCTGAATTCCAGATGGTGAAAATTTTATACATGAACTTTATAAAGCAATAATTAGCTAATTTTGAAAGAAATAAATATTTTTTTCCACACATACATAAATTTACATTGTTTTTTATTTACTTTATCACAATTATTCCTTTATAATTATAAAAAAATATAATTAATATATAAATATTGGAACAATAAGTAAAGAGCACTTACCAAAGACAAAAAAATTGTAAAAGTCCTTCTTTGTCCAAAGGCAGTTGCCTACTGAGTCCAAATTCCATCTTTTTAGCACTTATATATGCAATCTCCTTGCTGAACTGAGGTGTTGGATGCAAAAATAGTCCATAATATCCTTATAAATAAGGTTTAAAATGGCATCAAATGTTAATGGTTAATATGTTGTACATATGGCATGAAAGGGTTAATGTATTTACATAGTTCCTTACATAGGTATAATTTTTAAATTATTCTGTTTTTAATCTTCTCCACTTCCTTTCTATCTCCTACATTTTTTTAGCATTCTTTATTTCAGAATTATACCAAGGAGTAAATTCTCTTTCAACTATTTCTTTATATTTGGACACATTTCATTATATTTACTTGCCATATTATTCTTATAAGAGTCTAAAATATAGCCAAGACAGTCGATTTCCATCCTATCAGATGCTGTTAGGTCACATGTACAGAGAGCATTATCAAATTCACCCCTGGGCAACAACACTCCATCACCCAACACATTTGGATTCAAATTTGTCTTAATTCTAAACAAAACCCTCTTCTTATTTAGTCGCTTTTCAAGCATATTCAATTTGAAATGGTGATAAAGAAAAATCAGACTACTTCAATATCATACAGAAAATCCAACTCCTTATCACATATTACTAAATCCAAAATATGTCCTGACCTATGAGCAAGTGGATGGGAGGGCAGGTAAATGTAAGACAGGGATGGCAAAAAGAATTGAGATATCTGCTCTTCGCACAGACCAACAACAAGTGAGAAAACATCCGTAGGAATAACAGCAACATCAAAGAAAGTTGCATAAATTCCTTATCACATATTACTAAATCTAAAATATGTCCTGACCTAGATGTCACTTCATTTACCTTGTTCTCAAAGTGTAATCTATCCAGCATTTCAATAAAGGCTTTAGAAAATGTAGCATTCATATCATCCAACCACAAGTTAAAATCACCCAACCCATAAACATTCCTTAAATCACATTCTATAGTCTCTAAATATAATTTAACCCCTTCTGTATGATTTCCCTCCCGCGCAATAAGGCCGAAAAACAATTTTTTATTATTTTATGGTTAACTTTTTTACTTTTGCTATTTTGGCGGATATTTATGTTTTTACTTGATAAATGATTAGGTAAAACTTACATATATATTAGTTTTATTCATTACATACCTATTTAGAAGAGCCATCTTTGCGGTGCCACATTTCAAAGTGTTCAACCCTACATAAACCAGGTTTTTCTGGACATCCACTACAACATTTTCTTGTTTTTCTTTTTACTTCTGGGTAACAAATCCTACATCTCTTTTTCGGATGTAGGTTTGTGTTTCCAGGTAGAGGCTGAATAGGGATAAGAGCATGTGTGACTTCAAGTTTTCGTTTACGTCCGCTACGAGGGTTGTTGGAAACAAATTTATCACAAGAAGCAACAGCTCCAGAATTATGTGCCTCTAATATTTGTTCCACAGACATTCTTACATATTTCATGAAACTTATTTTCTTTCTTGTGATATTCTTATACACAATAAAACTGTTTAGCATCATACGCATGAGAAGGTGCAACCCAAGTTTTTTTTAACCAAGCATGAGATTTTCAGCTTGGGTTGTATGGTTCTAGCAATTGATCAGCTTTATCAACCCTTCCCATATACGTATTGTACTGTGATAAGGCCTTTTGTATACTATATTTCCTCCAAGGTAAGTTTTGTCTTTTTCCACATAGTCTGCACAATACTTGGAGGTCAATACATGAACGGATCTTCGGTCTTCTCATTTTACCAATAATAAATTGTCCTTGCAAACAAAAGCAGCTCCATAGCGTTAATATTTTTAATCACACAGCTCTTTTGGCACACTCTATTCAAGCGCAATGTCCCGGTCATCACTGTTTTTTGTGAAAGTAAAAAGTTGGCCAGTCGGACGCTTGTATACCAATTATCAACGAATATATGACAACCTTGTCCCAAAACTGACTTTGATAGATTAACTACTACTTTTTTACTAGTACTTAGTTCATTCACTCCATCAACATTAGGTAAAGTATAAAGATTGCTTGTGTCTTTGCCATAGTATACACAAAAGTTGTAGTTGTATCCACTCCAATCACATCCACATTTTCCATACAAATTGTTCGTAAAATGTTACAGAAAGGTTCTAAATGAGTTGTTAACATATTCCTTTTTACTTCATTCACCATAGAAAAATGCAAAAACTTCATAATCGACATATACCTGTCTCTGCTCATAACAGTAGCATTGAAAAAATGAACACCTGGATTAAAAGGTTGACTTGCCCAATACTGATTCATTTCATTCAACTTATATAAACCAGTAAAAAAGTAGAGAGCTAAGAATGTCCATATATCATCCTCATTCACATCTTTCCAACAAATCTTATTTACTATGCCATTTACCTGACACTGGAGATAAGCGCAAGTTTGTAACATGTAAGTGCTACACAGACTGGTATAGATTTCAGCCAATCAGCAATTAATACACAAATGATGCTACACCTCTCGAGACGTATGATGAATTGTCAGCCAGCGCTCTGGCAAGTATTTTGGAACATTGCCTTGATGAATACATTATAGAAAAAGGCGTGGATCCATCATCAGACTCGCTAGAGTCCGCATGGATCCAACAGTGGATTCATCGTAGACAAGGGGTTAAGCTCATCAATGAACACAAATTTACTTGTTTCTGGTGGCCTGTAAATTACCACAAAAGTAATCAAATGATTTTGCACACCAGGCTAATTTCCATAGATTCAAATGTATTAACTTTTCTTGGTTCTTTCACAGTGATTTTAGAACGCCTTTTTGATACAGATATGCCAACTCCACCGTGAAACTTGCAAAGTTGGTGTCATTTCCACTATTTTTGAGGTATCAGACTCTCTTAACCATGTTTCTATTACAGCCAAAGTATCAATATCATATTCTACAATTGGTTCTCTGATCATAATAGTCTTGTTTCTTTGTTATTTCTGCATATGTGGGATCACTCTGTGGCGGCATGGTCGTGAGCCCCGCTCACCAACTATCCCTGCCGCCCAGACAAGGCCAACCCAGTTGTTTGAGGAGATGAGCTAATCTTAATTTATTAAGAATACACCATAAGTAATAAAAAATGGCAAACAACAACAAACCCCCTCCAAATATATATAACTTACAAACAAAATAAATATATATACACTAATCTAATATATAGGTAGCCTTACAAATACACCTCAGCCAATGCCACTTGACTAGTAGGGCCTTAACATAACATAAGAACATAAGAAAAGAAGGAGACTGCAAAAGACCATTCATGGCCTACACTTGGCAGCTCCTTACAAATATACCCTGGCTAAAGCGAACTTAAATATTTATATATAGGCTAAGGCCAAATCAGTCTACAAAATATCTATATTATACTTGCTAAATTGCTGGATGTACCATAAAACAAACTTATGACTCATCAAAAAGGAGGAGGACTGGAAGGGTAAGGGGATGCTTGAGGTCTGGGACTCGGCGAAGTATCCCGCTTTGGGGACCTGGGACACTCTTAGTTCTAACCTTGTGTGTTGGAGTCTCTGAGGCGCTATACTTACCGCAGCAAAAAATGGATGCTTGGGTGTGGCCAGCATCGTCCACAGTGTCCAACCACTGTTGCCATATCTCCACAGAGCCTTCCCTCGCCCTCTCTCTCTGAAAATTAGTGTATTTCCGAAATTATTTTGACTTTTTTTCCACACCACCATTGAGGTAAAAGTCTAGGAGCGTTTTATTTTATAGAGCAATGGTAGTGGCAATGTCGCACTCCACCGCAGATATGCCACATGTAATGGGGAAAGTTTTATACAAAAAACGCATCTAGATTTTTACCTCAATGCTGGTTAGGGAAAAAAAGTCAAAATAATTTTGGAAATACACTAATTTTCAGGCAGCTGATGTGTTTTTCTACCGTATTCCTTGACTTCAGACATATAAGACTCACCCCTGAATGCTATTTAAATCAATCGTATTTTTATTAATATTGAGTAATATAAAATGTCCATATCATATTTTAAGAACAATATTCCCTTTAAAATTATATATAACAATATGATGCAATTCCAATTAACAATGTGGCTGTGTACAAAATATTAACCAAAATAAGTAGATATCCAAAGTTGTGTCCAACCCCCTGTATCTTCCACACATTTTCCACTCCCTCTCTTACCACTTTCTTTATAATATAATAAGCCTTGCCCCAACACTGACATGCACTGGATGCAATCTTAAGTGTTGTCTGGGGTGTGGTGACATTCTTAGGGTTGCCCACCTTGCCTGAGAGAGGTCAGGGGTCAGCAAGCTTTCTTTACAGCCCCCCCTCCCTACAAACTGTTAGAGATGCCTGTATTGTTTACACTGTAATTTTGGGAGGGGAAATTCAATCATGTGATATGTGGTAACCCCACCTGTGGTGAACTAATGGGATTTGAAACCCTTATGTTGTTTTACATTCTCTTTTGAATAATATAATTGCCAAGGTCCTCCCGAGGTTAGTCTGGGAATTATTGAAAGTTTTGAAGGTCATAAGTCAGAATAATTGAGAGTACATCACTTAGGTCTGTTGACCTTGTGTCACCCACATCTTTAGGTTATGAATTTTTGTATTTCAACCTAATCAAAAGTTCAAGTTTAATTAGTCTATGATATTTAGGTCAATTATTATTAGTCTATGAATAAAATCTTTATTAAAATTAATGTATTTACATTTTGTTTTAGGATTTCCTTGAAGAAATGGCATCTTAAAAAAAAATAAAGTAAAAATATTTTTTTAGGGCGATATTCAGCCTCTGTTTTTATTTTTAATTTGCCCCCATTTGTTACTGCTGCCATTTAGAATCCACTTGGATTGGGCAGCTGTCCAATTTGTTTCTTCCTTAAATCATTTTTCATTTTTCTTTATTCCACACTTGTATTGTCTTGGCTGAATTAATTTTCATTCCTAATGAGCGAATAAGTATAATCTTACATTAGGATGTTTGTGATAAAGTCCCACTAAAGAAAATGAAAGAAGAGTTTGTAGAGTCATTTGAGGGAATAACTGAGCCCAGATTATTCTCAGAACAAGAACGAGTAATTGTTGACGGCTCTTATGAAATGCTGTCACAAGCCAGCCCCTTCAAAAAGGTAATTTATAATGACATCTTTTTATATGAGGTTGCCAGGGGAAACCTCCCCTTGAATTATAAAAAAAAAGTTTACTATCCAAATTGTCTATAATTAAATGGAAGTTGTGTGTAATTATAAACCTTCTTTTAAAATTTTTAAGTCTTTTTAGCCACCTATTTCATCACTCATGTGAATCTTAAGTAACTTATGACCTTAAAGAATATCTCTGAGCCTCGAAGCAGGCAACAAGCCATGATATATGTAATTTTGAACAGTCTTATTTTATTTTTGTAAATAGAGTTTGTCCAGATGTAGTAGAAATGCACTCTTTCCTCAACCTTGTCCTTCTACTTCCACCTCATTCGGCATATATGCATAGTGTATACCAACCTGGAAAAACTTGGAAATCAGGGAATGTCAGGGAATTTGAAAGCTGGTCAGGGAAAACCTGGAAAGTCGGAATTTTATTTGTCTTATTCAAAATAATAATTACTTTCCTGTATGTAGCTACTTCATTTCCAAGAAGTAGGGAAAAAAATGTATATACCATTAGTATATACATACATATATACCTTTATTGAAGTACAAACTGCCTATAATATTTATCCCTTTCTTAGCTGACTAGTTTTATTGGTAAAACTAGGTTCATTTGCTATTACAATAGGGCTATATTCATCAATTAGTATCTGCTACTTTGTAATTTTACTGAAATCACGGGCTGTGAGGAGTTTCCAGTAAAATTTTGTGTTACGCAGTGGACACAAAACTCTTAAGTGAGCCCTAGCAGCCATTAAGTTATTGCCTCATCTAAGAAAATTTGTGAATAGTGTTAAAGAAGAATATGATTCAAAGCTTTTCTGTAAAATTAATATTATTAAGAGCCTAGGATCTGTTATACCTGCACCATATAAATTGTTCATTTCATGGTGTTAAGCATGTGGGCAAATTGATAGAGCTTCCCTTTTATTATTTTAACTTTCCTTTGTTGATTCAAAGTTAGCCTTAAATCGCCCATTGGACTCCACATTCAAATCATCCCCACTCTCTTAACACATTCGCGGCCCAATCGCCAACTGCCTTCTCTATCTGTAGGGCCATGATGGAATTTTCCATCATTTATAGGGAGGCAATTTGTGGCCCGACTGAAATCACAGTAAATTTTTCCATTTGTTTTACTGATAATTTTGAAGCTTGGGCCTGTGAGTAGACACAGATATTATTGTATGTCTGGCTCTGTTGCCAGTTTTAAGATTACCAAATTTGCTTGGGGCATCTGATAGTAGGCTGACACCAAGGGCCTGGTAGTAAACTACCAAATGACAGATATATCCATCATGGGCCGCACATGTATTAACTTTGTTACCCCTGAGTTCTCTCAGTCAAAACTGGCAGCACTCAGGAAGGAGGCTACAGCATGCAGTCTTTCTCATATGTCTCTGAGAGATTATATTGCAGGATGTTCTGATTGTACTTATGGTCGAGAGGATCCGATCCACACTTTACCCTCAGTTTCCAGTAACAGTAAATGTGGCCTCATCACTCCACAAGACTTGCTACTACTGGGTTTCAAGTATTTCTTAACAGAAGTTACCCAGTTTTCACTCTGGAAGGAAGTTAAAAGTGGTTTCGTGAGAGATGCATGGTGGTTAAAATGGAGACATAGTTAGATTGTCCTAGCAGAAGTCTTCAGCAGGTGTGGGTTATTCTCTGATTTCTTTGGCTGTGATTCTAAGAGTCAGCCTTCACCTGCTTCTGGACAACCCTAAATTCCTCTTTTAAGTCTCAAGTGGCCTTCCTGACCTGCATGCTTTCAGTGACCACCTTTGAATGTTATGCAGGCTCACTCTGATTAGGGCAGGTATTTCCTTGTGGAACTTGTTTGCCTTAAACAATAAGGTTATGGCTGCAGCCTGATTTAATTTCAAGTCCTTACCCCAACCCATAAGCAACGCAAAATAGGATAGTGGATCAAGGGGAGAAACAAAAAGCACACCCCCCCAAATGAACAATATAAGCGAACCAAAGCTTGTGTGTCTAAATGCGCTGAATCTCCTGTTACCCCCCCCCCTCACCTGACTTGCACAACAAATAATATGGCATTTTCTTTAGGTACTTCTTGGGTGAGGGTATATAAAAAAAATGCCATAGTAATCAATGTGCTAATACAAATTGATTCTCAGCAATCCCTGGCTCACAGTTGCGGCAAGCCGGTGGTTGTTGAGTTTTATCTTTTGCTGGGTTCCTGGACACATATAGATTGTTGAAAATGAGTGGGCTTAAAGAGCCCGCTGGTACTGGTCAACCAGACCAGCATTTTGCTCTTTCTCAGGCTTATGGCAGGAATCAGGTCAGCTCTCCTGGCTTCTTGGCATTGAAGATGGGAGACCATTGACAGGAACTGAAGATTTCATGCCATTGCATTGCAACTTTTGCCATGGACTTAACCTCAAAGTCTTATTTGGCTTCAGGTCACTTTTTGTCTCTGAATTGGATACACTCATGGGACACCGGGCCATTTAATGGACCACTCTCCTCGGCCTTAGGGAAACTGTGTGGTCTCCCTGAATGCCCGGGATGTTCTCATTGAATGTCCCTGTCTAGGTTAAGAATAAAGTGGTGAATGATGTCCAAGTGGAAATAACATGACTACTCTACCTGAATCTATTCCTGAAGTGGGACCACACCACTTGGATGTATCCTGTGCGAAGTTGTGTCAATTGAACTTCCACTTCCTAATATAGTTTGCCAGCACAGGGGGGAATGCTATAAAAATCCCACAGCATGCAACAGCCACCCTCCACTCTAATATGGTCTCTCAGGGCGGTCTCACAGAAAGTGCGGCTACCACTTAATTGTAATATTGATGGGGCTTCCAGTGCAAGCTGTAGGATCAAAGGCTTTCTCCCTAACTCTCCCAAACGGTCGAAAGGAGCATATCTGCTCCTGGGGACCAAGGCAACAATAATAAAAGGCTTGTTAAAAAAAGCCTAACTTGAGAACTCTGTGGCGATAAATGTATTTTACATGTTCCTGCACCAGGGGTGGAAGCCGACACCGGAGGGTCCTTCCTTCTTGCTTCACTTAGTTTGTTTCTTTGCTTGACTTTTTTTATTATTTTGGTGTTTGTTTTGGTTTTAATCTAAGCCTAGTATTAGGCTAGTATTTGATTCATTGCATGTAATTGAGTCTTATTCGTATTTAAGGATGACATTGAAGAGATTTCAATGAAGGAAGAAGTTAATGAAGTCACTGAGAACAGGAATCATCTTCCGGATGAAAATGAATCAAGACTTCATCCGAATAGTGAAAATGTATTAGAAAATTCCCCCAGGGAGATGTTTCAACCAACCTCCCTCCAAACAAAGGTAATCTTCATAATTTTTTTATTATAATGAATGCCATTATCAATGGCGATCCCACAAGGTGGGTTTGGCACGCACCAATGCCACTAAAGGCATGATTTCTTTCCTGGGTTTAAAGCGCTATAGCAATGATGCTATATCATCCAGAAAGGGGTCAAACTAAGTGAAAATGCGTGGAAGATATATAATGCAGATCCTCATGCCAGCATTGCGATAGAAGCAACCCCTTAACCCACGTTCTTTTCTGCTATAGACCTCAGCTGTCATAATACTTATTTACTGAGTTGAAAAAGAGGCCGCTTGACTCGGATGACCTATGATGAGCCCTTGTGGCTTTTGTCATCCGTTATATTATATTGTGGGGGACTTTGATTTTGTCTTCCCCTGGTGATGGTGCTTTTTGTGGGTGGGTTTTGACGGAGTCGGATGACCTTTGATAGGCCCTTGTGGCTTTTGTCATCCGTGTAATTATGTTATGTTATTATGTTATGTTATGACGTGCATGTGTCAGTCAGTAGCTGACCTTTAAAAAAACTTATTCACTTAAAGACCTTGTCATGACAACCTATGTAGAGAAATATAGGGGAGGGGGGTTATGCCACAGGAATGAAAGCACCCTCCATTACAAATTATCTTGAATCATAGGGAGTTATCCAAATTATTCAAATGATAAATAGGTACTACTTTCTGCATAACTTTTGTAACTCAAATTTCTACCATTCTTACTACTACCCATAGGTGAGTTTATGCTCAAGGACACAGCTAGAATATGTACCATCACACATGCCTACCCATTCATCTTGCAATTGAGCTTCTGATTGTGGACACAGTTGGAATATGTGTAATCTCACACACACATCCTGCAGCTGTAATATGTGCCATAATACAATCCCACTCACACATCCTGCAGCTGAGCTTATGATTGTGGGCAGCATAGCTTAAATATGTTCCCATGAACCTCTAAACCCCCCAATGCTGCAACAGCTTTAGGTTGTATTTTGTCATCTTTGAATTGAGCACACTACAGGATGCACCTCCATTTGATGGAGTGCTCGCGGCTCTGTTATTGTGACAACTGCATTTTCCCTTGGACTATTTGGCACATTCTTATTGAATGTCCCAGTCTGGGTGATCTTAGTGAATGTTACCTGTCCTGGTATTGGGACAAGTAGAGTCATTACCATTTGTCCCTTGTACTCAGGACTGGTTTATGTACATCAGGGGTGGGCAACCTTTTCAGAGTGAAGGCCAGATGAGACTTTTGGGACCAGGCCGTGGGCCGGAGTGACAAATGAATGAAATCCCCAAGTGACCATATATATATATATATATGAATATGTACCACAGAAGGAAACTGAATAAAAAACGGATTGGAGTTAGTACTTTCATCTATTCGACATTTTCAAACTCAATGGTAAGAAAAATAAGGCACACAGTATTTATACTAAGCACGTTTCCCTGGGATGAGGTCAACATTTTAATGCTATCAGATAAGTCGGATTTTAGAAAAAGTGATAAAATTGGATCTAGCGAAAACAGCCCTGGGCTAATGTTGAGATTACTCTCCTTTGTGTGGGAGATTAAAAATGATTCCAGGATATTTCTCTTTATAAAATCATTACTAAGGATTATAGTATCAGTTTTTTGACCAGTTAATTCTGTGTCCCATCTTGGAATTATGGACAGCAGCTAAGGCATTATTCAGATAACCCTTAATTACTGTATTTTTGTGTTGTTGGGTCCTTATGGAAACATTTTGGGAAATTTGGCCGACATAGAATAAATTACAATCTAAACATGGAATTCGGTAAATTACATTGTTATCATTATTGGGGCTATGCTTTATTAAGAGATTTTTTAATGTATGATTGTATTTAAAGGCTACCTTAATATTAAGTTGTTTTAGAATGGGCACTACAGACATAAAATTATCATGATAGGGTCAAATTAATAGGTTTTTACGAGGTTCTATTGTCTCTAATTTACAATTATAAAATGTTTTTTGGCTATATTCATACATTTTTCTAGAAAGTACTTTGGCTAGCATAAATTGGTAGCAATATCTTCAATTTTCGTGTATTCTTTATCTATATAGTCAGGACTATATATTCGAAGAGCCCTAAGATACATGGAGGAAAAAACAGCAGATTTTATATTTTTGGCATGACTTGAATAAAAATGGACATAAGATAAATTATTTGTCGGTTTAAATCTATAGGAAACTGACAAGTAATTTATCTTATGTCCATTTTTATTCAAGTCATGCCAAAAATATTAAATCTGCTGTTTTTTCCTCCATGTATCTTAGGGCTCTTTGAATATGTAGTCCCGACTATATAGATAAAAAATACCCCAAAATTGAAGATATTGCTACCAATTTATGCTACCCAAAGTACTTTCTAGAAAAATGTATGAATATAGCCAAAAAAACATTTTATAATTGTAAATTAGAGACAATAGAACCTCGTAAAAACCTATTAATTTTATCCTATCATGATAATTTTATGTCTAGTGCCCATTCTAAAACAACTTAATATTAAGGTAGCCTTTAAATACAATCATACATTAAAAAATCTCTTAATAAAGCATTAAGAGATGGGTCACGGAATTAACTGGTCAAAAACTGATAATATAATCTTTAGTAATGATTTTATAAAGAGAAATATCCTGGAATCATTTTTAATCTCCCACACAAAGGAGAGTAATCTCAACATTAGCCCAGGGCTGTTTTCGCTAGATCCAATTTTATCACTTTTTCTCAAATCCGACTTCTCTGATAGCATTAAAATGTTGACCTCATCCCAGGAAAACGTGCTTTTCTTACCATTGTGAGTTTGAAAATGTTGAATAGACGAAAGTACTATAACTCAAATCCGCTTTTTATTCAGTTTCCTTCTGTGGTACATATTCATATTTATAGTTATCATGTGCTTACTTTCGTGATATTTCCCATATATATATATATATATATATATAAGAAAATAAGAATTGGACGCGAAGGAGCAAATGAGACAAAGGCAAGAGAGAGGGACATTAGAAGAATCCAGAATCAAAGGGAGCAGAGGGTGGCACAGTGAAGGCGATCCTTTACCGAGAAGACAGAAATAACGCCAGGGGAAAAAAGTTTTGAATTCCTGGCCGGGACTCGAACCCAGGTCTGCTGATTGCCAGTCAGATGCTTTACCACTAAGCTACCAGGCACAGTAACTATATTTCACCCAAAGCGTCACCCCATCAAACCCAGTATCTCCCTAAGCTAGGAACTTCCAAGGAATTTTTATACCACATCCTCTTACCCGCTCACAATTTAAAGGCTCACTGTCCATGTCACATACAAAGAAAGCAACTACAGCATCTGCGGGTGATAATACAACCACCACAGGGCTATGCCATTTTTATTTTCTGCCTTTCAAATAAAATTTGAAGACAGAAAGAAAGATGCAGAAACCTGGTGTAGCTGACTATAAATACATATAGTACAAGAAAATAAGAATTGGACGCGAATGAGCAAATGAGACAAGAAACCGGAGGTTTTTAAAGGCAAGAGAGAGGGACATTAGAAGAATCCAGAATCAAAGGGAGCAGAGGGCGGCACAGTGAAGGCGATCCTTTACCAAGAAGACAGAAATAATGCCAGGGGGAAAAGTTTTGAATTCCTGGCCGGGACTTGAACCCGGGTCTGCTGATTGCCGGTCAGATGCTTTACCACTAAGCTACCAGGCACAGTAACTATATTTCACCCAAAGCGTTACCCCATCAAACCCAGTATCTCCCTAAGCTAGGAACTTCCAAGGAATTTTTATACCACATGCTCTTACCCGCTCACAATTTAAAGGCTCACTGTCCATGTCACATACAAAGAAAGCAACTACAGGATCTGCGGGTGATAATACAACCACCACAGGGCTATGCCATTTTTATTTTCTGCCTTTCAAATAAAATTTGAAGACAGAAAGAAAGATGCAGAAACCTGGTGTAGCTGACTATAAATACATATAGTACAAGAAAATAAGAATTGGACGCGAATGAGCAAATGACACAAGCTCACTGGACAAGAAATTAGTTACCTAGGGAGAAAAAACATAACTTAACATCTCAAGCGTGTAGGAACCTTAGTCGGTCGAGAGGCATAGCTTAGTTTATGTTGAAACGCTAGTTAGGCTTTATTTGTGTTGCATTGGGTGTGGAGATCTGTAGATGGCAAATCAGCTCTACTTAAAATGGGCCGGAAGAGCGACGTAATGGAATGTCAAAAAGGTGTGATTGCATTTGGCCATGCCAAAAGTCATCATGGGAAGGAGGTGGCAAAATTTGGCAGTTTTTCAATGAGTATGGTCATCTGGATTTGATTTACAAGCAATGGTAGAACTCACAAATGCGAAAAACTCTCACCAGAATTGTGATTTGAAGAAGGTGTTGACAGACAGGGACCGTCCTAGAATCTCCAGGCTTGTACAGTAAACCTGTGATATAACAAACTATATGGGGTGGGGGGGTCGTTCGTTAAACCTGATGGGCGTTAAAAGCAATGGAAATAATGAACCAAGTTTGTTATGGATATGTAATGCGTATGTAATTACTAATAAAGTTAAGTGGACTACACAACATAGTATTGATACGAACCTTGCACTGTAGGAGACATGTGACACACAAACACTCACTCAAGCTGGTTGTAATGCTTGCCTGTTAAACCAGATGGAGTTCGGTCAGGAAATTTGGTTTGTTATATCGAGGGTTTACTGTAATTGTAAATCAATTTGCTTCCAGGTAGAAATTGCTACAAAATGTCAATTCTGGTTCTTCACCACCCATTTAAAAAAAAAAATTACACAGGGAATTCCATAGCATGAACATATGGAGCAAAGTGGCGTGCAAGAGGCCCTTACTATGGTTACAAGTGACTAATTCTTTGTCTGGTGAGCTTATATATATATATATACACACACACACACACACACACTAGAATATATTATACAAGAATTTGATTGAAAAACATACAAATCAGTGAGATGGCTGGTGCTGCTTGCCATGAAGAAGTTTTTCATTGTCCGGCTCGATGGATGAGGTAGACAACAGAAGAATGTCATTGAGGTGACTGTCCGAGAGTTGGGAGTGAAGATGAGACTTCATTTTGGATAAGAGCTGTTTGCAACAGTAGGTGCTGCCAAACATGGCCATGATGCATTGAAGATGTTCAATGTATTTTGAAAAATTGCTAGAAGGGAGGTGGAGGTTGTGGAAGAATGATAGCGGAGAAGAGGTGCAGAACTTCACCTTCAGTTCATCATTGTATGCAGCTCCACCAACTCCATCTGCAAGGGGGGTAGGAGCATCATCCATGGGAAAGTCAAAGGGGGACAGTGGAAAGCTTGAAGTCTACAGCCAGCACCCTGACTCCTGCGAAATGGGAGGCAAATTCCTCCCGCAGGGTGGCTACAAGTCTACTAAGACAGATCCTGTTTGGCAGAACATTTGGGAAGGGGGGCTAGGGTTTCGTGTGGCAGATTGCAATGTTAATCCCATTTTATTTGACTCTGTTTTATGTAGGTGGCATGTTGCTCCGTCAGAGGTGGGCCTTCCTTCCCCCCCTCCACTTCCTGATTGGGATTCTCTGATGGGGCCGAGGAAAGTTGTTGGTGCCTCGCCCCCACTTTACCTTTTTTATTAGCATTATTATTGTTATTCTTATTATTTAGTATTATTCTTTATTATTATTAGTATGATTTTTATATTAGTATTATTTTAATTATTATAGAGTATAATTATTATAAGTAGTATTAATTATTATGATTATGGCTACCACCTCAACCTTTTCTACCAGGAGAGGGGTTTCCACCTGGATCAGAGTTCGATCTGGCACCTAACCATGATGTCTTGAGGACTGCATGCCATCCTTGGATCACCTATTACCAGGGTATGATGATAACAGGTGATCACCCACTCTATTTGTTAGTGGACCTGCCTATCTACTTCTCTTTATTACATTCTCTCTTATCCTTTTCTACACTCGCTCTCATCCACAGAGGTTCTGTTTGCCCAGTGCACTTTCAACCTCTTATGAGCCTTAGTGGAGTGGCAGTGTATACCGTTAGGTTCCTACCTGGTGCCAGGTCCAAAAACCCACTGGCTAGAGCAAATATTAGGTATGGGGTATGTTGGGGCATCAACTGCTCACCTTCCTCCAGTACAGATATAAGTTGGCTATGCCACACCATCCATTATGGTTAAAGTTCCAGGACAATTTTGCCTAAATGGTGGGCCGGGTTGACAAAGCCCATCAATGCTGGACCTGTGGACAGAGTATGTGTAAATGATCATCTTCCTGGAATTTTCCGATCTTATGGAGACATTTCTCTTCCTTGGGGGGGGTCTTAGCATCTACTTTCCATGGGCCCTTTTTTCTTTTTCTATAAATATGGCGCCAATCAAAGTGGGACGGCACATGTGGATCTGCATCCAAGCACAGCCTCACCCTCCCTAATTGTTGGGTAGGACAAGGTGACAGGAGACACCCCTTTGAGGGGCTCCCATCTCACTATCTACATGCGGCAAAAGGGCATCCCCTTTGCCATCTTTGGAGCCCCTCTCAGGCAGTTTCACTTGTGAAAAGGAGCACCCCATCCAGCCTCTGTTTTCCCCTCCACCTACCCCTAATCTCTGTTTCCTCTACCAACTCTCCTTCATTGTTCCCCTGCCCTTTTGTCATCCCTTTACAATCACCTTTTCTCTACCCCCTTTTGTTTGTCCCTTCTTCTCCTGTCCTTCCTGTCCTTGGACCTCCTCGATCACAACCTGTCCCTCACCTGAACCATGGAACTGAACACTCCTACGTTAAGACGTTAGGCATGGTGACCCTAACCACTCAGAAGCCAGTCACCAAGCTGTATCCATCCTCCCAACCTGCCTACCATGCCACCTGTTGGATTTGGTATTCAGGGTTTTCCCAAGGGGGGGTAGAAAAGGTGTATACCACCCCAGCCAGCGGGGCCAATCAAAGGCACCGCTCTTGGGCAGCTCCAAATCAGAAAAGGAGGTTACCTCCCCCCTTCTTTCTCAGGGGCCCCTCCAACCCTCTTCTATCAGAGAGGAGGCTTACTCCTCTCTTAGGCCTACAGGTGTAGTGGACTCTCCCTCACCCTCCAGTGGCAGTCCCTCCTTTACTTTCACAGGGTACTGCCAAGAGATCAAACAGGCAGCCCAAGATTGACCGCTTCAACCAGGAGAAGGGGCATACCTTCTTCCCTCTATTCTCCAATGGATGCCGATTCCCAGCCAGAGACAACCAGACGAAAGGTACCTCAAATGGGATCTCTGATGACTTGGTGGGAGGACCTCATGGAGGTTTCCCCTGAGATTGACAAGGTCCCAGAGGTGACCCAACCCCAGATGGCAGGATCTTCCATGGGTTCGAACCCAGGCTTGGTGCCAAGCACTGAACCTGAGTCCACTCCTGTGCAGGCTTCTCCTCAGGGGAGATGCCACTCGCTCTGTGCCGCGTGCAGTGCATCACTCGCCTGTACGCGTGAGCCCGGCGCCTTCCTCAGTCGCCAATAGCTCTCACTGCATCCGCAGCTGATCTCGATGGTGCCTATGCCGCCGAGAGACGCCAGTCATACCCTAAGCCTTTTGGGTTTAGGGCCAGGAAACTCTTTGAGAGGTAGATATAGCTCTCGGGCCGGTGGCGCCCCTGGTTCTGCCCAGGACGCCACCCTGGAGGGTACCACATTTGGCTATTTGTCGCCGGGAGTATTGCGTTTGACCTTTTTGGAGCACACATTGTGTCATGCTGGTACTGTGCCAGTGTATACGGATGGCTCCAAGTCCCAAGAGGGGGTCGGCTTCCACGCCGTATCCCCTCTGTTTGAAGTCAGCGGGACTCTGCCAGGCGCTGCGTCTGTCTTCACAGCTGAGCTGGTGGCAATACACCACTCGGTACGGGAGATTACGTGATGTGCCCGGTTCGGAGACCGGATTGTGATCTATAGTGACTCACAAAGCGCCCTGAGTGCTCTCGGGGCATTGAAATCTCCGCATCCCCTGGTTTGCGAAATCCGTGATGCCACGGTTTTGGCGAGCCGGGCAGATGTCAAGATTATCTTCTGCTGGGTTCCTGGACATGTAGGAATTGCGGGAAATGAGGGCGCCAAAGAATCCGCGAGGACTCTGCGACCGGACCAGCGTTTCACTCTTCCTCACACTGACTACATGGCAGGAATACGGGCAGCTCTTCAGACTGCTTGGCAAAGAAGATGGGAGACGGTCGAAGGAAACTTAAAGTTGTGTGCCATTGCGCTGCGACTGTTCCCATGGACCTATCCCCCAATGCCGCGGCGGCTTCAGGTTGCTTTCTGTCGTCTCCAAATCGGACACACTCGTGTGACACATCGCTATTTGATGGAGCACTCGCCTGCGCCCTATTGTAACGACTGCGTCGTCCTCCAGACTGTTCGGCACATTCTTGTCGAATGTCCCAGTCTGGGTGATCTTCGCGCACGACACCTGTCCCTGTACCGGGATGGGCGGGGTCGCTACCGCCTGTCCCTTGTACTCGGGATGAGTTTGTGCACATTGACTTGTTTACTTTTGGGAGGAGGCATGTCCAGCCCCAATGTTCCCCCTAGTTGGGAGGCCCAGACCAAAACCAAAGTTGCAAGTGTGCTGAGTGTAGCCTCAATTACGTTGAGGCCCCTCATTGAGCGACTACTTGGCATTTTGAGTTTAAACAAACATTTTCTGGTTATTCGCTCTACTGATGGCAGCATGTTGGCCAATGGTACAACATGATCCATGAAATGCTAGCACTAGCTAGCATGATTGGTAGAGAGCTAAAAGTGACCCATTTCTTGCCTTCTGGTGAATGCGTTGAATCTCTCCGAGGCAGCCATGATTAGTGCCCTTCGGACACTTGATAGCACGCCAGTGAGTGTGGCGCTGCATTCTCCCATGAACTTTGTGAAAGGAGTGGTTTATGTAAGGGAACTCATAGACTACTCCATCACCTTAGAGCTGGTCAACCATGGGGCAGTCAAAGTCAAGCTTGTGATGAGAAAATGGAGGGGCTTCGAGACCCACCCACATTCAACTGTAACAGGCACCCCCAATCAGTGCATTCTGCCACGGAGGGGAGGTGCTACTACTACCACCGCTTTGGCCATACTAATTGCTCCTGTAGACATGCAAATTCGGGGTTACCTGAAGTCTGTGTAAGTTGTTCCAAGGCCGTACACAATAAATCCAAATCATGTATGGCCAAGTGTGTCATTTGCAGAGAGCTGCATCCCGCTTCTTTAAAGTAATGTGGTGCATATCTCCTTGAGAAGGAAATCCTGGCCATTCAGGCCCAGGATCATCTCATTTTGTGATGCTAAGGACTTCATCATGACACGCATGATGCTGCCTGGGACGTCTACCTCCCCACTCCCCTGCAATCTCAGGGTTGTTGCTGGCACCTCTAGGTCCTCTCCTATACTAGGTTAATTGTGTGAGATGGGATAAATGCTTCTGGACTTGAAGATGGCTTACTTCACTCACACACACGCACACATTGATGACTGCTAAAACTGCTCAAATGGCCACTTGGGATCCTGGAATGACTCCTGATGGAGGAGTCCAAGGTCACTTTGAACTCCATCCAGAGTTGCATATTCAGATCTGCAGGCGCACAAACCTTCAGGAAATAACAATCCTTCCTAGACAATGCAGGATCACGTGCTCTGAAGTACACAGCATGATGAGCTTATGAGACAGAAGGGACGAGGAGTTTCACAATCTTTGACTTTTAGAGCAACCTATAAGACCTCGAAAAACTATGACCTAAACACAATCCTAAAAGAAGTTAAAGAAGTATATATAGCCACTTGCTCTAGCAAAGAAACTTCATTTTGTTTGCTTTCTGCACATGTGGGATACATGTAAATGAACAAGGTCTGCTGACCAAAATTGCTTGCTCCTACTTATTCTGATTTATGACCTTACAACCTTCAAAAATTTCAATAATTCCCTGACTAACCTTGGGAGAACCTTGGCAATTATATCATTTGAAAGAGAATGTAAAACAACAAGGTTTCAAATTTTGTTAGAATCGGCTGAATAGTTATGTTATTGCAAAATAATTCCCCAGCTATCCTTAGGAGGACTTTGGTAATTATATCATTCAAAAGAGAGTGTAAAATAACATAAGTTTTCAAATTTCGTTAGAATCAGCTGAATAGTTATGATATTATTGCCAAAACAAAATAATTCCTGGGTTAACCATGGCAATTATATCATTTGAAAGAGAATATAAAACAACATTAGGGTTTCAAATTTTGTTAGAATCGACTGAATAGTTACAATGTTATTATCAAAACAAAAAAAAACACCTATGGGAACGACCTAGTGAGATATAGAGTCACACACGATTAAAAAGCAGGCAATGCAGCAAAACTCACCTCCCTGCCTCTCGTAATACCACCTAGCCAACTATTCTATATGAATACTGCAAAAATGGCATTAGTGCAACCTAGTCAGCCAGATGGGCAAGCCTTAGAGGCTCCACTAAGATGTTCCATATCTTCCCCAATCTGTCAACATGGCAGCCAAAAGACCTCATGCCACCAATAAGTCTTGATCTTTTGACTATGTATCAGCCATACCAGGTTGACACATAAGTTTTTAATGGAAGGGTGCTACTGCCAGCACTGTCTGGTCCCTCTGTCAGTCACATACATCACAGAGTGCCCTACCTTTAGACAGAGTTGGGTCCCTGACCACCCTCTAATCAGCAGTCCAGCAAGAAAACATCCACCCTGGACTGACAAAATTCCTCTTTAGAAAATGAGCTGATCTTCAAATTAGAACTTAGAAGTTTTCTTCTTGTCTAAGGATTTGTTAGAAACAATTTTTAAACTTCTATCAACCTGTATCAATCACCCCACATCTTCAACTAATCCGTTTCCTCAGATTTTCACATCGCATAATTATCACTCCTTTACATAACCACCTTACCATTCATTTCCTAAACAAATCTCCAGGTTAAGAAAATTTCAACTCAGTACCCAGGCTCTCTATCTATAAGTAAATGGTCATACTCCAGTTTTTTTCTGACCCTGCAGGGACTTTTTCCTTTATAGCCTGAGTACTGCATCAGGCTACTGCAGTATCTTCTATGCAAATATTTTTTTATTATTCAGTATATGGTGACAATTTATTCTTTCATGCATCATGATGGTCTTCAAGTATTCTGTAAAGTTTTGGGGAATTTTAATTATTTTGCTGACTGGTGATGTGGAGATAAACCCTGAACCATCTACCTCTAGGCGTCAGCAGTGCGCCGCATGCTGTATAGTACTATTCATGGGGTTCATGCAAATTTAAATGATTTAATTGTAACTTCCAGACAATTTGACATCTTATTTTGTTCTGAGACTTTGGTATCAAACTTTAGATCCTCTGAAGACCTCTTAATTACAGTTTTTAAACAGCTTCATCTATTGAAGCGTAATGATCATGAGAGAGGTTGGGGAATGGCAGTTTACATTAGAAATGGATTTCCTGCCTCTTAGAAGCCCAATTATGAATGTAATTGTCATGAGGTTTTAGTTGTGAAAGTATGTTGTAGACATAGTAATTTCTACTTATTTTCAATCTATTGAAACCCTGATGCCAATGATGACATATTTGATTATCCAGTAATATTCTAGATTTAATACTTACCGATGTTCTTGATGTTGTTAATCCCAATGTATGGAGTCCTATTGGAACATCTGACCACCCTTATGTCTCTTACCATATAAGAACAGAAACCTGTCCCTGAACTATCATTATCTTGTAAGATTTACTTGAAGTCACAAGCTGACTGGAATGGAGTCCTAAGGGATCTCTCTCTCTTCTTAATTGGCCCCATTTCTACCACCAAGATGATCCTGTTGAATCTCTTAGTAATGTCTTGGCTGATATAATTGAGAGGCATCTTCTATTTAGGGTTATGACTTTCCGCAACAAGGACAAAGTATGATTCAGGCTCAGATTTGTAGTGCAAGAGGTTTATGCTCTAGCTGAGAGAGAATATAATAGTGGCATTAAAGAAATGCTCTTAGGTGCTACTCAGTCTCATAAGTGGGGGTCTACTCTGAAGTCTGCTCTATTTGGTAGTAATGATGGCATTCCACCTCTCTTTAAATCCGATGGGTCTCTTACTCATTGCCAAAAGATAAGGCAACACTATTTGATAATGTCTTTGAGGAAAAGCAAAGTGGTGTAGAGCTAAATCTCCCCCTATTATGTCATCCTGAAGCTAAGTTAGCAACAATAGATTTTAGATCATGCGAAATTAAGCAGCTGATGCTAAACCTAGATCCTTATGGAGGTTCTGGTCCTGATGGTATATTTCCTTTATTCTTTATTAAGACTGCTCATCTTGTATCCCCCAAGATTGCTTTATCTTTCGCAAGTTGTCTAGGGAAGGAAAGTTCAGCTTGGGTTGGAGGACTGCTAATGTTACTCCTACTTCTAACTCTGTCTCTGCTGGCTCCTGTCCCTCAGATTACCATCCAATTTCCATCACTCTATTCTGTCTAAGCTCTTTGAGTGTTTGTTGGCTAAACATTTAAATGCATTTGCTAAGAGTAATAATCTCTTTCCAAGTCAGCAATTTGGCTTTGAGATGCTGTCCTAACCATTTTGGACAGTGTTCAAAAGGTTTTAGATTCTGATTTTGAAGCTTGTATGGTTGGACTTGATTTTAGTGCAGCTTTTTATCGTGTTAATCACAAAGCACAGATTTACAAACTTAGACAGCTGGGTGGGTATTGGTGACCCTTTTCTCAATATCCCGAGTTCTTGACTTAGCATAGACAATGTGTAGTTGTGGATAGGCAACTTGGTGTTCTGTTTGACAACAAGTTTACCTTTGAACAACATGTACACTCTTTTTCTTCTTCTGTTGCCCAAAAGATTAGCTTACTTAGGGAATCTTATAGAATTTTTGAAGACGACATTCCTGTTATGAGGAAGTGTTTCAGCTCGTTCATACTTCCTTGTCTGGAGTATTGTTCTCCTGTCTGGTCCTCTGCTGCAGCATCTCATCTTAAGCTACTGGACAGGAATCTGAGAGCATGCAATTTTTTAATTCCTGATCTTGAGAGGTTGACTTGTGGCACCGCTGCTCTGTGAGCTCACTGTGTATGCTGTATAAGATACATCATAATCCTAACCATCCTTTATACAGTGAACTTCCGGATCCTTTTCGTCCAGCTTGGTTAACTAGAAATGCCACTAATGCAAATACCCAAGCTTTCACAGTTGGGAGATGTAACACATCTCAGTACTCTTAGATGCTTCATTCCAGCAACTACCAGGTTATGGAATGAGCTCACTAGTCCTATTGTTGAATCTCATGAACTTCAAAAAGTTTAAAACTTTTGCTCATTCCTTCCTACTGAGGCATTAAATTGTGTGCGTCTTTCTCCTGTCTCCTCTTTTTGTCTAGTTGTTTCTTATGGGACTGTCTTCTCTGTGGTGTCTTAGGGTTTATAGCATTCTGCTCTACCATTAAGGGTTTGTAGTTCATCAGATAATAATAATAATTACCTTTTAATATTATTTTTACTATAATTTATAAAACTGAACTATGGCATGATCACCATTGCAGTGTGCTCCATGCCACCACTGCCAACCCATCCATCCATCCCCCTTCCTGCACCCGGTCATGTACCAGACTCACTGGGTCCCACATACTCACCTATTGCCCACTGTGCTCTTATCCCCTGCTGCTGCTTCTTTCCATTCCCAATATTCTATCTGAGCATCTAAGTCTGATCCTGTCCAAAGGCCCCTTGATTCTCCACAAATCACTCCTTTTTTTTTCCTTCCCCACTGCCACCACTCTCCTCTCTTTCCTCATATTGACGCACTTGTGTCCTCTCACATTCGCCCCCAGCTTCCTTCTTTTCCTTAATTAGCCAGCTTCACTGAGTGGCGTCACTCGGTAGTCACACACCCCTCCCCCCAAACAAGGGTGGTATGGGTCTTGGATTTCTTGTACTAGAGAGAAATTGTTGGGAGATTTTGCAGAGGTTGAGATGGGGTTATAGTGGCCTAATTTTTTGTTGTGGTGTAGGTGATTAATCTGAGTGCTGTAAGTGCTACCTGTTGTTAGGCAGGTTTGTTTTGTCTCTTCTAGTGTGCTGTGGTGACTGGTGAGATTTGGTGCACTGGCTGTGGACACATACTTAGTGAGGGATTAATGTATTGTATGTGTGAGTGATAGATTCCTTGGATTGCCCAAATGTGGCTTGTGTTAGTTTTGTTTGCTATATTTCTTTTGTGTTGTTGGGAATCTAGTCCTGTATCTAAGACACCAAGCCCAATAGGCATTTATTTGAGGGAAGTGGTGTTTGCAAAAGTGATGTATGGGTGTTTGTTATACTCCTATGTGTACATTGTTGAAGAAAATAATAGTATTTTGAAGCAGAGATGATAATTTGCAGCCAGCATTCAATTTGTAGATTGTGAGTTGTTTGGTTGTGGTTTGGATGTTTCAGAGGGGAGAGGGGGATGATGGAGTAAAAGGCGGAAGAGTGTGGGGGAGATCATGGATCCTAGCAGGACTCCATTGGGTATGTGCTTGTCTGCCTGCGAGAAAATTGCCAAGGGGCTTTTTTCATAGGTGATTATGTGTGTTGTCTGGTATTTTGTTGATGATGTGTCTGGGTACCATCTCACTGCTTCACTTATGCTGATTGTTTGGTTGAAGCCTTCTTGTATGAGTTAGGTGATGTTTGTAAGTATAGTAGCTGAGTATAATGGATGGAAAATTGTTGGATGTCTAGTGAGATATGTGGTGACACAGCAGAGATTGTGCGGTATGATGCAGGATCAGTGAATAGTTTGTTTGGTTTGTGGATGTGTATGATGTGAGCTAATTTCTAGACATTAATAATATAGTTATGGAAGATTTGTGTATCATTGCCTCTTGGACCAAGGTGTTTTAGCGAATGTTTGATATGTTATTAGGTTTTTACCTCTTAGTCTTAAGTAATAATAAAAACATAACTGACGTAAGTGAAAAAAATATAATGTTGCATATCTCAAACAAACTTAAAGTTCTGATTTACTTTCAGATACATCCTGGTTCCAATAATCAAGAAATAGATCCCAACTTTATTGACATGTCTCAGCCCATTTCCAGAGGCATTGTATATGACAGAAGATATGATATTGAACTCCACTCAAGAATGGAAAGTGTTAAAAAACCTAGCAGTTTTCACCCATACCAATTAACACATAGTGATTCTCTTCCTGTCGAATTAAGAGTACATAATGAGGAAGGACTTTTTAAATGCACTTTATGCCCATACCAAGACACAAATAAACTACATGTTGAAGAACATGTAGCAACTCATATGCTGGTAAAGCCTTTCAAATGCACTGCCTGCCCCTATCAGGCTGCATATAAGTCAGAAATTAAGAGGCATTTTAGAACTCACACAGGTGAAAAGCCTTTTAAATGCAGTGTGTGTCCTTATCAGGCTGCAAATCAGTCACACATTCAGAGGCATTTTAGAACCCATACTGGGGAGAAACCTTTTAAATGCAGTATTTGTCCTTATCAGGCTGCACAGCAAGTTAGACTTGAAGAGCATTCAAGAATTCATACTGGCGAAAAGCCTTTCAAATGCAGTTCTTGCCCTTATCAAGCTGCAAGAAAAAGTCAAATTGATAGTCATTTAAGGACCCACACAGGTGAAAAGCCTTATAAATGTAGTTCCTGTCCATATCAGGCTGCAAGGAAATCAGAAATTAGGAATCATTTGAGTATCCACACTGGTGATAAGCCATTCAAATGCAGTTCCTGCCCCTATCAGACTACACAAAGAGATCGACTTGAGGACCATTCAAGAACTCACACTGGTGAAAGGCCTTACAAATGTAGTTCCTGCCCCTATAAAGCTGCAACAAAGGGAGCTATTAGGATACATTCACGCGCACATACCAATCAAAAGCTTTTCAAATGCAGTGCCTGCTCATATCAGACACCAGGTAAGACACAAATTGAGATACATTTTAGAACTCATACTGGTGAAAAACCTTTCAAATGCAGTGCCTGCCCACATCAGGCTGCTACAAAACGAGCTCTTGACATACATTTACGCACTCACACAGGTGAGAAGCCTTTCAAGTGTAGCTCTTGCCCCTATCAGGCTGCAACAAAAGGTGCTGTTAAGGTACATTCACACACGCATACTGATCAAAAGCCTTTTAAATGCAGTTCCTGCCCCTATCAAGCTGCATATAGGTTCCAAGTTGAAAAACATTTTAAAACCCACACTGGTGAGAAGCCTTTCAAATGTACCTCCTGCTCCTATCAAGCTGTAGATAAGTCACAAGTTGACAGACATTTTAGAACCCATACTGGTGAGAAGCCTTTCAAATGCAGTTCCTGTCCCTACCAGGCTGCAACTAAAGGACAAATCGAGAAACATTTTAGAACCCACATGATGGAGAAGGCATTCAAATGTAATTCCTGTCCTTATTGGGCTGCTACAATAGGGGCTGTTAAGAGACATTCCCACCTTCATACACAAAGATTACATTGATAAGGTCAATCATCTGGCTCAAAACTAAGACCAGGTGCTACTAGCAAATGGTGATCTGGACACAGGTGACAATTGGAGGTTTTACCACATTGAAACAGGGCATTAGTCACCTTGCATCTAGATGCTTACTGATGACTATTATAGAGATTGCCATAACAAGTTATACAAATACCTCCACCTTACCGTCAAACCCTTTACAATAAACTCCATTGGACAATCTTGAATACATTTGACTTAAAATGTAATACAATATAGTTTGAAATGCTGTATTTGTGCCAAATAACAAGCAGCAACTTAGTGCCAGTGATCATAAGCACAATTCATCCAGGGTGCATACATTCTTTGCATTTATGCATAGCATATATATAATTACTATCATCATCTATTCATAGCATGTATGTATAGCTAATATATAATTATCACTTTCTCTCATTCCACTGTTAAGCATAGATGACCCATAGAAATTTCTACTAAATTTAGCCTATCATTTGAGTTTGCCAAATTACCAGTCAGCAAAGGATATCCATACCATGTCTTGACTAAAACACCACTCAGCCTGTAAAACAATGGTTGGAATAGTTAAAGTATTTATATACATTTATTAGTTGCATTATATACAAAGGGTCTAGGCACAATTATGGATTTATTTTACATCCTAATTGTCGGGGAAATAGTTAGGTGTGATGTGAGGAGGGATTAAGCCATTATCCATGAAGAGGATCTCCAAGGAAAGGAGACTTATGGTTTTGGGGGTATTGTTGGTCAAGGTTGTGTATCTCGCTTCCTTACCGCTTGTATTCAACTTCCCAAGGACTGCTGATGATGGAAGATCATGATGAAGTTGTAAAATATGAGCACTGGCAGGGTTGATATACCTATACTATTACAAGGTAACTAGTCATTTTCAGCTTGATAACTATGTACAATTATTTTATATCTTTTATTTTGGGGGGAATGTTAGTCCTTATCTGATTCCCATTGTTCTATTGTAATGTTTTTATGTATGTTATTTGTTTTTTGTTTTTTTAATCTATCCTAGTATTATGCTGTAGCATGATTACAGCAACTTTTGGCCTAGTAGGCAGTTGCCAGATGGACTCCTTAAAAAAAATGTTACGTTGTAACACATTTGGGTAGAATTTGTTCTTTAAAAAAATATTAATTTGTCACATTTGGGTAGGATTTGTTCCTTAAAAAAAATGTTACATTGTACATTTGGGATGTAACATTTGGATAGTATTTGTTGCTTAAAAAAATATTTTGTCACATTTGGGTATGATTTGTTCCTTAAAAAAATGTTATGTTGTAACCATGGGGGTCCGCAGAAAAAAATGCAGTGAGGGGGAGGGCAAAATATGGAGATGTGTCATGAGCAAGTGAGCATTGGCTGTGTTCATGGCTGTCCACAGGGGGGGACAAGGATGAGCATTTGGCCCCTAGTATTTATGGAAAAGAAAAAAAATTGCATGCAAAATACAAAATGAATAAAATACCATGGACATTATTCAACTGTTTATTCAGTTTTCCACTATTCAAGTATTATTTATTATTACTACTACGTGTACAGGAAATAGAGTCATCCGGGATCTCTTCCAAACTTGTCAATGACCTTGTTCATTATCTCTGTGTGCTGGCTGTTCACTTTTTCATGGTGGACACTGAGGACACAGAGGCCGGACAAACGTTGATCAGTCATTGTTAACCTTAACCAGGTCTTTACCCTGCGCATTGTGCTAAAAGACCTCTCCACTGTACATGTTATTGCAGGCAGAGTCAGTGCAATGAGGATAGCCTTGCGCACAGCAAGGAACAGAGTGGTTGGTCTCCTTCAACAGCTCAATCATACCCAGAGAGAGAGAGTTGTCATCCAGTGGGCCCTTATGTTTCTGCACATCATACCACGCTAGTGCTTCTTCAACAAGATTCTCAATCTCGTATATTTCTTTAATAGATGAAACAATGTTCTTAAATTCACCTCTTTCTATTTTCTTCATTTCTCTTGGATGTAATGCAAAAATATGATGTGTTACTATCACCAAAGCGACTTTCTACAGACTGAATCAAGGAATCCATATATGGGAATATATAGTGCGGCGATAGTACTCCTCAATGGAGCCTCCTATATTCAGCTAGTTGATCTGGCATGCGCATCGCCGAGGCATAGTCAATTCTATACCAAGTTCTCGTGACAATATTTTCACCTCAGGGATGACATCTTCTGAAAACACACTATCCGCTTCATCCTAGTGATCTCGGAAAGCCTTCATTAACAAGTCACTGTGATCTCAGACTCCCATCATGCCCATCTTGACTGCCTGTAGCTGTTGGGTCACTGACTATTTTGATATAATCTTGAGACAGATGAGGAACACTGTGGTACCTGCTGCACTCCTCAGCTGATGGGCACTCTGTGACTCATGTTGGCTTAACTCCAGTTTTGCATAGATATCACAAAAGTTCTCTGAAAAGACGCAGATGCTTTTGTACTTTGTGCTTCATCTAGTGTCACATCACAAAGGTAGATTTGGAACCAGTCTTCTGCGCTTAGGACTGTCACAGAAAAAATTGACGATAGATTTCACAGTTCCAGTTGTATTCCGAATATCTGCGACAGAATTCAGATCATGAACCACTAAATTAAGTCGATGTGAAGAACAGTGCACAAAAACGGCTTTGGGATAAGTGTTCCTGATACGAGCCTGTACACCATTGTCTTTTCCTGCCATGGTTGAGAATGGGGCATCTTGATTGGCATCCGAGTAATCAGATTTACATTTTTTAAAGAACCTCCTGATATCCATTTCACAATCCTAAAAAAAAAAAATGAAATATATAATATATATTAAATTATCCATATAAAAATTATTTTTAAGTATCTTAAATAGATGTCTTATCATTAGGATATCCAAACGTACAGTAACTATTACATGTAAAAACAAAACTACAGTACTATTAATTTAATAGTATTAATAATTTAATAGTTTAATAATTTATACTTAATAATTTAATAGTATTAAATGTAAAAACAAAAAACTGGAAAGAACAACTGCTATCAAATGCTAGCTGCCTATATTTCCCACATATTCCTATATTTCACTTATTCATGAATTCCAGGGGGGGAGGGGGCAAATGCCTGTCCTTGACCCCCCTCCCTGAAGACACCCATGGTTGTAACATTTGGGTAGGATTTGTTGCTATTATATTATAATTTGTAATTTTAATGTAGTATTCTTATAGGATAACTCAATGTTCTGTAATTATAACTGCTTCAGTCTATTTTCATAATTATTTTGCTGTATGTCTTTTTGTTTTCCAGCCTTCTATGTGCAAGGTAAAGATCTTGTTGTTGTTTAGATAGCCTACATCTTGATCCATCTTATTATTTGTTTGATTTGCCTGCTTTGCCCTTTTCTTTGTCTGTGACTTTACATGGCCTGACGGTTTTAGTCTAAAGTTGTCGATGGATAGGGTAAAGCAAGACTGGTGAATTTTCTAAGTCCTTTAGTACATTTTTTATTTTCATTTTATCATGATCTGAGTTGTCCCATTTAAATTTTATTTTTACTAGGCTTTCAATTATAATCTTTCTTTTTGGTTATCATAGGAAGTTTAGATTAAGTTCTGTAGATATTATTATTATTAAATTTTTTAGTGTTCTGCAATACTTGTTTCTCTTTATCTAGTTATTTGTGGATTAGTTTTATTTATTCTTTGATTTCACTTTCTTCTGTGGACATTGTGTCATTTTCTGCTTGTTCTTCCTCTGTTTTGTTCCTTTTAAGATTTCTTTATTTCTGTTTGTTCATTTGTTTGTCCTTAATCTGGGGTCATCAAAATCCTGGTTAGCTCGTTGAATGGTGTGTTCTTAAGGAAACACATTGATTTTAGGCTGTTCTTCATATTTTATATAGTTCTTCAGCCTAGGTTTCGGGTTTAGCCATGTTCATAAAGTATAAGCATATAAAATGCAAAAGAGGAAGTTTGGCCTCATATTGCTCTCAAGTAAACCTTTCAATACTTCAAAGATGGAAGGTGTATCTACAGTGGCGGCAACAAAAAAAGTGACATTGAATATTGGCAATAGAAATCGATACATAAAATCGCTTTCACGATTTTACTTGCCAACAAGCCAATGAAAAGGGGCGGGGCTTATGCCACGAGTGGATGACTCTCCTGAGCTAAGACAACAGAACTGCGCTTTATTGGAACTCACTGTCTCGTTTGAGCTCGTACAGTGAGGTTTTGGTGTACAACGCTCCAGCGTGCTGATTTCCTGCATTCGTGCCTACATTTGACGTGCTATAACTTCTGTGCAAGTGGATACAATGGGGCGGAAAAAGCTTTCTATGGCAGAGAAAAGCCGTGCCTTGACCCTATTAGAGCAGGGAAGGTCTTTTATTGATGTAGCAGCAGATTTAGGAACCTCAAGAAATACGATTTATCGCCTAAAACGGGCAGCTGAGTTATTGCCACCAGGTACCATACCAAAGAGGAAGGAGGGCACTGGTGCAGCTAGGAAGACATCTCCAAGGACTGATAATATCCTAAGGCGTGAAGTGATGTCAGACCCTTCTGTAACCTCCGCTTCAATCAAGAAAAAACACCCAGACCTTCTCCAGAACGTCGCCCTCAGGACCATCCGTCATCGCTTACAGAAGGACTTAGGCCTACCGGCTCGCCGCGCTGCCAAGAAGCCACTTCTTACCAAGGCTATGAAGATGAAAAGGCTCAATTTTTGCAAGACCTATAAACATTGGACAGCTGCCCATTGGAAGAAGGTGATGTTCAGTGATGAGAGCACCTTTAGGCTGGTCAGAGGAGAGTCAAAGATCGTGCGTCGTCCCAGCAATGTGTCTCAGTATGACCCAAAATATACCGTGAAAACTGTGAAGCACCCTGATAGTGTGATGGTGTGGGGTGCCTTTAGTGGAAACAAGGGCAGAGGAGGTCTGTACTTCCTTCCCAAGAATGTAACCATGAGGGGGACTAACTATCTCGAAGTTTTGAAGCAGCACATGCTGCCATTTTGGGAAATTCATCGGTGTGAATTTTTCATGCATGATGGTGCCCCTGCTCACAGGTCCCAGTTAGTAAAAAGGTTCTTCAATGATAATAATATTAGTGTTTTGGAGTGGCCTGGTAATTCCCCGGACCTAAATCCTATTGAGAATGCTTGGAATCTGATGAAATCCAAAGTTCAAGAGACAGCATCCGGCAGCATCAAGGACCTGATAGAATCACTGAAGAAGATCTGGGTTACGATCGACCCCACCTTCTTCGCAAACCTCGCTGAATCAATGCCCAATCGACTCAGAATGGTCATCAAGTGCAAGGGCAACATGACCAAGTATTAACTTTCATGAAATATTCATAATAAAATATGTAAGTTACATTTTTTTGTTTCATTTTCCCCGAATTGTCACATGTCACTTTTTTTGTTGCCGCCACTGTAATTCCCATGAAGTGGGTACAAGTCTGTCTGTGAGGCTGCCTTAGGGAACTTTTTTATTTATATTGTACCCACTTTGCATGAATTAGAAGCTGAATAAGGAGAGAAAGTAGATGTTGTCAAAGGGGAATTAGAAGGAGAAATCTTTATATCTTTTAAAGGTATAAGGTTAAGATTTAGTTGGGTTTTTTTCCTGAAGGTAAAGATTCTTTACCATTTAAAGTTTGAAAAGTTTTTTTATTTACCTTATACCTTTTATAATTCTTAGTGCCTACCTCACCTGGGTAGTTGGAAGACCTTTGTCAACTAGTGTAAAGGATAATAAAAGAATATATTTTTTATTAGAGAGCATGATGTGGCAAGTATTTGTTATAAGTTGATCCTTTTGGTAAAATGTAAATGTTCATAAGTTCCTTGGGTAGCTTTATGAGTACCATTGGGAGGATTTCTTATTCTTAATGTTATGTGAAGATCTGCTTGAACTCTTGCTCTGAATTTGATAAGTTTTCCAGTCATGTCTTTAACTGGGGTCATTCTACATGTTATGGCTGGCCATTGAGATGTATGTGATGGTATGTATATTAACCCTAGAATGCTTACCCTATTTGTGCATCACACCAACACTTAAGTAAAGTAAAGTAGAAAAGGTGTGGAAGGTGAGATAGAATAGATTGCCCCCCCCCCCTTTCCCCTCCCAGTCTCCCCTCTCCCTCCAGAGTCCTGTTGGACTTCTGGATAGGAGAGAGGGAGACAGGAAGAGGAAAGAGAAAGGGGGATAGCAAAGTTTGAAGTAGTGTGGAAGATTAAAAGGAGACCAAGATGGTCGGCAGACCTACAGCTTTATGTGGAATCCAAACCACGGTGTGTACTATATCCTGTCTATTCATTCAATCTCTAGTGCCCCTGTCCCACCTATGCTGTGTTAAGCCCAGTATGAAGGATAGAAGAAAATGTAGATGGAAAAGAAGGAAGTAGAAGATGTGCAGTTGAATGCAAAGTATATGTGGAGGTCACGCTAATCTCTGGCATTTAGAAATGTTAAAGTTTAAAATTCAAATTAATAGAAATAGTTGCCTGAGTATCAGGTTTATCCTTTATGTTCGTTTTATGTCATGTTTTTAAATCTGTGATATTGTTGCTGTGATGTGGCATTCAAATCGTTGTTTAGTTGTTTTCCTTCACTGGTATAAAGTTTTCTCCTTTCTATTTTATTATACCCATTTCTTGTTTATCCTTTTATGTTTCTTTTTATTATTTCTAGCTTTTTCTAACTTTGTTTACTTACTCCCTCTGTTTGTTCTCATCATGTGAACACTTTGTCCTCTTCTTCGTTGATCTTCGAAGTATAGGTGGGGAAGTCTCTACGTGCTCCCCCTTCTTGTCTCTGGGTGATCATGGCCATTTCTTCCTATCGTATTTTGCGTTGCGTGGTTTGGATGAGTTTCTTGGCCCCTTTTCTCTATAATCTTGTTGATTTGCTGGATTCTTGCTTTGCGATGCAAATCTTGCTGTCTTCTTCTGTCTATTGTTTTGTTCATGATTATCAAAACTGCCTTGTTCTGTATTCGTTGCAGTGCAATAACATTACTTTTTGAGATTTTATACAATGGTATCACTGGGTATACACTGGTTGACTGGATTAAGGCTTAATAAATTTTCTTCTTGTTTTTTCTTTTAAGTGCCCTGAGCCTAAATAGTAGCTTGAGTCTCTTTCTTCCTTTTTCTACTCTTTCTCTCGCATGCTTGGTATATCCTCTCTTCGTAATCGTCAATCCTAGCACTGTAGCTTCGTTTGTGTATTTGTATCTATTTCCTTCAATCACAATGTTGCTGAGTCTCCTCCTGTGTATTGGTACGATTTTAAATTTATTCCTGTTGGTGTTGATCTTCCACTTTTTCATAAGCATTGATCCATTGTATTTCTTCTGCTGTCAGTCTTGCTTGCATATCAGGGTTCCTATAAGGGCAGATGACAATCTGTGTGATGTCATCTGCAAACTGTATATTTAGGCACCCGTATGTAGCTGGCGGAGGAATGTCTGAGGTATATACAGAGTAAATGCTGGACTCAGACATCCTCCTTGCGGAAGGCCAGCCTCCATCTTGAATTTATCGTCATGGTAGTTTCCCCATTATGATAAATGCATTCCGTTCAGTTATGTAATTGCAAAGTAGTCTTTCCATCTTGTTTTCCAGGCATAACTGCAATATCTTATATTGCATTCCTTTCGTCCATACTTTGTCAAAAGCTTTGGACACATCCCTGCAGACTATATCAACGCTAGCCTTTTCTCTTTTTGCTTTAGCTATTTTTTCTGTTATGACCGTGAGTGCTATATCTCTGTGCTTCATTTCTTTCTAAAGCTAAATTGAAATTTATTTAGGTCATTAGCTTCTAGGTGCTCATTTAGGTGAGTGTTCATAATTTTCTCGAACATCTTCCCCATTAAGTCGAGTAGAGATATAGGTCTGTAATTCTCCACTCGTGTAGTAGGCTTGCCAGCTTTGGGTATGTATATCATCTTGGCTACTTTAAGTTCTTTTGGGAAGTAGCCGGTGTTAAGGCTGGCATTAAATACTGAATTAATTCCCTGCATTATTTTTTCAGTTGATTGTTTGTAGTACCTCTTAGTGAGTTCTGATCTACCTGGTGCCTTCTGCTTAAACTGAGTGTTTGTGTTTTTCAATTCTTGGACGGTAATTCTTGCGTTGTTACTGTCAAGGTCTCTCTTGCTACATCTACATTTCTGTAAGGGATTATCCTGTCCGCTTCTAGTTTGAGTTGTCTTGTGATGTTTCGTTGAAAGTCCCTGTCAAAGTCTTGATTGTCCTCCACTAATGTTAAAAATGTTCTTAAATGTTCTCTAAATAGTTGTTCTATTGCGTCAATATCTTCTATCTTATTGCCTTGATTATCCTTCAGGGTCATCTTCTTGTCCCCTGATTTTCCTTTCATTTGCTTTATTGTTTTCCAAAATTCTCTTGTGGGTGCATCATCTTCAATCTTCTGGATTGTTTCATTCCAGTGCTGATTTTGTTTTTCTATTATTTCTGTATTAAGAATCCTCTTTATCCTCTTCATTATGTTGAGTAGCTCCCTCGTTGGTCCGTTTCTCCTTATGTTGTCTGAAATTTCCCTTAGTAGTCAATGTTTTCTTATCATCTCTGGAGACCAAGTAAAGGTCTTATCATTGAGTAGCTGTCTCTTGGGGTGGCTTTTCTATCCACCTTTTTTATCAAATTCCTAATAGTTTCTAGTTCTTTGTCTATCTCTTCTTGCGATGCACTGTCTAGTTCTTTCAGCTGATATGTGCTTAATTCTCTTGTATGTCTCTCAGTCTGCTCTGTGAAAGGCTTTTGTTACCTTCCCTGGGATCTGGATTGGTCTTTGATTAAGGGTGAACAGAGTCGCTGTGTGGTCCGTACATGGGATATCTTCTGACCTCATATAGTAATTATATGGAAGATAGTTATTGCCCAAGCAGATGTCTGGTTTAGTGGCTGTGTTTGCCCTCATGTAGATGGGGTAGTCCAGTCCAAGTCTTTGACAGATACCTCTAGCGAACAGAGTTCCAAGGTCTCTGCCTATCCCGTTTCTTCGTCTGTATCTGCTCTCTTGACAGTGTGCATTCAGGTCACCCAAAAGTAACACTGGTAACCTATTATTATAAATTCTGATGAAGTTCTGAATGGGCAGTTGGTTTCTCCATGGTGGTTGGTATCCTATTGCTATACTGATGTTCGTCAATTCCATTTTGATCTCCACTGCGATGATGTTGGCTTTGTCCAATCCGTTGCTAGTTCTATATTCAATATCCTTTCTGATTGCTATAGCTGCCCCATCTTGTAGTTCTCCTGTCAGGTTAGCCGCTATAAAACATAGTCATTCCAGATTTTGATCTCGTCTTCTTGAAGATTTACGCTGTGTGCCGAAATTAGAATTATGTCCTGGTCTATTTTTCTAAAAATGTTTCCATAGATTATCCTTTTGCTTTTCCATCCGTTAACATTGAGCTGTAGAATTTTTTAAGATCTGTTTTATCCATTGTAGTTTATAAAGTCCTTTAACCGTTTCCATTCGTTGATTGAGTATTTGTTCTGGAGACTAAGTAAAACTTATTTCCATCTTCCTGCTGGTTTATGGGAGCTCTTAGCTTTCAAGTGCTGACCCGTGTTTGTTGGAGGTGGGCTTGGGTAGTTTTGTCTACTTTGTGGAGCTAGGCTCTTTCTCATCATGGATTTTCTTTTCTTCTGGGTTTTCCTTGTTATTCTTCTAGTCTCTTCTTTTGCCGATTCGAAGCTGGCGTCTTCTGTGTCTGTTTCCATTTCGCTGCTTTCTTCCTGAGCGTCTCCTTGGTTTTCAGTCTCTGCATTATCTACTTTGAGAATGGCCTCTGAATTAATTTCTTGTGGCACAACGATGGGTTCTAGTCCATTGGCCTTCAATGTGGAGTTGAGTGTTTTCGCATATGTTCCAGGATTAAGTGCAATCTGGCCATGTACATGCATGAATCATGCAAGTATATATCTTACCAAACATTCCCTTCGTGATGTTTGGCAGTGTTGGGGTGGTTGAGCATTGGCTCTTGGCGATGTTAGCGTAGGATGTGCTGTTTTCTGCAGATTTCTTTGTCTGTAGGTCTCTCTCCTTCTTAATGATGTCTTCTACCTGGGCATGACATAGCCATGGTACGATGGCTACCGCCGCAGTTTACACATTTTTTGTACGTGTTTCTGCAGTTGCGGTAGTCGTGTCCCTCTTCGGCGCATTCAGAACATGTGACTGTTCCTCTCTTGGGGCAGTTGGCTGTTCTGATTTTCCATTATTTCCCTTTTGATTTCTTCGCATGAGTGAGATCCCATCTATGCTTCTACTTTCAGGCATACGAAGCTCCAGTTTGCAGTGATCTGCGGCGATGTCTTCGCTTCCAGTTGGAGTTTTCCGAGGGTTACCGATCCACCTGGAGATAGTTACTTTTCCCCATCATTTCCTTTTGGACAAATCGCAATGAATTCGGTGGGACATCGATGCATTTTATCAAGGGTATGGAGAGGTCCTTGAAGATTGTCTGCATGACTTGCTGCAGAGTACATTTGCTTCCATTGTTTCCTTTCTGATTCCATTGAAGAGGCAGTCTTTTCAAATCCTTGTTGTCCATCCTGGTTCTAGTCTGCCCTACTATTGTGGGGTTCCTAGTGGCAAAATCTATAAGTAAAAGTTTTGCTCCTCAGATGGGAGAGCCCACTACCTGGTTCTAGTCTGCCCTACTATTGTGGGGTTCCTAGTGGCAAAATCTGTAAGTAAAAGTTTTGCTCCTCAGATGGGAGAGCCCACTATCTGTCCTAATTCTACCTCTCCTACCTCCCGATTTTCGTGCTCTCCTTGGTCACCCTACCTATTTAGGCCTAGCCCTATAAATGGTTCACAGAAGGTTTGGGGCTCATGGTTGAGAATCGATCCCCTTTTCTGGCCCCCTAATGGGGTCTACTGCAGGGGTTCACTATACCCCACTTCCAACTGTATCTAAGACCTTGCCGGTGACCAAGTTATGTAGCACTAGTTGAGAAACAAGTTGAAGTAAAAAAGTGTAAAAAAAAAAGTGCCAATAGTCAGAGGAAAAAGTAGCCCCTTTGGGAGAAGCTACCTCGCCCACAAGGAACAGGAGAAATCTCCAATCAGCCCTGTGAGTGCATATATTTCTTCCTGTGGTAGTTGTTCATTGGCTGTTATAAGCGTTGAGTGGTAAACAGGCATTTAACTCAAATTAGCATATAAAAGAAATTCACGTTTTGAAGAAAATTTCTTGAGTTGTTGCCTCCTTTTCCAGTGAGAACTTTATCAGATCGTATTGGGAAATCAATAAAAAATACTCCCAATCAGAATTTATTAATTCTAAAAATGAACATAGAAGTACAAAACATATTCTTTCATTCACCCACCAGAATGAATGAATTTAAAAGAAAACTAATATTTTTAGGGGCAACTAAAAAAAACTTTCAATTACTGAAAATTAATTAATACCTCTACATAAATTTATAATAAGGAAACAATTCAAGCTGAAGATGTAAAGTTTTGTCCAACCAGACCCAGGTGACAGGATCATCAGCTGATGGAGTCCCATTTATAACGCACCACTACTATTGGGAAGGAGAAAAAATTTAATTTATCATTTATTTATTTTTTTTGCTCTTTTAAGGTGAGGTAGGGATAATCTGAACTACTAAAGGAAAAATATTCATTAAAAATCAGAAAAACAACTTTATTGAAAAACATTGGCAGGAAAATATACCTCTGGTACAAGGCTATCTTAATTTTTTTCAAAACTATAAGAAATATACACAGTTCATAATTAAGGTTGTTTTTTTAAAAGAGGTATGACTTTGGGACATATGGCACCAGTGACTTCTCATTTGTGAACAAGAAGCTACTGGAACCTGGGACCCAACCTGTCTTCTCCGACATCTGTGTTGGTACCACCACCTTGCTTTTTTTAGAGTTCCCACAAGTTTCATGCATTTGTTCAGCAGATTGACCACTAGAGGCACTAATATTAACCAGTTATCAGTGGTGACATTTCTGTTGGTGTGGTGATACAGCCGTATTAGTTCCTCGGTGAAGAACTGCCCTAGAGTCTGCCCCTCCTGGGGTCGTGTGCCCTGCTTACCCAGGTATGGAGTACCCACCAGTAGATATTCAGTATCACTCATTTAATAGTACAATCTTGATGCCGTAATTTGCGGGTTTATTTGGGTTGTAGATTCTAAATGGGCACCAACCTCAGAATCCCAGCAGCTCTTCATCTACAGTTAGATTTTCACCAGGAACATACATTTTTCAACTGTTGTCTATAAACACATCACATATTTTTCTTATTGGTGCAAACTTATAATTCATCCTCCTTCTCATATGTAGCATAGTCATCAAACCATAAGCACAAGAGGAGGGACACGAACCGAGCCTCAGACATGGATGACTGGTAACCCGAAATGGGGACTCCACATTTCTCTTGTGGAGAGGTCATTTTCCCTCTGGCACCCACTGAAGATCATTATCCCCAACAAAGTATGCACTTCTGTTGGGGACAATGCTTCTGTCTGTTGCTGGTACTTCAGTGCTTCAGCCTAAATTATCAAGTTGGTGCTTGCCAAGATGCTGGAGATAAGGTGACAACCAGTACAGGTTCATCACCACTACCTCGTCTACCATGAGTAGGAGTTACAGTAGCATCAGCGGAGGTATTGAGTGTTGCAGGATGCTCCTCAGTAACACAGCACCTTTTTACTCTCCTAAGAACAGCCATACTAGCAGGAGCAGGGGTGGTAGCAGCTGTGTGTGGTGGTGATGAGGCGGAGGAGGTAGCAGTGGTTGGTGGTGGTGGTAAGCATAGAGGGAGGGGAGCTGGGGATCCATAGTTTCTGCGGCGTATACGTTGCCCTTGATTTCTTTGCAATAAAGCCAGATCCTCAGATTCAGCACTGCTTTTGTACTAGTTGATGGCTGTTGATAGTCTTTGTCTGCATCACTCGTCTATCACACATTCCACATCATCATCTTCATGTTCACTCATTTCACTGTCATGTTTCTCACTAACATCCAATACACCTGGGTGTGTACTGTTCATCAGTTCAGATAATTGTTCTTCAGTATAAAACTCACCAGGTGGGAGTATTTTTGTCAGATCCATATTAACAAATTATACCATTATAGTCTCTGAAAATATTATCTGTGCCTGCAAAGAAAGAAAACATTAGAAAACACACAAAAAAATAATAACACTATGTTTCACATGTTTCCATGCAAGGAAAATCATTATCCATACTAGTTTGGGGTCACACATACACAAACACTTATTACGTATACACTATTTTGGGGTAAAAGAGACCCAAGAACAAGTTACCTAATCACTGTATGGGGTGTTAGGCACCCCAGCTAAATAGTATATCCACTCTTACATGGGGTGTGAGATGCCCAAACACCCCCACGTAGTCACTCAAGAGCATAAAAACACTACCTGCCACCACAAGAGCACACAAAAAATTAAAAGTACTGGCCGTACCATTGGGCTAGATGTGCAAGCCAATCAGCATGCACACTAACACTTTAGCGTTGGGTATGATGTACTCCGTTAAGCGTTCTATGGTCAATCCATTACACTTTGCGATGGAGTTCCATATTGTCTGTTTCCACAGAATGTTGGTAAATAATTCATTGGTTTATTGTTATTGATTGATTGCGCTTTGAACCATACATTGTCTTGTGTGAATTGTGCAAGCTTTTCTGTCGCCTGCATGCATTTGTTCCATGTAACCCATTTTATTTTCTATATATTCTGGGTTAGTATCTGATGATGCTGTATTCATTTGTTTTCTTTTCTTTGTTGGTTTTGTATAATTCAATAAAATCGTATTTAGTTGATGGTGTAGGTTTAATTTCATACTGAGCTGAATTATCTTTTGTTTTGAATTTTATTAACTGTAAATTTGGATTTAATCATTCTAGTTTCTAATGCTTTTCCATCTATATCATTTACCCAGTAGTTTAGTTCTTTATTGGTTGAAACAAATACTGGTGTTCTTATTAGTAGTTTTGTGTCGCTATGTTTTATATTGATTTCTAAAGGCTTTTGTTCCATTAGGAGTTTCATTTCATCAATGGTACCTGGGCCTATTTTAGGTTCCTCCATCAAGGCATAGGTAGTTTTTGTGTAGTAGGTTTTGCAAATAAAATTAGTTAGATTTGCTATTCCTCATTGCGGTGCCTACGTTTTGATGCTGTAATGAAGCATTTAGGGTCATAGAATTTACCTGTATTAGTTGGTCCTTCTAATATGAAAGTATTGATTTTATTTAGTTTTGTTTTTTCAGCTATAAGTTCAAACCGTCTGATGAAATGTATAATATCAATATTGTTTGTGAGACATTTGATTTTGTTTGGATTTCCCAGGTTTGAAGTTTCTTGTTACCATTGTGTAAAGATAGGCATAGTGTTGTTCTTATATTGGTGTTCTTTGTTGACAAATTTAAGAATTGCTTTGATTTGAGATTTATAGTTAAGATCCAGTGTTATGTACATTTTTAAAATTGTTTGCTATCCATTTCTCATAGTAATTGCTAGGGTGTTTTAACTTATTTAGATTCTATTAATTCTTCCATATAATAATATTATGAATCTTCTATTTTTTAAAGAATTTCTTTCCTCATTTTTTTTTTTATATCTGGGCATAAGCCTAAATCTCCATAACATTCATCATTGTTTTCTTGTATATAAGTTTATTATTTCTTTGAATTGGGAATTAGTATATTCCCCAAAATGTAATTGTTCAATTCCATAACAGATAAGATATAACACCCATCTATTAGTGTCTTTATAAGTTTTCTACTTGCTCTTGCAGTCAGCTGTGGAACCTTTAAGGTTAAGGAAATTAACGATTCTGGCTCCTTTGATGCCGAGATTTTTTGAGGTTGCTTCAAAGGTGATGTATCAATGTTTTGAGTGAGTGATTTGTGATGTTGAAGGTTGGTCCTTTGTTTCTTGTGTCAGGAATTGTTCATTCATATGTAATGAATGTGTACCATATTTTGGGGGGTATTGGTTTATCATTTGTACTCATTTCCAATCTCTTGGGTTCCATAGTGCTTTGTTTTCTGGCAGACCTTTCCATAATGTTGGTAGATGTTTCTCTTTCAATACTCGCTTTTGATTCTGTTCCAGGGCTTGAATTGTTATTTTGTTCCAATTGACTTTTTAAAGTCTACTTTTTATTGGGGGTGGGGGGTCCATTCTCATTCTCTTCTAGGTGAGCCATTGAATCCATGATTGTTATATTCATTATTAGTATTTCTTTTGACTGATTCATTGGTATTTTGATTTCTTCAGATATGTTCTTTTGGTCTTTTTGACTTCATAATAGGAGTAGATAGAGGTTTGTAAGGTTGAAGTGGAGTTGTTTCTTCATTGCAGCTGGATCCCATATTATTCATCCTGTTTGCAATAATATGTTTTTATTGAAGGTGTTTTATGTGTCCAATATTCTTTCCTTATTGTTTTTGAGGATATGTTTTGGAGATAAATAATGTGTTCCATCTAGTAGATTTCTGATTAGTAAAACTATATATAAGTCCACTTGGGATTCTTTCTTTGAATTTTATAATTGCTCTTGATGCATCTTTTACTGGTGTCATTCTGGTGAAGAGTTCTGGCCATTGTGTTGCATGACTAACGTCAATGATAAATTCTCCTCCTTCTTCATTTGGGACTTGATACGATTTATTGCCTCCATATGTTGGGTAATAAGGTTTTGTATTTACATTTTGTAAGTCTTTAGCTTCGTACCAAACACTTTTTCTTGGATACATAGGTAATATATGCTTTTCAACCTCCTGTATGCATTTGTTCCATACATTCCATTCTACTTTCAATATATTCTTTGTTGGATCTGATGCTCCTAGACTTACTCTTGTGGGTTTTTTAGCCAAAGTCTGGGGGTTTTGTTGTTGTGTTTGGTGTTGGTTTTTCGTAGATGATGGTTAAGTATATCGCTTCTTGTACTGGTTGATCATTTTGACTCTTCCAATCTCTTTGTTGCCAGTTGTACCTCTCTTCTGGGAGACCTTTGTATAATGTTGAAATATGTTCTCTTTGATGTGTCATCTGTATTTTCTCCGGTGTTGTTTGTATATTGATATTTTCCCAATCCATCTGTGGAATCCTTGTATGTTTAGGAGATTTGCAAGATTCAAAGTTGGTTGATTCGGAGGAATGTTTCCTTTTTCTATTACATCAATTAGATTTGAATAGAATGGGACTGATTGTACAGTGGGCACAAAGGAAATGTTAAGATTAAATTTTTTTTGATAATTAAGCACAAAAGTACATTTCAAGTTTGTTTTATTGGGTCCTTTTACTTCCATTTTTTTACGTTTAGTACTTTGTCATGTTCCCACGGGTCTTCATTACCTCCTGGATCCTCTTTGGGCATGGATGTTGCAAGATTCTCGAAGTAGGAGCCATCCATTGCTACCCACAGCTTAATGAGTGTCTCCTTTAGGGCGGGGATCGAGGTGGGCCGGGACTTAGCAACTTCATTTTTCATTTGGTTCCAGGCATTCTCTATGGGGTTTAATTCGGGTGAGTTGCCTGGCCAGGCCAAAACTTCGATGTTCTGCTCATTAAGGAAGTCTTTGACAGCTCGTGCCTTGCGTGCAGGGGCGCCTTCGTGCATAAAAAAGTTGCAGCCATAGAGAGCATAGGAATGGAGCAGATGTTCCTCCAAAACCTCAATGTAATTCTTTCCCTTCATGGTGACGTTTTTGGGGAGGAAATAGAGACCACCCCTGCCCTTCTCCCCACTGAAGCATCCCCAAACCATGATGCCATCAGGGTGCTTCACAGTGTAGCGGTAGTCATATCTGCTCACATCACTGGGCCACTGCACCTCTTTTGAGCAACCCCTGATGAGCCGAAAACTGCTCTCGTCACTCCACATGTCTTTCTTCCACTGCTCTGGTGTCCAATCTTGATATTTCTTCGCGAAAGCTAGCCGTTTTTTCTTCATACCCTCTGTCAGCAGTGGTTTCACGACGGCAGGGCAAACTCAGGTCTTTTTGTACCGGTGCTGGATCATACGAATAGCGACCTTGTGGAGCAAGTCAGGATGTTTCCCCTTCAATTCAGCCGTTGTTATCGAACGGTCTTCTTCACCTCATGTAGCAAACAAAACCTTGTCCGAGCACTTGTCTTCTTGCCCCCAGAGCCAGGTTTGCAAGGCGGTGCTGGGAGGGAGTGTAGTGGCTGCTTTTTTTTTTTAGTTTAAAGAGTGACACACGGCTCACATTCACATCGGCAGCTATACGCTTAACTGGCACTTCCTGCTCCTTTAGGGTTAGGGCACGGGTCTTCTCCTCCATTGTCAGCTTGCTACACCCCATTGTGATGGTATGGTGGTGTCTGGTAGGGCGTCAAAGTCATCAGAAAGGTGAAAAAGATGCGGTCTGTGGGGCAGCGTAACACAGATGTACACTGTCTTAGCTCTGCGAGCACACTTGACCTGAGCCTGGTGGGAAGTTGAAAGGGAGCCCTGGCTGCAGGTACATGCGTCATACCAAGCTCCTCCCACTACCTATATGGCGGGACACGTTAAAAATTTAACCACGAAATTCAAATTAGCATTTCCTTTGCGCCCACTGTAGTAGATGTTCTGTCTGTTGTGTTGGCATAGGTAAGTTTCTGCAATTTGTTCGTGCTCCTTTTGGCTTCCTATGAGTATTGGTGTAGATATTCGTTGTGTTCCCTCAAATTGAATTGGCATTCTTTTTGTGCTTGATGATCCTATATTATCCATCCTTGTATTTGATTTGGCATTTGTTTATTAGACTGGAGAAGAAAATAGAATTCGCTTTGTAGGTTTTTTGATGATACATTCTGTAGATTTATTATTTATCTGTTCACGATGTTCCTGAATTTCTCCAGAAGTATTGTTGGTTCAATTAATCCAATAGTTTAATGGTTTGTTTGTTGTAGTAAAAATAGGTATCCTGTAAAGTAATTCTTGGTCTGAATGTTTTATGTTAATTTCTATAGGTGTTCCTTCAAATAGTAGTTTCATATCGTCGATAGTTCCTGGTCCTATATATGGTTCTTCCATTAAAGCATTGTTTTTATGAAGTAGAATTTGTAGATAGAAACTATTTGATTCTCCATTTCGAGTTACTGTTACTAGTTTTTAGTTTTAGTTTTTATAAAAGATGGGAAATAGGTGTGAGATAGTAAGAGAGTAAAGTTAGAAAAAGTGGTGATTTAGTAGAAGAATTGGTGTGACAGTAAGTCTGGCAGTGTCTTCATTTCTGCTTCTTAGGTTTAATTATTCTTTGATATTATGTCATGTAAGCATTCAAGCCTTTATATCCTTAAATACTTTTGTTATGACAGCAGAGATTACTCATTTGATATCATCGTACATGTGCTGTTTGTATGTACAGTGTCCTTTTTTGGATCTTTTACATTTTGAATAGTCTTTTGTTCATGACTTAATTGATAAATGTGTCCACTTTGGATCTTTTTATTTTATATTTATTTATTTTTTTTTATTATTATTATTTTTTTTTTCCAATACTTTGACATACATCATCACATGTAATCAGTCCATAATTGGGCGTCCTGTTAGGATTTTGAATTTTTCCAGGGGGAAGTTTTCATCTGTATAGTGGGACAGCGTCCTCCTGCGTACGCAGTTGGCTGCTGCCGAAATCGCGTCAATAATAATGTTCATTTTGGTTTACGAGATGGGGAAGTCTTATTTTTTGAAGAACTTCTTCAGGCATGTAGGCATTGATCTTGGACCGTACATCCTTTGCTCTTTTATGCAGTGTCACGTTGAGGGGTTCGATCCGAGCAAGGTCGTGTAGATCACTCAAGGGGACGAAGTCCAATAGTCTGACGTCCAAAATGTACCTTAGTGCCTTGTTCTGCACTGCTTGCGCCTTTCTGAGCTGGGTTTTACTGCCTAGGTGCATTGGAATGACGTGGTATAGAAGAATTGGCCTCACTAGGCTCATGAAGAGTTTTCTCTTATTCTTGGAGGAGAGTTTCCGGAACCGATAGAGGCATTGCAGACTTCTTTTAGCTTGTGAGACCTTTTTCTCCAGATGTTTGCTATATCCACTTGATGTAATCTCGAGCCCAAGGACCCGAGCCTCACGTGCGTATGGGTATAACTCATCCCTGACTAATACGTCCGCTGTCTTTCTACACCCAATGGGGAGGACCTTAAACTTTTTGACATTGGTGCGTATCTTGACTCTGCACTCGTAGGCGTTGAAGTTTTGGATCTCGCCCGCCATCCTATTCGCTATGTCAGCTGGGTTTCGATATTCGCTGGTTATTATCTGCGATATATCGTCTGCCAGCTGGACATATAGGGCGTACCCCGGTGTACATGGTAAAGGGCTGTCCTTCGTAATCATTTATACTAATGACAGCCTCACGATCCTCAAGGTAGTCGCACAGGAGCTTTGTTATGTTCGTCTCCATGCCTAGGTCACTTATCTTCCTCTTGAGGCTAGGCACCCACACTTTATTAAATGCTGATGAGACATCTCTAAGCACTACATCGACATTTTTGTTCTCCACTTTCGCTATAGCAATGTACTCAGTCATCAGGGCAAGCGCTGATTCTGTCCTGAGTTTTTTGCGGAAGCCGTGCTGCTGTGTGTTGTAAAGCCCTTACGCATCCAAGTAACCCATCAGCCAGTCGTTAATTAGTTTTTCAAATAGTTTTCCAATGAATTCTAGCAGGGATATTGGCCTGTAGCTTTTAATTTCTTCTTTAGGTTTACCCGGTTTCAGGAGGAAAATCATCCTGGCTCTCTTAAGCGAGTCAGGGAAGTATCCAGCGTTTAAGCACGCATTAAAGAAGTTTAGTATCGAGAGATTAAAGTCTGCGGGTGCATTCATGAGGTGGGCCTTGGTAATGCCAGAAATTCCTGGAGCCTTTTGCTTGAAGCTTTTCATTGCCGCTTCATATTCCTCTGTGGTAAAGGGGCAGCCTTCCTCCGTCGCCCGCCGAGCCACGTCTACATAATGGTAGGGTGTCAGGGCCGGTCCACGTTCCTCCAAGTATGCCATAACCTCTTCCTCAAATTCCATGTTGAAGTCCTCATTCTCCTCTTCTGTGATGTTAAACTCCCTTCTCCAATGCTCCCTAAAGTGGTGCTCGATGGTCTGGTCATCGGTGACCCGCACACCATCAATTTTGATGGCAATTTTCAACTTGGTGGGCAGAGTGCCGCTTAGCCTCTTAAGCTGGGCCCAAAATTTCTTGGGATCGCTTTCGGTGTCTATACCAGCGATAATGTCGTCCCAAAGAGCCCTGAATTTCTCGCTGATCAGGTACTTAATTTCCAGTCGAAGATTCCGGAACTCCCTATGGCGATCGGCTGAGTTGCCATACACACGGATCTCCTCGACTAGTTCTCTTAGTCTATCCTTCTGCCAGATGATGTTCGCGTCCCAATGTGGCACTGGGAGGGTTTTGAACTCAACCCTTGGGATAGCCGCTCCGTCCGCCTCTGTTATTTTGTTCATGATAGTTTCCAGGCGCCTATCAAGATCCTCAAGCGTAGGCTCATCCAAACGCTCCTCGTGGTGTTCACATAGGACCCTTCTGTACTCTTCCCAGTTCACCTTGGGTATACTCCTGTGAGTTGGGACACTGATCTGTATGGGGGAGGTTGAGATCATGGTGACCATGCTGATATGGTCTGATGGAGTATAAGGGCCTGGGACCGTCGTATGATTCAGGATAAAGTTGGCATTGGTAAGGACGATGTCAGGTGTCGTGGAGGACCTCCCAGTCAGGTACGTAGGGAATTCTGGATCAACTCTTTGTACTACGTCGTGTTCCATAAGGAGGCTCAGGGAGGCTCCTGATCCATTAAATGCCGATGTATAACCAGCCTCTCTACATCGGGCATTGAGGTCACCAATCAGAATGGCGGAGTGGTTTCTTCTAAACAAACGCTGGAAGTTGGGATAGGGAGGTACGAGTGTCTTGGGGGTTGGTACCCCACTGCTACAATGAGGTCATCGATTGTCGGGCTGATTTTTACTGCAAGATACAATTCCTCCAGGTTGGGGACCTCTTTTTACTTGATGCCAATGCGACACCATTGTATCTTTCGTTGGTGTGACTGGTTGTGATGGTATTATAGTTGTAGATTTTGACGGGGATGGAGTTTCCATCGAGACCGTGCTCCGAGATTAGGACAATGTCTGGGTCTACTTCTCTGATAATATTGTTGTATAAGAATTTTTTGCCTTCCCAACCATTCACATTGAGTGAGAAGATCTTAAGTTTGTTCACTATCCTTACATTAAAATCCATCTTTAATTACCTTGGAGGTTCTGAACTTTTGCCGGCTCTCCTCTTGCGGGTGATCTCACTCTACCAGACCTCTTTTTCTTGAATTGTTCCTGAGAGAGATTGATGCAAGACTCGGGACTCAGCTCGATGCTTCCATCTCTTAACGCTGAGAGTAGATCGTCCTCCTCAGAGTCGCAGTCATAATCCCACTTGTACTTGCCTCTGACTACTCCTTCAACTATCTCCTTTACCTTCGTTAATCGTGGTAGCGGAGCCGACGGTAAGGCATAGATCTTCAGATTAAATCAGTGGTCTTGGACTTGGAAGTTGACTGCGTGCTCTCCTTAGCGCTCTTATTCTGCTGGCCTTTGTTCTTGGTCGGGGTCTCCTTCTGGGTCCGTTGATCAACCTCCATCCTTCCGGATGACATGGAGGCATCTCTTTTGTTCAGTCGGGGGTCTCTCGATGTGGATCTGTTACTTAGCGTTATGTCAGCTTTATTCCCTGTTTGGGTCTGGTACAATTCGCTGGACAGGGGGTTATCGGGAAACCACGTGGGTTTCATCCCGTTTTGGGTAAGCATTTTATTCAGCTTGTTGGCGTAGCTACCGGGCTTGGCAATGTTAACGAAGTGAGCATGGATAACGCACATGACCAAATCCAGGTTCATCGACAGATCAAGCTAGAGTACCGTTTTCTCTCTCTCCCAGCTCTTGGCTGCCTGTGCGTAGCTGGTGTTTGCTTTGCGGGTCTTTTCTTCCTAAATGTTTTTCTTCTTGTCCATCACCAGGCTCTTCTTTATGGGGCAGGACATTGAGAGGGTGCGGTGGGGGCCGTCGCAATTGAGGCACTTTTTGTTGTTCCCATTCGGGTACTCTCCAGGTGTGACCAGAACCGGCGCACTCCGAGCATACCTTTCCCTGGAATTTGCAGTCCTTTGTTGCATGTTTCTCCAAAGCGTAACATGAAAAGCAGACTTGTACAGAGACGAAAGTCTCCCGTTCTATGCACGATGCAGAGACCTTTGTGCAGAACATTATCAGGCCTGCCTTGGAAGCCAGCTCTGTTTCGCCTCGATTTCTGCCATAATCTCATCAGCTGTATGTGTTCCAACCAGGGGTCCAGACGACGACAGATGATCGATCTGCGGGCAGACACATGGAGCAGGACTTTGGGGGCCAGATGAATCTCATCGAGTTTGGTGCGGGATCCCACGCTGAGAAGTTTATCGACATCCTGGGGTCCATCGCAGACAGCCATATAGCCATAGGATTGGTCCACTAAATGACAAAGTGTGACCCATATGGTAGCGAAAATGGTCTCAAAGACCGTCTTCCTCGTCGGTTTGGGACATTGCTCCTTCACCCAGAGTGGGATTCTGTACTCACCCCTGGGGTCGTCCATGACGGCCCTCTGGGGAACTTTCTTCTCGGGAAGTCTTCCAAGTCTGAAGAAGTGTTCCTATTACCGTCTTCCCGTTCCACCTTTTTCTGCCCTACCTACTCTAAACTGTCTAACAGGGCCCACCTGCTGGTCCTGTCCACTCTGCCCCCTTCTTCGCACCCCCTGTAGAGCTTCCTTCTGGGCTTTGGTCACGACAGAAATGGGTGGTCTCTACAGGCCTCGACTGGCAGAAAAGTTATCAGGAACGGGGTGTGCTACTGATATATGGTTAGATGTAAAAAACGGCGTTTTCCAATGAATTCTTCGTCTGTTTCTTCCTCGCACATGTGTGTACACCAGCGATACCACAGAAGGGTAGCTGTATGGTTAGCAGTCTTGACATGTACCGGTGCGAAGAGTCTCTTCACCTACTTCGAACCTCGAAGCTGATCGGCGAAAAAATGTAGGACTTTCGAAAAATTCTTGATGAGCGTTGTTGATCCTTGAAGGAAAAGTATGTTGATTTTTGTAAGTTTTTTATCTGCTATTAGTCCAAACCTTGCTAGAAATTCAATTGGGTTTATCTCATTTTGTTTAAAAGAGTACTTTAACCATTTTATATTCTTTTCTGTATTTTCATTTGTTGTATATGGTTTTTCTTCCCATTGTTGAAATATGGATGTTGCAAATATTTTTTGTTGTCTTTGTTGACAAATTTCAAAATGGCTATTTTTGGCTTTCATAGTTTGGTCCTAAGTTTAGGTGCATATATCTAAATTCATCTGCATTAGGCTTCTTATTAAAGCCAATGTGGATTTAGCTTTTTCTTTGTTTCCAATAAATTTTGTATATAATCATATTCTGAATCTTTTCTTCTTTGAAATTCTTTTCTTTCTTCTCTTTTTTTTCATATACGGACATGGTCCTAATGGTCCATCTTATGCATCTGAATTATTTTCTATTACATAATCTATTAATTTTTTGAATGTTTTATCAGCAGTGCCAAAAAAAATCCAATCTTGATATTCTGTATCTGATAAGATATAAAATCCAGTTGGTGATTGATTAACAATTTGTGTTGAAGCTCTTGCAATGTCTTTGGCTTCAGGTGTGAGGTTAAGGAAGTTAAAAATTCTGGGCCATTTGTTGCATTGTTTTTGCTTGTTGTTTTGTATGTGCTGTTGTAGCAGGTCAAAAATCTATCCTCTAACCCCAATCAATCCAACCTGCTTCCTACACTACATCATACTTCAGCTCACCCACACTCGTTATCACTCGAAAGAACTCTGACACTTTCCCATCTAAACTATCTCCCAGAACATTCACCCAGTGTCCCTTGTTCTACGGGTACTTGAGCTTGCAGTACCGCTCAAAATCCCCAAAGAACTCATCCATACTCTTTCCTCCATGCAATCTAAACTTATCGATCCTAGGCACTTCCCTAATCAAAATTCCTTTCCCCACATTCATTTCACTCTCTGAAGAGCTACTCTCCGTTTCAGTCATTCAATCATATCGTCACTCTCTCCCTCATTTGAGTATAGTGAATCCACACTTTTTCCTCTCGCCTTCCTATCCTTACCCTTAGAAGCATGCTTCCTTCCTTTCTTACTTTCCACTTTCTTCCATTCACCCTCTTTCTACCACTCACAGTATTTTCCCTAGACTCAATCACACTGCCATCCATTCCATTCAGCTGAGTCCCTTCAGTCAGAGCAGGGGTCAGGGTCATAGTTCCTGGGGCTGGTCCAGCCACTATCATCATATCCGTTGGTCAGTCTCCCATTTCCTTCATCATATCAGTCTTTTCATTCACCTCATTCCTCATTCCCTCAATCACTCCTCCAAACATTTTGCACTCCTCTTCTTTCTTCCTCAACTCCAGCATCAATCGCACTATTTCTTCATCCAAACTTTCAGCCGAAGCCATTGTTCCCAAGTTAGTACAAGGGGATAGGAGGAGGGGAAAATCAACCCAACTACTTTACCAATATACAGATGGACTGCAATCAAATCCAATTCCTCCAGTTTTGAGATCTTGAGTCCCTATTCGGGTGCCAAATCTTATCATCTGCTGCTCATCTGTCGGTAGTCCTGATGATTCAGTCGATGGCGCTGTGAGTGGTTGATCACTAGCTGGACTTTCACTCAGCTTATCGTTGTGAGATTTCTCAGCATTCAACTCTGGCACTAATAGCATCTGCCTTATGCTACCAAACAATGCTCCCATCAATTTAAAGGATAGGCTGAATTTCCTATATAACATGCGCATATTAAACAATGTATTTAGCATACTCACAACCACACACAATACAAAATATATACCGAAGAATCCAGAAAAGAAAATTCCAATATCAGACAAAAATCCCCCAAACTGCTCCATAAATTTACGACCCAGGTTCTTCACATCATTCGCATTGAACAAAGCTGTTGGATCAAATGCAGACATATCATCTCCCGAAGTCATGGTTCTACTAAAATATGAGGTAGCCGCAATCGATGTACTCAGTCCCATGATGAATAGCTGCAGCTTATGCATCACATAATATTCATTAAGACCTGCTATACCTAAATTGTTTATAGGCATATACATCCATTGATTTGCCTCCTTATTGGGATTCAACTTCTTAGGTGTAGGAGCAATTGCATATTGTGGCGAAACAGATATCCAGTGTGGATGTATATGAAACATAGGTGGTGTCTGGGGTACATATTCAACTGTCTGCCCTGTCTTCATCAATATTCGTGATGTTGGAGCCAAATACTAAGGTTGATTCTTATATGTGATGGGAAGTTGCATATAACACACACTTGTTGGTTGAGGTGTTACCATCACTCCTTGGCACTGGAAAATGTGAATGACTTCGCCAGCTACTACTCCATAATGTGGAAGTGGGCTGTGATTGAAAAGTATGGGGGTTTTGTTGTTGTATTTGGTGTTGGTTTTTCGTAGATCATTCTGACTCATTTTCCAATCTCCTTGTTTCCAGTTGTACCTCTCTTCTGGGAGACCTTTGTATAATGTTGGAACATGTTCTCCTTGATGTGTTGTCTGTATTTCCTCCGGTGTTGTTTGTATGTTGATATTTTCCCAATCCATCTGTGGAATCCCTGTTTCGTTTAGGAGATTTGAAAGATTCGGAGGAATGTTTTCTTTTTCTATTACATCGATTAGATTTGAATAGAATGGGACTGAATGTAGTAGTAGATGTTCTGTCTGTTGTGTTGGCAGAGGTAAGTTTTCTGGGATTTCTTCTTGCTCCTTTTAGCTTCCTAGGAGTAGTTGGTGTAGATATTCATTGTGTTCCCTCAAATTGAATTGGAGTTGTTCTTTTTGTGTTTGATGATCCCATATTATCCATCCTTGTATTATTTGATTTGGCATTTGTTTATTAGACTGGATAAGAAAATAGAATTCGCTTTGTAGGTTTTTTGATGATACATTCTGTAGATTTATTATGTATCTGTTCACGATGTTCCTGAATTTCTCCAGAAGTATTGTTGGTTCAATTAATCCAATAGTTTAATGGTTTGTTTGTTGTAGTAAAAATAGGTATCCTGTAAAGTAATTCTTGGTCTGAATGTTTTATGTTAATTTCTAAAGGTGTTCCTTCAAATAGTAGTTTCATATCATCGATAGTTCCTGGTCCTATATATGGTTCTTCCATTAAAGCATTGTTTTTATGAAGTAGAATTTGTAGATAGAAACTATTTGATTCTCCATTTTGAGTTACTGTTCCTAGTTTTTAGTTTTAGTTTTTATAAAAGATGGGAAATAGGTGTGAGATAGTAAGAGAGTAAAGTTAGAAAAAGTGGTGATTTAGTAGAAGAATTGGTGTGACAGTAAGTCTGGCAGTGTCTTCATTTCTGCTTCTTAGGTTTAATTATTCTTTGATATTATGTCATGTAAGCATTCAAGCCTTTGTATCCTTGAATACTTTTGTTATGACAGCAGAGATTACTCATTTGATATCGTCGTACATGTGCTGTTTGTATGTACAGTGTCCTTTTTTGGATCTTTTAAATTTTGAATAGTCTTTTGTTCATGACTTAATTGATAAATGTGTCCACTTCGGATCTTTTTATTTTATTTTATATTTATTTATTTATTTTTTATTTTTTCAATACTTTGACATACATGATCACATGTAATCAGTCCATAATTGGGCATCCTGTTAGGATTTTGAATTTTTCCAGGGGTAAGTTTTCATCTGTATAGTGGGACAGTGTCCTCCTGCGTACGCAGTTGGCTGCTGCCGAAATCGCGTCAATAATAATGTTCATTTTGGTTTACGAGATGGGGAAGTCTTATTTTTTGAAGAACTTCTTCAGGCATGTAGGCATTGATCTTGGACCGTACATACTTTGCTCTTTTATGCAGTGTCACGTTGAGGGGTTCAATCCCAGCAAGGTCGTGTAGATCACTCAAGGGGACGAAGTCCAATAGTCTGACATCCAAAATGTACCTTAGTGCCTTGTTCTGCACTGCTTGCGCCTTTCTGAGCTGGGTTTTACTGGCTAGGTGCATGGGAATGACGGGGTGTAGAAGAATTGGCCTCACTAGGCTCATGAAGAGTTTTCTCTTATTCTTGAAGGAGAGTTTCCGGAACCGATAGAGGCATTGCAGACTTCTTTCAGCTTGTGAGACCTTTTTCTCCAGATGTTTGCTATATTCACTTGATGTAATCTCGAGCCCAAGGACCCGAGCCGCATGGGTATGGGTATAACTCGTCCCTGGCTAATACATCCGCTGTCTTTCTACACCCAATGGGGAGGACCTTAAACTTTTCAACATTGGTGCGTATCTTGACTCTGCACTCGTAGGCGTTGAAGTTTTGGATCTCGCCCACCATCCTATTCGCTATGTCAGCTGGGTTTCGATAATCGCTGGTTATTATCTGCGATATATCGTCTGCCAGCTGGACATATAGGGCGTAGTCTTGGGTGGGTGTGGGAAGGTCACTCGTGTACAGAGTCGGACTTAGGCACCCTCCTTGAGGTACCCCGGTGTACATGGTAAAGGGCTGTCCTTCATAATCATTTATATTAATGACAGCCTCTCGATCCTCAAGGTAGTCGCACAGGAGCTTTGTTATGTTCGTCTCCATGCCTAGGTCACTTATCTTCCTCTTGAGCCTAGGCACCCACACTTTATTAAATGCTGATGAGACATCTCTAAGCACTACATCGACATTTTTGTTCTCCACTTTCGTATAGCGATGTACTTAGTCATCAGGGCAAGCGCTGTTTCCGTCCCGAGTTTTTTTGCGGAAGCCGTGCTGCTGTGTGTTGTAAAGCCCTTACGCATCCAAGTAACCCATCAGCCGGTCGTTAATTAGTTTTTCAAATAGATTTCCAATGAATTCTAGCAGGGATATTGGCCTGTAGCTTTTAATTTCTTCTTTAGGTTTACCCGGTTTCGGGAGGAAAATCATCCTGGCTCTCTTAAGCGAGTCAGGGAAGTACCCAGCGTTTAAGCACGCATTAAAGAGGTTTAGTATCGAGAGATTAAAGTCTGCGGTTGCATTCATGAAGTGGGCCTTGGTAATGCCAGAAATCCCCGGAGCCTTTTGCTTGAAGCTTTTCATTGCCGCTTCATATTCCTCTGTGGTAAAGGGATGGCCTTCCTCCGTCGCCCATTGAGCGACGTCTACATAATGGTAGGGTGTCAGGGCCGGTCCACGTTCCTCCAAGTATGCCATAACCTCTTCCTCAAATTCCATGTTGAAGTCCTCGTTCTCCTCTTCCGTGATGTTAAACTCCCTTCTCCAATGCTCCCTAAAGTGGTGCTCGATGGTCTGGTCATCGGTGACCCGCACACCGTCAATTTTGATGGCAATTTTCGACTTGGTGGGCAGAGTGCCGCTTAGCCTCTTAAGCTGGGCCCAAAATTTCTTGGGATCGCTTTCGGTGTCTATACCAGCGATAATGTCGTCCCAAAGAGCCCTGGATTTCTCGCTGATCAGGTGCTTAATTTCCAGGCGAAGATTCCGGAACTCCCTATGATGATCGGCTGAGTTGCCATACACACGGATCTCCTTGACTAGTTCTCTTAGTCTATCCTTCCGCCAGATGATGTTCGTGTCCCAACGTGGCGCTGGGAGGGTTTTGAACTTGACCATTGGGATAGCCGCTCTGTCTGCCTCTGTTATTTTGTTCATGATAGTTTCCAGGCACCTATCAAGATCCTCGAGCATAGGCTCGTCCAAACGCTCCTCGTGGTGTTCACATAGGACCCTTCTGTACTCTTCCCAGTTCACCTTGGGTATACTCCTGTGAGTTGGGACACTGATCTGTATGGGGGAGGTTGAGATCATGGTGACCATGCTGATATGGTCTGATGGAGTATAAGGGCCTGGGACCGTCGTATGATTCAGGATAAAGTTGGCATTGGTAAGGACGATGTCAGGTGTCGTGGAGGACCTCCCAGTCAGGTATGTAGGGAATTCTGGACCGACTCTTTGTACTACGTCCCGTTCCATAAGGAGGCTCAGGGAGGCTCCTGATCCATTAAATACCGATGTAAAACCAGCCTCTCTACATCGGGCATTGAGGTCACCAATCAGAATGGCGGAGTGGTTTCTTCTAAACAAACGCTGGAAGTTGGGGATAGGGAGGTACGAGCATCTTGGGGGTTGGTACAATGAAGTCATCGATTGTCATGCTGATTTTTACTGCAAGATACGATTCCTCCAGGTTGGGGACCTCTTTGTACTTGATGCCCTTGCGCACGGCCAATGCGACACCATCGCATCTTTCATTCATGTGACTGGTTGTGATGGTATTATAGTTGTAGATTTTGACGGGGTTGGAGTTTCCATCGAGACCGTGCTCCGAGATTAGGACAATGTCTGGGTCTACCTCTCTGATAATATTGTTGTGTAAGAATTTTTTGCCTTCCCAACCATTCACATTGAGTGAGAAGATCTTAAGTTTGTTCACTATCCTTACATTAAAATCCATCTTTAATTACCTTGGAGGTTCTGAACTTTGGCCGGCTCTCTTGCGGGTGATCTCACTCTACCAGACCTCTTTTTCTTGAATTGTTCCTGAGAGAGATTGAAGCAAGACTCGGGACTTAGCTCGATGCTTCCATCTCTTAACGCTGAGAGTAGATCATCCTCCTCAGAGTCGCAGTCATAATCCCACTTGTACTTGCCTCTGACTACTCCTTCAACTATCTCCTTTACCTTCGTCAATCGTGGTAGCGGAGCCGACGGTGAGGCATAGACCTTCAGATTGAAGTCAGTGGTCTTGGGCTTGGATGTTGACTGCATGCTCTCCTTAGCATTCTTATTCTGTTGGCTTTTCTTCTTGGTCGGGGTCTCATTCTGGGTCCGTTGATCAACCTCCATCCTTCCGGATGACACGGAGGCATCTCTTTTGTTCAGTTGGGGGTCTCTCGATGTGGATCTGTTCCTTGGCGTTATATTAGCTTTGTTCCCTGTTTGTGTCTGGTACAATTCGCTGGACGGGGGGTTATCGGGAAACCACATGTTTTGGGTAAGCATTTTATTCAATTCGTTGATTAGCGTAGCTACCGGGCTTGGCAATGTTACAGAAGTGAGCATGGATAATGCACATGACCAAATCCAGGTTCATCGATGGATCAAGCTGGAGTACCGTTTTCTCTCTCCCGGCTCTTGGCCGCCTGTGCGTAGCTGGTGTTTGCTTTGCGGGTCTTTTCTTCCTCAATGTTTTTCTTCTTGTCCATCACCAGGCTCTTCTTTATGGGGCAGGACATTAAGAGGGTGCGGTGGGGGCCGTCGCAATTGAGGCACTTTTTGTTGTTCCCATTCGGGCATTCTTTCCAGGTGTGACCAGAACCGGCGCACTCCGAGCATACCTTTCGCTGGAATTTGCAGTCCTTTGTTGCGTGTTTCTCCAAAGCATAACATGAAAAGCAGACTTGTACAGAGACGAAAGTCTCCCTTTCTATGCACGATGCAGAGACCTTTGTGCAGAACATTATCAGGCCTGCCTTGGAAGCCAGCTCCGTTGTTTCTCCTCAATTTCTGCCCTAATCTCATCAGCTGTATGTGCTCCAACCCAGGGGTCCAGGCGATGATAGATGATCGATCTGCGGGCAGGTTCTTTGGGGGCCAGATGAATCTCATCGAGTTTGGTGCGGGATCCCACGCTGAGAAGTTTATCGACATCCTGGGGTCCATCGCAGATAGCCATATAGCCATAGGATTGGTCCACTAAATGACAAAAGGGGACCCCTATGGTAGCGAAAATGGTCTCAAAGACCGTCTCCCTCGTCGGTTTGGGACATTGCTCCTTCACCCAGAGTGGGATTCTGTACTCACCCCTGGGGTCATCCATGACGCCCCTCTGGGGGAGTTTCTTCTCGGGAAGTGTTCCTATTACTGTCTTCCCATTCCACCTTTTTCTGCCCTACCTACTCTAAACTGTCTAGCAGGGCCCACCTGCTGGTCCTGTCCACTCCGCCCCCTTCCTTGCGCCCCCTGTAGGGCTTCCTTCCGGGGTTCGGTCACGACAGAAACCTGTGGTCTCTACAGGCCTCGACTGGCAGAAAAGTTATCAGGAATGGGGTGTGCTGCTGATATATGGTTAGACGCGAAAAACGGCGTTTTCCAACAAATTCTTCATCTGCTTTTTCCTCGCGCACGTGTGTACTCCCGCGATACCACAGAAGGGTAGCTGTATGGTTAGCAGTCTTGACGCGTACCAGTGTGAAGAGTCTCTTCACCTATTTTGAACCTCGAAGCTGATCGGCGAAAAAATGTAGGACTTGCGAAAAATTCTTGATGAGCGTTGAGTATCTCTGTCAAGACTGAGCAGTCGTTACTGTTCCTATATTTTGATGTAGTAAAGCGTTTACTGTAAGAGACTTGCCTGTATTTGTTGATCCTTGAAGGACAAGTATGTTGATTTTTGTAAGTTTTTTATCTGCTATTAGTCCAAACCTTGCTAGAAATTCAATTGGGTTTATCTCGTTTTGTTTAAAAGAGTACTTTAACCATTTTATATTCTTTTCTGTATTTTCATTTGTTGTATATGGTTTTTCTTCCCATTGTTGAAATATGGATGTTGCAAATATTTTTTGTTGTCTTTGTTGACAAATTTCAAAATGGCTATTTTTGGCTTTCATAGTTTGGTCCTAAGTTTAGGTGCATATATCTAAATTCATCTGCATTAGGCTTCTTATTAAAGCCAATGTGGATTTAGCTTTTTCTTTGTTTCCAATAAATTTTTTATATAATCATATTCTGAATCTTTTCTTCTTTGAAATTCTTTTCTTTCTTCTCTTCTTTTTTTCCATCTACGGACATGGTCCTAATGGTCTGCCTAATGCATCTGAATTATTTTCTATTACATAATCTATTAATTTTTTGAATGTTTTATCAGCAGTGCCAAAAAAGTCCAATCTTGATATTCTGTATTTGATAAGATATAAAATCCAGTTGGTGATTGATTTAACGCCTTACATTTCTTTAAGTCCTACACCTTTCACTTGTCTTGAGACACTGCCAGCTCCAGGGCATGCAACCCTATATATACTATCTGCGAAGCCGTGATGCTGAATGTTGTTCCTATGTTCTGGATGTCTGGGATTGGTCTTTCATACATGATGTAAGTGTACCATGTTCCTTTCTAGACTGGTTGATCATTTTCATACATTTCAAGTCTCCTTGAGTCCATATTGATCTTTGTTCCAATAGACTTTTCCATAGTGTTGGGAGATGTTTGTCTTTTAGCGTGTATTCCTGGTTGTTATTTAGGGGTTCTATAGTCACTTTGTGTCGAATTCAGGAATTGTGAATAAATGTTTTCTCTTTGCTTTTTTCTCGGTAGCCTATTCTCCCTCTCTAATGAGTCATTGAGTTGATTATTGGTATATTTATTATCTCCCTTTCTTCCGCTTGATTTATTGGTTTTTTCATTTCAGAAACATTTTCTTGATCTCTTTGACTTCTTAGGAGTGGATGGAATTTGTTGAAGTTTTTAAGGTTGAATTAGAGTTCTTTTTTCATCGCTGCTGGGTATCACATCATCCATCCTGTTTCTACCATTATGTTCTTTTTGGTCCTGAGGTGTTTTACTTGAGTCCAATATTCTTTCCTTCTTGTTTTCGATGATACATTCTGAGATGTATTTTATAGTGGTTGGAGTAGTCTATTAGTTTCTCAAGTACTATCATTGGGTTGTGATTCTCCAGAAACTCTTGGACTAGGGGTAGTTTCAGTAACCTTTCTTGGATGTTTTCTTTCAAGTTGATCCCTGCTGTTAAATAAATTGACTAGGTTCTTGGGAATATTGTTATTACCATTTTTGTTTTGGGGATAGGCTATGATGCTCTTATTTTGTCCATGTTCTTCTGTCTCCATTTCAGGATTGAATTTAATCGTCTCATTGTGGGACTTTATATTTCAATAGGCTTGGTTGAGGCACCTATATGTGATTTTCATTTTATGTTCACTATTTATTACTTAAAATTATAATGGAAACATGAGGTTAAGATTTAGCAACTTTTGGATTTTGAAGGTTAAGAATCACTTGCAGAATTTAAAAAGTACTAACATCTTAACCTCATGTAGTAAGTTAAAGCTACTAACATTCATCTTCACTGTCAATAAGGTCATTTGTTATTATCACACTCATTACTTATGGAAATAGCATTAAAGCTCTTTATCTACCTCCCCATCTTTGAGGTATTGATAGGTTTACTTGTTTTGAGAGACTAAAGAGGAGAATCTTGTACGAGCATTTATAGTCTTCTGACAAGTTTTTGTTAATATTGTTATCGGGCCTCATAAGAGAGTAAGCCCAGTTTTGCTTTGTTTGAGAAGAGAACTTACTATATAGTATGTTAGTGGCCTCTCCTCCGTCAGGCCACTGTTCACTACCGCTGCTTTTCAGTCCTTCCCTGGGATTTTGAGTGAATCTCCTAGAATGAAGGTTGAATTGATGAATGCGAGAGTACAGAATTATATGAGCAAGCTAGTGAGAATTTTAGAATAATTCACTGTGCAAACAAAAAGAACAAAATCAATAACTAACCTGGAGCCTCGGTGGACACAACCTTCCAAATGAATAAAACTGAGGATAATAATACTAAAATTCTATTTACTAAGAATATATTTACAAAAAGAAGGTTTAACAGCAATATATATACATATATATAAATATATACCTATATAAATTAATAATACTACTTTTTGCAAGGCCTATAAGTTCACAACATTCTTATAGTTAAATGTTAGGCTATTTAAAAAAACAAAAAAAAAAACAGAGTATGGGAATAAAATCACTTAAGATATATAAAAACAAAATTAGATTATTTACTGTGGTGGGGAAAGTAAACAACTATTTATCTTTAGTCGAACCCAGAAATGCTCCCACCAATCAGAGAGTGGATAGTAATTGGTCAAAGTTGGGTCAGCAGTAATTATGCTCCTTTAGCTTATATTATTTGTTTGATTGGGCAGTTTCTTCTATAGCATTCAATATTATTATTTTGCTATTAATAAAGCAATTCAAATGCTGGAAATAAAAAAAGAAATCTTAAAGGATAGCCTAGACAATAATTAAGGGGGGGGAGTCTCTCTCAAAATAGAGGATTCCTGCAAAAAAAATCCATACGGGAAGAAGGACCCTCAAAATATCCAACTTTCTTTAACTGTTCCCAAGAGAGAACCCATGCTTGAGTGAAAACAAAAGCATGGAGTTGTCCTCTTTCAATATTATTAGTATTCCTTGATACTGAACTGAATAAAATTCAAAATTACAGTGGAGACTCAATACTCAAACTTAATTCGTTCCAAATGGCGGTTCGAGTATCAAAAAGTTTGACTACCGATATCTATAAATCAGGTAATTCATTCTAACCTTAGCAAAAACCTTAAGTTTACAAAAATTTCAATGTAAATTTTTTTAGAATTTTGATTTGTACTTACCGTAAGTGAAGACTGGTGATGGACAATGTAGAAGAGGAGGGGAGGAGGAGGGAGGTTATTCGTCTGAGGATGAGTCACCATCCATGAAAACATCTGGTAACTCATCTCCTGGTGTGATTCCTGTGAATCCACTAGTGGAGGGCTGTGGCTCACTAACACTTGCACTCTCACTAGATTCCTTTTTCAACAAGAATCTGTCTAATGTGATCTGCCTTTGCCTTTTTTTCAAAATGTCTCTGAAATCCTGCGTCTTCCTCAGTTTCGCATTGAATATTTTCTAAATCTTCATCATCATATTCTGAGAGATCATGGGGAAGAAGAATTAGCCTAAGCGCTTCAGCTGTGCTCAACTGTGTAGTAGGCCTACGTTTCACAGCTTGGGCTTGTGAAGTTGATGGAAGTTCACCATTGCAAGGAGATTCGGAGCCCATTTTCTAATCTGCGAAAGAATAAAATAAATTGTTATAGAGGGAACTATGTTGTGGAAAGAGAAAAGGTCGTTGATAATTGATTGGTTTGTAATTTATAGCATTGTGGGGCTGCTCGCGGGAGCTAGCCACCGCTGAGGCACAAGCGCTTCAGGTGAGATAGGCCTATATCCTAACACTAAAATATATAGATGTCAGTCAAAATAAATTGTGCCACAAAGTATATATACATATAATATACTATGCTATCATTTCATATACCATACTATACTATGCTTTATTACCTATATAGACTAGCACATCGGAGCTCAACTAGAGGAAAGAGGAGTGTAGTCTCCTCTTCAAGTGTGGATATGGAACAGCCAAGGCGCGTTCTCACGAGGGATGCCACATGGCATCGTCATTATATAACTTCATTATTTTACAACAAATTCGAACTTGATAAATAAAGAAGCCAGTAATACTGGACAATGAAATCCGAATGGTGTCTGATGCTCCATTTGCGTTCTATGTCTGGAGCTGCACTGAGGAGAAAGGAGTCATTCTGGCAGCCTAGATCCAAAGAAAGCGAGCACGCACGAGTCACAAATATACAATTTTGACTCTTATGTTATCATACATAGATCTCAAAATCAAAAAGTAGTTTCATGATGCCATATGGCATCCCTCAGGGGTAAAGGGTTAAGGAATGGATTCTTTCACGATAATATTCGCCCAGGTCAAATGTGATCATGTAACTAGCCTTATCTTTCAACATTTTAAATTCCTTTACAATGTCACTGTCAGGTAACATTTTACGAAACAAGTCACCTGAGTTATCAGCAAACCTGGCAGAACTGTGTGTATGGACAAGTTTTAAACAGTGTAGGATTTCTGCCCTTGTAACTGCATCTCACAGAGCCTATGAGAATACAAATGAAGGTGGCTGTTGATTCTTCTCTGTCTCGTTTTGCAATGATTTATCAGTCGCACATGTTCGGTTGGTGGTTTTTCACAAGCTGTCGTTGAATCTTTCTCAAATATATTTTTTAAGGTTGGCTGTCTCATTGCTTTGATTGTTGTAATATGAGATTTCCCCTTTGCATGAATTCTTACCCGAGAAATGCCAGAACCGCTTATGGCAAAGGTTTTCTTGCACATAACGCACTTGGCTTCATACTGATTTGACCTAGCCGCAAGCCATTCACTAAATTCTGGCATTCAAAGCCACTTAGTCTGGAAATGATTTTTTCCAGGCATTATAGAAATAATAATTATTTTATATTTTTATATATTCTTAAAAAAAGCAGAGGTTAAATTAAAAATGCTAAAAAACCTGAAACAAAAAAGGATTCATAGTTAAAACAAAAAAACAACAATGGAAAATCACTTCATTAAATGAATAAACAAAAGTCTAGCTCAATAGGAGGATCATGCAAAGGGTGCCAAGAGTAAAATAGTTAGTCAGTTTAACCAGAGGGTCATGCGAGTGACAGACGGACAGCATGGCTATCGCAATACCCTTCGGTATTGCTTGCTCTTCTGTACCCTTGGTATTGCACAAGTCATTAGCTTTGGGGGTTTTATGTAACCGAGGGACAAAATTTTCTACGTTTTCAGAATCAACCACGCAGACTGCTAATTTTTTAGCACTTTGTAGACACCCTGATAAACCAGACTTGCGGGGGAAGGTCAACTCCCCATATAGGAAGACTATTCCTATAGTCTGCACAACTATAGTAACACAACACTTCTAGTGAAAATGAGTGCTATACAGAATTACAGTACAAGATTTAATTCATTAAATGCCCACAAAAAGCAGCTATAAAAAAAAAAATTATTCACACAAGTAATGAGGATGTGATTATTAAATTCTGTGTAGGTAACAGCAGACAAGAAAACCAATATCAACAAAAATTGTAGCTACACCAGTGAGAAGACAAAAATACATTTACAAATTGACTTAAGAACATAAAAAATTGCTAAGTATTACATGATGGCTGTCATTCCTCAACTGGGTTAATTTATAAGCATAGTAATATTCCAGCATGCCTTCTGAATCATCTCAGTATTTTTATTACCTGTTCTGAATTTTTATTACTTTTTTTTTACCTTGGGATTTTTATTATTTTTTATTACTTTATTACCTGGTAGACACCCTGCTGGAGGGTGTGCAGGGGCATTGTCCATCAACAGGAGGGCCTTGAGTGGCAGATTCTTCTGTATTAGGTATGTCTTCACTGCAGGTGTAAACACCTCCACAAACCACTCCATGAAGAACTGCCTGGTTGTCCAGGCTTTCTTGTTTGCTCTTTTTCACACCGTTCTTCTTGAATGGCCTGGGGTTTTCCAAATGGTACGCCAGCAGCGATTTAATTTTGCAGTTGTCACTAGCATTGGCACACAGAAGCAGGGTTAGCCCGTCTTTCATGGGCTTGTGTCCTGGCAAACACTTCTCTTCCTTTGTTATGGGCAATTCCATGACAGGTGGACCAATGGTGTACACAGCTACATCTGCGATTTTGATGAAATTTGGTACATAGGTTAATTTTTACAAAAAAGGGGGGCAAAATTTCAAGTTTCAGCTCAATCGGACAAATAGTTTTTGAGATATGAAGTCAAACATTTTCAGGTCAAAAATATTTTGACTTTTTTTAAAACTTCCTTTTGACATCAAATATATATCAAATATAGACATATTATATATCATTGGAATCAAAAAGAGTTGAAAAATACAAAAACCACATTAATTTATAATTTAAATAAATTTTGATAGAAAAGAATTGACCTTTGACCTTGAAGCCACATGAAATCAAACATTTTGACCTCAAAATCTGAAAATTTGGCCTTTTGTAGATAAAGAAAAGCAATAAAAAACATGTATATTGAGTTTGAACATTATCCCCCCCCCCTAATTTTTTTTAAGCAATAGCACTTTTTTCACATATTCCTTCACTTAATATTCATATTAATGAATGATGTCATTTCATTAATATTCATATTAATGAAAATATTTTATTTTGTATTAACTAATGTCATGTCATATATGAATAAGTTGTTATATTGCATAAAATACATACCAATATAATTCTAAACTACTATAATTAGCTACCCATTAACATCATAATAATAATATTTAAAAAACTTACATTGTATGGTGTGCCTATTTATAACAATATATACATATAATAGCTGCTGAATTGTGTAGAGCTATGGTCTAATTGGTTTCACAAAGTACTTAACAATTTCATTAGCTTCTTTTAATTCCTGATGATCAAAAGAGTACTTTACTCTGGATCCTCCAATAAGCCTAGGGGATTTAATCACTATAATGTGCTCCTTTAGAACTCCACATTGATCACTTCTGGATGGGAATGTATATTCACTATTTATTCCAGAGGGATATAGGAAGTTTATTAAATAATCATTGAATTCTTCATCATGGTCTTCTACTAGTCCAGTCCACATTATGTTATCATAAACAGCAGCTACATAATTGCCAATGTTTATATATATGTTTCTTGACCAAAGCAGCTCCTTTGAAATATATGAATGATATGTTAAATCCGTTGACAGTTCATAAAATTTTAAGGAAATCACTCTGTGCATTCGTTGAGTATCTTGATTAGTTACAGCTTTTTTTAAACGATTGTCTAATTCTTCATTGAAAACTTTAATATCACTCTCTTTTAAATAGTAAAATGTGATCTTAATTGACAAATTTTTCTTACAAAACTCAAATATATCATCTGCAGAGAGAATGTGATCTCTTTCTGTTCTTTGTAGACTTGCTTTAAATAAAGAATGTTTCACACTTCCTCTTAAGCCATCACAAGCATTTTTGCCATGAAATGGAGCTAAAAAAAGTATATTAAGAAAAATTTAAATAATTATATAAGATAGATAATCAATAAAAGGAAAGAAAAACCATGAATGTAACAATTAACTAAACTTGTAGTAAATTTATTACCTGCTTTTACTGGAGAGAGACCACTCATTTCCAAAAATTGTTCAAAGCCGGTTTTTTCCTGATCTTCTGAATCTGAAGTAGGAGTATCCTCATTTATAGGGCTGTCAGTAGAACAAGAGGTAGTAGTTGACATTACCTCAGATTCTTTTTCCTCTAGTACAGCACTTAAAAACTCATTAGGATCACTTTTAATTGATATTTGACAAGTCACACATAACAGACTACCAACTTCAAGCTTTCCATGAACAAGATTAGCTAAATTCACACATAACAGACTACCAACTTAAGCTTTCCATGAACAAGATTAGCTAAATGTTCATTTACTGGTCTTAAATTTGTTTTAACCCATTAGTGCCAAAAGTGTATTTTTTTATTGATCATGATGAAACTTTCTACACAAGGTTAGAAAACAAAAAATATATACCATGGAAGTTTTTATTAAGATACATCACTTATTTTCTGAGATATGGTATGGTGGTCGGCTGAGTGTGAGACGGCCCTCAAACAGAAGCGTTATGCCTACATGCGCTATAAGCGCCGCCCGAACGACTAAACTGTCGCTGAATTTCGGCGGGCTAGGGCTAAGTTCCGGTATATTGCGAAGCACGCCCGTCGCTCTTCTTGGCGGGCATACGTGTCTTCACTTAACGGGAAGACCCCTTTAGCTGAGGTGTGGAAGCGAGTCAAAAGGATTTGGGGCAAGTTCTCGCAGGACCCCCCTCCCATTCTCCAGAAGTATGGTACCGCAATCTCGGAACCCTCGTCGGTGGCGGAATCCTTGGCAACCGGTTTCTCCACATTCTCTAGCCGGGATACAGCTCCGCCAGCATTCAATGCACGTTGTGATGTCGCGGAAGGCCGCCGGCTGGACTTTACCTCCATAGGCGGAGAACCCTTCAACGACAGGTTTACTGTGAGTGAGTTGTGTTCTGCTCTCGCTTCGATCTGGGTGGAGGGTCTTCTCCCAGATTCCTGGCGAATCGCTACTGTGCTCGCCTTTCGCAAACCGGGGGAGAGATCACTCTACTCCGACAGGTTTCCGCCCAATCTCTCTAACCTCTTGCATGTGCAAGTTGATGGAGAAATTGGTAAATGTTAGATTAGCCTTTTTCCTGGACAGGGGAGGCCATCTGTCTTCTGCACAGTGCGGCTTCCGTAAGTTCCACTCCACGCCGGATGCTCTGCTCCGACTAGAAAATGCCGTCTGCGAGGCCTTCCTTTGTAGACAGCACTACGCCACGGTCTTTTTCGATCTGGATAAGGCCTATGATACCGCATGGCGATACGGTATCATGGAGACTCTCCACACGATGGGGGCGAGGGGACGCCTCACAATGTTTATATCTGAATTTTTGCGAGATCATCGATTCCGCGTACGGGTGGGGGGGAGCCCTCTCCGGCCCAAATGAGCAGGAAGAAGGTGTCCCGCGGGGAGGTGTCCTCAGTGTCACACTCTTTGCCCTGAGCATCAACGGCATCACCTTGGTGCTGCCTGAAGATGTTCTCGCTACGCTCTACGTGGACGACCTTTCGATCTCTTTTGGCGCAGCCCAGATGCCAACTGGAGCGTCGACTCCAACAGGCATTGAACCGCGTCTCTCGCTATGCCGAAACGCACAGGTTTCGGTTTTCTTTGGCCAAGACTAAGGTGGTGCACTTCTACCGCCATCCACGGCTCCCCCCTGACCTAGATTTGTTTGTTAATGGGGTGCGCCTGGAAGTGGTTGAATCGCACCGTTTCCTTGGTCTTAGTATTTTACCTGGGAGGCTAATATTCGCAGCCTTAGGGTCTCTTGTATCCGCGCCATAGATATTCTCCATTCCGTGACGTTCAGCGCTGATAGGGCAACTGCCTTACTTTTTTATCGATCCTTTGTTTGTTGGAAGCTCGACTACAGTTGTGAGTTTTATGCATCCGCAGCCGAGCGTTTATTGCGGAAGGTGGACTCGATCCACCACACCGGCCTTCGCCTTGCGACCGGTGCCTTCTGCCTGTTGGTCGATGCTGGGGAGATGCCACTCGCCTGTACGCGCGAGCCCGGCTCCTCCCTCAGTCGCCAACAGCTTTCACTGCATCCGCAGCTGATCTCGATGGTGCCTATGCCCCCGAAAGACGCCAGTCATACCCTAAGCCCTTTTGCTTTATGGCCAGGAAACTCCTTCGAGAGGTAGATATAGCTCTCGGGCCGGCGGTACCCCTGATTCTGCCCATGACGCCACCCTGGAGGGTACCACATTTGGCTATTTGTCGCCACGCCTCTGCTCCCAAACCTTGTACTGCGCCGGGAGTATTGCGTTCGACCTTTTTGGAGCACACATCGTGTCACGCTGGTACCGTGCCAGTGTATACGGATGGCTCCAAGTCCCAAGAGGGGGTCGGCTTCCACGCCGTATCCCCTCTGTTTGAAGTCAGCGGGGCTCTGCCATGCGCTGCGTCTGTCTTCACGGCCGAGCTGGTGGCAATACACCACTCGGTACTGGAGATTACGTGACGTGCCCTGTTCGGAGACCGGATTGTTATCTATAGCGACTCAAAGCGCCCTGAGTGCTCTCGGGGCATTGGAATCTCTGCATCCCCTGGTTCGCGATATCCGTGACGCCACGGTTATGGCGAGCCGGGCAGATGTCGAGATTATCTTCTGCTGGGTTCCTAGACATGTAGGAATTGGGGGGAATGAGGGCGCCAAAGAGTCCGCGAGGACTCTGCGACCGGACCAGCGTTTCGCTCTTCCTCACACCGACTACATGGCAGGAATACGGGCAGCTCTTCGGACTGCTTGGCAAAGAAGATGTGAGACGGTCGAAGGGAACTTAAAGTTGCGTGCCATTGCGCCGCGACTGTTCCCATGGACCTATCCCCCAATGCCGCGACGGCTTCAGGTCGCTTTCTGTCGTCTCCGAATCGGACACACTCGTGTGACCCATCGCTATTTGATGGAGCGCTCGCCTGCGCCCTATTGCGACGACTGCGTCGTCCCTTATACTGTTTGGCACATTCTTGTCGAATGTCCCAGTCTGGGTGACCGCGCACGTTACCTGACCCGGTACCGGGATGGGCAGGGTCGCTACCGCCTGTCTTTTGTACTCGGGACGAGTGCATGCACATTGACTGGTGGACTTGTTGACTTTTGGGGGGGAGGCCGGCCTTCTCTCTTTCATTTAACCCAGTTTAATTGTTGTTTTTGTTATTGCTTTTTTATTGTTATTGTTATCTCTTTTTATTGTTTCCTGTTTAATTTTTAAAGTAGCCTAGTTCTAGGCTGTTTGTTTACGGCGACTAATGCCTAAGTCGGCAGTCGGCAGTCGCCAGATAGCCCCTTAATTAAAAAAAGAAAAAATCCTTTTCTTTCTAAGGTGACTGCTTAGAAAGCCAGCAGGCAGCCCATTGCCGACCGCCCCTCGTCTAAGCGGCTCGGTAGGGCAAACCCGCTTAGGGAGAAGAGGGAAGCCAGGCCCCTTCAGTCGCTTCCCTCAAAAGACGTGCTGGCAAGAATTTTAAACCTTGCCGGGGTCAAGGCCTGTGCCTCCCCGCACAAGGCTAGTGACACTGCCAAGGGGACCTGCGATGTCGTGGTAGGGGATGGCCAACTGGAGGCCCCTCCTGTCCTAGACATGGTCCTTGTGGAAACCCAGCCTCAGACGGTAGGGCCTTCCATGGGGGGGGAATCCGGGCTCGGCGCCAAACACCGAATCCGCCCCTATGCAAGGTCCTCCTCAAATGGCTATGGTTTCTGAAGCAGTACACCCCGTTAGGGGCGCGGCGATTTACCATCTTGGCCGCCGTGCGGACGGGATCCAGCGCCCCGTCCGGCCCAAGCTTAGCCTCTCTTCCTTCCTTCAGATAGCCTGTTTTCCTATCCTACCTCGTCGCTTTTCATACAACCTCTCCCACAACTTTCTCTGGCCAGCCTCTAATTTCACAGGGTAGATGCTGACCTTCTTCTCAAGCCAACCGTCCCGGATCGGGGCTGAGGGGGGAGGGGACAATGTTCCCTAACCCCTGAGCTCCGGTTCGGGATGTTTTTTTTTAAAAAACCTGCTTCATCCCCACCCATACCTTCCTCACATCCCTTTTCCTCTCCTCTTCACATTCTATCAATTTTACGCCGTGTCTAAGGTGGAGCCGCCATGCCGATGGACTGCCAGGCCACCAGGCGGGAGGGGTGGTCCGAAATGGCGGCGCCGGGCCTGCAATCAACTCTTGCAGTGCAGGCAACTGTGAGAGGTGGTGAGCTATTGCGTCCCGTGTAAAAAAGAGGGTCACCATGCCCAATGATGAAGATGAAAAAAAACCCAAGGTCCGCCCACCTGTGCCTGCGCAGGGGACCCTCCATATTTCTTTAACCGGAGAGGAGGCTTACTCCTCTCCTACGCCTACGGGTGAAGGGGACTCCCCCTAACCCACTTCTCTGGAGGTGCTTTCAGGCACCTCCCTATTCTTAGCGGCAGTCCCTCCTTTTCTTTCTAAGGGGACTGCCAAGAAAGCCAGCAGGCACCACATTGCCGACCGTAAGTAGCTTAGTAGGGCAAACCCCCTTAGGGGGGAGAGGGAAGCCAGGCCCCTTCGGTCGGTTCCCTCAAAAGACCTGCTGGCAAGAATACTAAACCTTGCCGGGGTCAAAGCCTGTGCCTCCCCACAAAAGACTCATGACGCTGCCAAGGGGACCTGCGATGTCCTGGGAGGGGATGGCCAACTGGAGGCCCCTCCTGTGATAGGCATGGTCCTTGAGGAAACTCAGCCTCAGACGGTAGGGCCTTCCATGGGGGAGGATACAGGCTCGGCGCCAAGCACCGAATCCGCCCCTATGCAAGGTCCTCCTCAAACGGCTGGGGATTCTGAGGCAGTACAAGGAGGGGAGCGATCTCCTCCGGATGATGCCCCTGCGACCACCAGGACCTTCTCCATTTCGGAGAAGGACCTGGCTGAGGCCGGTCCATCTGGCCTAGGGGCTTCTACCGGCGGAGGTGAGAAGCGGGTTCATTCCCCGCCCTCCTCCTAAAAAGAAGAATAAAAAGACAAGAAAGACCAAAAAGACTCGGGGCCTCTCTCCATCCGCGGGGGCTGTGGGGACGGATGGGTCTGCTGCCACTTTGGCAAGCGACCAAGCCAGGACCGGCACATCCGGCCCCTCTGCCCCCCCGATTGCGGAGCCCCTGACTAAGACCAAAAGTGCACAGGGCGGAGCCTCGATGACATCCGGGCCCCTCATTCAGAGGTTACCTCCCGTTTTCGAGCGCTTCCTCGTTATTCGCTCCAATGATGGCACCATGTTGTCCAAGGACAACATGATCCATCAGAGGAGAGGATTAGCTAGTGCAATTGGTAGAGAGCCGAAGGTGACCCGTTTCTCGGACGGGAGCCTTCTGGCGAATCCCACCGAGGTGGCCAAGATAAGTGCTCTTCGGACACTTCATGGCACCCAGGTGAGTGTGACGCCGCACTCTACCATGAACTTTGTGAAAGGAGTAGTTTATGCGAGGGAACTCGTTGACTACTCCATTGAGGACATCACCCTAGAGCTGGCCGACCATGGGGCGGTCAAGGTCGAACGTGTGATGAGAAAACAGGGAGGGGCTTCGAGACCCACCCCTACACTCTTCGTCACGTTCGACTGTGACGAGCTCCCTGAGTATGTGCGTGCCGGTTGGTACCGCTACCGCGTGAAGGCATTCGTGCCACTGCCGCGGCGGTGCTATTACTGTCACCGCTTCGGCCATACGAATCGCTCATGTAGACGTGCAAAGTCGGGGTGACCCGAAGTCTGTGTAAATTGCTCGAAGGTCGCACACGATAAGTCCAAATCGTGTGTGGCCAAGTGTATCAATTGCGGAGAGCCGCACCCTGCTTCTTCGAAGCAATGTGGTGCATATCTCCTTGAGAAAGAAATCCTGGCCGTTCAGGCCCAGGATCGACTCTCATTCCGCGAGGCTAAGGACTTGGTCCTGGTGCGCACGGCTCTGCCTCGGACGTCATATGCCCCAATAGTTAGAAAAGCACCCTCTGCTCCTGGCCCATCCAGGCCAACGAGCGCGGTTGTTTCCGCGACCATTCGGAGCCCTTCTGCGGGCTCTACCCAACCCGGGCGCTCCCCTGGTAAAGCTGGCGGCAAAAAGAGTTCATACCCAGCCCCGGCTAAAACCAGGGCTCCCCCCTCTTTCCCCAGCGTGACCGTTTCCCGCAAGGCGAAACGGCCACGCGCCTCCACCGAGTCGTTAGACTCACAGGAGGCAACACCCCTGAAGTTGGACGCTAGGCCTTCTTCCGGGGTTCCTAAAGCTGTTTCCCGAAAGGAGGACAGCAACAAAGGAGCTTCGGCTCCTTCGCCCACGCCCCGAGGTGGAGCTAGTGGTTCCTCGAAAAGAATGCCCCCCGCCTCCGAAACCACAACGCCCGCCTAAGGTTTCGAGGCGGAGGGATGAAAAGACTCGCATGGCGAGCCCAACCTCCCCCAATAAGGTCTGGAAGGCGACAGCGCCCGAAGTTCTGCCCCCGGGAAGCGTACGGCCATTCCCGTGAGGGTCTTCAGTTCGAGGAAGGCCCCCGCGTCTCCTGCGAGCTAGGCCTGGAGTGCATATTCCTTCAATGGAATTGCCGTGGACTCCGGGCCAACTGGGAGGAGCTGCGGAGGCTCGTCTCATCCCGTTCCCCGTTAGCTATCTTTTTACAGGAGACCATGCTAGGCGCGTGCCCCCTGCCCGCCCTCCCGGGATATAAGGGTCTTGCGAACCCACCACCGCGGGATGACCGGGCTTGGGATGCGCGGTTTACACCCGGCATGATGTCTCCGTTCTTCCTTTCTCTTTAGATACCTCCTTTCAGGCAGTGGCTGTGCAGCTGCACCTGGATAAGAGGTATACTATCATTTCTGCGTACATTCCACCGTCAGCTGACTTCGACGCGGGGGACTTCCGCCGCGTCGTGGCACGGTTGCCGTGCCCTTTCTCTTGCTTGGAGATCTGAACGGCAGGCATCCTCTCTGGGGAGATTACTCCATAAATCCCAGGGGACAAGTCCTTGCCGATCTGATCGAAGAGCTTGAGATGGGTGTCCTAAACGTGGATGAGTTAACGCATCACTGTCCCAGAACCGCTTAATTTTCTTGCCTTGACCTATCTTTGTGCTCTTCGGATGCACAGCCTGATTTTGATTGGGGGATGGTCGATGACCTCCATGGTAGTGATCACTTTCCCATTCGAATATCATTTTCAGGGCAACTGCCGCCTGAGAGACCACCTCGGTGGTGCTTGGCGCGGGCGCGGTAGCCTGCATTTCAGGAAATGACTGAATTCTCTATCTCGTCGAGGAGTTTAGGTCGGTAGATGAGGCCGTTAAGTTCTTCTCCGGCAACCTCATCGCCGTGGGCCTGACTACTATTCCTAGGACGTCTGGCCGTTTTGCACGCCGACCACTCCCATGGTGTTCGGCCCTCAAACAGAAGCGTTATGCCTACATGCGTTATAAGCGCTGCCCGAACGATTTCACTGTCGCTGAATTTCGTCTCGCTAGGGCTAGGTTCCGGTATATTTCGAAGCACGCCCGCCGCTCTTCTTGGAGGGCATACGTGTCTTCACTTAACGGGAAGACCCCTTTAGCTGAGGTGTGGAAGCGAGTCAAAAGGATTCGGGGCAAGTTCTCGCAGGAGCCCCTTCCGTTCTCCAGGAGAATGGGACCGCAATCTCGGACCCCGCGTTGTGGCGGAATCCTTCGCGACCGCTTTTTCCGCATTCTCTAGCTGTGATGCTGCTCCGTCAGCATTCCATGCACGTCGTGATGTCGCGTTAGGCCGCCGGCTGGACTTTACCTCCAGAGGCGGAGAACCCTTCAACGACGAGTTTACTGTGAGTGAGTTGCGTTCCGCTCTCGCTTCGTGCGCGGACACCGCCCATGGTCCGGATGATGTCCCGTACGCCATGCTTCGACACGTGGGTGAGCGAGGCATGGCCTTTATGTTAGATTTGTTCAACAGGATCTGGGTGGAAGGTCTTCTCCCAGTCTCCTGGCGAATCGCTACTGTGCTCGCCTTTCGCAAACCGGGGAGAGATCACTCTACTCCGACCGGTTTCCGCCCAATCTCTCTAACCTCTTGCGTGTGCAAGTTGATGGAGAAATTGGTAAATCTTAGATTAGCCTTTTTCCTGGATAGCGGAAGCCATCTGTCTTCTGCACAGTGCGGCTTCCGCAAGTTCCACTCCACGTCGGATGCTCTGCTCCGACTGGAAAATGCCGTCTGTGAGGCTTTCCTTCGTAGACAGCACTACACCACGGTCATTTTCGATCTGGAGAAGGCCTAAGATACCGCATGGTGATACGGTATTATGGAGACTCCACACGATGGGGGGGGAGGGGACGCCTCCCAATGTTTATATCTGAATTTTTGCGAGATCGTCGATTCCGCGTACGGGTGGGGGGAGCCCTCTCCGGCCTAAAGGAGCAGTAAGAGGGTGTCCCGCAGGGAAGTGTCCTCAGTGTCACACTCTTTGCCCTGAGCATCAACGGCATCACCTCGGTGCTGCCGGAAGATGTTCTCGCTACGCTCTACGTGGACGACCTTTCGTATTCTTGTGTGCGGCTCAGATGCCAACTCTGGAGCGTCACCTCCAACAGGCATTGAACCGCGTCTCTCGCTATCCCGAAGCGCACAGGTTTCGGTTTTCTTTGGCCAAGACTAAGGTGGTGCACTTCTGCCGCCATCCACGGCTTCACCCCGACCCAGATTTGTTTCTTAATGGGTTGTGCCTGGATGTGGTTGAGTCGCACCGTTTCCTTGGTCTTGTATTCGACCGACGCCTCACCTGGGAGGCTCATATTCGCAGCCTTAGGGTCTCTTGTACCCGCGCCATGGACATTCTCCGTTCCGTGACGTTCAGCGCTTGGGGCGCTGATAGGGCTACTGCCTTACTTTTTTATCGATCCTTTGTTCGTTCGAAGCTCGACTACGGATGCGAGTTTTATGCATTGGCAGCCGAGCGTTTATTGCGGAAGGTGGATTCGATCCACCACACCGGCCTTCGCCTTGCGACCGGTGCCTTCCGCACTTCCCCCATTGAGAGCCTGTTGGTCGATGCTGGGGAGATGCCACTCGCTCTGCGCCGCGTGCAGTGTATCACTCGACTGTACGCGCGAGCCCGGCGCCTCCCTCAGTCGCCAACAGCTCTCACTGCATCCGCAGCTGATCTCGATGGTGCCTATGCCGTCGAGAGACACCAGTCATACCCTAAAACTTTTGGGTTTAGGGTCAGGAAACTTCTTCGAGAGGTAGATATCGCTCTCGGGCCGGTGGCGCCCCTGGTTTTGCCCAGGACGCCACCCTGGATGGTACCACATTTGGCTATTTGTCGCCACGCCTCTGCTCCCAAAGCTTGTACTGCGCCGGGAGTATTGCGTTCGACCTTTTTGGAGCACACATCGTGTCACGCTGGAACCGTGCCAGTTTATACGGATGGCTCCAAGTCCCAAGAGGGGGTCGGCTTCCACGCCGTATCCCCTATGTTTGAAGTCAGCGGGGCTCTACCAGGCGCTGCGTCTGTCTTCACGGCCGAGCTGGTGGCAATACACCACTCGGTACGGGAGATTACGCGACGTGCCCGGTTCGGAGACCGGATTGTGATCTATAGCGACTCACAAAGCGCCCTGAGTGCTCTCGGGGCATTGGAATCTCCGCATCCCCTGGTTCGCGATATCCGTGACGCCACGGTTTTGGCGAGCCGGGCAGATGTCGAGATTATCTTCTGCTGGGTTCCTGGACATGTAGGAATTGCGGGGAATGAGCGCACCGATGAGGGCGCCAAAGAGTCCGCGAGGACTCTGCGACCGGACCAGCGTTTCGCTCTTCCTACACCGACTACATGGCAGGAATACGGGCAGCTCTTCGGACTGCTTGGCAAAGAAGATGGGAGACGGTCGAAGGGAACTTAAAGTTGCGTGCCATTGCGCCGCGACTGTTCCCATGGATCTATCCCCCAATGCCGCGGCGGCTTCAGGTTGCTTTCTGTCGTCTTCGAATCGGACACACTCGTGTGACGCATCGGTACTTGATGAAGCGCTCGCAAGCGCCCTATTGCAACGACTGCGTCGTCCCCCAGACTGTTCGGCATATTCTTGTCGAATGTCCCAGTCTGGGTGATCTTCGCGCACGATACCTGTCTCGGTACCGGGATGGGCGGGGTCGCTACCGCCTGTCCCTTGTACTCGGGACGAGTGCGTGCACCATGACTGGTGGACTTATTGACTTTTGGGGGGAGGCCGGCCTTCTCCCCTTTATTTAAGGTTCCTTTTTTTTATTGTTTTGTTTGTAGGTTGCACTCTCCTGCACCGGGGTGAGGGGGACCTCCCCCCGCTGCCGGAGATTGCTTCGATTGTTAAGTTTTTCGAATTTATATCATTGTTAGGTTTTCATATTTTTACTTTAAAGTAGCCTAGTTCTAAGCTGTCGTGTTTTTCGGCGACTTATGCCCAAGTGGGTAGTTCCCAGATGGGCTCCATAAAATTAAAAAAAAAAAATGCCAAGGGGACCTGCGATGTCCTGGGAGGGGATGGCCAACTGGAGGCCCCTCTTGTGATAGACATGGTCCTTTAGAAAAGCCAGCCTTAGACGGTAGGACCTTCCATAGGGAAAAATCCGGGCTCGGCGCCAAGCACCGAACCCGAATCCGCCCCTATGCAGGGTCCTCCTCAAACGGCTGAGGGCTCCTAGGCGGTACAAGGAGTGGAGGGATCTCCTCCGGATTATGCCCATACGACCACCGGGACCTTCTCCATTTCAGAGAGGGACCTAGCTGAGGCTGGTCCTTCTGGCATGGGGGCTTCTACCGGCGGAGGTGAGAAGCGGGTTCATTCCCCGCCCTCCTCTCCTAAAAAGAAGAATAAAAAGACAAAAAAGACCAAAAAGACTCGGGGCCTCTCTCCATCCGCGGGGGCTGCGGGAATGGATGTGTATGATGCCACTTTGGCCGGCGACCAAGCCAAGACCGGCACATCCGGCCCATCTGCCCCCTCGGTTGCGGAGCCCCTGACTAAGACCAAAAGTGCACAGGGCGGAGCCTCGATGACATCCGGGCCCCTCATTCAGAGGTTACCTCCCGTTTTCGAGCCCGCTGGCTTCAAACGCTTCCTCGTTATTCGCTCCACTGATGGCACCATGTTATCCAAGGGCAACATGATCCATCAGAGGAGAGGATTAGGTAGTGCAATTGGTAGAGAGCCGAAGGTGACCCGTTTCTCGGACGGGAGCCTTCTGGCGAATGCGGGGAATCCCGCCGAGGCAGCCAAGATAAGGGCTCTTGGGACACTTCACGGCACCCCGGTGAGTGTGACGCCGCACTCTACCATGAACTTTGTGAAAGGAGTAGTTTATGCGAGGGAACTCGTTGACTACTCCATTGAAGACATCACCCTAGAGCTGGCCGACCATGGGGCGGTCAAGGTCGAACATGTGATGAGAAAACAAGGAGGGGCTTCGAGACCCACCCCTACACTCTTCGTCACGTTCAACTGTGACAAGCTCCCTGATCGGTGCGTGCCGGTTGGTACCGCTACCGCGTGAAGGCATTCGTGCCACTTCCGCGGCGGTGCTATTACTGTCACCGCTTCGGCCATACGAATCGCTCATGTAGACGTGCAAAGTCGGGGTGACCCGAAGTCTGTGTAAATTTCTCCAAGGTCGCACACGATAAGTCCAAATCGTGTGTGGCCAAGTGTGTCAATTGCGGAGAGCCGCACCCTGCTTCTTCGAAGCAATGTGGTGCATATCTCCTTGAGAAAGAAATCCTGGCCGTTCAGGCCCAGGATCGACTCTCATTCCGCGAGGCTAAGGACTTGGTCCTGGCGTGCCCGGCTCTGCCTGGGACGTCATAGGCCTCAATAGTTAGAAAGGCACCCTCTGCTCCTGGCGCATCCAGGCTAATGAGCACGGTTGTTTCCGCGCCTATTCGGAACCCTTTTGTGGACTCTACCCAACCCGGGCGCTCCCCTGGTAAAGCTGGCGGAGAAAAGGGTTCATACCCAGCCCCAGGTAAAACAAGGGCTCCCCCCCCCTTCCCCCAGCGTGACCGTTTCTCCTAAGGTGAAACGGCCACGCGCCTCCACAGAGTCGTTAGACTCACAGGAGGCAACACCCCTGAAGTTGGTCACTAGGCCATCTTCCGGGGTTCCTAAAGCTGTCCCCCGAAAGGAGGACAGCAACAAAGGAACTTCGGCTCCTTCGCCCATGCCCCGAGCTGTGGCGAGTGGCTCGGAGTCGGTGGTTCCTCGAAAAGAGGGCCCCCCGCCTCAGAAGCCGCAATGCCCGCCTAAGGTTTCAAGCGCGGAGGGAGGAAAAGACTCGCATGGCGAGCCCAACCTTCCCCAATAACTCCTCGAAAGCGACAGCGCTTTGTCCGGCCAACAGCGCCCGGGGCTCTGCCCCAGGGAAGCGTACGGCCATTCCCGTGAGGGTCTTCAATTCGAGGAGGGACCCCGCGTCTCCGAGCTAGGCCTGGAGGGCATATTCCTTCAATGGAATTGCCGTTGACTCCGGGCCAACTGGGAGGAGCTGCGGAGCTCGACTCGTCCCGTTCCCCGTTAGCTATCTTTTTTGCAGGAGACCATGCTAGGCGCGTGCCCCCTGCCTGCCCTCCCGGGGTATAAGGGTCTTGCGACCCCACCACCGTGGGACGGCCGGGCTGAGGGATGCGCGGTTTACACCCGGCATTATTTCTCCGTTCTTCCTTTCTCTTTAGATACCTCCTTTCAGGCAGTGGCTGTGCAGCTGCACCTGGATAGGAGGTATACTATCATTTCTGCGTACATTCCACCGTCAGCTGACTTCGACGCGGGGGACTTCCGCCGCGTCGTGGCACGGTTGCCGAGGCCCTATCTCTTGCTTGGAGATCTGAACGGCAGGCATCCTCTTTGGGGAGATTACTCCATAAATCCCAGGGGACAAGTCATTACCGAACTGATCGAAGAGCTTGAGATGGGTGTCCTAAACGTGGATGAGTTTACGCATCACTGTCCCAGAACCACTTCATTTTCTTGCCTTGACCTATCTTTGTGCTCTTCGGATGCACAGCCTGATTTTGATGGGGGGGGGGTCGATGACCTCCATGGTAGTGATCACTTTTCCATTCAAATATCCTTTTCAGGGCAACTGCCGCCTGAGAGACCACCTCGGTGGTGCTTGGCGCGGGCGCGGTGGCCTGCATTTCAGGAAATGACTGAATTCTCTATCTCAGTCGAGGATTTTGGGGCGGTAGATGAGGCCGTTAAGTCCTTCTCCGGCAACCTCATCGCCGTGGGCCTGACTACTATTCCTAGGACGTCTGGCCGTTTTGCACGCCGGCCACTCCCATGGTGGTCGGCCGAGTGTGAGACGGCCCTCAAACAGAAGCGTTATGCCTACATGCGCTATAAGCGCCGCCCGAACGATTTCACTGTCGCTGAATTTCGTCGGGCTAGGGCTAGGTTCCGGTATATTTCGAAGCACGCCCGCCGCTCTTCTTGGTGGGCATACGTGTCTTCACTTAACGGGATGACCCCTTTAGCTGAGGTGTGGAAGCGAGTCAAAAGGATTCGGGGCAAGTTCTCGCAGGACCCCCCTCCCGTTCTCCAGGAGAATGGGACCGCAATCTCGGACCCCGCGTCCGTGGCGGAATCCTTCGCGACCGCTTTTGCTGCTACTCTAGCCCGATGCTGCTCCGCCAGCATTCAATGCACGTCGTGATGTCGCGGAAGGCCGCCGGCTGGACTTTACTCCAGAGGCGGAGAACCCTTCAACGACAGGTTTACTGTCAGTGAGTTGTGTTCCGCTCTCGCTTCGTGCGCGGACACCGCCCATGGTCCACACAATGTCCTGTACGCCATGCTTCGACACCTGGGTGAGCGAGGCATAACCTTTCTGTTAGATTTGTTTCACAGGATCTGGGTGGAAGGTCTTCTCCCAGACTCATGGCGAATCGCTACTGTGCTCGCCTTTCGCAAACCGGGGAGAGATCACTCTACTCCAACCGGTTTCCGCCCAATCTCTCTAACCTCTTGCGTGTGCAAGTTGATGAAGAAATTGGTAAATGTTAGATTAGCCTTTTTCCTGGACAGCGGAGGCCATCTGTCTTCCGCAAGTTCCACTCCACGTCGAATGCTCTGCTCCGACTGGAAAATGCCGTCTGCGAGGCTTTCCTTCGTAGACAGCACTACGCCACGGTCTTTTTCGATCTGGAGAAGGCCTATGATACCGTATGGCGATACGGTATCATGGAGACTCTCCACACGATGGGGGCGAGTGGACGCCTCCCAATGTTTATATCTGAATTTTTGCGAGATCGTCGATTCCGCGTACGGGTGGGGGGAGCCCTCTCCGGCCCAAAGGAGCAGGAAGAGGGTGTCCCGCAGGGAAGTGTCCTCAGTGTCACACTCTTTGCCCTGAGCATCAACGGCATCACCTCGGTGCTGCCGGAAGATGTTCTCGCTACGCTCTACGTGGACGACCTTTCGATCTCTTTTGGCGCAGCCCAGATGCCGACTCCAACAGGCATTGAACCGCGTCTCTCGCTATGCCGAAGCGCACAGGTTTCGGTTTTCTTTGGCCAAGACTAAGTTGGTGCACTTCTGCCGCCATCCACGGCTTCATCCCGACCCAGATTTGTTACTTAATAGGGTGCGCCTGGATGTGGTTGAGTCGCACCGTTTCCTTGGTCTTGTATTCGACCGACGCCTCACCTGGGAGGCTCATATTCGCAGCCTTAGGGTCTCCTGTACCCGCGCCATAGACATTCTCCGTTCCGTGACGTTCAGCGCTTGGGGCGCTGATAGGATACTGCCCTACTTTTTTATCGATCCTTTGTTCGTTCGAAGCTCAACTACGGATGCGAGTTTTATGCATTGGCAGCCGAGCGTTTATTGCGGAAGGTGGATTCAATCCACCACACCGGCCTTCGCCTGGCGACCGGTGCCTTCCGCATTTCCCCCATTGAGAGCCTGTTGGTCGATGCTGGGGAGATACCAATCGCTCTGCGCCGCGTGCAGTGCATCACTCGCCTGTACGCGCGAACCCGGCGCCTCCCTCAGTCACCAACAGCTCTCACTGCTTCCGCAGCTGATCTTGATGGTGCCTATGCCGCCGAGAGACGCCAGTCATACCCTAAGCCCTTTGGGTTTAGGGCCAGGAAACTCCTTCGAGAGTTATATATAGCTCTCGGGACGGTGGCGCCCCTGGTTCTGCCCAGGACGCCACCCTGGATGGTACCACATTTGGCTATTTGTCGCCACGCCTCGTCTCCCAAAGCTTATACTGCGCCGGGAGTATTGCGTTCGACCTTTTTGGAGCACACCTCGTGTCACGCTGGAACCGTGCCAGTGTATACGGATGGCTCCAAGTCCCAAGAGGGGGTCGGCTTCCACGCCGTATCCCCTCTGTTTGAAGTCAGCGGGGCTCTACCAGGCGCTGCGTCTGTCTTCACGGCCGAGCTGGTGGCAATACACCACTCGGTACGGGAGATTACGCGACGTGCCCGGTTCGGAGACCGGATTGTGATCTATAGCTACTCACAAAGCGCCCTGAGTGCTCTCGGGGCATTGGAATCTCCGCATCCCCTGGTTCGCGATATCCGTGACGCCACGGTTTTGGCGAGCCGGGCAGATGTCGAGATTATCTTCTGCTGGGTTCCTGGACATGTAGGAATTGAGGAGAATGAGGGTGCCAAACTGTCCGCGAGGACTTTTCGACCGGACCAGCGTTTCTCTCTTCCCCACACCGACTCCATGGCAGGAATACGGGCAGCTCTTCGGACTGCTTGGCAAAGAAGATGTGAGACGGTCGAAGGGAACTTAAAGTTGCGTGCCATTGCGCCTCGACTGTTCCCATTGACCTATTCCCCAATGCCGCGACGGCTTCAGGTCGCTTTCTGTCGTCTCCGAATCTGACACACTCGTGTGACGCATCGCTATTTGATGGAGCGCTCACCTGCGCCCTATTGCAACGACTGCGTCGTCCCCCAGACTGTTCGGCACATTCTTGTCGAATGTCCCAGTCTGGGTGATCTTCGAGCACGTTACCTGTCCCGGTACCGGGATGGGCGGGGTCGCTACCGCCTGTCCCTTGTACTCGGGACGAGTGCGTGCACATTGACTGGTGGACGTTGACTTTTGGGGAGGAGGCCGGCCTTCTCCCTTTCATTTAACTAGGTTTAGTTGTTGTTTTTGTTATTGCTTCCTAATTGTTATTTCTTTTTATTGTTGTTTTCTGTTCAAATTTTTTAAAGTAGCCCAGAACGAGGCTGTTTGTTTACGGCGACTTATGCCTAAGTGCGCAGTCGCCAGATAGCCCCTTAAAAAAAAAAAAAAAAAAGAGTCCTGCCTCCGGGAAGCGTATGGCCATTTCCGTGAGGGTCTTCTCTTTGAAGAGGGCCCCCGCATCTCCTCCGAGTTAGGCCTGGAGGGCATATTCCTTCACTGGAATTACCGCGGACTCCGGCGGGGACTTGTATCAGCTCCCTATCCCTACGTTGAGTGCCTGCTCAGTATACGCCGGCCTTGAGACGATTGCGATCCATTGCCTTCTCGTTCCGCGATATCCGGCTGATTATAATTACAGTGGGCTACAGCAGGTATGGCTGTATTTTTAAACTCGTCTCCCTGTAGGGCAGAAAATAGTCATTTCCAAGTGGATAATGGCGCAACCACTCCACTTGAGGTTGTTGCAAGTGAAATTCCACTTCTTAATCGTTAGAGGGCCTGCTATGAAATTCCCTCAGCATGCAACAGCCTCCCTCCACTCTAAGCTGGTCCTTCAGGTTAACCTCTTTGTGGTAACGTTCACAGGGCCTCCAGCAGAAGCTACAGGATCAAATTTCATCCCTTAATCTCCCTGTAGCGGGATGAGGAGGTCACCCCTCCTGGCTGCGGCCCCTTATCGTACCAACGTTGACGGGGACTACATCACACTAGATACTCTCAAGCAGTTGTAGGGAGCCGGTGAGCTATAAACATTAATTACACTTACTTATGCCCATGCTGGGAGTCGCGAGAAGAGCCTCCTTTGAATTAGAAAGGAGCGCCATATCTCCTCACCCTCGAAAACGCTGCCTCGCTTGAGCAAAATCCCAATTTTGTAACTTCAACACCGGAATCGAACGTGTTTTTTGACTGCAGCTGGTTTATATTGAAGATGCAGGATCTGGCATAATCCTATGGATGCAGTTTGTGGGTGGGTTTTGATGGATGTGGATGACCTTTAATAGGCCCTTGTGGCTTTTTGTCATCGGAAAAAGGCGGGCCTATCCCCAACGCCGGAGGGTGCAAGCCTTTTTTTTATTGTTTTCTAACCTGTGCTTAGCCTTTGTCTTCCTTTTTATCTTTGTTATCTACGCATTGTTTTTGAATTTAGCCTAGTAGTCGGCTATTGTGAGTACGGCGACTTTTGCCCTAGTACGGTCGCCAGATGGACTAAAAAAAAATAGTAATCCGTGAAATATTTACTCTTCAAATTAATGTAACGACCAATGTTCGTTCGAAGAACTCGCTTTATCCTGTGCATCCCAACACTTTATTATCCTCAGCCAATCTTTCCGGATCATTTCAGATTATCACAGTAAGAGCCTCAGAACCATTGCCTAACGCGATTCTCTAAGAATAAAAATACATCGGGGAAATTCATAAGTCCAGGATATGATAATTTTAATAATTCCTAGAGCTGTATCAAAGAGGTGACATATAATGGTAAAATATATAAAAAAAAGTGGAATGCGAGAGAAAATCGTGATGATTTTAAGGAATTAGAAGACGATTTGAAGTAGGCGCTAAAGAGAAGAAAATTTCTAAAGAAAATTCGATTTATTCATGATCGCTAAAACTGGCGTTTCTCCTGCGTAACGTGACGTACCATCGAGAATGACCAGGTTACCATAAACTATTCATAAATATTTCAACAAAGCGGTTATTAGAAAAATAAATTAACAAAATGACACTATTGCAACAAAAATACAGGGTAACCACGAAAACCATCTGACTTTGAATGGCCAAGAAATCGAGCATTTCTTAGCTCATTAAAAAAAAAAAAAAAAAAATCAACTGTTGATCATCATCTTTGCATTCAATACAATTAAAAACCCTAAAACAATCGTCAACGCTATTTTTTTTTAAAAGAGTCATTAAATTTTGTTAGAAAATTAGTGAATGCAAAGGAGTGCAAATCTAAGGCTTTTTCACATCTGCGTTTTCAAACATTTTTGAGTGATTACCCAGTACAAATCTACAACCGTCAAGAAAATACCAGCTGATTGCTTGGTCTCAACCATAAATTTTCCATTAATAAAACCCTTCCTTGTCAAGTAGGGAATGTTTTAGTGGCACGCCCTCCTAGAGGCTAAATGGTACCCAAGTCTGAAGAGACAAAATTCCCTGGTAAAAGATCCGAACCTGCATCCAGACGACTTGCCTTCACATCCAACAGTGTAACCCAGTAAACGGGACTATAAAAGGAGATGGAAGGACAGTGTAGTGATGAGTTGGAGGAACAGGAAGAAACTGCTACACTCTGCCAGAGACGAGATAATCACGAAGACCCTCATTTAAAGATGCTCTTCATAGAAGGATCTGGAGAGAGAGAGAGATCGCGACGTATAGGGACGAACGATTTAGCACCCCCCTTAAGAGCTGCCTGTTTTCTTAGGGTCAGCGCTCCAGGGTGAAATTAAAGCCCCAAGTAGCTGGCCAGTGAGAAGGTCGCGAAGAGGACGACGACAGCAATCAAAGCAACGCACCAAATTGGCATCATTTCTGCAACGAAATCGGGAATTAATTCCACTCGGAAATGAGTGTGCAGGCAAAGGGTTCGGGACAGGGTCATGGTTTATACCCGTGTATGAACCATGGATACCAGCGACGCTACAGCAAAGAGTGCCCTATCTGTCCTGACGACGATATGGTAGTTTATAAATTCAGGCAGCCGCTAGAACCACTAACAGGCCTATTTCAAGACTAATTTAAGAGAAGAGAGAAAAGAAAGTGCAAAAGCACGATCAGGCTTTCTCTAGCATGCATGCAACAAGACAAGGCCTACCACCCACATAAACTATAATGCCACCGTCGGATGAGCAGGAATTCATTCCGACTACAAGAGGCAAACGTTAACGACCCCGTTCGTCCTGGTACAGTGGGGTGCTCCACTAAGTGGTGATGCATCCCGTGGGTGTACCGGAATCAAAGATGACAAAAAAATGAACTGAAGCCGCAGTGGCAGTAAGGGGTGGGTCCACGGGAAAAGAGGCACGGCGCCAATGGCTCGCAACTTTAGATTCCCGGCGGCCGTCTCCCAACTTTTTTGCCATAAAGGGCGAAAAGCTAACCTGATTCAAGCGGGGGGTGGGGGGGAGGTCCTTTCACAATGTTTGACGTCCTCATCAGCACGTTCATTTCTCGCAATCCCTAGATATCCAAGAGCACAGCTGAATATAGCATCAGCTGTGGCATCAAGGATACAATGTCTCTATGGGAGTCAGTGCTTGGTATGTGTCGCTATAGATCACAATTGGAAGGAGGGCTTGAAAGCCGACCCCACCTGTTCGGATTTAGAGCTACCCATGTACAAAAGCACAGCTCCATTGTGATGGGGCATGGTCCCAAAAATTGGAACGTGATGTAGAAACCTTGGGAGCAGATGCGTGGTGATAAACTTTCATGGGTGGCGTCCTGGGCATGACTAGAGGCGGCACCGGCCCGCTTGCTACATCGAGATCTCGAAGGATTTACTTTCCCTCCAAACCGAATGGTGTCTCACGGAGGCAGATGCTCCGTCGAGATCGTTGGGTACTGAGGGAGGAGCTAAGCTCGCGCGAAGCGCATAATGCAGTGTACGGGCGCCAGACTGACACTAATGCGGTGAATCTAATTTACGCTCGGATGTGTAAAACGCATCCGTAGTTGAGCTTTAAACGAACAAAGCGTTAAAATAGGAGAGAACTGGCCGTATCAGGACCCCCAAGTGCTGAACGTCAGGAAGCGAAGAATGTCCATAGCGCAGGTATCCTAAGGCTGAGCATATGAGCCTCAGGTAATGCGTCGGCCGAAAATACTAGGAAATAAAGGTCTACCTCCTAGCCGGGTATAGAAGCGCTGCAACTGCCTAAAAGGAGGTATTCAAAACGAAGACATCATGCCGGGTGCAAATTGCGCATTCACCTAGCCGGCTCTCATCCCGCGGAGGTGGGATTGCAAAACCCTTATACCCCGGAAGGGTGGGCAGGAGACACGCGCCAAAAATCGTCTCCTTATGGACAAATAACGATGGGAGCAGGGAGATACGAAACTCCACAGCTCCCAATTAGCCCAGACTCCACAGCAATGCAAATGAAGGAAAACACCCTCCAGGACACTCTTTGACAAAGACCCTCATGACCGAAACCTTCCCGGAGGCATAACTCTGGGCGAAGTTGTTGGTAGAAGGTGCTGGTGCTTTCGAGGGCTTACTGGGGAAGGAGGTTTGGCTCGGCGTACGAGCCTTCTTCTCCTCCTACCTCGCAACGTTTGGCGGCCGAGGCAGCTTTGTAATCGGCGGGTTTCTTGACCTCTGAAGGGCCCCGACTTTCCAAGGCGCCTCTGGATAGTGAGAGGAAAGGTTAATATGGGCTATACTATGGTATGTAATAAAGAAGTAGGTCCATTAAGGACACTAGTAGGTGATCACCTATTAGTGTCATACTCCGGCGGTGGGAGCAGTAGGGTGACTGTCCTTGATTTCAGTTGCAGCATGGGTGTTACCCCCGGCTACACCGCCCACCCCTTGTAAGGAGTGATCCAAAAGGAAGGAGGTGAATGTAGACAAGATCGAAAATAGAGGGAGAAGTGAAGTCGCAGGTGCGGGCACTGGGCCGCCGGGAATCTGTGCTGCTCCTTCCCTGGGGCCTTATAACCATAACCAACCACAACACCTATCAAACCCCTAATCAACTACCACACCTTAAAACCATAACCACGACCAAGAAACGCAACTCACGTTGCCGGGGGATGTGGAATATCTTCAACGTGTTGTCGCATGAGATGGAGAGGACGGAGGCCTCAGAGTACCCTCGCACCATCTTGGATTCGGGGCTCTCGGTCGGTAACCACGACAACCCCGTCACGAACACGCTGTGAGCGTCCTCCACTTTGGTCAGCATCTGCTCGTCGCCATGGGGCGGGTTAAGGGGAGGGGGAGACAGACTTGAATTAACACCCGCAGGAGCAGGAAAAGGGATTCACTCTTAACTCATTAACCGTTTCCTCACAATGTGGGCTGGCACGCATCAACGCCACTGAAAGCGAGTCTGGGCGGGTTTTGCAATATTATCGAAATGCACTGGTGTGGTCGTCGGGGTGGGGGAGTGATGTTTGGGAGCTTCCCAAACCATCGGCCCATATCTGGGTTTAGTCGCCTTTCACGACACGTCGGAACAGGGCCGCCAAGGCGTTCGGGGATGGGGGGAGGGAAATAAGTTGTTATGCCCGGGAGGTTATGCAACTTTCCATAACCTGTGCCTCGGGGGTTCAGATGTACCCTTCCCATCCTTTTTTATTCATTTCTTCCGCTTGCCCACCACTGCTAGACCCAATCATGGGGGAAAGAGGGCGTTAAGTCGTTGGTATGGGTCAATGCCCTAAAGTGAGGAAGGAAACCTCCCCTGCACCCTTTCATGATGTTCTATGTAAGAGAGTTCCTTCCTTAAGCCTGTTTGCCTTCTACGACGCGTGGCTAACGCCACCTTACCTGCAGGCTGAAGGAAATGAGGAGATAGACGGTGCCATCCATGGTGCCAGCGGCCAGATAGCGCCCATTATCGCTGAGTGCCAGACTCGAGAGGGTGCCCGTCACCTCTCGCTCCTTCTCGAGGGCGAACCCCTTCGAGTGCCACTTGGCGACGATGCCGGGGCGCTTGGACCCCACTACCGCATTGCTGATGGTGAAGAGGCGCGCGTCCGACCGGTTTCCCTCCACGGGGGCGAACCTGGAAGGGAAAACAACGGTGCACTCATTCGGGGTAAAGGATTTTTATCGTTGTCGCCACTTTTCCACATGCAACGGGATCGGCACGCATCAATGCAAACACCTCTCCTCCTTTATGGTCTATTCGTCGCTTTTCCATACACGCTACTAAAAAGTACCCACTCCTATACTATCTAAATACCCACTCCCACACTATCTAAATACCCACTCCCACACTATCTAAATACCCATTCCCATACTACCTAAATACCCACTCATACACTATCTAAATATAAGGTATTTTACCACTGATCTTAACTTCAGGGTAGAGATTTTTGCCACTTATCTACTCTTTGGTTTTATCCCCGATTTGCACTTTGGGGCAGGGATTTTACCACGGATGGAGACTCATTTAGGCTATCGTTTATTTCTCAGTGAAGATCCCCGGTTAAACGTTGAATGGGAACCACGGGTAGCCCCAGCGTATTACAGCGACCGTGAAGTTGACCCGAATCGATTCCCCATCTGGAGACTAACCGCACCCGATGTGGTTTAACTTCGCTGTAATTGAAAGTGGTGGTTCCACTCACCTAAGTCGTCGCCTTCACAGCCAACCTCAATACTCGCATCACCAAACCAATACACAATAAATCATAAAGTGGATTCAACGCAACTCAGAACAACCTTAAAGAAAATACATCATACCTGACCTTCCCACTCGAGTCACTGATTACTCACAACCACAAAATTCCATCACAAAAACACTATAATCAAACACAAACTTCTATCAAATCTCTCAATAAACCCAGAGGCGCAACCCTGACAATGTATCAAATATACATCTAAACACCAATCTCAGCCATCACATACATTTTCAACCAGTCTTGGTTCACCAATGCCATTCCCTCAATCTGAAAAACAGCACACATCAAACCAATACTCAAACCGGACAAGCCTTAAACACAAATCAAACCCATACTGGCCCATTTCACTACTGTACACTTTCTTGCAAACCGTATAAAAATACATAAATCTTTCACAAACAACACATTTGGAAAAGACCATTGCACCACAACTCTCCCAACCAACCACACGCATCACAATCGAGACGATTTCAACAAACACCCTCTCTCTCACACAATATTACATAAATTAACAATAAAGCCTTTGACACAGTACCCATAACATATCCTAAACATCAATCTCACTAACAACAAAACAAAGGCTGCAAACTTCACCTTAGACAGATAAGGACAGGTTATACACAACAAACAAATCACCTGTACTACCACTTCATAATGACGTCTAACAGCGTGCTAACCTCTCAGCCCTACTTACTAACCTATTGACTCAAGGCATTCTGCAACCATAACCTCAATTATCTAAAACACCTACGCTCACATCTCAATAACAAACAGCACAACGCCCGAAAGTTAAAAGCGACCAGAAAAATATTGAAACAATGACTCACATAAATCCAAATGACAAACACTGATCACAAACATCAGTAAAAATATTCACACCAAACTTCGATGAATCAAGAAAACACCCAAGAATCACACAAAGGACAAGTCCTACATTTAAACAAAATTCACACTTACCCTCTAAATAACACTTGGCACTCATATTACCTTCACTACACACAACTAATATAACAAAGTTGCAAAGAAACTCAATGCCTTAAAAACACAAGCAAGCAACCTTTGGACAAATCACTACTCCCACAAAACAAACAATCCACAGTCCCATCAATTACACAGCACCAGGTTGTCACCCAACACTACAAACAGTACAACAAAAAGTAATAAAAATCATCACACAATGCCTTCCCCCCCTACCACAATTACATACCAAAGCTCTACCAATTAGAGTACCAATCCCCTCCACAGATCACTAAGTCAATCCCAACCCAACTAGAGTCTAAAAGAAACCCCACCAACTACTACAAAGTCTAGTACAATAACATTCCACCACTTACTCAAAACAACAACACAAAACACTTCCACACTACCCTCGCCTGTGGGTCCATCCAGCAGGGAAGGCTGGTATTTAACTCTAGCCACCCCCTGTAGGACAAAAATACAGTCGTAGAGTGGTCAGTCATTTCCTTTTGGATATGGCACTGCCAGCCCACCACAATGCAATCCTGGAGTGGACCAACCCCACTATAATGGGTGTTAGGCTTCAATTGAACTTCCACTTCCTAGCTCTTGCATGGACCCCTTCCTAGCAGAAAAGGGGTGCTACAAATTTCCCACAGCATGCAACGCCTCCTTCCACTCTAAGATGGTCCCTCAGGATAGTCTCACAGAAGCCCCACTTAATTGTGATAACATTAGCGGGGCCTACAGGAAAGGCTGTAGGATCAAAGACTTTCTCCCCACTTCACCCTGGTTTACTACTACCCCCCATCCTCCTCCCCACTCACCGAGCTCGGTAGAACTTGTACTTGACCCCGTTCGTCTGCAACTCCAGCTGCACCAGCTTCTTGCCATCGGCGACGCTCCACAAGCAACATTCCCTCGTTGGTTTGCACAGCGACACCACCTGCAACGCGAGGACCCAGGGTTTATCTCCATCAGTCCCACCAAATTCCACTCCCGAGGGAGAAAGAGCTATCGGGACACGATAACATGCAACTTTAAATTACCCAGCTTTTTTTTTCGACATATAGCCCTAAGGATTGACTTGATCCCATCTACCTTACCGTGTGTAGTGTGGTGGGGAAAACGATCTGACACCATCGTCAGTGCGCTCGTTTCCCGCAATCCCTACATGTCCAGGAACCCGGGGCAAGAAAGTCTCGACCTCTTTCCGGCTCGCAGCAGCCATGACGTGACAAACACCAGTGGATCTAGAGTATTTACCTCACTCTGAGTCACTAAAAAATCACAACCCGTACACAGCACGTAATCCTCCATTGCAACCCACCCCCAGCCGTGAAAATGGAGAAAACGTCGAGAAGAGCCCGCTGGCTTCAAACAAGGGGGTGGGGGGTAAAGCGTGAAAGCCACCTCTTCCCCTTCATATTTGGAGCCATCCATGAGTACCGACACGGCTCCAAGAAATACGAACGCAATACCCCCAGAGCACAAGCGTAGAGACAAATGTTCAGAGGTGGTATCCTCCATGGTTGGGGCCATGGGTAGAACCATCAACGCCACACACCAGAGTGTCATATCGAACTCATAGTTTCCTCACGCTGAACCTAAAAAGGCATGGCATGATTGGCCTCATCAGCAGAGTTGCTTGGAGAGACCCTGAACCCAAGTGTACAAGCACACGGCGTAAGGCGAATGGCACCTCCCCTGCATCGCCAAGGAGGCTCTCTATAGGGAAAGTCCGAAAGGCACCAGTCACCAGGCTGTGGTGGATTGAGGTGTAAAATACACCAGTCAACAAGCAGTGTGGTGGAATTCTCGTCCCACATGGATGTTCGGACGAACAAAGGGAGTAAAACAGAACTAGGGACGCCCTGTAAGCACCTCCTGTGGTGTAAGTCAATGGCCTAGGTCCCTCTTAAGAGGATCCAAGCTAGGTCCAGACCTCCTTAAGTAGAGATAAAACCTCTTCTAACTCTTATGAGGCAGCATTGGTGGGAGTAGAGGACCTCCGCGATATAAGGGGAACCCCTTAGGCAGAGTTCCAAGAAATAACAGAATAAAGGGAACCCCTTCCCCTTACTGGGAGAGGCGACGGTTTTGGATTTTTTTGGGGGGGAAATGTAAAGCAAAAACCGGTTATGAAAATAAGTGAAGGACATAAGAAGGGTATTCAAAAAGTTCATAGAAAAAGAATATTACAAGAAAATGGGATAGCTCATGAAAATTCTAATTGCACTGATTTAAACTTCCATTTATCCGCTATTAGTCACGTTCACAGAAATTACTTTGCTCCATTTTGAATGACATTTAAATTCGGACCCTTCACAAATACCAAGGATTCCGTCAAAGTTGAAACAAGGACAAACAACAAATTTCGAAACAAATTTGGTTGGGGGATGAGTGATATTATTGCTGCATTAATAAAAGTTTATGGAAACAGTGCCCTCCCCCCCCCCCCACCCCCAGAAAGCCTACTGTTTATAAATGGATAAATCGTTTAGCGGATGGAAGACAGGAGGTTGAAGACGACATTCGCAGTGGCAGACCGTCAACATCAGCAAGGAAAGAAAACCTCAATCGTGTGCGGGCACTAGTTAAAGAGGACCGTTGAATAACAGTGGAACACTAGTTAAAGAGGACCGTTGATTAACAGTGGAACACTAGTTAAAGAGGAACGTTTATTAACAGTGGAACAGTAGTTAAAGAGGAACGTTGATTAACAGTGGAACACTAGTTAAAGAGGAACGTTGAATAACAGTGGAACACTAGTTAAAGAGGACCGTTGATTAACAGTGGAACACTAGTTAAAGAGGACCGTTGAATAACAACGGAACACTAGTTAAAGAGGACAGTTTATTAACAGTGGAACTCTAGTTAAAGAGGAACGTTTATTAACAGTGGAACACTAGTTAAAGAGGAACGTTGATTAACAGTGGAACACTAGTTAAAGAGGAACGTTGAATAACAGTGGAACACTAGTTAAAGAGGACCGCTGATTAACAGTGGAACACTAGTTAAAGAGGACCGTTGATTAACAGTGGAACACTAGTTAAAGAGGACCGTTGATTAACAGTGGAACACTAGTTAAAGAGGACCGTTGATTAACAGTGGAACACTAGTTAAAGAGGACCGTTGATTAACAGTGGAACACTAGTTAAAGAGGACCGTTGATTAACAGTGGAACACTAGTTAAAGAGGACAGTTGATTAACAGTGGAACACTAGTTAAAGAGGACCGTTGAATAACAACGGAACACTAGTTAAAGAGGACAGTTGATTAACAGTGGAACACTAGTTAAAGAGGAACGTTTATTAACAGTGGAACACTAGTTAAAGAGGAACGTTGATTAACAGTGGAACACTAGTTAAAGAGGAACGTTGAATAACAGTGGAACACTAGTTAAAGAGGATCGTTGATTAACAGTGGAACACTAGTTAAAGAGGACCGTTGAATAACAACGGAACACTAGTTAAAGAGGACAGTTGATTAACAGTGGAACACTAGTTAAAGAGGAAGGTTTATTAACAGTGGAACACTAGTTAAAGAGGAACGTTGATTAACAGTGGAACACTAGTTAAAGAGGAACGTTGAATAACAATGGAACACTAGTTAAAGAAGATCGTTGATTAACAGTGGAACACTAGTTAAAGAGGAACGTTGATTAACAGTGGAACACTAGTTAAAGAGGAACGTTGATTAACAGTGGAACACTAGTTAAAGAGGAACGTTGATTAACAGTGGAACACTAGTTAAAGAGGAACGTTGAATAACAGTGGAACACTAGTTAAAGAGGATCGTTGATTAACAGTGGAACACTAGTTAAAGAGGAACGTTGATTAACAGTGGAACACTAGTTAAAGAAGACCGTTGATTAACAGTGGAACATTAGTTAAAGAGGAACGTTGATTAACAGTGGAACACTAGTTAAAGAGGACCGTTGATTAACAACGGAACACTAGTTAAAGAGGACAGTTGATTAACAGTGGAACACTAGTTAAAGAGGACCGTTGATTAACAACGGAACACTAGTTAAAGAGGACAGTTGATTAACAGTGGAACACTAGTTAAAGAGGACCGTTGATTAACAACGGAACACTAGTTAAAGAGGACAGTTTATTAACAGTGGAACACTAGTTAAAGAGGACCGTTGATTAACAGTGGAAATGATAGCAGGCGCATAAACATATATGTGCATGTTCAGTTTATTCCATTTTGACCGACGTACTGAAACTCATTAAGCTTTCTGTTCAATATGTGCCAAAATTGTTGCACAAAGATGACCTGGAGAAGAGAACTAGTCTACACAGGGAATTTTGAACAAGTGAGATGAAGATCCCAAGGATTTTTTTGCAAAGAACTTAACCAGGGAAGACAAACCGCAGTCTAAACAATGGTTAACAAGAGGTAGAACAGTCTGAACGATCAGGAGGAAAGGTAACGACTCCTTGGGGGATGCCGAAGATATGATACTTGTTGTCTTTCTCGGGAGAGCGAAGAAGGATCAATTCTACATAATACAAAAGTGCTTTGAGAAAACCTCACGAGTATAGGGAATAAGCGCGCCGGAAAACTTACAGAAGACCCCGCTTTTAAATCCTGATACCCCCCCCCCCACACACACACACACACACTCAAGCAGCTTCTATAACAAAGTCAACTTTTCGAGAATTTCGTTGGGGGTTGATTTCACACCCCCTCGTAGTCTTGACCTAACCACACTCGACTTCAGGTGGTTCCAAACCTTAAAATGGCACTCGTTTTACTTGTGTAAATGTAGAAAGACCCGTTTTAACTTGGTTTAATTATTAGAGTCCTCAGTGTTATAGAAATGGTTTAAATGGATGGTACCATCAGTTTCAAATGTGGTTGGGCATCAATCGAACTTATGTTGACAAAAAAAACCTTTTTATTTTAATTTTATTCTATTTTTTACGATCTTTTTGAAAGCCCCCTCTTATAGGCACCCCTCCCCCTACAGGTGTTGGGGACGGGAGGGCATATAAGCCAGATATCACCCACCATGGCTATGCAGGTGCGTAATAGAAAGGAGGAAGGGGGGGAGTAGGAGAAAAGGGCGGGAAGAACGCAGATATGTTAAAACCTCCTAAACAAAGAGGGGGAGGGGTGACCCCCTCCAATCGGGGTGAATGGACGAAAGCTGGTCGGCGACTAGCCTGCAATATTAGCCATCAGGCAAAGAAAATAGGGGAGAAGCTTGTAGAGAAAGTGGCAAAAGAGGGGTAAAATAGAAATGTTTAAAAGGAAAAAAAATCCCAGGTAGTCGCAATCTAGTTCAAGACTGGGGTATGGGGGCACTGGGACGGGGATGGTGTCGCTCATCCAGATACCAGGGGGATGTTGAGCACCCCATCAACTAAAGGTGTTGAAGCACACCAACCCCCTTTGTGGGAAGTGATCATGCTCAAACCTTGCCCTTTAAGCCCCCCCCCCCCCCGGTCTCCTTTGCCCATCAAGAAATGGGGGTCACGTTTAGTTACAAAGACGTGCGGATGACATCAAGCCCCCACTAAAAATGGGCCTCTTCATTGCCTTGTTGGCCCCAAGCAAAGCAAACCCTCTCCCCTCTCCCCCACTTTAGATACCCTCTCAAGTGCCATTCCCAAGTCGCTCACTGACACTCCTCTTTCACACACAAGCAAATACATCTTTTCAGGGTTGTCTAAATCCTTATTCTGCCATTATAAACACACACATTTTCTCAGTCAACCATTCTTCTGCCATAACAAACTCAGTTTCTCACTCAACAATTCTGCCATTACAAACACACTTTCTAAGTCAACATTACCTCTGCCATTACAAACACATACTTTCTTAGTCAACCCTTCTTCTGCCATTACAAGCGCACACACTTTCTGAATCAACCTTTACTCTGCCATTACAATATTGTACACCTTTTTTGTAGTTAGCCCAACCATATTATACCCTTACATATCATCTACATGTTTTCTAGTGAGTCTGCCTTTCTCCCATTACAAATAATATTTTAGTCCTTTTTCACAGTTCACTCACCCATATTCTGTCATTACAGACAGTATCATCCACCTTTTTCTGGGCAGCCTACCCTTCTCCCATTACAAATGTTGTACATACACCTTTTTTTTAACTATATTAGGGCCAGAAAACAGCTGGTCTCCACCACAACCCCCACTCCCACAATACCTGTTTCCCATCCGGCGTGAAATCCAAATCATCCACTTCCTTTGTATGCGCCTCCACCTCTTTCACGAGATTCATGCTGGGCAGGGCCCAGACCCGGAAGTGCCCATCAGTGCCACCCGTCGCCAGCAGTTTGTTGTCCAAAGAGACGCGAACCACTTTCTGATAAACATCTTCCACCAGGTCATTTTTCCTGCTGCGGAATTCGAGAAGTGTGGTAATGGTAATGAACTATCAAAGTAGTAAAAAAATTACCATCAGCGACATGGATGCGACCCAAGCGCATTTCTTGGGGAAGGGGGAGGGGTAGGAAAATGGTGGCAACGGTGAAACATCTTAACATTAACCACAAATCCTAACGATTAGACATTGATTTCTCCGCTAGTCAATGAACACCAGCCCAGCAAGGCTGTATATTTTAACCTCTAGCCACTGAGGACAAACATACAGTTGTGGAGTGGTCAGGCCATTCACAAGTGCAACCGAACTCCCACTTCGTGTTGCATGTACCACCAGCACAAGTGGGCGCTACATAATTCCCACAGCATGCAACAGCCTCCCTCAACTCTGACCTGGTCCCTGGGGACAGCCTCACAGTAGGCGCCGTCCCACTTAATTGTGGTAGGGTTGACGGGGGCCTACAGGCTGTAGGATCAAAGGCTTTCTCCCTACAGCACAGGCTGTATGATCAAAGGCTTTCTCCCTACAGCAGAGGCTGTAGGATCAAAGGCTTTCTCCCTACAGCACAGATCAAACCTTTTTCCCTTAATGCCCTCAAAGCACTATCAAGCATTACATTTGAACAACGGTAAACTTCTCACCACTCTATACCAACAATTCATCCACACCAACCTCGAATACGCAGCACCAGCATGGCACCTAATCACAGCCAAATCTCATGCATACAAACTTAAGACCACACAGAACAATCACAGGATGTACATTCAACACACTCACCCCGCACCTACATGCTAAACAAAAATACCACCAATCAAAATTCACCTAAACATGATTGGAATCAAACATTTCAGCAGAGTATTGACCCATCCCCACCCTAACACCCAGACACACAAAAAGAAACTAGCACATTACTTCCAATACTTCTCTAATAACCTCACTCCCCCACCACCAAACCTCAACTTAGATATCCATACTACCTTCACCCAAAGATACTTGAAAACACTACCACCACCAAACAATGAGCCACCTTCACCTCTTTAGTAAACCAATCAGAGAAATCACTGCACAAAACTCACTGAGTAACACTCTCTACACTCAGATGGATGGAGATGGTTTTATGTGTGAGTGGATGGAGATGCCTTTGTGTATGAGTGATGGAGATGCCTTTGTGTATGAATGGATGGAGATGCCAGTGTGTATGAGTGGATGGAGATGCCAGTGTGTATGAGTGGATGGAGATGCCAGGGTGTATGAGTGGATGGAGATGCCAGAGTGTATGAGTGGATGGAGATGCCAGGGTGTATGAGTGGATGGAGATGCCAGGGTGTATGAGTGGATGGAGATGCCAGTGTGTATGGGTGGATGGAGATGCCAGTGTGTATGAGTGGATGGAGATGCCAGTGTGTATGAGTGGATGGAGATGCCAGGGTGTATGAGTGGATGGAGATGCCAGGGTGTATGAGTAGATGGAGATGCTAGTGTGTATGAGTGGATGGCGATGCCTTTGTGTGTGTGTGTATATATAGATGGAGGTGTCTGTATATGTGTGGATGGAGGTGCATACATGGATGAAAGCAGTTATCAAAATCCTACCGGAACACAGTTTCCTTCTCCACCATTTCTTCTACATCAAAGGTGAGGTATTTCTCCCCCCTCAGTGTACTATTGATGCTTTCTCTCCGAATCCTTTCTTGTTTACGCTTCTTCGCCATCCTTTCACGCAGTTTCTGAGTGCTGATATCCTGAACACGATTTCTTACTTTGGTTTCTTCAGCTGTACAACAAAACAATTAAAACTTTATTTTTACTGAAAAAAAAAACAATATACAAACTTACCTAATCTAACCTAAGCCCTATTTTATAGTTATAACCCTTCAAAAATTCATTTTTCTTGAATAGTAAAAATCGAATAGGATATAAGTAATTTTATAAATTTAAAATGATTTTTATATTAAAGGCACCTATTTGGCAACTACCATCAAGACCATAGCTGAAAAAAAAGAAGTTAAACTAAATTAATAATAAAAACAAGCAAAAATAAATTAAAAAAACAGAAAACACCAAAAGTAAAAAAATGAGGTGTAGGTATCGGAAGGAGACCTGGTCCCAATAACAATATACAGTGTAGGCCAGCCCCTTCCAAGAACTGGTATAGTCCAGTCAGCTGTGCATAAATCTGACCCAAGAACAAAGGACAAGCAGTAGAAGCAGGTCCCAGTACCGGGAGAGGTAACATGTGAAGATCCCTAGACAGGAACATTCAACAAGAATGTGCTGAATAGTTTCAGACCAGGCAGTGGTGTAGTAAGGTTGAGGGGAACACTCCATTAGATTGCACTGTGTTCAATTTGGAGCCAGAATGCAGCCTGAAGATGTCAAACAATGTAGGAAAAGTTGTGGTATGATAGATTGCAACGTGTCAGCCATCTCCCATCTTTGCCAGGTAGCCCAAAGTGCTGACCTGATTCCTGACACGTAGTCAGTAGAGGAAGAGTGAAATGCTTGTCACTCATTGCAGACTCTTTGGCACCCTCATTCCATGCAATCCATACATGTCCAGGAAACCAGCAGAAGACCATCTTGACATCCTCCCAGCGAGTTGTAGCCTGGACATCACAGATATTGTAAATCAAGGGGTGCAGAGATTCAAAATCCTTGAGGAAACACAAGGTGGTCTGTTGCTCTAAATCAAAATTCTGACTCGGAATTGGACACAATGCATAATTTCTTGTATCAAGCAGTGTATTGCAATCACCTCAGCTATGAAGACAGTTGCAGTGTCTGTTCAACCCCAGCTGGCTTAAACAGCATGGTGTGCTGAATCAAATCCACCTTTTGCAATTCACTCTAGGCTGCAGATGGATAAAACTAGGGCATACTCTAGCTTTGACTGAAAGAAAGGGCAGTAAATAAGAGCAGTAGCCTTATCAGTGCCCTCAATACTGAATGTCCATGACACAGGTACAAGATACCCTAAGGGTATGAATATGAACCTACTAGGTGAGGTTTCAGTCAAAAACAAAAAACATGGAAACAGTGCAATTCTACCACATTCAGGTAAGGCCCATTTAGAAACGAATCTGGGTAGGGGTGAATTTGTAGATGGTGGAATGCATCATCTTAATCTTGGGCAGAAATGAAAAAAAAATGCGCTTCAGCTTAGCAAGAAATGAAGCTCAGAGTCTGTTAAAGTCAACACTTGAGAGCGGGTTTCTAAGTAGCACCAAAATAGGCATTTTGTTGAATATCTCACACATCTCAACACTAAGTTTGGGCAGCATTTTTTTTTTTTTTTTCATTTATAAAAAATTGGAATTTCAAAAATTTACTAACAACTGAGAATACCAAGAATTGACCAAAAGAATTTTCCGAATTTTGAGGGCTCCAACCTTGGGTAAGTTAAAGAATGGTGTTAGGGCTTGACCAGCAACACCCTTAACCATAAGTCACCCAGTTGACAGCCCCTCTTCACTGGCCACAATTTTTCCAGAGGGGGATGGGGGGCTCCCTTACTAGATCATATAGCCAGGATCTGAAGATCTCTTGTGGTAGACCAAGTGAGAGACCCAAGACTTTTAGTAAAGCCTCCCCCCCATGAGCAGTACAGCCTTATGTACTGGAGAATGGTTGCAGGGGGTAATCAGCCTCATTACACGGAGGGAAGTGGTGATTATTGGGTGTATAAAATCCCTCTACATATTGAACTCACACCAATGCTCAAGAACCCCTCAAGTCCTGGTCTCTTGCAATCTGGCAGGCATTATTTATAGAGGTTTCAAAGTGACTCTTTTGATGGGTCCTTAAACCTAGATACAAGAAATAAAGCGAGAGTGGGGTACTCTTAGAAAAAAAAGGGAGGTGAAAAGAGAGAAAGGAGGCATGCAACAGCTTCCTCTAGCCCTGTCAAAGAGTCCAATTCAACTGAGACAGGCCTTCCCTATTTCCAATCAGGCCATGAAGATGCACCACTTCCTCTGGCTATTGCGTGTAAGTCTATAGAAGGTTATGACTTTCTTCAGGTAGCCAAATGCCTTGTGTCATCTAATTAGTGATGCGCACGAATGGATTAACGAGATTCCTACTGTCCCTATTTACTCCCTAGCAAACCCGCAGGCAGGGGAACGGGCCTGCGTGGCAATACAAGGAAAGAAGACCCTGTTGAGCTTGACTCTATGCAGACGTTGTAAGGAACCGCCTGCAGGCACTCGGACTAGGAGGCTGTGCTTGCTATCCAGGTTTCACTTGTAGCAGGGACTTCAGCCTAACCAAGTGCTTCCAATTACGGCAAAGTTAAGCCACAAAAGGTAGAGTCAGTTACAAGATGGAGTCCCAATGTGGGTCAAGTTCACTGTGATGTAGATCCTCATGGTTCAGAGGGTATGTTAAACTGGTCCCCACATGTTTTTGTTTTTTTCAAGGAGGCCCTCTGGAAACTGCCTACTAGGGTAGCCTAATACTAGGATATAATAAAAAACAAATAACAAAATAACAGAAAACAAAAGTGAAGAAACAAGCAAAAAAGCAAGTAGGAAGCATTCTCCAGCATCGGGAGGCATGCAACAGCCTCCTCCCAATAGTCAGATAGTCTGTAAGTCTGTGTACACGAACCCCCCCCCCCTCTTCCCCACATAAGAAATAAAAGTGCCTCAAAAAAAGAAAACAGATTGGTGGTAAAGCCCTACCAAATTATATATATATATATATATATATATATATATATATATATATATATATATATATATATATATATATATATATATATATATATATATATATATATATATATATATATATATATATATATATATATATATATATATATAAAATATATATATATATAAAATATATATATATATATATAAAATATATATATATATATATAAAATATATATATATATATATAAAATATATATATATATATATAAAATATATATATATATATATAAAATATATATATATATATATAAAATATATATATATATATATAAAATATATATATATATATATAAAATATATATATATATATATATATATATATATATATATATATATATATATATATATATATATATATATATATATATATATATATATATATATATATATATATATATATATATATATATATATATATATATATATATATATATATATATATATATATATATATATATATATATATATATATATATATATATATATATATATATATATATATATATATATATATAAAATATATATATATATATAAAATATATATATATATATAAAATATATATATATATATATATATATATATATATATATATATATATATATATATATATATATATATATATAAAAATATATATATATATATATATATATATATATATATATATATATATATATATATATATATATATATATATATATATATATATATATATATATATATATATATATATATAAAATATAAACTTAACCAACACATATATGGCAAATCATATTGGAGCAGGTCAGCAAATGATTCATCATATATATCTTATCATGGAATTTTATGTTGACCCAAGCTACAGAAAATCTAGTCTACCTTACCTAATTCATTCACTGGAGGATCAAAAAAATGTCGAAACAAGAGGGAAAGGCCCCTCCAATGACAAGCGGCATTTTGTGATAAGATAAATGGTTATTGCATTGATGGTTTCACATGGTTCCAATCACAGTAAATGTTGCCGGTATGAGTGGATGTGATTTTAGCTTATTTTGGGGGCTATTATTCAGCGGTTTTCTGCTATGCTACTGGTCAATCACAGATCTGTATTCAGTTCCATCAATGACCAATCAGAAAGCTAGATTTGTTTCAATGCTTTTTGTGCTTTTTATATTGTTCAAAAGTAGGTTTTTTCTTTTATTTTCTATGTTTTTTCCCTTATTTCTTTTCTTTATATTCTACCTACTCTATGCCCACATTATTTAGTCTTTTTAATTATTTTTTACTTAATTTTCCAATGTTTAATGCTCGATAAAACCATATTTGGGGGTTGTTAACGAAGCTTGACTTTTTAACTCTGACTAAAAAATGACTTTTTTTTTGTTTTGCCTCCGTATTGATTTTACTTCTTTGATTTTTTAAAAAGGTTTTTTACAACCTTCATTTTGATTCTTGTTCCAAAAGGATTCATTAAGTATTAATGTTTTTATTACTATATATGAGTAGTTCAAGAAACACAAATTCTCAGTCTATAAAAAAAAAAGACTACTTTTCCAGCAAACTCATTAGTATTTAAACTCCCACCAGTGCGGATTTGCAACATTAGTGAAAATGTCTTCTTCCTGCATTGTGTGCTCATTGAATGTTCACCATTTAGGTGCTAAATGGGGCTTCTGCCACTAGATGGTGGCACCCAGCACCAAATCTGGTGGCAGATTTGAAATCTCCAGTGTGAATAACCATATGTCCCATAGGCATATCATGGCTCAAAATGGTACGATTGAACTTTACTCCTTTTGAAAAAAAAATCAATGCCTAGACCTGGCGCTTTGCCACAGGTAAAAGGCATAAAAAAATAGATAAATATGTAGACGAGCGGCCCGGCCGATAAGATGTACTATTTTGTCCGTGTTCCAAAATGTTTCACGTTTTTGGAGTACATTTATAGGGGACGGCTCATGGGGGGGGGTAAACATGATGCGTGGACCGCACTACGATGATCCTGAGTTTCATTAAATATGGGGGGGGGGGTCTGAGGGGCACAGCCCCCCAGTATATAATCCTGATTTTTATAATGTTCTGACGTTTACAGAGGTAAATGCTTTAACTACATCATGTCATCGCCTTTAATCATTTTGCGAATTATAATAGGGGTTGGGGGTGGGGTATGACATCAGAAATGACACAAGTGAACGATAATATTTACACAAAATCATTTTTTCCAGCCGGGCTGCTCGTCTACATGTTTACCAAAAAATAGAGAAAAGGGTGTAAAAAAAATGGAAAAGGGGACAAAAGGCTTGAAAAGGCCCTTTTTCTTGAATACTGCACAGTAAGTAGTGGGGGACCAGCAACAAAGGAGTTAAGATATTAGGCCAGATTTAAATAAGTTTGGCTTAAAAAATATGTGAAGAAATTTTTTTTTTACAGGAATTTAATGTTACTTAATTTCACTATATTTAATGTTACTTAATTTCCCTAGTTCCACTGTCACTTAATTTCACTAGATTTAATGTTACTTAATTTCCCTAGTTCCACTATGTCCCTTAATTTCACTAGATTTAATGTTACTTAATTTCCCTAGTTCCACTATGTTACTTAATTTCACTAGATTTAATGTTACCTAATTTCCCTAGTTCCACTATGTCACTTAATTTCACTAGATTTAATGTTACCTAATTTCCCTAGTTCCACTATGTCACTTAATTTCACTAGATTTAATGTTACCTAATTTTTGAGTTTCTTCATCTCCTGAATCATCAAGAGAAAGGTCATCTAGAGGAAGAGCAGAGTCAAACTTAGGGTTCAGTTTGAGGAGGACACACTTCTCTTCTTGACCGAGGGCAAGGTAGATACAAGGTGACACTTTTCCATTTGATGAACTTGAATTCTCAACCTCACACCATGCAGCAAGGTTGCTAATACAAGCTGAACCAACATCATGGGAGACTACTCGCTCTGCAGATGTTTGTTCACCATTGTGATACAGTTCATACACATCCTAAGAAGAAAAACAAAATTTCTAAAAATAATTTTATAAACAGTTGATAAAGTTTCTAGTCAAATTTACTCTCAAAATGATTTTGAAAAGGTCAATAACTATAGAGAAATAATTTGCTATATAGCTCTCAAGTAGCAATAAAAATGAAAAATTTTATATTCAATAACCCAGGACAAAATTGCAACAAAATTAGACTACAATAATCTCAGATAGTGAAACTAAATATTGTGGTTCAACCAGGGCACCAGCTGTTATTACTAGAGATAATAATGCTTTTAATCCTAATAATGATAATAATAAAAAATATTAGATTAAGTTACATGGCACCAAACAGGTTTTAAATAATTTGGAGATTTCTGGAGCAAATATAGTTTGAAATATCGTCTGAGGCTTCACCTTGAGAGTTTAGGGGTGATTTTATGAGTGCAATATCTTGAGAGAAAAAAATGTGTGGCAGAATGGAGTCTATATGCAATTTGTGTAGGTTTTTTTAGTCTTTCTCTAAATTGTTGTGGCTAATGGAAGGGATGGTATTATTGGTATGGTTTTACCAATGATCTACCCTTAATTAAAATGCCTTTATTTCTCAATGGTGACCTATTGATTAAAGTGGAACGGTGACCCAAATCAGGAATCAATCCAACAAATAACCACACCCGATGTGTCTTAACTTGCTAAAAACAGTAGCTGTGCTCCCACTCAACTATGGCTCCTGTACTGAGCAGTATATTGCAACCAGCTCAGCTGCAAGGACAGATGCAGCCGATTTCCTGATAAATCAGGCAAAATTTTTAAAATATGAAATTATACCCTCTCTGATTTTGATGAATTGGAGTATAGGTAGATTTATGGCTGATACCATCAAGTCTGAAATCTGCTTTTCCATGTCTTAATTAGAAGCAAAGTTAGGACATCCAAATTTAAAGAATTTTGGCACCCACCCCCAAAATTATAAAGACTTATCTCAGCCTCTAATTTATTTAGAAGATTAAACAAAATCTATTCAAAAGAGAATTATTAGCTCTTTAAAATTGATTAAGTCAATATTTTACATAGAAACAATATTAAAAAGTTACAGCCATCTAATTTTTAGATGGGGTGGGGGAGGATCCCAAAAGTAAGTACAGTAAACCCTCGATATAACGAACCTCAATATAATGAATTTTGGATATAACAAACCAAATTTCCTGGCTGAACTCCATGCTGCGACTCACTAGCTCACAGCTCAGTCGGCTGTGAACATCGTGTGGAAGAGGTTGTTCTGGCATTCTCTTCCTCCTCCTCCTTCCTCTCTTCACAAGTGCTACTTACTACTCCATAGAATGAACGAACCATCGGATATAACGAACTTGTTTCATTATTTCCATCACTTTTAATGACTATCAGGTTTAACGAACTTTCGGCTTTAATGAATGACCTCCCGCCCCATATAGTTCATTATATCGAGGGTTTACTGTACATAGAAATGAAAAATTTATTTTTCCTAAAAAGGCACTATTCCTTTTGGCTTCTTTTAGAGTACTGAGTCATGAGCTGGTTGCATTGTGTGGTTAGGTTTAGGATTTTGTTATCTCTGGTAAGGAAAGATTTGTGTGTAAGGAGTGGTTGGTATAATTTATGAATTTTTGGATTGTTCCCAGAGTTGGGAGCTGATTGTTTGGAAGTATTGTTTCCAATTTGTTTGTTATTTGGTATATAGACGAGAGTATTAATTTGCCGGATTAGGTTGTGGATTTTTTCAACTTGTTAGGTTTTTGTTTGTCTATTTTTGGTGTGATTTTTTTTTTTTTTATAGAGCCTATCTGGCAATGCCAACTTGGGCATAAGTCGATGGAAACACGACAGCCTCGAACTAGGCTACTTCAAAATAAAATATGAAAACATAACAATAATAAAAATGTGAAAAACTTAACAATTAGGAAGCAATCTCCGGCATCAGGGGGGGGGGGTTCCCCCTCACCCCGGTGCAGGAGCGTGGAACCTACAAAGAAAACAATAACAAAGCAAAAAAAAAATAGAACCTTCTTAAATAAAGGGAAGAAGCCCGGCCTCATACCAACAAAGCCGCTACCAGCTCAGCCGTTAAGACAGACTCGCCTGGCAGAGCCCCGCTGACTTCAAGCAGAGGGAATACGCTGTGGAAGCCGACCCCCTCTTCGGACTTGGAGCCATCCATATACATTGGCACGGTTCCAGCCTAACGTGAGGTGTTCCAAAAAGGTCAATCGCAATACTCCCGGCGCTGTCCAAGCTTTGAGAACAGAGGCGTGGCGACAAATAGCCAAATGTGGTACCCTCCAGGGTGGCGTCGTAGCAGAACCAGGGGCACCACCGGGCCGAGAGCTATATCTAGCTCTCGAAGGAGTTTCCTGGCCCTAAACCCAAAGGGCTTAGGGTATGACTGGCGTCTCTCGGCGGCATAGGCACCATCGAGATCAGCTGCGGATGCAGTGAGAGCTGTTGGCGACTGAGGAAGGCACCAGGCTCGCGCGTACAGGTGAATAATGCACTGTACATGGTGTAGAGCGAGTGGCATCTCCCCAGCATCGACTAGTAGGCTCTCAATGGGGGAAGTGCGGAAGGCACCGGTTGCCAAGCGAAGGCCGGGCTGGTGGATCGAGTCCACCTTTCGCAATATACGCTCGGCTGCGGATGCATAAAACTCGCATCCGTAGTCAAGCTTCGAACGAACAAAGGATGGATAAAAATTAAGGCAGTAGCCCTATCAGCGCTGAACGTCACGGAAAGGGGAATATCCATGGCGCGGGTACAAAGACTGCGAATAGGAGCCTCCCAGGTGAGGCGTCGGTCAAATACAAGACCAAGGAAACAGTGCAATTTCAACCACTTCCAGGCGTACCCCATTAAGAAACAAGTCAGGGTCAGGGTGGAGCCGTGGATGGCGGCAGAAGTGCACCAACTTAGTCTTGGCCAAGGAAAACCGAAACCTATGCGTTTCGGCACAGCGAGAGACGCGGTTCAATGCCTGTTGGAGTCGACGCTCCAGAGTTAGAATCTGGGCCGTTCCACCGAGGTGATGCCGTTGATGCTCAAGGCAAAGAGTGCGACACTGAGGACACTTCCCTGCGGAACACCTTCTTCCTGCTCCATTGGGCCGGAGAGGGCTCCCCCCACCCGTATGCGGAATAGACGATCTCACAAAAATTCAAATATAAAGATTGGTAGGTGTCCCCTCGCCCCACATCGTGTGGAGAGTCTCCATGATAACGTATCGCCATACGGTATCATAGGCCTTCTCCAGATCGAAAAACACCGTGCCGTAGTGCTGTCTACGAAGGAAGGCCTCGCAGACGGCATTTTCCAGTCGGAGCAGAGCATTCGACATGAAGTGGAACTTGCAGAAGCCGTAATGTGCAGAAGAGAGATGGCTTCCGCTGTCCAGAAAAAAGACTAATCTAACATTTCCCAATTTCTTCATCAACTTGCATGCGCAAGAGGTTAGAGAGATTGGGCGGAAACTGGTCGGAGTAGAGTGATATCTCCCCAGTTTGCAAAAGGCGAGCACAGTAGCGATTCGCCAGGAATCTGGGAGGAGACCCTCCACCCAGATCCTGTTGAACAAATCTAAGAGAAAGGCCATGCCTCGCTCACCCAGGTGTCGAACCATGGCGTACGCGACATCGTCCGGACAATGGGCGGTGTCCACGCACGAAGCAAGAGCGGAACGCAACTCACTCACAGTAAAACTGTTGTTGAAGGGTTCTCCGCCTCTGGAGGTAAAGTCCAGCCGGCGGCCTTCCGCGACATCACGACGTGCATTGAATGCTGACGGAGCAGCATCCCAGCTAGAGAATGCGGAGAAATCGGTCGCAAAGGATTCCGCCACGGACACGGGGTCCGAGATTGCGGTCCCATTCTCTTGGAGAACGGTAGGGGGTCCTTCGAAACTTGCACCAAATCCTTTAAACTCGCTTTCACACCTCTGCTAGAGGAGTCTTCCCATTAAGTGGGGACATGTATGCCCGTCAAGAAGAGCGGCGGGCGTGCTTCGAAATATACCGGAACTTAGCCCTAACCCGACGAAATTCACCGATAGTGAAATCGTTCAGGCGGCGCTTATAGCGCATGTAGCCATAGCGCTTCTGCTTAAGGGCCGTCTCACACTGAGGTGACCACCACGGGAATGGTCGGCATGCAAAACGGCCAGACGTCCTAGGAATAGTAGTCAGGCCCACGGCGATGAGGTTGCCGGAGAAGAACTCAACGGCCTCATCTACCGACCTAAACTACTCAACTGAGATGGAGAATTCAGTCATTTCCTGAAATGCAAACCACCGCGCCAAGCACCACCGGGGCGGGCTCTCGGGCGGCAGCGGCCCAGAAAATGATATTTGAATGGGATAGTGATCACTACCATGAAGGTCATCGACCACTTCCCTATCAATATCGGGCTATGCATCGGGAGAGCACAAAGATAGATCGAGGCAGGAAAATGAAGCGGTTCTCGGGCAGTGATGCGTAAACTCATCCACATTTATGACACCCATCTCAAGCTCGTCAAGCAGGTGGGCAAGGACTTGACCCCGGTGATTGATGAAGTAGTCTCCCCAGAGGGGATGTCTACCGTTTAGATCTCCGAGCAAGAGATAGGCCCTCGGAAACCGTGCCACGCCGCGGCGTGGAATGACGGTGGAATGTACGCGGAAATAACAGTATACCTCCTATCAAGGTGCAGCTGCACAGCTACTGCCTGCAAGGAGCTATCTAAACCGAAGAGCAGAACAAAGATATCATGCCGGGTGTAAATCACACATCCTCCCGCACAGCCCCCATCCCGTGGTGGTGGGGTTGCAAAACCCTTATACCCCGGGAGGGTGGGCAGGGGGCATGCGCCCATCATGGTCTCCAGCAAAAGATAGCTAACGGGGAACGGGACGGGACGAGCCTCCGCAGCTCCTCCCAGTTGACCCGGAGTCCACGGCAATTCCATTGAAGGAATATGCCCTCCAGGCCTAGCTCGGTGGAGATGCGGGGGGGCCTCTTCGAACAGAAGACCTTCACAGGAATGGCCGTAAGAAGAACCCCGGGCGCTGTTGGCCGGACAATGCGCTGTCGCCTTCGATGACTTTCTGGGGGAGGTTGGGCTGGCCATGCGAGTCTTTTCTTCCCTCCGCCTCAAAACCTTAGGCGGGCGTTGCGGCTTCGGAGGCGGAGGGGGGCCCTCTTTTCGATGATCCACCGTCTCAGAGCCACCAGCCCACCACTAGGCGTGGGCGAACGAGCCAAAGCTCTTTTGTTGCTGTCCTCCTTTTGGGAGGCAGCTTTAGGAACCCAGTAAGATGGCCTGGTGACCAGCTTCAGGGGTGTTGCCTCCTGTGAGTCTAACTACTCAGTGGAGGCGCTTGGTTGTTTCGCCTTACGGGAAACTGTCATGATGGGGTAAGGAGGAGGAGCCCTGGTTTTAGCCTGGGCTGGGTGTGAACCCTTTGTGCCACCAGCTTTACCAGGGAAGCGCCCGGGTTGAGTAGAACCCGCAGAAGGGCTCTGAATGGGCACATAAACAAACGTGCTTGTTGGCCTGGATGGGCCAGGAGCAGAGGGTGTCTTTCTAAGCATTGAGACGTAAGACGTCCCAGGTAGAGCCAGGTGTGCCAGGACCAATTCTTTAGCCTCGCGGAATGAGAGACGATCCTGGGCCTAAACGGCCAGGATTTCTTTCTCAAGGAGATATGCACCACATTGAAGCAAGTTACGCAGACTTCGAGTGACCCCGACTTTGCATGTCTACATGAGTGATTCGTATGGCTGAAGCGGTGACAGTAATAGCACCTCCGCGGCATTGGCACTAATGCCTTCACACGGTAGCGGTACCAACCGGCACGCATGACTCAGCGAGGTTGTCACAGTCAAATGTAACAAAGAGTGTAGGGGTGGGTCTCGAGGCCCCTCCCTGTTTTCTCATCACACGTTCGACCTTGACTGCCCCATGGTTGACAGCTCTAAGGTGATGTCCTCTATGGAGTAGTCAACAAGTTCCCTCGCATAAACTAATCCTTTCACAAAGTTCATGGTAGAGTGCGGCGTCACACTCACTGGGGTGCCATGAAGTGTCCGAAGAGCACTTATCTTGGCCGCCTCAGCGGGATTCGCTGCATTCGCCAGTAGGCTTGTCATCATTTGTTTCACAGCAGCAATTACAGTACTTAAAACAGTTGAAAGAAACACTACCACCTCAGAGCAAGGCAGTTATATTAGGTGATTTCTCTGAAAATTATTCTTTCATTGTCCAAGACGCTGCCGAAGGATTACACTGGGACTGGGACAGTTCACCCTTTTGTCATCAGTCAGCAATCATAGTGGATACAATGATTGCTAAGATGATTTGGTAATTTTTTACATTAGTGAATTAGGAGTTTTTTCCTGTTCTCCCATAATGATTCATCCTTTGTTCCAAAATCTTTCATTTTACTACATGTTCCTAAGGGCGAACCTGGGGGGTAGGCTCCCATATAGCAACCCATAGTATGGCCTAAAATCTGCTACCAGTAACCAAACACATATACAAATAATCTAAAAATATAAATTAGCACACTTTAATAACCACCATAATTAATGTTTTATTTAGTAAATATGAATATTAAAATGGGTTGGCCTGCCTATTGTGCCATCATCTATACCAAATAACATTTTTTTATTTTGGTTTACCCCTTTTTTAGTTTTTTTTTATACACGTTTTCTTTTTCCAGAATTTTTTACTCTCTTTTTTTTTCATCTATCCTTTTTAAATAGTTAAACTTTTATAATTAATGCGCAGATTAACAAAAGATGAAACACATCAATATCTTTCAGTTTTGGAATGAAACACAACAACAAAAACACCTAAGTCGCTAATGTAAAAGATTACTGAAGATTTATGTATGACATTACAGTATGAAGAAGCATTTTAACCCAAGGTTTGGGAGCTTGTTTCAAGCTAATTTGAGGTTATTGATTAACAATACATAAGTGAAAATTGCATTAGGCAAGTCGGTCATTTACCGATTCATTTTAACACTTTAAAAGAAAAGAAAAATTCTGAAAAAGCAATTATGATATTAATCTGCACTATTGACAAAGGATTTGTGCTAAAAAGATTGGATGCAGTTTATGGGGGTGCTGTTAACTCTGGTAGACCCTTACTGCTTTTATCATGGGTTATATCATGTTGACTCACCTGGTTGGCTATCCCAGTATTATATATGTCAGATAAGAGGAATATATTAATAAGCTTTAAGGGACAGCTCTTTCCTACAGACAAGCCAGTCTGTTACAAGTGTAATACTGTTTTTGGAATAATCAGTGGAGTAGACTGAGTTGTGTGCCTTATGTAGGATAGTGTAGATATCTCATATTGTATTAATGGAGTGGTAAAGGGTTAATTGGTACTGGTACAGTATGGAGTGTGATATCTGTTTGGTGTTAGGGCTAGTCATCATAATGAAATAGGAGTGGACCAAGGCATATGTGCAACGCAGACTTGAATGAGTTGATGGAGTCAAGGGCAACCACACTATCAGGCAAGGTCTTGAACCTATTTCCTCTGGTACCCAAGGTAGGTGCCAGGGTAAAAATGTCATCTGGTTTGATACTACACTGGCGGTTGAAGATTTTCCAATACTTGATTAGGTCAGCCCGTAATAATCTGCCGTGAACTGAGTACAGGTCCATTCTTTGGAGTCTGTCACCGTAAGAGAGTTGAGCCATACCATTTATTTGTCTTGTCCAAGATCTCTGCACTGACTCTAGCAACCTTTTATTCACAGCAAAACTAGTGTTCTATACACACAAGGCATACTCTAGTAGAGGTCTAATGTGAGTTTTGTATAGGGTAGGCATGAAGTAGGGGGATCTGCAAAGAGTGCTCCTGAATAAGTTGGCAGAAAGTGCTGAGGTCTTGTTTACTGTTGTCCTAATGTAGAGGTGGAACCTAAGGGAGGTATCCACCAAAACACCCAGATCCTTGTGGGAGTCCACAAAGGTAATGCAGTGATGATGCAGATAATAACAGCACAGTGTACCAATTGTCTGCCAGGAAATTGAACCTCTCTAAAATCGTAGTGTTGCACATTTATCCCTATTCAGATCAAGCCCCAAGGAGGCAGCAACTGAACATATCCTGTCAATATCTTTTTGACAAGATGCACCAAGAGCTAATGATAAATTGGAGGAAGGGCAAATTTTTAGGTAAATTTTTAGATCATAAGCAAAGATTTTGCAATGATTAAGAATAGAATGGGGTAGGTGATTCACATATATCAAGAACAGGAGAGGACCCAGTACAGAACCCTGTGGGACCCTACTGGTGACTTCCCTGGCGCTACTATTGACACATGGTCCTATTCTGGAGGAATGATGCAAGCCAATCTAGTAGTGAACCTCGTATGCCTATACAGTAGTTTCTCAAGTAGAATGGTATGGTTCACTATATTAGAAGCCTTGGAGAAATTAAACAGGATCACATCAATCACAGATCTGCTGTGGAGTCCTGAAGTGACAAAATCATATGTTATGATTAATTGGTCATCCACAGTCCTACCACGTCTGAAGCCATACTGGCTATTTGAAAGGATTGAGTTAGCTTCAAGGTACTCATACATCTGTTCAGCTATTATTCTTTCTAAGGTTTTGCAGCAAACAGATGTTAGGCTTATTGGCCTGTAGTTAAGTGGAATAGAGCGTGAACTTTTTTAAATATAGGCACAACCTCGGACAACTTCCACAGGTCTGGAAGGGTATCTTCATTTATAGAAGCCTTGAATAACTTGTAGATAGGGTAAGCAATAGCTGAGCAGTATTTGAGTAATTCCGGATGAAGATTATTAGGTTCCATACTAGTGTTGGCATCAATACTGTTAAGTTTGTGTACCACTTCGGGCAGGGATACATCCACTGAGTCGACGGTGCCCCAGAACACTTGATGAGGAAAGGGAACAGGATTGCCTGTCTTAAAAACAGAAGCAAAACTGTCTACAAAAATCTCTGCCATGGCACCACAATCCTCAGTCATGGTACCATCAGGGAACTTCAATGGACCCACAGATGGAGCTCCCACCTTCTTAGATCTGATGTAATCGTGGAACACTTTGGGGTTATCCTTAAGTTTGCCAATGAGGGATTCCTTGTGGGATATCTGTACATGTACAAAATAGTTTTTAAAGCGATTATTAATGCAATCAAAATTTGCCAGTGCCTAGATACAGTCTAATGAGTAATGACTAAAGAATTCTCTGATATCTTTAAAATATTGCCAAGCTAGTTTTCTCTCTCTATAAGAGGGTGGAGAATTTCTAGGAATCTGTACAGAATTGCATCAACTGAGAGATAACAGAACTCATATAATTCCAATCAATTTCTTGGAGTGCCTGATTAATGTTACTGTATTTGCCTTTGAACCAGGCTCTTTTGTCAATATGTCTGCAATTCTCATTTGAGTTTGGCATAAAGCCATATTTAAATAGGATAGGGAAATAACCACAATTGGGGAGGGGACACAATGACTGAATGCTTACAATCTGGTCATCCTCTGTAGTTAACACAAGATCCAAAATATTACCACAAGACAGGAAAGTGGGAAAGTTAGCCCATTGAGACAACCAATAGAGATAAAACAATTAGTGAAGAGGGAGGTAAGCGTGTCATACTCCCTGAACATAGCATTTTCACTTGACCAGTTAATATTGGGTAAATTAAAGTCACCCAGAATAAGAACTTCCTTATTAATACAGAAACTTAACAGAAAGTTAATCAAAGGGACATTTTCCTCCAATGAATTGGAGGGAAGACAGTAGATAACGATAATATAACAACCCAAAGAAACGATATGCACCACATGCACATTAGAAACATTTAATTCTAATGATAAAAAGGATAAATTGCTTTTGATGTACAGACATACACCATGCTTGCGAGTGTCACCCAAGGTGTTGGTGCATGCAACTGGGCGATAGCCCTGAATAGAGACAAATGGAAATAAGCCAAGTTTCAATTACTGCCATAACATCTATCTGATATTCCCTTAGGACATGTGCTACAATATTTACTTTATTCATTTAGCACCAGATTTTCTATGTGATTTAATAAGTAATGACCTTTGCATTATGCCTAAAATAAAAGAAATGATAAACAAATAATCCTTACAAATTTATTCTTTATTCCTGTGCGTGCAGCACCCCCGCCGCCTCCAACTATGACATAACGGCCGGACACAGCAGTAATTGCATAAGCTGGAAAATTAGGAGTCGAAACAACTTCAAACTGTTTCTTAGGAGACATTTTATGTGCAGATTAAAGTTGCAATATGTAAGCGGTCAATTTTCTTATAAAATACATAGGCAACACATGCAGATTCAGGTTGTTGAGCCACCCTTTGTATCGGGATATGGCATTTATTTTCTGTGGAAAGAAGAAATAATTTATTAGCCTTGTTCATTTCTCTTCTTCCACACACACTGCAAAAATTTCTTTGTTGCTCTTACTATTCTTATTCTCTTATCATCTATATCTTTTTTTCCACACTCAGTCCATAATCCTCCCTTCTCTCCACCTCCTCCCAGTTCTATCACCAATTCTTCTTTCAATTTCTCCCTCTCAAGACTGTGGCCTACACACTCCACAATCAAATGTTCTATAGATTCTCTCTACCCCAATAAGCACCATTCACATCTGTCCTCTCCTCCATTCCATCTATATGTTCGCCCCTTCACATCCAAGGATCCATTTCATGCTTTGAATAGTACCTTGCTTGCAAAACTCCCATCATACATATTCTCAATGCAAGGCTCCCTTTTGTCTCTGTAGACGTTCAGACTTCTCTTGCCATTTATTCCTCTTCTCCAGAACCTTTCTCCTGCATCTAATATTTTTTGCTTAAGCTTTCCATTTGCTGTCCTCTATAGATTGCTTCTAATTCATACTTTGTATCCACTCTCATTACCTCTTTGCACCACTCAGTCCTATCGTAGGCAGTATACACATAGCCTGCCCAGGTCTCTATTCCTATCCCTTGCCATCTCAACTTATAGTTTGCTTTCATCCTTGCCACCCTCTCTTCATACCTACTCCAGCCCATTTCTCCTCTCAGTGCCTCTACTGATACATAGGGATTGGTCCCTAGTGCTATTCTTGCCACTTTGTTTTGGATCTTTTCCATTCTCTCCAATTCTGCCTTTGTCACTTTACAGACTTCATACCCATACAGGCTTCTTGAGACTGCTATTCCTTTCCACAGTTCCCTTATCATTTTATACTTATTTGCTTTTTTAGTCGCCATGTTTCTCAGCATGTCAGTCATTTTTAGCATATTTACCTCATTTTGTCTCTAATGCTTCTCAAATATATCCTTCTGATTACAGACTATCATACCCAAGTATCTATAATCATTTACTACTTCTAGGATGTCATTTCCTAGGATCCATCCTTCATTTCTTCCTTCTCCAAATATCATTATTTTGCACTTTCCTCTACTAAATTTTACTCTCCATTCGGTAAATATGTAGATTGGCAGCTCAAACGATGGGAAATAAACTATTTTGTCTGTGTTCCAATATGTTTCATGTTTTTGGAGTAAATTTAAGGGAATGGCTCATGTGGGGGTAAACACAATGGGGGGACCACCCTATGATGATCCTGAGTTTCAATCAATTGGAGGGGTCTGGGGGGCATAGCTCCCCAGTATATAATCCTAATTGTTTATAGAATAATGTTCTAACATTTACAGAAGTGAATGATTTAACCAAATCATTTCTGCACCTTTAATCGTTTTGTGGGGTCTGACATCAGAAATGACTAAATTGAATTTTGATTTTGTTTTTCACTTAATATATTTTTATTATCCTTCATTTGGAGTCATTTTTATTTGTCAATATATTTGTCTCCATTTTACTATTTTCATTACCTTTTTTTATACATTTAAATATACAGTGGAACCCCACCATTCATCCGCCTCGCTACTCGTCCAACTTGTTCAAGTAAAATTCAACTCGTCATTTGTATGCTTGCCTCGCGATTCGGACAGCATCACCTTGTTACTGGCCACGCCACGGCGGTTGCTTCAGCTCAGTCTCGTGCTGGCTTTCGTATGCTACGCATCATCCACGCAAGCTTCGTGAAACTCTGTGCTATTTTAATATTAGTTTTTGTTATTTTTATTAAAAATAGTGCAGCCATGGGTCCAAAAAAGATTAGTGATTCAACCAAGCCTAACAGGAAAGCAGTGAGAACGGCAATTGAATTGAAAAAAGAACTTGTTGCAAAGTTTGAAAGTGGAACTCGTGTCTCTGACCTGGCAACTCAGTATGGCATGGCAAAATCAACCATATCGTCTATACTGAAAAATAAACAGATTAATCCAATTTACATTATATCTTATGTGAAAAAATTATTAGCCATTCGAACTGCCTCCTGGAACGGATTGTGTATGTATAGCGAGGTTCCACTGTACTTAGCTAGATCGTTTAAAGGAACTACTTTTTGTTGAGCCCTTTGGGTGAAGTAAAGACGCCTTTTATACAGGCAACACAGTTTGAATATTTACCTTGAATCCCAGTCGATGGGTACCCTCTTGGGTAATGAGACCGTACTATTGTTTTTAGTTGTTGTATGCAGGACGGATTTTTCAATATGTGAATATATAACTGTGTAGGTCTTTGTGGTTTTTCCATTCTTTTTCTAATCATGACTTAAAGATGTTTACAGTTTTGCTGGTTACAGTTTCTGTTGAGAGTTTGTTCCATACTGAAGTGACTCTTGTCAGGAAGAAATTGGCTCTTGGACTGGATGAGCTCTGCACTTGGTACTTAAAGCAGTGTCCTCTTGTGTTAGTCGAGAGACCCGGAGTAAACATTGACCTGACGCACAGCTTACAATGGTTTCCTATTTGCAGTTCGTTGTGTCCATGTGAAATCTTATATAGTTGTAAAACATCTGACCTCTGTCTTCTAAAGTGTAGGGTACGTAGATTAAGGGCTTTTAGTCTCTCTGAATAGGAGAGATGAGAGATACTGTGAACCATGCATGTTGCTCTACGCTGTACCCTCTCTACCATATCTGTCTCTTTTAGTTTATGGAGACCAGATTACTGATGCATACTCCAATGGGGTTGAATAAGACTCTTGTACAGGGGAAGGAAGGCATGTTTGTCTAGATATTGGAATGTATGCTTAATTGCCCTAAGTATCTTGTTGGTTTTGTTGACTTGAGCTTGGACGTGGTTACTAAAGCTTAGATTGCAATCAATAAGGACTCCAAGGTCCTTCTCTTCTGTGATGTTCTGTAGTGTGTGATCTGTTCCATCAACTCTTGTCATTTTGTACTTGTGCTGGGGGTTGCTATTTCCCATGTGCATTACTTTGCATTTTAACTGACCATTCTTGTAGCATTTTCAAGTCAGCCTGTAAACAGTTAGTATGGGAGTTACCTTCACAGTTTTGGACAGCTGCATATATCTTTGTGTCATCTGCAAAGAGCGATATGAAGTTTTGTAGTTTGTCAGTTATGTCGCTGACAAAGATCATAAAGAGAAGGAGGCCCATCACAGATCCCTGTGGTACGCCACTTGTAACTGGTTTCCAACATGATGCTGTACCACTTACTATCACTCTTTGCCTATGCTCTGTCAAAAAAACACAGATCCACTGCAGGAGGTCACCGACGATACCAAGTGACTTCACTTTTCTAAGTAGTCTTTCATGTGGGACTGTGTCAAATGCTTTTGCATAGTCCAGGAAAATGATATCCACTGGTAAGCAGTGACTTAGAGCCTCTGTCCATACATCCATCGTTTCTAAGAGATTTGTTACTGTGGATTTCCCCTTAGAGAAACCATGTTGTTGGACACATCTAAGATTATTGGCTTTGATATGTTGTATCATTGCCTCTGAGATAATTCTCTCTAGCATCTTGCATATTATTGAGGTTAGAGATACTGGGCAATAGTTGGCTGGGTCAGCCTTATTTCCCTTCTTGTAAATGGGAGTGATGTTCGCTTCCCTCCACTGTTCTGGAAGCTCGGAGTTGGATTGAATATTGCTGTCAGAGGTTTGGTTATTTCCTTTGCTACTTCTCTGAGAACTCTAGGGTGTAGGTCGTCGTTTCCCGGAGATTTATCAGTCCGAAGTGAATTCAGTTGCTTAAAAATCATGCTCTCTGTAATTTCTATTGTTCCTAACACCTCTAACTGGAGGGCTTTAGGCTCAAAGTCTGGAATGTTACTTCTGTCCTCTTGTGTAAAGGTCTTAAAGTATTGCTCATTTAGTGTTTTGGCTTTATCCTTATTGTTACTTACAAAGTTACCATGTGTATCCTTAAGGTCACCTACATCAGTTCGAGTTTTCCTGCGGTTGTTGACATAGTTCCAAAAGGCTTTGTTATTTGTCTTGGCCTCCTTTGCTAATTTTTTTTCAAATTCCCTACGGGCCTGCCTTGATGCATGTGTAGCTGAATTTTTAGCTTCTGTGTAAGCTACCCAGTCAAGTCTGCTCTTTATATTCAGATATCTTATCCATGTGTGGTACTTTTTCCTAGCTTTGCGGAAGGCATCCTTGATCATCCATGGTGGTTTGTTCTTACTCTTTAAATTTTTTGTTGGTATATGATCCCTCACTGCCTTCATGATTCTTGATTGTAGTATATCAATGGCTTCTTGTGTCGACTTGCCCGCAAGCAATTCGTCCTATTCAAAGCTTAGATCTTCTCTCATTTTTTCATAGTCTGCCTGCTCATAGTTCCATATTGTCCTCTTCTTTTCCTGAGGTGTTGTGCAGAAGATGAATTTGAAGTCCAATCTGGCATGATCACTTGCTCCTAGTGGCTCATGATGTACTAATTGTTCAATCATCCCTTGCTCATTACTAAATATGAGATCATCCAATGTTGGAGTCTGCTCATTTCTATATCTGGTTGACTGGGTGATGTGCTGATGTAAATATATATCTCATACACATTCAACGAATCTGCATGCAGGATTGTCTGGATTTTCTATGTTCGGCATTTGAGGTGATGGGGTCCAGGTGATGCTCGGATGATTAAAATCTCCTGTGAAGAGTAGATGAGTTTTCTGTTTGTTAGTTGCCCACTTGAGAGTATCATGTAATGCTGTGTCTAGTGTAGTTGCAAGTAGAGGCGAGCCGGATCTATAGATGACCCCTAAAAGCAAGTTGTTGTTGTGACATCCCTGTATAGTTACCCATGTGCAGTCTTTCAATGAGTCCACTGGTGGCTTGATCTGTTTAGCATTAAGTGCAGATCTTACATATATACATGTCCCTCTGGTATTTTTTGCATATAAATCACTGGTGAATATATCGTATCCCTGAATGTGCATAACAGATAACTCTGGCACTTCCCCATGTTTGGGTTTAATTTCTGTTATTAGTATTAAATCATATTGCTTGTCATTTACTAAAACACAGCTCGTCATATTTGTTCATAAGTGAGTTATCTGTATTGGTATATGATATTCTTAGTTCTGTTCGCTTGTTTCCACCACTTTTTCCTTTCTTATTATCCACCTTTTGTTTGGTTGTTTTACTCGTTGGTCCTTCAGTTGTTCCCTCAAGTTTTTTGACTCCTCCAATTGTTTCTTGGTTAGATCAGGACGTATATAGATCTGGTTGTGGATAGAGTGCAAGCTATTGCATAATTCTTTAGCCTTGATCAATATCTGCTTCCTCTCACTTAAGCTGGCCATTGTTATCCTGAGTAGTCGGGCACATTCACAGTTTGGCTTTCCCATCCTTTGTGCATTATTGATGTTGATCTAAGTTTAAACTCTTCCTGAATAAGTTCAGTTACCTTGTTTATGTCACCCTCTTTCAAGTTTGTCTCAGGTAGATTATGTATGATAAGGTTGAATTTCCTGGCTTCTTGGTTTTCCTTCTCATTCAATTTCAGATCTACTTTGTCAGTCAATGATTTTGTTACTGTGTCAGTTGTTTTGCTGACTATTTGCTCAATTAGCTTTTCTTCAGTTAATCTCCCAAGCACTGTCTGTTAGGGGTTTACCTCTAAGCACCGCTGTGTTTCCTCTAGTTGAAGAATTCTGGCTTCTAAAGAGATGTTGTTGTCACTCAGTCCCCCCACTTTCTCTCCTAGGTTCATCTTCACATCGCTTAGTTCTTGGCTCACTTGGTTGTTTTCTCATTTACATTCTGTATTTTGCCTGTCATTGTTACTATACTCTGGTAGAGCTTTTTTGCCCCACCTTTTGCAGTTTTGGCAGTACCAGTGGCATTCGTCCGGTTCATCTGTTAATACTTGGTACAGGCTGTCAGAAACTTTTGCGCATTTCATGTGGAACCAGAGTACACATATTTCACATTCTATGGCCTTGTCACTCTCTTTTACCAACTTGCCACATTCACTGCACTTATATGCCTTCCCTTTAGGGGTTGTGTTATCTTTATCCATGTCTTTCTTATTATTTGTGGCATTTCTTTTGCTGTTACATTCAGTTTTAAGTGTACTCACGTTAGCGCCACGGCATCCACCTTCCAACATCTTGAATCTTTGTTTACATAACATAACATAACATAACATAATTTAACGGATGACAAAAGCCACAAGGGCCTATCAAAGGTCATCCGTATCCATCAAATCCCACCCATATAATGCATCCATAGGATTTTGTCAGATCATGCAGCTACAATATACAATTTAACAATCCATAGGAATGTCCAACCATGCATCTACAATATATAATTTAAAGCCTCCATAGAAGTCTGTCAAAAACAAAAACAAAATCCCCCAAAATATACAATAAAAAGAAACTGCATCCACAGGAATGAGTCAAGAAACATATCCACATACCAAAAAGTAAGAAATTAACCCTCCATCCCCATATAATCATCCAATCTGCGCTTGAAAACATTCAAGTTTGGGCTGTCTACAGTCTCAGGTGGCAAACTATTCCAATAATCTACCACTCTGTTAGTGAAAAAATATTTTCTAACATCCAGTCTGCACCTCTGTTTTTTAATCTTTAAGTGGTGGCCTCTAGTTCTATTACTACCTTCTAACTCAAATAACTTGCTGAAATCTAATTTATCCATCCCAGAAAAGATTTTAAAAAGCTCAATCATATCTCCCCTCACACACCTTCTTTCAAATGAAAACATATTTAATACCCTCAGTCTATCTTCATATTCAAGGTGCTTCAGGGATGGTATTATTTTTGTTGCCCTCCTTTGTACTGACTCTAATAAGTTTATATCATGTCTAAAATGTGGTGACCATGCCTGTATACAGTACTCTAAATGTGGCCTGACATAAGAGTTGTATAGTTTAAGGATGACCTCCTTACTCTTGTAGCTAACATTTCTTTTAATGTAACCTAGCACCCTATTTGCTCTATTTTTTGCCTCAATACACTGCTTTGAAAATTTCAGTGACCTATCTACTACCACTCCTAAGTCTTTCTCATCTTCAACTGAATTAAGCCAATATCCATCCATCTCATAGCTAAATTCCCTATTATCTCTCCCCATGTTAATAACTTTGCATTTATTAAGGTTAAAAGTCATCTGCCACTTCTGAGCCCAAGCTAACAGCTTATCTAAGTCACCCTGCACTTTAAAGCTACCCTCAACCTCTTTGACTACAGCTGCCAATTTAGTGTCATCAGCAAAAATTGACACTTTGCTATTTACACCTTGCCCAAGATCATTTACATAGATTATAAATAATAAAGGGCCTAAAACTGATCCCTGAGGTACGCCACTAATAACATTCCTCCACTCTGACCTCACTCCATTCAGTACAACTCTCTGTTTCCTATTTTTCAGCCATTCAGTTATCCAATTTAAAACGTTCCCACATATCCCATGCAGCTTTAATTTATGAACTAGTCTTCTATGTGGAACCTTATCAAAAGCTTTGCTGAAATCTAAGTAGATCACATCAACTTTCTCACCCCTATCTAATTCTTTAGTTACATAATCCATAAAATCCAGTAAATTAGTTAAACACGATCTATCTTTTCTAAAACCATGCTGAGCATCATTAATTAACCTGCTACTCTCTAGATGATCAGAAATTCCCTTCTTAACCATCTTCTCAAGAATTTTACAGACTATAGAAGTTAAGCTTACTGGTCTAAAGTTATTTGGGTCCTCTTTGCTTCCCTTTTTAAAAATTGGCACTACATTTGCCAATTTCCAATCATTTGGTATTTCTCCAGACTCTAGTGATCTAATAAATATCTTCTTGAGAGCTACTGCAATACTTTCTACACCTTCTTTGAATATCCTAGAATGAATGTTGTCAGGGCCAGATGCCTTACTAGTATTTAACTGAATTATAAGCCCTTTAATTTCTTCTCTGTCTATATTAATAGAATTTATCACTACTTCCCTTGACCTAGAATTATCATCAATTAATCTAACTGGTTTCTCTTCTGTGAATACTGAAGCAAAATGATCATTAAGGACCTCTACTATTTCCTCATCAGATTCTTTCAAAACCCCTTCATATTTAATAGGCCCTATTTTATCACTGTTAGATTGATTATTGATTCTATAATAGCTAAAGAATTTTTTAGGATCTTTATTATTATTTTTAGCTAAATTAATTTCTGCTGTCCTTTTGGTCTTCTTAATAATCTTATTTAGTTCATTTCTGGTTGACCTATAATGGTTTAAATTATCTAAACTACTCTCACTTTGTAATCTCTGGTATGCCCTTTTTTTCTCTGAAACTTTATTAGCTATTTCTTGGTTCCACCATAATGGTTTCCTACATTTCTTCCTAATAGACTTCATCGGAATACACTGTTCCTGAACCATGTTTAATATAGTCTTAAAAATATCCCACATCTCATAAGTATTCTTTCCATGGAATTCTATATCCCACCTAATCTGATTTAGCATGCTGCGTAATTTATCGTAATCTCCCCTATAAAAATTTGGAATTTTCGTGGAGTTTGTCGTTGTTCTACCCTTAACTATTAGCAAATTAAACCGAACCATCTGATGATCACTGTTTCCCAATGATTCCCCTACACTCAATCCTTGAACTAAGTGATCATCATTTGAAAGAATTAGATCTAATATATTGGCACCCCTTGTTGGCTTATTAACAAATTGGATCAAAAAGTTATCCTCAAAACACTCCATAAACTTACAACTTGCTCTATCTCTTCCTATCATATTTTCCCAGTCTACAGAAGTTAAATTAAAGTCACCAAGAATAACTGTATCTTCTTTGCATCCTTTACTTATTTCCCTAATCATTAACTCATCGATACAATCAGTCTGTCCTGGTGGTCTATAAAAAGCTCCCAAGTGTATTTTCCTATTTTTACCAACCTTAATATCTATCCATAATGATTCACCTTCTCCTTGCTTTATAGAGTTATTTAGATTTGAAGAAATGCTATTTCTGATATAAATAATCAACCCACCACCAGTCCTATCTCTCCTTTGACTAATGTACATAGTATAACCCTCTAGTTCAAATTCACTGACATTATCATTAAATATATTTTCATTAACCCATGATTCAACTATACATATTATATCTATATCTTCATGAATGATATAACTAAATAATTCATCCTTCTTATTTCTAAGACTACGAGCATTTGTGTAAAGACAACTCAGCCCACCTATCCCTGAAGCACCTGAGGGCCTATCTCCTCTGCATCTCCTTTCTCTCTTTCCCCGACCCTGTACTCTTGTATTTCCCTGACCACTATCACTACTCAAGTAGTTTAACCCTAAAGCACTTCCATTAGCCTGCCTACCTTCTACAAATCTGTGTTTGCTTCCTTTCCCTGCCTCACTTTGAGCCATTAAATTTCCCTGACCACTATCAAAACCTAGTTTCCCGCCTCTAAAGACCTAATAACACTATCTAATTCCCGCCACAAAACCTCAACCCCATCTCGGCTCAGATGGAGTCCATCCATCGCATACAAACCCTTATTCCCATAAAACCCACTCCAAACATCTACAAATACCAATCCTGACTCCTCGCACAAACCTTTCACATATTCATTCAACCCCATTGCACGAGACAACCATTCCATCCCCACATCCATTCTGGGAAGCACACCTGAAACAACGCCTTTTACTCTACTTTCACACATCTACTTTCACCTTTTGTTTCGACCTCTCTATGGCGGTATTTTTTAAATGGGCAAAATTTGGGGTCTTTGTGGCGAATAATACTGTCCATTTATATCACATTCGCTTCAACAATAAATTCCTTTTCTTTGTTCACAAATCGTGTTTAAGTTTTACAAAAATCAGTCAAAACACAGAATTTGTAGGGAGCTTTGCTCACGTCCATCCGCACTCAACGATTATATATTGGAATTCATTTGTAAACAGTGTCCTTCATCTATTTCCAAACTTTGTGCTCTATTTTCGGATCAAGATAAATTGTTAACCTTTTTGGACGATCATAATTTACTTAAGATTAAAATCAATTGTGAGGTTTGTGACCAGGCATTAAATATTAACCCTAGTTTTGAATTTAGATGTTCTAAAACTAAACATGACTCAAGTGAGCGCCATTTTTTTAAGAAATCAGCATTGAATGGCACCTTTTTCTCAAACGCCCGGATCTCTGTAGAAACTATTCTGCAAATTATTTACTGGTTTCTAGTCAACCAATTGACATTAGAAGTTCTGTCTCATGAAGTCAAGGTTACAGCTTAAAACTTTGATTGATTGGTTTAGTTTCTGCAGAGAGGTCGCTATTCATTATTCTGCAAGTGCTTCCCATTTACCAAAACAGGAATTAAAGAACGATTCCACGATTTCCTCAGCGTTATTTTAAAAGTATATCCACTGCAATAAAGTAAGTAAACAGCATTTTTCGTTTGGTTAGTTTCAGGCATTTTTATAAAAAAAAAATGGTGCTGGGTATATTTCAAATAGGACTTGAACGTGCATGAATATTCAGGCAGGGGTGAACGAAATATAAACAAACAAAAATCCCCTTTTTCGGCCAAGCAGCCAATCTACATATTTACCCTCCATTCTTCCCCATACTGCTGTTTCACTAACCAGAACTATGTCATCTACAAATCCCAAGGTTGTCAATATGCAACCTCCAACCAAGCCTCCTTGACCTTCCCTCTTTACTCCCCCCAGAAGTTCTTCAATGAAGAAGCTGAACAAGCTAGGAGACATGGTACACCCATGTCTAACCCTGATGTCATTCACCATCCAACCTGTTTCTATGCCTTTCAGATTGAGTTTAACTTTGTTATTCTCATATAGTTTTTGTATCATATTTAGAATATTTGCATCCTTCCCAAGTCTCTTAGTCTTGCAAACAATTTCATTCTATCAACTCCATTCTTCCCCATACTGGTACACCACATTCAAAAGTCTCTGCAAACCATCTGCTGTTTCACTAACCAGAACTATGTCATCTACAAATCCCAAGGTTGTCAATATGCAACCTCCAACCAAGCCTCCTTGACCTTCCCTCTTTACTCCCCCCAGAAGTTCTTCAATGAAGAAGCTGAACAAGCTAGGAGACATGGTACACCCATGTCTAACCCTGATGTCATTCACCATCCAACCTGTTTCTATGCCTTTCAGATTGAGTTTAACTTTGTTATTCTCATATAGTTTTTGTATCATATTTAGAATATTTGCATCCTTCCCAAGTCTCTTAGTCTTGCAAACAATTTCATTCTATCAACTCGATCAAGGCTTTCTCTATATCGAGAAAGCAGACATATAGCACACCCTCTTGTTTTCTTACCCTCTCTATAGCTTTCCGTAGGATATAGATTGTCTATGGCTCTTCTTCGGTAATTGTGTAGAGTAGGGGCAGATGCAATGCTAGCTTATTTTGGGTGCTATTTTTCAGTGTTTTTCTGCTATCCCACTGGCCAATCACAGATCTATATTCAGTTCCATCAATGACCAATCAGAAAGCTCTATTTGTTTCAATGCTTTTTATATTGTTCAAAAGTAGGTTTTTCTTTTATTTTCTGGGGGGTTTTATTATTTCTTTTCTCTATATCCTACCCACTCTATGCCCACATTATTTAGTCTTTTTAATTACTTCTTACTTAATTTTCCATTGTTTAATGCTTGATAAAACCATATTTTGGGGATTGTTAACAAAGCCTGACTTCTTAACTCTGACTAAAAAGTTAATTTTATTTTTGGTTTTGCCTCTGTATTGATTTCTCTTCTTTGATTTTTTAAAAAGGTTTTTATGACTATTTTGATTCTTGTTCCAAAAGGATTCATTCAATATTAATGTTTTTATTACTATATGTGTAGTTCAAGAAACACAAATTCTCAAATTCTGTACCAAAAAAAACAGCGCTACTTTTCTAGCCAACTCATTGGTATTTAAGCTCCCACCCATGCAGATTCATGCCATTAGTTAAAATGTCTTCTTCCTGCATTGTGTGCTCATGGAATGTTCACCATTTAAGTGCTATTTTAGCCGACAACGATAAATGTGTCAATTTTAAAATCTAAACGACAGTGTCCCACTTGTAAGGCAGAACTTACGGTAACACTTCAGTTTGGGGGCACACGGTAGGTGGCACTGTTTATAGGCTACAATTTTGGACTACAATATATGTCTTAGGACGTCAGAAGGTAGCGTCAGATATGAACAATTACGGTGTTATATTTTTTTGTATGAGTATATACTGGGGGGTTGCACCCCCCAGACCCCCCCCAATTGATCGAAACTCAGGATCATCGCAGGGTGCCCCCCCCCCCTCGCAGTGATATCTCTCCAACGAGCAGTCCCCTTGAATTTACTGGGTTTTTTCCGTAACAGCTTTTTACTGGCAGAAAAACCTAACCTAATGACAAACAATACTTACTTTTATAGGTTTCTTGATTAGTTTATGTGCCTCTAAATAATCTAAAAGTTTTTTGCGTTCATGCAAAATAAACCCGAATTAGAATAATGAAGAAGCACAACTAGAGCAAGAAAAAGCCATAATGAAAGAGAAACAAATGCTAAGCGGGTTCTATTTATAGCCAAGACGTTGCCAGTAAGAAGCTGTTATCATTCACTGTGAAACAAAATATACAAAAACAATAAAAAACATCAAGAAACCTTACCTAACTTAGAAAAACTATAAATGAGCAGAGGCGCAGATATTTAGTAAATAATAAAGACTAACAGTTACAAATTCCCAAAATAAGAAAAAAATATAAAGCCGTCATTGGTCATATCTGAAGCTACCGTCTGACGTCATAAGAGATATATTGTAGCCTACTAACAGCGCCCCAAATCTGAAGTATTACCGAACTTATAATGAATAGAAATTGGGTCTTGGTAATTGTGTAGAGTACGGCCGGATCCGAGGCCTAGCTTATTTTGGGCTACTTTTCCTAAGCTGAAATCTAGGAACTTTATGGTGACTTTCACAGAATACCATGTTCGCTTTTATACTGGGGGCTGTGCCCCCCAGAACCCCCCCTCCAAAAATGATTGAAAATCAGGGTCATCATAGGCACATCCCGGCAATGAGCCGCCACTCAAAATAATTGGTAATACTTCATCAGACAGGTGGATAGAGTTTACCGGTGGCAAGCCAGAACTCATGGAATCTCTCTTTAACGTCGGGAATTTTTTTTCATAAAAAGAGAGTTGCCAAGATGTCCATCCATATGTTCCTCTCTCCACCCATAGTGGGGAACATTGGCTCTCTTATCCCACCAAACTCTTTCTATATTTTGTGTGCTAGCACCAGTTTCTGGATCCACGAAATCCTGTGTGTGAGTGGTTGACGGTTAGATGTTCGTATCCTTCAGATGACAAATTTGAATAGGCTGCCCATCCGTGAGATACAACTGTCATTCCCGGAAAAATCCCCTTTTTTATCGCCACGATGAGGGTTTTGTGATTTCAATTTTCAACAGAAACAATGAAAATTTTCTTCATTTCACGTTCGAACCCTCCAAAAACCCACTGCCCTTCCCCTACACGGCACAGTTATATTTGCACTTGCCAAATTTTGCCTCATCAATTTTGACTGTTTTACCGGGACCTCCAAGCAGTGTAGAAAAATTGTTGAAATAATGTAAAACAACTTCCCGGCAAAAACTGAACCAATCGACGAGGGTTTTTCGACAAACACCCGTATATGAAGTTATTATTGTCATAAGTACCCTATTTACAATTAACAAAAAGATGACCATGACAATGTTCTCAATTGAGAGGCATGACTCAAGAAAAAAATACCTTTCCGAGCCGCCAATTTGTATTTACAAGGCTGGCTTTTGCATCAATGTCAATACACAATTTATTGCACCGAAACACCCAATTTTTGTTTATTCTAAGCTCTGCCTTCGAGAAACACAACACATTTATCATTGTTGGTTAAAACCACCTAAATGGTAAAAATTTAATGATTGTGTGAACACAATCCACAAGAAAATGACATTTTAAATAATGGCCCCAAAAATGTGTGGGCGGACATTTAAATATGACCGGTGTGATCAGAAAAGTGTTGATGTTTTTTTTTATAGAATTTGAGAATTTGTGTTTCTTGAACTACACATATATAGTAATAAAAACACTAATACTGAATGCATCCTTTTGGAACAATAATCAAAATGAAGGTCGTAAAAAAAACTTTTTAAAAAATCAAAGAAGAGAAATCAATACGGAACAGAAAAAATGATAAAGTCATTTTTTGTCAAAATTAAGAAGTGAGGCTTTGTTAACAATACCGAAATATGATTTAATCAAGGGTAAATATGTATATTAGCGGCTCGGCCCAAAAAGTGGATTTTTACCCCTGCCTGAATATTCAGCCGCGTTTGAGTCCTATTTGAAACATTGCCGACGCCATTTTTTTTTTTTTAAATGCCCGAAACTAAACAAACGAAAAACACTGTTTACTTATACCATTTTGAGGTAAATCATTCACTTCTGTAAATGTTATAACATTATTCTATAAACAATTAGGATTATATATTGGGGGGCTATGTCCCCCTGATCCCCCCTAGATGGGCTCGAAAAATAAATAAATAAAACCCTATTGATTGAAACTCAGGATCATCGTAGGGTGGTCCCCCCATTATATTTACCCCCCATATGAACCGTCCTCTTAAATTTACTCCCAAAAGATTAAACATTTTGGAACACGGATGAAATAGTACATCCCATTGTTCGAGCCGCCAATCTACATATTTAGGTAATTGTGTAGACGATGGCCGGATGCGATTATTTTGAGCGTTGGCTCGTTGTTGGGTACGGCTCGCCGCGGGGATAACACTGCGATGACCCTGAGTTTCAATCCTTTTGGGGGGTCTGGGGGGCACAGCCCCCCAGTATAAAAATGAAAATCGCCATAAAATTCTTTGATTTCATCTCTAAAAAATTAACCATGAAAAGTAGCCCAAAAAGCTAGGCCTAGGATCCGGCCATCGTCTATACAATTACCCATATTTACCTAATCGAGCATTAAACAATGGAAAATTAAGTAAGAAGTAATTAAAAAGACTAAATAATGTGAGCATAGAGTGGGTAGGATATAGAGAAAAGAAATAAGAAAAAACCCAGAAAATAAAAGAAAAACCTAGTTTTGATCAATATAAAAAACAATAAAAGACTTGAAACAAATAGAGATTTCTGATTGGTCATTGACAGAACTGAATACAGATCTGTGATTGGCGAGTGCAATAGCAGAAAAACACTGAAAAGTAGCCCAAAAAATAAGCTAGAATCGCATCCAGCCATACTGCAATATTTACCTTGGGTCTTTAGGTATGATAAATCTTATATTGGTACTGACGGCAAAAGCAACCGATGTAAGTACAAGTTAATTGTTGGGGACAGCTCATCGGGGGGGATCGGCCTGCAGTGACCCTGAGATTTCAATCATTTAGGGGGGTCTGAGGGGCACAGCCCCCTAGTATATAATCAGAAATTGCCATAAACTTGTCAACATAGATTTTAGCTCAGGAAAAATAGCCCAAAATAAGCTAGGACTCAGATCCTCCATACTCTACACAATTAACTCTTCTTCCAGTCCTAAATCCATTTTGCTCATCTCCAAGTATCCCTTCACGTTCCTCCCACTCCTTCAGTTTCTTTGTCATGATGCTACCAAGCACCTTGAATATGAAGATAGACTGAGGGTATTAAATATGTTTTCATTTAAAAGAAGGTGTGCGAGGGGAGATATGATTGAGCTTTTTAAAATCTTTTCTGGGATGGATAAATTGGATTTCAGCAAGTTATTTGAGTTAGAAGGTAGTAATAGAACTAGAGGTTACCACTTAAAGATTAAAAAACAGAGGTGCAGACTGGATGTTAGAAAATATTTTTTCACTAACAGAGTGGTGGATTATTGGAATAGTTTGCCACCTGAGACTGTAGACAGCCCAAACTTGAATGTTTTCAATCGCAGATTGGATGATTATATGGGGATGGAGGGTTAATTTCTTACTTTTTGGTATGTGGATATGTTTCTTGACTCATTCCTATGGATGCAGTTTCTTTTTATTGTATATTTTGGGGGACTTTGATTTTGTTTTTGACAGACTCCTATGGAGGCTTTAAATTATATATTGTAGATGCATGGTCTGACATAATCCTATGGATTGTTAAATTGTATATTGTAGATGCATGATCTGACAAAATCCTATGGATGCATTATGTGGGTGGGATTTGATGGATACGGATGACCTTTGATAGGCCCTTGTGGCTTTTGTCAACCATGAAAATTATATTATGTTTCGTTAACTTTCCTATCACACTCATTATGGCTACTGGCCTGGGTAAATATGTAGACGAGCGGCCCGGCCGATAAGATGTACTATTTTGTTTGTGTTCCAAAATGTTTCACATTTTTGGAGTACATTTATAGGGGATGGCTCGTGGGGGGGAGGGTAAACACGATGCGTGGACCACACTACGATGATCCTGAGTTTCATTAAATTGGGTGGCCCTGGGGGGCACAGCTCCCCAGTATATAATCCTAATTTTTATAATATTCTGATGTTTACAGAGGTGAATGCTTTAACTACATCATGTCAGCGCCTTTAATCGTTTTGCAAATTATAATAGGGGTTGGGGGTGGGGTATGATGTCAGAAAACTCAAACGCGCATGAATATTCAGAGACGGGTGAACGATAATATTTACACAAAATAATTTTTCCCGGCCGGGCCGCTCATCTACATGTTTACCCTGGCCTGTAGCTATCTACCAGTTTTCTGTCTTTATTACCACCTTTGTGCATCAAATTTATCTTACTTTATTGCCAAGTCTCATTCATCCATTCATTCACTAGCATATCATTAAATAGGGTTGTCAGTGACTCCATCATTTCTCCTCCATATTTCAGAAATTCACCAACTATCCTTTCTTCATCCATTGCCTTAAGATTTTTTAACCTTTACAATCCATACTCTATGTCCTCCCTGTTGATTCCTATACATTCATCCTCTAATTCCCGTGCATTAAAGATCAATTTATGGAATAGCTTGAGAGGCATGTCCCCAATTTTTTTTCAGCTGAGATTTTGTTTACATTGTTTCGTCTTTTTCTACTTTAGTAGAATGGATATCGGCCAACTCATTTCTGAAAAGTCACATATAATGACGTATTACGATAGTTTATAAGGGCCAGCTAAGAATGTGCGGTCTACTCACGACTATAACCGTAAATTGGAACTTACCAATCTTTCGGAAATACTTAACTAAACTATTTTTAAACAGAGAGATCGTTTTTTTCTACTTTTAGTAGAATGGATATCGGCCAACTCATTTCTGAAAAGTCACATATAATGACGTATTACGATAGTTTATAAGGGCCAGCTAAGAATGTGCGGTCTACTCACGACTATAACCGTAAATTGGAACTTACCAATCTTTCGGAAATACTTAACTAAACTATTTTTAAACAGAGAGATCGTTTTTTTCTACTTTTAGTAGAATGGATATCGGCCAACTCATTTCTGAAAAGTCACATATAATGACGTATTACGATAGTTTATAAGGGCCAGCTAAGAATGTGCGGTCTACTCACGACTATAACCGTAAATTAGAACTTACCAATCTTTCGGAAATAATTAACTAAACTATTTTTAAACAGAGAGATCGTATCACTGTACACACTTTTTTAGGAAAGGATTACAATATTTAATTACCTTGAGTGCAAAAATAGCTGTTAGTTTCTTGTCCAATTAGGTAATTTAACAAGGTGAAAACAGTTAAATATTTTAAAAACATAGATCATTTCTTTAGACATACAAAGCAATGGGCGATAAGCTTTCGAGTAGATCGAACGCCAAGATGACCACAACCTTAAATTTGGATGAAAACATGCCGATGGTAACAAAGCGGCCGGGAGGGATTGTCTGGGAGTTCGATTTCTCGGAAGGTAAATTGAGGAGATTCACGTAAGAAATTAGTTTGTATTTCCTTATCTTGAACTAGCACTAGTGCAGCAGAGTGAATGGGTGAGAGGCGACAGAGTTGCGTGCCCTAAAATTGACGAGATGCGAGAAAGCGCGTCCGATCGACATTTGAAGAGCCAGAAGCATATCGAATGTCACTCGTGAGTTGCAGAATGAAATCAAAATGACGAGACTCAACTATCGAATACTGGCGGGAGTGGCTGACAACGAGGTAAAGACCCAGCATTTAACGTAAGGACACACTATACTTATTTTGAGAATCAAAAAGAGAGCTAGAGAAGAAGGTGCGAGGTTACCAAGAGTCGTGCACCTTCTGCTGCTATGTGCACCGATTTGAGTGGATGACACGTCCGAGGAGAAGCTGATAGGGACACCAGGGCAAGAATGAGCCAATCAAACAGTGTAGGCAATAGCCTCTCGTGCGAGAAAATTATTCACACGCTTCAGAAGACCAAATTAGAGAAGTTTTTTTTAGTATTTGACAGCAAAGTGATTTAAGCAATACCAGGAATGAATTTAGGTTAAAATTACGAAACTACACATTTAGTTCAAACATCTAAGACATAGACAACAAAGCAGTAACTCAACATATAAATTTAAACAACTGCATAAATGCTTTAGTACACCTATGATATGAATGAGTAAAGAATAAAAGTTGAGGGAGATTAGTCATCTCTCTCGACAACTACAAAGGAGTTGTGATTCCATACCAGTAGAGCAGCTGTAGCGCTCAATTACAAGGTGAAGTAGAGACAACAATGAACCTGACAAATTGGGCACCCCGTTGGCCCTATGAAATTTTGAAATTGGGCACACAAATCGGACATTGAAATAATATGCCATCTTGTAACATTTAATTAATGTAAAACAAAGCAAATACTTGTAAATAATGTTAAATCATAATTTAATAATCTATGTATCAATGCAAAGCAAAATGTTTTGTAATAATGCAAGTGAAAACGTTGTGTTTTCACGCGAATATACAAACATTAGGAAACAGGGACGAGCCAATGGTCTGGCCGCAGAGATAACAAAGACAGTGGAAACAGCTGTGCACACATGCAACGGAATCTGACAGAAGGGGAGCCCGAACCACTAGCCTAGACGTGAACCCGTGAAATACGAAATCAATCGTGCTACGGATCTGACCCTCGATAAGGCAGGGTCAGATTTCCAAATTCAAATACTCTTTTGGTGCACACGTGCTTAAACAGAACATGCACGCCCATTCTGATAAAGTAAGCCCCGCCCAGTGGTCGGATCGGAGAACACACATACATACCCTTTGATCAGATAGCTCCGCCCCGCACTCATATTGGAAAAGCGGAGCCAGGCCCCTAAATTTGCAGTAGAATAAATAGGCCTGCAAAACATACAACGGGATAGTAGTCAGTATTATTTGTATCACAATTAAGTCAACCACTAATAGTCAGACAGTACCTCAATCCACAGTCCGTCCGCCCACAGTCTCAAAGCGATTTTACTTGCCCAAACTGAGGTAACCCTAAGCCAAGATTAAAAGCTTACAAAACCGCCATTTTGCTTCCGATTCCCTCCTTCCGCCATTTAGTTTATCCGATTACCATAACCCAGCCGACAAGTGGATAACAAGACGGAAATTTGGAGTCAGATTAAATTCTACAGTACCGCCCCCTTAGCATCGCTTACCAATAAATTGGATCACCCCATTTACACATAAACAGGTCACACCCATTATCTCCCTTGCAATACATTGTACCAGGATAAGAACAGGTTGTTGTTCGAATATCACGTCCCAAAACACAGAAGTGTTCCATTTATGGTATTGGTTATTATTGAGATTAATTTTAGTTAATAAATCAGCCTAGATAGCTATTTAGAAATCATTACCATAAATTTGTTGAATTGGATGGAATAGTCGTCTGCTAATATTTAGGCCTAACGACTGACGTGAACTGAATTTAAAAACCTTCGAACGCGAGGGTTAAAAGAAAACGGATGATAAACAAAATATATATTAATAAAATCAATGAATGCACAATGAGAGAATTGAATTAGGAAATAACAAGTGAGAGGTAATTACAATTATACGAATGAAAGGGCGAATTAAATTGAGAATTGTTAAGGAATACGACGTAAATATAATTGAAATATAGATTACAGGATGGTATTGAAGGATGAGATTATAGATAGTATTACTGGTATAATTGACTTGTAAAAAAGATGGGAAGTGTATGATAGTATGGTTGACTAGTGAGGAAGGCAGTGAAATATAACGTAATGTAATGTGAGGCGAGGTAAGATGAGGTATGGTAACTAAGGTAAGGTAAGGTAACTATGATAGACTGTGAATTGGGATCTTGATTCGAAGTAAAATGGAGCTCGAGTCAGTGGATGAGCGCTTCAAAGCAGGCAGCTACAGACATGCGTTCGTTTACGTGTGTTGGTGTAAGGGAAAATCTTTTATTAGAGGGATTTTTGTGGAATACATTTAAGTAAAATTGGTTTCCCGTTTATGTTGAGATGGGTTATAATTTGAATATATATATATATATATATATATATATATATATATATATATATATATATATATATATATATATATATATATATATATATATATACATTGATTAAATCCTCCCGATTATTTGATTGGAGAATATTTTGATATAATAAAATTCCCTGGGAGTCTTGCCATTATAGGAATGCCTTAGAAGGCATTGCTATACATTATATTTTCCTATTCCTGGTAAAAAGCAAATAAGTCAACTGAGATAAACTTATATCTGGCTATACTATCCTTTTCAATCTTCATTCATCTCCTCTCCTCCATCCTTTCGCCATCCGGCCCACCAAACTTGGGGTTACATGGGGAAAGAGTGCGGTGGGAATGACCGGAGGTCTTCTACCCTTCTGCCCTACTAGGGGCGAGAGGGGATGGGCCTCCTACCGATTCAACTATCCCTGCCAGTTTAATAATTGTGTCGCCGAAGATGAAGTCCACTCGAGGACGAAGTTGCTGTTATTTGCAAGATCCTACAAAGTTTGCAAAGAGGCAGTTGGCAATTTCCCGTCTGAAAAAAATATGCATCTCGCCCTAAAATCTAATTTTGTACGACCTTTGATACCAATAAAGTTACCGCAAGATAAAAAAGTACGACTCCTCCCAACCACCAACCAATCAAAACCTTTGTACAACCCAATTCAAAATTAACCAATCAGAATAGACTTTCCCGTTTCCCGAGTCACGAGCGCATTTTAACGAACACATTTATTGAATTAGCGCTCCAGAGAAGTTGTCCTGATTTGATAACTTCCAAAACGTCGTGGCTGTACTATACTATATTTTATATAATTTTCCCATATATATATATATATATATATATATATATATATATATATATATATATATATATATATATATATATATATATGGTAAACCCTCAATATAACGAACCTCAATGTAACGAATTTCGGATATAACGAACCAAATTTCCTGGACGAACTCCATCAGGTTTAACAGGCAAGTGTTACGACCAGCCTGAGTGAGTGTTGGTGTGTCACATGTCTCCTACAGTGCAAGGTTCGTATCAAGTTGTGTAGTCCATTTAACTTTATTAGTAATTACATACGTATTATATATCTATAACGAACTTGGTTCGTTATTTCCATGCCTTTTAACGTCCATTGGGTTTAACGAACTTTCGGCTTTAACGAACGACCTCCTGCCCCATATAGTTCGGTATATCGAGGGTTTACTGTATATATATATATATATATATATATATATATATATATATATATATATATATATATATATATATATATGTGTGTGTGTGTGTGTGTGTGTGTGTAAATAGCTAAAAGGCCATGTTGTATGCAGGTCTTATTGATGTCCACAGCTGTGGCAGCATTATTAATTTTAACTTGTATTTGCTTAATATTTCTTACAAGTTTTTTAATGGGATCTTCGAGGCGAGTAAAAACATCAGCGAATGACATTCTATATTCCTAGATATCTTTCGACCATGTTAAGTCATCTTCCGGGTGAAGTTGCACGTTAGTTGCCGGTTTCTTCATTGGAATGATGACGGCCTCGGCCAACCGCAATCTTCTGTGATTTTGGAGGAATAAAGAATGTAATTCACGGATGTTTTTTCTCGTCTCGAAGACCCCGTTAAAAAACTTGTAAGAAATATTAAGAAAATTAATAACGCTGCCACAGCTGTGCCCTTTAATAGAATATATATATATATATATATATATATATATATATATATATATATATATATATATATATATAGCTTATTCCTCTAAACATTATAATCATCGGCCATTTCCCTATATTCAACATATATATATATATATATATATATATATATATATATATATATATATATTCATTGGCCATAATATCCAATTAAATAACCGTATTATCCTATTCAATTATTAAGCAATATCTCCTTGTTATTTGTTAGTTCAATAAATCTTGTTAAAAATTATGCGTCAGTACTCTTGAAACAATCACGGCTGAATTAGTTATCCTCTCACGTTTTCTCTTCCAACGCATTTTTATCTTTAAATTTATATAGCAAGGTTTAATGGCTGCTATCTAGGCAAGTTTATCATTAAACCAATCATCACATAAGCTAATTGCACAAAATGCGGGCGAGGCACTGTCACTGGCAAAAGTGGACGGATTGATGGTGATCCGTTTGGGTGACCTCTCCGAGCTGGCGTATGACGATAGCATGACGCTCTGTGCCTGGCTTGCTGGTTGCAGGGTGACCAGAGGTGGAGGGATGGTCTCCTGACTGGACAGCTGTGACGGCGAGGTTTTCTGAAACAAAAGAGGATGCGGCAGCAATCGAGAAGGAGAGTGAGATATTGGCGAGGTAGAGGAGATTGGGTTTGAAGTTAGAGGATGATGAAGTAGGGGAATCACTGGACCATTATTAGAGATAGAAGAGGAAAATGAGGAGTGCTCAGAATGAACAGCATCAATAAAGGCAGGTTTCAAGCGAACCAAAGAAACATTATCTTACTTGGCGCCAAACTGCAGTACATAGAATTTCTGCTTCCAAAAGATAACAAGAAAGGGTCTGTCATAAACGGGTTTTAATGAGGAGCGAGTAGAATCGCACCGGACAAAGACATGGGAACAAGTTGACATTTCTTTCGGCGTGAAAGATCTCTGATTAGCAGGCACTCTAGGGGCGGTAGGCTTAACCTCAGCCATTACCCGTACAAAATCGTGTACATAAGAAGCAGGTAGAGGTCGGTTAGAAGAAGAAAAGAATTGACCAGGAAGACGAAGTTGAATACCGTAAACTAGTTCCGCTGCAGAGCAGGCCAAATCCTCTTTCAAGGACGAACAAATGCCCAAAACAATCAAAGGTAGCTTGTCCACCCAAGTGTTATTGGGATCGGTGGAGCGTAAGCCTGCCTTGAGCGTCCGATGCAAACGTTCGACGGCCGAGTTGCTTTAGGGGTGGTAGCTTGTGGTACGAAGGCGAAAGGAACCAAACACTGCCATAAGTGCATCCCATTGGTAGGATTCAAATTGGCCTCCACGATCAGTCATGATCGTCAAGGAAAACACCAAAACGAGCAACCCATGTTAAGACGAAGGCTCGAGTGACTGTAGAAGCTCTGATGTCCGAGGTGGGAACTGCCTCTGGCCAACGATAAAAACGATCGATCATGGTGCGAAGATAATTGCAACCACGTGAGTAAGGAAGAAGACCTACTAGATCGACGTGAACAGCATCAAAACTCGACGAAGGAAGAGGAAAAGAGACCAGATGAGCTTGCGTGTGGCGATGGGCTTTGGCGCGCTGGCATGGCAGGCATGAGCGAGTCCATTTTGCCACGTCGGCATTCATACCTCGCGAAACGAAGCGTTGTGCAACGAGCTTGCATGTGGTATTGACACCAGGATGAGAGAGACCGTGAATTTGTTCGAAAATGCACCGACGTTAAGCGAGAGGAATGAGAGGACGATGACAGTCAGGTAATGAGTAGTCAACCAGGATGCGCCTGGAAGTCCTGCCTGGCAAATCGATCTCACGAACGACGAGTTGAGAAAAGTGACGCAGCGATTTCGTGTCTTCATCTTGTTCCTGGGCAATCACTATTGCCGCATGATCGATGGGCGCAATGCAGGAGAGTTGCGTGCCCGCAATCGCTGAAATGGGAGAGCGCGTCTGGTACGACGTTTGAAGAACCAGGAACAGCGAATATGGTTCGTTAACTGCATGATGAATTCAAGATGACGAGTCCGTGAAGGTTTTCTCTTACAACGCATTTTTATCTTTAAATTCATATAGCAAGGTTTAATGGCTGCTATCTAGGCATATTTTTCATTAAACCAATCATCACATAAGCTATAATTGGTGCCCTAGGCCCTTTCTTTGTTTCAATTAAGTATAATATAGTTTAACGTCTAGTTACGTAAAAATTATATTATTCTTTCCACGTGAGATTACGCGTGTCAACCACAAACTCAGCCGCTTCTCTTTATAACTAACTCCGGCGCGGCTTACACCCCACCCTTCTGTCGTTTTTACTGTAAGTTTGTTTTCACCTTACTTCCACCTCATCATTTATTTTCTTAACCGGAAGTTTCAAAGGCACACTGTAGCGGTCTATACCCCCTACAAGTGCAAATATTTATATTTCTAACTAACTAACTAACTATATATATATATATATATATATATATATATATATATATATATATATATATATATATATATATATATATATATATATATATATATATATATATATATATATATAATTTCAAGGAGGGTTGGTAACCATGACTTAATTCGTGAGATTGTTACTCCCGCCCTTCAGAGCCTATTAAAATCAAACCCATAAGGTTCATTCACTTTGCTCGGCTCATCGGAATCAGGTCTGTAAATATTAGAATTGTAATTTTTAGCTAAATATGTCCCAAAAGAATCTCGAATTAATGCGTGATTCTTTTATCATTTACAGACCCTTTCAACTCCGTTATAATCTATTTATCACACCAATAATCTATTTAACAATATATTTAACCAATTAATAATTACCACCATTTAACATTTACCAATTTGTAATCTATTAATCATATCCAATTTAATTTATAATCTATTTACCAAACTACTGTATTTAGAAATGACTATTTAACAATCTATTTAATAATCTATTTAGCCAAGTAATAATTACCAATCAAATTACCAAATAAGCCAATTACTATTTAATATCTAATTATCATACTATATCAATCTATTTATCAATTCTTTGAACTATTTAACCAATTTAATTGTAATCAACCAATAATATCTATCAATTATCTATTAGCCAATTACTATTTAATATCTATTTATCAATCATCTTATGTTGTATACTCTAATTACCAAACCATATTTATCAATTGTGAATACATTCTCATTAACTCATGCAAATATAATTCACACGCGTAATTCAATCCAATCATAACTGTCACTGTATAATTTCACCTTTCAATCATAACTGTTTATTCAATAATATATATTTTTCTTAACTCTTTGTGCTCAATACTTCTTCCTCAACGACGCCGAGATTTAGGCCTAATGAAATTTAGACTTCGTGTAGCATTTAACTTCAGTCCCCTGGATAACGAAATATAGGTTGGGGAGGGGGGGGGGTTATTGTGATCAGCGCTATGTAGTGCATTGATGCAATAATCACCTAAAACCCTATAACACATCCCTTAGCCATAAATAGTCAAGCCCCGACGTTTACCTTAACTGCCTCGACCACGCTAGCGAGCTAGGCCTCCTCAACTTTCACGACCACATGTGCGTCATCCATGGCAATTAGTCATCCTGCAGCTATAAACCAGGACGTCAGCGCACGGAGCACCAACCACACTTCAATCAATCTTCCCACTTTCGATGCGACCGATCCGAACACGTGGCTCGAAATATGCGAGGTTTTGATGGCACATCACGCCATAACCGATCAAGAGTGCATAATAAGCATCACGCAAAAAGTCCCAATTAGTATATTTACTTTGTTTCGGGCAATTTTGTTACAAAGTGGGATAAATGATGCATGTGGGGGGGAGGAGTTGAGGCAAGCTTTCAAGCTTTAATTTGGGAGGTCCCAGGTTGATTATGAAGTTAAGAGGAATAAGCTATATAAGATGGATATTATAGAGTGAATAAGATATAAAATAGGGCTTAAATAAAATATATTCACGAACTAAGCTAAGCCACAACCTAAGATATATATATATATATATATATATATATATATATATATATATATATATATATATATATATATATATATATATATATTATAGGTTTTAGATGAATATTGCGGTAATATCTTAGAAACTCGTAGCTCTCATTACAATAAACATAAAAAACTATATTTCGTTATTCAATAGAATGAAGTTAAATGCTAACGCGAAATCTAAATTTTGCAGACGAACTTCTTTAGAACTAAATTTCAGGGACGTTGGGAAAACGTGCATTAAAAACAAAGAGTTAACAAAAATATATATTATTGAATAAACAATTATTATTGAAAGGTGAATTTATACAGTAACAGTTTATGATTGGATTGAATTACGCGTGTGAATTAAATTTGCATGAGTTAACGAGAATGGATTTACAATTGATAAATATAGTTTGGTAATTAGAGTACAACATATGATGATTGATAATTAGGATATAATTGGTAATTGGATAATAGTTAAATAGATTGTATTATAAGTAATTAGTAGGTAGTAATTGTTAAATAAATTGGATAATCGTTAAATAGTACATTGTAAATTGAGTATAACAGTTGATGATTGATAATTAGATTGGGTAGTGAAAAATGTTTGATAAATTAATTGTTAAATGGGAATTATAATAATTGGGAAATTGATTGTCAATTAGTAATTATTTATAGTTAATAAATAGTAATTGGAAAATATTGGTAATTTGATTGGTAATTATTAATTGGTAAATTGTTTGATAAATAGTAATTGGTAAATATTTTGATAAATATTAAATAAATTATAAATTGGTAAATGGATTTTGTAGGTAATTGGATGATAAGTGATTATAGTTAAATAGATTTTAACAGAGTTAAATGGGTCTGATTCAGAGATGCGAGGGCAGCAATGCGAATGAATCATGAATCTCATGGGTGGATTTTAAGACGCTTGGGAGAGCGGGTGTACCAATCTCTCGACTTAAGTCATGGTTACCAACCCTTGTTGAAATTATATATATATATATATATATATATATATATATATATATATATATATATATATATATATATATATATATATGGGTGGGAATTATATAGAATATAGTATAGTACAGCCACGACGTTTTTGAAGTTATAAAATCAGGACTTCTCTGGAGCGCTAATTCAATAAAAGTGTTCTTTAAAACGCGCTCGGGACTCGGGAAACGGGAAAGTCTATTCTGATTGGTTAATTTCGAATTGGGTTGTACAAAGGTTTTGATTGGTTGGTGGTTGAGAGGGGTCGTATTTTGATCTTGAGGTAACCGTTATGGTATCAAAGGTCGTACAAAAATGGATTTTGTGGCGAGATGCATAATCTTCTCAGACGGGAAATTGTAAAATGCCTCTTTACGCACTTTGTAGGAGCTTGCAAAGATGTCACATGCTACAATGTTTCTTCTAATTGCTTCTGCCTTTCTGTCAAGTGCGCCACCTGTTGGATCGGCATTCCGTACGGTATAGTCAAATATCTTTGATTTTCTCTCTGTCTGTATGATGGCTTTCCGATTCCGCCATCTCTATTTGTTTGCAGAATCTTGAGCTTTCTTCTCCTTCCATTTTCCACTTGATCGAGTCAGGCGTTCTTAATCGTTTGGCGGGCATCACATGAAAATATATTGTCCACTTCCAAACTGGCTGGTTTGAATTACGTGGAACGTGTCACGTTTCATTGTGTCTCAGTCACAGAATATATTCTAATTCTATTCTGAAGAAGCATCTTCTCTATCTCACGTTCGTCCTCCTCGCATGTTTTTTTTTTCTATTTATAGGCCCATTTGTATGCGCCTACCTTTAGGGTCTTAATGATATCGGCCCTTTCCCCCCTCTGGGTAGAGGGTATTCGTCGTTGATATATACTTTGAGGTTAAGTTAAGCTGTCTCACTTCTCTTGTTGCTGTTCTCGTTTGTTTTGTCTTCATTGCTAGTGTTTTCCTCTGAGGCAGAGTGGATCAAAAGGGTAAAATAATGAGAAATATGAGTTAAATGAATGTTGTGTAATTATAATCTATTTTGTAATATTTCTTTTGCAAAAATGAGTGTTTGAATCTATAAAAAAACACATTCAATGCTTGTCTGAATACCGGATACTTCCCAGATGACTTGAAACAAGCAAAAATGATCTTCATTCCTTCTTCAAGTAAACCACCGGATCCCCTCTCCAGTTACAGACCTATCTCACTTCTGAACTTCATCGGAAAAGTCTTCCAGAAAATCTTCAACATGATACATAGACTATATCATCCAAAACAATCTCTACAACAAATCCCAGTTCGGATTCCGTAAAATTAAAGGCACCACAATGACACGTCATCATCACAAAGACCATCTAAAGGAACGCCCCTTCAACCTTACTGCGCTGACTGAGTGGTGTCCGTACTGCTCGGCATATTCTTTTCGAATGACCCACTCTGTGGGATCTAGCACGCGTTACTTATCCTGGTACCGGGACGAGCAAGTTCGCTATCACTTGTCCCTAGCGCTCATGGCGTGCTCTTTCAAACCTGACTGCGGTATATATATTTTTTACAGGAGGTTGGCCTCCTGCACTTTATATAGTCTTTTTTGGTGCACGCTCGGGCGCTGGGGGAATGCCAGCTTCACTACGAAGCCAGCGCATGCTCTTTTTTTGTCGGTTTGTTATAAATAACAAGTATGCCAGCAAAGAAGTGGCGGGCATTTCGAAACATACCGGAGCCTAGCGCGATTGACGAAACTCACTTTAGGTTAAATCGTTCGGGCTGCGCTCTCAGCGTAAATAGGAATATCACTTCTCTCCAATGGCCTCATCATACTCGGTTGACAACCAAGGAAGCAGATGGTGAGTAAAACGGTCGGGGGCTCTAAGAATACTACTTAGGCCCACGGCAACGACATTGCTGGAGAAGAACATAAATAAACCTTCCCACCCTCAAATAAACCAATCAGATATAGCGGACGCTGAAGTTATCCCAACTAAGACAGTCCATTACTCCAACAGTACAAACTTCACTCCATAACCAATATCCAATCAGCACTAACAACACCAAGCACCTCGATTGTCAGAGTCTCAGACATGCACCCACCGACGCACAACTAGCAGCGGTGGCATTCTTATTGCACCACAGAAACAAAATTCCTAAAGGACATCACCAAACATTTTCCCCACCAAGGTGTGGTTGGCACGCATCACACTTTCCCCTGCTGAGTCCAGTGGCAAGGAAATGATCCAGGACGACTGGAGCAGGTTTAAGTTGCAGTGCTCTGCCGAAAAAAACCGTCCCTCCTTGAACTATCGCCTAATACAAGAGCACCGTGCAGATTTGGTCTCCAGGGTTACTCCTGAAGCCTTGGCCCTTCCAGGGCTCCCACAAGGCAGTGGGGTTGGCAGGTTATACCGCCCGGCACTCGGTCGTTGGACGTACCTTCAGTTAAAGGGAGGGGGACCACGAGCAGATAGTACACCAGCAGTTGAGAGGCAGAGGCTAAGTAACCTTATCTTCTATGACTTAAGGTTATATATTGCCCATGCACTCCCAAACCTTTAACGCGCGCAGCTCGCAAAGGATTAAGCATTGAAGGGACGTCTGCGTTGGGGCGCGATTGATGGAAGAAAGATATTATCCCCCGAAAACAATTAACTCAGTGTGTAATCGGTTGACCACCTCCTCGTCGCCGTTCTCGGGTACATATGGCTGTGTACTGCTTTGGCAAGCGAAGGGTTTTCTTAATCTCTATCCACCCTCTAAGGCAAGAGAGAGAGTTGTTGTCATTTCCTAGTAGATGACACAACCAGCCCATCTGGATGTAATCCTGGACGGGGACCCACCCCACTATCATGTGCAATCTTGGTGGGGGCTAAGTTGCAATTGAACTTCTTGTGCTAGCATGAACCGCTAGCACAAGGAGGAGGGCGGGGGACTATAAAATTCCCACAGCATACAACGGCCTCCTTCACCTCTAACTTGGTCCCTCAGGACAGTTTCATTGAGACTGCTAAATCTCCCAGGGAAGGGAGGGTAGGTCACCCCTCCTTTGCTGCGACCCCACCTGATCGGAGTAACTGGTAGGACCTACTACAGCGCAGGCTGTAGGATCAAAAATATCTCCTTTACATCTTCTCCTGTGAGCTATCAACAACACACACCCTAAACACTTCATCTCCCATAAAATAATAATAAATTATCACACTGGGGACGAAATTTAGTGTAAATTGTGACATAACTATTTCGGTCAACTGTACTTTATTCACCATCGGGGCAAAGGAGACTAAAAATGCGAATAACAAATTTTTTAATTATCAAAAAAATCCGATAAAAAGTCAATAAAAAATAAAATCTTTGGCAACTTTAAAAACCGGGATTGCATTCAACAAACCACCTCCGACGGGAAGGGAAGGGGGGGCATCGTTACTCTCTGCCATGCAGAGTGGAGCAATGACTCCATCCCGTGGTCCCTACAGGAGAGTTTTCCACTCCCCCCCCTCCTCCCAGTCGCGCCTCGGGAGTAAGTAAACTAGACGGTCCGAGTTGTCGTCGATTCATCGCCTCTATTCACCTCCACTTCACGCGTTTTAGAGAGGGGGAGGGGGGTAGAAACTTCAGTATCAGTTTTTACCTTTAACATGAAGGGGGGAGGGGGATTATTAGTAGCAATTATGTGCGTCAAGCCCCTTATGATGGGGAGGAATTGTTGTAATGCCCAACTGATATAGGATTCACCCACACATTCACCAACAATTCTCGCTGACCCAGTAATGGATAAGACGTCGGATCCACCGCCAGGGTTTCGGGTTCGAATCCTTGGCAGAATCGACTTCAGCCAAAGTAGGTAGCTAGTCGCAGAGCGGCAGAGGCGCGAATAAGCCAGCTCTATTCCTCCCCACCCCTTCTCTTACACAACATATCGCCCTTCCATCCAGGGAACTTGGAGAAAGGGGCTTCATAATCCATACTCCCCTCACACGGAACAGGTAGATCTCCCTTGGGCCACGAACAGTTTCCGGCTCACTAGTGTGTGTGCGCGAAAAGAGCATTTCACACATACACCACCCATCTGTCTGACTTCCTCTCCAACTATATCTGGCCCCTGCTGCCCTACGGGAGTGCCGACGATCATCATTCTGATCTTTATGCAACTTTCATTATCCGGTCGAGAGACCTCTTCCATGGTAAAGGGATGACCTTTGATAGGCCCTTGTGGCTTTTGTCATCCGTGTAATTATGTATGTTATGTTATGTTAACCCCTCTCGAGGTGAGAGCTGAAGGGGGAAGGGTTCAAATGCTCCATATGGATGAGGCGGCGACGAAGGCGTCGTCGGCCCCGACGAAAAAGGACCCTACCTCCGGGAGGCGGATCACTTCATCGGGGGCGCAGGGGCGCGGCTGCGGGGGGTAAGGGGGTTGGAGCAGCATGGCCGATTCGAGGGGTTGGCCGGGCCCCGGGCTAAGGCGGGGGTGTCCCTCATCAGCGGAACCCTCGTGGGTGGGGTCGGTCTCCTCTTGGGGGAGGGAGAAGGGGATGTAGATGATCCCCACCTCGTGCTCTCCACCCTCCTTCTCGGGGTCCACCCCTTCGTCCGCGTACGACACGATGAACTCCTCCTGCCGGAGGGACTGTGCCCCCTCGGGACACACAGTGATCGAAGGAGCCTCGGGGCCAGCCTCCAGCCTCATCTTGGGGGCAGTCACCCCCGAAGCAGGCTCCAGTCCTTCGATACGCATCACCCTCTGACGGGGGGCCTTCCTCAGGAGAGCGACACTGTGCTTCTTCACCCGGATCTTCGTCTCTGGCGTCGGGGGCTCGTTCCCCTCCTCACCTCGTTCCTCCCGAGGGGGCGATCCTCCGTCGGGGGTGGGAGTTTTAGAGATTCTGCGGCGGAGGGGGCGGAGCCCCCCTCGCGGAGGTATGATCGCGCCAGGCCCCGAGGCCGACTTTGGCCCCTCTTCGTCCGTATCAGTGGCAAGGTCCTAGGCAGAGAAACCCCCCCCCCGATTAATCCTGGATTTTAATAAAGAGGACAATTAGATTTATCAGCCTTAATCAAGGATTTTTTTTAGGAATTTGAGCCTTAATTATATGGAAAATCCAACTAATCAGGGCCTGAATCAAGGGAAAAATCAAATAAATCAGAGCCTTAATCAGGAGGAAAATCTGACTAATCCTGCCTTAATCAAGATCTAATAAATGAGCCTTAATCAAGAGTAATATCCGATTAATCCTGCCTTAGGGGTCAAGATCGGATTAATCGGAGCCTCAACCCTGTTGTTAGCGTGGACGTGTTGATACATTGTGGAATTGTTTACCAGGGCCGCCGTGCCAGTACGGTTTGCTTTGTTTACATTAAGGCTACGGCGGCCTATCCCGTTGAAAACCTCGATTATAGCGAAGTTAAGCCACATCGGGTGCGATCAATCGTTGGATGGAGTCCCCTTTACGGCTGCTGCCATAAAGGTAGATAGATACCCAGGGTTCGAATCCTACCATACATCGTAAGTCGTCCCCACGAGAAATAAAAGGAATCAAAAGCAGTAAAAAACGGAGGCACAAAACTAACATTATTTTTCTTTGCATTACCAACGACCAGGAAATAAATTGGTTACCTTTTATTTTTCATTCTTTAATATATCAAACGCTTTTTATAATGGTAACATTTCCATTTCTCTAACTAAAATAATAATAATAATAATAATAAAAAACTCGCCCCCCAAAACACCCTTTTAAAATCCCGTCTTGGGGCTGATACTAAGGGTAAGGTTATGGCGAAAAACAAGAGCATACCAGGGGCCATTCCCAACAAAAACAAGAGCATACCAGGGGGGCCATTCCAAACAAAAACAAGAGCATACCAGGGGGCCATTCCAAACAAAAACAAGAGCATACCAGGGGCCATTCCCAACAAAAACAAGAGCATACCAGGGGCCATTCCCAACAAAAACAAGAGCATACCAGGGGCCATTCCCAACAAAAACAAGAGCATACCAGGGGCCATTCCTAACAAAAACAAGAGCATACCAGGGGCCATTCCAAACAAAAACAAGAACATACCAGGGGACCATTCCAAACAAAAACAAGAGCATACCAGGGGCCATTCCAAACAAAAAGAGCATACCAGGGGACCATTCCAAACAAAAACAAGAGCATACCAGGGGGCCATTCCAAACAAAAACAAGAGCATACCAGGGGCCATTCCAAACAAAAACAAGAGCATAAGAGGGGGCCATTCCAAACAAAAACAAGAGCATAAGAGGGGGCCATTCCAAACAAAAACAAGAGCATACGAGGGGGCCATTCCAAACAAAAACAAGAGCATACCAGGGGCCATTCAAAACAAAAACAAGAGCATAAGAGGGGGCCATTCCAAACAAAAACAAGAGCATACCAGAGGGCCATTCCAAACAAAAACAAGAGCATACCAGGGGCCATTCCCAACCAAAACAAGAGCATACCAGGGGCCATTCCCAACAAAAACAAGAGCATACCAGGGGCCATTCCCAACAAAAACAAGAGCATACCAGGGGCCATTCCCAACAAAAACAAGAACATACCAGGGGACCATTCCCAACAAAAACAAGAGCATACCAGGGGCCATTCCCAACAAAAAGAGCATACCAGGGGACCATTCCAAACAAAAACAAGAGCATACCAGGGGGCCATTCCAAACAAAAACAAGAGCATACCAGGGGCCATTCCAAACAAAAACAAGAGCATAAGAGGGGGCCATTCTAAACAAAAACAAGAGCATAAGAGGGGGCCATTCCAAACAAAAACAAGAGCATAAGAGGGGGCCATTCCAAACAAAAACAAGAGCATACGAGGGGGCCATTCCAAACAAAAACAAGAGCATACGAGGGGGCCATTCCAAACAAAAACAAGAGCATACCAGGGGCCATTCCAAACAAAAACAAGAGCATAAGAGGGGGCCATTCCAAACAAAAACAAGAGCATAAGAGGGGGCCATTCCAAACAAAAACAAGAGCATACGAGGGGGCCATTCCAAACAAAAACAAGAGCACACCAGGGGGCCCTCAGGAAGACCGCGTGTACTACGGACACAGAGAAAACCATCAACGAAGGCTCGTCTCCTCCAAAAATTCGATTAAACCATAATCAGATAGGGCAGTAGGAGTCACAAGGCAAATGGTTGCGACACTGGACAACCAGGTACTGGGATACGTACCGAGCACGAAAACCCTAAAAGAATGGGGGACCAAGCAAACTTCGTAGAAAGGGTCAAGGGAGGGCTTCATCAAACGGCGTTGCATCACTTGATTTTTTATCGCTAATCTGGCCAATGCCATCACCGTAATCAATTTGAGCCCATTGCTAGGGTACGCTAAAAACAAAGAAGCAACAAAGGACAAAAACAAAGTGATAAGGAGGAGGCATGCTCCGGCGTCGGTCCACCTACCACAGGCGCCCAACAATAATCACATAAGATAGAGGCCAGCTTCCTCCAAAAAAGCCTGTGTGCAAGAACCCGCCCCGAGTACAAGCAATAGCAACCCCGCTCGTACCAAAAGGGCAGAGTAACGAGGGCGAGGATCACCCAGACCGGGACATTCAACAAGAATGTGCCCAACAATCTGGGGGACAACGCAATATGGTACAGAGTAGCGCTCCATGAAATGGCGCTGCGTCCCTTAAGTGTTTCCAATTCGGATACGATGAAAAGCGACTTGCCTTCGAAGCCTTTCGGGAGGGGCAGTCATGCAACTATAAATTTGGGCCCGCCATCTGCTTTGTAATGCAACTCGAAGTGCTGACCTGATTCCTATCATGTAGTAAGAGTCCAAAATGCTGGTCCGGTTACTATCACTGTATAGAAAGCCTACCCGCCTCGTCAGCAAGCTTCTTCCCAGCTATCCCTACATGTCCAGAAACCCAACAATTTGAATATTGTCCTAATTTGCAGCCATGGTGTCACACACACTGTGAACCATAGGATAAGAGATACCAACGCCTCAAGACAGCGCGTTCTGTGAGTCACTATAAATAGCAAACGTGCTCCCGATTTTTCAGGGCGTTGTAATCAAAAGTACCGAGTGGTGTTTTGCAACCAGCAGAGCCGGGCTCCACCGAATTCAGTTGCGAAGGATGGACGGAAGCCAACAGCAACTTCGAACTTGGAACCATCCATGTACACTGGCACGGCTAAAGTGCGACACGATATATGCTCAAGAAATATAAACGCAATCTTCCCGGTGCTGCGGAAGCTTAGGGAGAAGAGGCATGGTAATTAGCTATCTTCCAGGGTGGCGTCTTGGGCAGAACCATGGGAGCCACCATTCCAAGATATGTCGAGCTATCGAAGGAGTTTGGTTGCCTAAACCCAAAACGGTATGATAGGCGCCATCGATATCGGCCCAGGATAAAATGGGGGAAATTGGCGACTAGGGGAGACGCTGAACCCGGAAGCATCTCCCCCACGTCAAGGCGGGTCTCTATAGGGAACGTGGAGACGGCACGGAGCGACAGCCGGACACCAGCGTAGTGGATCGAATCCACACACTAGTTACGAATGTGATTTTTTTTTAACGCCCAACTGGCGACGGCCGCCAAGGGAATACATAAGTCGGCGAACTCAATCAAGTCAAATAAAAGGCTACATTACAAAACAAAATAAATCAATATAAACAAACAAAAGAAAAAAAAACGAACAAAACAAAGCAAAAGCAAGAAGGTAGCAACCTAAAACGGTCAAATGAAATGGACGAAACCAGCTTTCTCAACAAAGTAAGATAGTCCACAAGTGTGTGTGCACGAACCAGTACTGAGTACAAGGGACAAGTGGTACGCGACCCCACCCGTCCCGCTACCGGGATAGGTCACGTGCTTGAATATCGCCTATACTGGGACATTCAACAAGAATGTGCCGAACAGTCTGGGGGACAACGCAGTCTTCACAGTAGGGCGCTGGCGAGCGCTGCACCAAATGGTGGTGCGTCCCACGAGTATGTCCGATTCGGAGACGACAGAAAGCGACCTGAAGCGATCGCGACATTGGGGATAAGTCCAAAGGGACAGTCGCGGTGCAATGTCACGCAACTTTAAGTTCCCTTAGACCGTCTCCAAACTTCTTTGCCAAGCACCCGGGAGAGCTGCCCGTATTCCTGCCATGTAGTCGGTGTGAGGAAGAGCGAAACGCTGGTCCGGTCGAAGAGTCCTCATCGGCGCGATCATTTCCCAGAATTCCTAAATGTCCAGGAACGCGGCAAAAGATAATCTCGACATCCGCCCGGCTCGCCAAAACCGTGGCGTCACGGATATCGCGAACCAGGATTAGCGGAGATTCCAATGCCTCGAGAGCACCAGGGCACTTTGTGAGTCGCTATAGATCACAACCCGACCTCATAACCGGGCACGTCGCGCAATCTCCCGTACCGAATGGTGTATTGCAACAAGCTCGTTCGTGAAGACAGACGCAGCGCCTGGTAGAGCCCCGCTGACTTCAAACGGAGGGGATACTGCGTGGAAGCCGACCCCCTCTTGGGACTTGGAGCCATCCGTATACACTGGCACGGTTCCAGCGTGACACGATGTGTGCTCCAAAAAGGTCGAACGCAATACTCCCGGCGCCGTACAAGCTTTGGGAGCAGAGGCGTGGCGACAAATAGCCAAATGTGGTACCATCCAGGGTGGCGTCCTGGGCAGAACCAAGGGCGCCACCGGCCCGAGAGCTATATCTAGCTCTCGAAGGAGTTTCCTGGCCCTAAACCCAAAGGGCTTAGGGTATGACTGGCGTCTCTCGGCGGCATAGGCACCGTCGAGATCAGCTGCAGATGCAGTGAGAGCTGTTGGCGACTGAGGGAGGCGCCGGGCTCACGCGTACAGGCGAGTGATGCACTGCACGCGGCGCAGAGCGAGTGGCATCTCCCCAGCATCGACCAACAGGCTCTCAATGGGGGAAGTGCGGAAGGCACCGGTCGCAAGGCGAAGGCTGGTGTGGTGGATCGAATCCACCTTCCGCAATAAAAGCTCGGCTGCGGATGCATAAAACTCACATCCCTAGTCGAGCTTCGAACGAACAAAGGATCGATAAAAAAGTAGGGAGGTAGCCCTATCAGCGCCCCAAGCGCTTGACGTCACGGAACGGAGAATTTCCATGGCGCGGGTACAAGAGACCCTAAGGCTGCGAATATGAGCCTCCCAGCTGAGGCGTCGGTCGAATACAAGACCAAGGAAACGGTGCGATTCCACCACATCCAGGCGCACCCCATTAAGAAATAAATCTGGATCGGGGTGAAGCCGTTCATGGCGTCAGAAGTGCACCACCTTAGTCTTGGCCAAAGAAAACTGAAACCTGTGCGCTTCGGCATAGCGAGAGACGCGGTTCAATGCCTGTTGGAGTCGACACTCCAGAGTTGGCATCTGGGCCGCGCCAAAAGAGATCGAAAGGTCGTCCACGTAGAGCTTAGCGAGAATATCTTCCGGCAGCACCGAGGTGATGCCGTTGATGTTCAGGGCAAAGAGTGTGACACTGAGGACACTTCCCTGCGGGACACCCTCTTCCTGCTCCTTTGGGCCAGAGAGGGCTCCCCCCACCCGTACGCGGAATCGACGATCTCGCAAAAATTCAGATATAAACATTGGGAGGCGTCCCCTCACCCCCATTGTGTGGAGAGTCTCCATGATACCGTATCGCCATGCTGTATCATAGGCCTTCTCCAGATCGAAAAACACCGTGGCGTAGTGCTGTCTACGAAGGAAAGCCTCGCAGACGGCATTTTCCAGTCGGAGCAGAGCACCGACGTGGAGTGGAACTTGCGAAAGCCGCACTGTGCAGAAGACAGATGGCCTCCGCTGTCCAGGAAAAAGGCTAATCTAACATTTACCAATTTCTCCATCAACTTGCACACGCAAGAGATTAGAGAGATTGGGTGGAAACCGGTCGGAGTAGAGTGATCTCTCCCCGGTTTGCGAAAGGCGAGCACAGTAGCGATTCACCAGGAGTCTGGGAGAAGACCCTCTACCCAGATCCTGTTGGACAAATATAAGAGAAAGGCCATGCCTCGCTCACTCAGGTGTCGAAGCATGGCGTACGGGACATCGTACGGACCATGGGCGGTGTCCGCGCACGAAGCGAGAGCGGAACGCAACGACAGTAAACTTGTCGTTGAAGGGTTCTCCGCCTCTGGAGGTAAAGTCCAGTCGGCGTCCTTCCGCGACATCACGACGTGCATTGAATGCTGGCAGAGCAGCATCCCGGCTAGAGAATACGGAAAAAGGGGTCGCTAAGGATTCCGCCACGGACGCGGGATCCGAGATTGCGGTCCCATTCTCCTGGAGAACGGGAGGGGGGTCCTGCGAGAACTTGCCCCGAATCCTTTTGACTCGCTTCCACACCTCAGCTCAAGGGGTCTTCCCGTTAAGTGAAGACACGTATGCCCGCCACGAAGAGCGGTGGGCGTGCTTCGAAATATACCGGAACCTAGCCCTAGCCCGACGAAATTCAGCGACAGTGAAATCGTTCGGGCGGCGCTTATAGCGCATGTAGGCATAACACTTCTGTTTGAGGGCCGTCTCACACTCGGCCGACCACCATGGGAGTGGTCGGCGCGCAAAACGGCCAGACGTCCTAGGAATATTAGTCAGGCCCGCGGCGATGAGGTTGCCGGAGAAGAACTCAACGGCCTCATCTACCGACCTAAACTCCTCGACTGAGATAGAGAATTCAGTCATTTCCTGAAATGCAGGGCACCACGCACGCGCCAAGCACCACCGAGGTGGGCTCTCATGCGGCAGTTGCCCTGAAAATGATATTTGAATGGGAAAGTGATCACTACCATGGAGGTCATCGATCACCCCCCCAATCAAAATCAGGCTGTGCATCCGAAGAGCACAAAGATAGATCAAGGCAAGAAAATGAAGCGGTTCTCGGACAGTGATGCGTAAACTCATCCACGTTTAGGACACCCATCTCAAGCTCTTCGATCAGATCGGCAAGGACTTGTCCCCTGGGATTTATGGAGTAATCTCCCCGGAGAGGATGCCTGCCGTTCAGATCTCCAAGCAAGAGATAGGGCCTCGGCAACCGTGCCACGACGCGGCGGAAGTCCCCCGCATCGAAGTCAGCTGACGGTGTAATGTACGCAGAAATGATAGTATACCTCCTATCTAGGTGCAGCTGCACAGTCACTGCCTGAAAGGAGGTATCTAAAGAGAAAGGAAGAACGGAGACATCATGCCGGGTGTAAACCGCGCATCCCCCAGCCCAGCCATCCCGCAGGGGGCACGCGACTAGCATGGTCTCCTGCAAAAAGATAGCTAACGGGGAACGGGATGAGACGAGCCTCCGCAGCTCCTCCCAGTTGGCCCGGAGTCCACGGCAATTCCATTGAAGGAATATGCACTCCAGGCCTAGCTCGGAGGAGACGCGGGGACCCCCCTCGAACTGAAGACCCTAACGGGAATGGCCATACGCTTCCCGGGGGCAGAACCCCGGGCGCTGTTGGCCGGACAAAGCGCTGTCGCCTTCGATGACTTATTGGGGGAGGTTGGGCTGGCCATGCGAGTCTTTTCCTCCCTCCGCCTCGAAACCTTAGGTGGGCGTTGCGGCTCGGAGGCGGAGGGCCCTCTTTTCGAGGAACCACCGTCTCCGAGCCACTCGCTCCACCTCGGGGCGTGGGCGAAGGAGCCGAAGCTCCTTTGTTGCTGTCCTCCTTTCGGGGGACAGCTTTAGAACCCGGGAAGATGGCCTAGCGACCATCTTCAGGGGTGTTGCCTCCTGTGAGTCTAACGACTCGGTGGAGGCGCGTGGCCGTTTCGCTTTACGGGAAACGGTCACGCTGGGGGAAGATGGGGAAAGAGCCCGCAAAGGGCTCCGAATGGGCGCGGAAACAACCGTGCTCATTGGCCTGGATGGGCCAGGAGCAGAGGGTGCCTTTCTAACTATTGAGGCATATGACGTCCCAGGTAGAGCCGAGCGCGCCAGGACCAAGTCCTTAGTCTCGCAGAATGAGAGTCGATACTGGGCCTGAACGGCCACGATTTCTTTCTTAAGGAGATATGCACCACATTGCTTCGAGAAAGCGGGGTGCGGCTCTCCGCAATTGACACACTTGGCCACACATGATTTGGATTTATCGTGTGCGGCCTTGGAGCAATTTACACAGACTTTCGGTGACCCCGACTTTGCATGTCTACAAGAACGATTCGTATGGCCGAAGCGGTGACAGTAATAGCACCGCCGCGGCAGTGACACGAATGCCTTAACGCGTTAGCGGTACCAACAGGCACGCACTGACTCAGGGAGCTTGTCACAGTCGAACGTGACGAAGAGTGTAGGGGTGGGTCTCGAGGCCCCTCCCTGTTTTCTCATCACACGTTCGACCTTGACCGCCCCATGGTCGGCCAGCTCTAGGGTGATGTCCTCTATGGAGTAGTCAACGAGTTCCCTCGCATAAACTACTCCTTTCACAAAGTTCATGGTAGAGTGCGGCGTCACACTCACCGGGGTGCCATGAAGTGTCCGAAGAGCACTTATCTTGGCCGCCTCGGCAGGATTCGCCAGAAGGCTGCCGTCCGAGAAACGGGTCAGCTTCGGCTCTCTACCAATTGCACTAGCTAATCCTCTCCTCTGATAGATCATGTTGCCCTTGGACAACATGGTGCCATCAGTGGAGCGAATAACGAGGAAGCGTTTGAAGCCAGTGGGCTCGAAAACGCCGATGTCATCGAGGCTATTCCCTGTGCATTCTTGGTGTTAGTCTTAGTCAGGGGCTCCGCACACGAGGGGGTAGAGGGGCCGGATGTGCCGATCTTGGCTTGGTCGCCTACCAAAGTGGTAGCAGACCCATCCGTCCCCGCAGCCCCGAGTCTTCTTCGTCTTTTTCTGTTTAGGAGAGGAGGGAGGGGAATGAACCCGCTTCTCACCTCCGCCGGCAGAAGCCCCCATGCCAGATGGGCCGGCCTCAGCCAGGTCCCTCTCCGAAATGGAGAAGGTCCTGGTAGTCGTAGGGGCATCATCCGGAGGAGATCCCTCCCCTCCTTTTACTGCCTCGGAGCCCTCGGCCATTTGAGGGGGACCTTGCATAGGGGCGGATTCGGGTTCGGTGCTTGGCGCCGAGCCCGAATTCCCCCCCATGGAAGGCCCTACCGTCTGAGGCTAGGTCTCCTCAAGGACCATGTCTATCACAGGAGGGGCCTCCAGTTGGCCATCCCCTCCCAGGACATCGCAGGTCCCCTTGGCAGTGTCGCCAGTCTTGTGTGGGGAGGCACAGGCCTTGACCCCAGCAAGGTTTAAAATTCTTGCCAGCAGGTCTTTTGAGGGAAGCGACCAAAGGGGCCTGGCTTCCCTCTCCCCCCTAAGGGGGTTTGCCCTACCGAGCCGCTTGCACGAGGGGCGGTCGGCAATGGGCTGCCTGCTGGCTTTCTTGGCAGTCCCCTTAGAAAGCAAAAGAGGGACTGCCGCTGGAGATAGGGAGGTGCCCGAAAGCACCTCCAGAGAAGGGGGTGAGGGGGAGTCCCCTACACCCGTAGGCGTAGGAGAGGAGTAAGCCTCCTCTCCGGTTAAAGAAGTATGGAGGGTCCCCTGCGCAAGCACAAGGGGGGGGACCTCCATTTTCTCGGTGGAGCTGCCCGAGGGCGGCTCCGTAGATGTTTTGGGGGAAGTTGGGGGTTGGGGTTTTTGTTTTTTTTCATACATGGGCATGGTGACCCTCTTTTTAATACGGGACGCAATAGCTCATCACCTCTTGCAGTTGCCCGCACTGCAAGAGGTGCTTACAGGCCTGGCAGAGCCAGGCGCCACCATTTGGGACCACCCATCCCGCCTGGTGGCCTGGCAGTCCATCGGCATGGCGGCTCAACCTTGAACACGGCGTAAAAATTAATAGATTTTGAAGAGGAGAGGAAAAGGGATGTGAGGAAGGTATGGGTGGGGATGAAGCAGGTTGTTAAAAGCCAGCCACCCCAGACCGGAGCTCAGCCCCGATCCGGGACGGTTGGCTGAGAAGGTCAGGATCTACCCTGTGAAATTAGAGGCTGACCAGAGAAAGTTGTGGGAGAGGTCGTATGAAAAGCGACGAGGTAGTGGAGAAATCGGGCTATCTGAAGGAAGGAAGAGAGGCTAAGCTGGGGCCGAACGGATCGCTGGATCCCGTCAGCACGGCGGCCAGGATGGCAAATCGCCGCGCCCCTTATGGGGTGATTTGCATTCAACTCCAGGTACCATTATAACAGGGTACCGCCTGCAGGATCCCCTGAAGCAGAGTGCCCCCCGGATCTATCTTGAATCGGGACTCCACCCGGCAACTAAACAAACTCAGTGTAGCTCAACTTCGCTAAAATTGGAGGTGGTGTTTCCACTCGTCTAAACCGTAGCCCAATCTGAATAAAATATATAGCCACAGTCGTCAAGATACGAGACTACTTTGGGCCGCGCAACTCTCCTGAAACCTGCCCTAGCCCCTTCCACTCACCGCAGGCTCCTTCTCGTCACAGACCTCCTCAGTCTTGACCTGCTTGGACTTGTTGGTCCTGGCCACGCCCTTTTGCGCTTTGTGCTTCTTAAGCCCGTTGTGCGCGTGCGTCACGAGGTGGAGTCGGAGCTTGTCTGAAAGAGATTCGAGGCTAATCCAACGAGGAAGGACTGGGACCTCTCCCGGGCAAGAAGGTGAGCGTAGGGATTGATTAATATAGGGTGAGTGCAGAACTGGTACTGTAGTGTATAGTGCTTTAAGGGGGGTAGTAATATATAAGAGTTTAAGAGTGTGTGGTAATACAAGATGAATCCGAATATGCGTCAATGGGGGTGAGAGATATGCCATGTCTGGGTTGGGTGTGGTACTACAGAAGTGTGTGTGGGGGGCAATACAGGCTAAGTGCTGGCTGAGGTTGTCTAATGAGAAGTGAATGTTTGTGTGGGTAGTGCTGTGATAGTGTGAGATGTGGTAATAGAGGAAAGTTTGGATGTTGTAATGCAGGTATAGTGTGGGGGTGTTGTAATACAGGTTAAAAGTGTGGGGGTGTTGTAATGTAGGTTAAGAGTGTGGGAGTGTTGTAATGCAGGTTGGAAGTGTGGGGTGTTGTACTGCAGGTTGAGAGTTTGGGGGTGTTGTAATGCAGGTTGAGAATGCGGGGGTGTTATAATGCAGGTTGCGAGTGGGGGTGTTGTAATGCAGGTTGAGAGTGTGGAGGTGTTGTAATGCAAGTTGAGAGTGTGGAGGTGTTGTAATGCAGGTTGAGTGTAGTGTGATTGTCCAACAGAGGACAGCCGAGTAATTTGTGCCATTGTACATTTTAAGAGGGGCTGCTGCGTTAGGAAAGCTCCTGCCCTGCCCTGCGCCTACCTATCATCCCCCAAACCCGCATAGATGGATCCTCGATGCACCGAATCCCAACTTGAATTGCTTCCTCACACCCAAATGGTGTTCTTATGTGTGTGGGTAGGGGGGAGTCTATCGCACCCTCAAGGCCCTCTTCTACATCACTGCTCCTTGTGCAATTTGCATATCTCATCTTGTCATGCATGTCAAAATGAACATCCTCGTTGGATTATATCCCTCCTCCCGCTCCATGCACTCTGTTCAGGATGGACCAACTCACCATTCCTGCGAAATTCGCGGGTGCACCCCAGGGTGCTGCGGTATGGGCACTTGTATTGCTTGGCCTCGTGCACGAGGAGGTGCCTCTTTAACTGGTCCTTCCTGTTGAAAGCCAAGGTGCAGATCTGGCACTCGAAGGGCCTCTCGTCCGTGTGGATCAACTGGTGCATCTTGAGCGAGTGCTCCGACTTGAAGGTTTTGCAGCAGGTCTGCAAACGACACAAGAGTAAAAAGGCGGGGGATCGATTCCTGTTAGGCGTATACACATGTCGAAAGCAAGGTTCTAAAAGGGTGTTTGAGGTGTGCCAAACATGTTGAAAGCAAGACTCTAAAAGGGTGTTGGATGTGTGCCAAACATGTTGAAAGCAAGATTCTAAAAGGGTATTTAACGTGTGTCAAACATGTTTAAAGCAAGATTCTTAAAAAAGGTGTTTGACGTGCGCCAAATCTGTTGAAAGTAGACTCTAAAAGGGTGTTTGACGTGTGCCAAACATGTTGAAAGCAAGATTCTTAAAAGTGTTGAATGTGTGCCAAACATGTTGAAAGCAAGACTCTAAAAGGGTTGTTTGACATGTGCCAAACATGTTAAAAAAAAAGAAAGATACATAGGACACGTCTGCAAATTTGCTCGACGCCTTTGTCATGGCCTCGTTGGTCCAGTAGTCCCTCGTCCCACACTGGGCTGGACACGGAAGGTCGAGGGAGGCGTCAAACCTCCCCGCGTGATGTCATTAAAACCCTTCTCCCGAGGCGTCACTCACAGCGCAGGTGAAAAGGGCGGCGTTGCCATGGACACGGAGGTGGGTGCGGAGGAGCCTCTCGGAGAAGAAGACCCGCGTGCACTGCCCGCACGGGAAGTGGTGCTTGGATACCCGCAGGTGGTGCTCCAGCGCCTCCGCGCTCGCGTACTTGTTCATGCACTTGGTGCAACGGAAGTAGCTGGAGAAGGAGGGGGTGGGGCAGGTTAGGAAGGGTGGAATACATAAAACTTGAATGGCAGCTTGCGCCAGGCGTAACACCCAACACTGTCCAAAACTAATCCCTCAAACAGTACTCAAACCACCACTACCCCTACCACACCCACCAAGAATTACACTGAATGGACGAGCCCTACCTTTAAACAAAATCCCTACCCTACTTTGCATGACTACACCCACGTCACACAACAGCGTTCCTCACCTACCTACAACGCACCCCCTCCCACGAAGCAGTAGCAACCATCACAGAAGTCCAGAGACAATTCATCCGGACTTCCATCAATTCCGCAACACCAGCTTGGCACATCCAAGGGGCCCAGCAGGCAAGGCTCTTTTCCCTTAAACTCTACCCACCCTGGAGGGCAAGTGCCCAGCAGGTAGGGCTCTTCCCTGAAGGGCAAAGTCATTCCCAAGTGGATAAAACACAACCACCCGACAATCCTCGAGTCCCACTTGGATGTATTCCACGTCAGGTTAAGTTGCAATTGAACTCCCACACTGTTGCAGGAGCCACTAGCACAGGGCGGGGGTGCTATAAATTTCCCCCAGCATGCAACAGCCTCCCTCACCTCTGACCTGGTCCCTGGGGACCAGAAAGCGCGGCCTCACTTAATTGTGGTAACGCTGGCGGGGCCTCCAGTACACTTTTTTAAGATACCATCTGGCGACTGCCAACTCGGGCAAAAGTCGATCTACTCACGGTACAACCTAATGCTAGGCTAGATTAAAAAACAAGTAACATGTAAATAACAAAAAAAAACAAAACAAAAAACAGGAACAAAGGCTAAGACAGGGTAAAAAAACAAAACAAGATAAGCAAAGAAGCAACAGGGAAGCGCGCTCCGGCGTCTGGGGGTAGGCTCGCTTCTAACCGGCGCAGGAATATGCGACCTACAACAGTCAAATAAAGTGGAGGAGGCCAACCTCCTCCAAAAAGTCATGCAGTCCACAAGTCTGTGTACACGAACCCGTAATGTGTACAAAGGACAAGCTCGCCCGTCCCGGTTCCCGGACAGGTAACGTGCGCGAAGATCACACAGACTGGGACATTCAACAAGAATGTGCCGAACAGTCTGGGGGACGACGCAGTCTTCACAGTAGGGCGCTGGCGAGCGCTCCATCAAATGGCGGTGCGTCCCGCGAGTGTGTCCGATTCGGAGACGACAGAATGCGACCCGAAGCCGTCGCGGCATTGGAAGTCTACAACACAGGCTAAAGGATCGAAAGCTTTCTCTTTTAATTTCCCGAGCGCTCAGAGAGAGCCGAGATGTCATCTGCTCTTGGGGACCAATGCAACAACAACAAATTAACCACAAGGTGAACACAAACCTACCACACTTTCACGCCGAAATCAACATCCTACACATTGGAGTAAATCCAAACACGATAGGAACCCAAAACTTCAGTTGAAGACTAAACCAATCCAATTCCAACCATCACCTTGCAACAAAACCACCTGTACCAGACCATCGAGGGCATCACTACAGAAAGTTGCTAAGATCTTTACAGTGAAAATGTGGGAAAGATATATAGCGGCGTATCCTCCTACAGGCAAAATGGGGACGGGAAGGTGGGCGCAGGAGGCAGTGCGCAACTCTCCTACCTGGGTCCGGACTTCTTGGGCCACGGGTAGATGGAGTGCTCGAACTGGTGGTGGTAGCCGAGGGAGTGGAGCGAGTCGAAGACTTTGGAGCAGGTGTGGCAGCGGTACTGGAGCTCCTCCTTCTCGTGGACGCGGATGTGGTCGAGGAAGGCGTCCAGCGCTGAGAACGTCCCGTCGCACTTGCGCTGGATGCACCGGTACACCTGGGATGGGGGGGGGGGGAATGAATGTCTTACCGAGCGGGTCAAAGGTTAAGAAAAAACGAAGGGCCAGGAATGTCAAAAGGCAATGGAGCTCGAGAAAGGATGAAGGTCAAAATAAGGTCGAAAAAGGAGAGGAAGGTTAAAAGAAGGTTGGGAAGCGAGAGGGAAGATGAAAAGAAGGTCGGAAAAGGAGAGGGAAGGTTGGAAAGCGAGAGGGAAGATCAAAATAAGGTCGGAAAAGGAGAGGGAAGATCAAAAGAAGGTCGGAAAAGGAGAGGGAAGATCAAAAGAAGGTCTGAAAAGGAGAAGGAAGATCAAAAGAAGTGGGGGAAAAGAGAGGGAAGGTTAAAAGAAGGTTGGAAAAGGAGAGAGAAGATAAGGAAGGATGGAAAAGGAAGATCAAAGGTCAGAAAAAAATAACGAGATAAATGGTCACGAGGTCAAGCATGGCAGGCTAGATAGGAGGTCCGAGCGACCGAATGCCACCCCACCCTCTTCGAGAACAACAACTAACTACCTTCTGGTCGTTATGTCGCTTCATGTGGCTCCGGAGGGTGAGGTAAGAGGAATAGGCGACGCCGCAGAAGGGACACACATAAGAGTCGTCCACGATGACCTCCGCTTTCACTTCCTCTTTCTCGCTAGACTCACTCTAGAGGGGGGTGAAAACGAGGACTTAATCTACCGGGAGACTGTCACGTACTGGGGAGAGACGGGGGAGGGGGGAAGGGGCGATTGGGGGAAAGGTAATAATAGTTTGGTTGAAAGATGGCGGGAGTGGTTTAAAAAATGGATGAGAGTGAGTGGAGCGGTGTGTGATATCCAAATAGTTTTTAAATATCCGGTTGTCCATAAATTAATGTCGCTTTGAATAGGACGTATACGAAGAGCTTTTTAGAGCTTCAAGCAACGACCCCGGAGGCGTGTGAGGGCTGCACAGGCTAAATCAGCTGCGTGAAGGACCGCGTCCTTCTTGGAGTGCAACACACACACACATATGGGCGTTTTTCGTTCTGTAGGCCAGATACAGGAATGAAGCCCATCACCCCGTATCCGCCAGGGGGCGATAGCCCCGACGACGGATTTTAAATAGAGCCCTTCTGAATGGGGCCAGATTAATTCTTCGCCTCGATACACACGTGCGATCGATTACGGACTGCGGTGTGTCACTTCTCCGTCCTCCATACAGAGAGGTTCATTTCAAGGGAACCTGGTGCTCGCTCTCTCTCGGACGGTCTTTTGCACCATTTTATGTAGACTCAAATAAGGGGGGAAGAGGGCATTAACCATTCTAAAAAAAGTTTATGCGTGGTTGTGTGCTTACTGGGGTATAAAGGAGGAGGAGGGTGGGGTAGTATTTTTAGTGACTTTAATGGGTGCCAACCACACTTTGTGGCAAATTGACCTTGAAAGTCCTATTTATGCTCCTGCTAGATACAGCACCATATACACAACCAATCACAACACGGTTGCCTTTCCCATCCTCCACCCACACAAGACATTACTCTTCCACCCAGCAAACTTGCCGAAAGAGGGTCCCAAATCCCCGCTACGGAAAACCATGCTATCCCTGACATGTGCGAGAATTTCGTGCCTTACCGACCTCATCGCCCGCAGGACCGGCCCTTCGCGCTTTCCATATCGCTAGTGATCGTCATACTAATCTTTATGTTGATTGCATTATCCGTTCGAGGAACCTAATTCACGATTGAAAGGGATGAGTGGCGTTAAAAACACAACCTCCGTAAGCCCCCACCCCCACCTCGTCCTGCCGAGTTTTTGACGTGTCGGAAACCTTCCCCGGGGTACTTACGGGGGGCGGCGATTCCGGAAGAACTTTCTTGATGGGGTTCTTGGGGAGGGTGTTGCTGACCCAGTCCTGGGGCCAGACCCGGTGGGTCACCATGTGCTTCTTCACGTTGCTCTTCTGAGCAAAGGCGCGCCCGCACACGACGCACTGGAACGGCTTCTCACCCGTATGCGAGCGGATGTGTTGCTGGAGGTCGAAGTTCTTGCTGAAAGCCTTCTTGCAGAACGAGCAGTGGTGCTTCATCTACAAAAAGAGCAGAGGGGTAATCCAACCGAGGAATCACTAATGGGGCTTCATCTGCAGATGCACAAGGCGTAAACCAAGAAGGGAATGGCAGAATCCGAAGACGGCCTCCGCGAGTCTAACGACTCGGTGGAGGCGCGCGGCGATTTCGCCTGACGAGAAACGGTCACGCTGGGGCAGGCTGGAGCCCTCGTTTTATCCGAGGCTGGGTGTGAACCCATTGTGCCGCAAGCTCTACCAGGGAAGAACCCCTAGGGAAATGAGAGGTGATCCACAGCCTGAACGGCCAGGATTTCCTTCTGCAGGAGATACGCACCGCATTACTTCAAGAATCGAGGTGCGGCTCTCCACAATTGACCATACACGATAGTGACTTATCATGTACAGCCTTGGAACAACTTACACAAACTTGAGGAAAAACCGACTTTGCACGTCTACACGAGCGATTCGTATGGCCGAAGTGGTGGCAGGAAGTCGTTCACGAAGTAGCGATACAAAGTGGCATGCAAAGAATCAGGTAGCCTGTCCCGGTCCAACGTAACAAAAAGTGCAGGGTTGGGTCTTAGGGCCCTTCCTTGGTGTCTCATCACACGTTCGATCTTGACGATCCCGTGAACGGCCAAGCCTATGGCCTCGGATGGGTCCGACGCATTTACCAAAAGGCTCCCGTCCGAGAAACGGGTCATCTTCGGCTCTCTACCAATCAAACTAGTTAATGCTCTCCTCTGATGGATCATGTTGCCCTTGGCCAACATGCTGCCATATGTGGAGCGTACCCACCTTATATGGGTAGTGGAAGGTGAGGAGAGTCAATGGAAAACACCCCCCCTAACCCAATACTTGCCTTAGCCAGCGAGCTTTCAGCCCTCGCAGCAGGTAGGGACCTCATGGTAGATACTACCACTCGACTAAGGACCCATAAAAGCAAAAAAGTGCGCCGAGCAACCAGAACCTCTATAGATAGAAGAGTAAGTTTGGAAGTGGGTAGCAGGGTATGTGATAAAGAGAAATAGAGATAGGCAGGTCTAGTAACGAGCAGGGTGGGTGATCACCTATTATAATACCCTGGCATGGTGGGCAGTCTAGCGACCTGAACTCAGTCCAGGTGAGAACAGTTCCTCTTGGTACAAAGTGTGGCTAGACAAAAGATTAAGAGGATAGTCGTAAAGTAAAAAAATAAAATAAATAAAGTAGCAGATGGTGTGAGGGAGATGTGCATCAACAACCTTCCCATGCCCCATCAGAGAGATCAGTCAACCCAGTGACATCAGGACTCCCCAAGTTTGCACTCAGGCTTGGAGGACCCGCACCTCCTCCAGGTACCAAATGTAACAGGGTACACAAGGTACCAACCAGCCTGAGGGGTGGAAAACACTAGCAGTGGTGCTACATTTGTAAAGTTGCAAGGGTGTAATACAACCATGGGAATGGCAGAAACACCAATGGTGCTTCATCTGCAAAGGCAAAAGGGGTAATTCAACCAGGAAATGGTAGACACTAGCAGTGGTGCCTCATTTGTGAAAACACAATGAGATAATCCAACCAGGGAATGCCAGACACTAGCAGTAGTGCCTCATCTGCAATCACACAAAAGGTGTAATCCAACCACGGCGCTTCATCTTAAAGGATAATCTAATGAGGTAGGTAATGCAAATACTTCAAGAGTTGACTTGGTATGGTATTTAATAATGGCTTGCACCGCTTAAATCCTTCTGAAGAAGACAACCATTTCCCATCCTTCAACACCTGAAGAGTTCCAAAGATTGCAACAAAACCTTGTTTCATTTTCCTTCAGTTGTGGTAAAACCAAGGGTGAAACAGATCATTTTTACCACCAATTTGGAGAGAAGTGTCCGGAGCGAAAATCAATTTCTCCTTTTGAGTAATGTTAAGACACAGTGGGTTTGGTTATTCACCAGATGGACAAGCCCTGACCCGTGCTTTGGGGCCCACATACAAACTGTAGGTCCTCACTGAGATATAGGTCAAACAGTCCCGTTTGGTGGTAAAAAAAAAGAGGGTGCAAAAGACATTTGAATCAACTCTACACATGAAAATGAAACAAAACAGCTAAACATCGTGATCAAATTTCTGTAACTCTTCAGGTGTTAAAGGTACCGGGTAAAGGCGTACCATTTCTGGATGGAGCAGTGTTGAGCTAGCTTAAACCCCTAGTCCATTGAGATACACGCAATACAGTGCAGGTTACCCTCCCTCACCCGGTTACTGGGTGACTCCTCGGCTTTGGGTGGTGAGGCCGCCTTGGCGAGGCGCCCATGGAAAAGCACATGGGTGCTGCCTTCCTCTCTCTTGGCAGCCCCAAACACAGACGAGTCGATGCCCCCCTCCTTGAGGGGCTCCATCCCGGCTGGTGACGCAGGGGGCGGGTCAGCGGCAATCACCTCTGCCACAATTGTCGTCGGGCCAACGTCATCCTCCTGCAGAAGAAACCCCGTTAGGAGACACCAAGGAGGGGGATCCCCCCCTTTGATAATGGTGGCACTCAGCAAGAGCCTAGTCACTGGAACACTATTAATCCCTTAACCAATAAGTCGCTTACCCAATGATGTCATTCTGATCTTTATGCCCATTTCATTACCCAGTTGGCGGATCTTGTCCACAATGAGAGGCACAGATGGTGCATTTACTTAACTTTAACCAATACCTAAGAAAGCGCACTACCAACATGCAAATAAAATATCCAGAAGGAAAAAGAAAAGGAACTAAATCACAGGTCTGAAAGAGATCCACCTCCTGTCCAAGAACCCCTGTGACAACAACAACCAAACATGCAAGGACCAACACCCATCTTCAGGGTCTAATGGTTACAACTCTTGTTGGACTGGTACTGAGACAAGATTTTTAACTGTATGCGCGGGTTGAGTGTTAATTGATGCATATGCATCTCACTCAGACAAAGACCATGTGCGAAGCTTTCCCTCCCAGACAGGGATGAGGCACTCAATACTAAGTTGAGTGCCTCACCTGAGGAACTCCCAAGGGCAAATCATAGAAAAGGAAATCTTATTAAAAGTTAGGAAACTCAAAAAAGAAACCAATAGGCCTGATTGCCAGGAGCCTAGCATCCCTTTGCAAATCTCATACAATACCTTCTCTTTTCACCACTTTTATTTCTTTCTATCCACACATGCTTCTGTCCCCTACTAAAAATATATACACACAGATGTACACTAATTGGTAAGGGAACTAAAAAAAAAAATGGGAAAAAAATTCCACTAAACATGAACAAAAGTACAATGTGGCAAAGATATCAGAGGAAATGGAAGAATCAGAGTGAAAATGAAAAAAAAAATTGACTGAATTAACAAAATTTCAATGCAAGTGCCAAAAATGGGAAAATAGCAAGAGTCCAAGTGAAAATCTTAAAAATTCCAATAAAAATACAAATTTAAAATCGCAAAACTGTAAAGTCAAAATTCAAATAAAAATGGCCAAACTTTTCTTAAGAAAAATGACTTGAAAATGCCATTGCAAATAAATATAATTTAAATCAAAGTAACCTCAAAATTCCTGCCAAAGTTGCCACGAAAATAGTATTAAACTCATGAAAAAAATGACATGGCAATTTGATTGAAAGCATAGCCCCCCCCCCCCTTCATTAAAATGGACCCTCATTAACCTGGATATCAGTTATAATGGATGGACTTTGCATTGAGAGAATAAACTGTCTGGGTCAGTACTTCTGGGGGTGTCCATTAGATAATTTATGCGAAAGGGGTGCCACAAGGCGTCTTTGCACTGCCACCATCTTTGAGTACATGCATTTGAACAAGGCACTAAATGGCAGCTGGAAATTACCCAAATTGACAATGGCAATTCCCATTGAAATGGACAATGGCTCCAAATAAGCAAAGTTAAGCCACATTTGGAGTTTATTCACGGGATGGAGTCCCAATTGGGATCGACTTCACAGTGTCTTCCATGTGCTGTAGATACCATGGTTCGGAACCAACATCAATCAGTAGCTTCCAATTAAGAAATAAAAACGTAAATGAGGAGATTGGGGCTAAGACCCTATCTAAAGTGGTAAGAACTATGCCAAGTGTGCAGATGTGGAAAAAAAACTCTACTGAGAGTGCAGATATGTGGTAAAACCTATATCAAGAGTGCAGGTCTGTGATAAAACTTATATCAAGAGTGCAGGTCTGTGGTAAAACCTATATCAAGAGTGTGCAGGTCAGTGGAAATGGACTGAAAAATGGCATCAGAAGCAATTGAGTCACATCCAATAAAATGCTACTGAGAATGTCATATCCCCTCTTTTTTCTCAACCCCTCCACCAAAGGGGGGTGGAGTGGGGGTAGAGTCCAAGTTTGCCCCTGAAAAGGCAGTGATCTAGAGGTACAAACTTAATCCTTGGTTCTTTAATCCCCACCATCCTTCTCGATTTGGTATACCCTGGTTGGATTATACCCAATGAGGGGTTTCCACCCAAGCTACTATCATCGTAAATTAGTGTAGATGGGTGGTAAATCCCTACCCTGAGTGCCGGGAGGGACTTACTGTATGAAGTGGGGTAGTGGTGGCGAACAGCTCCGTCGTCTCCTTGTGAGGGGTCCCCCCTTCACCCGCCCCTTCCGATGCCGTCATCTCCACATTCTCACTCAGTTTGAACACCTAACAAATAAAAATCCTCATCAATCGCTTTGTCACAAAGCGGGAAATCAATGCCAATACCCACCCCTTTTAAGCCCGATCAAGCATAAAGCATCCCCCATTATTTGGTCCATACTGAATGACCTCATAGTTAGGGGGGTGGATCTATGTAACAGAATTAAATCCACAAACAAAATATGTTTTTTAAAAAATGCACCGGTGTCGAGAAGCGGAGCCCACACTTGACAACCCCACTTCGGGGGGTCTTACCAAAGGGGACAAATATTGACAAGTCTGACCTTGATTGATGGACAATGATGACAGGTAAGGGAAAGACTAGGAGGAGGACAGTGAATACAAAGACTGAGACAATGAGTGGAGGACAAAGGCAGATGAGAAACACCTGGACTATGTGGCTAGTGAGAACAAAGACTGGGACAATGAGGTCAAAGATGGTTAATGGGGGCAGAGGAGTACACCAGGGTTAAGAGAGTAGTGATGACAAAGAGTGGGAGAAGTAGGGCAGTGAGAACAATGAGTGGGGGGGACAAAGACTGGGATAATGGGGGCAGATGAGGAACAGCAGGACAATGAGGCTAGTGAGGACAAAGACTGGGAGAAGGAAGGCAGTTAGAACAAAGACTGGGAGAAGGAAAGTGAGAACAAAGACTGGAAGAAGGGAGGCAGTTAGAACAAAGAGTGGAAGAAGGGAGGCAGTTAGAACAAAGAGTGGGAGAAGAAGGACAGTGAGAACAAAGACTGGAAAATGAGGGCAGAAGAGTAATACCTGGACTATGAGGGTAGTGAGGACAAAGAGTGGGAGAAGGAAGGCAGTTAGAACAAAGACTGGGAGAAGGAAAGTGAGAACAAAGACTGGAAAATGAGGACAGAAGAGTAACACCTGGACTATGAGGGTAGTGAGGACAAAGAGGATAAAGACTGCAAAAATGAGTACAGTGGGAAGAAAGAGTCCAAAGACCAGGAGTATTATGGTAGTGAGGATTAATATCAGGACAATGGGAACAGTGAGGACAAAGAGTTAAGACAATGGGAAGAGTGGTACAATGGAGGCATTGAGGAAAAATACCAGAAAAATGAGTACATTGACGAGACAAAGACTATGATGACAATGAGGACAAAGACTGGGATAATGAGATGATACCCAGAGAATTGTGGCAGTGAAGATAAAGACTGGGATAATGACAGTAGGAACAGATTAGTATGGAGGGGTGAGGATAAAGAGGATACAATAAAGGCAGAGGACAAAGACAGGAAAAATGAGAGGAGTTAGGACAAAGACAGAGCAATGAGGCAGGTGAGAACAGAGATGAGAATGAAGGCAGCGAGGACAAAGACCCAAAATGAGAGGAGTTAGGACAAAGACAGAGCAATAAGGCAGGTGAGAACAGAGATGAGAATGAAGGCAGCGAGGACAAAGACCCAAAATGAGAGGAGTTAGGACAAAGACAGAGCAATGAGGCAGGTGAGAACAGAGATGAGAATGAAGGCAGCGAGGACAAAAACTGAAATGGTGAGGGTAGTGAGGGTAAAGGGCGAGAAGATGAGGATAGTGAGGACAAAGACTTTGACAATGAGAGTAAATAAACACAGAGCAGGACTCACCTGTCCTCCAGGATCAAGAGCGAGGTCAAACAGCTCCCTCTCACTCACCACAGCTGTTGATGAGGAACACTGGTACTTGGCCACACTCTGCTGAGAATAAAAAATTCAACCACACATCACCCAACACCCATAACCCCCCCCCCCCTAAAAGGAAAACTTCTGTAGCCCAAATCAACTCTTCAACTTTCATACAAAATCCAAAACAATCAGCACATAAAACCAACCCAACCACCACTATAATCCAACCTAACTTTCTCACCCCAACTAGTACCAAAATCCAACCCAACCTTGTCACCCTGCTTAATAAATTTCCAACATTTAGTTGTTTATATAATTTCACATATTAAAAAGGCTTAGCTTATCAATTCCTAATATGCTTCATTTATATATCCAGTAATTAGTTTTTGGCAATTTTGTAAAAAAAATAAATTAAAACATATTAGCGCTTACATAATCTCCACCAAGTTACCTTGGCAAAAAAACAATCATTTCCTTCTAGGCCAGATCAGGCCTGCCACTGCAGTGTGGATGCAGCAATTACAAAGCAAATATTGATGATATCTTAAAAGCTCAATGCCAGGTTCACAAATCTCACTAACCCTTTGGGCTGCTTACTTTGTGAGACTTGGATATGTGCGCACTGGGTGTGATAATACTATCTTATTGCTAATGATGCCTTCTTTGATAACCTTTTGGTAAATAAATATGTTTGTTGTCTTTATTTTTTGTATTGGTAAATAAATATATTAGTTGTCTTTATTTTTTGTGTAGCGACTATATTGTATTAAACAAAATGTTATGCAGCCCGTATATGTCATTCTCTCAGCAATCTGGCCCACTATGAAAAACGTTTGGCGGCTCCTGTTCTAGGCTAAGGTTCTAGTGCTCCACCAAATTTGGTAGAAATCGGTCAAAAGGAATTCTGACTTCCATGTCAGAGATTTATAACAATAACCTGTCTTTTCAAATTTGTTTTTAAAAAGGTAGATCTGGTTGTGGAAATTAGAAATTTTAACAAAGTCTCATCTATATCATCAGTCTGTGCAGGTGGTCTGTAAAAAGCTGCCAAGTGTAGCATCCTATTTTTTACTAACCCTAATATCTATCCACAGTGGAAGAAGGTCAGCATCTACCCTTTGAAATTAGAGGCTGACCAGAGAAAGTTATGGGAGAGGTTGTATGGGAAGTGACGAAGTAAAGGAGAAATACAGGCTGTCTGAAAGAAGAAGAGGCTAAGCTGGGGTCGGACGGGGTGCTGAGTCCCATCAGCACAGTGGCCAGGAAGGCAAATTGCCATGCCCCTTACAGGGGATAGGTTTTGGAGTTTAAATGAAGAATGAATGAGAGAGAGGAAGAGAGCGTGCTGTTTGAATGAAGAGAATGAATGAGAGGGTTTGCAGGTTTGAATGAAAAGTGAATGAGATACTTGGACTCAGTGAGGGGCCTTAAATAGCTACAATCCAAACAATAAGGCTGGCTGGAGCAGAGAGCTCTCACATGATTGACTGGAATAATTTATAGAAATAAGCAAATTCTTCCAGCAAATCATGTGCAATTTCTCTGCTATAGCCAAACAAACTAGGATTTTTTTTTTTTTGATTAAGGGGCTATCTGGCGACTGCCGACTTAGGCATAAGTTGCCGTAAACAAACAGCCTAGTTCTAGGCTACTTCAAAATAATTCAACAGGAAACAACAATAAAAAGAAATAACAATAACAAAGCAATAACAAAAACGATGACAAAAACAACAACAACAATAAAACCGGGTTAAATGAAAGGGAGAAGGCCGGCCTCCCCCCAAAAGTCAATAAGTCCACCAGTCATGGTGCACGCACTCGTCCCGAGTACAAGGGACAGGCGGTAGCGACCCCGCCCATCCCGGTACCGAGACAGGTATCGTGCGCGAAGATCACCCAGACTGGGACATTCAACAAGAATATGCCGAACAGTCTGGGGGACGACGCAGTCGTTGCAATAGGGCGCATGCGAGCGCTCCATCAAGTAGCGATGCGTCACAAGAGTGTGTCCGATTCGAAGACGACAGAAAGCAACCTGAAGCCGCCGCGGCATTGGGGGATAGATCCATGGGAACAGTCGCGGCGCAATGGCACGCAACTTTAAGTTCCCTTCGACCGTCTCCCATCTTCTTTGCCAAGCAGTCCGAAGAGCTGCCCGTATTCCTGCCATGTAGTCGGTGTGAGGAAGAGCGAAACGCTGGTCCGATCGCAGAGTCCTCGTGGACTCTTTGGCGCCCTCATTCCCCGCAATTTCTACATGTCCAGGAACCCAGCAGAAGATAATCTCGACATCTGCCCGGCTCGCCAAAACCGTGGCGTCACGGATTTCGCGAACCAGGGGATGCGGAGATTCTAATGCCCCGAGAGCACTCAGGGCGCTTTGTGAGTCGCTATAGATCACAATCCGGTCTCCAAACCGGGCACGTCGCGTAATCTCCCGTACCGAGTGGTGTATTGCCACCAGCTCGGCCGTGAAGACAGACGCAGCGCCTGGTAGAGCCCCGCTGACTTCAAACAGAGGGGATACGGCGTGGAAGCCGAAGCTCGGCCGTGAAGACAGACGCAGCGCCTGGTAGAGCCCCGCTGACTTCAAACAGAGGGGATACGGCGTGGAAGCCGACCCCCTCTTGGGACTTGGAGCCATCCGTATACACTGGCACAGTTCCAGCGTGACACGATGTGTGCTCCAAAAAGGTCGAACGCAATACTCCCGGCGCAGTACAAGCTTTGGGAGCAGAGGCGTGGCGACAAATAGCCAAATGTGGTACCCTCCAGGGTGGCGTCCTGGGCAAAACCAGGGGCGCCACCGGCCCGAGAGCGATATCTACCTCTCGAAGGAGTTTCCTGGCCCTAAACCCAAAAGGCTTAGGGTATGACTGGCGTCTCTCGACGGCATAGGCACCATCGAGATCAGCTGCGGATGCAGCGAGAGCTGTTGGCGACTGAGGGAGGCACCGGGCTCGCGCGTACAGTCGAGTGATACACTGCACGCGGCGCAGAGCGAGTGGCATCTCCCCAGCATCGACCCACAGGCTCTCAATGGGAGAAGTGCGGAAGGCACCGGTCGCAAGGCGAAGGCCGGTGTGGTGGATCGAATCCACCTTCCGCAATAAACGCTCGGCTGCGGATGCATAAAACTCGCATCCGTAGTCGAGCTTCGAACGAACAAAGGATCGATAAAAAAGTAAGGCAGTAGCCCTATCAGCGCCCCAAGCGCTGAACGTCACGGAACGGAGAATGTCCATGGCGGGGGTACAAGAGACCATAAGGCTGCGAATATGAGCCTCCCAGGTGAGGCGTCGGTCGAATACAAGACCAAGGAAACGGTGCGACTCAACCACATCCAGGCGCAACCCATTAAGAAACAAATCTGGGTCGGGGTGAAGCCGTGGATGGCGGAAGAAGTGCACCACCTTAGTCTTGGCCAAAGAAAACAGAAACCTGTGCGCTTCGGCATAGCGAGAGACGCGGTTCAATGCCTGTTGGAGTCGACGCTCCAGAGTTGGCATCTGGGCCGCGCCAAAAGAGATCGAAAGGTCGTCCACGTAGAGCGCAGCGAGAACATCTTCCGGCAGCACCGAGGTGATGCCGTTGATGCTCAGGGCAGAGTGTGACACTGAGGACACTTCCCTGCGGGACACCCTCTTCCTGCTCCTTTGGGCAGGAGAGGGCTCCCCCCACCCGTACGCGGAATCGACGATCTCGCAAAAATTCAGATATAAAAATTGGGAGGCGTCCCCTCGCCCCCATCGTGTGGAGAGTCTCCATGATACCGTATCGCCATGCGGTATCATAGGCTTTCTCCAGATCGAAAAACACCGTGGCGTAGTGCTGTCTACGAAGGAAAGCCTCGCAGACGGCATTTTCCAGTCGGAGCAGAGCATCCGACGTGGAGTGGAACTTGCGGAAGCCGCACTGTGCGGAAGACAGATGGCCTCCGCTGTCCAGGAAAAAGGCTAATCTAACATTTACCAATTTCTCCATCAACTTGCACACGCAAGAGGTTAGAGAGATTGGGCGGAAACCGTTCGGAGTGGAGTGATCTCTCCCCGGTTTGCGAAAGGCAAGCACAGTAGCGATTCGCCAGGAGTCTGGGAGAAGACCTTCCACCCAGATCCTGTTGAACAAATCTAACAGAAAGGCCATGCCTCGCTCACCTAGATGTCGAAGCATGGCGTACGGGACATCGTCCGGACCGTGGGCGGTGTCCGCGCACGAAGCGAGAGCGGAACGCAACTCACTCACAGTAAACTTGTCGTTGAAGGGTTCTCCGCCTCTGGAGGTAAAGTCCAGCCGGCGGCCTTCCGCGACATCACGACGTGCATTGAATGCTGGCGGAGCAGCATCACGGCTAGAGAATGCGGAAAAAGCGGTCGCTAAGGATTCCGCCACGGACGCGGGGTCCGAGATTGCGGTCCTATTCTCCTGGAGAACGGGAGGGGGGTCCTGCGAGAACTTGCCCCGAATCCTTTTGACTCGCTTCCACACCTCAGCTAAAGGGGTCTTCCCGTTAAGTGAAGACACGTATGCCCGCCAAGAAGAGCGGTGGGCGTGCTTCGAAATATACCGGAACCTAGCCCTTGCCCGACGAAATTCACCGACAGTGAAATCGTTCGGGCGGCGCTTATAGCGCATGTAGGCATAACGCTTCTGTTTGAGGGCCGTCTCACACTCGGCCGACCACCATGGGAGTGGTCGGCGTGCAAAACGGCCAGACGTCCTAGGAATAGTAGTCAGGCCCACGGCGATGAGGTTGCCGGAGAAGAACTCAACGGCCTCATCTACCGACCTAAACTCCTCGACTGAGATAGAGAATTCAGTCATTTCCTGAAATGCAGGCCACCGCGCCCACGCCAAGCACCACCGAGGTGGTCTCTCAGGCGGCAGTTGCCCTGAAAAGGATATTTGAATGGGAAAGTGATCACTACCATGGAGGTCATCGACCACCCCCCAATCAAAATCAGGCTGTGCATCCGAAGAGCACAAAGATAGGTCAAGGCAAGAAAATGAAGCGGTTCTCGGACAGTGATGCGTAAAATCATCCACGTTTAGGACACCCATCTCAAGCTCTTCGATCAGATCGGCAAGGACTTGTCCCCTGGGATTTATGGAGTAATCTCCCCAGAGAGGATGCCTGCCGTTCAGATCTCCAAGCAAGAGATAGGGCCTCGGCAACCGTGCAACGACGCGGCGGAAGTCCCCCGCGTCGAAGTCAGCTGACGGTGGAATGTACGCAGAAATGATAGTATACCTCCTATCCAGGTGCAGCTGCACAGCCACTGCCTGAAAGGAGGTATCTAAAGAGAAAGGAAGAACGGAGACATCATGCCGGGTGTAAACTGCGCATCCCCCAGCCCGGCCATCCCGCGGTGGTGGGGTCGCAAGACCCTTATACCCTGGGAGGGCAGGGAGGGGGCACGCACCTAGCATGGTCTCCTGCAAAAAAATAGCTAACGGGGAACGGGACGAGATGAGCCTCCGCAGCTCCTCCCAGTTGGCCCGGAGTCCACGGCAATTCCATTGAAGGAATATGCCCTCCAGGCCTAGCTCGGAGGAGACGCGGGGGCCCTCCTCGAATTGAAGACCCTCACGGGAATGGCCGTACGCTTCCCGGGGGCAGAACCCCAGGCGCTGTTGGCCGGACAAAGCGCTGAAGGCGCTGTCGCCTTCGAGGACTTATTGGGGGAGGTTGGGCTCGCCATGCGAGTCTTTTCCTCCCTCCGCCTCGAAACCTTAGGCGGGCGTTGCGGCTTCGGAGGCGGGGGGCCCTCTTTTCGAGGAACCACCGTCTCCGAGCCACTCGCTCCACCTCGGGGCGTGGGCGAAGGAGCCGAAGCTCCTTTGTTGCTGTCCTCCTTTCGGGGGGCAGCTTTAGGAACCCCGGAAGATGGCCTAGCGACCATCTTCAGGGGTGTTGCCTCCTGTGAGTCTAACGACTCGGTGGAGGCGCGTGGCCGTTTCGCCTTACGGGAAACGGTCACGCTGGGGGAAGAGGGGGGAGCCCTGGTTTTAGCCGGGGCAGGGTATGAGCCCTTTTTGCCGCCAGCTTTACCAGGGGAGCGCCCGGGTTGGGTAGAGCCCGCAGAAGGGCTCCGAATGGGCGCGGAAACAACCGTGCTCGTTGGCCTGGATGGGCCGGGAGCAGAGGGTGCCTTCCTAACTATTGAGGCATATGACGTCCCAGGCAGAGCCGGGCGCGCCAGGACCAAGTCCTTTGCCTCGCGGAATGAGAGTCGATCCTGGGCCTGAACGGCCAGGATTTCTTTCTCAAGGAGATATGCACCACATTGCTTCGAAGAAGCAGGGTGCGGCTCTCCGCAATTGACACACTTGGCCACACACGATTTGGACTTATCGTGTGCGACCTTGGAGCAATTTACACAGACTTCGGGTGACCCCGATTTTGCACGTCTACATGATCGATTCGTATGGCCGAAGCGGTGACAGTAATAGCACCGCCGCGGCAGTGGCACGAATGCCTTCACGCGGTAGCGGTACCAACCGGCACGCACCGACTCAGGGAGCTTGTCACAGTCGAACGTGACGAAGAGTGTAGGGGTGGGTCTCGAGGCCCCTCCCTGTTTTCTCATCACACGTTCGACCTTGACCGCCCCATGGTCGGCCAGCTCTAGGGTGATGTCCTCAATGGAGTAGTCAACGAGTTCCCTCGCATAAACTACTCCTTTCACAAAGTTCATGGTAGAGTGCGGCGTCACACTCACCGGGGTGCCATGAAGTGTCCGAAGAGCACTTATCTTGGCCGCCTCGGCGGGATTCGCCGCATTCGCCAGAAGGCTCCCATCCGAGAAACGGGTTACCTTCGGCTCTCTACCAATTGCACTAGCTAATCCTCTCCTCTGATGGATCATGTTGCCCTTGGACAACATGGTGCCATCAGTGGAGCGAATAACGAGGAAGCGTTTGAAGGCAGCGGGCTCGAAAACGCCAGGTAACCTCTGAATGAGGGGCCCCGATGTCATCGAGGCTCCGCCCTGTGCACTCTTGGTGTTAGTCTTGGTCAGGGGCTCCACACACGAGGGGGTAGAGGGGCCGGATGTGCCGATCTTGGCTTGGTCGCCTACCAAAGTGGTAGCAGACCCATCCGTCCCCGCAGCCCCCGCGGATGGAGAGGAGCCCCGAGTCTTTTTCGTCTTTTTATTTTTAGGAGAGGAGGGCGGGGAATGAACCCGCTTCTCACCTCCGCCGGCAGAAGCCCCAATGCTAGATGGGCCGGCCTCAGCCAGGTCCCTCTCCGAAATGGAGAAGTTCCTGGTAGTTGTGGGGGCATCTGTCGGAGGAGATCCCTCCCCTCCTTGTATTGCCTCGGAGCCCTCAGCCGTTTGAGGGGGACCTTGCATAGGGGCGGACTCGGGTTCGGTGCTTGGCGCCGAGCCCAAGGACCATGTCTATCACAGGAGGGGCCTCCAGTTGGCCATCCCCTCCCAGGACATCGCAGGTCCCCTTGGCAGCGTCAAGAGTCATTTGTGGGGAGGCACAAGCCTTAACCCCGGCAAGGTTTAATATACTTGCCAGCAGGTCTTTTGAGGGAAGCGACCGAAGGGGCCTGGCTTCTCTCTCCCCCCTAAGGGGGTTTGCCCTACCGAGCCGCTTACAAGAGGGGCGGTTGGCAATGGGCTGCCTGCTGGCTTTCTTGGCAGTCCCCTTAGAAAGAAAAGGAGGGACTGCCGCTGGAAATAGGGAGGTGCCCAAAAGCACCTCCAGAGAAGGGAGTGAGGGGAAGTCCCCTACACCCGAGGCGTAGGAGAGGAGTAAGCCTCCTCTCCGGTTGAAGAAGTATGGAGGGTCCCCTGCGCAAGCACAAGGGGGGGGACCTCCATTTTTTTGGTGGAGCTGCCCGAGGGCGGCTCCGTTGTTCTTGGGGAAGTTGGGGGTTGGGTTTTTTTTTGATACTCATGATTGGGCATGGTGACCCTCTTATTTACACGGGACGCAACAGCTCACCACCTCTCACAGTTGCCCGCACTGCAAGAGGTGCTTGCAGGCCCGGCAGAGCCAGGCGCCGCCATTTGGGACCACCCCTCCCGCCTGGTGGCCTGGCAGTCCATCGGCATGGTGGCTCCACCTTAGACACGGCGTAAAAATGATAGATTTTGAAGACGAGAGGAAAAGGGATGTGAGGAAGGTATGGGTGGGGATGAAGCAGGTAGTTAAAAACCAGCCACCCCAGACCGGAGCTCAGGGGTTAGGGAACATTGTCCCCCACCCCCTCAGTGGGATGGTTGGCTGAAAGGAAGGTCAGCATCTACCCTGTGAAATTAGAGGCTGACCAGAGAAAGTTGTGTGAGAGGTTGTGTGAAAAGAGAGGAAACAAGTGTTTTGAAGGAAGGAAGAGAGGCTAAGCTGGGGCCGGACGGGGTGCTGAGTCCCGTCAGCACGGCGGCCAGGATGGCAAATCGCCGCGGCCCTTACGGGGAAACAAACTAGGAGTCCAAATATCATTGTCATACTGAAGATGGAAGTCTACTCACTTTGGAAACTAGTTTCTGAATAAATCTCTTACAATGTACTACAGTTCTTAGTCCTATTGAACCTTCCTGTTAATATGAGTCATAATTGTAACTCATTCCTTCCTATCAAAATTTTCTCTTAGCACCTTCAAATTTCAACCTTTTTAAAAGCCTAAAAAATTCCACCTCTGGAAAATGCTTCAATAATATTAATCCATTATTGAAAATTGTATCCTGTCAAAATTTCCTAAATATTACTCTATACAAACACTTTTGTGTAAACAAATAGCAAATGATTTTTCCTAATCCTTCCTTCAGCCTATCATCCCAACCTCCAACTACATTCACTCTCATGTTAAACTCTAATAAAAACATAGAAGTTCTGCCATAACCCCAAATCCACCATTCAGCCAAAACCAAGCCACCTATCACCCAGAGCCAACCCAATCTACCTAATCGACCAGCCCCACACCAATCACCCATCTCTCTTGACTCACTGTGGATTACCCCTTTCTCCTTCCACTACCCCCCTCCCCTCAACATGCTAGTACTGTTGAGTGCCCCCACCAAACAACCCTCAAGCGCAAGTTGAGCGAGTAGGCATTTAAATCCATGAGCACACTGTATGCCCATGTGCATCCGAAGAAAATCCATTTGAGGATCAGCCCCCCTCCGTATCTCACCTCCTCTTGATCCTCTGGAGTCATCGATGATGTCACTTGTTGATCCAGTGGAGATCCAGTGTTGCTGTCGCTCACTACTGTCAGGGACTCACACTCTGGCTCCTGGGTACTGCCTGATTTCACTAAATGAGAAGATGCATTTGGTCAGGGGAGAGGGGTATTATAAATCACCCATTAGAGAGAGATGGAGGGGTTGATCCAGTTCTCCCAACGGGTCTCAAATTTGTATTCAGGAACACTTTATTACATACACCTAATGTACCAAATGCAGTGTGTGGTAGGATGGGATTGGTACAACAGAACTTTCCTATCTTCACCCATTTTGCTACACCTTCATTGGCTCAAGCGCCATTTGTTCATACATTTATTGAAATTTGGTTCAATCAAATAGTATCAACATGGCTGAAGTCTAAACACAATTAACTGCAATAAATAACTCAAATTCATAAGCATAAAAATAAAACAAAAAGATCACAATAGATCTACTCAACATTTTACTCTTCAATATCAAACATCATTGAAAAACCTGAGATTTCTTGTATCTTTTGGGTGTGGAGATATAATAAACTCTTATACACTATTGTCCAAAAAGATCAGAATGCCAGTATGTCTATCACATCTTTCATAACAATTGCCAGAGAAATTCCAATGTTTCCCAAATTGGTGCACAATAACATAGGTATAAATGTGAGTATAGGTTATGCAAATTTAAATATAAATAAAGTTATCAGCAGATGAGCAATTTATGAGTACTAGAATAAATGAAGTGTACAAAATGAACTGAATGCTTAGGTTTCTTGTAGTGAGAACCGGCATTGTTTGCAGTGCAACTAGCTTAAGTTCAATCTTCTGTACGTTAAATCACTCTTTTGCCAGCTGTCATCCAGGTAACATCCTAAGAAATCTGTCACACACATATGTCTGCAAGCTGATCATAAAGCTGCGCCTGGAAGATGAAATTTCAAATGGAACCATTGTGGAGACTGTCGAGCAATCCGAAAGTGTAGTCCATAATATTCTGTCAACTTATGATGAAACAGTCTTTGTAAAGATGGCAAATCAACTTGTATGCCAAGGGGGACCTAAAAAAGGTAACACAGGGCCATTATCCAATTGTGAAGGAACATTTTCAAGACAGAGCAGCAATTTATGGAGAGATTAGTGAGATTTTGGCCATCAATGTCTCTAGGCAGACTCTGTCATGTCAGCTAGAGGAAGACAACCTTTCAACTCGCACACCCAATCGTCAAGCAATTGATCAACTTGAAGAACAAGAAGGCTTGTCTTGCAATCACCACTGACCATGTTACATGGTTAGATAACCGATGGAGCCAAGTCCACTCCAGTGATAAATCTAAGTTCAATTTTTTCAGATCCAATGTCAAGAGTTTCATTCGTGGCAGAGTCGGCGATTATCTGTCAATTGCACCGAAAAGGGTGTTTAGTAGAGGAAGTGGCATGATCTTGGTAGAAAGCAATGGGTCACTTGTGCGCATACGGAACACAGTGAATGCACAAGTGTAGAAGGAATTGCTACAATACCATTCTTTGCCCCATCTGTGAACCTCAGAAGCCTACCCTAAACTTATATTCAGAATAATACCTCCTACCATATGCCGGAATCAGTGAAAACATTGCTGAATTGGGTACAGCGTAGCCAGGTGGAAACACACTTCTTATTTAGCAAAGTTAAGCCACTTCGGGTGTGGTTACTCACCAGATGGAGTCGCACTTTGGGTCAGCTTCCCCAAGTGGGAATCGGCATTAATCAGTAGGTCCCCACAGAAAAATAATGGCACTGAGTGAATTCAGATTGGTAGTAAATCCGCTACCAATAATAATAAAAAAAATCAACAGACCTAAGTTGCAGGCTTTCAATTATTCTGACTTATGACCTTCAAAACTTTCAATAATTCCCTGGCTAACCTTGGGAGGACTTTGGCAATAATATCATTCAAAGGAAAATGCAAAACAACATAAGGGTTTCAAATTTTGTTTGAATCGGCTGAATAGTTACAATATTGCCAAAAAACTCATTGAAAAGTAAAATGGTTACATCTGACCGACTGATCATCCTACCTACAGATTGACATAGTAACTTATAAAGAGTCTCGTGCTAAAAACAACTTCCTAGACAGCCAGTACATCACTGTTATGAAATCCACAGTATCCAGACTTGAATCCCAGTGAAAATGTCTGAGACACTTGGGGAGAGGAGTAAAGCGAGGAATCTGAAAACAGCTCAAGAACTCTGGAAAATTCTTTCAGATGAATGGAGCAAGATTAGTGTGCGCGAGTGATAACAGGGTTTGTTCCTGTGGCAGGATACGTCAGAGCATCATCAAGAATAAAGGCCTCCGCACTAGATAATAATTGGTTATAACCTTATAATGGTTTTCCACAAATAACTTAATCATTGTATTTCAATAGAACTTTCACTGTTGTTTGGATCATTTTAGACATTTCAATTTTTCTAGTAAACGCTAGAAAAATGTTGTCTTCATCCAAATTTTCATAACTTTTACACATAATTTATAACTGTAGGTTATTGTACCCCAATGGTAGAAGCCTTGGATTTTCTCTGACAAAAGCTATGGAAATTGTGATAATTTTTTTATTATTATTATTTTACGAGTCCATCTGGCAACTGCCTACTAGGGCAAGAGGACGCCGTAACCAAGCTACAGCCTAATACTAGGATAGATAAAAAAAAACAACATGAAAATAACCCTAGAAACAAAGGCTAAAAAACAAGGGAAAAGGCAACAAAAAGGAAGCGCAATCCGCCATTGGGGGTAGGCCCCGCCTCTACCCGGCGCAGGAACATGCGACCTACAACAAAGAATCAAATAAAATGGAAGTCAGTCTCTTCCCAAGGTTGTGACAGAAATACAGGCATTCTCATCTCTTTTTTACTGTACTATTTTTATCTTACAGTATAATCATCATCAGCATCACTAACTATAATTTAAGGGGATTTTTTGGAGTATTTGAATAATAATTTCATCTTAGTTTGGTTATGACATGTTTTTTATCAAAGTTATTTCTAATAATTCTTTTATAATATCAAAAAACAAAAGAATTACAAATGGAAGTTCAGAAATTTATTTTTATATATCTTTTTCTTCTTCTATAACTCGATATTTTAGCAACGTGATATTTTGAAAGGGGGGAAATTCAGTTTAGAGTTCCTTTTTAAAATTATTATAATTGGCGAAGTCATAAAATTTATAAAAATTTAACCATGGCTGCTTTTTTAAAGATTATAATCTTAGTAGCGAAGCGCAAGCTACCCCTGTAGGGGGAAGTGGCAAAGCCATAGCCTGGTATACTCTATAAAGCTTACATGTTCTATAGCATTGGAGTTATATTCCCACTATTTACGGAATATTATTATTATTTGTTTTGTTTTCTCAAATTTTAAGAGCAATAGCAGAGACTGCTTCATGCAGAAAGCTAATATATTAGCTGCAGGTCCACTTGCTGGTGTTAGGACTGGTTGCACGCGGGGGGGATGGGGGACTCTAGGCACCGAGCCTGGGAATGCTGCTGTTACTCCAGGTGTACCACAGTGACTACCCTTGCTACACTATCCACACACCTTGCCATATTTTCTGGCTTCTGGAACACTATTATGAAAACTGGCAAAAAAAATGCACCCAGATATAAATTTTGGAACACCGAACAAGATTGTTACCCCCAAACTTCCTCACCTTTTGAAACTGAGCACTGATTCCTTTTGTGTAAAAGAAAAGCCCTCAGGGAAGAAAACTCACTTTTACATTTACCACACTGAAATACATCATCATCATCAAATGTAAGCCCTTCGTCTGAAAGATAAATGGCAAGAAAAAAAAAAATCAATAAGATAATTAAGTTGAAGCACACAGATTGGCTACCCTGGTACTGCTGGCTTACCAGTAAAGCATCATCTAATTACCAGTTGGTGGATACGCTGTACTCAGCCATGTACTGGGGGTGGGTAGATCTTACACTTCTCATTACACACACAGCTGATTATAACACTGCTTTCTTTCCTCTCCCATCTTCTCTCTATTCCAAGGAATTCTGCTGATGGGTATCTATATCCACATACCTCTGATGCAGAATGGGTCACTCTGCCCCAGGGTGATGAAGGTTCCATCCAAACGCTGTTTGAGCGTTAAAACATAATCCTTCCTAGCGCCTCTCCTCAAAGAGGACCCTCCTCCAGTGCCCTCTGGTTCACCAGCAATTGTCCTACTAATCTTTATGTCTTTCATTATCTGGTTGGAATCCGCCTGGATAAAGGCAGGGTGGCAAACCACTACTACCATCTATGTAGATGTCTGCACCAAGTATGCAAAGAATCTTTAATGAATATTCAGCTTCAAAATAAAGGATATTTACACTCTTTATTCATTTTACACCTGAAGGAGCTGACTGAGAAGCAAATGTATGGAGGGTGGTTTGTAAGGGGGCTGGGGCTTTATGCCAGGAGACAAACCCTTTCTGCCTGAGCTGCTACAGCACATGGTATCCCTATTGTTATGAAGACCAATTTAGCCTTGACAAAAGGATGAGTGGCTGTGTACAAAGAGCTCGAAATGATATTGGTTAACTGTGAAAGTGTGGAGGGGAGGGAATCAGGCTTGTACATTTAAGTGCCTCTAAGTAAGTAACTTGTTTCTGGATGTCATTCTGATCATAGCGTACACTTCACTATCCAATAAGTAGACTGTGCAAGATTGAAAAGGGACAGGGAGCGCAATTAAAACAACACACACTCTCTTGACCTCAGTCTTTAGTGTTAATGATGTACATCCTCATCAATGTGGCATATTAAGGGGTTTTTTTTTTTTCAACCCTAATAAAACCTAACCTAACCTAACCCAAACTAGAATAGGCTAGGTTCAGTTAGAAGGGTGCAAAAACCTTGGGATGCCCAATCGTAATAAGATCCAAGTTTTATTGGAATACATGTGTGAAAGTCACTGCAAGCTCTATGCGAGTGAGGAGAGTATCGGGGAAGGGCAACTATGACCAGTTTGAGGGCTGGTGACTTCCTGAGATGAGATTGCTCAGAGTTGAGGAGTCAAATAGCAGCAGCCAAGAGCACTATACACCAAGGCAATGTTAGAAAGGAGAAAAGTTTGAGGGTACAAGGTTATAATAGGGGAGACATATGCAAGGTTCTTATTTTTTAGTGAACTAGATAGGTCACATAGCAATGGGTTTAAGATGGACAAGTTTAGGTTTAGGAGAGACTGATAGAAACTGGTTTACAAATCGAGTGGTAGATGAATGGAATAGGCTGACTAGTCAAGTGATACAAGTGATAAAAGCGTTGTCCCTGCAGAGTTTTAAGAATAGATTGAACAGATTTATGGATGAGGATGCTAGGTGAGACTGAACTGGGTGATGCGAACAGGAGCTGCCTTTTGCAGAATCCTTTTCTTATGTTCTTGTGTCTACTCTCCCAACCTTCTTCCTCCATGACATCTCTCCACATGACCAAAAACTTACAAGGGACAGACCAAAAACTTACAAGGGACCTTGAAAATGAACTTACAAATTGTGACTAGTTGGAGACATAGGTCAGATATGATTTACATGTTAATAGGAAATTATGCTGGGTGTCAATCCAGATATGGTTTGGATCCAATTATGAAAAAATTAGAGCACTTCTCAAAGTTGGTAACTAAGGATATTAAGATATGTATTTAGCAAATTGTTTAAATAATAAAGCAAATGACTATTTAAAAAAAAAAGATAAAAATGAAAAATAAGTAGCATCAAGTGGAAAAACATTATAAAATACCATTTTTGGTAGCAACATTCACAAAGTAAATAATGATTTCGATTTTTTAATCAGTTTTTATGTTGAAACAACAAAAAACATGATATAAATTGAAGGGATGTATATATATTCAATCTATCATAATTTATAAAATTACAAAATAATAAATATTGAGTAAAACACTATTTGCCCATTTTTTTCCTGAAGGTTATCTGGCGACTGCCCACTTGGGCATAAGTTGCCGCAATCACACAGGCTAGCTCTAGGATACTTTAAAATAAAAATATGAAAACAAAACAACGATAAAAAGGGAAGATAACAATTAGGAAGCAAGCTCCTGTGTCGGGGAGAGGTCCCATCGGTGCAGGAAAGTGCGACAAATAAGGAAAAATAAATAAAAAATGGTTAAATAAAAGGGAGAAGGCCGGCCTCCCCCAAAAGTCTACAAGTCCACCAGTCAAGGAGCACACACTCGTCCTGAGTATAAGGGACATGCGGGAGCGACCCCACCCATCCCGGTACCGGGACAGGTAACGAGCAGGACGATCACCCAAACTGAGACATTGGACAAGAATGTGCCGAACAGTCTGGGATACGACACAGTCATCACAATAGGGCACAGGCGAGCAATCCATCAAATGGAGATGCGTCACACAAGTGTGCCCAATTTGGAGATGACAGAGAGCAACCTGAAGCCATCGCGGCATTGGGGGATAGGTCCATGGGAACAGTCGCGGCGCAATGGCATGCAACTTTAAGTTCCCCTGGACCGTATCCCATCTTCTTTGCCAAACAGTTCGAAGAGCTGCCCATATTACTGCCATGTAGTCAGTGTGAGGAAGAGCAAAACACTGGTCCAGTCATCGGGTCCTAGTGGACTCTTTGGCGCACTCATTCGCCGCAATTCCTACATGTCCAGGAACCCAGCAGAAGATAATCTCAACATCCATATGGCTTGCCAAAACTGTGGCATCATGGATATTGCGAACCAGGGGATGCAGAGATTCCAATGCCCCGAGAGCACTCAGGCCGCTTTGTGAGTCGCTATAGATCACAATCTGGTCTCCGAACCGGGCACATTGCGTAATCTCCAGTACCGAGTGGTGTATTGCCATCAGCTCAGCCGTTAATTAAGACAGACGCAGCGTCTGGCAGAGCCTTACTGACTTCAAACAGGGAGGAAACGGCGTGGAAGCCGACCCCCTCTTGGGACTTGGAGCCATCCGTATACACTGGCACGGTTCCAGCGTGACACGAGGTGTGCTCCAAAAAGGTCGAACGCAATACTCTCGGCGCAGTACAAGCTTTGGGAGCAGAGGCGTGGCGACAAATAGCCAAATGTGGTACCCTCCAGAGTGGCATCCTGAGCAGAAGCAGGGGTGCCTCCAGCCTGAGAGCTATACCTAGCTTTCAAATGATTTTTTTATTTTTATTTTTTTATTTAAGGGGCTATCTGGCGACTGCCGAATTAGGCATGTCGCCGTAAACAAACAGCCTAGTTCTAGGCTACTTTAAAAATTCAACAAGAAACAACAATAAAAAGAAATAACAATAACAAAACAATAACAAAAACAACAATTAAACCTGATTAAATGAAAGGGAGAAGGCCGGCCTCCCCCAAAAAGTCAACAAGTCAATGTGCACGAATCTGTCCCGAGTACAAGGGACAGGCGGTAGCGACCCCGCCCCATCCCGGTACCGGGACAGGTATCGTGCGCGAAGATCACCCAGACTGGGACATTCAACAAGAATGTGCCGAACAGTCTGAGAGACGATCTAGTGGTTGCAATAGGGCGCAGGCGAGCGCTCCATCGAAAAAGCGATGCGTCACACGAGTGTGTCCGATTCGGAGACGACAGAAAGCGACCTGAAGCCGCCGCGGCATTGGAGGATAGGTCCATGGGAACAGTCGCGGCGCAATGGCACGCAACTTTAAGTTCCCTTCGACCGTCTCCCATCTTCTTTGCCAAGCAGTCCGAAGAGCTGCCCGTATTCCTGCCATGTAGTCGGTGTGAGGAAGAGCGAAACGCTGGTCCGGTCGCAGAGTCCTCGCGGACTCTTTGGCGCCCTCATTCCCCGCAATTCCTACATGTCCAGGAACCCCGCAGAAGATAATCTCGACATCTGCCCGGCTCGCCAAAACCGTGGCGTCACGGATATCGCGAACCAGGGGATGCGGAGATTCCAATGCCCCGAGAGCACTCAGGGCGCTTTGTGAGTCGCTATATATCACAATCCGGTCTCCGAAACGGGCACGTCGCGTAATCTCCCGTACCGAGTGGTGTATTGCCACCAGCTCGGCCGTGAAGACAGACGCAGCGCCTGGTAGAGCCCCGCTGACTTCAAACAGAGGGGATACGGCATGGAAGCCGACCTCCTCTTGGGACTTGGAGCCATCCGTATACACTGGCACGGTTCCAGCGTGACACGATGTGTGCTCCAAAAAGGTCGAACGCAATACTCCCGGCGTGGTATAAGCTTTGGTAGTAGAGGCGTGGCGACAAATAGCCAAATATGGTACCCTCCAGCGTGGCGTCCTGGGCAGAACCAGGGGCACAACCGGCCCAAGAACTATATCTACTCCTCGAAGGAGTTTCCTGGCCCTTTGGGTTTAGGGTATGACTGGCGTCTCTCGGCGGCATAGGCACCATCGAGATCAGCTGCGGATGCAGTGAGAGCTGCGGGTGACTGAGGAAGGCGCCGGGCTCGCGCGTACAGGCGAGTGATGCACTACACGCGGCGCAGAGCGAGTGGCATCTCCCCAGCATCGACCAACAGGCTCTCAATGGGGGAAGTGCGGAAGGCACCGGTCGCAAGGCGAAGGCCGGTGTGGTGGATCGAATCCACCTTCCACAATAAACGCTCGGCTGCGGATGCATAAAACTCGCATCCGTAGTTGAGCTTCGAGCGAACAAAGGATCGATAAAAAAGTAAGGCAGTAGCCCTATCAGCGCCCCAAGCGCCGAACGTCACGGAGAGGAGAATGTCCATGGCTCGGGTACAAGAGACCCTAAGGCTGCGAATATGAGCCTCCCAGGTGAGGCGTCGGTCGAATAAAAGACCAAGGAAACGGTGCGACTCAACCACATCCAGGCGCACCCCATTAGGAAACAAATCTGGGTCGGGGTGAAGCCGTGGATGGCGGCAGAAGTGCACCACCTTAGTCTTGGCCAAAGAAAACCGAAACCTGTGCGCTTCGGCATAGCGAGAGACGCGGTTCAATGCCTGTTGGAGTCGACGCTCCAGAGTTGGCATCTGGGCAGCGCCAAAAGAGATCGATAGGTCGTCCACGTAGAGCGTAGCCAGAACATCTTCCGGCAGCACCGAGGTGATGCCGTTGATGCTCAGGTCAAAGAGTGTGACACTGAGGACACTTCCCTTCGGGACACCCTCTTCCTGCTCCTTTGGGCCGGAGAGGGCTCCCCCCACCCGTACGCGGAATCGACGATCTCGCCAAAATTCAGATATAAACATTGGGAGGCGTCCCCTAGCCCCCATCGTGTGGAGAGTCTCCATAATACCGTATCGCCATGCGGTATTATAGGACTTCTCCAGATCGAAAAACACCGTGGGGTAGTGCTGTCTACGAAGGAAAGTCTCGCAGACGGCATTTTCCAGTCGGAGCAGAGCATCCGACGTGGAGTGGAACTTGCGGAAGCCACACTGTGCGGAAGACAGATGGCCTCCGCTGTCCAGGAAAAAGGCTAATCTAACATTTACCAATTTCTCCATCAACTTGCACACGCAAGAGGTTAGAGAGATTGGGCGGAAACCGGTCGGAGTAGAGTGATCTTTCCCCGGTTTGCGAAAGGCGAGCACAGGAGCGATTCGCCAGGAGTCTGGGAGAAGACCTTCCATCCAGATCCTGTTGAACAAATCTAACAGAAAGGCCATGCCTCGCTCACCCAGGTGTCGAAGCATGGCGTACGGGACATCGTCCGGACCATGGGCGGTGTCCGCGCACGAAGCGATTTTTTTTTTTATATGGAGCCCATCTGGCAACTACCCACTTGGGCCTAAGTCGCCGAAAAACACGACAGCCTAGAACTAGGCTACTTTAAAGTAAAAATATGAAAACTTAACAATGATATAAATTGAAAAAACTTAACAATCGAAGCAATCTCCGGCAGCGGGGGGAGGTCCCCCTCACCCCGGTGCAGGAGAGTGCAACCTACAAACAAAACAATAACAAAAAAAGGAACCTTAAATAAAGGGGAGAAGCCCGGCCTCCCCCAAAAAGTCAACAAGTCAATGTGCACGAATCTGTCCCGAGCACAAGGGACAGGCGGTAGCGACCCCGCCCATCCCGGTACTGGGAAAAGTATCGTGCGCAAAGATCACCCAGACTGGGACATTCGACAAGAATGTGCCGAACAGTCTGGGGGACGACGCAGTCGTTGCAATAGGGCGCAGGCGAGTGCTCCATCAAATAGCGATGCGTCACACCTGAAGCCGCCGTGGCATTGGGGGATAGGTCCATGGGAACAGTCGCTGCGCAATGGCACGCAACTTTAAGTTCCCTTCGACCGTCTCCCATCTTCTTTGCCAAGCAGTCCGAAGAGCTGCCCGTATTCCTGCCATGTAGTCGGTGTGAGGAAGATTTTTTTTTTTTTTTTTTTTTAAAGGGGCTATCTGGCGACTGCCGACTTAGGCTGGTGTGAGGAAGAGCGAAACGCTGGTCCGGTCGCAGAATCCTCGCGGACTCTTTGGCGCCCTCATTCCCCGCAATTCCTACATCTCCAGGAACCCAGCAGAAGATAATCTCGACATCCGCCTGGCTCGCCAAAACCGTGGCGTCACGGATATCGCGAGCCAGGGGATGCAGAGATTCCAATGCCCCGAGAGCACTCAGGGCGCTTTGTGAGTCGCTATAGATCACAATCCTGTCTCCAAACCAGGCACGTCGCGTAATCTCCCGTACCGAGTGGTGTATTGCCACCAGCTCGGCCGTGAAGACAGACGCAGCGCCTGGTAGAGCCCCGCTGACTTCAAACAGAGGGGATACGGCGTGGAAGCCGACCTCCTCTTGGGACTTGGAGCCATCCGTATACACTGGCACGGTTCCAGCGTGACACGATGTGTGCTCCAAAAAGGTCGAACGCAATACTCCCGGCGTGGTATAAGCTTTGGGAGTAGAGGCGCGGCGACAAATAGCCAAGTGTGGTACCCTCCAGGGTGGCGTCCTGGGCAGAACCAGGGGCGCCACCGGCCCGAGAGCTATATCTACCTCTCGAAGGAGTTTCCTGGCCCTAAACCCAAAGGGCTTAGGGTATGACTGGCGTCTCTCGGCGGCATAGGCACCATCGAGATCAGCTGCGGAAGCAGTGAGAGCTGTTGGTGACTGAGGGAGGCGCCGGGCTCGCGCGTACAGGCGGGTGATGCACTGCACGCGGCGCAGAGCGAGTGGCATCTCCCCAGCATCGACCAACAGGCTCTCAATGGGGAAAGTGCGGAAGGCACCGGTCGCAAGGCGGAGGCCGGTGTGGTGGATTGAATCCACCTTCCGCAATAAACGCTCGGCTGCGGATGCATAAAACTCGCATCCGTAGTCGAGCTTCGAGCGAACAAAGGATCGATAAAAAAGTAAGGCAGTAGCCCTATCAGCGCCCCAAGCGCTGAACGTCACGGAACGGGGAATGTCCATGGCGCGGGTACAAGAGACCCTAAGGCTGCAAATATGAGCCTCCCAGGTGAGGCGTCGGTCGAATACAAGACCAAGGAAACGGTGCGACTCAACCACATCCAGGCGCACCCCATTAAGAAACAAATCTGGGTCGGGGTGAAGCCGTGGATGCCGGCAGAAGTGCACCACCTTAGTCTTGGCCAAAGAAAACCGAAACCTGTGCGCTTCGGCATAGCGAGAGACGCGGTTCAATGCCTGTTGGAGTCGACGCTCCAGAGTTGGCATCTGGGCGGCGCCAAAAGAGATCGAAAGGTCGTCCACGTAGAGCGTAGCGAGAACATCTTCCGGCAGCACCGAGGTGATGCCGTTGATGCTCAGGGCAGAGTGTGACACTGAGGACACTTCCCTGCGGGACACCCTCTTCCTGCCCCTTTGGGCCGGAGAGGGCTCCCCCCACCCGTACGCGGAATCGACGATCTCGCAAAAATTCAGATATAAACATTGGGAGGCGTCCCCTCGCCCCCATCGTGTGGAGAGTCTCCATGATACCGTATCGCCATGCGGTATCATAGGCCTTCTCCAGATCAAAAAACACTGTGGCGTAGTGCTGTCTACGAAGGAAAGCCTCGCAGACGGCATTTTCCAGTCGGAGCTGAGCATCCGACGTGGAGTGGAACTTACGGAAGCTGCACTGTGCGGAAGACAGATGGCCTCCGCTGTCCAGGAAAAAGGCTAATCTAACATTTACCAATTTCTCCATCAACTTGCACATGCAAGAGGTTAGAGAGATTGGGCGGAAACCGGTCGGAGTAGAGTGATCTCTTCCCGGCTTGCGAAAGGCGAGCACAGTAGCGATTCGCCAGGAGTCTGGGAGAAGACCTTCCACCCAGATCCTGTTGAACAAATCTAACAGAAAGGCCATGCCTCGCTCACCCAGGTGTCGAAGCATGGCGTACGGGACATCGTCCGGACCATGGGCGGTGTCCGCGCACGAAGCAAGAGCGGAACGCAACTCACTCACAGTAAACTTGTCGTTGAAGGGTTCTCCGCCTCTGGAGGTAAAGTCCAGCCGGCGGCCTTCGCGACATCACGACGTGCATCACGGCTAGAGAATGCGGAAAAAGCGGTCGCTAAGGATTCCGCCACGGACGCGGGGTCCGGGATTGCGGTCCCATTCTCCTGGAGAACGGGAGGGGGGTCCTGCGAGAACTTGCCCCGAATCCTTTTGACTCGCTTCCACACCTCAGCTAAAGGGGTCTTCCCGTTAAGTGAAGACACGTATGCCCGCCAAGAAGAGCGGCGGGCGTGCTTCGAAATATACCGGAACCTAGCCCTAGCCCGACGAAATTCAGCGACAGTGAAATCGTTCGGGCGGCGCTTATAACGCATGTAGGCATAACGCTTCTGTTTGAGGGCCGTATCACACTCGGCCGACCATCATGGGAGTGGTCGGCGTGCAAAACGGCCAGACGTCCTAGGAATAGTAGTCAGGCCCACGGCGATGAGGTTGCCGGAGAAGAACTCACGGCCTCATCTACCGACCTAAACTCCTCGACTGAGATAGAGAATTCAGTCATTTCCTGAAATGCAGGCCACCGCGCCCGCGCCAAGCACCACCGAGGTGGTCTCTCAGGCGGCAGTTGCCCTGAAAATGATATTTGAATGGGAAAGTGATCACTACCATGGAGGTCATCGACCACCCCCCAATCAAAATCAGGCTGTGCATCCGAAGAGCACAAAGATAGGTCAAGGCAAGAAAATGAAGCGGTTCTCGGACAGTGATGCGTAAACTCATCCATGTTTAGGACACCCATCTCAAGCTCTTCGATCAGATCGGCAAGGACTTGTCCCCTGGGATTTATGGAGTAATCTCCCCAGAGAAGATGCCTGCCATTCAGATCTCCAAGCAAGAGATAGGGCCTCGGCAACCGTGCCACGACGCGGCGGAAGTCCCCCGCGTCGAAGTCAGCTGACGGTGGAATGTATGCAGAAATGATAGTATACCTCCTATCCAGGTGCAGCTGCACAGCCACTGCCTGAAAGGAGGTATCTAAAGAGAAAGGAAGAACGGAGACATCATGCCGGGTGTAAACCGCGCATCCCGCGGTGGTGGGGTCGCAAGACCCTTATACCCCGGGTGGGCAGGCAGGGGGCACGCGCCTAGCATGGTCTCCGTCAAAAAGATAGCTAACGGGGAACGGGACGAGACGAGCCTCCGCAGCTCCTCCCAGTTGGCCCAGAGTCCACGGCAATTCCATTGAAGGAATATGCCCTCCAGGCCTAGCTCGGAGGAGACGCGGAGGCCCTCTTCGAATTGAAGACCCTCACGGAAATGGCCGTACGCTTCCCGGGGGCAGAACCCCGGGCGCTGTTGGCCGGACAAAGCGCTGTCGCCTTCGAGGACTTATTGGGGGAGGTTCGGCTCGCAATGCGAGTCTTTTCTTCTCTCCGCCTCGAAACCTTAGGCGGGCGTTGCGGCTTCGGATGCGGGGGTTCCCTCTTTTCGAGGAAACACCGTCTCCGAGCCACTCGCCATACCTCGGGGCGTGGGCGAAGGAGCCGAAGCTCCTTTGTTGCTGTCCTCCTTTCGGGGGACAGCTTTAGGAACCCCGGAAGATTGCCTAGCGACCATCTTCAAGGGTGTTACCTCCTGTTAGTCTAACGACTCGGTGGAGGCGCGTAGCCGTTTCGCCTTACGGGAAACGGTCACGCTGGGGAAAGAGGGGGGAGCCCTGGTTTTAGCCAGGGCTGGGTATGAACCCTTTTTGCCGCAAGCTTTACCAGGGAAGCGCCCGGGTTGGGTAAAGCCCGCAGAAGGGCTCCGAATGGGCGCGGAAACAACCGTGCTCGTTGGCCTGGATGGGCCAGGAGCAGAGGGTGCCTTTCTAACTATTGAGGCATATGACGTCCCAGGCAGAGCCGGGCGTGCCAGGACCAAGTCCTTAGCCTCGCGGAATGAGAGTCGATCCTGGGCCTGAACGGCCAGGATTTCATTCTCAAGGAGATATGCACCACATTGCTTCGAAGAAGCAGGGTGCGGCTCCCCGCAATTGACACACTTGGCCACACATGATTTGGACTTATCGTGTGCGACCTTGGAGCAATTTACACAGACTTCAGGTGACCCCGACTTTGCACGTCTACATGAGCGATTCGTATGGCTGAAGCAGTGACAGTAATAGCACCGCCGCGGTAGCGGTACCAACCGGCACGCGCCGACTCAGGGAGCTTGTCATAGTCGACCGTGACGAAGAGTGTAGGAGTGGGTCTCGAGGACCCTCCCTGTTTTCTCATCACACGTTCGACCAGCTCTAGGGTGATGTCCTCAATGGAGTAGTCAATGAGTTCCCTCGCATAAACTACTCCTTTCACAAAGTTCATGGTAGAGTGCAGCGTCACACTCACCGGGGTGCCATGAAGTGTCCGAGGAACACTTATCTTGGCCGCCTCGGCGGGATTCGCCAGAAGGCTCCCGTCCGAGAAACGGGTCACCTTCGGCTCTCTACCAATTACACTAGCTAATCCTCTCCTCTGATGGATCATGTTGCCCTTGGACATGCTGCCATCAGTGGAGCGAATAACTATTAAGCGTTTGAAGCCAGCGGGCTCAAAAACGCCAGGTAACCTCTGAATGAGGGGCCCCGATGTCATCGAGGCTCCGCCCTGTGCACTTTTGGTCTTTGTCATGGTCAGGAGCTCCGTACCCGGGGAGGCAGAGGGTCCGGATGTGCCGATCTTGGCTTGGTCGCTTGCCAGAGTGGCAGCAGACCCATCCGTACCCGCAGCCCTCGCGGATGGAGAGGAGCCCCGAGTTTTTTAGTCTTTCTTGTCTTCTTTTTCTTTTTAAGAGAGGAGGGCGGGAAATGAACCCGCTTCTCACCTCCGCCGGTAGAAGCCCCCAGGCCAGATGTACCAGCCTCAGCCAGGTCCTTCTCCGAAATGGAGAAGGTCCTGGTGGTCGTAGGGGCATCATCCGGAGGAGATCCTTACCCTACTTGTACTGCCTGAGAATCCCCAGCCGTTTGAGGAGGACCTTGCATAGGGGCGTATTCGGGTTCGGTGCTTGGCGCCGAGCCCGGATTCCCCCCATGGAAGGCCCTACCGTCTGAGGCTGGTTTTCCTCAAGGACCATGTCTATCACAGGAGGGGCCTCCAGTTGGCCATCCCCTCCCAGGACATCGCAGGTCCCCTTGGCAGCGTCATGAGTCTTTTGTGGGGAGGCACAGGCCTTGACCCTGGCAAGGTTTAATATTCTTGCCAGCAGGTCTTTTGAGGGAAGCGACCGAAGGGGCCTGGCTTCCCTCTCCACACCGAGCCGCTTCAATGTGGAGCGGTTGGCTAAGGGCTGCCTGCTGGCTTTCTTGGCAGTCCCCTTGGAAAGAACAGAGGGGACTGCCGCTGGTAAGAGGTGCCCGAAAGCACCTCCAGAGAAGGGGGTGAGGGGGAGTCCCCTTAACCCGTAAGCGTAGGAGAGGAGTAAGCCTCCTCTCCGGTTGAAGAGATATGGAGGGTCCCCTGCGCAAGCACAGGGGGGGGGGAGACCTCCATTTTTTTGCTGGAGCTGCCCGAGGGCGGTCCGTCGCTGTTTCAGGGGAAGTTGGGGGTTGGGGTTTTTTGGTTGTTTTTTCATACATGGGCATGGTGACCGTCTTTTTTATACGGGACGCAATAGCTCATCACCTCTTGCAGTTGCCCGCACTGCAAGAGGTGTTTACAGGCCTGGCAGAGCCAGGCGCCGCCATTTCGGACCACCCTTCCCGCCTGGTGGCCTGGCAGTCCATCGGCATGGCGGCTCCACCTTAGACACAGCGTAAAAATGGATAGAATGTGAAAAGGAGAGGAAAAGGGATGTGAGGAAGGTATGGGTGGGGATGAAGCAGGTTGTTAAAAAAAAACCATCCCGAACCGGTGCTCAGGGGTTAGGGAACATTGTCCCCTCCCCCCTCAGCCCCGATCCGGGACGGTTAACTTGAGAAGGAGGTCAGCATCTACCCTGTGAAATTAAAGGCTGACCAGAGAAAGTTGTGGGAGAGGTTGTGTGAAAAGAGAGGAAACAAGTGTTTTGAAGGAAGGAAGAGAGGCTAAGCTGGGGCCGGAGGGGGTGCTGAGTCCCGTCAGCACGGCGGCCAGGATGGCAAATCGCCGCACCCCTTACAGGGAGCTTTCGAATGAGTTTCCTGGCCCTAAACCTAAAGGGCTTAGGGTATGACTGGCGTCTCTCGGCGGCCTAGGCACCGTCGAAGTCAGCTGCGGATGCAGTGAGAGTTGTTGACGACTGAGGGAGGCACCGGGCTCACGCGTACAGGCGAGTGATACAATGCACGCGACGTAGAGCGAGTGGTATCTCCCCAGCATTGAACCGCGTCTCTCGCTATGCCGAAGCGCACAGGTTTCGGTTTTCTTTGGCCAAGACTAAGGTGGTGCACTTCTGCCGGCATCCACGGCTTCACCCCGACCCAGATTTGTTTCTTAATGGGGTGCGCCTGGATGTGGTTGAGTCGTAGCGAGAAAATTTCCGGTAGCACCGAGATGATGCCGTTGATGCTCAGGGCAAAGAGTGTGACACTGAGAACACTTCCCTGCGGGACACCCTCTTCCTGCTCCATTGGGCCAGAGAGAGCTCCCCGCACCCATACTCGCAATCAACGATCTCGCCAAAATTCAAATATAAACATTGTGAGGTGTCCCCTCACCCCAATCATGTGGAGAGTCTCCATGATATCGTATCACTATGCGGTATCATAGGCCTTCTCCATATCAAAAAACACTGTGGCGTAGTGCTGTCTACGAAGGAAGGCCTCACTGATGGCATTTTCCAGTCGGAGCAGAGCATCCGACGTGGAGTGGAACTTGCAGAAGCAGCACTGTGCAGAAGACAGATGGCCTCTGCTGTCCAGGAAAAGGGCTAATCTAACATTTACCAATTTCTCCGTCAACTTGCACACGCAAGAGGTTGGAGAGATTGGGCGTAACCAGCCAGAGTAGAGTGATCTCTCCCCGGTTTGCGAAAGGCGAGCACAGTAGTGATTCACCAGGAATCTGGGACGAGACTCTCCACCCAGATCCCATTGAACAAATCTAACAGAAAGGCCATGCCTGACTCACCCAGGTGTAGAAGCATGGCGTATGGGACATCGTCCGGACCATGGGCGGTGTCCACGCACGAAGCAAGAGCGGAATGCAACTCACTCGAGTAAACCTGTCGTTGAAGGGTTCTTCGCCTCTGGAGGTAAAGTCCAGTCAGCAGCCTTTGGCAACATCACAATGTGAATTGAGTGATAGCGGAACAGCATCCCAGCTAGAGAATACGGAGAAAGGGGTCTTCCCGTTAAGTGAAGACACGTATGCCCGCCAAGAAGAGCGGCGGGCGTGCTTCGAAATATACCGGAACATAGCCCTAACCGGACAAAATTCACTGACAGTGAAATCGTTCGGGTGGTGCTTATAGCACATGTACGCATAACGCTTCTGTTTGAGGGCTGTCTCACACTAGGTCGACCACCACGGGAGTGTTGGGCGTGAAAAGCATTTATGTCCATCACTGGATTGGGTGCCAATAAAGTCCTTATCATCTGGTTCAGTTGTGCAAAGAATTGGACAAATTCTTACTCTAAATATGAGATGAGAGAAAAATCTTATGCAATGCTTCAATTAATCTAGTTTTTGTTTTATTTTCCATGGATGACTGGTTGACCGTAGACCAACAAGTATTCTAGTACTTACCAATCACAGATATTGATGCATAGTTTGAATTCAGAGGTTCTGATTCTGTTGAAGTAACCCCATGATCTTCAATAGTAACTGCATTCTGAAGTAATGAAGAATCCAACAACTGCTGAACAGTCATACTTGTTCCATCTAATGAAACAACTGTAAAAATGTCTAAATTAATATAATTACACAAAATCTTAGTCTACTTTTATTGACTTTTTATAAAGGAATTAAACAATACAGTGGTACCTTGACTTATGAGTTTAATTTGTTCTCTGACTGAGCTCATAACTCAATTTTCTTGCATATCAAATCAACTTCCCCCATTGAAATTAATTGAAATGTCATAAATCCATTCCAGCTCACCCAAAAACACCCAATTCTTTTGTTACATTTTTAAATAAGAAAATTTTATTTATAAATAACAAATAATGTATAAAAACATTAAAAAAAAAATGTCTATGAAGGTTTGTTTCTTCTTCGCATTCAGAATGTGTTAAGCAAGTGTCATTATATATTGCTAATGCACGAAAGTGGCAATTTTTTCTGGGCGTTTCTTTTCAATAAACCGAGTCTTGCCCACATTCCCTTTATCTCACTTGTAGAAATAACCTCCTCTGCTTCTGACACTTCCTTGGTACCAATTTCCTGCAAAACATCCACATGCTGCTGCATCTGTAGCTCTCTTTAACTCATCTATCATTAGTTCCACGGAGTGTCCCTCTACGAGCTGGTTCACTTCTCCTCCATCCACCTGCAGGCCCATGGACTTTCCGAGGGTCACAATCTCCTCCACCACTACTGCTTCAGGCTCTAATCCTTGAAGGCCCTTTAGAACACACCCTCATGCCACAGCTTCTTCCAAGCAGAGTTCAAGCTCCTCCTTGTAACACTGTGCTAGGCCATATTGATAATTCTGAAGCTCACTAGTAACTCTGATTTTGGCTCGCAACACAAAGCAAAGAAATTGACAGAGCAATGGCTTGTAACTCGGAAAACTCCTAAGTTAAGGTACCGCTGTATAAGCGATGTTTATATACTCAAAGTATACAGGGTATTTCAAAAGTCACTATTTGGCAAAATATCACTAACTTTAATTTAGCATGACACTTTTCACTTCTATTTAAATAAAATTTAAATATAATGTATATAAAACTGAGCAACAACTTTTCCTTAACCATCTAATTACAATCTGAATAGAAGTGCAAACATGTTAAATCATTATCTAAACCCGTTAACAGTGGACCCTTACTGCAGAAAATATGCATTAAATTAATTGTATTTTTTGCATAGAGCATACATTAAGCCAGATGTACAATTGAAAAGACTTTATTTTCCCCTCATCTTTGGAGGATATTGAATATAAGCACAAGCCATTATAGCAGAATCCCACCATTAAGAAGTAAAAATTATTGATATTTTATCAAAATACACTATTAATTTTGAAATACTCTGTATATTTTGGAGGCATAAAAACCCATGACTATGTAGGTATTCGGGGTGGGGTAATAAATAATATGCTTAAATTTTGCAATAGAACTATCTCCCATTAGTCTTTTGGACAATTCAACCCAAAAGGTAATTTGCTGAGGTATGCGTGTCCCAACAGGCTTGAAAAAGTTTAGCCCAGGGATGTCCAACCCATGGCCTGTATTGCGCCCAGTTTAACATTTTCAGGCAGCCCACTGCTCACTCAAATTCTAATTCTATTAATTGAAATTGCACCTTTGTCTTAGTTTCACATCATTGAAGGCTGGAAGTTGGTGCCTTTTTACACTGCAAAGGGTTGGCTGTGACAAGTTTAAAACATGCAGACGAGCCACGCCACTGTTGATATGATGTTAATTAGCAGGGATGCCATACTAGGCTACAAATGATCAGCATTTAGGCTGATTAAAGAAACTGTGGGCTATTCTTTTGTCATTTGGATTAATTCATTTTAAATAAATAATAAAAATTGCGGGGTTGGGCAACTTTAACATATAATCGGCTACTTTTTCTTAAATTTTCCGCTACTTTCTTCAAACTCATATATGGCAACCCTACGATGGGGCCTTGCCCCATCATTTTGATTGTTCCAGTTTCAAACCTTTTGCGGTCAGATTAATATTGATTGAATAATTTCCTAACTTTTTTTTACAATGTCAAGTGATAGTGAATTCAGTGGTAGCGTAGATAGTAACTTAGAGTGATTTGGAATAAGATTACAGTAGTATATGCGATGCTGTTAGTCATAGTAATAAAAAATGGGATCCTGTTTATTTATCAGGCGGATGGAAAATAGGATAAGTCTAATGCCAATGCTTCATGCGGAAGGGGCTAATTTATACTATATTTGTTTTTAATTTCAGGAATATTAATATAGACATGGGTCTATATATATTCATTTGATTTTGCAATAATTTTAAGTTTCAACAGATTCCATTTATATTTGTAATTATTCCATCAACTTTAAATTTATATTTTTAATAACCCATCATTTGGTCATGGCATCTAATACTAAGAGAAAATTCAATATCCTATGTACAGAAAAATATTTTGTAATTGAAACGTGAATTGAAGAAGTTTAGTTCACAACAAAACATTCTCAAAAAACTTGTGAAAACTGATACATGTACAAAAGTTAATTATTTAATAGCTGAAAAATTGGCTTAAAAGGGTAAGCCACTGATAGATGGGGAATTAATAAAAGAATGTATTGTAATTGCTTTTAATGAATATTGTCCCAAGAAGGTGAACTTATTCAATGAAACGAGTCTATCACATCAGACAATTGGTAGAAGAATTGATGACTTGGCTGACAGTATTGTGGGTACATTGCAGACCCAATTATCTAAACGTGTTCATTAAAGTTTAGCATTCGACGAAAGTACTGATCAAATGACACTGGACAATTGGTTATTTTCATCAGAGGAATTGATGTAAATTTTAATATCATTGAAGAAATGTTGGACTTATGTCATATGAAGGGTACAATAACTGACAGGGACATAATTGAGCATGTTAATTTATCATTAGAAAAGTTCAATGTTGATAGAAATAAAATTAATTTGATTACAACTGATGGTACTCCTGCATTAACTGGTAAAAATATTGGGTTTATTACTTTATTTAAAGAAATGGTTGATCATGATATAATCAACTACCATTGCAATTATGTGTTCAAAAATTAAATATGAAACAGTTGATGACAGATATTGTGAAAATTGTTAATTTTATCAGATCTCGGGGCTTGAACCATCGTGCATTCAAAACGTACTTGGAAGAAGTTGGTAGTGAGTATGAAGACGTTATTTATTTCTCAAAAGTCAGATGGCTCAGTAAAGCAGCAACTTTGAAAAGATTTCAATTATTGTTGCCTGAAATAAAACAGTTCATGCAAAACAAGAAACAAAATGTAGATCTTTTAGAAAATGAAGAATGGTTGAATGATTTATCCTTCTTAGTAGATATCACTGAAATGTTAGCTGAACTTAATTGCATTTACAAGGAAAAGACCAGTTAGGTTGCTCAACGTTTGAGTGAATAACAAGTTAGAACTTTTCATAACACAACTAAAAGCTGGTGAAAGTGTACATTTTCAAAGTTTATCTAAAAGATAAGAATTTCCTGTGAACTTTGAAAAATATACTAAATTATGTGAAGTTTTGTTAGAAGATTTTACAACCAGATTTTCTGACTTCAGAAAGATAGAAACTGAATTCAAATTGTTTAGTGATCCATTTTCATTTAATTATATGGAAACACCAGCCAAATACCAGCTAAAACTATTATGCATGTGGGGTAGTACATACTGCAGCAAACAATTCTTTTTCTGTATGAAAAACATCGAAACTGCTGAAAGAAATAAGCTAAGTGATTGCCATTTAACTAACATTCTTAGAATAAAGACTAGTACCATAAAGGCAGATATTGAGAACATCATAAAAGGAAAGCAATGTCAAAAATCACATTAATTTATTTTATTTTGTTTAAGTATAATTTCATTTTTTTTTACTGTCAATAGTACATTATTTTGTTTGTATGTATATTTGTCATTAAAAAAATTATTCACTATATTTTGAACTTTTTAAAAGTTTATATTTAAGTACCTCTGTGGCCCGGTGAATATACTTAAATTTATAATTTGGCCCATTGGGTAAAAAGGTTGGACATCCCTGGTTTAGCCAATTAACTAAACCCATAAAAGTTCTCACCGAATTTGACTTTTAAAACTTGCCAGCCCTTATGCATCGTAAACCAGGCATCACCTAAATAGTGAAACAACATCCATAGATATTTCAAAGTGGATGACATGGACGAAGCAAACAAATAGAAATATAGATGAAAAAAAAGATTAGAGAGATGAAGTAAAAGATATAGTTGAAGCGAAAGCAAATGACATATAGAAATAGAGATGAAGCAAAATATAATAAAGAGATGAAACAAAATATTATAGAGATGAAGTAAAAGATATAATAAAGAGATGAAACAAAATATTATAGAGATGAAGCAAAATATAATAAAGAGATGAAACAAAATATTATAGAGATGAAGCAAAAGATAAAAAAGAGATGAAGCAAAAGGTAAATAGAAATATCGCTGAAGTGAAAGATAAAATAGAGATGAAGTGAAGGATAAATAAAAATACAGATGAAGCAAAAGATAAGAGATAAATAGAAATAGATATGAAGAGAAAGATAAATAGAGATGAAGTGAAAGATAAATAGAAATTGGGGATCACTTTCATCAGAGGTAGGAAAACTGCAGCCTGGGAAGGCTTTTCATGTGGCTCGCGTTTCATTTCAGAATTCAACAAAATATTGAAAATTAATTATTGAACATTTTGCCTAAATTGCACCTTAAACGCGCCTTCTGTCATATTTGGGTGCAATTATGTGCCTGAGCTGACTTCTAACTTCAATGGATTTGTTAATCCCCCAAAACGCACCTATCCATCTCATTTTTTATATAAGTGCTAGATTCTCAAATCAATCATTTTCAAATATATTTCATGTGTAGATAAAATTTTCTTCTTAAAAAATATAATACTCTATAAATATTTAATCTAATTACCTTTATCCACACACTCTCTTTCACTCATGGAAGTTAAGTAACATTTACTGTGGTTAGTACTTGGATGGGAGATGCCTGGGCCAGGATCACATGTAGAATTGTAAATCGCAGTTCGGATTCCACATTAAGCTGTAGATTACCACTGATATAAGTCTGGAAACAGTTTAAAAAGGGGTGGCAAATCTAGGCAAACAAATTAGCCTTAGTTATTATGTGTATCTATATCTATGACTAATGTAGTATAGGCAAAAATTAACTTATATTTATTACAAATTTACATCTGTTTAACTGAGTCCCGCAAAGCTTTACATAAGCTTCAATGTGGCCCGCTGCTTAAAATTATTAGTCATCTCTGACTAAGATAAACAATTAATTATGGAATCTCAACATGGGTTTACTAGGGGCAAATTGAGTTGGACTAATTTATTGTCTTTTTATAGAAAGGTGTATGATACTGCTGATAGAGATGAGAATCACGATATTGTTTACTTGGATTTTAGTAAGTCTTTTGACAAGGTGCCACACTTACAACTTTTGAATAAAGTTAAAGTGCATTGGATGGATGGAAGGAAGTATTTTTAGGTGGATTCAGTTGTGGCTTAGTGACAGCCAGCAAAGAGTAAGTAGAGATGGGAATAAATCTGAGTGGAGGAAATGTTACCAATGAGTGGGGTTCCTCATGGGTCAATGCTGGACCCGTTGTTTTTCTTTATTTATATTAATCATCATGACTTAGGTCATGATCATTTGCTCACGATACTAAGTTAAGTAGGAGTATAAGGTCTGAGACTCTGATGCTGAGGTATTACAAGATGAATTGACCTTACTATCCCAATGAGCAGAGAGATGCCAGATGGAATTTGACATAAGCAAACGTAGTGTAGTTAGTATAGGTAGGTGTAATCCACTGAATAATTATAAACTGAATGGGAGAGTTTTAGAAAGGTCAAAATGTGAAAGAGATGGGTATCTTGGTTAGTTGTAACCTTCAGCCTAGAAAGCAGTGCATAAGTGGTAGGAATAAGCTAATAGGGGTTTATTGGGAGTGTAAGTAATAGGAGTGTGGATATCATTGTAAAACTATATCTGGCATTAGTTAGGCCGCATATTGACTATGCGGTGCAACTTTGGTCATCATATTATAAGATGGATATTGGTTTGCTCAAGTCTGTGCAAGGAAGGATGACAAGGATGATTCATGGGTTGAGGCGCTTGCTTACCTTATGGTGAAAGGTTGAAGAGATAAATCTTCACAGGTTAAATAGGTGAAGAGTTCAATGGGATTTGATCAAGGTCTTTGAGTGAGTAAAAGGTTATAATAGGGGAGACAGAGATAAGGTTCTTATTTTTAGTGAACGGGATAGGACATATAGCAATGGGTTTAAGATGGACAAGTTTGGGTTTAGGAAAGAGATTGGTGGAAATTGGTTTACAAATTAAGTGGTAGATGAATGGAATAGGATCATTAGTCATGTAATAGAAGCGTCCTCCCTGCAGTTTTAAAAATAGATTGGATAGATTTATGGATGAGGATGCTAGGTGGGACTGAACTGGGTGATGTAAACAGGAGTTGGCTCATATAGGATATTGATTGGCTTTTTTTTGCAGACTCCTTCTTTTCTTGCATCCATGAGTGTCAAATGTCTGGAAGGTGCTGATGAAGTGCTAAAGATCACAGAGATGAAGACTTGACAGTAGGGGCAGATGTAGGCCTTATTACTAGGAGTAAAGGCAGAGTGAAAGAATATAATTGGGCAAAGTCAAAAACTTTGGAATGATTGAGGGAGTAGATGAGGAATTGAGACACAGTAAGGTGAGATGAACTTAGGATGGAGTGATATAGTAGTTTGCCTCCACTCACCTTTTGTTTCAGGAATTGTCGTCCCAAGATTGAGGAGGGGGAGAGTTGCATGGAGGCTTGATGGAGATGCATCATGGCTGACATGTAATTCTATTTCTCTCTTCTCATCATGACTGACATGGAATTCTATTTCTCTCTTCTCATCATGGCTGACATGGAATTCTATTTCTCTTTTCTCTTGTCCTAGGAAGAGTATAACAACTTAGAGAGAGACAATAGTGATAATAATAGAAGTACCATCATGAAGCCAAATTGACTAAGAGTACATCTGCGTGAGAGATAGACACGATTCATGTATGTGGAAGATTCCAGGACACCACCAGTAATGTCGGAATTAGAAAGGTAACTTACTCACGAGCCTGTTTTGTGCCATGTGTCAATAGCCCATTGGGCAGTGTAAATGGGTATATACAAGCTATATATATATATATATATATATATATATATATGGTGTTATGGTAATTTGTCGCCTAACCTCAATATAAAGGAAAATAAGTTTATATATACAGATATATTTACCTACTAAATTTGTATGTTAAAGACTTGAAGGATTGAACTATTTGTTTTAGTCAATAAATTGAGGTTGGCCTTGAAAACTGCTGAAGGCCTTCTTGATGGCTGCTCCTGTTTAACCCTTTCACATCGGGGCTATTATTAGTATACTCATGAAGAGACACTGGTTTGCAAAATGTGCACATTTTCTAAGGCAAACATACTCCATGAAATACCTATCATTCAGCCTTGGAATTTCTTTATTTATATCTTGGGTGTCACTAGATACAGTTAGTTCTTTGATTAGAGACATACAAAAGTCAAGAAAAGTTACTTTTGGGAGCTTCTTTTTTAAAAATTATAAATACCAAGAACATTAAAAAACTGAACCTGAATCATATGACATGCTAATTTCTTGTACCATTTTAAAGATTTTGTAGCCATAGTATAGTAATGAACAACTTGATCTGTCTTATCAACAAAACAATATACTACTTATTGTAGTCAAGTATGCAAATAGGAAATTTTCCTGCTTTTGATTTCCTAGCTATAAATTCTTCTGCATTTGTGTGCATATTTGAGACCATGATTTTTTTTTTATCCCCGTAGACCAGTGCCATTAATGGCATACTTTGCATATAAATTTATTCTATTATAAGATTTTTTAAAGTCAGCATATATTTTTTTATTTAGTTTTTGTTTCACTTTGCTATATAAATATCACCAAAATTTGTTCCTATCTCTTATTTCCAATTTTGTTTGCTTGAATAGTGGAGTTGCATTTAGCATTTCATCTACAATCCTTTTTTTATGGACTTTCTTCATTTATAACCTTTTTAATCATAATAATGGATTCTACTATTTTGAACAGGATGAGAATAGTATTTTGCTGTGGAGTTTTAAAAGTGTATATACATTATTGTATAAGTTGTTGTTTTTTTCAGAAGTGTAATAAAAAGTAATTTCACAAAAGAAAAATATTTTTCGCACTGCACAACACAGAGATTTCTGGTTACCTGATGAAATTGAATTTTGAAAATAAAAAATAATCATATGTTTTGCTATATATTTAGATACTTTTATCACAATTTCTTACTTTAGGCTGGTTAAGAAAAAGTCTTGCATAATGTAGGCAGAGCAATTTTCCAATGTGTCAATTTGTTTCATAAACATTAAAAGGATGCAAGTTAATCAGAGCCCTTATATGGAACTTTCATCATTTCGTATGAACCTTATCCACAGGATTGTCCAGAATACTGCTTCAAATGCATCTCAAGACTTGTAAAAAACTAAATCATGCAGCTACAATATATATATATATATATATATATATATATATATATATATATATATATATATATATATATATATATATATATATATATATATATATATATATATATATATATATATATATATATATAACTGAATCACAAAAATAAGGAACATGAGGAATTTATGAATAACGTTACAGCCACGAGGAAAATGAAACAACGGAGAACTACGAGGCCTTTTGACTAATGGTCCTTTACTAAGCAGACTCAAGGACCATTAGTCGAAAGGCCTCGCAGTTCTCCGTTGTTTCATTTTCCTCGTGGCTGTAACGTTATTCATATATATATATATATATATATACAGTAAACCCTCGATATAATGAACTATATGGAGCGCGGGAAGGGGGGTTCGTTAAAGCCGAAAGTTCATTAAACCCGATGGGTGTTAAAAGCAATGGAGATAACGAACCAAGTTCATTATGGATATATGGATATGTAATACGTATGTAATTACTAATAAAGTTAAGTTAAGTATTGATACAAACCTTGCACTGTAGGAGACATGTGACACACCACCAGCTTGGCCGTGAAGACAGATGCAGCACATGGCAGAGCCCCGCTGACTTCAAACAGAGGGGATACGGCATGGAAGCCGACCCCCTCTTGGGACTTGGAGCCATCCATATACACTGGCACAGGTTCAGTGTGACACGAGGTATGCTCCAAAAAGGTTGAACGCAATACTCCCGGCAATATACAAGCTTTGAGAGCAGAGGCGTGGCGACAAATAGCCAAAGGTGGTAGAACCAGGGGTGCCACTGGCCCAAGAGCTATACCTAGCTCTCGAAGTAGTTTTCTGGCCTTAAACCCAAAGGGCTTAGGGTATGATTGGCGTCTCTCGGCGGCATAGGCACCTTGAAATCAGTTGCAGATGCAGTGAGAGCTGTTGGCAACTGAGGGAGGGGCTGGGCTCACGCGTACATGCGAATAATGCACTGTACACGGTGTAGAGAGAGTGGCATCTCCACAGCAGCGACTAGTAGGCTCTCAATGGGGAAAGTGCAGAAGGCACTGGTCGCCAGCCGAAGGCCGGTGTGGCGGATTGAGTCTACCTTCCGCAATACATGCTCAGCTGCGGATGCATAAAACCTGCATTCATAGTCGAGCTTCGAATGAACAAAGGATCAATAAAAAAGTAAGGCAGTAGCCCTATCAGCACCTCAAGTGCTGGACGTCACGGAACAGAGAATATCCATGGCGCGGGTACAAGAGACCCTAAGGCTGCGAATATGAGCCTCCCAGGTGAGGCATCAGTCAAATACAAAACCAAGGAAACGGTGTGATTCAACCACTTCCAGGTGTACCCCCATTAAGAAACAAGTCTGGGTCAGGGTGGAGCCGTGGATGGCGGCAGAAGTGCCCCACCTTAGTCTTGGCCAGGAAAACCGAAACCTGTGCGCTTCAGCATAGCGGGATGAGGTTCAATGCCTGTTTGAGTCGACGCTCCAGAGTTGGCATCTGGGCCGCGCCAAAAGAGATCGAAAGGTCATCCACGTAGAGCGTAGAGAGAATATCTTCCGGCAGCACCGAGGTGATGCCGTTGATGCTCAGGGCAGAGTACGACACTGAACACTTCGCTGCGGGAGACCCTCTTTCTGCTCCTTTGGGCCAGAGAGGGCTCCCCCCAGCCGTACGTGGATCGATGATCTCGCAAAAATTCACATATAAACATTGGGAGGCGTCCCCTCGCCCTCATCGTGTGGAGAGTCTCATACCATATCACCATGTGGTATCATAGGACTTCTCCAGATCGAAAAACACAGTGACGTAGTGCTGTCTATGAAGGAAGGCCTTGCAGACGGCATTTTCCAGTTGGAGCAGAGCATCCGACGTGGAGTGGAACTTGCGGAAGCAGCACTGTGCAGAAGACAGATGGCCTCCGCTGTCCAGGAAAAAGGCTAGTCTAACATTTACCAATTTCTCCATCAACTTGCACACGCAAGAGGTTAGAGAGATTGGGCGGAAACCGGTCGGGGTAGAGTGATCTCTCCCCAGCTTGTGAAAGGCGAGAACAGTAGCGATTCGCCAGGAATCTGGGAGAAGACCCTCCACCCAGATCTTGTTGAACAAATCTAACAGAAAGGCCATGCCTCGCTAACCCAGGTGTCGAAGCATGGAGTACGGTACATCGTCCAGAACATGGGCGGTGTGCACGCATGAAGCAAGAGCGGAATGCAACTCACTCGGAGTAAACCTGTCTTGAAGGGTTCTCCGCCTCTGGAGGTAAAGTCCAGTCAGTGGCCTTCCGTAACATCACAACGTGCATCGAGTGCTGCCAGAGCAGCATCCCGGCTAGAGAATGTGGAGAAAGCGGTCGCGAAGGATTCCACCATAGATGCGGGGTCTGAGATTGTGGTCCCATTGTCCTGGAGAAAGGGAGGGGGGTCCTGCGAGAACTTGTTGTTAAGTGAAGACACGTATGCCCGCCAAGAAGAGTGGCGGACATGCTTCAAAATATACCGCAACCTAGCCCTAGCCTGAGGAAATTCACCGACAGTGAAATCGTTTGAGGGGCGCTTATAGTGCATGTAGGCATAACGCTTCTGTTTGAGGGCCGTCTCACACTCGGCCGACCACCATGGGAGTGGTCAATGTGCAAAATGGCCAGACGTTCTGGGAATAGTAGTCAGGCCCGTGGCAATGAGGTTGCCGGAGAACTCAACGGCCTCATCTACCGACCTAATCTCCTCGACTGAGATAGAGAATTCAGTCATTACCTGAAATGCAGGCCACCGCGCCCGTGCCAAGCACCACCGAGGTGGACTCTCAGGCGGCAGTTGCCCTGAAAATGATATTTGAATGGGAAAGTGATCACTGCCATGGAGGTCAGCAACCACCCCCCAATCAAAATCAGGCTGTGCATCCGAAGAGCACAAAGATAGGTCAAGGCAAGAAAATGAAGCGGTTCTCGGGCAGTGATGAGTAAACTCATGCACATTTATGACACCTATTTCAAGCTCTTTGATCAGATCAGCAAGGACTTGTCCCCTGGGATTTATTGAGTAGTCTCCCCAGAGAGGATGTCTGCTGTTCAGATATCCTAGCAAGAGAAAGGGCCTCGGCAACCGTGGTGGTGAGGTCGCAAAACCCTTATAGCCCGGGAGGGCGGGCAGGGGGTATGCACCTAGCATGGTCTCCTGCAGAAAAATAGCTAATGGGGGACAGGATGAGACAAGACCGCAGCTCCTCCCAGTTGACCCGGAGTCCACAGCAATTCCATTGAAGCAATATGCCGTCCAGGCCTATCTCGGAGACACAGGAGCCTCTTTGAACAGAAGACCCTCACGGGAATGGCCATACGCTCCCTGGAGGCAAAATCTCAGGCACTGTTGACCAGACAATACGCTGTTGCCTTCGAGGACTTATTGGGGGAGGTTGGGTTCACCATGTGAGTCTTTTCCTCCCTCTGCTTCGAAACCTTAGATGGGCGTTGCAGCTTCAGAGGCAGGGGGCCCTCTTCTCGAGGATCCACCACCGAGCCACCCTGCCCACCACTAGGTGTGGGTGAAGGAGCCAAAGCTCCTTTGTTGCTGTCCTCCTTTTGGGGGGCAGCTTTAGGAACCCTGGAAGATGGCCTGGTGACCAACTTCAGGGGTGTTGCCTCCTGTGAGTCTAACAACTCGGTCAAGGCGCGTGGCTATTTCGCCTTATGGGAAACGGTCACACTGGGGAAAGGGGGGAGCCCTGGTTTTAGCTGGGGCTGGGTGTAAACCCTTTGTGCCGCCAGCTTTACCAGGGGAGCACCCGGGTTGAGTAGAGCCCGCAGAAGTGATCCATATGGGTGCAGGAACAACCGTGCTCATTGGCCTGGATGGGCCAGGAGCAGAGGGTATCTTGCTAAGCATTGAGGCGTAAGACGTCCCAGGCAGAGCCAGGACCAAGTCCTTAGCCTCGCGGAATGAGAGTTGATCCAGGGCCTGAACGGCCAGGATTTCTTTCTCAAGGAGATATGCACCACATTGCTTCAAGAAGTAGGGTATGGCTCTCCACAATTGACACACTTGACCACACACAATTTGGATTTATCGTGTGCGGCTTTGGAGCAATTTACACAGACTTCAGGTGGCCCCGACTTTGCATGTCTACATGAGTGATTCATATGGCCGAAGTGGTGACAGTAATAGCACCTCCACAGCAGTGGCACAAATGCCTTCATGCGGTAGCAGTACCAACCGGCACGCACCGACTCAGGGAGCTTGTCACAGTCGAACGTGACAAAGAGTGTAAGGGTGGGTCTCAAGGCCCCTCCCTGTTTTCTCATCACACATTCGACCTTGACCGCCCCATGGTCAGTCAGTCTTCGACTGACCTTCGAACAGGTAGCAACTGTTTCATAGAGCTCTCAGTCTGTTGATCTATTTTTCAGATTTTTCTACTGTTTGTTTGTTTTTGTTTTGTTTTTTCTCACCACAACCAGCGAAAGCTAAGTTGCTCTTCTTCTTTTTCTTATTACTACTTAAGTTCTTTCTTTGTTTGAATAAGTGATGGAGTTTGGGGATGAAAGTGAGCATGAGTGTCGGAATGTATGCATTGGTTGTGGTGTATTAGGTGAGGGGTATACATGTGTTGTATGTGGGCTGCGTGAATGCATTGTAGATTTAGAGGGGATGAGAATGCAGGATTTAGACAGGATATGTAGGCTGGAGGGGTTAGTTGCTGAGCTCAGGAGGGAACTTAGTGTTAGGCCTAGAGCTGGGAATAGGTTAGGTGGTGAGGTAGGCCAGTTAGATGTTCCAGGTGAAGGTAGAGGGCCGGTGGAGGAGGTAGGATATGATAGTTCTAGTGATAGTGAAGTTAGTCCCCTTAGATTAGTTAGAAATAGGCCTAGTGAGGATGGGGGACAGTGGAGAGTGGTTAGTAAACGTGAAGCTAAGGAGGCTTCTCCTGTTCTTTGTGAGAATAGGGTTGCCTCTGTTGAGGTTGTTAGCCAGAGGGAGAATAGGTATGTGAGTCAGAGGGACACAGAACCTATTAGCTTGACTAATAGATTCAGTGCCCTGAGAGAGGAAGTAACTGGAAGTGATATGACTGATGGGGGTGGGGGTGGAGTTCGAGTGACTGGTAGTTTGAATGAGAATAGGAGTGGGGATGGAGTTAGGTCTATGGGGGTTAGGAATAGGAGTCTGACTGAAGTGCTTGTGATGGGTGATTCGCGAGTTAGATATTTAGATAGGAAGTTGAATGCAAGTAGATTGAATGGTTTGAGGGTGTGTTTGCCGGGTGCTGGAGTGAGAGATCTGTCTGATAGGTATGAGGAGCTGGTGTCTGGCTGTGCAAGGGATGCGGTTGTGATTACACATGTAGGAGTGAATGATGTGAAGAAAGTGGGTGCATGTGAGTTACGGGAGAGGTACAAGAGGTTGATTGAAAAGGTGAGAGTAGAATGAAAGGTGTTGTGACAGGTGTGCTTCCAAGAATGGATGTTGGGGTAGAATGGATGTCTCTTGCAATTGGGCTGAATGATTATGTGAGGAGGATGTGTGAGATGGAAGGTGTCATGTTTGTGGATGTGTGGGATAGGTTTGTTGGAATGAAAGAAAAGTATGCAATGGATGGACTGCATTTGAGTAGGAGGGGGGTAGATGTGTTGTGGGAGGAGTATGATCGTGTTATTAGGTCTTTGCGGGCGGGAAACTAGATACTAATAGTGGTCAGGGAATTATGAGAGGACATTATAGTACTGAAAGTAGAATGGACTTGGCAGATAACAGAAATAGGTTCCAAGGCGATAGAGGTGAAGTCATTCGAGTTTCAAGAGGTGCTTCAGGGATAGGGGGGTTAAATTGTTTCTATACAAATGCTCGTAGTCTTAGAAACAAAAGGATGAGCTATTTAGTTATATTAGCAATGAGGATATAGATATATTATGCGTTACTGAATCATGGGTTAATGAAATAGAATTTAGTGACACTATAAGTGAATTTGATTTACAGGGCTATAATATGTACATTAGTCAAAGGACAGGTAGGATTGGTGGAGGAATAATTATCTACATAAAAAACAACATTGTTTCAAGTTTAAATACTTCATTAAAGCAGGATGGAGTTGAGTCACTTTGGATAGATATTAGGTTCAGTAAAAATAGAATGGTGCATTTGGGAGCTTTTTACAGGCGACCGGGGCAGACTGATGATATGGATGAACTAATGATAAGGGAAATAAGTAAGGGATGTGAAACAGATGCAGTTATTATTGGGGACTTCAACTTAAACTCTGTGGACTGGGAAAATATGATAGGTAGGGATAGAACAAGTGGCAGGTTCATAGAATGCTTTGAGGATAATTTTTTTAATCAATTTGTTCATGAGCCAACGAGGGGGGACAATATATTAGATTTAGTACTTTCTAACAGTGATCATTTAGTTAAAAAATTGACTGTTGGGGAAGCATTGGGAAATAGTGACCATCAGATAGTTCGTTTTAACTTGGGAATTGAGAAGGGTAAAATGACTGAGAATGCTGAAAAAGTTCCAAATTTTCATAAGGGAGATTATGTAAAACTTCAAAGCTTGCTAAATTTGGTAGACTGGGATGTAGAATTCAGAGGTAAAAATGCTTATGGGATGTGGGATACTTTCAAGCATATAATAAATGTAGTCCAAGAACAATGTATCCCAATGAAGGCCATTAGGAACAAAAGTAGGAAACCATTATGGTGGAATCAGGAGATAGCTAAAAAAATTTCAGAGAAGAAAAGAGCATACAAAAAATTACAGGTACAAAATAATATTAAAAATTTAAGTGATTATAGAATGGCTAGGAATGAGTTAAATAAGATTATAAAGAAGAACAAAAGGGTGTCAGAAATTAAATTAGCTCGGGATAGCAACAAAGATCCTAGAAAGTTCTTTAGTTACTATAAAATTAATAACAAGTCTGGCAGAGTTAAAATAGGACCTATCAAATATGAAGGGGTTGTGAGAGAAACTGATGAAGAAATAGTTGAGGTACTAAATGGTCATTTTGCATCAGTATTTACAAAGAGGAAACTAAATAGTCTTATGTATAGTACTCATGGGTCAGGGAAAGAGGTGTTTACTACCATTAGTGTGGATCGGAGGATGATAAAAGGACTAATAGGTGATTTAGATACTACCAAGGCCTCCGGCCCTGATAATATTCATTCTAGGATACTTAAAGAAGGTGTAGAAAGTATCTCAATAGCTCTGGAGAAGTTATATACTAGGTCACTGGAATATGGAGAAATACCCGATGATTGGAAGAGAGCGAATGTAGTCCCCATTTTCAAGAAGGGTAGTAAAGAGGATCCAAATAACTTTAGACCGGTTAGCCTAACTCCTGTAGTCTGTAAAATTCTTGAGAAAATAGTTAAAAAAGGGATTTGCCAACATCTAGAGAGGGAGGGGTTAATCAGTGATGCTCAGCATGGGTTTAGATCAGGTAGATCATGTTTGACTAACTTACTAGACTTTCTGGAGTTTGTAACAGATCAAGTAGATAAGGGAGAGAATGTAGATATAATTTACTTAGATTTTAGTAAAGCATTTGATAAGGTACCACATAGGAGACTAGTTCATAAATTAAAAATGATTGGGATATGTGGGGGTGTTTCAAATTGGATAGCTGAGTGGCTGAAAGACAGGAAGCAAAGGGTAGTGCTAAATGGTGTAAAGTCAGAGTGGAGGGATGTTATCAGTGGGGTTCCTCAGGGATCAGTTCTCGGTCCATTATTATTTGTCATCTATATAAACGATCTTGGGGAGGCAGTTAATAATAAAGTGTCAATTTTTGCGGATGATACCAAATTAGCAGCTGTAGTTAAAGATATTGATGATAATTTTAAAGTGCAGGGGGATTTAAATAAATTGTTATCCTGGGCACATAAGTGGCAAATGACTTTCAACCTTGATAAGTGCAAAGTTATTAACATGGGAAAAGATAATAGAGAATTTAACTATGAAATGGATGGGCATTGGCTGAGCTCAGTAGAGGATGAGAAAGATCTAGGAGTAGTAATAGATAAGTCATTAAGGTTTTCTAAGCAGTGTATTGAAGCAAGAAATAGGGCAAATAGAGTGCTGGGTTTTATTAAGAGAAATGTCAGTTACAAAAGTAAGGAGGTTATTCTTAAACTCTATAACTCTTATGTTAGGCCACATCTAGAGTACTGTATACAGGCATGGTCCCCACATTTTAGACACGATATTAACCTTCTTGAGTCAGTGCAACGGAGGGCAACAAAGATTATTCCTTCCCTGAGGCACCTTGAATATATAGATAGACTGAGGGTATTAAATATGTTCTCGTTCGAAAGGAGGTGTGTGAGAGGGGATATGATTGAGCTCTTTAAAAAATTTTCCGGGATAGATAAATTGGATGTTAGCAAGTTTTTTGAGTTAGATGATGGAAATCGGACTAGAGGTCACCAATTGAAAATTAAAAAGCAAGGGTGTAGGTTGGATTTAAGAAAATATTTTTTCACCAATAGAGTGGTAGACTTCTGGAACAAATTGCCGCAGAGGGTAGTAGGTAGTCCAAATCTAAATGTATTTAAGAGTAGGTTGGATGAGTTTATGTGAAGGGAAGGTTGTGATGGTTCCTAAGTTTTGTATATATTAATATTGTTTGTATATATCTATAGCTGCATGATTTAGTTCTTGACAAACCTTGATTGGTGATACCCTTGTTTCTGGATGCAATCCTCAGGATGTAGTTTTCCTGGGAGTTTGGGTGCCTTAAAAAAGATGCCATTTGACTCGGATGACCTATGATGAGCCCTTGTGGCTTTTGTCATCTGTTATATTATATTGTGGGGGACTTTGATTTTGTCTTCCCCTGGTGATGGTGCTTTTTGTGGGTGGGTTTTGACGGAGGCGGATGACCTTTGATAGGCCCTTGTGGCTTTTGTCATCCGTGTAATTGTTATGTTATGTTATGATGCCCTCTATAGAGTAGTCAACACGTTCCCTCGCATAAACTACTCCTTTCATAAAGTTCATGGTAGAGTGTGATGTCACACTCACGGGCGTGCCATCAAGTGTCCGAAGGGCACTAACATGGCTACCTCGGAGGGATTTGACGCATTCACTAAAAGGCTCCTGTCCGAGAAACGTGTCACCTTCGGCTCTCTACCAATCACACTAGCTAAAGCTCTCCTCTGATGGATCATGTTGCCCTTAGCCAACATGGTGCCATCAGTGGAGCGAATAAGGAGGAAGCGTTTGAAGCCAGCAGGCTTGGAAATGCCGGGTAATCTCTGAATGAGAGGCCCGATGTTATTGAGGCTCCGCCCTGCGCACTTTTGGTCATAGTCAGGGGCTCTGCACCCGGAGGCGCAGAGGGGCCAGATATGCCGATCTTGGCTTGGTCACTTACTGAAATGGCAGCAGACCCATCCGTCCCTGCAGCCCCCCCCCCCCCCCGTCTTTTTTTTGAGAGAGAGAGGATGGCAGGTAATGAACCCTCTTCTCCCCTCCGCTGGACTTGTTGAGTTCGGTGTTTGGTGCCGAGCCCGGATTCGCTCCCATGGAAGGCCCTACCGTCTGAGGTTGGGTTGCCTCAAGGACCATGTCTATCTCAGGTGGGGCCTCCATTTGGCCATCCCCCCCCCCCCGGACATCACAGGTCCTATTGGCAGCAGTGTCATTAGTCTTGTCTTGGGAGGCACAGGCCTTGACCCCCGCTAAGTTTCATATTCTAGCCAGCAGGTATTTTGAGGGAAGCAGCCGAAGGGGCCTGGCTTCCCTCTCCCCCCTAAGGGGGTTAGCCCTATCGAGCTGCTTCAATGGGGAGTGGTTGGCTATAGGGTGCCTGCTGGCTTTCTTGGCAGTCCCCTTGGAAAGTAAAGAGGGTGAGGGGGAGTCCCCTACACCCGTAGGCGAAGGAAAGGAGTAAGCCTCCTATCCAGTTAGAGAAATCTGGAGGGTCCCCTGCGCAAGCACAGGGGGGGTGGACCTCCTTTTTTTTCTGTGGAGCTGTCCGAAGGCGGCTCCGTTAATTGTGAGAGGGAAACATTTTGTTTTTTTTTATATTTGCATCATTGGGCATGGTGACCCTAAATTTTTTACGGGATGCACACACTCATCACCCCTCATTGTTTTATGTGCTATAATAAGGGAGAAATAATTTTTTTTCAAATGCTGGTATCAAGAAATTTGACAATTTTTCTCAACTTTGACAGGTTATAACTTTTGAGCTATTCAAAATTGACGGCTGGGGAGTGTCTCATTGTTTTTCTCTCATCGAATTCAACCTGTATACCAATTTTCATCAAAATCGGTGATGGTGACTTAAAATTTCCCCCAAAATTGGTTGATTTCATATGGAATGACCCATAACATAACATAACATAACATAATTACACGGATGACAAAAGCCACAAGGGCCTATCAAAGGTCATCCGCCTCCGTCAAAACCCACCCACAAAAAGCACCATCACCAGGGGAAGACAAAATCAAAGTCCCCCACAATATAATATAACGGATGACAAAAGCCACAAGGGCTCATCATAGGTCATCCGAGTCAAGCGACCTCTTTTTCAAGGCACCCAAACTCCCAGGAAAACTACATCCAGAGGATTGCACCCATTATAGGTCGACCAGAAATGAGCTAAATAAGATTATTAAGAAGAGCAAAAGGGCAACAGAAATTAAATTAGCTCAAAATAATAATAAAGATCCAAGAAAATTGTTTAGCTATTATAGAATTAATAACAAAGCTAACAGTGATAAAATTGGGCCTATTAGATATGAAGGGGTTTGAAAGAATCTGATGAGGAAATAGTAGAGGTTCTTAATGATCATTTTTCTTCAGTATTTACAGAAGAGAATCCTGATAGATTAATTGATGATAATTCTAGGTCAAGGGAAGTAGTGTTGAATACCATTAATGTGAACAGGGACATAATTAAAGGGCTTATATTGGAGTTAAATACTAGTAAGTCATCTGGCCCAGACAACATTCATTCTAGGTTAATCAAAGGTGTAGATAGTATTGCAGTAGCTCTTGAGAAGATATATACTAGATCACTAGAGTTTGGAGAAATAACAAATGATTGGAAGATAGCAAATGTAGTGCTAATTTTTAAGAAGGGAAGTAAAGGACTCGAATAACTGTAGACTGGTAAGCTTAACTTCTATAGTTTGTAAAATTCTTGAGAAGATAGTTAAGAAGGGGATTTCTGACCATCTAGAGTGTGGTAGGTTAATAAATGATTCTCAGCATAGGTTTAGAAGAGGTAGATCGTGTTTAACAAATTTACTGATTTTATGGGTTTTGACGGAGGCGGATGACCTTTGATAGGCCCTTGTGGCTTTTGTCATGCGTGAAATTATGTTATGTTATGGATTATGTTACTAAACAATTAGATAAAGGAGAGACTGTTGATTTAATTTACTTAGATTTTAGCAAAGCTTTTGATAAGGTTCCACATAGGAAACTAGTTTACAAATTAAAAATGCATGAGATATGTGGGAAAGTTTTGAATTGGATAACTGAATGGCTGAATGACAAGAAACAGAGAGTTGTAGTGAATGGGGTGAGGTCACACTGGAGGGACATTATCAGTGGTGTACCTCAAGGATCCGTTCTAGGCCCTTCATTATTCATAGTTTATATAAATGATCTTTGGGAGGCTGTGATACCTTGTGATGATTTCAATCGATGGACCTCAGCTACAGGAACTGCCATTGTATCCTCTACTCTGCCTCAGGTACATGGGGATGAGGTGCTCCAACTTATTGTAGTGGAGCCAGGTATGGTATGAAGGCAGAGGAGGTGTGTCTTCAATCTTCTGCAGGAAGTTGTCTAGGTGTCGCTTAAAGATTTCTACACTGCAGGCTGACATGTCTCTAAGCCATGAAGGAAGGCTGTTGAATAGTTCTGAAGGTTTTTAAGCTTTGACAGTTCGTTTTGGGGCCCTCACTGTAGCAAGACCTTCCTTGTGACTTGTTTGGGCTTAGCTTGATTCCAATGTTAGGTACCAGACCCTCCAAGATCTTCCAAGTACATATATATGATCTGGTACCTTTCTCTTCTTCTTTGGAGAGAGTAGAGCTTTAGGTATTTTAGGCATTGCCAATAGTCTTTGTCAGTTAGTGCTGAGATCTTGCTGGTAAAGCTTCTCTGCACTGCTTCTAGCTCTTCAATTTCCCCAATGCATATTGATTGGGCTCCACAGCTGGCAGCAGTATTCCAGTTTTGACAACACCAAGCTCTTCCACAGCGTCATAAGACGCACCTCTTCCCTGGTGTTGAAAGTCCTCAGAATCTAGCCACTCAGTCTTCCTGCAACCTCTGTGATTCTGTGTATATAAAGACTGAATCTGCCATTGTTGGTGTTATCCCCAGGCACGGAGGTTGTTCTTAACACTGATCAGACCTTGTATGGTGCTGTAGCTGGTGATTTCTTTGATGGTCTTGTTGCTACCATACCATAGCTCAAATTTGCTTTCGCTAAAGAGCATGTTGTTGTTGGCTGCCCAGGATTATATTTCATTGAGGTCTTCTTGTAGCAGTTCAGCATCCTCTTGAGATGCTACTTTCCTTGATAGTCTTGTGTCATTGGCGAAGGACGACGTAGTGGAATATTTGACATTTGCGTTTGTCGCCAATGAGAGCAAGGAACAAGGTCCCAGAACAGATCCTTATGGAACACCACTTGTAACTGGGGAGTATTCTGACAGGGTTCCGTTTACCGCCACCCGTTGGGTATACCCATGAAAAAAACTGTGAATCCACAACCCCAGGTTTCATTTGATTCCTAAGGAGAAGCACTTGAGTAGCAATACACCATGGTGTACCTTATCAAAAGCTTTAGCCTTTTGAGGCTATCCAGTAGGAGCTCCTGGTGCACCAACAGTTGTAACAAGCATGGGCGGCCTTTGCAGAAACCATGTGGCCACTGTTGAAGAAACCTTGTCTGTCAAAGAATTCCACAATTCAGTCTCGGACGATCTTTTCAAAAATCTTTATAATGAATGATGTCAGTGTTACTGGTTGGTAATTTGTGGCATCACCCCCTGCTGCCTCCCTTATGAATGGGGGAGATCAGCCCATATTTCATGGACATAGGAACTTTTCATTCATTGAGGGACTTTCTCTAGATAAGATGTATGGGGACTGCCAGTTCCTTTTGGCAGTTCTTTAGCAGGATTGCTGGCATGCCTTTAGGGCCTGCAGCTGATGATGAATTTAATTATATTAGTGCATCTTTTAAATTACTTTTGGAAAACTCTAGATCCTGCAGTATTTCAGAGCTTTCAACATCTGTTTCTGCCATAAAGAGGTCAGTCGGGTCTTCAATTCTTTTGTTTTGCAGTGGTGTGCTGAAACTTTTCTCATAGTTTCCTAAGCTTTTCTGCAATATCATAATGACTTGTTTTGTAGGAGCCATTTTCATTTATTAGGGGTCTAACCTGGGCCTTGACTGTCTTTTTCTTCTTTGCATAGTTGAAGAAATATTTGCTGTTTGGCTTTTGTCATTCATGAAATTATGTTATGTTAATAAGACTAAGAGGTCACCCCTTAAAAATTAAAAAACAGAGGTTGTATGTTAGAAAATATTTTTTCACTGAGTGGTAGATTACTGGAATAGTTTGCCACCTGAAACAGTAGACAGTCCAAACTTGAATGTTTTCAAAGCAGATTACATGATTATATGGGAAGAGAGGGTTAACTTTGGGGGTTATTCTGGACTCATTCCTGTGGATGCAGTTTTTTATTATTGTATATTATGAATAATTTGGATTTTGACGAGTCTTGATGATGATTCTTTTTGTTTCTGACACATTCCTGTGAATGGTTCTAATTTTATATTATACTTACAGAAGACTTCATGGAAGAGGCTTATGCCTGTGACTCCAGATCTATATTATCAACCTGCGGCAGCGTGTGGTGGATTATCTTTGCCTTGTAATTGTATTTCAATTCTTGATTAAACCAAAATTTATCAAGTCTGACCTCAAACTGGTTGACTGATGCTGCTGCAATCACCCACTCAGGCAACTGATTCCAGTTATTTATCACCCTACACGGGAAAGCATACTTCCTTATATCCAGCCGTGACCTTGTCTTAAAAAGCTTCAGTGAATTTCCCCTGCTGATGTTTTCTTCTCGAAGTTTCAATTTGCCTTGACTACATTCCCCATCATATTTTCCAGTATCTTCTAGGTCTCTATTACGTTATAGATGCACGATCTGACACAATCCTATGGATGCATTTTGTGGGTGGGTTTTAACAGATGTGGATGACCTTTGATAGTCCCTTGGGGCTTTTGGCATCAGTGAAATTATGTTATGATATAACATGTGACTTTCCAGGCTATGGGAAGGGAACCAGCAGACAAAGGGTTTGTCACCTATAAAGGTTTCATGTCATTGTTTGTTTGCTTTTTTTTAATTATCTCAATGGGATTTGATTGGAATTTATTCTCAACTATTACTTTTATTTTTTGCATTGATAAAAATGGCATTGTCACTTATTTTAAAGTAACATTTCATTACTTAACCTGTCCTAGCCTCCAGTCAAAAGCCTTTAGTCAAGGAGAGTAAATAAATAACGTAAATTTACAAACATGAGTAAATTTTAGTTTCCTTCCCAATGTAATTACTGTATATGAACCCTTAAATGAAATATACCTGATAATCCATCGAAAACTGAATGAAACATTTTCCATTATATTCTTTGTAGCAGAGTAAACAGCCGAATGGCGAGTTACTACAGTTTGTGATTAACAGAGTTGCCAACTTGAAATTTTATAAGGAACTAGATAATTACGAAAGGCACTGAATCTTTTAAACCTGGGCACTAAATAAACACTAATATTTGAATTTAAAATATTTACTTTAAAAATTATTTTACTTTAAATATGTACTTTCTCATTTAATTGTTTTATATTATAATAATAAATCTTCATGCTTTATAGGAATCTATTGAGTCATTTAGTATGTTTCAATAAGAGATTTATAATCCTAATACCATCTTCCATTCGTTTTAGCCCATACTAATTTATTAACACTCTGTATCTAAACGATAAGGCCATTTTAACTTTATATTATTCTTTTAAGTAAGAATCAAATCATATCAACACCAACATTGGAATGAGATTCCAAAAGTCATTGTTAATCCTGAAAGATTTTCAAATGGCTCTTTCTTGAGGAATTATAACAGAAACTTCGATCTAGAATAAAGTTGTATTTGAAAATTCAAACCAATTTAAATATTTGTTTTATTTTTTATCAATATAAATTAATATTTCGGAATACCTAATGAACATTTTCTCTTCAATATCTTTAATTCCAGGTTTAATTGCTGCTAGTCATTGATACTAAAATAATTCTAAGATTTAGTGCTAAAAGCACTATATTGGCAACCCTGATTATATAAAAATTGAATGTAAAGATTACTACACACCACTTTTGGATAATATTACTTATTTCTGATTAATAATAATTAAGATATGTTCGCTGTAAAGAGCCTTTTTTGTATTATATTTTATCCATAAAAATAGTCACATATTCTTAAACAAATATTTTAGAAAAATAATCAATATAAATATTTCATTCACAAATAACAAAATTTATTATCATAAAAATAACACAATAAGCAACATCAATTTTAAAATAAATATGAAATGGCAACTTATTTACAACTCTTACAAAATATTATCTATTACCAAAATAACAACATTTTCTTTGAATGATTCAGCATTATGAAAGGAAGTTTATTATGTCTCTTAGTCCCTCGATCAATTTACACTCGCATAAACGTGAAATGCAACATTATAATAAATCACCATCCTTAACCATGACGTCATCGAATGGGTTGGATTTAATTTTTCCGCAATCTTCGTTCAAAAATCAGATGTGTTCTAAGTGTTGATGTGTTGGGATTCTGCAATGTTTTCCGTGGACACATCTTAACTCGGGAAGTGTGCAATGTCTCGTAGAAAACAAAGTAATCCAAAATCTTTAAAAAGTGAGTTTTTATGTAGTTTCCTTATGGATAGGTAACATCTCTTATATTATTTATATGGTGTATGTGATTTACTTATTCCGTTCCTGCGTTTTCTAATTATAACTACGTAAGTGACCATCCCAAATGGAATATTTTTATTTGGTTTTATTAAAAAATTAGTTGTTTTTTCTCAATTGTTTCAGATTTTATTTTATCCTATTCAAGTTTTGCGAGTCCTCAAAATGCGACAGGTTCAGATTCACTTCTATGTAACCACTTGTTGAATGAAAACATTAATGAGAGGATATAATGATAAGAATATGCAACTTCACATAAAACCCAAACGGGGTATTGAGTTTTGTTTTGTTTTTGGTGGGGGGGTTCCAAAGGTTTTATTATTATAATTCATTTGTATTCATATTATATGGGGGGGGGGGCGAAGGTTTTATTATTTTAATTTATTTATTTGTATTGGTATATTTCCTCTTCCTTCCGTGGTATGGAAGTTGCGTTACTAGATGTAGTGAACCAACCAAATAAGCGGTCGGAACTAACAAAGATCGTAAATGTGCCAAAGAGGACGCTACGGTGTTAATACAATCGCACTCAATTTCGGCCACGTTTTTTTGCACTGAGTTTCATGTCACCCAGTATGGACTCTGTAAAGAGCGGCAGATTATCGACTTCTGCCGCGCACGCATCTGCCCCTTCACTGATTACACCGTGGGCGATAAGTAGATTACACCCGCCTTATCAGCAGACGCCTCCATAATTGTACATACATGTATGCATACATGCACTGTGTATGTACACATACGCGTACACACTTTATATAGAGTATTGACTTTAACTCTTAAGGACGGCCCGCTTCTGGATGGTCAAGTTGAGGTCAGCACCTCTTCCAGAAGGGCGCCTGAAGTAATACTTGAGTTTCTTAATGGTAACACCCTCACCTGTCCCTTTCCTTCGGCAGGGCGCCAAGATGATGAGCAATTTACATAACTATCAGTATGACAAACTACAGCAGCAGAGGCTGATTTTAATTATAGGGGGGGGGGTCAGTTTTGCCACCAACCAACGAGGGTTAGGAGACTCCCAGGCCCCAGGGAGAGCCACCTGCTTCACACCAAGGGAGTGTGGATATGGAAACATTCTTCGGCAGGAGTGATGTGTTGTTTGTGCGAAAGAGACAACAGTTTTACGAGTGGGTGGATGTGGATGAAGGTGTTTGCATGCAAGGCTCGGCTCACCGCTTAATTGTCGCTGACGCCGGGAATCGAACCCTTATGGGTCCGATTCCGGCGTAATAGCAACGAAGCCGTATATCACGTGATATCGCAATAGCAATGAAGCCGTATCTGACAGATAGCGCAATAGCAATGAGGCCGTATCGCGCAGGATGCGCAAGAGCAACGATGCCGCCAGATTGGACTTTTATTTTTTTTTTAATGTCCGGCCCTAGGTCCTGTAGGATCATCTGCGGCTATATATCTTCCACGCATTTTCCCTTCATGTCTTAAATAATGGTAGTAGTAATAATTATAATACATTTAGAACAGGTACGTTGCGGATGCTTGCGTCATGTAAGACAAACATGGTGTGGAATGATAATAAGGCAGAGGTGGGGCATCGCCTTGGGGGCAAAACTGGGTGCTCTCTTAATCCTTGTATGGGAGCCGTATCCTCACTACTCGATCTCTCCACCCGTATTTTTGCTACTCGTTCATTCCCGCCGTATCCGTGCTACCCCCTCACTCTCGCCGTATCCTTGCTACTCGCTCATTCCCGCCGTATTTTTACTACTCGCTCATTTCCGCTGTATTTTTGCTACTCGCTCATTCCCGCCGTATCCGTGCTACTCGCTCATTTCCGCCGTATTCTTGTTATCCCCTCACTCTCGCCGTATCCTTGCTACTCGCTCATTCCCGCCGTATCCGTGCTACTCGCTCATTTCCGCCGTATTCTTGCTACCCCCTCACTCTCGCTCATTCCCGCCGCATTTTTGCTACTCGCTCATTCCCGCCGTATCCGTGCTACTCGCTCATTTCCGCCGTATTCTTGCTACCCCCTCACTCTCGCTCATTCCCGCCGCATTTTTGCTACTCGTTCATTTCCGCCGTATTTTTGCTACTCGCTCATTTCTGCCGTAACCTTGCTACTCGCTCATTCCCGGCGTATCCGTGCTACTCGCTCATTTCCGCCGTATCCTTGCTACTCGTTCATTCCCGCCGCATTTTTGCTACTCGCTCATCCCCGCCGTATCCACGCTACTCGCTCATTCCCGCCGTATTCTTGCTACCCCCTCACTCTCGCCGTATCCTTGCTACTCGCTTATTCACGCCGTATCCTTGCTACTCGTTCATTCCCGCTGTATTTTTGCTACTCGCTTATTCCCGCCGTATCCGTGCTACTCGCTCATTTCCGCCGTATCCTTGCTACCCCCTCACTCTCGCCGTATCCGTGCTACTCGCTTATTTCCGCCGCATACTTGCTACCCCCTCACTCTTGCCGTATCCTTGCTACTCGCTCATTCCCGCCGTATTTTTGCTACTCGCTTATTCCCGCCATATCCGTGCTACTCGCTCATTCCCGCCGTATTCTTGTTACTCCCCTACTCTCGCCGTATCCTTGCTACTCGCTCATTCCCGCCGTATCCTTGCTACTCGTTTATTTCCGCCGTATCCGTGCTACTCGCTCATTTCCGCCGTATTCTTGCTACCCCCTCACTCTCGCCGTATCCGTGCTACTCGTTTATTTCCGCTGTATTTTTTGCTACTCGCTCATTCCCGCCGTATCCGTGCTACTCGCTCATTTCCGCCGTATTCTTGCTACGCCCTCACTCTCGCCGTATCCGTGCTACTCGCTCATTTCCGCCGTATTCTTGCTACCCCCCTCACTCTCGCCCTTTCCGGGCTACTCGCTCATTCCCGCCCTATCCCTGCTACTCGCTCATTCCCGCCCTATCCAACGGAAAACAAGTTACACAGTTTGTTTAAGCTTCTTGTTAATCTTGCTACTCACCCTGAAGCCTAAATTATCCCTCCCTATCTCCCCGACTGAATTTTCTAGCTTCTTCTCTGACAAAATAGTTCTAGCATACCCTCTGCCTCTATTCCTCGTCACCTGGCAACTTCCCCGCCCAAACTTCCTACTTTCCCAAGCCTCTCTGAGGCATTAACTTCCCTCCTTGTCTCATTAAAAAAAATACCTGTTATCCCCTAGTCTCATCATCGCCAACTCTTTTCCTCTGTCATTTTTCCTTACCTCACATATTTTTTAGCACCTCGCCTTGAATAGTACCATCTGCCTTCAACCACGCTCCTCTTCGACCTATCTCAAAGAGACTGGGAGTGAGCGAGTAACAAGGATACGGCTGGTGTGAGAGAGTAGCAAGAATATGGCGGAAGTGAGAGAGTAGCAAGGATACGTCGGCAGTGAGCAAATAGCCAGGAAGCGGTGGGTATGAGAGAGTTGCAAGGATACGTCAAGTGTGGGCGAGTAGCAAAGATCCGGTGGGAGCGAGCAAGAAGCAATGATACGGTGCGATGAGCGAGTTACAAGACTAAGTTAGTTGTGAGAGAGTAGTAAGGATGCCGGGGTAGTGAGCAAGTAGCAAAAATAGGACGGGAGTGAGCGAGTAGCAAGGCTACGGAAGATGTGAGTGAATAGCAAGGATGCGGCTGGAGTGAGCAAGTAGCGAGAATACGGCTCATACAAGGATGAAGAGAGTAAGTACCCCGTCTAATCCCCAAGGCGATGCCCCACTCCTGTCTTATTATCATTCCGCATCGTGTTTGTCTCAGGCTGGTTTTAAGGCAGGACACAGCTCTGAATCAACTCACCTGCATATAAGGGATTGCCTTCGTTGAGCGGCCGACGCTGGTTAACCTTCCATTATGGTATTTCTGACACTCTCGGTGGCATTTGACACTGTTGAGGATGGTGTTGTTTTTTTCACCGCTTCCGTGAATTCCTCTGTTTCTCTGCAAGTGACCTTTAGGGGTTCCGCTCCAATCTTCTATCATGTACTCATTCTTTTCATATTATAAATGATCTCGGCGGCGAAGGTGCGGTTTGGTGTTAGGCAGTGATTGGTTCTTGGCCCGCTTCTGTTACGTTTCGTTCGTCTTCCCTTTCATATTCTCAATCGTCGTCTCGGATCATAGATACTCATAATCCGCACTTGTTTAAGAGGTTATCACGGATTATGATATCGCACCCGACCTCATCCTAACCCCAAATAATACCATTACCTTAATCTTTTCTGCATTTACTTGTAGCCCCCACCTCACATATACTCTGTCAAAGGCTTCAATCAACATTTCCAAATCTCTCTTATTCTCGGCCACCAACACCATGTCATCATCATATACCAACATAGACAAAGCTCATCCCTCACCATTCCTCATCAATCAGCCCCCTTTCCCCGCTTCACATTCCTCATCAATCACATCCCTTCCCCTCACTCCCATTCCTCATCTATCAGTACTTCACCCATAAATATATTAAACAGCCAGGACGACATCACATACGATAGCCATCTTTCACCGGAATGCATGCCTGATTTCCACCATACACACATCCATCAATTTATCACTCTACAGACCTTGTAACATCCTGGCCCCCTTCATCCAAACGGCAGCGGTTAGGAATGATGCCATTGGATTTGGTCTTCTCCAGAGATCTCCTAGAGGCGGTTTATCCCTGCCACAATAATCCTTTGAATATGTTTCCTTTTGATGTTGAATTGGTTGGTTTACAGAGGTTCAAACTCGGTGATAATCTTTTTTTAAAATAAATATCTTGTTTTCCTTATTGTTTTATATATAGTAATTTGTTTTGTGTATTTTTACCCATTTTTTTCACATTTCCCGTAACAAGTTGTATTTCCTACTGGAGCCTTGTTGTCTATAGTCTTCTGGTTTTTCCAGTTGGGCTTCAATTTGTAATAATAGTAACAAGGGGAAGGCACGATGGGATGAGATGGGTACAATTTGGGTGTTGTTCGATGACACATTTCTAATGGGTGGGTAATTTTTGTGTCTTGACCATAAATAGGCCAGGGAAACTCTGTTTCGGGGATCCAGGATTGATTCTGATTGAGGGGTGGAAATGTCAGGTGGGTCACTTTTGTAGTAAGGCACTGTTCGACTGGTTTTGAAGTACTATGCCAATAAAGTATGTGTGATATGTGTTTTGTGTTCTGGTTCGGTGGGGTTGTGAGTTTCGCTAATAATTGGGGTTAATGGCCGGTGGGAAGGATTGGGGGGGGGTCAGTTAATGTTAGGAATGAAGAGGTTGTTTAGTAGATGTGAGCTTGTTGAAAAACTGTGCGACTATCATAGTTAGGTGGTCTTTGATGGGGATAGTTAGCGTGGAGGTGATATATCGTGGTGGTTTGTAGGAAACTAGTTGTGATAGAGATGTCAATGTTTTGGTATGTGTGAATATTGTCTAGGACTTGTTAGGTATGGATCGGCCCTACCTGGTGGCGTATAAGTTAAAGTAGTGCGGATATACTTTATATTATATTCAGTGTTGCCCAAGGTTGGTGTTTGTGAGTGTTTTGATGGTGTTGAGTTTTGATATGGATTTTGAGGTGATGTTTGTGCTGGGAGTGAATGCTATTGTTTGGGTCAAGGGCAGGGGTGGGTAACTTTCGGCGTTCTGGAGCATGAAGTGCGGCCTTCAGCAACCTCGTCAAAGAATCTTGGATTTCTCCTAAAATCCATCATTATCCACCAAAGCATTTATAAAAACCATCAAAACCAAGCAATATTAATTATATAATTACTAATCACTCATAAAATAAGTTATATATACATAGTATTAGACTATTAACCTGGCAAATCTGCTTAAACGCTGTGGGCAAATGGGCTTCAACACCAATAAATGCAAATTGCTACACATAGGACATCAAAATAAAAAAAAGCATCTTATTCAATGAATGAAACACGATTGAAAAGTGTAGACAAGGAAACAGATTTAGGAGTAACAGAATCGAGTAACATAAAATTCAGTCAGTAATGCATAGAAGTTACCAATAAAGCGAACAAAATAATTGGCTTTATAGGAAGGTCATTTGAGTATAAATTGAAAGAAGTAATACTTTCTCCAAATCTTTAGTCTGGCCTCTTCTGGAGCACTGTGTCCAAGCCTGGTACACTCACTACCAAAAAGATATAAACCAGCTAGAATGACTTCAAAGTAGAGTTACCGAAATGATACTTAATCTAAATAAACAAGCCATACGAGGACCGTCTTAAGGAACTGCGTGGTGACCTAATTCAAGTATTTAAAATCGTCAAAGGCATAGTTAATATGAACTGTAACAAGTACTTAATAATCGACTAATCTAATTGCACAAGAGGAAACTTTGAAAATTGTAGGCAAAGACATTTGATTCGTTTAAACACAAACAGTTCGCCTCAAACCCAAGACTGACTGCGTTTATAAGCGAGTAATATTCTCATTTTTCGCCCTCCATCAGATAAGCGAACATCAATGATCAAAAGGCAAGGTTTAATAAACTTAGCTTCGTCGCTGCATGCAACTTCGTAAGGATCGAATGGTCTGTCGTTGCTTGCGTTTTCCTTCGTATTTTCTTGTATGGAATTGTCAATTTCTTGACTGCAGCCTTATTGTAGGCCATTAGAGTTCAATGCGGCCTTCAAGCATGAAAAGGTTTCTCAAGCCTGATCTAGGGTGGTACTTTACTCTGAGGTTGCAGTTGACTAGGAGAGGTTAGCCGTAGATCATTAGGCGTACGTAAGTTGTGGTTTGATTCGCTAAAACCAATTGGGTGTTGTTGGTTTTGTACATGCTTGTTTAAGGGCCCCGTTTCTCGCTGTATTTTTGTTTTGTGGTGATTTGTGCGTTGCGAGTGGAAATTTGTTGTAATTTCGCCTCAACTTTCCCAAACCGGCTCATGACTGGCAGTTGTCTTTCTGATCTTTAGGCGAATTGCATGAATCGTTATCCTGTCGAGGGATCTCGTCTTGATTGAAAAAAAAATAATGGCGCAACTGACGAAGTACTCTGGCTATTTTTTACCTCATTTTAAGAAATTAAAATGTTTAAAGCGATACCAACGATGTTTAGGTAGTGTGGTAGTATTGTATTGAGATATTATAATTCCGAATTTGGATACCATTTTGTGTAACAAAACAATAGCATTAATTAATCTATTAATTTGGTCGATATTTGCATAAATTAATTAGAAATTGGAGTCGGAGTTGCGCATGTTTTATCGACTCCGACTCCACCCTTTGAAAAATTCAACCCCGACTCCTGAAACCATTGGCTCCGTGACTCCTCAACCCTACTGAGAACCCTACACTCGGGCTCTGTTGCACTACTGGTTCCTCGGATTCGTTTGTGCTACCTAGGTGTTCGTGCCTTCTCTGTTTTTGCTCCTAAAATGTGGAATGATCTGCCTGCTGCGATACGACTATCGCCCTTCCTTTGTGCGTTCAATCATCTCATAAAGACTCCTTCTTTCAAGCTTTTCCTTTGTTGGTTTGCAGATACTACGTGAATGTCTACGTCCTCGGAAAACATTGTATAAAAATCTTTATTATCATAATAAACCATTAAATGAATAATAACAGACCGTTAAATAAATACTAATAACACCATCATTTTGTACTATTTCTTTGAACTCAGATTATAAACCCGAATTAGAAATTGGGAGGGAGGGGGGTTGTTTCTAAAGGAATGACGTCACAGTTTTTAACTGAAGTCGCCTTCGATAAGTAAAGGGCTTTATCAACTTCCCACCAGCCCAGCCTGCATGTAGGCTGATAAAAGAAAACGATAATACCAGAATAAATTAGTTCGGGAAATAGATAAACCAACCATTGATTTCAAAATTTAATTCCACGGAAATACCCTGAATATATATATATATATATATATATATATATATATATATATATATATATATATATATATATATATTCAACAAGGTTGCTTCTAAGAAGGCGTAATTTTAATTGCAGTAGGAAGGATACGATCATCAGTGACATTCTTATTCATTCCTTTAGCCTGATGATGGATTGGGTAATCCGAAACGTTGCTTGGAATAAATAAGAATGTCACTGATGGTCGTATCCTTCCTACAGCAATTATATATATATATATATATATATATATATATATATATATGTGAATCTGGGCAGTATATTTTCATTATAGCATGTTTTATTAAAAGCGACACCAAAATTTTAGACTATGCTCCCAACAGGCGCCAACTGCTCTTCCTTGAAGCTATATACGAGGGGCGGTCAATAAGTTTTGCGAATCGGTAGGGAAAAACAGAGGAAGGGGGGTGACTGTTTGTGGGGGTGTTAGGACAAGTCAGGACCTGCAGCCGCACGCTCCTGCTTCGTCTATTTAAGAAGCAGTAGCTGATCGCAGATCGTCAGTCACAAATTTTCAACAATGGAGAAGGTTGAGCACCGCGCAGTGATCAAATTTTTGACCAAGGAAGGCAAGAATGCAAAAGAGATCCATGAACGCATGGTTGCAGTGTACACTGACACCGCCCCTTCCTATGCAACCATTGCTCGCTAGAATAGGGAGTTCCGCCATGGTCGTGAGTCCCTTGAAGATGACCCCCGTCCAGGACGCCCGTCAGACGTGACCAACGACGACAATGTGGCCCGTGTGGAGAGGATGATCCTCGAAAATCGACGGGTGAAGGTCGAAGAAATCGAGCGAGAACTTGGAATATTACATGGAAGTGTTATCAACATCATCCACGACCATTTGGCCATGACCAAGGTCTCTGCCCGTTGGGTCCCTAGAAACCTCACGCCCCATGATCGACTTCAACGTCGTCAAAGTCCACAAGGCCAGAGTTGCACAAGCTGCCCTGCGCGAGTGCGGATTCGAGGAGCTCAACCATCCCCCCTACAGTCCAGATCTGGCCCCTAGCGACTACTTTTTATTCCGCCAGCTCAAGGCTGCAGTGCGTGGATCCGGTTTGGGGACGATGACGATGTCCAGCTCACCGTTCAGGAGTGGAGTGAACAGCAGTCGGGAGATTGGTTGTCGGGAATTCGAAGCCTCAGGGACAAGTGGCGCAAGTGCATTGAAGTCGAGGGTAGTTATATTGAAGTATAATAAAACACTTTTCCTCATATCTCGTTTCCTTATATCCGAATTGCAAAACTTATTGACCGCCCCTCGTATATCCAAGAGAAGCAACCGAATTTAAATATACAGTCTAACTCCAATGAAATCCTACCCAGGTGTACTTAGAGCTGCCCCTAGCCACTAATCCCCTCTGGCAATCAGCTTAGCCCCCCCCCCCTCATCTCTGGCTACCTACTTCTCCGAATTTTTATCACCTGGATCCAACCTGCCAATACGTGTATAGCTTCGTGCGTAATTTTGTTAATACATTTTGTAACATAAAAACAATACTTTGTAATAATTCTTTATTGTGACTCTGAAGATGATACTCGATGTATCGAAACGCGTCAGTTAAATTAAAGAAAGTGCTAAATTACATTAATTTACTTCTACCTTTGGCAAAATAAGAAACATCAGTCTCCGATGAACTTCGGTACGTTTATCCACAGGTTAAACAAGAAGAAAAGGCGAATATAAGACAAATCGAGAAGATCGAAAAGAGAATTATTAATTCGAAACTAGCGGTCGCTTTTAATAAAACATGCTATAATATATATATATATATATATATATATATATATATATATATATATATATATATATATAATGAAACGATCAGAAGTAAGTACGTGAAATGCTTCAAATATTCCAAAGGAAAATAAAATAATACACGGAAACCCATGCGAATATCTTTACATCTTCAGCGGCAATCAAAGAATAGACAGCAGATAGAAAATTAAATGCGCCATTGAAAAGAAAAAATATATTCTTATGACGTCACTATAACAAACTGACGAACCAACTCATTAATTCACAAGAAACTAAAAATATTAAAAATCTAAATAACTAAATAGGAAAATATATTGGTAGATACAATACTAAGTATAAAATTAGCCAGATAAATTAGATTGATACTAAGTGCAAATTTGATTTATTATTTAGTTATCTAACTTATATGTCGCGTAGGCTGTGTGTGGCGCGCTCATTTTGGCGGGACCTATCATTTCGAACGAATATAAATCTAATTTTGCTTTAAAAAGCTGCGCTGCATCTTTTTAACCTCTTCAAAGACTCTTTTCAGAAAGCGAAAGATGGGAAAAATGCTGGAAAGTGGCATATCTGTATTAGCCGAGACGTCTTTCAACCTTTTCAAAGGTCATCTGGGAAACTGAAAAAATTACAAAAATGTGTTTTATATATGCATTATTATCTAATATAAGAATATGTTTTAGGACCAATCAGAAGTGACAAAAATTATAAAGCTAGAATAATGTTTAAATCAAAAAGGAAAAATTATTTGATCTTGCCATAAGAATATTTTTTTTTAGCCAATCAAATTTGAGAATTTTTAAGGATTAAACAATGTTTAGATCGGCGAAATAAAAACGTATACAAACATTAAATAATCGGCAAAGGAGGCAAGGTAAACGGTGAGCGGGCCGTGATGTAATGCGGCTGGCATTGGGACCTCGTGTACTGGGCAAAGTGGTTTCTGGCTGGAGCTGGATGTTAATTTGTGGTTTTCGTTTCCATATAGTGACGGCCTCAGCCATGCGCAGTCGTCGTCGATCACTCTCCCGGAGAATGATGGTTGTATTTCTATGTAACATTTCTCGGGTGAGGGTCGTCCGATGCTTTGCCGAGTGGCGTTTGATGGCTCCGTCTTGGAGATGCGCTGTTAGTCGCAGAGACAGGGATGTAGAAGTCGTCCCAATGTACGAGGAAGTGCGATGCTCACAGTCACCGACGTTGCATTTATATTCGTACAAGAGATTACACTCCTGCAAGTGGCCCATCGCGTGAAGGCCGCTATTTTTTATGACGATGGCGGGAGTTTTCTTTGGTCTGTAATAAATTACTAATTTGATTTTGTTTGTTTGATCGGTGGGGATAACATTTCGGTGTATGGTGGCTTTGAGGACTTTTTCGTCCTCCTTATATCTCCTGGAGTCATGGATGGTAGGTAATAAAGGTCTATTGTTCTTGGTTTTTCATTTTTCTGCCTTGAGTTATGGTATGAATTCATCTTCTGCTTTATGACATTATCCATTGATGTTTGAGGGTAGCCGTTATTGGCGAGCATCTTAGTTACTCTATCAACCGCTGTCCAGTTTGAAGAATGAGAAATTTCAAGAAGCCTTTTGAATAGCGTTTACTTTAACAGAAAACGAGAATGCGAATGTTCCCGCATCTCTTCCCCCATCTATTTTTTTTGGAAAATTGAACAATAACGTTCAAGTCAATGCGGTTAGGTAAGGGTAATAGTAAGAATTCCTTAATCAGCTAGAAAAATCGCCTGGAGTACTCGTACCTCAAGTCTTTTCAAGAGGGCCACCTATAATAAATTTATCTCTGAAAAGATAAATTTAAAGACGACTTTTGTACGAAATAGCGTTTATTTTAACAGAAACCGAGAATGCAATAAGCATATCTATTAGTTCCGCTACAAGTCTCCAGTGTTCTGAGATCAGTCAACTGATGTGTGGTGTTTTGATGGGTTGTTTACTTTTCACTCATTAAAACTTTTGGGGGAATTAAAATTAAAAACTTTTTCCCTATACGTATTGATAAATTTAAAATAAAATATTTAGTCTATTATTAACCATGAGATCAGCTGTCAAAATGGCATGTTTGTTTATTTAGAAATATCTATATACTTTTAGGGTTTATGTTTGGTATTTTAGAAAATGGCGTTGGGTGGTATTGTGGAATATTTTACCTTGTTACATATTAACACAATTATTTTGCCAGCTTACTATTCTAAATAAGCATTTAAGAGTAGCGAGGAAGGGACTAAACCAAATATGACAAGTAAAAAACAACAACCACTAAGTTGCTCGTTGTGTAGATATTAAGGTGTAAATAAAGCCTTGACGTCTCGAGCCTCTCTTGCCACCAGGGTCCTTCTTCCCTCAGTCAAGATATGAGTCCAAAGACTGCACACATTCCTACCCGTTTAAACCTAGTGCAGGTTGATGCCCTCAAGAGGGCATCCCTCATCATCGACCTCGATGGACTTCCCAAAGCAAAGCAGGTAAATAAGGCAATGAAAAATAAAGAAGGAACGGAACATGGCCAAGTTGCGAAAACCTGTGCGCCGCTGAGACTAGTGTACGCGCGGCCTATTCGAATCCGCCATCGTGAGTCCCCCCAAAGACTCAATCAAGTGGAACTTATAAGCCACCAAGCAGCTTGCAATCTCGCCACGTTATACGGCTCCCTTCCTAGAAGCGGAACGTATTGAAATAAAGCCGAATTCCACTTACAAACAACCCGTTCCAGAGTCTGGGCACCATTGTAGATAGAAGGGGTATAAAAAGGTCGTAAAAAAATAAAGAATGAACGAAGCCTACGGCGAGTTGCGAATACTTTTCCCGCGTCGCTTAGACCAATGTACATACCCGCAGCCTAGTCGCATCGGCCATCATGATTCCCGCCCTAATGACCCAGTCAAGCAGAATGTATAAACCGCCTAGTTGCAATCTCACTATGCTACAGTTGATCCCCAAAGATATTTGGATCAGCCATCAATTTAGCGAAAATATGTCTGGTAGGAAGTGGTTTATTTCATGCATAGACACGAGAATAAGCTTTCAGTAAGAAACCCAAAGGAATTTCACCTACTAGAGAAGGCGGTTTCAAGAGAGTGTACTGATCATTATTGATCTAGAATATGATTAAACCAAGCACAAATACTCTCCCAATTGAATCTATAAAGTTGATGAGAATGGTCTCACTGCTGTGCAATCTAAACTGCCAGATGTTTGAATGAAAGGGAAAAGAAGACAGATTGGTGTTTATCTGCTGCAGAGAGGGGGAGTCTTGTCTTGTTACAACCATTGCGCGTATAGGTACAGGTTTAGACTTTGTGACTACTATGATGATTCTCTCACAAACCAATTGAACTGAAAAATTGACGAAGGGCAGCTCCTGCATCTCTAAGAAGATTCCATTTATCAGACTGAGTTCAATCCCACCTATTTACTGATTATTTTTCCCACTTCAACGCTATCCTCAGTTATGTTTATGCTGGACAGCCCCCCCCCCTCCCTCCATGTCATTTTAAAAGCAAGAGAGAAACATGTGACTTTCATGTGTCCCCCACTTCGCACAACTCACAGGCTTCAATTACCTGGCCAGGCACTCTTGAGTCTTTTAAAGTCATATTTCAGTGAAGATGTGAGGTTGGCACTGAAAATTGGTGATATGGACATGTACGACATTGTTGGAAGTTTGGGAAGGCATATCTCAAAATACAGACAAGGATAAGGGTATTTTCAACTATGCAGATTTTGTTGCGGCTCAATATGAAGAGGAACAGATTGTAATGATATGGATTGTTCTGAATTGGAAAGTAAGGATGTCTCTAGAAAGAGAAAAATGGAGGAGGCAACAGGCCCATAGCATCCGAAGATCCATTCACTTTAGCAGGGTTTATCCACATCTCCAGATCCATCGATATCAGTATATCCTTCACCTTTATCTCAGGAATGCGGTCGTGAGAACATCCACGAGACTTAAAGTCAGTCTCCGTAAAGAGAGCAGCAAAAAAGGAACCATCGACATCCTTGCCCCTCCGGAGCCAAAACCTTCGAGGCAGGAGTAGAGGAAGTCTCGTACAATGAGCCAATCCGCCTCGAGTAAGCCCTCGAAGGCAGCAGCGCATTCTGTGGACAACAACCCCCGGAGTCTATCTCCAAGAAGGATTCGGCCATTTCCGTGAGGGTCTTTAAGTCAAAGAGGGACTCCTCATCTTCTTAAAGCTAAGCATAGAGGATGGCAGTTTCTTACAATAGAATTATCGTGGACTCCGGACCAACTGGTAGGAGCTGTGGAGGTTCATCTCTCCCCATTCTCATTTAGCTATTTGCCTGCAGAAGACCATGTTTGATGCACACCCCATGTCCACCCTCAGGGGGTATATGCTTTTGCAACTCCATTAACACACGATTGGGGTCGGGCAGGTGGATGCGCGATTTATACCCACACCCGGCATGATGTCTCTGTTCTACTACGCTTTGAATGCATCCTTTTAGGCAGTGGCAATGCAACTATACGTAGATAGGAAGTATACTCTTATTTCTACATATATTCCACTCTAATCTTACTTCGATGCGGTGGACTTGCCCTACATCGGTGCACGTTTGCTGAGGTACTTTCTCCTCAGGTATCTAACGGTGGGCTTCCATATGAAGAGACTACGTGATCAATCTGAGGATCCAAGTTTTTGCCAACCTGATCGAAGAACTAACTGTAGATTGGTGCCCTAAATGTGGACGAAATCAGGCATCGCTGTCCGAGAACTGTTTCATTTTCTTGCCTCGATCTGTCTATGCTCTCTTGATGCATAGCCTTATTTGGGGTGGGAAGTGGTCGATGACCTTCATGGTAACGATCACTTTCCGATTCAGATATTTTTTCTGGGTCGGTGAGGTCTAAGAAAGCCCATTGGTAGTACTTGTAGTGGGTGCGATGAGGTGGCCAGCATTTCAGGAAATCACTGATTTTTCTCTCATTCGAGGAGTTTAGGTCAGTCGATGAGACCGTTTATTTCTTCTCTGGCAGCCTCATCGTCGTGGGCCTGAAGAATATTTATAAAATGCCTGGCCGTTTTGTATGCCGTCCGCTTCCTTGGTGATCGGCTGCCTATGAGACGACCCTTAGACAGAAACGCTATGCGCTATAAGTGCCGTCAGAACGATTTAACCGTAAGTGAATTTCATCGAGCGAGGATTAGTTTCCGGTATGTTTCGAACCACACCCGCCGCGTTTCTTGGAGGGATTACGTGTCCATTTAACAGCAAGGCCCTTCTTGCAGAAGTTTGGAAGAGTGTCAAAAGGCAAGTTCTTGCATGAATCCCTGCCGTCTTATAGAAGAACAGGACTGCAATCTTGCGTTCCACTTCGGAGTCCTTTGCGGGAGCTTTCTCCTCATTCTTGAACCAAGATGCCTCTTTGCCAGCATTTAAAACACCGTGAGCTCGCTGAAGGCCGCCCACTGGACTTTACCTATAGAGGCGGAGAACCCTTCAACGATATGTTTACGTTGAGTTATGTTCCTCTCGCATTGTGCGCGGATACCACACATGGCAGGGAAAATATCCCGTACACCATGCTTCGACACTTGGGTGAGCGAAGCATTAGTTTTTTGTTAGGTTTGTTCAGCAGTTTCTGGACAGAGGGTATCTTTCCAGATTCCTGGCGAATAGCTACCGTTCTTGTTTCTCGCAAGCCATGAAGAGATCACTATACTATGGCTTGATTCTGCCATATTTCTCTAACATCCTATGTGTGCAAGTTCATGGGTAAATTAGTTAATATTACATTAACTTATTTACCGAACAGCTGAGGCCACCTGTCTACTACATAGTGCGGCTTTTGCAAGTTCTACTCTATTTTAGTCGACAGATGTGCGCTATAAAAAAAAACACGTTGGATGCTCTGCTCCGGCTAGAAATTGATATCTGCGAGGCCTTCCTTCGTAGGCAGCACTGCGCTCTGATGTCTCTCGATCTGGAGAAGGATACCGCATGGCGATGCGGTATTATGGAGACACTGCACACCATTTGGACGAGGGGAGGCTTCCTAATTTCCTCTCTGAATTTCTACGAGATCGTCGTTTCCGTATGCGGTTTGAGGTAGCTCTCGCCAAGCCAATTGGTAAGGAAAAGAATGTTCCGCAAGCAAGGAACATTCTGCAAACGAAGGTGCCTATGACATCGCGAGACACCACTCCTAACTTAAAGCTTTCGGTTATTGGTTAAGGCAACTCCAGGTTTCGATGTAGTTCTGGGGCATTTGACAAGAATGTGACTGTGGCAGTCTGGGGTACAACGCACTCTGCGCAATAAGGTTGAAGAAAGCCTATCTTCGTGCGCGTTACCCCTGTCGGTATCGGGACAAGTGGTGTCGTCATCGCCTGTTTCTTCCTTGTGTTCAGGACAAGTTCGTGCACACCTGACAGTGTTTTAGTTTTTGGAGTAGGCTGACCTCCACTGTATTTTGCTTTTAGGGTGTTGCGTACATGCTCGGATGCCGGAGGATTAGAGCGGGTCATAAGTCTAGAATTTTATGAAACTGGTGATGAGAGGTATTCAAATGATGAATATTTGGGACAAACTTTTGGCATAAAAGTTAAATTCTGATTGATCTAACCTACATCAATTTGAAGTTGAAATATTGTTAGTTCTGGGTCATTTACTATTATTTTAGTTACCCATAAAAGATCAAATTTACTGTTTTCTATCATCAATACATTTATGTAGTCTGAAAGATATTTGTCTAAAAAAATGTATTAGAGAAACATGAGAAGTAGGAAACCTGTTAAAAATGACCCTTAATTTAGTTTGGTCTAATTCCAAAATTGCAAGTAGCCAGTACTCATCACTCAATGAAAGGCAATATTCCAGTAGTGTTGCCACTTCTGGTAACTGTTTATAGAGCAGTTACATTTTTTTAAATGCTAGTAAAGGCTGTAGATCATTTCAGAATAACATATAATTATTTAGTAGAGATTATTTCTTAATCTAAGTGCAACTTTTCATTTGCAGATATACCTGCGATTAGTGTGACAATGGCGAAAATCAAGACAAGGTCCAAATCAAGTTCTCATTTGACTAATTTTCTTGGGACTGGGCAAGAGCTGATGGTGTCTAAGTTACTAACAATAAAAGATATTTTGAGGTACGGCATCTACCTGGGGGAGCAAAGTGAAGATGACCGGAGAAATTATGAAGTGGACCAGCTGGTAAAAGCCATGTATTAGGGCTTGATTAACCAGTAGACCAAAGCTAATGCTCTCTTCAAACCACCTGTTATAAATCAAAAAGTCACAATAATATGAAAGCTTAAGGAGGTGTGGAAGGAGGCAGTAAAAGTTTCCCTTGGTAAAGGAAAATTTGAAGTAAAAGAGAGGTTTATTGCAAAACTAGATAAGTTATTTGATATATCGACATGCAAATGTCAAATTTCCAGTTGTGGGTAAGTAGGTTGTAATGGCTGTGAGACTAAAGCCCACATTAACTGCTGTTGTAGTAAAGAGAAAAAAATACCTACTAGGGAACTGGCCTTTATTAAAGAACAAAAGGAGAAAGTTGGAAGTAAAGGTACCTTTCAAATTGGAAGTCCTGATATTCCAGAGCATAATAGGCAATTAAGAGCTTCAGAACGGAAAGAAAAAGAAAGGATAGCAGAAAGAAAGAGAAAAAGTAAGGAGGAAAGCGCTTTTCTAGCAGGAGAAGCAGCAAGAAAAGAAATCGAGCATTTTTTGTCAGAAGGTGAAGATCTGGAGGCAGAAAATTCTGATGGCGACAACAGTTTGGGTGATGAAGTAACTTTTGAAACTTTCCAAGAGCCGAAATCTTCCACCAGGAATAGAAAGAATTATGATGAAATTCCAAATATTGCTCTTGCTAGTATAAGGTATGGTGTCGGATTGAGACCAACTGAAGCTATAGCACCAGCAACTATAATAGATGTTGGATTCATTACTGAGGAAGATACAAGTAAAGTAATTGATAAGAATAAAGTTAAGAGAGCACAGGAAAAGTTTATGACAGTTATTGAACATGAGTTTGAGAAAAACTTAAGGAAGGATAGGGGAATTTCTTGTGTTCTCTTTGATGGACGAATTAATGTAACAAATTTTATGATGGAGGCAGAGGGAAGTGAGAAATTGTTTCCAGCAAAAACAAAAGAGGAGCATTACACTGTCATCAGTGAGCCTGGGAGCAATTACCTCTTCCACTTTGTCCCAGAAAGGGCTACAAAAGAAGAATCACATGCAGAGAAGATCGCTTATGTTTGGATGGCTGAGGGAAAGGGGTTTGGATAAAAGCTTAATGTCCATTGGAGGAGACTCCACGAATTTAAACACTGGTGTAAATGCTGGATAATGCGAATAATGGAGCTCCATTTGGGCAGAAAGCTTGTTTAGTTGGTCTGTAACCTCCACACTGGGGAACTCCCTCTCCGTCATCTAATTATCAACCTGGATGGCCCAACACTATCTGACAACAGATATTCCGGATCAATAGGAAAGTTCCTTGACTCTGTTACAGACTTGTATATCAACACAAATTTCACTCTTACCAAGATGTCTCAGGAAGTGGTGCAAGATCTTTCCACTGATCAACACTACGGCTATTGAATTGTATCGGCAATCAGAGATGGAGTGCTTCCTACAGGGCTTTGTCTATTGGAAATAGGACCAGTAAACCACAGTCGCTGGCTGACCACAGCTAACAGACTTTTTCGGTTGTGGGTGTCAAAGCATGAGCTCAAAGGAAAAGCCTTTAAGAATCTACGACTGATTGTTGAGTTCATCATTGGTGTATATTGCCCATATTGGTTTAACGTTAATATTAAGCACTCTTGGACCGAAGGACCTAGGAACATTCTTTATCAACTTCACTGCCTTAAGTCTCAGAGGAAGGAGGTGTTGGATATTGTTTTGCCAAACCATCAGGGGAGAAGGGGACCCAGATACTCAACTGGGAGACTCCTTTGTAAGACTTAGAAGGACACCAGACATCAATTGTGATACTACCAGGATTGGAAATCTGATCAATTGATCAGAGGATGTCTCTGAGCCACCTCTCACTTGCTCTCTAAGTACTTCTGAATTGAAAAACTTTATTGACTCTCCTATGAAAGTACCTGACTGGCCTTGTCACACACAGAGCATTGAGAGGGTTGTAAGAATGGTGACTGAGGCTTCTTCCAAGTATTTCTCACATGAAAAGAGGGATGGAGGAATCAGGGCACAAGAGACAAGTAGACGTCTGATGTACAGGAATGAGTCAAAGCAAGATTTGTGTGCTCTGGTGAAGTTTAACTTTTGAATATGACCCAAAGTGACCCATGTAGCTATATGTGGAGCTTTGCATACACTTTTCTCACTCAATAAACATGTAAATTTGAGGTTACTTTGTGTTTGTGTGTACTTGGATTAAATAAAAATAGGTTACATAAGCTCGTGACGAAAGGGAAAAATTTACTTTTATTTAAATGGAAATTGATGTAGGTAGGAGCAATTGTATAACAAAATAAAGTTCTTTTTCAAAATCTACACCCGAAAATCTATCATTTAAGCACCCCTCATTAAAGGATTTAATGAAAATATATGGTTTTCTCAAAGTATGACCCGCCCTACCGGAGCATATATGCCCTTTTCTCTACTTTTTGTTGTTTTAAATGTTTTTTTTATCTTGTCTTTTCTTATTTATCATTATAATTTAGCCTAATGATTTGTTGTTGTTCTTTTTCAGCGACCATACCTTTGTTGACGGTTGCTAATGGAGATCGCTCCTTGAATTAAAAAAAGTGACTTTTGCTATTCCAATCAACTAACAAGATAACCTATATAGTTCAGCCTTGTGAGATTCTGCTTGTTTTTTCTAACTTCTTTTGTTCCCGATAACCCTTAACCGATTCAATAATGTTCAACTCTGAACTCTGGGCACCATTGTCAACACTATGTTTGGGGTTATTGCCATGGGGAACTTAAGATTTCATCCCATAAGATATGATCTGCCAGAGGGAACTAACTGTATGTTGTACACTTGTCTATACTTTTATTAGTCGTAATCTCCTGTCTTTTAACAAAATCACAATTTACCTTCTGACCTTTTAAAAAGCCTCATGACTAATTGTTAATTAAATACAAGTGTCTTCGATCATCTTTGTATGTTCGTCACACGTGCTGTCTTATCTCTATACCAAATATATCTAATTTGACTGATCTCTCCAAATTTATTTTCCCCCTGGTCTTTCATGCTCCATTGGCGTTATTTCCATACATATTTTAATTAATGGCCGTGTTTTAGTGAGTCACTCAGAGCATATATGTGACATCTCGTGAGTGACGTCATATTTGTTCTGAATGTGCCATTTTACTATCGTCTTTATTCCCTAGCCTTTAAAACATGGGTTTCGCCTAGCTACTGAAAAGTAGCTCCTCTAACGAAGGAAAGATTCACTTGTGTTCCTGAAGCCTGAACAAGTTGTGTATGACAGATTGGCACTTTATGCTTATCTATTCTCAGCGATGTAAGTTTCAGGTGTCTGACATCACATTTCGAAAGTTTTCGAGGTCTTCCACTGCGTGTTTTGTCCGATACTATCACTGTTTCTTTTTTATTTCATGATTACTTGTATTGCCTGTTTTGAAAACAGGTTTTCTGGGAATTTTCATAATTTGGATGCTATTTTATCCCCGATCTCAAAGAAGTCATTGTTATTTAGGTACAGCCCTTTCTCAGTACTTCAGAAATACCTGAAACAATATACAATAATATCCATTAATAAATTTGAAATCATTTTAAGAGTAGAATTCATTTAATAATACCCTAATGACATTAATTGACCAAAAAAAACAGGGGCCTACATTTGGGAGTAATTTGCTTACACAGCTCTGCCATAGCTCGTTATTTTTTCCCTGCTAAGTGAAATAAAAAGCAAGGCCTATTTTCCCCTCCCTTCTCCCTCGCCCGTTCACCTTATTATTTTTCACGTCATTAATCGTTTTCCGCTGATATTACATACATAAAGAGAAACGAATAGGCTCCGTGGGCCATCTACGGCGTACTGTTAAACCACCAGGCATGATTCATTCTTATCGTTCTTATACTTGGGGTGTTTTTCACTTTATCTCTTTTCTTATCTCCATTTTTATTGTTATTTGTATCACATTTTTCCTATCTCTTACATATGGCGTATTTTGTATATTTCACCGTCCAGGGAATCAGAATAAAATTTAATACCGATGAGGCGTGGCTCAAATCAGCTTAAGGCATCGTAATTTTCTTTCCTCCTTTTCGATGTAAACCAAACTTTTGGCATTGGGATGACAAAAGGGGGTCGTTATTCGGGACTTATATTTGTTTTTGTTATTATTCTCTCTTTTGCTGTTTACGACAATCTTTTGGTAGATTTGGCATAACTTAGCCGAGTCTTTCAACGACAAGCCCATGTCAACTGAGAAGGTTATACAGTACCGTTCAAAAAGATCAGAACGGCTGTATTTCTAATGCAACATCTCTAAATTTTTCCAGAGAAAATCCTAGGGTTCCAAAATTGGTCTAGAATAACCAACAGGAATAAGGTATGTATGAGTAAAGGCTAATCAATTATGGATGAATAAAACGAAAGTTATCAGCAGATAAACAATAGACTAGAAAAAATTGAGCGTCCAAAATGGTTCGAACAACAGCGGGAACAAATTTCTCTTGGAACATAACGATTAGATTATGAGTTGAAAACATTTGTACAAGATTAACATTTAGAGTCGAAGCCTCTTTTCTCGATGTTGCTTTGACATCTGCCACAGGAACGAACCGACTGTTGGCTTTCTTGCGCAGTGATCTTGCTACATTCATCTTTAAGATATGTTTTTGGATGATTCCTTGCTTGAAACCTTTCTCCGAGTATCTTCCAAACATTTTCAATGGGATTCAGGTCCGGACTTCGTACGGGTCAATTCATAACAGTGATGTGTTCGTCGTCCAGGGAGAGGTTCACTGACTTGGCCTTCTGGTAGAGGGCGTAATTTTGCATTACAATTGCAGGTTTGGCTTCAGAGGCTCGCAGACGGGGCAAACCATGTTGTCGCGGCAACTCCTTGCACACTTGTACATTCACTGTGCTTCGTAAGCGCACAAGTAGCTCAGTGCCTTCTACCGAAATCATGCCCAAGACCATCACCCTTCATCCGCCAAACTTCACAGTTTTTGGTGCAATTCACAAACAATCTTTCGCCGGCTCTGCGACGAACGAACCCCCCGCCATCGGATCAGAACAAATTAAACTTAGATTTCTCACTGAAGTAGACTTGGTTCCATTGGTCATCCGCCCATGTAACCTGGTCAGTGGCGAATGCAAGACGAAGTTTTTGTTCTTCGGACTCATCAATGGCTGATGTGTGAGCGTGAAGATTGTCTTCCTTCGACCGACGTGATAGTCTGCCTAGAGACGTTGATAGCCAAAATCTCGCTAATTTTCGAGAAACTGCTTCAGCCGTCTTGAAACTGTCCTTCTTCACAATTTGGGTAACGACTCGTTTTTCCTTTTTTTGATGCCTTCCTTCTCCAACCAGTTGATTTACGAGCCTTACATAAACCTCTTTTGTCATAGGTTAACAGATTATTATGGACTACACTTTGGCGGGGGTTGGGGCGCTTGACAGTCTCTTCAATGGCTCCAAATGGAATATCATCTTCGAGGCGCAGCCATGCTATCAGATTGCTGACAGAGGCGTGACAGATTCCTTGAGCATGTTATCTGGATTACTGCTGACAAGATAATGACCTAAGGTACAGAAGATTGAACTGAAGTTAGCTACTATACAAACAATGCCAGTTCTCTCTATAAGAAAACTAAGAGTTTGGTTAATCTTAGACACTTTATTTTTTATAGTAAATTGTTTATATGCTGATAACTTTCACTTTATTCATCCAAATTTGCAGAACTTTCACCCATAAATATTTTATACATGTAGATTATCGTACACCAATTTTGGCAGCCTTGCATTTTCTCGGGTAAAGTTTATTCACAGTAGAAACCCAGGTAGGAGGCTGTTCAGCCTTTGAGACCCGGCTCATCATGGGGTTTTGAAATCAGAGTTATCCTTCTCTTAGGTGGACTGCCTGCCATGGCTACGAGCTCCACCTACCCGTTCCCACCATGACGCCCAGCATCGGAGGTAACCTCCCTATTAATAGTGTCAGCTTTTTATAAAAAGACTCCGGACAGAAATTCGAACTGTCGATCCAACGATAGGAATAGTGCCGTTCTGATATTTTGGGGCGGTACTGTAGTTATGCGAAAAGGCAATATTATTTCGAGTTATCAGTAAACAAAGAACTTTATTCGTTGTTAATGAAGCCGTTTTAAATAATTTCATAAATATGAGTTATCTTTAGTTCTACAGTCATTTGTAATCTTTATTGACAAATGCTATTTTCAGGCAAATTTCTATAAAATTAAAATAGTTTCCTCTGAAAAATAGGGGCGTGTTGTAATGCAGGAGGAATTGACCATTCTGTCCAATTGGGCCGAGAAATGGCAAATGAAGTTTAACATAGACAAATGTAGTGTATATTAGTATAGGTAGAAATAATCCATTGAATAGTTATAAATTAAATGGGAGAATTTTAGGGAGGACCGATTGTGAGAGGGACTTGGGTATTTTGGTAAGTTCAGACCTTCGTCCTAGAAAGCAATGCCTAAATGCTAAGAATAAAGCTAATAGGATATTGGGATTCATTAGGAGGAGTGTAAGCAATAAGAGTGCTGAAGTCATTCTAAAACTGTATCTGGCGCTAGTTAGGCCTCATCTAGACTATGCAGTACAATTTTGGTCACCATATTATAGGAAGGATATTGATTTGCTTGAGTCTGTGCAGAGAAGGATGACAAAGATGATTGGTGGGCTAAGGAACTTACCTTATGGTGAAAGGCTCAGAAAACTAAATCTACATACATTGGAAAGGAGAAGAGTCAGAGGGGAATTGATTGAAGTCTTCAAATGGGTAAAAGGATATAATAAAAGGGATCTGGGTAAGGTTCTTATACTTAGTGAACATGACAGGACACGTAGCAATGGGTTTAAGCTTGATAAGTATAGGTTTAGGAAGGAGATTGGGAGGAATTGGTTTACAAATCGTGTGGTAGATGAATGGAATAGGCTCACTAGACATGTGATAGAAGCCTCCTCTCTGGGTAGTTTTAAGAATAGATTAGATAAATATATGGATGAAGCTGCTAGATGGGACTGACTTTTTTTATGTATATATTTTTCTAAGGAGTGGGGAGATTATATTTTGCGGTTGCATGAATGGACATAATCCTCTGGATGCATTTTATGTATATTGTAGATTAGATCTGACGAACTCCTTAAAGGGTGACAATGTTGATGACTTTTCTCTGGTAAGAAATCTTTTGTGTGTTGACTGGAACAGGAGCTGCCAAGTGTAGGCCATGAATGGTCTTTTGCAGTCTCCTTCTTTTCTTATGTTCTTATGTATTCTGTTGCACTCACGAACACGAGAATTTAACAGTTATTTTATATTTCTTTATTCCTTATAATTTTCATCTTTGTTCATGAAAGTTAGAGCAAAAATCCTTATCACTCATTATATTCAATTATTTGATCTTCCTTCAAAACCAGCGTCTGAGGTATCTTTAGTCCTTTAAGGTTTTAGTCGTTTAAGGTTTTAGTCTGTATTCAAAGTTTTGCCCGGTGTAAAATGCAGATATTCTTGTAATTATGATTTATTTAATATGCTAATGCAACCATGAGGTTAATATTTAATATGATTATTTAAATCGACTAAAAATATCAATTAATTAAATTTTAAATGCTTTATTCTTCAAATTCATCTTCACTCCTGTAGCCGTGCCACTCATTCCAACTACGACATTTTGGAATCTATTTGTGTAGCTCACACCCGCCGAATCCACTCTAGTAATTAAAAAAACAAACAACCACCGCAATATTTAAAACTCTTGTTAGTCTCTTTTCCACTCCCACATCCCACTTTATTCCCAAATCATCCTATTCTTTAAAAAAAATTCTTATTCTTCTTTATTTACCCTGTTGGGAAACTATTTTCTTTTCTCTCTTAAATTCAGCCAACCAAATTTGACTCTGTTTGGCCAATCACAATTTCCTATTTATTGTATACGAAGGACAATAAAAAATTTGGGGGTAGAAATGAAAAATGAGCTTTATAAAATAAAAATAATTTTGAGACTATTGGCGCAGCCAGTGACCGCTGACAACCCCATGATGGCAACACCTGGTAACTTCACGCCACGCGATCCAATTTTAGTGGCAACACTGAGAGTGATGCGAACAGATCGTGTTTTCATCGCCTCGCCGCTCGCTACCACCCTCGCTCCACGCCAAGTGCCACTCTAACCGTCCACCTCCAAACTCTCCATTCGTGCAAACTGCAGCAACTTTACTGAGCAATTAAGAAGAATTCCTATATGACTTTTAAACAATAAATAATATATTACATAATTGGAGTGTGTTTGGATAACCAAACACTCCATTATTATTGTTTCTCATCATGCTTTTCCTCTTATTCAACACAAAACCTATTTTCTCATCTTGCTACTCGACCCTGAATAATTCTACGCCCCTCGAATTGCAGCAAAACCTCCTTTTTTGCTTCATCGATCGACTGAAATCTCGTTCCTTCCAAGTGTTCTTTATGTTTGGGGAACAAGAAAGGGTAGGATCAGCTCTGTGAGGAGGGTTGGGCTATGATTTGCCACCCAAAGTCTCGCAATGTCACCCTTATTGCCCAGGATGAATGTGCTCGAGCAAGGATACAATGCCACGATGGCAATTTTCTTATCTTTTCCTTCCACAATGTAGGCTTCAGTTTCCTCAATACCCCCCGTCATAATAAGCTCCAACGATCGTTCTTTGTCCTTCAAGAAAATCAATTTCACGCAAGTAATTATTGTGACAAAACCCTTCATACCGAAAGAAGGAATGTTCCAACATCAAAGGATGATTCACCGAAGCCCTAACTAGTCATCGTCAACCATGACAGACTGCGTGGTAAGGTAGGGTAACCCTGAACAGCCATCATCATCTGTGCGGATTTTTCTGCCTTGAATTTGACTGGCTACGAAGAACCGTTTGGGGCCCACTGCTTGGATAATGTGTTTTACTCAGTCGATTGAAGTGATGAATTCAAGTTTCTAGATTAGCCAATCGAAATGGTTTAACCGGAATATTTAACCCAAAGTGTCTGTCTCCTCCTCATCATATATATATATATATATATATATATATATATATATATATATATATATATATATATATATATATATATATATATATATGAATGCAATGTCCCGCAGGAAAAAATTAAATGGTGTTTCTAAGTACTTTCGAACTTTATTAAGTTCCTTATCAAGGATAACTACCATTATCCTTGATAAGGAACTTAATAAAGTTCGAAAGTACTTGGAAACACCATTTCATTCTTTCCTGCGGGACATTACATTCATTTGCTACCCTCACGTGATACTTTGTGAGTTTTTCATTTCATGTATATATATATATATATATATATATATATATATATATATATATATATATATATATATATATATATATATATATATATATATATATATATATATTATTTGTAAAGCTTCTGGTTACTAGCTACGTCTTCGGGGAGTTTTAATTTATTTAAAAGAATTAATTGTTCCTTACCTGAATTTGAGGTTTAGCGTGGACAGTAATGTCAGCAAGGTTTAAAAGCCGTCAAACAGAGTTTGGTGGAGGTTATGTGATCACCGTTGTTTGTTTGTTTGTGTGCAATCTATCTCAAAATGTTATGGACAGATTTGGGTGAAATTTAGAGGAATGGTGATCCATACGCCAAAGGAAGAGTTCTTTATAATTTAGGATGGATCCAAATCAGAATGCGGATTCTGGAGAACTTATTTTACTCTTTAATATTTTGAGACTGGATATTTTCTGACATTTTTTGCTAATATCTCAAAGAGGTATTGATGGATTTCGATGGTATTTTGTGTAGGCTCAGGTCCTGAACGACGAAAGAGTTGAGCATATTTGAGGGTGGGTCCGGACCCAGATCCGGATGAAGGTTCTGGCTATTTACTCTTTAACATTATTTTCTAATAGCGATGGGGGGGGGGGGTCTATGACCTTTGTAAGTACCTTACAGTTAATTGGGTACCTTTTGTTTAATCGGTATCTGTACCACTAAAGTTCACACTTGTGATCGTCTTTCAGGTGTCTAATTAATACTTGTTTTCTCTTTATGGCAAAAATGTGATGTTCAACAATTTATTCCTAGCAAAAATATGTTTATCACTAACTCTATAATTTAAGAAGGGGATTTTTTTGAGTATTTGAATAATAATTTCATCTTAGTTTGGTTATGACTTATATTTATAAAAGCTATTTCTAATCATCATCATCATCATCATCACCATCACCACTAACTATAATTTAAGAAGGGGATTTTTTTGAGTATTTGAATAATAATTTCATCTTAGTTTGGTTATGACTTATATTTATAAAAGCTATTTCTAATCATCATCATCATCATCATCACCATCACCACTAACTATAATTTAAGAAGGGGATTTTTTTGAGTATTTGAATAATAATTTCATCTTAGTTTGGTTATGACTTATGTTTTTTATCAAAGTTATTTCTAATAATTCTTTTATAATATCAAAAAACAAAATGGTGAAGTTCAGAAATAAATATAAGCATCGAAATTTTGTGATTTTTTTAAAAACCCAAAGAATTACAATGGTGAAGTTCAGAAAATTTAGTTTCGAGTTCCTTTTTAAAACTATTATAATTGGCGAAGTTCAGAAAATTTATAAAAATTTAACCATGGCTGCTTTTTTTAATTTTAAATTTTAATCTTTGCAGCGAAGCGCAAGCTCCCCTCTTAGGACAAAAGTGGCGAAGCCATTGCCTGGTATTTTTATAATTTTGTTAAAAAAAAATCGTATCCCTTTTTCAAACACAAGAAAATTTTCATTGGAGTTTTTAAACATTAATTTCTCATTATCGACCTATTTCTTATTACATCCTTGGTACTTTTTACTATTTGGGGTCAATTTAGTTATATAAGTTTCTCTTTTGTTATTTTTAGGTATTTGTATTTTGCATATTATTCAGGTTAGCTTTTAATAGATACTGAACTATTTTGACTAGGCCTAATTTAATTATTTATACAATAAAAACACCTAGAAGTCTAATAGATGGGATCCATATAAGTTAATTGATAACCTATTGTTTCGTTAGTTTTTTTAGTGGATTGCACTCCATCTTTACGCATTCTGTAATCCCTACGGACATAAAATCATATTTTGGTTATTAGAATCCCACCTTATAGATATACACCTATTCCTATAATCTAATATCATTCTTCCTTGCGATCGTCCTTTTCATTAAGCCCATTTCCATTCTTGTGCTCTATATAATGTTAAAGTGTACAAAAGAAACCATATAAAATTGTAAGTAGCGTAATTAATTCATGTATTTCCTTTTCCAGACCACTTTAGCTATTAGTCCATTACTCCATATTACAAATCCATACAAATTATTGCATACTCCATATTTATAAATATACACATATTATTATATACATACATCATTGTTATATATATCATTCCCATTGTTACGTACATTACCACAATTACGTTCATACTATATCATCCCTACACCTACCTCGAGAGTTTATATCTCATAATTTACCTAACAATTGCTAGTCAGATATAATATGCTAAACGAATCCAATTTCAGAGGGGTGTATAAAAATGTATGTATGTAAAACAAAATAGTGAATATAAAATATTTGTGATACCTCGAGTGAGGAATTGCCCCGCCTCTACTTTTTAACGGCTAACCAACCTTTCTATTGATATTAAAATATTACAGTATTTTTTAATGTTTTCTTCAGTCTTTTGAATTTTCAAAATTTATTTCTGCACTGTTTGATAATTATTCAATATTTGTACAAAAATAAACAGCTCATAAGCGCGTCTCTATGACCAGAGTTGCCATAAATGAATTTTTGACATAGCTGCAAATTGTCCACTTGTAACTGGACTTTCTAAATCTAAACCTCTGGAATTGACAGCAAAAATCAACTGGATTTTGATCATTCGGTTTAGTTTGTGTGATGGACGAAGAATTCGAAACAGAAGTTAAAAATGAAGTCCTACATTTGGAATTATACTGATTTTTAAGTGAAAAGATAATATTCTATTAAGATTTTTATGAAGAAATATTCGAATAGATATTCTCGCTAAAAGATGAAATAATATTAAATTTTAAAAAACCTGCTCATTTTTTACTGATATAAATGACACCATGCAATTTTTTAACGGTTCTCTAATTACTTGCCCTGGCTATCTTTCAGTGGCAGTCAGCATTCTCTAAGTGTTAGCTTGTTGGCAATTGTCAATATTCCAAAGTTGTAAACGTTACGATTCTTTTAAGAGTAATAAAATTAAGTTTTTGTTAGATTTTGGATTTTGTGAAGATTACAATTTTGAGTCCTAATATATCTCAGCCCCCCGCTCTGACTTAGGTGGTACATACGACGGGGACGATGGAGCCGGTTTTGCAACTTAAAAAGTTTGACCAATTCCAATGATCTCGTAAGAAGTTGATCAGAAGTTCAAATATTTATTTGTCGGGAGAGAACTTCGTTACTTGTAGGTCTTGTTAAAGTTCTGAATTTTAATTAAAACTCAATTAAAATTAGACGATTATCGTATGATTTCATTGGATATATATTTTATTTGTGATAACACTGATTATTCGCGTAAGAAAGAAAATTGGAAACAATAATTTACTGTAAAATCTACTGAATATCAGAAGTGAACGAAGAATAAAGTGTACAAACGAATAAGAGAGAAACGCTAGTAGCCAGTTCCGCGACGTCATACTAATGGGCGTGACGTAACTCCGCAATGAACGCTTTTGCATGCAACAAAGAATTGTCTGTCATGCATTAATTGCGTGCGTTTCAAGCTTTTGTCAATGTGCATGAAATAGTTTGACTGCAGAGGTTTTTACTGAAAAAAGGGGGGTTGCACTATTCGAGGGTATTTGGAGTGAATGGTTAAAATTGTTACCCGTGTAGTTGCGGGTTGCCTACAAGAGTGCCAAAAGGGATGTAGTCAGGTATGAAAGAAAGCATATTTATCTGCTAGTCTTCACGACTCTTTAAGTTACTATGTCGGTCGGTAGGTCGGACAATCGGTTGTAACCATTATACTTTTTAATGAGTTTTTCGACAATAACATGGTACCTATTCAGCCGATTCTAGCGAAATTTGAAGCCCTTATGTTGTTTTTCATTCTCTTTCGAATGGTATAATTCCCAAAGTCCTCCCAAGGTTAGTTCGGTAATTATTTGGCAATAACATCGTAACTATTCGGCCGATTCTAACGAAATTTGAAACCCTTATGTTGTTTTACATTTTCTTTAGAATGGTATAATTCCCAAAGTCCTCCCAAGTTTAGTTCGGTAATTATTTGGCAATAGCATGGTAACTATTCGGCCGATTCTAACGAAGTTTGAAACCCTTATATTGTTTTACATTATCTTCCGAAAGGTATGGTTCGAAGGTCTTTACAAGGTTAGTCCTGGAATTATTAAGTGAAAACTATGTTTCGGATTGCCCCATTCGCTGAAAGTTTTGAAAGTCCTAGGGTCATAAGTAGGAATAATTGAGAGCACGCGACCTAGGTCTGTTGACCTTGTTATCAGGTTATTTGTCTTTTACCCAAGTAAGGAGCGACCGAATAAGGGATCGTAGTTGGTCCGCTCGATTGGGCCGTCGCCTCATCTATAGCAGCGCAAGTACTTTCTCCGCTCGATTGGGCCGTCGCCTCATCTCTAGCCACGCAAGTACTTTTTTTGCTCGATTGGAGCGTCGCCTCACCTCTAGTCGCGCAAGTACTTTCTCCGCTCGATTGGGCCGTCGCCTCAATTCTAGCCGAGCTTACTTTCTCCGATCTATTGGACCGTCGCCTCATCTCTAGCCACGGAAGTACTTTCTCCTCTCGATTTGGCCGTCGCATCATCACCTCTAGCCATGCAAGTACTTTCTTGGCTCGATTGGGCCATCGCCTCATATCTAGCCACGAAAGTACTTTTTTAGCTCGATTGGGACGTCGCCTCATCTCTAGCCACGCAAGTACTTTCTCCACCCGATCTCGATTGGGCCGTCGCCTCATCTCTAGCCGCACAAGTACTTTCTTCGCTCGATTGGGCCGTTGCCTCATGTCTAGCCGCGTTTACTTTTTCCGACCGATTGGACCGTCGGCTCATCTCAAGCCACGCAAGTACTTTTTTCGCTCGATTGGGCCGTCGCCTCATCTCTAGCCGCCCAAGTACTTTCTTCGCTCGATTGGGCCGTCGCCTCATCTCTAGCCGCGCAAGTACTTTCCCCTCTCGATGGGGCCGTCGCCTAATCTCAAGCCGCGCAAGTACTTTCTTCACTCGATTGGGGCGTCGTCTCATCTCAAGCAACGCAAAGTACTTTCTCCGCTCGATCTCGATGGGCCGTCGCCTCATCTCAAGCAGCGCAAGTACTTTCTCCGCTTGATCTCGATTGGTCCGTCTCCTTATCTCTAACCGCGCAAGTACTTTTTTTGCTCGATTGGGGCATCGCCTCATCTCTAGTCGCGCAAGTACTTTCTCCGCTCGATTGGGCCGTCGCCTCAATTCTAGCCGAGCTTACTTTCTCCGATCGATTGGACCGTCGCCTCATCTCTAGCTGTGCAAGTACTTTTCCTCTCGATTGGGCCGTCGCCTCATCTCAAGCCGCGCAAGTACTTTTTTCGCTCGATTGGGCCGTCGCCTCATATCTAGCCACGAAAGTACTTTTTTAGCTCGATTGGGACGTCGCCTCATCTCTAGCCACGCAAGTACTTTCTCCGCCCGATCTCGATTGGGCCGTTGCCTCATCTCTAGCCGCACAAGTACTTTCTTCGCTCGATTGGGCCGTTGCCTCATGTCTAGCCGCGCAAGTACTTTCTGCTCTCGATTGGACCGTCGCCTCATCTCAAGCCACGCAAGTACTTTTTTCGCTCGATTGGGCCGTCGCCTCATCTCTAGCCGCGCAAGTACTTTCTTCGCTCGATTGGGAGGTCGCCTTATCTCTAGCCACGCAAGTACTTTCCCCTCTAGATTGGGCCGTCGCCTTATCTCAAGCCACGCAAGTACTTTCTCCGCTCAATTGGGCCGTCGCCTCATCTCTAGCCACGGAAGTACTTTTTCGCTCGATTGGGGCGTCGTCTCATCTCTAGCCACGCCAGTACTTTCTTCGCTCGATTGGGACGTCGCCTCATCTCTAGCCGCGCAAGTACTTTCTCCGCTCGATCTCGATTGGGCCGTCGCATCATCTCTAGCCGCACAAGTACAACCTTTGCTCGATTAGGCCGTCGCCTCGTGTCTAGCTACGTTTACTTTCTCAAATTGATTGGACCGTCGACTCATCTCAAGCCACGCAAGTACTTTTTTCGCTCGATTGGGCCGTCGCCTCATCTCTAGCCGCACAAGTACTTTCTTCGATCGATTGGGCCGTCGCCTCCTCTCTAGCCGCGCATGTACTTTCCCCTCTCGATGGGGCCGTCGCCTCATCTCAAGCCGCGTAAGTACTTTCTTCGCTCGATTAAGGCCGTCGCCTCATCCCTAACCACGCAAGTACTTTTTTCGCTTAATTGAGACGTCGCCTCATCTCAAGCCGCGCAAGTACTTTATCCGCTCGATCTCGTTTGGGCCGTCGCCTCATCTCAAGCCGCGCAAGTACTTTCTCCGCTCGATTGGGCCGTCGCCTCATCTATAGCCGCGCAAGTACTTTCTCCTCTCGATGTGGCCGTCGCCTCATCTCTAGCCGCGGAAGTAGTTTTTTCGCTCGATTGGGGTGTCGCCTCATCTCTAGCCACGCAAGTACTTTCTTCGCTCGATTGGGCCGTCGCCTCATCTCAAGCAGCGCAAGTACTTTCTCCGCTCGATCTTGATTGGTCCGTTGCCTCATCTCTAGCCACGCAACTACTTTTTTCGCTCGATTGGGACGTCGCGCTTATCTCTAGCCGCGCAAGTACTTTTTCCGCTCGATCTCGATGGGCCGTCGCCTCATCTCAAGCCGCGAAAGTACTTTCTCCTCTCGATTGGGCGGTCGCCTCATCTCAAGCCGCGCAAGTACTTTCTTCGCTCGATTGGGCCGTCGCCTCATCTCTAGACACGAAAGTACTTTTATCGCTCGATTGGGACGTCGCCTCATCTCTAGCCACACAAGTACTTTCTTCGCTCGATTGGGCCGTCGCCTCGTGTCTAGCCGCGTTTACTTCCTCTGATTGATTAGACCGTCGCCTAATCTCAAGCCACGCAAGTACATTTTTTTTGCTCGATTGGGCCGTCGCCTCATCTCTAGCTGCGCAAGTACTTTCTTCGTTCGATTGGGCCGTCGCCTCATCTCTAGCCGCGCAAGTACTTTTCCCTCTCGATGGGACCGTCGCCTTATCTCAAGCCACGCAAGTACTTTCTTCGCTCGATTGGGCCGTTGCCTCCTCTCTAGCCACGCAAGTACTTTTTTCGTTCGATTGGGACCTCGCCTCATCTCTAGCCACGCAAGTACTTTCTCCGCTCGATCTCGATTGGGCCATTGCCTCATCTAAAGCCGCGCAAGTACTTTCTCCACTCGATTAAGCCGTCGCCTCATCTATAGCCGCGCAAGTACTTTCTCCTCTCGATTGGGCCGTCGCCTCATCTCTAGCCGCGCAAGTACTTTCTCCGTTCCATTGGGCCGTCGCCTCATCTCTAGCCGCGCAAGTACTTTTTCCGCTCGATTTGGCCGTCGCATCATCCCCTTTAGCCGCGCAAGTACTTTCTTCGCTCGATTGGGCAGTCGCCTCATCTCTAGCCGCGCATTACTTTCTCCGCCCGATCTCGATTGGGCCGTCGCCTCAACTCAAGCCGCGCAAGTACTTTCTTCGCTCCATTGGGACGTCGCCCATCTCTAGCTGCGCAAGTACTTTTCTCCGCCCGATCTCGATTGGGCCGTCGCCTCATCTCTAGCCGCACAAGTACTTTCTTCGCTCGATTGGGCCGTCGCCTCATTTCTAGCCGCGTTTACTTTTTCCGATCGATTGGACCGTCGCCTCATCTCAAGCGGCGCAAGTACTTTCTTCGCTCGATTGGGCCGTTGCCTCATCTCTAGCCTGAAAGTACTTTTTTCGCTCCTTCGCTCGATTGGGCCGTCGCCTCATGTCTAGCCACGTTTAATTTCTCCGATCGATTGGACCGTCGCCTCATCTCAAGCCACGCAAGTACTTTTTTCGCTCGATTGGGCCGTCGCCTCATCTCTAGCCGCGCAAGTACTTTCTTCGCTCGATTGGGCCGTCGCCTCATCTCTAGACGCACAAGTACTTTCTTCGCTCGATTGGGCCGTCGCCTCATGTCTAGCCGCGTTTCCTTTTTCCGATCGATTGGACCGTCGCCTCATCTCATGCTACGCAAGTACTTTCTCTGCTCGATATGGCTGTCGACTCATCTCTAGCCGCGCAAGTACTTTATTTGCTCGATTGGGCCGTCGCCTCATGTCTAGCCGCGCAAGTACTTTCTCCGCTCGATCTCGATTCGTCCGTCACCTCATCTCTAGCCACGCAAGTACTTTCTTCGTTCGATTGGGCCATCGCCTCATCTCTAGCCGCGCCCCCGTAAGGGGCGCGGCGATTTGCCATCCTGGCCGCCGTGCTGACGGGATCCAGCGCTCCGTCCGGCCCCAGCTTAGCCTCTCTTCCTTCCTTCAGATAGCCCGATTTCTCCCCTACCTCGTCGCTTTTCATACAACCTCTCCCACAACTTTCTCTGGTCAGCCTCTAATTTCACAGGGTAGATGCTGACCTTCTTCTCAAGCCAACCACCCCGGATCGGGGCTGAGGGGGGAGGGGACATTGTTCCCTAACCCCTCAGCTCCGGTTCGGGATGGGTTTTTTTTAACAACCTGCTTCATCCCCACCCATACCTTCCTCACATCCCTTTTCCTCTCCTCTTCACAACCTATATTTTTTACGCCGTGTTCAAGGTGGAGCCGCCATGCCGAAGGACTGCCAGGCCACCAGGCGGGAGGGGTGGTCCCGAATGGCGGCGCCTGGCTCTGCCGGGCTTGTAAGCACCTCTCGCAGTGCGGGCAACTGCGAGAGGTGATGAGCTATTGCGTCCCGTAATAAAAAGAGGGTCACCATGCCCATGAATGAAAAAAACCCCCAAAAAACCCAACCCCCAACTTCCCCAAGAAAATCGACGGAGCCGCCCTCGGGCAGCTCCACCGAGAAAATGGAGGTCCCCCCCCTTGTGCTTGCGCAAGGGACCCTCCATAACTCTTTAACCGGAGAGGAGGCTTACTCCTCTCCTACGCCTACGGGTGTAGGGGACTCCCCCTCACCCCCTTCTCTGGAGGTGCTTTCAGGCACCTCCCTATCTCCAGCGGCAGTCCCTCCTTTGCTTTCTAAGGGGACTGCCAAGAAAGCCAGCAGGCAGCCCATTGCCGACCGCCCCTCGTGCAAGCGGCTCGGTAGGGCAAACCCCCTTAGGGGGGAGAGGGAAGCCAGGCCCCTTCGGTCGCTTCCCTCAAAAGACCTGCTGGCAAGAATTTTAAACCTTGCTGGGGTCAAGGCCTGTGCCTCCCCACACCACCTGACTAGTGACAATACTGCCAAGGGGACCTGCGATGTCCTGGGAGGGGATGGCCAACTGGAGGCCCCTCCTGTGATAGACATGGTCCTTAAGGAGACCCAGCCTCAGACGGTAGGGCCTTCCATGGGGGGGAATTCGGGCTCGGCGCCAAGCACCGAACCCGAATCCGCCCCTATGCAAGGTCCTCCTCAAATGGCTGAGGGCTCCGAGGCAGTAAAAGGAGGGGAGGGATCTCCTCCGACAGGTGCCCCTACGACAACCAGGACCTTCTCCATTTCGGAGAGGGACCTGGCTGAGGCTGGTCCATCTGGCCTGGGGACTTCTGCCGGCGGAGGTGAAAAGCGGGTTCATTCCCCGCCCTCCTCTCCGAAAAAGAAAAAGAAAAAGACAAAAAAGACTCGGGGCTCCTCTCCATCCGCGGGGGCTGCGGGGACGGATGGGTCTGCTGCCACTCTGGCAAGCGACCAAGCCAAGATCGGCACATCCGCCCCCTCTGCCCCCCCGGTTGCGGAGCCCCTGACAAAGAAGACTAATACCAAGAGTGCACAGGGCGGAGCCTCGATGACATCGGGGCCCCTGATTCAGAGGTTACCTGGCGTTTTCGAGCCCGCTGGCTTCAAACGCTTCCTCGTTATTCGCTCCACTGATGGCACCATGTTGTCCAAGGGCAACATGATCCATCAGAGGAGAGGATTAGCTAGTGCAATTGGTAGAGAGCCGAAGGTAACCCGTTTCTCGGACGGGAGCCTTCTGGCGAATGCGGCGAATCCCGCCGAGGCGGCCAAGATAAGTGCTCTTCGGACACTTCATGGCACCCCGGTGAGTGTGACGCCGCACTCTACCATGAACTTTGTGAAAGGAGTAGTTTATGCGAGGGAACTCGTTGACTACTCCATTGAGGACATCACCTTAGAGCTGGCCGACCATGGGGCGGTCAAGGTCGAGCGTGTGATGAGAAAACAGGGAGGGGCCTCGAGACCCACCCCTACACTCTTCATCACGTTCGACTGTGACAAGCTCCCTGAGTCGGTGCGTGCCGGTTGGTACCGCTACCGCGTGAAGGCATTCGTGCCACTGCCGCGGCGGTGCTATTACTGTCACCGCTTCGGCCATACGAATCGATCATGTAGACGTGCAAAATCGGGGTCACCCGAAGTCTGTGTAAATTGCTCCAAGGTCGCACACGATAAGTCCAAATCGTGTGTGGCCAAGTGTGTCAATTGCGGAGAGCCGCACCCTGCTTCTTCGAAGCAATGTGGTGCATATCTCCTTGAGAAAGAAATCCTGGCCGTTCAGGCCCAGGATCGACTCTCATTCCGCGAGGCTAAGGACTTGGTCCTGGCGCGCCCGGCTCTGCCTGGGACGTCATATGCCTCAATAGTTAGAAAAGCACCCTCTGCTCCTGGCCCATCCAGGCCAACGAGCACGGTTGTTTCCGCGCCCATTCGGAGCCCTTCTGCGGGCTCTACCCAACCCGGGCGCTCCCCTGGTAAAGCTGGCGGCAAAAAGGGTTCATACCCTGCCCCGGCTAAAACCAGGGCTCCCCCCTCTTCCCCCAGCGTGACCGTTTGCCGTAAGGCGAAACGGCCACGTGCCTCCACCGAGTCGTTAGACTCACAGGAGGCAACACCCCTGAAGATGGTCGCTAGGCCATCTTCCGGGGTTCCTAAAGCTGTCCCCCGAAAGGAGGACAGCAACAAAGGAGCTTCGGCTCCTTCGCCCACGCCCCGAGGTGGAGCGAGTGGCTTGGAGACGGTGGTTCCTCGAAAAGAGGGCCCCTCGCCTCCGAAGCCGCAACGCCCGCCTAAGGTTTCGAGGCGGAGGGAGGAAAAGACTCGCATGGCGAGCCCAACCTCCCCTAATAAGTCCTCGAAGGCGACAGCGCCTTCAGCACTTTGTCCGGCCAACAGCGCCCGGGGTTCTGCCCCCGGGAAGCGTACGGCCATTCCCGTGAGGGTCTTCAATTCGAGGAGGGCCCCCGCGTCTCCTCCGAGCTAGGCCTGGAGGGCATATTCCTTCAATGGAATTGCCGTGGACTCCGGGCCAACTGGGAGGAGCTGCGGAGGCTCGTCTCGTCCCGTTCCCCGTTAGCTATTTTTTTGCAGGAGACCATGCTAGGTGCGTGTCCCCTCCCTGCCCTCCCGGGGTATAAGGGTCTTGCGACCCCACCACGGCGGGATGGCCGGGCTGGGGGATGCGCAGTTTACACCCGGCATGATGTCTCCGTTCTTCCTTTCTCTTTAGATACCTCCTTTCAGGCAGTGGCTGTGCAGCTGCACCTGGATAGGAGGTATACTATCATTTCTGCGTACATTCCACCGTCAGCTGACTTCGACGCGGGGGACTTCCGCCGCGTCGTTGCACGGTTGCCGAGGCCCTATCTCTTGCTTGGAGATCTGAACGGCAGGCATCCTCTCTGGGGAGATTACTCCATAAATCCCAGGGGACAAGTCCTTGCCGATCTGATCGAAGAGCTTGAGATGGGTGTCCTAAACGTGGATGAGTTTACGCATCACTGTCCGAGAACCGCTTCATTTTCTTGCCTTGACCTATCTTTGTGCTCTTCGGATGCACAGCCTGATTTTGATTGGGGGGTGGTCGATGACCTCCATGGTAGTGATCACTTTCCCATTCAAATATCATTTTCAGGGCAACTGCCGCCTGAGAGACCACCTCGATGGTGCTTGGCGCGGGCGCGGTGGCCTGCATTTCAGGAAATGACTGAATTCTCTATCTCAGTCGAGGAGTTTAGGTCGGTAGATGAGGCCGTTGAGTTCTTCTCCGGCAACCTCATCGCCGTGGGCCTGACTACTATTCCTAGGACGTCTGGCCGTTTTGCACGCCGACCACTCCCATGGTGGTCGGCCGAGTGTGAGACGGCCCTCAAACAGAAGCGTTATGCCTACATGCGCTATAAGCGCCGCCCGAACGATTTCACTGTCGCTGAATTTCGTCGGGCTAGGGCTAGGTTCCGGTATATTTCGAAGCACGCCCGCCGCTCTTCTTGGCGGGCATACGTGTCTTCACTTAACGGGAAGACCCCTTTAGCTGAGGTGTGGAAGCGAGTCAAAAGGATTCGGGGCAAGTTCTCGCAGGACCCCCCTCCCGTTCTCCAGGAGAATGGGACCGCAATCTCGGACCCCGCGTCCGTGGCGGAATCCTTAGCGACCGCTTTTTCCGCATTCTCTAGCCGTGATGCTGCTCCGCCAGCATTCAATGCACGTCGTGATGTCGCGGAAGGCCGCCGGCTGGACTTTACCTCCAGAGGCGGAGAACCCTTCAACGACAAGTTTACTGTGAGTGAGTTGCGTTCCGCTCTCGCTTCGTGCGCGGACACCGCCCATGGTCCGGACGATGTCCCGTACGCCATGCTTCGACACCTGGGTGAGCGAGGCATGGCCTTTCTGTTAGATTTGTTCAACAGGATCTGGGTGGAAGGTCTTCTCCCAGACTCCTGGCGAATCGCTACTGTGCTCGCCTTTCGCAAACCGGGGAGAGATCACTCTACTCCGACCGGTTTCCGCCCAATCTCTCTAACCTCTTGCGTGTGCAAGTTGATGGAGAAATTGGTAAATGTTAGATTAGCCTTTTTCCTGGACAGCGGAGGCCATCTGTCTTCCGCACAGTGCGGCTTCCGCAAGTTCCACTCCACGTCGGATGCTCTGCTCCGACTGGAAAATGCAGTCTGCGAGGCTTTCCTTCGTAGACAGCACTACGCCACGGTCTTTTTCGATTTGGAGAAGGCCTATGATACCGCATGGCGATACGGTATCATGGAGACTCTCCACACGATGGGGGCGAGGGGACGCCTCCCAATGTTTATATCTGAATTTTTGCGAGATCGTCGATTCCGCGTACGGGTGGGGGGAGCTCTCTCCGGCCCAAAGGAGCAGGAAGAGGGTGTCCCACAGGGAAGTGTCCTCAGTGTCACACTCTTTGCCCTGAGCATCAACGGCATCACCTCGGTGCTGCCGGAAGATGTTCTCGCTACGCTCTACGTGGACGACCTTTCGATCTCTTTTGGCGCGGCCCAGATGCCAACTCTGGAGCGTCGACTCCAACAGGCATTGAACCGCGTCTCTCGCTATGCCGAAGCGCACAGGTTTCGGTTTTCTTTGGCCAAGACTAAGATGGTGCACTTCTGCCGCCATCCACGGCTTCACCCCGACCCAGATTTGTTTCTTAATGGGGTGCGCCTGGATGTGGTTGAGTCGCACCGTTTCCTTGGTCTTGTATTCGACCGACGCCTCACCTGGGAGGCTCATATTCGCAGCCTTAGGGTCTCTTGTACCCGCGCCATGGACATTCTCCGTTCCGTGACGTTCAGCGCTTGGGGCGCTGATAGGGCTACCGCCTTACTTTTTTATCGATCCTTTGTTCGTTCCAAGCTCGACTACGGATGCGAGTTTTATGCATCCGCAGCCGAGCGTTTATTGCGGAAGGTGGATTCGATCCACCACACCGGCCTTCGCCTTGCGACCGGTGCCTTCCGCACTTCCCCCATTGAGAGCCTGTTGGTCGATGCTGGGGAGATGCCACTCGCTCTGCGCCGCGTGCAGTGCATCACTCGCCTGTACGCGCGAGCCCGGCGCCTCCCTCAGTCGCCAACAGCTCTCACTGCATCCGCAGCTGATCTCGATGGTGCCTATGCCGCCGAGAGACGCCAGTCATACCCTAAGCCCTTTGGGTTTAGGGCCAGGTAACTCCTTCGAGAGGTAGATATAGCTCTCGGGCCGGTGGCGCCCCTGGTTCTGCCCAGGACGCCACCCTGGAGGGTACCACATTTGGCTATTTGTCGCCACGCCTCTGCTCCCAAAGCTTGTACTGCGCCGGGAGTATTGCGTTCGACCTTTTTGGAGCACACATCGTGTCACGCTGGTACCGTGCCAGTGTATACGGATGGCTCCAAGTCCCAAGAGGGGGTCGGCTTCCACGCCGTATCCCCTCTGTTTGAAGTCAGCGGGGCTCTACCAGGCGCTGCGTCTGTCTTCACGGCCGAGCTGGTGGCAATACACCACTCGGTACGGGAGATTACGCGACGTGCCCGGTTCGGAGACCGGATTGTGATCTATAGCGACTCACAAAGCGCCCTGAGTGCTCTCGGGGCATTGGAATCTCCGCATCCCCTGGTTCGCGATATCCGTGACGCCACGGTTTTGGCGAGCCGGGCAGATGTCGAGATTGTCTTCTGCTGGGTTCCTGGACATGTAGGAATTGCGGGGAATGAGCGCGCCGATGAGGGCGCCAAAGAGTCCGCGAGGACTCTGCGACCGGACCAGCGTTTCGCTCTTCCTCACACCGACTACATGGCAGGAATACGGGCAGCTCTTCGGACTGCTTGGCAAAGAAGATGGGAGACGGTCGAAGGGAACCTAAAGTTGCGTGCCATTGCGCCGCGACTGTTCCCATGGACCTATCCCCCAATGCCGCGGCGGCTTCAGGTTGCTTTCTGTCGTCTCCGAATCGGACACACTCGTGTGACGCATCGCTATCTGATGGAGCGCTCGCCTGCGCCCTATTGCAACGACTGCGTCGTCCCCCAGACTGTTCGGCACATTCTTGTCGAATGTCCCAGTCTGGGTGATCTTCGCGCACGATACCTGTCCCAGTACCGGGATGGGCGGGGTCGCTACCGCCTGTCCCTTGTGCTCGGGACAGATTCGTGCACATTGACTTGTGGACTTATTGACTTCTTGGGAGAGGCCGGCCTTCTCCCTATTATTTAAGCAAGGTTTGTTTGTTGTTGTTTTTTTTGTTGTTTTTTTTTGTTTTTTTGTTTGTTTTTTTCCTTTAGTTGCACGCTCCTGCGCCGGGGGGACCTCTCCCCGACGCACCAGCTTGCTTCCTTTCCCCCTTTTGGGGTATTGTTTGTTTTGTTTTTTTTGTTTGTTTTTTTTTTTTCTCTTTAATTTATTTTAAAGTAGCCTAGAACTAGGCCAGTTTTAATACGGCGACTAATGCCCAAGTAGGCAGTCGCCAGATGAGCTCATAAAAAAAAAAAAAAAATCTCTAGCCGCGCAAGTACTTTCTTCGCTCGATTGGGCTGTCACCTCATCTCTAGCCGCGCAAGTACTTTCTCCGCTTGATTGGTCCGTCACCTCATCTCTAGCCGCGCAAGTACTTTCTTCGTTCGATTGGGTCGTCGCCTCATCTTTAGCCGCGCAAGTACTTTCTCCTCTCGATTTCGATTGGTCCGTCGCCTTATCTCTAGCCGCGCAAGTACTTTCTTCGTTCGATTGGGCCGTCGTTTCATCTCTAGCCGCGCAAGTACTTTCTCCGCTTGATTGGTCTGTCGCCTGATCTCTAGCCGCGCAAGTACTTTCTTCGCTCGATTCGGCCGTCGCCTCATCTCAAGCAGCACAAGTACTTTCTCCGCTCGATCTCGATTGGTCCGTCGCCTCATCTCTAGCCGCGCAAGTACTTTCTTCGCTCGATTGGGCCGTCGCCTCATCTCTAGCCGCGCAAGAACTTTCTCTGCTTGATTGGTCCGTCGCCTCATCTCTAGCCGCGCAAGTACTTTCTCCGCTTGATTGGTCCGTCGCCTCATCTCTAGCCGCGCAAGTACTTTCTTCGCTCGATTGGGCATACGCCTCATCTCTAGCCGCACAAGAACTTTCTCCGCTTGGTTGGTCCGTCGCCTCATCTCTAGCCGCGCAAGTACTTTCTTCGCTCGATTGGGCCGTCGCCTCATGTCTCGCCGCGTTTACTTTATCTGATCGATTAGTCCGCCGCCTCATATCTACCCACGCTTACTCCAATAACAGAGGACGGAAACTTTGACCGAAGCCAAACTGATACCGCGAATTTGATCAGAGAGAGAGAGAGAGAGAGAGTGGAGTTGACGGCTTGAAAACTCGAAGCATTTTTCCTGAGGAACTGAATGGGTCTTCCAAAGATCTACGCCAAGTCTTGATTCTGGCAGGTATGGTTCCCTGGGCAAACCAATGGGCGCCCCCTATAACTGTATCGCTCCCCCTTAAAAAAACAGTAGGCATCAACTCTTTATTTTTATTTGGAACAATTACATAAATAATTATCATTGCTTATATGTGCAAACTCGATACAGTAATAATCATAAATAACAAAAATAAAGTAACAAGGATAAAAAATATGTAAATATAAGTAAAATAAGGATTCATTGTGCTAAATTACACAAGGAATAGAAGAAAACATACAAGAGCCGATCACGCTCGCTACTGGGTGCTCGCCCCCCCCCCTGGAACCCATGCCGCCCCTGCCAAGATGACCCCAAGGGGGGCTGCCCATACCTAAATCCACCCCTGCCTACCGATCCCACTTCCCACGCCAAAATGATAAAGCCTGCTCTCACAGTGCCCCGGCTCTACTTGGCGGGGAACCACAGACTAGCTTTCACCATTATCTCCCAAGAAGTCGGGGCAGGGGGGGGACATAACTCACAGCCCCCTCCGCCTTCCGCTGCTGCTGGCCCGAACCAAAGACACGTCAAGGGTTCAACCTCCCTGCCTTCCACTGCTGCTGGCCCGAACCAAAGACACGTCAAGGGAGCAATCCCCCTCCCCCGCCTTCCACTGCTGCTGGCTCGAACAAAAGACACGTCAAGGGAGCACCCTACTCCCCCCGCGCCTTCCACTGCTGCTGGCTCGAACCAAAGACACGTCAAGGGAGCACCCCCCTCCCCCCGCGCCTTCCACTGCTGCTGGCCCGAACCAAAGACACGTCAAGGGAGAAACCCCCGCCTTCCACTGCTGCTGGCCCGAACCAAAGACACGTGAAAGGAACAAACCGCCCATGCCTTCCACTGCTGCTGGCCCGAACCATAGACACGTCAAGGGAGCAACCCCCGCCTTCCACTGCTGCTGGCCCGAACCAAAGACACGTCAAGGGAACAACCCGCCCCCGCCTTCCACTGCTGCTGGCCCGAACCATAGACACGTCAAGAGAGCAACCCCCGCCTTCCACTGCTGCTGGCTTGAACCAAAGACACGTCAAGGTAGCACCCCCCCTCCCCCCGCGCCTTCCACTGCTGCTGGCCCGAACCAAAGACACGTCGAGGGAAAAACCCCTGCCTTTCACTGCTGCTGGCCCCAACCAAAGACACGTGAAAGGAACAACCCGCCCATGCCTTCCACTGCTGCTGGCCCGAACCATAGACACGTCAAGGGAGCAACCCCCGCCTTCCACTGCTGCTGGCCCGAACCAAAGACACGTCAAGGGAACAACCCGCCCCCGCTTTCCACTGCTGCTGGCCCGAACCAAAGACACGTCAAGGGAGCAACCTCCCTGCCTTCCACTGCTGCTGGCCCGAACCATAGACACGTCAAGGGAGCAACCCCCGCCTTCCACTGCTGCTGGCTCGAACCAAAGACACGTCAAGGTAGCACCCCCCTCCCCCCACGCCTTCCACTGCTGCTGGCCCGAACCAAAGACACGTCAAGGGAGCAACCCCCCGCCTTTCACTGATGCTGGCTCGAACCAAAGACACGTCAAGGGAGCAAACCCTCCCACCCCACTGCTGCTGGCCCGAACCAAAGACACGTCAAGGGAGCAACCCTTACCCCCCCTGCCTTCCACTTCTGCTGGCCCGAATCAAAGAAGACACGTCAAAGGAGCAACCCCCTCCCCTATGCCTTCCACTGATGCTGTCTTGAACCAGACACGCCTTGGTTAGCAACCCACCCCCCATTCTTCCACTGCTGCTGGCCTGAACCAAAAACACGTCAAGGGAGCAATTCCTTAAGCTGAACCCAGTTTTGTGATGGTCCAAAGACACGCCAAGGGAGCAACCTCCCCCTCGCTTTCCACTGCTGCTGGCGTGAACCAAAGACACGTCAAGGGATCCCCCCTCCCCCCGCCTTCCACTTCTGCTGGCGTGAACCAAAGACACGTCAAGGGAGCAACCCCCCGCCTTTCACTGATGCTGGCTTGAACCAAAGACACGTCAAGGGAGCAAACCCTCCCACCCCACTGCTGCTGGCCCGAACCAAAGACACGTCAAGGGAGCAACCCTTACCCCCCCTGCCTTCCAATTCTGCTGGCCCGAATCAAAGAAGACACGTCAAAGGAGCAACCCCCTCCCCTATGCCTTCCACTGATGCTGTCTTGAACCAGACACGCCAGGGTGAGCAACCCACCCCCCATTCTTCCACTGCTGCTGGCCTGAACCAAAAACACGTCAAGGGAGCAATTCCTAAAGCTGAACCCAGTTTCGTGATGGTCCAAAGACACGTCAAGGGACCAACCTCCCCCTCGCTTTCCACTGCTGTTAGCGTGAACCAAAGACACGTCAAGGGATCCCCCCATCCGCCTTCCACTGCTGCTGACCCGAACCAAAGACACGTCGAGGGAGCAATTCCTAAAGCTGAACCCAGTTTCGTGATGGTTCCAAACCCAAAGGAGGACGACCATAAGACCATGGATTTTGGCAGTAGTCCTAAAGGGATAGCAATAAATAGAAGACACAAATTATGTCATAAAGACCTTAAACTGAAATAAAATGGAAGATTCAAATGACGGAGCAGTCTATCGAATCGATAGATAATCTTAACAAAGTGGAGGAGAAAAGAAGAAATGTAAAATCGGAAAATCCATCCAATTAATAAACATAATTTTAACGAGTGATCTTTTGGGGGGGAGGGGGAGGGGGGATACAAAAAAATAGAAACTAGGAAAAGTGTATACTACGCAAAAATAAGCTAAATAATATGATTAATTGTCATTATTTATTTGCTAAACAAGAGCAACAGACCTAAGTCGCGTGCTCTCAGTTTTCTGACTTATGACCTTAAAACCTTTCAATAATTCCAGGACTAGCCTTGGGGGGACCTTGGCAATTCTATCATTCGAAAGAGAATGTAAAACAACATAAGGGTTTCAAATTTCGTTAGAATCGGCCGAATGGTTACGATGTTATTGTCGAAAAACTCATTTGAAACGATAATGGTTATGCCATCCGACCGACCAACCTACAGACCAAAATAGTAATTTATAGACGCGTCCACGCGACTAAGAATGTATCTAAGATTTTATCTAGTACTGAAATGTTTCACTAAGACATGCCTACCAGTATTGGTGAAAGGACAAGGTTGCTTTATACACGAATTGTATGAATAATGGAAGATGTTTACCGAAGAATCAGAGTCTCAGTATACAGAAAGTGGAGTTTTACCAGATTATCTTTAATATTTTGAGTAGACCAAAGAGGATCAACTTGTTTCGAAAAATTCCATAGATAAATTTTACAATACGGGAGATAAGGGATTACCCATAGCCATACCAAACACTTGTTCATAGAATTTGCCGTTGAAAGTAAATTTACATTTTTTAATACATAAACAAATAACCTCAATGATCGTATTGGTTGGTAAAGGGAGGTCTACTCAAATTGTTTGGTTCCGGTATGTTGACGACATCCTGGTAATTTTAAACAACAGTTTTGACATTGATAGTTTTCTTTTAATTATCAACTCATTGGTTCCGTCAATTAAATTCACCGTAGAAAAGGAAGTAAACAAGAACTGAGTGGATGACAACTTGTACAACGTGCAAATATGGCTTCATCTCTTTTGCCTCGAAATACCTGTGAACCTTTCTTTTAGATATAATTGTTGCGGTAGATGAAATGTGGGTTCTTTACTGCAATATTAAGCGCAGAAAACAATGGCTTAATCTTAAACAAAAACCAATTCCGAGTCTAAGACGTGATATCCAACAGTGGAATGCTGCGCTTTGCTTTTGGGTTGGTTTTGAAAGGAGTTATTCAACGATTGCAACATTTAAATGACCCTTTTGAACAAAGACTGGTCAACCGAATCGGTGTCTTCATTCATAACAATCCAGGTCCGCAGATGCCATGTTTGTCCCAAGACAAAATTAAGGTTAGGAAGCTCTTTCTCACTTTCCACATTCACCCTTACACCGTGTGATGACCATTGATTTAGGTCATTACATCATCATCAAAGAGCAAAGTTTACTCTGAGATGAAGAAGGTGGAAAAGGATATCGATCTAAACATATATTTCATCTAACCCGAATTAATTCTTCAAGAAAGATATCCACTGCTTAGTTAAACAATAAGGTAACCAGACAATGGCTTCGCCACTCCCCCCTAAGAGGGGAGCTTGCGCTTCGCTACTAAGATTAAAATTTTAAATCTAAAAAAAAAGCACCCATGGTTAAATTTTTATCAATTTTCTGAACTTTGCCAATTATAATAATTTTAAAAAGGAACTCTAAACTAAACTTTCCCCCTTTCAAAATATCACGTTGCCAAAATATAGTTATAGAAGAAGATATATAAAAATAAATTTTCTGAACTCCACCATTTGTAATTCTTTGGGTTTTTAAAAAATTCACAAAATTTCGATACTTATATTTATTTTTGAACTTCACCATTTTGTTTTTTGATATTATAAAAGAATTATTAGAAATAACTTTTATAAAAACATAAGTCATAATCAAACTAAGATGAAATCATTATTCAAATACTCAAAAAAATCCCCTTAAATTATAGAGTTAGTGACGTTATCAATAATGATAGAAACTACTTCGCTGAATAAATCTATTTTTTTGTATTAAAAATTATTTTACTTTATTTTAAAAGCCATTATTAATTTCTTGAAAATCTCATACATATTAACTTTTCGACTAATCTTCTAAAAGCCCCGAGAAAACCTATTGTTCGTGAAAGTTACAAGTCTTCTCTTTTGTAGTGCGAGTAGGCTTCATTGTTTAGGCCTAGCCAAGAGAAGGCGCAATTTTTGCGCATTGAAAAATTGACTTCGACTTTATAGAACATATTATTTTAATCGAATATTAAATAATATTAAAATTCATTAATGTTCAAATATCGGCAGATATTTTAAGCTCCCTTACGCTATATTTTAACTCGGGATTTTTATGATTTTTTTTTAAAGTTTGTATGCAACAAATTTCGGAATATGGATATAGTCATGGCCAAAAGGTTTGACATTAGTTTATCGTAAGAGTATATTTTAACTTTGGAATTTTTAAAAACAAAATGTGAAGTTCAGAAAAAATAAATATGATTTTTGAATGTTTTAGAACTTTTTAAAACAAAAAGAATTACAAATGGTGAAGTTCAGAAAATTTATTAAAATTTAGGCATGGCTTTTGTTGTGTGTTTAATTTTTTTTCGTATATTCTAAGGTTTTATCGAAGTTATTTCTTAAATAGACCAGGCAATGGCTTCGCCACTCCTCCCTACGGGGGAACTTGCGCTTCGCTACTAAGATTAAAATTTAAAATCTAAAAAAAAGCAGCCATGGTTAACTTTTTTATAAATTTTATGAACTTGGCCAATTATAATAATTTTAAAAAGAAACTTTAAACTAAATTTCACCCCTTTCAAAATCTCACGTTGCTAAAATATAGTTATAGAAGAAGATATATAAAAATAAATTTTCTGAACTTCACCATTTGTAATTCTTTGGGTTTTAAAAATTTCACAAAATTTCGACACTTATATTTATTTCTGAACTTCACCATTTTGATTTTTGATATGATAAAAGAATTATTAGAAATAAATTTGCTAAAAAACATAAGTCATAACCAAACTAAGATGAAATTATTATTCAAATACTCAAAAAAATCACCTTCTTAAATTATAAAGTTAATGATTTTTCATTTTAATCTTTAGTAGGATGAAATAACTACTAACCCCTAAAAACAAGTAAAGCAAAATGAAATTATTAGATCAAATATAGATCGGAAAAAATTCGAGGATTATTTTTCCTTAGTTCAAATAAATTCCTCTAAAAGTTTTTCCCTTGCCTTTAGGCCAAGAAAATAAGCATTGATGTGATAAAAGATAGACCAAGAGTAAATTATTAGGAGATATGTACTGGAAACCTTTTACTTTTTTTTCGACCAAAACCCGTTGCTAGAGCCAGATAGGCCGTAGGCCTCAGTCTGCCTACGAAGCGCAAGCTCCTCCTTTCGACACTCCTCATGTTGGTCTATCTATGCCCAAAGAATGAGTCTTGAGTCTTGATAATGTAAGAAAAAATAAAGTGTATAGTAAAGTTGAGTGGATAGAGATTGTAGAGTAAAGTAAGAAAGGAAAAATGTTGAGTTGATAATAGTTGCTGAGTGACCATCCATCTCTTGGTTTCTTTTCGACTTATTTTTCAATCTTCTTTCGCTGTTGTTTGGAGTCACTCACGCCTCATTTGCTCTTCGCTTGTTCTTCGTTTACGTTTACTTTTCAGTGCAGATGTAATCTTTCATGTTGTTCTCAGCATTTCAAAGCAACCTCAGTTATATGTGTAGACAGGTGCCGATACCCCTTTCGGGTCCAGTTTTCCGCTCCTAAAGATGCCTTTGTTGTCAATCCTATGTATTCGCGGGATTTCCATAGATCTTAAGTCTTCTTCATCTAGGATATTGTTCAGATTATGCCATACCTTACATACCATGCTCAAGGTATATCTTAAACCTCCTTACCACGTACAAAATATCACGTAGTTTGCGACAATACCGAAGATAGTTTTTTTTTTAATGAATTTAAAATGAAACTACCAAAAAAACTAATAGCAATAAAAAATTTACGATTTTCTCAATATTCCGTTGAATCCTAGCAAAGTTTTGAGTTACATTGATATTTTAACCACACTAAAACGTATTGATCGAAGTTTGTTCATAATATGTCCTAAGGCATGGAAGTCCAACCCGCGGCCCGCGGGCCCATTGCTTACTCAGATTTTATTTTTACGGGGTATTTTTTATGTATATTTTCATGTACTTGGAATACCAGATATTGAGAATATCATAAAAAGAAGGCAATCCTCCAAATCACATTGATTTTATTTTATTTTGTATGTCTAATTTAATTTTTTACTGTTAATATACAGTATTTTGTTTATACATATATATATATATATATATATATATATATCTTTGAACTTTTCAAAATTTATATTTAAGTACCTCTGTGGCCCGGTGAATATACTTAAATTTCTAATTTGGCCCGTTGGGGAAAAAGGTTGGACAACCCTGTCCTAGAGTCTCAAATGTTACGGTCGGTAACGCTCATAGCCAAATTGTATTAAATAATGACCCCCACTTATAAATATGCGGGACTATTTCTCTATTACTTATTCTTACCCTCTACGTAAGTTATTATTGTCTCGTTTAAAGAATGAATTGCCTTCATTTACTGGCTTTTGGTAAGTCCAGAGTATCGTAACTTGACCCTGGTATCTCTCCTTAACGAGATCCGTTGTAACCACCGACCTCGATCTGATTATACCTTATTAGCTGTTTCGATCTTTCCTGGCTTCAACCCCCGCTAGGTGGCGCTTATTCCATTCGCTGTCTTATCTTGAGGCCGTTGGTGGTCTATAGCGGCCCTCAGTGAAGAGGGAAGGGGGAGATTTTCCTTTTACTTTCGTCCAGACCTGCGCAGTCGCCCCAAATTTTGCATGAGGCTGCGCATAGATGGAAATTTGTCCAATTATTGCACCCCGATGTTAATCACGTAATTTTACGTTAATTAGATTGTATCGGAGGTTTTTTTCGGATTAACCATTGATTGAAAAGCTCTAGTTTTCCGTCTGACACATTCATAGGCTTTATTTCAATGTATTTTGCAAATGGGCTAATTTGGAAAGGAGTATTGATCATCTATACTTAAATATAGTAAGGGAAATAGAAAGGGAGGCCTAACTATGTGCGTATGTACAGCCTAATTTAGTTTTATTTTTGTATAAATCTATTGAAAGGAGATGAGTTGGAAAGTGTAGCTAAATAAACTAAATAACATGAAAGAATCACGTCTTTCGAAGATTTCCTTTTTTCATTTCACCCTTGGAGTGTTCGATTTTAATGATTTAAAGTCATTCAAATCAGACATGTGAAGTAGTCACTCCGTATATACGATTTCAATCTGCATTTTCGTGTATGTAGAAAGATTTCAAATATGGCTGCCTTCGTAAATCTGTCCATATGCAAAGAAGGCTATCGTTCGGTACATCATTCTTTTCAATACTCGAATTTAATATCAGAAATAATTTAGAGGAAAATTTTATAGTTCCGCCTCCATCGGACCACACGCACTTTGATATCAAATTCACATACGTGACCCCTTGCCCGCCAAGGAAGATCTGTTTGAGGACTATCCCTCTATCACCTTTTAAATATAGATTAAATATAATAGGTTAAAACATCCGTTAGAAAAATAACGGTCCTTTCGTATACACTTATACAGGATTGCCAACTGCTCCGGTGTTTACATGTTAAGTCAAACAAACAATTCGGTTATATATTATCAACGGGTGCAAGTTTTTTATGCTTATTTCTTTTTGTAACCATTCCATTTTGAAAGTAATCGATTCTATTTTTTTTTTTTATTCCGTTGACTGGATCTCTTTCCAAAGCTATCTAAATTCACATAATATAGGAGTTGTAAATTAACCCACCGAGTCGTAATCTGAGTAGGAGAAATAGTATTTAATATGACACCAGAGGGCATTCCTATCGTTTATTGTTAGTGGGAAGTACAATAGGAGAATTTGTGATAGTCTATGCGGAAGATATTATCGCCGTAGTTTATTAATTTCAAATATTCAAAGAATAATTTAATGCAATCGATAAGCCTAATCTTTAGGAGAGTTTGGCTGACTTGTGCTTCTTGATAAACAATATTTATAAGGTATGTATATTCTAAAATTCTACAGCCTTAAGCTATTCCAGTAGTTTTTAGGTGTGTATTATCGTTTGTGGGTATAAATTAATATTGACAACTAAAAATTAATATGAATGTTTACAACAATCATTATTATAGCGTGATTATTTGAATAAAACACCTGATTGCCAGATCTAACCATGGAGATATAATTTCGCAGCACTTTCTTTGAAACTTTTAAGACAATTGGGTACCTATGCACATATTCAGGCCTACCACATTTTGAGTTAACAGAGCCTACTTTCCTTTTGTTAGGAATCGTTAAAAATAGGTTTAAGTTTTGCACCTTCAACTCTAGTCTTTTTCACTATTATGCATTTTCTTAGTGAGGTAGGCTTCAGTACATTAAAATAGTCATCTCTTCAATAACTATACAGGATGTCCAAAAAGAGCGATCCCCAAATATATTCTAATAACTTTTTATCATATATTTCTTAACGTTATTTTATTATTTACTTGTACGTTTTAGGAACATATAATCGTTTTTCGCAGAATACTCATTAGAAAACCTCAATAATAATAATATAGCAAACTTTTACTTTGGTAATAACGATGAGACCGGCCACCTAACAAATATTAGGCTACTAAAAGACTTTTAGCCAAAATGAGACCGGTTGGAACAAGTAAAGGAGCGAATATATAGACTCAATAAGCTATTCGGGGTAGCACGCTTTCGTAGAACGCGAGTACAAAGCGCTGTTCGAGGTAGGGCACCATCGCAGAACGCATACAGCGCTGTTCGAGGTAGGTGGTCCTCACAGAGCGCAATTATAAAGCGCTGCTCTGGGTAGGGAGTCCTTGCAAAACGAACGTACAAAGCGCTGTTCGGGGTAGGTCGCCTTCATAGCGCAAGTACAAAGCTCTGTTCGAGGTAGGGCGTCCTCGCAGAACGGAAGTAAAAAGCGCTGTTCGGGGTAGGGTGCCCTCGAAGAACGCAAGTACAAAGTGCTGCTCTGGGTAAGGCGTCCTCACAAAACGGACGCATAAAGCGCTGTTAGGGGTGAGTCGCTCTCTCGTAGCGCAATTACAAAACTTTTCGAGTTAAGGCGTCCTCGCAGAACGCAAGAAAAAAAAGCTTTTCGGGTTAGGGCGCCCTCTCAGAGCGAAATTACAAACTCTGTTCGAGGTAGGGCGTCCTCGCAAAACGAAGGTACAATACGTTGTTCGGGTTAGGTCCCCCTCTCATAGCGCAAGTACAAAGCTCTGTTCGAGGTAGGGTGTCATCGCAGAACGGAAGTACAAAGCGCTGTTCGAGGTAGGGCGTCTTCGCAAAACGCAAAAAAAAAGCTTTCTAGAACGCCCTCGCAGGGCTCGAGTACAAAGAGCTTTTCGCGTTAGAGCGCTCATCTTTATGGCAACGCAATCAGGACGAATAAAAGTAAATTCCGAGTGCTTTCGTTTTTATTAACGATTCTCATGTTGTGTACCTCATAAGGGGAGGGGGGGAGGGAGTAGTCGGTGTTTGCGTGACATTAATACTGAAAGGATCTCGGACCACTTTCTGAAACTCAATCATGTTACTGGGAAACTATTGCGCTCTTCTCACCCGGTGGATCCCGCTTGGGTTGCCTTCCGAAAATGTTAAAAACCTGAGGATCATCTTTGATCAATCAGTGTTCTCTGAAACTCCAAATGGCGAAGGTCCGCAATTTTTCTCTCTGCTTTCTCCGTAATCTCGGCCACATCCGCTCTCAATGGCGTCCAAAACATTTTCGAGATTGCCTTCGTCACATTCCGCCTTGACTAATGTAACTCTGTATTCTTGTCCTGAGACGTTTCTTGAGCAGTTACCACTACAGTGGTTACCCACTCGATGCAAAATCACCGTCAAGGCCTTGCATATAAGATTTTAAACACCGGACTACCCTCCTACCGGTCATCCTCATTGAGCCTCTCCCAGCTTCTAGAAAGCATACGTTTAGGTTCTGCTCCCACATTGCTTGTTCGTCGTAGCCTTCTGAAGAGCACGGGTGATCGTACTCTCAATATTTGCCCCAAGAGACCAGGTGGAATTCTACCAATATGTGCTCTACAGAGAAACTACTCTACCAAGAAATTTACTCTACCAGGAAACTACACTATCACTATATGTTCTACCGAGAAACTATTCTACCAATATGTGCTCTACCTAGAAACTACCTTACCAATATGTGCTCTACCGAGAAACTACTCTACCAAGAAATTTACTCTACCAGGAAACTACACTATCACTATGTGTTCTACCGAGAAACTGTATTCTACCAATATGTGCTCTACCTAGAAACTACCTTACCAATATGTGCTCTACCGAGAAACTACTCTATCAATGTGTTCTACCGAGAAACTGTACTCTACCAATATGTAATCTACCAAGAAACTATTCTTACCATTATGTGCTAGACCGAGAAACTAGTCTACCAATATGTTCTCTACCGAGAAACTACTCTACCAACATGTGTTCTAACGAGAAACTACTCTACCAACATGAGTTCTACCGAGAAACTACTCTACCAACATGTGTTCTACCTAGAAACTACTCTACCAACACGTGTTCTACCGAGAAACTGTACTTTACTAATATGTGCTCTACCGAGAAACTACTCTACCAATCTGTGGTCTACCGAGAAACTGTAATCTACCATGTTAAAATACGTGTTCTATCGTTGTCAGGTGTAGGTTTGGGGGTGGCTTGTCGTCGGGATGTCTTATCTTGAGGTTATCTGCAATTAATTATATAAATAAATCAAATCAAAGTTAATGAATTATTAATTATGTTTAACAATAATTAAGACTAAAAACTCAGTAACCACCTAATAAATATTAATAGTTTTATGTAAATAGAATTTCGAAATGTTTAATCTCGAGTAATACTCGGAATATTGTAGATCACATGTTGGACCAGTACCAAAGAGGTTCCAAACCTTGTTCTTGGACATTCTGACACGTTGCCACCTACTGATAACTATAATTCAACGGTATATAAATAAAATTGGTTAATTTGGGGATTATGCCTACCCTCAAATTTTTAGATAATATATATATATATATATATATATATATATATATATATATATATATATATATATATATATATACAAGGGTTGGGCCAAATAATGGAAACACCATATAATTTTCGAAAACTTTATTTTAATAAGGGGCAGGCCCACCTTTGGCAGTAATTAAAGATTAAATTCTGCGCGGGATCGACTCGTACAACGTTTGAATCGTTTCCAGGGAAATTTTCATCCATTTATCAGCTAAAGCAGTCACCAATTGTTTCAATGGTGATGGTGGGGGATATCGACTCCTAACCTGTTTTTCCTAACTGCACCATAAATGTTCAAGGATGTTGAAATCTGGGGATTGTAGTGGCCAGATAAGGTGTTCTACTTCACTGGAATGTTCCTTGTGCCATTCAGCTACAACTTTAGCAGTATGAATAGGAGCATTAGCATATTGAAAGATGGCATTTGCATCCGGAAGCAATTCCTGAACCATAGGATGGATCTGATCAGCTAAAATACTCAAATAGTCCTGACTGATGATTCTACCATGAAGGGAGACTATTGAGCTGTCGGATTTCCAAGATGGAGCCCCCAAGATCATGACAGAACCTCCTCCATGTTTAACAGTTGGGAGCAAGCAGTCTCGATCAAATGCATCTTTTGGCTGTCTCCAAACGTATACACGGCCTGAGGTGGGAAATAAGGGAAAGGAGGACTCGTCAGAGAATATGACCCTTCTCCAAATCCGATGGTTTTTACCCCACTAAACGCTTTCGAACGTTTGTTTCTGAGAGTAGTGGTTTTCGGATTGCAGCCCTCCCGTGGAATCGGGCTTTATGTAACTCCCAGCGAACAGTCTTTGTTAAGACTGGGTTCCGGACGTGATCATTAAGTTCTGCAGTAATTCTGGTAGCTGTAGTTTTATGTTCTTTTGTAACAATCCGTGTAAGAGTCCTACGGTCCCTATCAAACAGTTTTGGTTTCCTTCCTGAGTTTTGCCATGAGGAGGACGTTTTTCCTTTATTTTACTACGATGTCATTACTTTTGAGACTGTCTCTCTCGATACGCCAACCAGTTTAGCCGTTTTAGTGATGGTAGGTGCTACCATCACTAAAACGGCTAAACTGGTTGTTGTTTTTTTGCAGATATTATCCAAATAAGTTTATTAAAATCCATAAAAATGAGCGATCTATCTGATTTCCAAAGAGGTCTGATTGTCGGAGCTCGGATGGTAGGTGCTACCATCCGAGCTCCGACAATCAGACCTCTTTGGAAATCAGATAGATCGCTCATTTTTATGGATTTTAATAAACTTATTTGGATAATATCTGCAAAAAAACAACAATCTTAGCACAAGATGATGGACTTCTATTATCAATCAACAAACATAAACATAGGCAAGGCTTAGACAGTTTAATCAATTTTCCAAACTATACTATTACAATACTAGGTGTTTCCATTATTTTGTCCACCGTATATATATATATATATATATATATATATATATATATATATATATATATATATATATATATATATATATATATATATATATATGAAATGAATAACTCACAAAGTGGCACGTGAGGAAAGCAATAATATGAAAATTAACCCACAGGAAAATGAAAAGATGAATCCAAGCACTTTCGAACTATATTTGCAAGTTCATTTTCAAGGAATAGCATGAAAATGGAGAAGACAACCTTATATAGGGTACAAAGATACGAAGGGAACGCCCATCACATAGTACAAACCAATAGAAAAACACAATAATGAGACAGAGAAATACCAAGAAAGGGAACAATAGGCAACTAATAACGGACATATGCGTCCCCAAAACGATATACACACAACAACGCCGTGTATATAAATGGAAATGGTGGGGAAAAAAACGAAAAACATTTTAAAGGATTATCATTAGAACGAAAACATTTAGGGCTGGGGGGAGGCAATGCGAATGATATTACAGTAATAAAGAGTGACAACAGGCTACATTATGAAGTTATTTCATTTAGTACAAGTTTTTTTTTTAAAACAGGGTCGAGTTTAAATAAGTCAGGGGAAATGTTTATATTGGGTAAGATGCCAATTAAGGAACACTCGACAATATTTCTTTTTGTGAAATCAGCGGAATGATAAAGGAATTTTGCAGAATTCCAGTCATTGGGGTGGTTATTTTCAGATAAATGTAAAAATAAAGCGCTGTTTATTTCACTTCTTCTAATATTATACTTATGTTGGTAAATTCTAGTAGATAAAGATTTACCAGTTTGTCCGAAGTAAGGTAAATTACAAATAGAACATTCTATAGAATATACTCCACCTTTTTTTCTTGTATTATTGTGGACTAACATTTTATATAGAGTGGATTCATAACTAAAATTTACAGAGATATTAAGTTGCTTAAAAATACGGGTGAGACCAAAAAATGGTTCAAAGTATGGCAAGATAAGACAATTTTTATAACTGTAAGCCGGTGGGTTATCAGTTCTATAAAAAAAGTTCTCTTAGCAAAGTTTAATGAAGTGTAAATTTTAGATATGAATCCACTTTATATAAAATGTTAGTCCACAATAATACAAGGAAAAAAGGTGGAGTAATTCTATAGAATGTTCTATTTGCAATTTACCTTACTTCGGACAAACTGGTAAATCTTTATCTACTAGAATTTACCAACATAAGTATAATATTAGAAGAAGTGAAATAAACAGCGCTTTATTTTTACATTTATCTGAAAATAACCACCCCAATGACTGGAATTCTGCAAAATTCCTTTATCATTCCGCTGATTTCACAAAAAGAAATATTGTCGAGTGTTCCTTAATTGGCATCTTACCCAATATAAACATTTCCCCTGACTTAATTAAACTCGACCCTGTTTTAAAAAAAACTTGTACTAAATGAAATAACTTCATAATGTAGCCTGTTGTCACTCTTTATTTCTGTAATATCATTCGCATTGCCTCCCCCCAGCCCTAAATGTTTTCGTTCTAATGATAATCCTTTAAAATGTTTTTCGTTTTTTTCCCCACCATTTCCATTTATATACACGGCGTTGTTGTGTGTATATCGTTTTTGGGACGCATATGTCCGTTATTAGTTGCCTATTGTTCTCTTTCTTGGTATTTCTCTGTCTCATTATTGTGTTTTTCTATTGGTTTGTACTATGTGATGGGCGTTCCCTTCGTATCTTTGTACCCTATATAAGGTTGTCTTCTCCATTTTCATGCTATTCCTTGAAAATGAACTTGCAAATATATTTCGAAAGTGCTTAGATTCATCTTTTCATTTTCCTGTGGGTTAATTTTCATATATATATATATATATATATAAACAATTTTTTTTAATATAGACAATGTTTTTTCTTGGGCAAATTAAAAAAAAGGGCTTTTTGTTTGTTGTTTTTTTTGTTAGGCTATTGCAATCGCATATATATCATTTTTAAGGTAATTTAAAAATGGGGTGCGAGGCCCCAATGCACCCACACTTAATTGTGGGGTGTTGTAGCCCCACAAACCCTGCAACTTAAATAAAAACTCGTAATATTCCTAATTCGAAAGCCTAACCTTAGATTCGAATTAAAATGGCGATTGCTAAATGCCGTTAGGCCTCTAGTTTTGATACTGTTTTGCTTGATCTCATACATTAAACCTCACCCCCGAATGCTATTTAAATCGATGATATGTTCCTTAAAATTGGATGTTATTATTAAAAGTACTTATTATATTTTAATTCAGAAAAAAAATTCCCTCAAAATGATATATAATTAATAGACTATGATGCGATTCCTATCAACAACATGGAGCTAGGTGTTTTTAGGTTAGACTAGACTAGGCCTTGAACGATGGAAATTACTACCAAATCATGTAGGTACACAATTATATAAATTTAATTAGAAAAGAAATATTTTAAGTGTTTTACAAAAATAAAAAAAATAAACTACATAAACCCCTACGGAACTGATTCTTTCGATGGACTAAAACAATATATAACTGACAAGATGGCGACTAATCTATTTTTTGCCATAACCTCATAATTAGAGATTTTCCCACATTAAGTATTCAAGAAGCTATATAGAATATATCTATGATATACACTATATAGCATTTGCGGGGTTTTTTTTTAATAGAGATATTTATAACAAAGCGCCCACAAAATTCGAAGGGGGGGATAATCCCCAAATTAACCATATAATTGAAATATCTTAATTGTTAGTTAACAACCAAATGTACCTCTGGGGTATATGCAGGGATTGTCCCTTATTTATACCATTTGTCCCGCGTCCCGTATTGGACCCTTCCCAGGACGGCTTTTGTCCCTTTATTTTCAATATTTGGAGGCGAGCTTCAAGCTCCAGTCAGCTTCTACATCTCTCCCTGGGCTGTAGGATATTGTCAAGCGTCTTTATTACAAACTGAACAGGAAGTCCACGGATGGCGTCTTTGGATATCAAACACAGCGTGTTTTTGCTAATCTGTGTGACAAAGAGAAGGAGGAAATTTCCAAAACTTCCACACTTGCTTCAAAAGAGGTACTACCTACCTGGAAAACTGGGTTGACCTCTCAGTTAGTAGTCCATTTTGTGTTTTGAAATGCCTGACCTTGAATGGTTACTAGCTTTCAAATATCTCCTAGACTGTGTGGTAAAGCTGAATCTACAGGATGTATTATAAGTTGATGGTCTCCATGATGAATTCTCCATTCTTACTTCTCTTTTGCCAAACATGGACAAGGATATGACAGTCATTGAGAAGTGGAACAAGATATTCATCGAATGCAAGGATCTTAAGAACCTCTTAACTCTGGTGTCATTTGTACTGAACATTCTTCCTTGAAATGCTCAAGTCGAGAGAGTGTTCTCTCCAATGGGCCAACAATGGGGTGGGTGCAGGAACCGGTGTGCTGTAGAGCTGATCAAGTCAGAGCAACAGAGTGCAATTTCACACTGTCCTGCTCTGAGTTCAGCACATATGCTCAAACCAAACACCATCTTTTGAGAGCAGTTGGATCCAGTGCAAAGTATGACAAATAAAAAATAACATACTAACAACAAATGGGGGGGGAAATAATTTTAAAAGGATTATGGAAAAGTTTTCATCATATGTATTTTATTTTCTGCAATTTACTCAATATATTATGACATGATTGCAATGCTTTGACACATGTAATGAACAACTGTTTGTAGCAAAATCTCCAATGAACACACCTTAAAATAAAATAAAAGTCAATAAAGTAGGTCCTGGACAATCTGGACCCCAGCTGAGAGGGACTTCGCGTGCTAACTTCACGTAAGTTGTATGTGTCCTATATATTGTCCAACTACCTCTCCAATTTAGGTGTCCCTATTTCAGTTTTCAAAATCTAGTCACCGTGGGATACATGTACTACAGGTTGGGAACCCTTGTGGTGGCCTCATAATAGAATCATGTGCCTCGCCCCCTCCCCCCCCCCGTCAAGCTTCTTAGTTGTAGACGAGCGCTTTGTAAGGGTTCATTGCCTTTCAAAAGTCATACAAAATGTATACTATTGTTATTATCTAAGAAACAAGTTTCCTAGTCTGTCATACTTGGAAGACATTACGTGGATTAGAGAAAATAGGATTCATATCCCTCATTCCAATGAATTACCATACTCTATTACGAAGATAAGCCCTTAATCATTTCAACATTTTTAATTATTTTTTTTAACGGGTAAAATGTTCTATTCGCCAAATTTAAATATGTGCAAACGAGAATCTCGTCTTTTGCGCAGCTTAATTGAGTGAAAACTTCATTAGCCTCTGCTTAGCCTATAACATGTTACGATTTCATTTAGATAAACCGGGATTCCGGAGCGCTTGAGTGGGTTTGGCTAATATTTATGGTGACAGTGAAAATGGAACTGCTATATTGCATTTAAACGGGAGCTTCTTTAAATATATTTTTATGTGTAACTTTTAAGTTCCACTCTTGAAAGAAATGGATGTATTCCGAGTGAGAACTAACCGCTAGGCCAGCGACAAAATCTCATTAGGTTCGACGCATGCGCCGGAGACGAACAAACGCACACACATTAAAACATTATTTGTCCTACTTTCAAATACCAATTAAAAATCGAAGCATAATTAATGTGTAGGGGCAAATTTTATGGGCAATATAATTAAAAATCTATTGTATTTATTTAAAAAATGGGTATTATAAATAAATTTAAGAATCAAAATGGAAAATGCCCAAATAATAAATATACAAATAAATTAGGAGCATATATTCAATTTATTCAGGTGCGCATGCCATCTGTGTGTATAAATTTTAATATACACACGAGAGGAATCACGTGGTAAAAATAATTATTATTTATCGAATTGATTATTCTCTGATTTTTAAAGAATAAATCCAATATAAAAATTTAATGATAAAACCAGAATGCCATACGATCAATTCACCCGTCTCCCTTCTTGTTCGTCTTAGATGACGCAAGCATCTTCAATTTCCCATTATATTTAACCTGAAAAATAAAAAAAAAACGAGGTCAGAAAGGGAGAAACATTCGTATAGAAGACTATGTAGCAACAATCGGGAAGCACACCATAAACCTATTAACCTCCGCGTTCAGGGCTGAGCCCCTTTCAGCCGTTTGGGGCCAGTAGGGTACGCAATGCTGTAGCTGTCAGTTGCAGCATGACTGACTAGGCTTCATTTGACTATTCCTTGCCGGGGTAAATGATTGAGAGATCGTAAAAACACAGAACAGGTTTTTTTTTAAGAAGTCAACCCTTAAAAAATCTAGTTTCTGATGACGTCGGAGTGATTTAATTATGTCTCAAAATTCCCAAACTGTAATTTCTCCTCTTTTTTTCGCTATAAATAAACCTGTTTATTTTATCCAGCAAATTTAAAAGAACTTGAAAATAGATTTCCCTTAAGATGTAATTTTCTCACATAATATATATATATATATATATATATATATATATATATATATATATATATATATATATATATATATATATATATATATATATTAGTGTAAATTTGTAGCAGACCTTGTAGGGAGATTTTGTTAAAGACCATTGTATATTTCGCCTTTATTTATTTTCTTTGGAAACTTTCCATTTTTCTTATTATCTTTTTCGTTCATCTTGTAGATGGTAAACAACTTTTACGTTCATCTTTTTTTTCAATTTAAATTTGTTTGGTAAAAACTAAACTTGACCTTAATTGCTGAGTTTCGATCTATGCGATCATCTTCAGGGTGTCTTTCCTCCTTTATCGGTCAAGAATGGTGGAGTCAGTCAGAATGAAAATAACTGTCAACCTTGAATGATGTAAGTGAGTAAGGGGACAAAGAAAGGGTGTGAGGACAAATAGGGGAAAATAGACAAGTGGTGAAAAGAGAAATGAGTGTGGTAGGGTGCAAAAAGATGCTAAGCGCCTAGTGATCAGGTTTATCGTTTTGGAATATTTTCTTGTTTTGTGGTTCCTTTGTTGTCTTTGGGATAGTTTATATTATTATGGCATTCAAGCCATTTGTCTTCTATAAAATTAATGTCCTTGGATATGTTATGCGCATTTGCTGTTGTAATAATAAATTACTTTAATCACTTTAGTATTATGCTTAGTGTCCATGTTTTTTTGTATATTTTGTAGTGAGTGTAAATCGTGTCTTTTGTTTTTTTCTTTGATCTCTTCTTCGTTATAGTTGGGTCTTCATCGGCGAATTTGCTGTCGATATTCGGTTAATTCTTGTAGAAATTGGTGCGGGTTCGTAATTAGGTTTTCTTTTCTTGATCGGTTTTATTTTTTTCAATGGTTTGGGTAAAAGATATTATTATTCTCATGCATAGAATGGCACTTCTACTCCGCCAGCTAAAAGCCCAGCGGAGCTCGGATATCTGGCGCGACTTTCACTCTTCTGCTCTGGTTAATCATTTGGACGATATCATCCTTCAATTCTCGATTAACCAGTTCCTTCATATTCCTTGTTCGTTCTTCTATGACAACGTTAATAGGACTTAACCCCGCCTCCCAGTGTAGCTCTTCCTGGCGTCTTCTTTCTCGCCTGAGTGTACCTGTAATTAGGTACATACATTTGTTCTGCACCACTTGTAGTTTCCCCTTTTGTGTCTTCTAGACACACGAGAAGGCGGAAACGGGGTATAGCAGCGTCGATCTTACAAGTGCATTTTATATCTTTTTCTTATTGCTTTCACGGAAATTTCTGAACATGCATAGAGTTCTGACTGCAGCTGTGGACGTGCTTCGTGTATCTGGTTGAAGTAATCTTTATTCCGAGTAATCTTTATTCCGAGTACATTACACTCCGTGGTATAGTGATGGCGTTTATCCCCCACCTAGACATCGTATAGTAGTCTCCTGCCTATGGGGACCTTTTTGAATTTTTCCTGGTTCGTGCGGATTTTTCACCGGGCCTCATAGGTGTTAAGGTTCTCAATTTCTGCTGCTGTCATACGAGCTTGCCAAGGTCCATTTTCCCATGGACAAGTGATTATCTGGGTGAAATCAGCGGCGAATTGAATGTTGAGGCAAGTGGAGCTCACAGCGGCTGGGACATCAGCGGTGTAAATCAAGTAGAGAGTGGGGGATAGCACCCCCCTCTGTGGGAGATCCGAAGTGAGCGGAAACTTTAGTTCGTCCGTGCACCCTAAACTGATATACGCCGCTCTCTCCATGACTAGTCACAGAGAGTTGTTTCTAAGTTTTCACTTAGGCCCAGTCGTAAGATCTTGTTCTGAATTCCCCGTTGCCACACCTTATCAAACGCTTTTGATACATCCCGACAAACAATGTCCACGTAACTTCTCTCCCGTTTGGCGTGGGCAAGCTTTTTCGTGATGACATTAATCGCCATCTCCGTACTTCGCTTCCTCCTAAACCCGAATTCATATGGGTTGAAGAGGGAGTTCTCCTCCAGGTGACACAGCAGTCTTCCGTTGAAGATCTTCTCGAAGAGCTTCCCGCCAAATTCTAGAAGTGAAATTGGCCAGTAGCTCTCCTTTAACGTTGGGTCCTTTCCGTGCTTAGGCAAGAAAATCATCTTAGCCGTTTTATAAGCATCTGGAAAGTATCCCGTGTTCAGACAGGCGTTATATATTCTTCTTATTCCTTCGATGACATTGGCTGGTGCCTTTTCAAAGTTAAGCTTTGTAAGCCCCGATTGTCCTGGGGCTTTTTGTTGGAATGAGCGGAGCGCGCCGAGTAATTCTTCGGTAATCTTGGCGTCTCCGTCGCGCTGTCTATCCAACTGGTGGTGAGGGTACGTCTTGTGTATTTGTTCGTTAAGCTCGTCGATGATGTTGCTTTAAAACTCTAGGTCATACTCTTCGTTTTCCTCCTTAGTTATACTGTAGATATTTTCCCAATAACTCGGAATATCTCTTCAATTTCCCCTTCTTCTGTTTCGATGTTCCCGTCTTCTTATAGTAGTTCGATCTTCTTCACAGTCGATCCTTTGAGACGTCTGATTTTATTCCAAAATTCTTTGGGAGTTGCTTCGTGATCGAGGCTATCAATCGCATCATCCCATCGTCTCCATTGTTGTTCGAGGATCAACTGGTTGAGTTCTTCTTTGATTTCTTTACTTCGTTGCATTGAGTCCACTGATGCATTCCTGATGTTGATCTCATACAATAATTTCAGCTCATGGTATAAATCCTTCATGTATTCGGTCCATCTGTAGGTAGAGATGTCCCTATACTCGGATTTAGGGATTCAAGCGATATCTGCGTTGATGAGATGGTTATTGATTTCAAGGGAACGGGCCACTCCGATGTGAGCGGAATTTTAAAACTATAATGTTCGATACTAGTCCGTAGCCTGGATGTTGAGAGCTGGCCTTTCTTCGTTAATTAAGGTGGCTTCTAAGGTGTTCAGTCTGGCTTTATTTCCCTCTTTTCTTTTGATCGTGGTCTTATTAGCCAATATATCCCTGGTGAAGCTGATGCTATGTACAGTCTTCATATGATTTGGGAGGCTCCATGTTGTAGGTACATTGTCAAACGCCTCGAAAGTGTGGTGGTAGTCATAACAACCTATTTTGAGTTATTATGAAGCTTGCAGTCTACATTCGGGCAGGTAAACTCGTAAATTATGTTCGTAGATTTCAGGTTCGAGAAGTTTTGGCAGATGTTGTTTTTCATAATGAGATTGTTAACTTTTGTCGTTTTATAATACATAATCATCTGAATCTTGTCCGTTTGCTTCTTAACTTTGATGTTACTGTTAGTAATCTCCTTGATGTTTTTTCGTCTATTTTGTAGGCCGATGACATCTGATTTCCATAATACAGCTTGATGTTATTTACTGCTTGCTGGTTACTTTCCGTTTCATCCGTGTCTTTGAATTGCCTTCTTAAAAAATGATTGAAGTTGTTTTTCAATCGTGTTGTTCAGGAAACCGTTGTTTACGATGGTTTGTTTTATGCGGGAGATCTCTTGATGGAACAGTTCTCACTTGGAGCAGCATTTGTATGCTCGGCAGATGTATGAGTGGATTACACTTTTTTGTACCTTTCAGGACATTCACTATCCGCGTTGAGGCATCTTCTCATGTCTGTAGCTTTTCTGTACACTGTTGTGACGTAACTACCGTTGATGTTTTGTATCTCTACGCCCAGAAAAGGTAATTTATTGTCCATTCTCAATTCATAAGTGAATTTTAACGTGGAGTTCTCAAATTGCTGTTTGTTGTTCTTAAGATGTTCTTCATTTTGGACGATGTAATTGTCATCTACGTATCTGCAGTATGTGTGTGACTTATTTTCAATGTTGTATAATAAGCTCTCTTCAAGTTGACCCATATAGTAGTTGGCAAAGGTCGGCCCCAGGGGCAATTCCATAGCTACTCCATCGTTTGTGTGTATAGATTTCCGTCCGGTGTCCTAAACGGAGCCTCTGATGTGCATGGACGCAGCATATTTCTTAGGATGTTTGGGTCAAGGTTATGAGGAGACATTGTAGGATGGTGGTATACATTTTGTATAATGATGTCGATGGTCTGAGAGATAAGCACATAAGTAAATAGGCTTTCCACTTCCATGGATGCTATTAGACCTGTCGGTCTTGTAGAGTGTAGTTTATCAATAAATTTCTCCGTGGACTTTATGCTATATTTTGAAAGGATGTATGGTTTTATTATTTCATTTAAGGTTTTAGCTAGACGGTACGTTGGTGTCGTGACAACCCACTGAGCCCATTATTTCTCAAGAATAATCTTGTAATCACAATGAAACTTTCAGAATTTGTTGGCAATAATTGTAAGTTCTTTGTCTTAAAATGACTAATTGATTCATTTAGTATTTTATAAGTTATGCTAATTTTAGTAGATCGGTATTTTTTTGCTAGAAAAGGAAAGCGTAAAAAGTTTTGTTTAAAAAAGTGATTTGGGGAATGTTCGATTCTTAGCAAAATTTTAGCGAAAATTGTGAAGTAACAAATTTACTAGCATCATAGTCATTCGTAGACTATAAAACGAGAAATTTTTTCTAGCAAATGTTTCAAACTGAAAACATGGAAGCTCCTGTAATTGATTGGACGAAAAAAAAAATTGCTGAAACATTTTTCAGATGCAACTGTTCAGTGGTTTCAACACAACGACGGATGAGACGTGAAGGAGCTCAAGACGTACCTTCACGACGAGCGCTATACAGACTAATTAAAAAGTTTCGAGAAACCGGTAGTGTACAAGATGGGCGAAAAGGGCGTGTTGGTAGAAAGGTCGTGTTGGTAGAAAGGGCGTAGAACAACATAAAATTGAAGAGTTGCGTCAAAAACGTCGAACGGTCGCCACAGAAATCATTGAAAAGAAGATCAGAACAAGTGGGATTGTCAAAAAGTGCAACATACAATGTAATAAAGAAAAAAATTGAAACTTAAACCATACAAGATTCTGGTTGTGCAAAAATTAGAAGACAACAATTTCGCTAAAAAGAAAATCGCATGCAGAAGAATTTTGACGAAAGTTTTGGAAAGTTGATGTAACGCTCGTGATAATGTCTGACGAAGCGCACCATCATCTCAGCGGATACAATAATAAGCAGAACAACAGAATATGGTTGGATCACAACCCAGAAGATATACCCTAGGAAGAGCTTCATCCTGCAAAGACCACTGTGTGGTGTGCGATAACACCTCAGAAGATCATTGGGCCGTATTTTTATGAGAATGAAAATGGAAATTCAGTCACTGTGAATGGCGAAAGATACCGACACATGCTTGAAGAAGATTTTTTACTGAACTTTCGAAGGCTTCGAAATAGACGACAACTGTTTTTCCATCCAATGAAACAATGCAGTTGTTAAGACGAAACTTCAGAGAAAAAATCATTTCTCGAAACAGTGAATTTAAGTGGCCTCCAAGATGATATGAGGATATTTAAAAGATCGTGTTTACCGTAATAATACTAAAAGTATCCAACAACTAAAAAATAATATCGCTGAAGAAATTAATAACATCGATGATGAACTTTTGAAAAAGTGATGAGAGCAACTTCGTCACGAGTAAATGAATGTTATGAGAAGAATGTTCAGCATTTGAAAAGAAGAATCTTCAAATAAATTAAGTCATTATGTTAATTATGCAAACTGATTATTAGTCTTAGTTATTGGTTAATTTAGGGCAAATAAAATTAGTTAAAATAAAATTGGTTTTAATAGTCGATAAATATCTGAAAGTTCAGTGAAACTTTTTAAAAATCAATGCTTCACTAAAACTAGCATAACTTCTACAAAAATAAGTGAATCAATTAGCTATTTTAGGACCCGAAACTTACAACTATTACAACAACTTTTGAAAGTTCCATTATGATCACAAAATTATTCTAGCTCAGGATACATAATGATGAAATTGAGGCGCAACTCGCTCGAAATGTTTATCTTTCGGACTAAAGCAAAAGTCCTTCCTCAGAGATGTTGACAATTTGATGATGTCTCCAGATGCGAAATCAGTTTAAGCGGAGAGTTGCCACTCTATTTATAGCCACTGTGTGGAGACTACCACCCCGATGACCTGACGATGGATGGAGCAAATTAATGAGGGTCACTATTCCTTATATGCCTACGACCTGCGCGATCTCGTCACGTCTTCTCCGTCCTTTTGGCATTGAAGCTGCGCACAAGATTTCCTGCCAAACGAATATCTCCCAAAGGCCCTCCCAAAGTTAGTCCTGGAATTATTTGGAAATAACATCATAGCTATTCGGCCGATTCTAACGAAATTTGAAACCCTTATGTTGTTTTACATTCAATTTTGAATGATATAATTGCCAAGGCCCTCCCAAGGTTAGTCCGGGAATTATTTGGCAATAACATCATATCTATTCGGCCGATTCTAACGAAATTTGAAACCCTTATGTTGTTTTACATTCCCTTTCGAATGATAGAATTACCAAGGTCCTCCCAAATTTAGTCCCGGAATTATTTGTCAATAACATCATAGCTATTCGGCCGATTCTAACGAAATTTGAAACCCTTATGTTCTTTTACATTCTCTTTCGAATGATATAATTGTCAAGGTCCTCCCAAGGTTAGTCCGGGAATTATTTGTCATAACATCATAGCTATTCGGCCGATTCTAACGAAATTTGAAACCCTTATGTTCTTTTACATTATCTATCGAATGATATAATTGCTAAGGTTCTAAAGTCATATCTCAAGATATTTGAGAGCACGCGACATAGGTCTGTTGACTTTGTTTCTAATTTTGGGGGCAAACTAATATTTAAAATTTGGAAAATAGCAATTTTGAAGTTGCCAACAACAGGTTATATAGCAAATATCAATAATTTAAAAATAACAAATTTGACTGTGTCCCAAAGGGGCGTTTCCCAATTTTCTTGGTTAACAATTACCTAAAATTTGAAAAATAAAGAATTTGAGTGTTGCAACAACGGTTTGACCAATTTTCATAGCTAACAGAAATCAACAATTTGAAATAACGAAATTGAGAGTTGCCAACAGCGGATTTTTCCTAATTTTCTTCGCCAACGAATATGTAAAATTTGAAGCTTTAAAAGATGTTCTGTGGTTCCAAAATAATCATCTTTCCTTGCATATTCTGCCAAACACAATGGAAATTTTTAAAATAGTTATTCTTGGAGATTCCAACAACTATTTTAATACTCTTACCAATAGAATATCGAAGATTTAAAAATAACGTATTTTTCTGTTAATTGCCAACAAACAGTTTTGACTAAACATTTCTTGCTAGACGAATAACCGAAATTGGAAATAACCATTATTGTTTAAGTTGCCTACATGGATATTGACATAACACAACATAATTTCACGGATGACAAAAGCCACAAGGGCCTATCAAAGGTCATCCGTATCCATCAAATCCCACCCACATAATGCATCCATAGGATTTTGTCAGATCATGCATCTACAATATACAATTTAACAATCCATAGGAATGTCCAACCATGCATCTACAATATATAATTTAAAGCCTCCATAGGAGTCTGTCAAAAACAAAATCAAAGTCCCCAAAAATATACAATAAAAAGAAACTGCATCCACAGGAATGAGTCAAGAAACATATCAACATACCAAAAAGTAAGAAATTAACCCTCCATCCCCATATAATCATCCAATCTGCGCTTGAAAACATTCAAGTTTGGCTGTCTACAGTCTCAGGTGGCAAACTATCCCAATAATCCACCACTCTGTTAGTGAAAAAATATTTTCTAACATCCAGTCTGCACCTCTGTTTTTTAATCTTTAAGTGGTGGCCTCTAGTTCTATTACTACCTTCTAACTCAAATAACTTGCTGAAATCCAATTTATCCATCCCAGAAAAGATTTTAAAAAGCTCATTCATATCTCCCCTCACACACCTTCTTTCAAACGAGAACATATTTAATATCCTCAGTCTATCTTCATATTCAAGGTGCTTCAGGTATGGTATTATTTTTGTTGCCCTCCTTTGTACTGATTCTAACAGTACAGTTGGTAAGCCAATGGCCATAGCAAGAGTAACAAAGCCAAGAACTTCTAAATGGTTAGGAAATTTGGAACCTCATATTAGCGTAATGCGAAGCCCAAACCGGTATAAATGGGTTTCGCATTAGGCAGAAAGGGGCACCGACCCAGCGGGCCGATGGGATGTTTTCTTATATCTTCTTTATCGGAGAATGAGTTCATTAAGGCCCAGGTCACACATAGCTGGACTGCTTCCGATTTGATCCCGAATCACATTCGGGATCAAATCAATAAGAATACTTGGTTCCGATAGTTTCATGTTTCATGAAATGATTCGGGCAACTTTCAGAATCATTTCCGAAAGTCAGAACAAAATTGGTCTCCAATTCAAAATCGAATGCAAACCGAAGGACATTCGGTTTGCATTCGGACTCAAATTCGGCTATGTGTGACTGGGCCTTAACGAAAACTGAACGAACTTAGGGACTAGCTGCTTATCTCTTTGGGGTTTGTTAATTGTCGCCGACCTCCTGGACTCCACACTCCACGACCGCTTGTCTAGAATACGAGCTCTTCAGTAGATAGCAGTTGCTTGCAAAGTTAGGTTGCCTTATCTGAATTTAGAGGTGTTTAATGAGTTTCACGTTCACGTGGTAATCTCTGTATCAGTGCAAAAGAACAATACCAGCCGGTATGGTTAGTTGCCGGCCAACAGCAGCAACCACTAGTTCCAAACCCACGTTAAACGGTAGGTCGCCTGGACAGACACACTACAAGACGGTGCTCATCGCTGGTCAGAACAGCGCTATAACAATACACACAACACTCACAAGCAGATATACAACACACGGTAGAGAGACGGGTGGATATATATATCCGTAAAAGTCTTGAATTCCATCTTTAGGAGGCGAAGTGGGATAAATATTGCGTTTCTGGAAAGTGAATGACCGTAAACGTGTTGAATTCAATCTTTAGGGGGTATCCAAGGCTAAACTACGAAGGGGGCGCCACCTAACGGAGTCGCCTTTGTACCAGTTAATAAGAGCTAAAAGTAAACGAGCGTAAATCAATAAGGGTAATTTCTCTTGAAGGGTAACAGACAGACAGAAAAAGAAAATCAAAATAAAGAGAATTGGACAGAATATTGAGGATGATGAGGGCCGCACTACTACACCCTCCCACCCGCTGAGATAAGATGCACTTTGATCATTCATAAGTTCGTACTTGATGGTTCATGGACTCGGAATTACGAATGTGAGTAACAGCTTGAGAGAATGTGCTCTATTTATGGGTTGTAGGCTATTGTAATTAAGGGTTGCACTCTTTGTTCGTACTTTAGAACCCACATTGTTCGTACTCTTATCCCTGTCTAAGAGCCTCATTCGACACCATTTTTCACTTTATGATTCGTACCTCTACTGTTGGTACATTCGGGCCAATTATACGTATTTCAGAGTTCACATTGTCTGTACTTACTGTCGAATCTATCAGGCTTCACACTTACGAACATTCATTGTTCGTACGTGAGGGGAGAAGGCAGTGTTTGTATTCCCGATTCCTACCTTTATTGACCGTACTTCCGAGTTATGTTCGTAGTTTTAATCCTCTTCATTGTTCGTACTTCAGAGAACTCAATGTTCGCATGTCCGAGTTTCTCCCTTCCATATTTATTCGTAATTCCGAACCTCCCGTCAATGTTTGTATCAAAGAGTCACTCTAATGTTCGTACTTCTGTTTTCATTGTTTCTACGAACTCAACGAAATTGGGAGCGCGCGTTTTAGGGCCCTAATAGCCCCAACCTCGCCCGCCCCCCAATTACCCGATGTAAATGTACATATGTACCCAACTGGCCTTCCCCCCCTCCCCCCGCTATTACGCGGTAGAAATGTACACGCCCCCCCCCCATTACAAGGTGCAAATGCCCCCTACGGATCCCAACCAAAGGTCAATTACGTCCCAATTACCTGTTAGAAATGTACCCTACTTGCCCCAACCTCGGTCCAGGAGGTTATATGGCAAGGGAAATGTGCTGAAAGTTTCAAGTGAATGGAGATCCGGAGGCGGATTCGGATCAGTTATTCACTTTATATTTTAATAAAACTTTTTCTCAAAAAATTATCGACGGATTTCGAAGAGATTTGGGGATAGTGTTTGGCCTAAGATCACGGGGTGGGTTACTTAGATTTGGGTGCAGATCCAGAGCCGGATTGTGGATCATTAGATTTGGGTGCAGACACAGATCCAGAGCCGGATGCGGATTCGGGATCACTTTCCTTAGAATTGCGAGATCGAGCCATTTGCGGGGGGAGGGGGGGGTCCCTTTGACCTCGCCTATAGCGAGGCGTCACGACCCGCAGCGATCGGGATTCGAATACTCTCGTCCCTTCGTGAGTGATCGACGTCGACGCCTTAACCACGGCCCCCATTCATGGCCGCCATGTTTCCCCCACCCGGAAATGAACCTGGGATAAGACCGCCTCCCCCACCCCCACCCCCATCAATTCCCCTTTCGGGAAACTTCATTAAGAGTCGACGTGAGGCTGTAAAAGCGGAACCGGGTCCGTAAGTTAGGCCCCGGTTTGACTGCCGCCGATAGGGGGGGGGGGGGAGTTACATGAACAAGACCCACCCTATGCTGAGGGGGGGGGGCATTGCAGGCGTCATCCAAATTGTCCCACCCAAGGGGGATGGCAGGGCCTTAGAATAAGGACGCGGAATCCTATTCGTTGAAACAACGCTACACACACACACACACACACACACAAACACACATACACATCCTCGTACACCTCTTTACATGCACACCACCACGTTCCAGATACATATACACACCCTTGCTCACCTCCCCCCTCTCCTCACCCCCCCTCCCCTTCACACAGCACATTTAAATATTTTCCCACTCCACCATACACCTCTCGCACCTGACACCTTCCTATTAAATGTACCTTCACATTACACACTCAAATTACACAGCCTCAAACGCTCTCTGCACATCCTCTCACTCTCGCACTACACACCGTTTCACTACCTCGCTGCCACTACACCTTCCTAAACACACACTACACAAATTCACATTACACACACTCCCGCTAAATATACATACCTCACACTACACACCATTCCACCACACACACACACACACCTTCAAACTAGAACACTTCCATTACTCTCACCCTTGCACACTCACGTTAGCACCACCACATTACACACACACACACACCTGCCTATAACTAAAACTTACATTACACAGTAATCTCCCCATAATTCCACCTTGCATTGCACACACACGCCTACCCATAACTTACCATCACTTCACACACACACCCTCACATTGCACACACCTGCCTACAGTCACCTCACATTGCACACACAAACCTTCCCATAACTATCATCACTTTACACACCTTTTCATAACTCGCCCTTACATTTCACACATCATACCATAACTCACCCTCACATTGCACACGTCGAGAGGCGAGAACTCCCTCCACTGCCTAACTCCTTAAAATGTCCCACTGCAGAAAAATCCCCCCGCCCCCTTCGACAAAAGGAAAAAAATCCCCCAAATCTAAATGGCATTTCAAATTTTTGTAATTAGCCACTCCCCCCCCCTTCCCCTCCTCATTTTTTAATCCTCTCTTTCAACACACATACTCGAGGCGGCGCTGCTCCTTTGCTGGCTGTTATATGAACATCCGCCCTTCCCGTCATGTTCACGAGGCTCCGCCCCCTCGCCGCTTAGCCCCGCCCACCTATCTCCTCCTCGCCGGTGATGACGCTAATAAATCGGCGCCTTTCTCACGGGCGGGTTCACTCCTTGAATAACGCTATTTCCGGCGATGGCGCCGCGTCAAGGAGAGCTCCGCAATATATCCCCGTCGCCACGTTTCCTCCTCTCTTACAATGGGAGGAAGGTGGTGGGCGCTTTCGGGTGTGATTGAACACGCGCACGCGAGATGTGCGTGAGGGAAGTTTTGACCGGTTCCGGACGTACACAGGATGTATCCCGGAAGAGATTTATTCCTTCTCTACCTTCCAAAGCTTCTATTGTATTAAATTCGCGTGTGTAAGGGTAGAGTGTATGAGTGTGTGTGTGGCGAAGATGAATCTACCCCATCCCCTTGCCCTATCCCCGAGCTACCTGCCGTCCGTGTCCTTCGTCCATAATTCTCTTATCAGGAGAGCACAGGAGGCAGACTTCTGATGTAATGAGCGCCCATCGCCTCGCAATACCCCATCCCTCACGCCCGGGAGGGAGGGAGGGGGGGCGTCTGTTATGTTAGGTTAGGTGTGATTGGATTAGGTTTGTTTGGTTGGTTTGTTTCGGTTATATTTACTTAGACTCGGTTTTAGCTGGTGGTGTTAACTTAGTTTAGGCAGTGGCGGATCCAGGATAAAAATTTGGGGGAGGGGGGCTAACCTGATTTCCTCCTTTTAGGAGTAGTCTGAGAAAAGTGCATTGATGATTAATAAGGGTTATAATAGACAATTGATAATAAATAACAGCATCTCATTGATGATTAATAAGGGTTATAATAGACAGAATTGATAATAAATAACAGCATCTCATTGATGATTAATAAGGGTTATAATAGACAGAATTGATAATAAATAACAGCATCTCATTGATGATTAATAAGGGTTATAATAGACAATTGATAATAAATAACAGCATCTCATTGATGATTAATAAGGGTTATAATAGACAGAATTGATAATAAATAACAGCATCTCTGATGATTAATAAGGGTTATCATAGACAGAATTGATAATAAATAACAGCATCTCATTGATGATTAATAAGGGTTATAATAGACAGAATTGATAATAAATAACATCATCTCATTAATGATTAATAAGGGTTATAATAGACAGAAATGATAATTATAAATGACAGCATCTCATAAAAGAGTGAGCACTAACTCGCTCAGATCCCTTTTTTTTCTGCAAATCAGAAAATTATGAATTGTAGTTTTGGGAGGCCAGCTAACGCATAATAATACTGAATTTAATAATTATTTTTGAGATTTACCTGTATTTTAGACATGTATCATATAAGATACATTCGATCGCAACGGTTTAAAAAACTATATATTCTATATTATTACATAACTTCTGAATAGCAGAATACACGTGTAGCTTAAAATGAAATATAAAGATGAACGGGTCTGATTTTATTATTTTTTTTTTTTTTTTTTGGGGGGGGGGTCAGCCCTCTAGCCCCCCCTCCCCCTTGATCCGCACCTGAGGTTGTTAGATTTTCGTGATGTTGGACTCGCTTCAATCAAAGCACTCATGATGAATCAACTCCACTCACCCACATCATTCACCTCTCCCTCACCCATGGAAATTTTTGCCCGGGGGAAGGGGGTAGACCCATCGCAGCCCCGATTTGAACCCTTTTCCCGAAGTCGAATCCCACTCGTTCACCCAAGGACCCCCCTCCCCTACCCCTCTCGGTTCAAAGCCTTGTTCTTCGTCCGGCCCCCTTCATCCTCGCCCTGGGGACCATCCCCACCCTTCCCTCGTTGGCTTATACCCTTTTTCACACTCATTTCGCTTTAATATAAAAAAATTTGGCTTCTTTTAATCTTCATTCTCGTCATTGTTTTGAAATCTCGTTCTTCTTTTTTTTACGCCCCCGCTCCCATGAAGGGGGGGGGGCGTATTTTTGTTTGTCAGCAAGATTTTGGCGACCCATTGACGGATCCGTTTGGGGTATTTAATGATCCTTCGGAGATTAAACCAGAATCCGGGACTTTAGATTTTGGGGTGGGTGGGGGAGGATCCGAGGGCTTCTTTGATGCCGGATAGGGTCATTCTCGATGTCTATTTCGGCGTTAAATCAAAAGGATGGAGGGGAGGGGGGTGATAATAGTGTTGTGGGGGGATTAGTATCATATTATCATTTCCCTCCATGTTCGTATCGCATAACGCAAACATCTAAACATTTTATTATTATTATCATCGTCATCATTCTCCTTCACGTCCGTATCGGATAACGCAATCATCTGAAATCGTTTTCTTTAAGGTATCATATTATCATTTCCCTTCATGTTCGTATCGCATAACGCAAACATCTAAACATTTTATTATTATTATCATCGTCATCATTCTCCTTCACGTCCGTATCGGATAACGCAATCATCTGAAATCGTTCTCTTTAAGATATCATATTATCATTTCCCTTCATGTTCGTATCGCATAACGCAAACATCTAAACATTTTATTATTATTATCATCGTCATCATTCTCCTTCACGTCCGTATCGGATAACGCAATCATCTGAAATCGTTCTCTTTAAGATATCATATTATCATTTTCCTTCATGTTCGTATCGCATAACGCAAACATCTAAACATTTTATTATTATTATCATCGTCATCATTCTCTTTCACGTCCGTATCGGATAACGCAATCATCTGAAATCGTTTTCTTTAAGGTATCATATTATCATTTCCCTCCATGTTCGTATCGCATAACGCAAACATCTAAACATTTTATTATTATTATCATCGTCATCATTCTCCTCCACGTCCGTATCGGATAACACAATCATCTGAAATCGTTCTCTTTAAGGTATTATATTATCATTTTCCTTCATGTTAGCATCGCATAACGCAAACATCTGAGACATTATTATTGTTATTAAATCTAACACTAAGAATCGAAACCCAACGAGGGCATCTCCGTTGGAAACTGTGTTGGGGGACACATAGCCCGTCCCTGTCTCCTTTACACTTCCCTAGTGCTGGTGGAATGAGGAAGGGGGGGGGGGGGGCACAAACAATCACTTCATCTAACTCCACCACTTTCATTCTCATCTTCTCGCTTATTTCTTAGGAGCGATTCCCTTGTTAAGTGTTGCTTGTTACTTTGATTGAAATAAGATTAATCTAATTAATAAAAATGAATATCTTAGTAATACTACTACTTTTATTACTGATAATAATAATACAGTTACTACAAATAATGGTAATAAGTAATAATAAAATGATAATAACAATACTACTCATACTAGTTGTGAAATAATGCTAATAATAAAAATACTACTACTACTAAAAGGATAATAATAAAAATACTAATAAATAATAATTATAATAACTAACGATAATAAAATACTACCGCTACTATTAATAATAAAATAATAATAATACTAGTTATAAAATAATGATAATAATAAAAAGACAGCTACTAATGAAATAAGGATAATACAAATACTCCTACTAATAATACTAATTATAAAATAATATTAATAAAATACTAATAAAATAATGATTATAATAAAAATAACGATAATAAAATACTACTAATATTAAAAAAAAATAATAAGAATAATGTTACGATGCTCTCAATAAAGGACACAATTGGAGTTTTGATGGAGTTAGAGATGTTTTTATTGTTTTAACATAGAAATATTTGTTAAAATTGAAATATTAATCATTGTGGGTGCCCTCGGCGGCGAGCACGCGTTCCAGGCGGGACCTGAGGGCCCCGCACACGTTGTGGACGAAGTCCTTCCTCATACTGGCCCACTTGAGGTTGACGGAGGAATTCAGCTCGTCGACGTTGCTGTGGCGGACCTTGCAGGCATCAATTACCCTCAACATGCGGCCGCACGCTGTAGTCGAGGGGATTGAGGTCGAGCGACTGCGGCAGCCGATTGTCCTTCGACCAGAATTCATGTTCGACCCGAGCCCCTCTTACACTGTTTTAGTCGTGTGGGCCGGGGCACCGTCCTGCTGAAAGATTTAGTCAACCTTTTTCGTGATCTTTCTCACCCAGGACTTTCGTGGCCAAGATGTCCCTGTAATCGGTCACAGTGAGCCTGTAACCTGCTGCGAACCACACCGGCAGCCTCTTCTCGCCTTTGAAGACACGACACCGAGCATCATCTCGGAGGGCGGGGTCGTGGACACGTAGCGGACCTTGGAGACGTCCTGGCCCAAGCTTACTACGCGGTCGTTCTGATTGTTGATGACTGGATCGACCGTGAAGTTTTTTCATCAGAAAAATGAGAATTCGATTGCTATGAATCTTCGAGTCATTGAGAAGCCTCCAATAGCGCTCCCGACGTTGTTCTCGCATACGGTCGCTCCTTTCCATGCACCTCGATCTCTTGCCGCCCTCCTCTTTGAGGACGCTGCACACCATGGCCACTGGGATGTTCTTGTTATTTGCGAGCGCAGTCATTTTGAGCTTCGGAGTCGTTTCGAAGGCCTTTCTCACACCCAAACGGTTGACACCTCGAGGTCTGACTGAACGAGGTCGATCTTTAAGGTCTTCCCCGTTATTGGGCTTCTCCGCGACTCTGTGACCGCTCGTCTGGTTGACGTTGAGCCGCTTGGCGATGTCGGACTCTTTGTGACTCGCACTCAGGAGAGCAGAGATCTCGGTGTGTTTCACTTCCATCTCGGCACACCTGCGCTTTAATAACAAGTGCTGCTGGAAACGTAGAACTTTAGGTTTGTTTGACGCAACTTTACATATCTATCACACACGTAAACCTACCTAAAAAAAAAATCGAATGTAACAGACCTTTTGCAAAACCCGTTAAGTAATAATCCAAATAATAATAATATTAACCTCGGAGGTTAAATGTCCTACGTACAGGGTGTCCCTTTTATTTTCCCCTTCCCATACTCCTTCCGCCTACCTATCGTGTCCCCCCCTCCCCCCAACGGGCGAACCGCTCTGGCTTACACCCCGCAGGAACGCAAAAGGATTTCCTCCGTTTTCTCGCCCTCTCTGGGGAGCTGGGCGGTGCCGGGTTAAGGTAAGGTTGGTCCCCGCTCACCACACGAACGAGGAAATATAGAAGGAATTTAGGGCCCCCTCACCATTCAAAGGCAATATGGAGAGGTTTGTGCCACTCTATGAAATCTGGTAGGGTTGCGCATCCCCCCCGGAAGTAATCTGAGGGCGTTAATCGGGGACTGTGCGCTGCCCTTCCCCTCCCTTCCGCCTGTCTTCACCTCCGAATAATTTGTCATCGAAGCCATCGCCGTCTCGCGCCGCTGCCAGATCCCATCTGAAGAAGGCCATTCGACGCTTCGCTCACAAGAGGGGCAGGGGAAGGGGGGACCAGGGGGGGGGGGGTGTAAAAGATGAAGAAATTGTGGGGGGGAGTGCACACGACGCGTGTGTGGATTGCAGTTGAAATAGATTATACACTCGCGTGTGCGAAGCATGGTGTGTAAATTGCGATTAGTGTGAGGTACACACGCGGATGTCTAGTAGTAAGGAGTTGCACATGTTTGCGTGTATGTGGCCGTGTACAAATGTCATTAAAATTGAGTTACGCCTCCCTGGAAAATGAAATGTACATAATGATCAGGATGACAATCCTGAGGACGCCATGGATCGGTCCTCGTTAAACGGGGGAGTGGGGGAATCAGCAGGAATAACGGTAGTATTGTGTCTTGCCACCAACCAGGGAGCTTTAGGGGGGAGACCTGTGGATTAAGGGAGAGCAACCCATTACACGTCAGGGGAGTGTGAATATAAAACCATTCGGAAGGAAGATGGTATGGAAGAGACAGTGGCGTTCTCTGTCTGTGTAAAGGAATGTATATATGCGTCTGTGAACATCATTTTCTATTTCCACTCGTTTGTGTGTAAAGGAGTATGTATAATGTATGTATGTATGTGTGAATATTTTTTTTATTTCCACCTGTCTGTGTGCGTGTAAATGAAGTTGTATTATGTGTGTCTGTGTGTGAGTGAATATATCCTTTTCTATTTCCACTCGCCTGTGTGAGTGCATAGGGGAATGTGTAGTATGATCGTCTGTTTATATGTACATATGTGCATAAATGAATGTGTAGTATGTTCGTATGTGTGTGTACATAAATGAATGTGTAATATGTTCTGTGTGCGCATCAAAAAATGTGTACTGTGAGTGTATTGCAGTGGTATGTTTTGATTATATGTACGTTGTGTCGGATGCAACGGGAGCAATGTGTTCCGAAGATATTTAAGATAAAACACAACTGTATTCTTATGCACATTACAGGGGCATATGTACGTATGTGTGTTTTGTAGGGGTGTTCGCACCTGTTTGGACCGTCTGTTGCACATCTCAGTGAGGTGCTTCAGTTAGAGGTGGGAGAGAAACCGACGGCGCTGCAACATACGATGGGGTCTGTGTGGATTTATAAAGAGTGGCGTACCAAAGGATTCTTCTCTCTCTCCTGCTTTGTTTATTTTTAACAGGGTCTCTTTCTTTGTTTGCAAGAAGGGGGAAGGAGGGGGGGTCATATGCAGTTGTATACCTTTACAAATTTCAGAGATTCTCTAGTTGGTTTTAAATAAAACAAGGTCAACCGATCTAAGTAGCGTCTCTTAATTAGTTCAATAATTTTGAATAATAAAAGATTTAATTAACAAACGAATTATCACTTAAACATATCTGACCTTACGACCTTCAAAACTTTCAAAAACTCATTGAAAAGTAAAATGGATACCATTCGACCCACCGACATAGTAACTTATACTCGTTGAGTCGCGTGCACGCTACTAAACACTCGGGAGAATTGTGCGGTCTCATTACTCCTTAACATGCCATTAATTTACACTTTTTTGCTACTTCCACACTTTAGTTCTAACTTGAACGGTTTCACCAAGAGTCTTTTTTTTCTCAAGTTTCTGCCGCGCTCCTATCGGTTTTTGGTTAACGGAGACAACCTTCAGTACATTGACGTTTCTCCATTACCATTTGTGAAGGTGTTCTTGTTTCTTCCCTACCAAAGGACGGATTAAAATTAAATCCCAGTCTTCGATGAGTTTAGACCTAAGCAAGAAGATCTACTCTCCTCTCCTTTGTCTAATGACCTCAGATTCTACATAGATGATGTTTTTCCTTTTCCACGACCAATAATCACTCCGGATTCTACATAGATAATCTCTTTTCTCCCAACCATCCACTTTATAGTCCTAACTCTTATTCCTTTGCACTCAAACTTCTCCTTTCAGGTCATACTTGTCCTAATCACACGGTGATTCCTGGCCTTCACACCTGCATGCCCAAAACTACCGTGTTCGAGGACGAGCTTCGGTTTGAAAAGACTTCCCCGACGATCCTTGATCAGCCAACCCTTATATTTTGTCTATCAAATCATAGAGGGTATAAGAACCTATTCGCCCATGTTGTATTCCCCTATTATTCTATTATCTCCTGTGTATCTTTTGCCTATTGTGTTTCTTGTATCTCATACATCTTGTCCTTTGTGCATTTTATGTGTTATGTGTATATTTTCTCTTGTGTATCTTATGTCTCTTGTGCAACTTATGTCGTTTGTGTATCTTATGTCTCTTGTTCATCTTATATCTCTTGTGCATCTTATGTTTCTTGTGCATCTTATGTTTCTTGTTCATCTTATGTCTATTGTCCATCTCATGTCTCTTGTGTATCTTGTATCTCGTACATCTTGTCCTTTGTGCATTTTATGTGTTATGTGTATATTTTCTCTTGTGTATCTTATCTCTCTTGTGCAACTTATGTCGTTTGTGTATCTTATGTCTCTTGTCCATCTTATGTCTATTGTCCATCTCATGTCTCTTGTTCATCTTATGTCTATTGTGTATCTTGTATCTCGTACATCTTGTCCTTTGTGCATTTTATATATTTTGTGTATCTTTTCTCTTGTGTAACTTATGTCTCTTGTGCATCTTGTCTATTATGTATCTTATGTCTCTTGTGCAACTTATCTTATGTCTCCTGTGCATCTTATGTCTATTGTCCATCTCATGTCTCTTGTGCATCTTGTCTATTATGTATCTTATGTCTCTTGTGCCTCTTATGTCGTTTGTGTATCTTATGTCTCTTGTCCATCTTATGTCTATTGTCCATCTCATGTCTCTCGATGTTGCCCTTGGGCGACTGCTCGAATCAGAGCGTCGGTCCACAGCGGGTGTGACCACGCAAGCCTCCCTGTGGGGGCCCCGATTGAGCGGCGGTCGGGAGCGGTGGAAGTCTATTCGGCGGCCTTGTCACAGACGGCCCACCACCGGTTTAGCACCTGTTTTTTGCCCCTGGCACTGCATATTATCGCAGCAGGGAACGACCTACCTGAAGAGAGGAGGGAAGGGGGAGGGGGGTGTATGGCACACCCGTCCAGGATGATTGACGATTTCCAGATTGATTGATTTGCTCAAGGTTGACCATGACTGGGAGAAGATGAGGACGATCGGCGGGATGTTGACTCAGGAATATGACCAAAATAATTGACGGGAGAGGAAGAGGCAAAACATGAAGATAACCAGTATGAATGACGGAAGGATGACTCAGGAAAGTGATAAAGATGACTCGAGGAGAGGACCAGTCTCATTGAGGGCAGGATGACTCTCGGGAAGATGACAGACTCATAGGCGGGAAGATGCTCAGGATGATTAAGGTGAGGATGAGTGGTTAATTGACTGAAATATGAGCAGGAAGAAGACAAGGATAGTTGGCCCTGCTTTCAGCAGGATGACATAGGAGCATGCCATCAGGAAGAGCAAGGTGATTGATAGGGGAATGAGCCGGATGACTTAGTAGGATGAGCAGGGTGTCTCAGGAGCATGAGCTTGCGATTCAGGATGATGAAAACAATGATTGATAGGAAAATCAAGTAATTGGGTCATAAGGATGAGCAAGATTATTGCTAGTAGGATGTACAGGATGCCTCAGGAGGATGGAGAACAGAATAATTGACATGAAGATGAAGAAAAGCTCCGGATGATGATTCAGGAAGATAAGCAAGGATGATGAACGATCACTCAAGGGAAAAATTAAAAATAATATAATACAATTTATTAATTTTGCGAAATAATACTGAAAAATAAACAGTAATTGAATTTGCCTATTGATTTTGACGTAATAATACTGAAAAAAACGCAAGAAAACACAATTTGCCTTTTTGATTCTTGCGTAATAATACTGTCAAAGAAACAAAATGAATACGATATGCGTGACTGATTTTTGTGTAATCATTCTAATAAAAAAGTAAGCAAACAATAACACAATCTGTCACATTGTATCTTTCGCATTAATGCTGCCCTACACCCAAGCAAACAATAATACAATCTGTCACATTGTATCTTTCGCATTAAGGCTGCCCTACACCCAAGCAAACAATAATACAATCTGTCACATTGTATCTTTCGCATTAATGCTGCCCTACACCCAAGCAAACAATAATACAATCTGTCACATTGTATCTTTCGCATTAATGCTGCCCTACACCCAAACAAACAATAATACAATCTGTCACATTGTATCTTCTTTGCATTAATGCTGCCCTACACTGAAGCAACCCATAATGAAAATCTGTCACATTGTATCTTTCGCATTAATGCTGCCCTACACCCAAGCAAACAATAATACAATCTGTCACATTGTATCTTTCGCATTAATGCTGCCCTACACCCAAGCAAACAATAATACAATCTGTCACATTGTATCTTTCGCATTAATGCTGCCCTACACCCAAGCAAACAATAATACAATCTGTCCCATTGTATCTTCCGCATTAATGCTGCCCTACACCCAAACAAACAAAAATACAATCTGTCACATTGTATCTTTCGCATTAATGCTGCCCTACACCCAAGCAAACAATAATACAATCTGTCACATTGTATCTTTCGCATTAAGGCTGCCCTACACCCAAGCAAACAATAATACAATCTGTCACATTGTATCTTTCGCATTAATGCTGCCCTACACCCAAGCAAACAATAATACAATCTGTCACATTATATCTTTCGCATTAATGCTGCCCTACACCCAAGCAAACAATAACACAATCTGTCACATTGTATCCTTCGCATTAATGCTGCCCTACACCCAAGCAAACAATAATACAATCTGTCACATTGTATCTTACGCATTAATGCTGTCCTATACCCAAACAAACAATAATACAATTTGTTACATTGTATCCTTCGCATTAATGCTGCCCTACACCCAAACAAACAATAATACAATCTGTAAATATATATTTCGCATTAATGCTGCCCTACACCCAAGCCAACAATAATACAATCTGTCACATTGTATCTTTCGCATTAATACTGTCCTACACCCAAAGCAAACAATAATACAATCTGTCACATAGTATCCTTCGCATTAATGCTGCCCTACACCCAAGCAAACAATAATACAATCTGTCACATTGTATCTTTCGCATTAATGCTGTCCTATACCCAAACAAACCATAATACAATTTGTTACATTGTATCTTTCGCATTAATACTGTCCTACACCCAAGCCAACAATAATACAATCTGTCACATTGTATCTTTCGCATTAATGCTGCCCTACACCCAAGCAAACAATAATACAATCTGTCACATTATATATTTCGCATTAATGCTGCTATACACCCAAGCAAACAATAACACAATCTGTCACATTGTATCCTTCCCATTAATGCTGCCCTACACCCAAGCAAACAATAATACAATTTGTTACATTGTATCTTTCGCATTAATACTGTCCTACACCCAAGCCAACAATAATAAAATCTGTCACATTGTATCTTTCGCATTAATGCTGCCATACACCCAAGCAAACAATAATACAATCTGTCAGATTATATATTTCGCATTAATGCTGCCCTACACCCAAGCAAACAATAACACAATCTGTCACATTGCATCCTTCGCATTAATGCTGCCCTACACCCAAGCAAACAATTACACAATCTGTCACATTGTATCCTTCGCATTAATGCTGCCCTACACCCAAGCAAACAATAATACAATCTGTCCCATTGTATCTTACGCATTAATGCTGTCCTATACCCAAACAAACAATAATACAATTTGTTACATTGTATCCTTCGCATTAATGCTGCCCTACACCCAAACAAACAATAATACAATCTTTCACATTATATCTTTCACATTAATGCTGCCCTACACCCAAGCAGACAATAATACAATCTGTCACATTGTATATTTCGCATAAATACTGTCCTATACCCAAACAAACAATAATACAATCGGTCACATTGTATCTTACGCATTAATGCTGTCCTATACCCAAACAAACAATAATACAATTTGTTACATTGTATCCTTCGCATTAATGCTACCCTACACCCAAACAAACAATAATACAATCTGTCACATTATATCTTTCACATTAATGCTGCCCTACCTTCAAACAAACAATAATACTATCTGTCACATTATATCTTTCCCATTAATGCTGCCCTACACCCAAGCCAACAATAATACAATCTGTCACATTGTATCTTTCGCATTAATGCTGCCCTACACCCAAGCAAACAATAATACAATCTGTCACATTATATATTTCGCATTAATGCTGCCCTACACCCAAGCAAACAATAATACAATCTGTCACATTGTATCTTTCGCATTAATGCTGCCCTACACCCAAGCAAACAATAATACAATCTGTCACATTATATCTTTCGCATTAATGCTGCCCTACACCCAAGCCAACAATAATACAATCTGTCACATTGTATCTTTCGCATTAATACTGCACTACACCTAAGCAAACAAAAATACAATCTGTCACATTGTATCTTTCGCATTAATGCTTCCCTACACCCAAGCAAACAATAATACAATCTGTCACCTTGTATCTTCTTTGCATTAATGCTGCCCTACACCCAAGCAAACAATAATACAATCTGTCATATTGTATCTTTCGCATTAATGCTACCCTACACCGAAGCAAACAATAATACAATCTGTCACATTATATCTTTCGCATTAATGCTGCCCTACACCCAAGCAAACAATAACACAATCTGTCACATTGTATCCTTCGCATTAATGCTGCCCTACACCCAAGCAAACAATAATACAATCTGTCACATTGTATCTTACGCATTAATGCTGCCCTACACCCAAGCAAAAATTACACAATCTGTCACATTGTATCCTTCGCATTAATGCTGCCCTACACCCAAGCAAACAATAATACAATCTGTCACATTGTATCTTTCGCATTAATGCTGTCCTATACCCAAACAAACAATAATACAATTTGTTACATTGTATCCTTCGTATTAATGCGGCCCTACACCCAAACAAACAATAATACAATCTGTCACATTATATCTTTCGCATTAATGCTGCCCTACACCCAAGCAAACAATAATACAATCTGTCACATTATATCTTTCGCATTAATGCTGCCCTACACCCAAGCAAACAATAATACAATCTGTCACATTGTATCTTTCGCATTAATACTGTCCTACACCCAAAGCAAACAATAATACAATCTGTCACATTGTATCCTTCGCATTAATGCTGCCCTACACCCAAGCAAACAATAATACAATCTGTCACATTGTATCCTTCGCATTAATGCTGTCCTTTACCCAAACAAACCATAATACAATCTGTCACATTATATTTTTTGCATTAATGCTGCCATACACCCAAGCAAACAATAACACAATCTGTCACATTGTATCTTTCGCATTAATGCTGCCCTACACCCAAGCAAAAAATAATACAATTTGTTACATTGTATCTTTCGCATTAATACTGTCCTACACCCAAGCCAACAATAATAAAATCTGTCATATTGTATCTTTCGCATTAATGCTGCCCTACACCCATGCAAACAATAAGACAATCTGTCACATTATATATTTCGCATTAATGCTGCCCTACACCCAAGTAAACAATAACACAATCTGTCACATTGTATCCTTTGCATTAATGCTGCTTTACACCCAAGCAAACAATTACACAATCTGTCACATTGTATCCTTCGCATTAATGCTGCCCTACACCCAAGCAAACAATAATACAATCTGTCACATTGTATCTTTCGCATTAATGCTGCCCTACACCCAAGCAAACAATAATACAATCTTTCACATTATATCTTTCGCATTAATGCTGCCCTACACCCAAGCAAACAATAACACAATCTGTCACATTGTATCCTTCGCATTAATGCTGCCCTACACCCAAGCAAACAATAATACAATCTGTCACATTGTATCTTACGCATTAATGCTGTCCTATACCCAAACAAACAATAATACAATTTGTTACATTGTATCCTTCGCATTAATGCTGCCCTACACCCAAACAAACAATAATACAATCTTTCACATTATATCTTTCGCATTAATGCTGCCCTACACCCAAGTAGACAAAAACACTATCTGTCACATTATATCTTTCCCATTAATGCTGCCCTACACCTAAGCAAACAATAATACAATCTGTCACATTGTATCTTTCGCATTAATGCTGCCCTCCCCTCAAGCAAACAATAATACAATCTGTCATATTGTATCTTTCGCATTAATGCTGCCCTACACCCAAACAAACTATAATACAATCTGTCACATTGTATCTTTCGCATTAATGCTTCCCTACACCCAAGCAAACAATAATACAATCTGTCACATTGTATCTTTCGCATTAATGCTGCCCTACACCCAAGCAAATAATAATACAATCTGTCACATTGTATCCTTCGCATTTATGCTGCCCTACACCCAAACAAACAATAATAGTGTCTGTCACATTGTATCTTTCGCATTAATGCTGCCCTACACCTAAGCAAACAATCATACAATCTTTCACATTGTATCTTTCGCATTAATGCTGCCCTACACCCAAGCAAACAATAATACAATCTGACACATTGTATCTTTCGCATTAATGCTGCCCTACACCCAAGCACACAATAATACAATCTGTCACATTATATCTTTCGCATTAATGCTGCCCTACACCCAAGCAAACAATAACACAATCTGTCACATTGTATCCTTCGCATTAATGCTGCCCTACACCCAAGCAAACAATAAAACAATCTGTCACATTGTATCTTTCGCATTAATGCCGTCCTATACCCAAACAAACAATAATACAATTTGTTACATTGTATCCTTCGCATTAATGCTGCCCTACACCCAAACAAACAATAATACAATCTGTCACATTATATCTTTCGCATTAATGCTGCCCTACACCTAAGCAAACAATAATACAATCTGTCACATTGTATCTTTCGAATTAATACTGTCTTACACCTAAGGAAACAATAATACAATCTGTCACATTGTATCTTTCGCATTAATGCTGCCCTACACCCAAGCAAACAATAATACAATCTGTCACATTGTATCCTTCGCATTAATGCCATACACCCAAGCAAACAATAATACAGTCTGTAACATTGTATCTTTCGCATTAATGCTGTCCTATACCTAAACAAACAATAATACAATTTGTTACATTGTATCTTTCGCATTAATACTGTCCTACACCCAAGCAAACAATAATACAATCTGTCACATTATATCTTTCGCATTAATGCTGCCCTACACCCAAGCAAACAATAATACAATCTGTCACATTATATCTTTCGCATTAGTGCTGCCCTACACCCAAGCAAACAATAATACAATCTGTCACATTGTATCTTTCGCATTAATACTGTCCTACACCCAAAGCAAACAATAATACAATCTGTCACATTGTATCTTTCGCATTAATGCTGCCCTACACCCAAGCAAACAATAATACAATCTGTCACATTGTATCTTTCGCATTAATGCTGCCCTACACCCAAGCAAACAATTACACAATCTGTCACAATGTATCCTTCGCATTAATGCTGCCCTACACCCAAGCAAACAATAATACAATCTGTCACATTGTATCTTACGCATTAATGCTGTCCTATATACAAACAAACAATAATACAATTTGTTACATTGTATCCTTCGCATTAATGCTGCCCTACACCCAAGCAAACAATAATACAATCTGTCACATTGTATCCTTCGCATTAATGCTGCCCTACACCCAAGCAGACAAAAATACAATCTGTCACATTGTATGTTTCACATTAATACTGTCCTATACCCAAACAAACAATAATACAATCTGTCACATTGTATCTTACGCATTAATGCTGTCCTATACCCAAACAAACAATAATACAATTTGTTACATTGTATCCTTCGCATTAATGCTACCCTACACCCAAACAAACAATAATACAATCTTTCACATTGTATCTTTCGCATTAATGCTGCCCTACCCCCAAACAAACAATAATACTATCTGTCACATTATATCTTTCCCATTAATGCTGCCCTACACCTAAGCAAACAATAATACAATCTGTCACATTGTATCTTTCGCATTAATGCTGCTCTACACCCAAGCAAACAATAATACAATCTGTCATATTGTATCTTTCGCATTAATGCTGCCCTACACCTAAACAAACAATAATAGTGTCTGTCACATTGTATCTTTCGCATTAATGCTGCCCTACACCCAAGCAAACAATCATACAATCTTTCACATTGTATCTTTCGCATTAATGCTGCCCTACACCCAAGCAAACAATAATACAATCTGTCACATTGTATCTTTCGCATTAATGCTGCCCTACACCCAAGCAAACAATAATACAATCTGTCACATTATATCTTTCGCATTAATGCTGCCCTACACCCAAGCAAAAATTACACAATCTGTCACATTGTATCCTTCGCATTAATGCTGCCCTACACCCAAGCAAACAATAATACAATCTGTCACATTGTATCTTTCGCATTAATGCCGTCCTATACCCTAACAAACAATAATACAATTTGTTACATTGTATCCTTCGCATTAATGCTGCCCTACACCCAAACAAACAATAATACAATCTGTCACATTATATCTTTCGCATTAATGCTGCCCTACACCTAAGCAAACAATAATACAATCTGTCACATTGTATCTTTCGCATTAATACTGTCTTACACCTAAGAAAACAATAATACAATCTGTCACATTGTATCTTTCGCATTAATGCTGCCCTACACCCAAGCAAACAATAATACAATCTGTCACATTGTATCCTTCGCATTAATGCCATACACCCAAGCAAACAATAATACAATCTGTAACATTGTATCTTTCGCATTAATGCTGTCCTATACCTAAACAAACAATAATACAATCTGTCACATTATATCTTTCGCATTAGTGCTGCCCTACACCCAAGCAAACAATAATACAATCTGTCACATTGTATCTTTCGCATAAATACTGTCCTACACCCAAAGCAAACAATAATACAATCTGTCACATTGTATCCTTCGCATTAATGCTGCCCTACACCCAAGCAAACAATAATACAATCTGTCACATTGTATCTTTCGCATTAATGCTGTCCTTTACCCAAACAATCCATAATACAATCTGTCACATTATATCTTTCGCATTAATGCTGCCATACAACTAAGCAAACAATAACACAATCTGTCACATTGTATCTTCTTTGCATTAATGCTGCCCTACACCGAAGCAAACAATAATACAATTTGTTACATTGTATCTTTCGCATTAATGCTGCCCTACACCCGAACAAACGCAAATACAATCTGTCACATTATATCTTCCGCATTAATGCTGCCCTACACCCAAGCAAACAATTATACAATCTGTCACATTATATATTTCGCATTAATGCTGCCCTACACCCAAGCAAAAATTACACAATCTGTCACATTGTATCCTTCGCATTAATGCTGCCCTACACCCAAGCAAACAATAATACAATCTGTTACATTGTATCTTTCGCATTAATGCTGTCCTATACCCAAACAAACAATAATACAATTTGTTACATTGTATCCTTCGTATTAATGCGGCCAAACACCCAAACAAACAATAATACAATCTGTCACATTATATCTTTCGCATTAATGCTGCCCTACACCCAAGCAAACAATAATACAATCTGTCACATTATATCTTTCGCATTAATGCTGCCCTACACCCAAGCAAACAATAATACAATCTGTCACATTGTATCTTTCGCATTAATACTGTCCTACACCCAAAGCAAACAATAATACAATCTGTCACATTGTATCCTTCGCATTAATGCTGCCCTACACCCAAGCAAACAATAATACAATCTGTCACATTGTATCCTTCGCATTAATGCTGTCCTTTACCCAAACAAACCATAATACAATCTGTCACATTATATATTTCGCATTAATGCTGCCATACACCCAAGCAAACAATAACACAATCTGTCACATTGTATCTTTCGCATTAATGCTGCCCTACACCCAAGCAAACAATAATACAATTTGTTACATTGTATCTTTCGCATTAATACTGTCCTACACCCAAGCCAACAATAATAAAATCTGTCATATTGTATCTTTCGCATTAATGCTGCCCTACACCCAAGCAAACAATAATACAATCTGTCACATTATATATTTCGCATAATGCTGCCCTACACCCAAGTAAACAATAACACAATCTGTCACATTGTATCCTTCGCATTAATGCTGCCCTACACCCAAGCAAACAATTACACAATCTGTCACATTGTATCCTTCGCATTAATGCTGCCCTACACCCAAGCAAACAATAATACAATCTGTCACATTGTATCTTACGCATTAATGCTGTCCTATACCCAAACAAACAATAATACAATTTGTTACATTGTATCCCTTGCATTAATGCTGCCCTACACCCAAACAAACAATAATACAATCTGTCACATTGTATCTTCTTTGCATTAATGCTGCCCTACACTGAAGCAACCCATAATGAAAATCTGTCACATTGTATCTTTCGCATTAATGCTGCCCTACACCCAAGCAAACAATAATACAATCTGTCATATTGTATCTTTTGCATTAATGCTGCCCTACACCCAAACAAACTATAATACAATCTGTCACATTGTATCTTTCGCATTAATGCTTCCCTACACCCAAGCAAACAATAATACAATCTGTCACATTGTATCTTTCGCATTAATGCTGCCCTACACCCAACAAATAATAATACAATCTGTCACATTGTATCCTTCGCATTTATGCTGCTCTACACCCAAACAAACAATAATAGTGTCTGTCACATTGTATCTTTCGCATTAATGCTGCCCTACACCCAAGCAAACTATCATACAATCTTTCACATTGTATCTTTCGCATTAATGCTGCCCTACACCCAAGCAAACAATAATACAATCTGTCACATTGTATCTTTCGCATTAATGCTGCCCTACACCCAAGCAAACAATAATAGAATCTGTCACATTATATCTTTCGCATTAATGCTGCCCTACACCCAAGCAAACAATAACACAATCTGTCACATTGTATCCTTCGCATTAATGCTGCCCTACACCCAAGCAAACAATAATATAATCTGTCACATTGTATCTTTCGCATTAATGCCATCCTATACCCAAACAAACAATAATACAATTTGTTACATTGTATCCTTCGCATTAATGCTGCCCTACACCCAAACAAACAATAATACAATCTGTCACATTATATCTTTCGCATTAATGCTGCCCTACACCTTAGCAAACAATAATACAATCTGTCACATTGTATCTTTCGCATTAATACTGTCTTACACCTAAGCAAACAATAATACAATCTGTCACATTGTATCTTTCGCATTAATGCTGCCCTACACCCAAGCAAACAATAATACAATCTGTCACATTGTATCCTTCCGCATTAATGCCCTACACCCAAGCAAACAATAATACAATCTGTAACATTGTATCTTTCGCATTAATGCTGTCCTATACCTAAACAAACAATAATACAATTTGTTACATTGTATCTTCCGCATTAATACTGTCCTACACCCAAGCAAACAATAATACAATCTGTCACATTGTATCTTTCGCATTAATGCTGCCCTACACCCAAGCAAACAATAATACAATCTGTCACATTGTATCTTTTGCATTAATGCTGCCCTACACCCAAGCAAATAATATCACAATCTGTCACATTGTATCCTTCGCATTAATGCTGCCCTACCCTCAAGCAAAAAATAATACAATCTGTCACATTATATCTTTCGCATTAATGCTGCTCTACACCCAAGCCAACAATAATACAATCTGTCACATTGTATCTTTCGCATTAATGCTGCACTACACCTAAGCAAACAATATTACAATCTGTCACATTGTATCTTTCGCATTAATGCTGCCCTACACCCAAGCAAACAATAATACAATCTGTCACATTGTATCTTCTTTGCATTAATGCTGCCCTACACCCAAGCAAACAATAATACAATCTGTCACATTGTATCCTTCGCATTAATGCTGCCCTACACCCAAGCAAACAATAATACAATCTGTCACATTGTATCTTTCGCATTAATGCTGTCCTATACCCAAACAAACAATAATACAATTTTTTACATTGTATCCTTCGTATTAATGCGGCCAAACACCCAAACAAACAATAATACAATCTGTCACATTATATCTTTCGCATTAATGCTGCCCTACACCCAAGCAAACAATAATACAATCTGTCACATTATATCTTTCGCATTAATGCTGCCCTACACCCAAGCAAACAATAATACAATCTGTCACATTGTATCTTTCGCATTAATACTGTCCTACACCCAAAGCAAACAATAATACAATCTGTCACATTGTATCCTTCGCATTAATGCTGCCCTACACCCAAGCAAACAATAATACAATCTGTCACATTGTATCCTTCGCATTAATGCTGTCCTTTACCCAAACAAACCATAATACAATCTGTCACATTATATATTTCGCATTAATGCTGCCATACACCCAAGCAAACAATAACACAATCTGTCACATTGTATCTTTCGCATTAATGCTGCCCTACACCCAAGCAAACAATAATACAATTTGTTACATTGTATCTTTCGCATTAATACTGTCCTACACCCAAGCCAACAATAATAAAATCTGTCATATTGTATCTTTCGCACTAATGCTGCCCTACACCCAAGCAAACAATAATACAATCTGTCACATTATATATTTCGCATTAATGCTGCCCTACACCCAAGTAAACAATAACACAATCTGTCACATTGTATCCTTCGCATTAATGCTGCCCTACACCCAAGCAAACAATTACACAATCTGTCACATTGTATCCTTCGCATTAATGCTGCCCTACACCCAAGCAAACAATAATACAATCTGTCACATTTTATCTTACGCATTAATGCTGTCCTATCCCCAAACAAACAATAATACAATTTGTTACATTGTATCCTTCGCACTAATGCTGCCCTACACCCAAACAAACAATAATACAATCTTTCACATTATATCTTTCCCATTAATGCTGCCCTACACCTAAGCAAACAATAATACAATCTGTCACATTGTATCTTTCGCATTAATGCTGCCCTACACCCAAGCAAACAATAATACAATCTGTCATATTGTATCTTTCGCATTAATGCTGCCCTACACCTAAACAAACTATAATACAATCTGTCACATTGTATCTTTCGCATTAATGCTTCCCTACACCCAAGCAAACAATAATACAATCTGTCACATTGTATCTTTCGCATTAATGCTGCCCTACACCCAAGCAAATAATAATACAATCTGTCACATTGTATCCTTCGCATTTATGCTGCTCTACACCCAAACAAACAATAATAGTGTCTGTCACATTGTATCTTTCGCATTAATGCTGCCCTACACCCAAGCAAACAATCATACAATCTTTCACATTGTATCTTTCGCATTAATGCTGCCCTACACCCAAGCAAACAATAATACAATCTGTCACATTGTATCTTTCGCATTAATGCTGCCCTACACCCAAGCAAACAATAATAGAATCTTTCACATTATATCTTTCGCATTAATGCTGCCCTACACCCAAGCAAACAATAACACAATCTGTCACATTGTATCCTTCGCATTAATGCTGCCCTACACCCAAGCAAACAATAATATAATCTGTCACATTGTATCTTTCGCATTAATGCCATCCTATACCCAAACAAACAATAATACAATTTATTACATTGTATCCTTCGCATTAATGCTGCCCTACACCCAAACAAACAATAATACAATCTGTCACATTATATCTTTCGCATTAATGCTGCCCTACACCTAAGCAAACAATAATACAATCTGTCACATTGTATCTTTCGCATTAATACTGTCTTACACCTAAGCAAACAATAATACAATCTGTCACATTGTATCTTTCGCATTAATGCTGCCCTACACCCAAGCAAACAATAATACAATCTGTCACATTGTATCCTTCCGCATTAATGCCCTACACCCAAGCAAACAATAATACAATCTGTAACATTGTATCTTTCGCATTAATGCTGTCCTATACCTAAACAAACAATAATACAATTTGTTACATTGTATCTTCCGCATTAATACTGTCCTACACCCAAGCAAACAATAATACAATCTGTCACATTGTATCTTTCGCATTAATGCTGCCCTACACCCAAGCAAACAATAATACAATCTGTCACATTGTATCTTTTGCATTAATGCTGCCCTACACCCAAGCAAATAATATCACAATCTGTCACATTGTATCCTTCGCATTAATGCTGCCCTACACCCAAGCAAAAAATAATACAATCTGTCACATTGTATCTTTCGCATTAATGCCATCCTATACCCAAACAAACAATAATACAATTTGTTACATTGTATCCTTCGCATTAATGCTGCCCTACACCCAAACAAACAATAATACAATCTGTCACATTATATCTTTCGCATTAATGCCATCCTATACCCAAACAAACAATAATACAATTTGTTACATTGTATCCTTCGCATTAATGCTGCCCTACACCCAAACAAACAATAATACAATCTGTCACATAGTATCCTTCGCATTAATGCTGCCCTACACCCAAACAAACAATAATACAATCTTTCACATTATATCTTTCCCATTAATGCTGCCCTACACCTAAGCAAACAATAATACAATCTGTCACATTGTATCTTTCGCATTAATGCTGCCCTACACCCAAGCAAACAATAATACAATCTGTCATATTGTATCTTTCGCATTAATGCTGCCCTACACCCAAACAAACTATAATACAATCTGTCACATTGTATCTTTCGCATTAATGCTTCCCTACACCCAAGCAAACAATAATACAATCTGTCACATTGTATCTTTCGCATTAATGCTGCCCTACACCCAAGCAAATAATAATACAATCTGTCACATTGTATCCTTCGCATTTATGCTGCTCTACACCCAAACAAACAATAATAGTGTCTGTCACATTGTATCTTTCGCATTAATGCTGCCCTACACCCAAGCAAACAATCATACAATCTTTCACATTGTATCTTTCGCATTAATGCTGCCCTACACTTAAGCAAACAATAATACAATCTGTCACATTGTATCTTTCGCATTAATGCTGCCCTACACCCAAGCAAACAATAATAGAATCTGTCACATTATATCTTTCGCATTAATGCTGCCCTACACCCAAGCAAACAATAACACAATCTGTCACATTGTATCCTTCGCATTAATGCTGCCCTACACCCAAGCAAACAATAATATAATCTGTCACATTGTATCTTTCGCATTAATGCCATCCTATACCCAAACAAACAATAATACAATTTGTTACATTGTATCCTTCGCATTAATGCTGCCCTACACCCAAACAAACAATAATACAATCTGTCACATTATATCTTTCGCATTAATGCTGCCCTACACCTAAGCAAACAATAATACAATCTGTCACATTGTATCTTTCGCATTAATACTGTTTTACACCTAAGGAAACAATAATACAATCTGTCACATTGTATCTTTCGCATTAATGCTGCCCTACACCCAAGCAAACAATAATACAATCTGTCACATTGTATCTTTCGCATTAATGCCATACACCCAAGCAAACAATAATACAATCTGTAACATTGTATCTTTCGCATTAATGCTGTCCTATACCTAAACAAACAATAATACAATTTGTTACATTGTATCTTTCGCATTAATACCATCCTACACCCAAGCAAACAATAATACAATCTGTCACATTATATCTTTCGCATTAATGCTGCCCTACACCCAAGCAAACAATAATACAATCTGTCACATTATATCTTTCGCATTAGTGCTGCCCTACACCCAAGCAAACAATAATACAATCTGTCACATTGTATCTTTCGCATTAATACTGTCTTACACCCAAAGCAAACAATAATACAATCTGTCACATTGTATCCTTCGCATTAATGCTGCCCTACACCTAAGCAAACAATAATACAATCTGTCACATTGTATCTTTCGCATTAATGCTGTCCTTTACCCAAACAAATATAATACAATCTGTCACATTATATCTTTCGCATTAATGCTGCCCTACACCCAAGCCAACAATAATTCAATCTGTCACATTGTATCTTTCGCATTAATGCTGCCCTACACCCAAGCAAACAATAATACAATCTGTCACATTATATATTTCTCATTAATGCTGCCATACACCCAAGCAAACAATAACACCCTCTGTCACATTGTATCTTTCGCATTAATGCTGCCCTACACCCAAGCAAACAATAATACAATTTGTTACATTGTATCTTTCGCATTAATACTGTCCTACACCCAAGCTAACAATAATAAAATCTGTCATATTGTATCTTTCGCATTATTGCTGCCCTACACCCAAGCCAACAATAATACAATCTGTCACATTATATATTTCGCATTAATGCTGCCCTACACCCAAGTAAACAATAACACAATCTGTCACATTGTATCCTTCGCATTAATGCTGCCCTACACCCAAGCAAACAATTACACAATCTGTTACAATGTATCCTTCGCATTAATGCTGCCCTACAACCAAGCAAACAATAATACAATCTGTCACATTGTATCTTACGCATTAATGCTGTCCTATACCCAAACAAACAATAATACAATTTGTTACATTGTATCCTTCGCATTAATGCTGCCCTACACCCAAGCAAACAATAATACAATCTGTCACATTGTATCCTTCGCATTAATGCTGCCCTACACCCAAGCAGACAAAAATACAATCTGTCACATTGTATATTTCGCATTAATACTGTCCTATACCCAAACAAACAATAAAACAATCTGTCACATTGTATCTTACGCATTATTGCTGTCCTATACCCAAACAAACAATAATACAATTTGTTACATTGTATCCTTCGCATTAATGCTACCCTACACCCAAACAAACAATAATACAATCTTTCACATTATATCTTTCGCATTAATGCTGCCCTACCCCCAAACAAACAATAATACTATCTGTCACATTATATCTTTCCCATTAATGCTGCCCTACACCTAAGCAAACAATAATACAATCTGTCACATTGTTTCTTTCGCATTAGTGCTGCCCTACACCCAAGCAAACAATAATACAATCTGTCATATTGTATCTTTCGCATTAATGCTGCCCTACACCCAAACAAACTATAATACAATCTGTCACATTGTATCTTTCGCATTAATGCTTCCCTACACCCAAGCAAACAAAAAATACAATCTGTCACATTGTATCTTTCGCATTAATGCTGCCCTACACCCAAGCAAATAATAATACAATCTGTCACATTGTATCCTTCGCATTTATGCTGCCCTACACCCAAACAAACAATAATAGTGTCTGTCACATTGTATCTTTCGCATTAATGCTGCCCTACACCCAAGCAAACAATCATACAATCTTTCACATTGTATCTTTCGCATTAATGCTGCCCTACACCCAAGCAAACAATAATACAATCTGTCACATTGTATCTTTCGCATTAATGCTGCCCTACACCCAAGCAAACAATAATACAATCTGTCACATTATATCTTTCGCATTAATGCTGCCCTACACCCAAGCAAACAATAACACAATCTGTCACATTGTATCCTTCGCATTAATGCTGCCCTACACCCAAGCAAACAATAATACAATCTGTCACATTGTATCTTTCGCATTAATCCCGTCCTATACCCTAACAAACAATAATACAATTTGTTACATTGTATCCTTCGCATTAATGCTGCCCTACACCCAAACAAACAATAATACAATCTGTCACATTATATCTTTCGCATTAATGCTGCCCTACACCTAAGCAAACAATAATACAATCTGTCACATTGTATCTTTCGCATTAATACTGTCTTACACCTAAGCAAACAATAATACAATCTGTCACATTGTATCTTTCGCATTAATGCTGCCCTACACCCAAGCAAACAATAATACAATCTGTCACTTTGTATCCTTCGCATTAATGCCATACACCCAAGCAAACAATAATACAATCTGTAACATTATATCTTTTCCATTAATGCTGCCCTACACCTAAGCAAACAATAATACAATCTGTCACATTGTATCTTTCGCATTAATGCTGCCCTACACCCAAGCAAACAATAATACAATCTCTCATATTGTATCTTTCGCATTAATGCTGCCCTACACCCAAACAAACTATAATACAATCTGTCACATTGTATCTTTCGCATTAATGCTTCCCTACACCCAAGCAAACAAAAAATGTAATCCGTCACATTGTATCTTTCGCATTAATGCTGCCCTACACCCAAGAAAACAATCATACAATCTTTCACATTGTATCTTTCGCATTAATGCTGCCCTACACCCAAGCAAACAATAATACAATCTGTCACATTGAATCTTTCGCATTAATGATGCCCTACACCCAAGCAAACAATAATACAATCTGTCACATTATATCTTTCGCATTAATGCTGCCCTACACCCAAGCAAACAATAACACAATCTGTCACATTGTATCCTTCGCATTAATGCTGCCCTACACCCAAGCAAACAATAATACAATCTGTCACATTGTATCTTTCGCATTAATCCCGTCCAATACCCTAACAAACAATAATACAATTTGTTACATTGTATCCTTCGCATTAATGCTGCCCTACACCCAAACAAACAATAATACAATCTTTCACATTATATCTTTCGCATTAATGCTGCCCTACACCTAAGCAAACAATAATACAATCTGTTACATTGTATCTTTCGCATTAATACTGTCTTACACCTAAGCAAACAATAATACAATCTGTCACATTGTATCTTTCGCATTAATGCTGCCCTACACCCAAGCAAACAATAATACAATCTGTCACTTTGTATCCTTCGCATTAATGCCATACACCCAAGCAAACAATAATACAATCTGTAACATTGTATCTTTCGCATTAATGCTGTCCTATACCTAAACAAACAATAATACAATTTGTTACATTGTATCTTTCGCATTAATACTGTCCTACACCCAAGCAAACAATAATACAATCTGTCACATTATATCTTTCGCATTAATGCTGCCCTACACCCAAGCAAACAATAATACAATCTGTCACATTATATCTTTCGCATTAGTGCTGCCCTACACCCAAGCAAACAATAATACAATCTGTCACATTGTATCTTTCACATTAATACTGTCCTACACCCAAAGCAAACAATAATAGAATCTGTCACATTGTATCCTTCGCATTAATGCTGCCCTTCACCCAAGCAAACAATAATACAATCTGTCACATTGTATCTTTCGCATTAATGCTGTCCTTTACCCAAACAAACCATAATACAATCTGTCACATTATATCTTTCGCATTAATGCTGCCCTACACCCAAGCCAACAATAATTCAATCTGTCACATTGTATCTTTCGCATTAATGCTGCCCTACACCCAAGCAAACAATAATACAATCTGTCACATTATATATTTTGCATTAATGCTGCCATACAACCAAGCAAACAATAACACAATCTGTCACATTGTATCTTCTTTGCATTAATGCTGCCCTACACCCAAGCAAACAATAATACAATTTGTTACATTGTATCTTTCGCATTAATACTGTCCTACACCCAAGCCAACAATAATAAAATCTGTCATATTGTATCTTTCGCATTATTGCTGCCCTACACCCAAGCAAACAATAATACAACCTGTCACATTATATCTTTCGCATTAATGCTGCCCTACACCCAAGTAAACAATAAAACAATCTGTCACATTGTATCCTTTGCATTAATGCTGCCCTACACCCAAGCAAACAATTACACAATCTGTCACAATGTATCCTTCGCATTAATGCTGCCCTACACCTAAGCAAACAATAATACAATCTGTCACATTGTATCTTACGCATTAATGCTGTCCTATACCCAAACAAACAATAATACAATTTGTTACATTGTATCCTTCGCATTAATGCTACCCTACACCCAAACAAACAATAATACAATCTTTCACATTATATCTTTCGCATTAATGCTGCCCTACCCCCAAACAAACAATAATACTATCTGTCACATTATATCTTTCCCATTAATGCTGCCCTACACCTAAGCAAACAATAATACAATCTGTCACATTGTATCTTTCGCATTAATGCTGCCCTACACCCAAGTAAACAATAATACAATCTGTCATATTGTATCTTTCGCATTAATGCTGCCCTACACCCAAACAAACTATAATACAATCTGTCACATTGTATCTTTCGCATTAATGCTTCCCTACACCCAAGCAAACAATAATACAATCTGTCACATTGTATCTTTCGCATTAATGCTGCCTTACACCCATGCAAATAATAATACAAGCTGTCACATTGTATCCTTCGCATTTATACTGCCCTACACCCAAACAAACAATAATAGTGTCTGTCACATTGTATCTTTCGCATTAATGCTGCCCTACACCCAAGCAAACAATCATACAATCTTTCACATTGTATCTTTCGCATTAATGCTGCCCTACACCCAAGCAAACAATAATACAATCTCTCATATTGTATCTTTCGCATTAATGCTGCCCTACACCCAAACAAACTATAATACAATCTGTCACATTGTATCTTTCGCATTAATGCTTCCCTACACCCAAGCAAACAAAAAATATAATCTGTCACATTGTATCTTTCGCATTAATGCTGCCCTACACCCAAGAAAACAATCATACAATCTTTCACATTGTATCTTTCGCATTAATGCTGCCCTACACCCAAGCAAACAATAATACAATCTGTCACATTGTATCTTTCGCATTAATGCTGCCCTACACCAAAGCAAACAATAATACAATGTGTCACATTATATCTTTCGCATTAATGCTGCCCTACACCCAAGCAAACAATAACACAATCTGTCACATTGTATCCTTCGCATTAATGCTGCCCTACACCCAAGCAAACAATAATACAATCTGTCACATTGTATCTTTCGCATTAATCCCGTCCTATACCCTAACAAACAATAATACAATTTGTTACATTGTATCCTTCGCATTAATGCTGCCCTACACCCAAGCAAACAATAATACAATCTGTCACATTATATCTTTCGCATTAATGCTGCCCTACACCTAAGCAAACAATAATACAATCTGTCACATTGTATCTTTCGCATTAATACTGTCTTACACCTAAGCAAACAATAATACAATCTGTCACATTGTATCTTTCGCATTAATGCTGCCCTACACCCATGCAAACAATAATACAATCTGTCACTTTGTATCCTTCGCATTAATGCCATACACCCAAGCAAACAATAATACAATCTGTAACATTGTATCTTTCGCATTAATGCTGTCCTATACCTAAACAAACAATAATACAATTTGTTACATTGTATCTTTCGCATTATAACTGTCCTACACCCAAGCAAACAATAATACAATCTGTCACATTATATCTTTCGCATTAATGCTGCCCTACACCCAAGCAAACAATAATACAATCTGTCACATTATATCTTTCGCATTAGTGCTGCCCTACACCCAAGCAAACAATAATACAATCTGTCACATTGTATCTTTCACATTAATACTGTCCTACACCCAAAGCAAACAATAATAGAATCTGTCACATTGTATCCTTCGCATTAATGCTGCCCTTCACCCAAGCAAACAATAATACAATCTGTCACATTGTATCTTTCGCATTAATGCTGTCCTTTACCCAAACAAACCATAATACAATCTGTCACATTATATCTTTCGCATTAATGCTGCCCTACACCCAAGCCAACAATAATTCAATCTGTCACATTGTATCTTTCGCATTAATGCTGCCCTACACCCAAGCAAACAATAATACAATCTGTCACATTATATATTTCGCATTAATGCTGCCATACAACCAAGCAAACAATAACACAATCTGTCACATTGTATCTTCTTTGCATTAATGCTGCCCTACACCCAAGCAAACAATAATACAATTTGTTACATTGTATCTTTCGCATTAATACTGTCCTACACCCAAGCCAACAATAATAAAATCTGTCATATTGTATCTTTCGCATTATTGCTGCCCTACACCCAAGCAAACAATAATACAATCTGTCACATTATATCTTTCGCATTAATGCTGCCCTACACCCAAGTAAACAATAAAACAATCTGTCACATTGTATCCTTTGCATTAATGCTGCCCTACACCCAAGCAAACAATTACACAATCTGTCACAATGTATCCTTCGCATTAATGCTGCCCTACACCTAAGCAAACAATAATACAATCTGTCACATTGTATCTTACGCATTAATGCTGTCCTATACTCAAACAAACAATAATACAATTTGTTACATTGTATCCTTCGCATTAATGCTACCCTACACCCAAACAAACAATAATACAATCTTTTACATTATATCTTTCGCATTAATGCTGCCCTACCCCCAAACAAACAATAATACTATCTGTCACATTATATCTTTCCCATTAATGCTGCCCTACACCTAAGCAAACAATAATACAATCTTTCACATTGTATCTTTCGCATTAATGCTGCCCTACACCCAAGTAAACAATAATACAATCTGTCATATTGTATCTTTCGCATTAATGCTGCCCTACACCCAAACAAACTATAATACAATCTGTCACATTGTATCTTTCGCATTAATGCTTCCCTACACCCAAGCAAACAATAATACAATCTGTCACATTGTATCTTTCGCATTAATGCTGCCTTACACCCATGCAAATAATAATACAAGCTGTCACATTGTATCCTTCGCATTTATACTGCCCTACACCCAAACAAACAATAATAGTGTCTGTCACATTGTATCTTTCGCATTAATGCTGCCCTACACCCAAGCAAACAATCATACAATCTTTCACATTGTATCTTTCGCATTAATGCTGCCCTACACCCAAGCAAACAATAATACAATCTCTCATATTGTATCTTTCGCATTAATGCTGCCCTACACCCAAACAAACTATAATACAATCTGTCACATTGTATCTTTCGCATTAATGCTTCCCTACACCCAAGCAAACAAAAAATATAATCTGTCACATTGTATCTTTCGCATTAATGCTGCCCTACACCCAAGAAAACAATCATACAATCTTTCACATTGTATCTTTCGCATTAATGCTGCCCTACACCCAAGCAAACAATAATACAATGTGTCACATTATATCTTTCGCATTAATGCTGCCCTACACCCAAGCAAACAATAACACAATCTGTCACATTGTATCCTTCGCATTAATGCTGCCCTACACCCAAGCAAACAATAATACAATCTGTCACATTGTATCTTTCGCATTAATCCCGTCCTATACCCTAACAAACAATAATACAATTTGTTACATTGTATCCTTCGCATTAATGCTGCCCTACACCCAAGCAAACAATAATACAATCTGTCACATTATATCTTTCGCATTAATGCTGCCCTACACCTAAGCAAACAATAATACAATCTGTCACATTGTATCTTTCGCATTAATACTGTCTTACACCTAAGCAAACAATAATACAATCTGTCACATTGTATCTTTCGCATTAATGCTGCCATACAACCAAGCAAACAATAACACAATCTGTCACATTGTATCTTCTTTGCATTAATGCTGCCCTACACCCAAGCAAACAATAATACAATTTGTTACATTGTATCTTTCGCATTAATACTGTCCTACACCCAAGCCAACAATAATAAAATCTGTCATATTGTATCTTTCGCATTATTGCTGCCCTACACCCAAGCAAACAATAATACAATCTGTCACATTATATATTTCGCATTAATGCTGCCCTACACCCAAGTAAACAATAAAACAATCTGTCACATTGTATCCTTTGCATTAATGCTGCCCTACACCCAAGCAAACAATTACACAATCTGTCACAATGTATCCTTCGCATTAATGCTGCCCTACACCTAAGCAAACAATAATACAATCTGTCACATTGTATCTTACGCATTAATGCTGTCCTATACCCAAACAAACAATAATACAATTTGTTACATTGTATCCTTCGCATTAATGCTACCCTACACCCAAACAAACAATAATACAATCTTTCACATTATATCTTTCGCATTAATGCTGCCCTACCCCCAAACAAACAATAATACTATCTGTCACATTATATCTTTCCCATTAATGCTGCCCTACACCTAAGCAAACAATAATACAATCTGTCACATTGTATCTTTCGCATTAATACTGTCCTACACCCAAAGCAAACAATAATACAATCTGTCACATTGTATCCTTCGCATTAATGCTGCCCTACACCTAAGCAAACAATAATACAATCTGTCACATTGTATCTTTCGCATTAATGCTGTCCTTTACCCAAACAAATATAATACAATCTGTCACATTATATCTTTCGCATTAATGCTGCCCTACACCCAAGCCAACAATAATTCAATCTGTCACATTGTATCTTTCGCATTAATGCTGCCCTACACCCAAGCAAACAATAATACAATCTGTCACATTATATATTTCTCATTAATGCTGCCATACACCCAAGCAAACAATAACACCCTCTGTCACATTGTATCTTTCGCATTAATGCTGCCCTACACCCAAGCAAACAATAATACAATTTGTTACATTGTATCTTTCGCATTAATACTGTCCTACACCCAAGCTAACAATAATAAAATCTGTCATATTGTATCTTTCGCATTATTGCTGCCCTACACCCAAGCCAACAATAATACAATCTGTCACATTATATATTTCGCATTAATGCTGCCCTACACCCAAGTAAACAATAACACAATCTGTCACATTGTATCCTTCGCATTAATGCTGCCCTACACCCAAGCAAACAATTACACAATCTGTTACAATGTATCCTTCGCATTAATGCTGCCCTACACCCAAGCAAACAATAATACAATCTGTCACATTGTATCTTACGCATTAATGCTGTCCTATACCCAAACAAACAATAATACAATTTGTTACATTGTATCCTTCGCATTAATGCTGCCCTACACCCAAGCAAACAATAATACAATCTGTCACATTGTATCCTTCGCATTAATGCTGCCCTACACCCAAGCAGACAAAAATACAATCTGTCACATTGTATATTTCGCATTAATACTGTCCTATACCCAAACAAACAATAAAACAATCTGTCACATTGTATCTTACGCATTATTGCTGTCCTATACCCAAACAAACAATAATACAATTTGTTACATTGTATCCTTCGCATTAATGCTACCCTACACCCAAACAAACAATAATACAATCTTTCACATTATATCTTTCGCATTAATGCTGCCCTACCCCCAAACAAACAATAATACTATCTGTCACATTATTACTTTCCCATTAATGCTGCCCTACACCTAAGCAAACAATAATACAATCTGTCACATTGTTTCTTTCGCATTAGTGCTGCCCTACACCCAAGCAAACAATAATACAATCTGTCATATTGTATCTTTCGCATTAATGCTGCCCTACACCCAAACAAACTATAATACAATCTGTCACATTGTATCTTTCGCATTAATGCTTCCCTACACCCAAGCAAACAAAAAATACAATCTGTCACATTGTATCTTTCGCATTAATGCTGCCCTACACCCAAGCAAATAATAATACAATCTGTCACATTGTATCCTTCGCATTTATGCTGCCCTACACCCAAACAAACAATAATAGTGTCTGTCACATTGTATCTTTCGCATTAATGCTGCCCTACACCCAAGCAAACAATCATACAATCTTTCACATTGTATCTTTCGCATTAATGCTGCCCTACACCCAAGCAAACAATAATACAATCTGTCACATTGTATCTTTCGCATTAATGCTGCCCTACACCCAAGCAAACAATAATACAATCTGTCACATTATATCTTTCGCATTAATGCTGCCCTACCCTCAAGCAAACAATAACACAATCTGTCACATTGTATCCTTCGCATTAATGCTGCCCTACACCCAAGCAAACAATAATACAATCTGTCACATTGTATCTTTCGCATTAATCCCGTCCTATACCCTAACAAACAATAATACAATTTGTTACATTGTATCCTTCGCATTAATGCTGCCCTACACCCAAACAAACAATAATACAATCTGTCACATTATATCTTTCGCATTAATGCTGCCCTACACCTGAGCAAACAATAATACAATCTGTCACATTGTATCTTTCGCATTAATACTGTCTTACACCTAAGCAAACAATAATACAATCTGTCACATTGTATCTTTCGCATTAATGCTGCCCTACACCCAAGCAAACAATAATACAATCTGTCACTTTGTATCCTTCGCATTAATGCCATACACCCAAGCAAACAATAATACAATCTGTAACATTATATCTTTTCCATTAATGCTGCCCTACACCTAAGCAAACAATAATACAATCTGTCACATTGTATCTTTCGCATTAATGCTGCCCTACACCCAAACAAACAATAATACAATCTCTCATATTGTATCTTTCGCATTAATGCTGCCCTACACCCAAACAAACTATAATACAATCTGTCACATTGTATCTTTCGCATTAATGCTTCCCTACACCCAAGCAAACAAAAAATGTAATCCGTCACATTGTATCTTTCGCATTAATGCTGCCCTACACCCAAGAAAACAATCATACAATCTTTCACATTGTATCTTTCGCATTAATGCTGCCCTACACCCAAGCAAACAATAATACAATCTGTCACATTAAATCTTTCGCATTAATGCTGCCCTACACCCAAGCAAACAATAATACAATCTGTCACATTATATCTTTCGCATTAATGCTGCCCTACACCCAAGCAAACAATAACACAATCTGTCACATTGTATCCTTCGCATTAATGCTGCCCTACACCCAAGCAAACAATAATACAATCTGTCACATTGTATCTTTCGCATTAATCCCGTCCTATACCCTAACAAACAATAATACAATTTGTTACATTGTATCCTTCGCATTAATGCTGCCCTACACCCAAACAAACAATAATACAATCTTTCACATTATATCTTTCGCATTAATGCTGCCCTACACCTAAGCAAACAATAATACAATCTGTCACATTGTATCTTTCGCATTAATACTGTCTTACACCTAAGCAAACAATAATACAATCTGTCACATTGTATCTTTCGCATTAATGCTGCCCTACACCCAAGCAAACAATAATACAATCTGTCACTTTGTATCCTTCGCATTAATGCCATACACCCAAGCAAACAATAATACAATCTGTAACATTGTATCTTTCGCATTAATGCTGTCCTATACCTAAACAAACAATAATACAATTTGTTACATTGTATCTTTCGCATTAATACTGTCCTACACCCAAGCAAACAATAATACAATCTGTCACATTATATCTTTCGCATTAATGCTGCCCTACACCCAAGCAAACAATAATACAATCTGTCACATTATATCTTTCGCATTAGTGCTGCCCTACACCCAAGCAAACAATAATACAATCTGTCACATTGTATCTTTCACATTAATACTGTCCTACACCCAAAGCAAACAATAATAGAATCTGTCACATTGTATCCTTCGCATTAATGCTGCCCTTCACCCAAGCAAACAATAATACAATCTGTCACATTGTATCTTTCGCATTAATGCTGTCCTTTACCCAAACAAACCATAATACAATCTGTCACATTATATCTTTCGCATTAATGCTGCCCTACACCCAAGCCAACAATAATTCAATCTGTCACATTGTATCTTTCGCATTAATGCTGCCCTACACCCAAGCAAACAATAATACAATCTGTCACATTATATATTTCGCATTAATGCTGCCATACAACCAAGCAAACAATAACACAATCTGTCACATTGTATCTTCTTTGCATTAATGCTGCCCTACACCCAAGCAAACAATAATACAATTTGTTACATTGTATCTTTCGCATTAATACTGTCCTACACCCAAGCCAACAATAATAAAATCTGTCATATTGTATCTTTCGCATTATTGCTGCCCTACACCCAAGCAAACAATAATACAATCTGTCACATTATATCTTTCGCATTAATGCTGCCCTACACCCAAGTAAACAATAAAACAATCTGTCACATTGTATCCTTTGCATTAATGCTGCCCTACACCCAAGCAAACAATTACACAATCTGTCACAATGTATCCTTCGCATTAATGCTGCCCTACACCTAAGCAAACAATAATACAATCTGTCACATTGTATCTTACGCATTAATGCTGTCCTATACCCAAACAAACAATAATACAATTTGTTACATTGTATCCTTCGCATTAATGCTACCCTACACCCAAACAAACAATAATACAATCTTTCACATTATATCTTTCGCATTAATGCTGCCCTACCCCCAAACAAACAATAATACTATCTGTCACATTATATCTTTCCCATTAATGCTGCCCTACACCTAAGCAAACAATAATACAATCTGTCACATTGTATCTTTCGCATTAATGCTGCCCTACACCCAAGTAAACAATAATACAATCTGTCATATTGTATCTTTCGCATTAATGCTGCCCTACACCCAAACAAACTATAATGCAATCTGTCACATTGTATCTTTCGCATTAATGCTTCCCTACACCCAAGCAAACAATAATACAATCTGTCACATTGTATCTTTCGCATTAATGCTGCCTTACACCCATGCAAATAATAATACAAGCTGTCACATTGTATCCTTCGCATTTATACTGCCCTACACCCAAACAAACAATAATAGTGTCTGTCACATTGTATCTTTCGCATTAATGCTGCCCTACACCCAAGCAAACAATCATACAATCTTTCACATTGTATCTTTCGCATTAATGCTGCCCTACACCCAAGCAAACAATAATACAATCTCTCATATTGTATCTTTCGCATTAATGCTGCCCTACACCCAAACAAACTATAATACAATCTGTCACATTGTATCTTTCGCATTAATGCTTCCCTACACCCAAGCAAACAAAAAATATAATCTGTCACATTGTATCTTTCGCATTAATGCTGCCCTACACCCAAGAAAACAATCATACAATCTTTCACATTGTATCTTTCGCATTAATGCTGCCCTACACCCAAGCAAACAATAATACAATCTGTCACATTGTATCTTTCGCATTAATGCTGCCCTACACCCAAGCAAACAATAATACAATGTGTCACATTATATCTTTCGCATTAATGCTGCCCTACACCCAAGCAAACAATAACACAATCTGTCACATTGTATCCTTCGCATTAATGCTGCCCTACACCCAAGCAAACAATAATACAATCTGTCACATTGTATCTTTCGCATTAATCCCGTCCTATACCCTAACAAACAATAATACAATTTGTTACATTGTATCCTTCGCATTAATGCTGCCCTACACCCAAGCAAACAATAATACAATCTGTCACATTATATCTTTCGCATTAATGCTGCCCTACACCTAAGCAAACAATAATACAATCTGTCACATTGTATCTTTCGCATTAATACTGTCTTACACCTAAGCAAACAATAATACAATCTGTCACATTGTATCTTTCGCATTAATGCTGCCCTACACCCATGCAAACAATAATACAATCTGTCACTTTGTATCCTTCGCATTAATGCCATACACCCAAGCAAACAATAATACAATCTGTAACATTGTATCTTTCGCATTAATGCTGTCCTATACCTAAACAAACAATAATACAATTTGTTACATTGTATCTTTCGCATTATAACTGTCCTACACCCAAGCAAACAATAATACAATCTGTCACATTATATCTTTCGCATTAATGCTGCCCTACACCCAAGCAAACAATAATACAATCTGTCACATTATATCTTTCGCATTAGTGCTGCCCTACACCCAAGCAAACAATAATACAATCTGTCACATTGTATCTTTCACATTAATACTGTCCTACACCCAAAGCAAACAATAATAGAATCTGTCACATTGTATCCTTCGCATTAATGCTGCCCTTCACCCAAGCAAACAATAATACAATCTGTCACATTGTATCTTTCGCATTAATGCTGTCCTTTACCCAAACAAACCATAATACAATCTGTCACATTATATCTTTCGCATTAATGCTGCCCTACACCCAAGCCAACAATAATTCAATCTGTTACATTGTATCTTTCGCATTAATGCTGCCCTACACCCAAGCAAACAATAATACAATCTGTCACATTATATATTTCGCATTAATGCTGCCATACAACCAAGCAAACAATAACACAATCTGTCACATTGTATCTTCTTTGCATTAATGCTGCCCTACACCCAAGCAAACAATAATACAATTTGTTACATTGTATCTTTCGCATTAATACTGTCCTACACCCAAGCCAACAATAATAAAATCTGTCATATTGTATCTTTCGCATTATTGCTGCCCTACACCCAAGCAAACAATAATACAATCTGTCACATTATATCTTTCGCATTAATGCTGCCCTACACCCAAGTAAACAATAAAACAATCTGTCACATTGTATCCTTTGCATTAATGCTGCCCTACACCCAAGCAAACAATTACACAATCTGTCACAATGTATCCTTCGCATTAATGCTGCCCTACACCTAAGCAAACAATAATACAATCTGTCACATTGTATCTTACGCATTAATGCTGTCCTATACCCAAACAAACAATAATACAATTTGTTACATTGTATCCTTCGCATTAATGCTACCCTACACCCAAACAAACAATAATACAATCTTTCACATTATATCTTTCGCATTAATGCTGCCCTACCCCCAAACAAACAATAATACTATCTGTCACATTATATCTTTCCCATTAATGCTGCCCTACACCTAAGCAAACAATAATACAATCTGTCACATTGTATCTTTCGCATTAATGCTGCCCTACACCCAAGTAAACAATAATACAATCTGTCATATTGTATCTTTCGCATTAATGCTGCCCTACACCCAAACAAACTATAATACAATCTGTCACATTGTATCTTTCGCATTAATGCTTCCCTACACCCAAGCAAACAATAATACAATCTGTCACATTGTATCTTTCGCATTAATGCTGCCCTACACCCAAGCAAATAATAATACAAGCTGTCACATTGTATCCTTCGCATTTATACTGCCCTACACCCAAACAAACAATAATAGTGTCTGTCACATTGTATCTTTCGCATTAATGCTGCCCTACACCCAAGCAAACAATCATACAATCTTTCACATTGTATCTTTCGCATTAATGCTGCCCTACACCCAAGCAAACAATAATACAATCTGTCACATTGTATCTTTCGCATTAATGCTGCCCTACACCCAAGCAAACAATAATACAATCTGTCACATTATATCTTTCGCATTAATGCTGCCCTACACCCAAGCAAACAATAACACAATCTGTCACATTGTATCCTTCGCATTAATGCTGCCCTACACCCAAGCAAACAATAATACAATCTGTCACATTGTATCTTTCGCATTAATGCCATCCTATACCCAAACAAACAATAATACAATTTGTTACATTGTATCCTTCGCATTAATGCTGCCCTACACCCAAACAAACAATTATACAATCTGTCACATTATATCTTTCGCATTAATGCTGCCCTACACCTAAGCAAACAATAATACAATCTGTCACATTGTATCTTTCGCATTAATACTGTCTTACACCTAAGCAAACAATAATACAATCTGTCACATTGTATCTTTCGCATTAATGCTGCCCTACACCCAAGCAAACAATAATACAATCTGTCACATTGTATCCTTCGCAATAATGCCCTACACCCAAGCAAACAATAATACAATCTGTAACATTGTATTTTTCGCATTAATGCTGTCCTATACCTAAACAAACAATAATACAATTTGTTACATTGTATCTTTCGCATTAATACTGTCCTACACCCAAGCAAACAATAATACAATCTGTCACATTGTATCTTTCGCATTAATGCTGCCCTACACCCAAGCAAACAATAATACAATCTGTCACATTGTATCTTTTGCATTAATGCTGCCCTACACCCAAGCCAACAATAATTCAATCTGTTACATTGTATCTTTCGCATTAATGCTGCCCTACACCCAAGCAAACAATAACACAATCTGTCACATTATATATTTCGCATTAATGCTGCCATACAACCAAGCAAACAATAACACAATCTGTCACATTGTATCTTCTTTGCATTAATGCTGCCCTACACCCAAGCAAACAATAATACAATTTGTTACATTGTATCTTTTGCATTATTACTGTCCTACACCCAAGCCAACAATAATAAAATCTGTCATATTGTATCTTTCGCATTATTGCTGCCCTACACCCAAGCAAACAATAATACAATCTGTCACATTATATCTTTCGCATTAATGCTGCCCTACACCCAAGTAAACAATAAAACAATCTGTCACATTGTATCCTTTGCATTAATGCTGCCCTACACCCAAGCAAACAATTACACAATCTGTCACAATGTATCCTTCGCATTAATGCTGCCCTACACCTAAGTAAACAATAATACAATCTGTCACATTGTATCTTACGCATTAATGCTGTCCTATACCCAAACAAACAATAATACAATTTGTTACATTGTATCCTTCGCATTAATGCTACCCTACACCCAAACAAACAATAATACAATCTTTCACATTATATCTTTCGCATTAATGCTGCCCTACCCCCAAACAAACAATAATACTATCTGTCACATTATATCTTTCCCATTAATGCTGCCCTACACCTAAGCAAACAATAATACAATCTGTCACATTGTATCTTTCGCATTAATGCTGCCCTACACCCAAGTAAACAATAATACAATCTGTCATATTGTATCTTTCGCATTAATGCTGCCCTACACCCAAACAAACTATAATACAATCTGTCACATTGTATCTTTCGCATTAATGCTTCCCTACACCCAAGCAAACAATAATACAATCTGTCACATTGTATCTTTCGCATTAATGCTGCCCTACACCCAAGCAAATAATAATACAAGCTGTCACATTGTATCCTTCGCATTTATACTGCCCTACACCCAAACAAACAATAATAGTGTCTGTCACATTGTATCTTTCGCATTAATGCTGCCCTACACCCAAGCAAACAATCATACAATCTTTCACATTGTATCTTTCGCATTAATGCTGCCCTACACCCAAGCAAACAATAATACAATCTGTCACATTGTATCTTTCGCATTAATGCTGCCCTACACCCAAGCAAACAATAATACAATCTGTCACATTATATCTTTTGCATTAATGCTGCCCTACACCCAAGCAAACAATAACACAATCTGTCACATTGTATCCTTCGCATTAATGCTGCCCTACACCCAAGCAAACAATAATACAATCTGTCACATTGTATCTTTCGCATTAATGCCATCCTATACCCAAACAAACAATAATACAATTTGTTACATTGTATCCTTCGCATTAATGCTGCCCTACACCCAAACAAACAATTATACAATCTGTCACATTATATCTTTCGCATTAATGCTGCCCTACACCTAAGCAAACAATAATACAATCTGTCACATTGTATCTTTCGCATTAATACTGTCTTTCACCTAAGCAAACAATAATACAATCTGTCACATTGTATCTTTCGCATTAATGCTGCCCTACACCCAAGCAAACAATAATACAATCTGTCACATTGTATCCTTCGCAATAATGCCCTACACCCAAGCAAACAATAATACAATCTGTAACATTGTATTTTTCGCATTAATGCTGTCCTATACCTAAACAAACAATAATACAATTTGTTACATTGTATCTTTCGCATTAATACTGTCCTACACCCAAGCAAACAATAATACAATCTGTCACATTGTATCTTTCGCATTAATGCTGCCCTACACCCAAGCAAACAATAATACAATCTGTCACATTGTATCTTTTGCATTAATGCTGCCCTACACCCAAGCAAATAATATCACAATCTGTCACATTGTATCCTTCGCATTAATGCTGCCCTACACCCAAGCAAAAAATAATACAATCTGTCACATTGTATCTTTCGCATTAATGCTGCCCTACACCCAAACAAACAATAATACAATCTGTCACATTGTATCTTCCGGATTAATTCTGCCCTACACGTAAACAAACAATAATACAATCTGTCACATTGTATCTTTCGCATTAATGCTGCCCTACACCTAAGCAAACAATAATACAATCTGTCACATTGTATCTCGCATTAATGCTGCCCTACACCCAAACAAACAATAATACAATCTGTCACATTGTATCTTCTTTGCATTAATGCTGCCCTACACCCAAGCAAACCATAATGCAATCTGTCACATTGTATCCTTCGCATTAATGCTGCCCTACACCTAAGCAAACAATAATACAATCTGTCACATTGTATCTTTCGCATTAATGCTGTCCTATACCCAAACAAACAATAATACAATTTGTTACATTGTATCCTTCGCATTAATGCTGCTCTACACCCAAACAAACAATAATACAATCTGTCACATTATATCTTTCGCATTAATGCTGCCCTACACCCAAGCAAACGATAATACAATCTTTCACATTATATCTTTCGCATTAATGCTGCCCTACACCCAAGCAAACAATAATAAAATCTGTCACATTGTATCTTTCGCATTAATACTGTCCTACACTCAAGCAAACAATAATACAATTTGTCACATTGTATCTTTCGCATTAATGCTGCCCTACACCTAAGCAAACAATATTACAATCTGTCACATTATATCCTTCGCCTTAATGCTGCCCTACCCCCAAGCAAACAATAATACAATCTGTAACATTGTATCTTTCGCATTAATGCTGCCCTATACCCATAGAAACAATAATACAATTTGTTACATTGTATCTTTCGCATTAATCCTGTCCTACACCCAAACAAACAATAATACAATCTGTCACATTGTATCTTTCGCATTAATGCTGCCCTACACCCAAGCAAACAATAATACAATCTGTCACATTGTATCTTTTGCATTAATGCTGCCCTACACCCAAGCAAACAATAACACAATCTGTCACATTGAATCATTTACATTATTGCTGCCCTACACCCAAGCAAACAATAATACAATCTGTCACATTGTATCTTTCGCATAAATGCTGCCCTACACCCAAGTAAACAATCATACAATCTGTCACATTGTATCTTTCGCATTAATGCTGTCCTATACCTAAACAAACAATAATACAATTTGTTACATTTTATATTTCGCATTAATACTGTCCTACACCTAAGCAAACAATAATACAATCTGTCACATTGTATCTTTCGCATTAATGCTGCCCTACACCCAAACAAACAATAATACAATCTGTCACATTGTATCTTCTTTGCATTAATGCTGCCCTACACCCAAGCAAACCATAATGCAATCTGTCACATTGTATCTTTCGCATTAATGCTGCCCTACACCCAAGCAAACAATAACACAATCTGTCACATTGAATCATTTACATTATTGCTGCCCTACACCCAAGCAAACAATAATACAATCTGTCACATTGTATCTTTCGCATAAATGCTGCCCTACACCCAAGTAAACAATCATACAATCTGTCACATTGTATCTTTCGCATTAATGCTGTCCTATACCCAAACAAACAATAATACAATTTGTTACATTGTATATTTCGCATTAATACTGTCCTACACCCAAGCAAACAATAATACAATCTGTCACATTGTATCTTTCGCATTAATGCTGCCCTACACCCAAACAAACAATAATACAATCTGTCACATTGTATCTTCTTTGCATTAATGCTGCCCTACACCCAAGCAAACCATAATGCAATCTGTCACATTGTATCTTTCGCATTAATGCTGCCCTACACCCAAGCAAACAATAATACAATCTGTCACATTGTATCTTTCGCATTAATGCTTCACTACACCCAAGCAAACAATAACACAATCTGTCACATTGTATCCTTCGCATTAATGCTGCCCTACACCCAAGCAAACAATAATACAATCTGTCACATTGTATCTTTCGCATTAATGCTGCCCTACACCCAAGCAAACAATAATACAATCTGTCACATTGTATCTTTCGCATTAATGCTGCCCTACACCCAAGCAAACAATAATACAATCTGTCACATTGTATCTTTCGCATTAATGCTGCCCTACACCTAAGCAAACAATAATACAATCTGTCACATTGTATCTCGCATTAATGCTGCCCTACACCCAAACAAACAATAATACAATCTGTCACATTGTATCTTCTTTGCATTAATGCTGCCCTACACCCAAGCAAACCATAATGCAATCTGTCACATTGTATCCTTCGCATTAATGCTGCCCTACACCTAAGCAAACAATAATACAATCTGTCACATTGTATCTTTCGCATTAATGCTGTCCTATACCCAAACAAACAATAATACAATTTGTTACATTGTATCCTTCGCATTAATGCTGCTCTACACCCAAACAAACAATAATACAATCTGTCACATTATATCTTTCGCATTAATGCTGCCCTACACCCAAGCAAACGATAATACAATCTTTCACATTATATCTTTCGCATTAATGCTGCCCTACACCCAAGCAAACAATAATAAAATCTGTCACATTGTATCTTTCGCATTAATACTGTCCTACACTCAAGCAAACAATAATACAATTTGTCACATTGTATCTTTCGCATTAATGCTGCCCTACACCTAAGCAAACAATATTACAATCTGTCACATTATATCCTTCGCCTTAATGCTGCCCTACCCCCAAGCAAACAATAATACAATCTGTAACATTGTATCTTTCGCATTAATGCTGCCCTATACCCATAGAAACAATAATACAATTTGTTACATTGTATCTTTCGCATTAATCCTGTCCTACACCCAAACAAACAATAATACAATCTGTCACATTGTATCTTTCGCATTAATGCTGCCCTACACCCAAGCAAACAATAATACAATCTGTCACATTGTATCTTTTGCATTAATGCTGCCCTACACCCAAGCAAACAATAACACAATCTGTCACATTGAATCATTTACATTATTGCTGCCCTACACCCAAGCAAACAATAATACAATCTGTCACATTGTATCTTTCGCATAAATGCTGCCCTACACCCAAGTAAACAATCATACAATCTGTCACATTGTATCTTTCGCATTAATGCTGTCCTATACCCAAACAAACAATAATACAATTTGTTACATTTTATATTTCGCATTAATACTGTCCTACACCTAAGCAAACAATAATACAATCTGTCACATTGTATCTTTCGCATTAATGCTGCCCTACACCCAAACAAACAATAATACAATCTGTCACATTGTATCTTCTTTGCATTAATGCTGCCCTACACCCAAGCAAACCATAATGCAATCTGTCACATTGTATCTTTCGCATTAATGCTGCCCTACACCCAAGCAAACAATAACACAATCTGTCACATTGAATCATTTACATTATTGCTGCCCTACACCCAAGCAAACAATAATACAATCTGTCACATTGTATCTTTCGCATAAATGCTGCCCTACACCCAAGTAAACAATCATACAATCTGTCACATTGTATCTTTCGCATTAATGCTGTCCTATACCCAAACAAACAATAATACAATTTGTTACATTGTATATTTCGCATTAATACTGTCCTACACCCAAGCAAACAATAATACAATCTGTCACATTGTATCTTTCGCATTAATGCTGCCCTACACCCAAACAAACAATAATACAATCTGTCACATTGTATATTCTTTGCATTAATGCTGCCGTACACCCAAGCAAACCATAATGCAATCTGTCACATTGTATCTTTCGCATTAATGCTGCCCTACACCCAAGCAAACAATAATACAATCTGTCACATTGTATCTTTCGCATTAATGCTTCACTACACCCAAGCAAACAATAACACAATCTGTCACATTGTATCCTTCGCATTAATGCTGCCCTACACCGAAGCAAACAATAATACAATCTGTCACATTGTATTTTTCGCATTAATGCTGCCCTACACCCAAGCAAACAATAATACAATCTGTCCCATTGTATCTTTCGCATTAATTCTGCCCTACACCCAAGCAAACAATAATACAATCTGTCACATTGTATCTTTCGCATTAATGCTGCCCTACTCCCAAGCAAACAATAATACAATTGTTCACATTGTATCTTTCGCATTAATGCTGTCCTACACCCAAGCAAACAATAATACAATCTGTCACATTGTATCTTTCGCATTAATGCTGCCCTACACCCAAGCAAACAATAATACAATCTGTCACATTGTATCTTTCGCATTAATGCTGCCCTACACCCAAGCAAACAATAATACAATCTGTCACATTGTATCTTTCGCATTAATGCTGCCCTACACCCAAGCAAACAATAATACAATCTGTCACATTGTATCCTTCGCATTAATGCTGTCCTATACCCAAACAAACAATAATACAATTTGTTACATTTTATATTTCGCATTAATACTGTCCTACACCTAAGCAAACAATAATACAATCTGTCACATTGTATCTTTCGCATTAATGCTGCCCTACACCCAAACAAACAATAATACAATCTGTCACATTGTATCTTCTTTGCATTAATGCTGCCCTACACCCAAGCAAACCATAATGCAATCTGTCACATTGTATCTTTCGCATTAATGCTGCCCTACACCCAAGCAAACAATAACACAATCTGTCACATTGAATCATTTACATTATTGCTGCCCTACACCCAAGCAAACAATAATACAATCTGTCACATTGTATCTTTCGCATAAATGCTGCCCTACACCCAAGTAAACAATCATACAATCTGTCACATTGTATCTTTCGCATTAATGCTGTCCTATACCCAAACAAACAATAATACAATTTGTTACATTGTATATTTCGCATTAATACTGTCCTACACCCAAGCAAACAATAATACAATCTGTCACATTGTATCTTTCGCATTAATGCTGCCCTACACCCAAACAAACAATAATACAATCTGTCACATTGTATATTCTTTGCATTAATGCTGCCGTACACCCAAGCAAACCATAATGCAATCTGTCACATTGTATCTTTCGCATTAATGCTGCCCTACACCCAAGCAAACAATAATACAATCTGTCACATTGTATCTTTCGCATTAATGCTTCACTACACCCAAGCAAACAATAACACAATCTGTCACATTGTATCCTTCGCATTAATGCTGCCCTACACCGAAGCAAACAATAATACAATCTGTCACATTGTATTTTTCGCATTAATGCTGCCCTACACCCAAGCAAACAATAATACAATCTGTCCCATTGTATCTTTCGCATTAATTCTGCCCTACACCCAAGCAAACAATAATACAATCTGTCACATTGTATCTTTCGCATTAATGCTGCCCTACACCCAAGCAAACAATAATACAATCTGTCACATTGTATCTTTCGCATTAATGCTGCCCTACACCCAAGCAAACAATAATACAATCTGTCACATTGTATCTTTCGCATTAATGCTGCCCTACACCCAAGCAAACAATAATACAATCTGTCACATTGTATCTTTCGCATTAATGCTGCCCTACACCCAAGCAAACAATAATACAATCTGTCACATTGTATCTTTCGCATTAATGCTGCCCTACACCCAAGCAAACAATAATACAATCTGTCACATTGTATCTTTTGCATTAATGCTGCCCTACACCCAAACAAACAATAATACAATCTGTCACATTGTATCTTTTTGCATTAATGCTGCCCTGCACCCAAGCAAACCATAATGCAATCTGTCACATTGTATCTTTCGCATTAATGCTGCCCTACACCCAAACAAACAATAATACAATCTGTCACATTATATCTTTCGCATTAATGCTGCCCTACACCCAAACAAACAATAATATATTCTGTCACATTGTATCTTTCGCATTAATGCTGCCCTACACCTAAACAAACATTAAATCAATTTCTTACATTGTATCTTTCGCATTAATACTGTCCTACACCCAAGCAATCTATAATGCAATCTGTCACATTGTATCTTTCGCATTAATGCTTCCCTACACCCAAACAAACTAATACAATCTGTCACATTATATCTTTCGCATTAATGCTGCCCTACACCCAAGCAAACAATAATACAATCTGTCACATTGTATCTTTCGCATTAAGCTGCCCTACACCTAAACAAACATTAAATCAATTTGCCCTACCGATTCTTCGTACAAACCAACAAACACCTATTGACTGGGAAATGATCCTTCTTTTGCCAGAGTGATTTTTTTTTTTTACTATTTCCAGTGACCTTTCAATTTTTCTTATCTCTTGCAACACTTTGCGTATATTACAGCTCTTTCAGCATGCAAGATCATCAGTTGCAACATCTCTGTTCATAAGAGCACTATAAAACAAGCTATTTTTATTCAGTACATAGATTGATGTTCTGCATTTTTCAGGTTTTTGTTTTGGTCGTTCTTCTGATTGATTCTCTTGTTGCAGTTTTGGTCTTTCTCTTGGTTCCTTCTTGTGCTGCTGTTTTGGTTGATTTTTCGTTGTTTTGTGAGCGTTGCTTCTATTGTTGCTGTTCTAGGCGTTGCTCTTATTGCTATTTAGGTCGTTTTTTTGGTTACTTCTCTCTTTGCTGTTCTTGGCGTTGCTCTTATTGCTATTTTAGTCGTTTTTCTGGTTGCTTCTCTTGTAACTGTTCGGGTTGTTCTTCTGGTTGCTTCTCTTGTAGCTGTTTGGGTCGTTTTTCTGATTGCTTCTCTTGTAGTTGTTTGGGTCGTTTTTCTGGTTGCTTTTCGTGTTGCTGTTCTAGGCGTTGCTCTCATCGCTGTTTTTGTCGTTCTTCTGGTTGCTTCTCTTGTTGCTTTTTTGGTCGTTTTTCTGGTTGCTTCTCTTGCTGCTTTGGTCGTTCTTTTGGTCGCTTCTCTTGCTGCTTTGGGTGTTCTTCTGTTTGCTGCTCTGGTCTCCCTTTTTGTTGCTGCGTGGGCGGTTGCTTCTCTTGTTGCTTTTTGATTGCTCTTCTGGGCGTTGCTCTTATTGCTTTTCTGATCGTTTTTCCTGTTGTCGCTGTGAGTGCTGCTCTCTTCACTGTTCTAGTTGCTTGTTTTGATCGTTCTTCCTCTTATCGTTTTGAGTCTGCTCTTGTGGCTCTTTTTTTTGCTGTTTCGGGTTGCTTGGTGCTCTGGTTGCTGTTTTGATTGCTTATATTGTTGCTGTTTGGTTACTTCCTTGATTGACAATGTGGTTACTGTCAAGTTTAGTTGCTTCGCTCGATGTCTTTTTTAGGTTTCTTCTTTTCTTAATGTTTGGTTGCTTCTCTTGTTGCCTTTTGGTTTGTTTTCAGGTTGCTTCTCTTGTTGACGTTTTGGGTATTGTTCTGGCTGCCTTTTGGATTGCTGCTGTGGTGGCTCTTTTGGTTGGTTCGCTTGTTGCTGTTTTAGTTGCAGCTCTATCTTCTGTTTTTTCTATTACTATTGTTTTTGGTTGTTTCTGGTTGCTATTTTGATCACTTCTCTTTAGTTGCTATTTTGGTTGCTGCCTTGGCTGCTTCTGTCCCTCTTTTGATTTCTTCTCTTATTCATGTTTCGGCTTCCTCTATTGCTGTTCTGGTTGTAGTTTTGGTTGCTGCCTTGGCTGCTTCTGTCCCTCTTTTGATTTCTTCTCTTATTCATGTTTCGGCTTCCTCTATTGCTGTTCTGGTTGTAGTTTTGGTTGCTGCCTTGGCTGCTTCTGTCCCTCTTTTGATTTCTTCTCTTATTCATGTTTCGGCTTCCTCTATTGCTGTTCTGGTTGTAGTTTTGGTTGCTGCCTTGGCTGCTTCTGTCCCTCTTTTGATTTCTTCTCTTATTCATGTTTCGGCTTCCTCTATTGCTGTTCTGGTTGTAGTTTTGGTTGCTGCCTTGGCTGCTTCTGTCCCTCTTTTGATTTCTTCTCTTATTCATGTTTCGGCTTCCTCTATTGCTGTTCTGGTTGTAGTTTTGGTTGATGCCTTGGCTGCTTCTCTCGTTGTTATACATATTTATTTGGTTGTTCTGTTCGTTTGCTGCTTGATTGCTGCCCAGGTTAAACCTCAGTTGACTTTTTTGGTTGCTTCTCTTGGTCCTTTTTGGTTGCTTCTCTCGGTCCTTTTTGGTTGCTTCTCTTGGTCCTTTTTGGTTGCTTCTCTTGGTCCTTTTTGGTTGCTTCTCTCGGTCCTTTTTGGTTGCTTCTCTCGGTCCTTTTTGGTTGCTTCTCTTGGTCCTTTTTGGTTGCTTCTCTCGGTCCTTTTTGGTTGCTTCTCTTGGTCTTTTTTGGTTGATTTCCTTGGTTCCTTTTTATTGATGCAATTTTTAAGATTTTTCGGGTAGGAACCCATTCTCAAGGATGTGAGATTATAAATCTATACAAACATAAGAATTTTTTTAGAGAAGTTATCAGATATTTATAAATTAACTATATGGGAAATGGGAAGCAGCAGAGGTGGTAATATTCAAATTATAAAAATGCAGAGCTTTTAACTATTAGCGAATAGGAAATCTGTTTTTGTTTTTAAATAAAACTGAGATTAATTAGTTTTGGGTGTCTTCATTGTAAAAAAGGGGAGATAATAGAAATATTTGAAAAATAGGGGTTGTTTTGGGGGGAGTGGATTTGGCTTGTGTAATTTGTGGATGATTTTAGTTGTAGTAAAAGTGGAAATGAGCTTGTGTCAGAGTTTAAAGTGGGGTTTTTAAATCTAATATAAAGAGATTCCAGTGTACGTAGTTGTTTTTCGTTGTTTGCTGTGTCTTTAATTCATTTATCATTCCGCTGATTTCACATAAAGAAATATTGTCGAGTGTTCCTTAATTGGCATCTTGCCCAATATAAACATTTCCCCTGACTTATTTAAACTCGACCCTGTTTTTAAAAAAAAACTTGTACTAAATGAAATAACTTCATAATGTAGCCTGTTATCACTCTTTATTAGTGTAATATCATTCGCATTGCCTTCCTCACCACGTGTCTCTGTTGTGACTGTGGATTAACTCTTAGCCCTAAATGTTTTCGCTCTAATGATAATCCTTTAAAATGTGGGTTTTTTCACCCACCACATTCCATTCATATACACGGCGTTGTTGTGTGTATATCGTTTTATGGATGCATATGTCTGTTATTAGTTGCCTATTGTTTTTTTCTTGGTATTTTTCTGTCTTGTTATTGTGTTTTTCCATTGGTTTGTACTATGTGATGCGCGTTCCCTTCGTATCTTTGTACCCTATATAAGGTTGTCTTCTCCATTTTTATGCTATTTCTTGAAAATGAACTTGCAAATATAGTTCTAAAGTGCTTGGATTCATCTTTTCATTTTCCTGTGGGATAATTTTCATAATAAATATATATATATATATATATATATATATATATATATATATATATATATATATATATATATATATATATATATATATATATATATATGCTCAATAGCCAAAGGAAAAGCAAAGATGATACACAAGTGATTTTATCTTATTTATAAGACCAAACCAGGATCAATCATAGACTAAAAAAGAAGGAAGAAAGAGAGAGATAGCAAACGGAATAAAATAACGTAAACTTTTACTCGTTATATATATATATATATATATATATATATATATATATATATATATATATATATATATATATATATATATATATATATATATATATATATAGGTTGGTCCTTATTTTTATATTTTTCATTTTCACTGATCTGACCTTGCCAAAGTATTCCTTTTAGTTGAAAAACACCATGTGCAAAATTTCATTGAGAATATTAACATTTTGAGGTGGCTCAATGGATCCGAAGTTCCTCTCAGATGAGGTATACAACATACACACAAATACAGCCTAGGCAACCGTATACTGAGTATACAGGCGCTTGTGGTCAGTTTGTGGTGGCCTAAGTCTTGTGATACAACCTGAACCATTCAGCAATGTTGCCAGGTATATAGATATACATATCTGTAGATCTAGAGATTTCGGGGTTCGTCTACGAAGGGGTAAAAATGTGATCCACAGATGTTTTTCTTAATCTACAGATATTTTCAGGAGACATTAAAAGTTCCAAACTCCTCTCCAGCAAACAGATTTTAGGTTGTTTTTTTTTATAATCGTAAGTTAAAATGAAACTCCACGCTTCTGCTACTAAGACTGTTGAAAAAAGTGGCAGAGTTTTGGGATCGAGCAAGGATTCCCATTTGCTACGAGTAAGATTGTATAAAAAAAGTAACTGGACTGTTCGAGATGCGGAAAGATATCAAGAATAACGCATAAAGATAAACTGCAACTCATAAAGGTAAGGAATCAGCTTTCAAAAGCATGTTTCAACATTTATTTGATATTTCCCACGCCAATGCAATGGAGATGATTTCAATCGAGGAAGACCGGCAATTTCTGATTGCCCACTGCGAACCTTGACGTCGTGAAGCGATGGTATAAGTAGATGTGAGCTTGAGGAAGAAAGAAGACAAAAAGGAAAAGAAAAGAGTAAATTAGGAATCGGCGGTAGAGAGAGCTACAGAGGATGTCCACTTTCTGCAGTCTCTAGCAGTGGTAGAAAGCAGCACAAGTGACAGTACTACTGAAGAGGAAGAAGATCCAGTTGCAGGCCCAAGTACCAGCGGCACGATACCAAGAACTTTGAAACGAAGGCGCCGAATAAGCGCTATCACCAGACCTTGTGGTAACTTTGGATCGAAATAAGATGTGATGGTAGTTGGTGAAACTGTCCACAGTTTGGGACAATAAATCCAGCCACTAGCCCTGAACCAATCCATAATCAGACGTAACGACAGCAGCATCGTAATTCCAGATCTCATTGGCACTGGGAATGTGGACAGATTTCCTGTGTTACTGACAGGGAATGGTCAATCACAGCTTCTTGCATTCGCAAAACTACCATCGGAGAGAGGAGAAACGCAATCTAAGGCCATCTTTTCTGTTCTGAAAGACTGGAATTTAGAGGAAAAGGTCCAGAGGATGTGCTTCGACACAACCAGCTCCAATACTGGTAGGTACAAAGCAACGTTCATTCTTTTGGAGCAGCTTCTTGATCATGAACTTCTGCCCATTGGTTGTCGCCATCATGTCTTGGAGCTGATTGATGGTGCAGCCTTTTCTGAAGCTATGGGGAATTCATCTGCCCCTGATGTTCTCTTGCCCAAGCCCTTCAAATCAAGATGGCAATATATCGACAAGAGCTCATATGAAGATTCGTCAACATATGATTACACGGCAAATGCTGTGACCGACTTCAAAGATGAGATGGCGTAGATCTTGGAGATGGCTGTTAAAGTCACTCAGCCCATAGATGACTACAAAGAGCTCCTGGAACTGGGTATCATCTTCCTTGTAGCTTTCCATCCTCGAGGCATCCACTTTGGAGCTCCCCGGGGCCATGCAGAAAGTCCGAGTGATGGAAAAAGTGATCTACACATTCAAAATCTGAATGTTTTTCTCGCATTTCAAGCTGACAGGACGCGAGCATCGAGAATTACGATAAATCTGTATCTTCTTTACACATATCTACACTGAAGCGTGGGTAACAGTCAACATTGTTTTGAAGGCCTTAAAGAATGACCTGAAGTTGCAGATGCAATGGCAGATGTATCACACGATTAACACCATATCCAACGTTACCGTGAAGTAGGTGGCAGGCCAACTGTGGTACCTTCCTAGGGAGTTGGACGCTTTGGCATTGTTTGTTGATGATTTGGACAATAGCCCCAAATACAAGATAGCTATAGCTATGAAAGAGAAAGAAGAGGAGGAAAATCCGCTAAAGCGTGCAACTATCGACATGAAACTCATTCAAGAGAAGATTTTAGTCGAATTTACGACCAAGAAATCAAGACTTCTTTTCAAGAACTTGTGTCTTCCAGATCATTTCCTCGAATATCCGGCAGCTCAATGGAAGCACCAGCTTAGCTTCACTGCTACAAAAAGCTTCATCAACACATTGGCTGTCACCAACGATCACGCTGAACGTGCCGTTGCGTTGGTTGAGGAATTTTCTGGCCACCTCACAAAGGATGAGGAACAACTATAGTTTGTTCTGGGTGTTGTTGCTGAACACCGAAAAATGTTCCCTGACACTCGCAAGCGTACCTTACTGAGCAAATATTAGTGATATTGGTAATCACGACACCCCTACCAATGAGCAGCTAATACCCACTGTATAAGATCCCATAGGGAGGTGGGGGGAGGATGGGCTAGGCTTGTGAACACTGGGAAGAAACCAATCTAGTGAAATGACTGTGTGTTCTATACCTCATCTGGAGGAACATCGGATCCATTGAGCCCCCTCTAAATATTAATACATATGAATAAAACTTTGCACTGGGAGCTTTTCAACCAAAAGGAACACATTGGCAGGGTCAGTCAGACGAACAATTGTCCCAATTTAAAAATTTTTGATTACAAATAAGAACCACCCTAATATATATATATATATATATATATATATATATATATATATATATATATATATATATATATATATATATATATATATATATATATATATATATGTGTGTGTGTGTGTGTGTGTGTGATAGTGAAACCACTGTATAGGAGCATATAATTTATTTACGAGACTAGTTTCAGTATGAAGTTTACCATACCCTCTTCAAGCGTATACTGAGAATGGAATGAACAACACAAGTTACTAGACACGTCAAGATCTACCCCCCCCCAAAAAAAAACCCGGGAGAAAAATGATCTTTTATCAAGGGGTTTGGTTCTAAGATCGTTGACTAAACTGTTTACAATCAGGTTCCGGGAATAAGAGCTTCATTTAAATTGACCATCCTAAAGATTAAAATTGGGAATTTCTCCTATTAGTATCTGTCGAGGAATAGGCCGAGGGGTAGTTGGAGTTTTCCCCGACTCTTATATATATATATATATATATATATATATATATATATTTATATATCCTATTATCCCGAATGTGGAGGAGTCGTCGTACTACTCCTTATACTTCGTTCGGCCCGTGCCCTAAATAGGTCTATTGACTCAGAGTGCTTAGAGGTTGGCTACGGAGGAATTGGAATGAACTTTGCCAGCAAGGGACCCAAAGGAAGTTAGATACACAACAATATAAAAATAAAGTTTTAATGAACACTAAACAAGAATATATATATATATATATATATATATATATATATATATATATATATATATATATATATAAGGTGCTTTGAGAGATAAATTAATAAGTGAATCTCGGATTGTAAATAACTATTCACTATGTAAATCCCTATCCACTTGTAATGTTGGTAAGCTTCGCGGTTAAGTTGGGGAATGTGAAAGGGAAGGGTTACCTTGGAACCTGATGTTCGGGTGGCGCTGGTGAGTGAAGTTGGTGAGATAAGGGTTGTAGACGATGAGGTAGGTTGTCCAGGGACCGACCTGATCCCACAATTCTGTCACGATTCTGCTGAAAGAAGGCGGTGACGGGAGCTTCTTGTTAAAGAGGGCACTACGCTCGTGAACTGCGAGGAACCTTGGGTGCCTCTGTGAGGGGAGGGGGGTAACCTATCGACGCGTAGGGTCACGGAGAAAAGTCGAGAGGTAGTTTTCTCGCTTAGGGAACCAGATTGAGGCCGTTTTGTAGCTTCGGCTCTGAAAACATGAGTCCGGGCCTGGGTATGCACTGACTTGCAGACCAACGGGGTAAGGATCCTCCCTAACTGGGACCTATCTCCACTCTGAAGACTTGGTGCTTCGAAGATTTACCACTACACCGAGATAGATGACAATTCCTGCCCCGTCAAATGCTGTGCAAGCTCTACTACTGAGGGTTAAAAGAATTCATGTTTTATACTCGAAACTCGGGAGAAGTTCACATGGCTCCGGAAGTAGATTTGATATCAAGCGCCCTTCTTCGGGTGAGAGAGGCTTGATTATCTCATCCATTTCGTCCTTGACACACTTCCGGGAACCACCGGAAGCCAAGATGGGCTCCCATCTATCGATAACCAGTCGAGGAAGGAACGCGGTAGTTAGCTAAAATGGTCGGCGGGTTCTTCCGGCGGGACACCATCAGATATCGGGCCGGAAGGAATAGGTTTGATAATCGGCCCGCCCGGAAGGGAGGTGGAGAAATGTGGGTGCATTATGCTATTCTCCTCCATTATCTATTTAACAATTTTTCTTTTTCGGAAATCTTCACAATTATATATAATTTTGGCTTTTGAATAATCTATTTGGTGGTTGTAATTGCTAATGTGGTTAAATATACTGGATGTAGCACTGCCTCGCCAGACATCACCTTTATGTTTATATATTCATTTTTTTAATGTTCTTCCAGTCTCTCCTATGTATAATGAGGGACAGTTAGTGGATTCACACGGGATTACCTATACCCCTGCCTCATTTGGCTGATCCATGGGGTTAGTCGAAGGGAAAGATTTAAGGATCGATGTATTTAAACTGGTTCGACCTGTTTAATCCTTGGAGGAGGGAAGAAAATGGAATGGATAGACAGTTCGTGTTACTCACTTTGTTTGAATCCTTGGAACGGTAATATGTAGATTTAGCTTTAGATAAGCTTTCATGGATCACGTGGAGTGGATAATTTAATTAAATGACTGCAAGTTATATATGTAATCTCGTCTTCTAGAAAGCAAGGATCACATATTCTAAGTGCTCTCCAAAACATACTTGATGCAACGGCTTTTTTAATGTTATCATGATGTGAAAAGAAATGGATATGAGTTAGAAACTTCTCCACTTTATCCATCTTTTTGCAGTCTTGCCAAAAATCTTGTATCGGGTCGAGTCTGGCTTCTGTGCTGGCCATTCCAAAATACTTAAATAGCTTTCTTCAATCAGGAAGAAACCCATTTCGAGATATGTTTTGGCTCGTTGTCGTGTTGAGAAACCCAGCTTCTTCTTAGGCCCAACTTGCTAGCATCACCCTTCAGATAATCTTCAAGAATATTTCATTTGTGCCGAAAAACTCAATCAAACTTAGTTTCATGTAAACATAGCACATGGCTCCACAAGTGGCATCTTTCTCCAAATGACGGACTTTCAAATGGATGTTCTTCAATAAAGGTGTCTTCCACAGACCACGTACATTTACAGTGGGTAATTGGTCGCCTAACTTGAATAGAAAAGAAAATAACGCAGAGTTTATTTATAGAGATACGAGGCAATGGCTTCGCCACTCGGGGGAGCTTGCGCTTCGCTACTAAGATTAAAATTTAAAATAAAAAAAAGCAGCCATGGTTAAATTTTTATAAATTTTCTGAACTTCGCCAATTATAATAATTTAAAAAAGGAACTCTAAACTAAATTTCTCCCCTTCCAAAATATCATGTTGCTAAAATATAGTTATAGAAGAAGATATAGAAAAATAAATTTTCTGAACTTCACCATTTGTAATTCTTTTGGTTTTAAAAAATTCACAAAACTTCGATACTTATATTTATTTCTGAACTTCACCATTTTGTTTTTGATATTATAAAATAATTATTGGAAATAACTTGGATAAAAAACATAAGTCATAACCAAACTAAGATGAAATTATTATTCATATACTAAAAAAAAATCCACTTCCTAAATTATAGAGTTAGTGATGATGATGATGATGAAGTGATGATATTTACTAAATTTACATATTAAAAACTTGAAGTATTTTACTATTCCTTCTATTCAATGAAATCGCCATTGGACTCAACCACGGACTTCAAGCGACGCCGGAACCTGCTGCAGGCCATCTCAACGGTCCTCTGTTTAACTGGGTGAAAACTATAGTGATCCTAGATTTAAGCTCTACCTTGGTGGAGCACTGGGAATTATTGGTCTCTCTCTCAACCACGTCCACCATATGCTAGTCCAGGGGATAGCAGTCTGGGTAGTTGAGAGACCAGATGTTCGGAGTGATGTAGTCAAAGAAATTGTCTGACAGCCAAGACTGGGTCCTCCTCCTTATTTAGTATGGTGCAGAGAGTCCTGCTGCCACACTTAGGCCTTCTCACGGCCACATCCTGAATCCAAGGAAACACCAACTCCCCCAGTCACTTTATGTAGCCCTCCGGGAAGATATACGGAGGCATATCTTGGTCCTCGCTACTGACCACGTTGGATCAGGAATTCCGTCTTCATTATTCTCCGTACATCTTTGCTGGACACATCAAAACCAGCGGTTGTTATGCGGGTTCACCACCGCCTGGTGGGTCCTGGCAAAAATTCTTATCGTCTGAGAGGAACCAAAGCCTGCCAGACCTGACGAAATGCTTCAGTTTGTTCACTAGCTTCGCAGCCGGTTCCTTCCGCTTGTCCTTCATCTTCTGCGACAGAAGCTGACACTTTCTCTTCTTGTATGAGTAGTAGCGATGTACTTGTGCACTACATACCTGATAAGAGAGACTGGCACTTCCCTGTCCCTGGCTATGGACCTCATTGACCTACTGGGATCGTTGTCAATGATAGCCTGGATCTCCGCGACAAGTTCGGGGGTTATTTTCGTACCAGAACTCTTAGAGTGAGGTACCCGAGCCAGTGTACCCTCGTTATCGCAGGCTAAATAATCCAACCCTTTTCTGATCACCGTCCTCAGATTGGCACCAAAGAACTTGGAGATCTTCGCATTGGAGCTCCCAGCGTGAATCCCAAGCATCACACTGCCTTTTCCAAAATTTTGAAGGATTGAATTCAGCTATGGTATTGCTTCCTTCACAGACGATACACAATTGAATCTACTATGGGAGGAAGAAGAGAGAATCGACACCAAACAACACGCATACATATAATTCAGAGATGCTACCGGCGACAAATTACCCAACGCACTCGATATTTTCGATTTATGCAACATGTTGGATAACATGTTCAAACTATCATCGCTGCCTTCCTCTCCTAACTGTTCGTTCATCTCTCTTCTACTTATCGTTTTGTTATTTTCAAGAGATCCTAAGGATCATCCGAAACGCGTGGGTTGGATTTTTTGCGAGGAAGATCCTAACCAAGGAGATTTGCAGCTCTTACCCATTGCTTAAACCTAATTACTAAATGCACTGTAGATTTGGAGACATTTAGTTCTTCAGAAATGTCCCTGCAGCTCTTTTTCGATTTGAACTTTTTAATTATTCTCGGTTTAACGTCGGAAGATAGTTCCCTACCTTTTCCGCCATGATAGTTGCTTGTAGAATAAGACCTAATAGAAGCACCAGCGATTATGACAGCCTTGAAGAATCAAAGTATAGATTCGGTCTACATAAATATAATAGAACACATATACCAAAATTGTAGATCCTACATTTGATCGCGTGAGGATTCAGGACATCTTTCAAGTATAGAAAGGTGTAAGACAAGGATATACTATTTCTCCGAAATCATTCTTCAAGTCCTGTCTAGAAGAAATCTTCAGGGGGCTAAACTGGTAAAAGAAAGGTATTAAGATCGATGTGGATTACCTCAATCACCTGATATTCGCAGATACTGATGTACTCATAACTGATAACCTAAAAGAGATTCAAACAATCTTCAAGAACTTACCATGAAAGCTAAAGGCCGGCCTAAAGTTAAATCGTGGAAGACAAAAGTTATGACAAACCAACCAGAGATCGACATGATAGACATCACAATTGACAATGAGCAAATGGAAATGGTAGATAAATATATCTATCTGGGTCAACGGATTACAATGTCAGCGAGAAAAGATCAGAACATCTAACACAGAATCACTCTAGGCTAGAAAGTATTTGAAAAGGCGGGCAAATATCGTCTTCAAAGGCAAAATGCCCAATGTATCTGGAGAGAAAAAGGTCCCTCCAATGACAAGTGGCATTTTGTGATAAGATAATAAATGGTTATTGCATTGATGGTTTCCTATGGTTCAAATCACTTACAAGGGCCTTTGAATGACTAAATAAGCCTTCTGCCGCTAGATGACGCCACTTAGCGCCAAATCCGATGGCAAATTTGAAATCTCCAGGATGAATAACCCTATGTCCCATGGTCATCGGGGTCATTTCATGGCTCTAAATGGGTACAATTGTATTTTACTTCTTTTGAAAAAAAAGCGTCGCCTTGACCTGGCGCTTCGCCGCAGGTATAAATATACAAATGCATAATCCCAACTATATGACTTATGAAGCAGAAACTTGGAACCTAACCAAAAAATTTGCATTAAAACTTATAACAACAAACACAAAGAGCCTATTATGATGGGGATAACTTGGCGTGACACAAAATCAGCCATTTGGATGCCTGGAGAAAGTAAACTTCAGGCTTTAGTGGAAGCTATAAGAAATCTAAAACGGAGCACGGAAGGCCATGCGGCAAGATCTCAAGACGATAGATGGACCCGAAAAATTACTGGTTGGACTCCAATTGATAAGAGAGGAGAGAAAAGAAGACTACAAACACGATGGGGATATAAACTTTACAAATTAGGAAAGATCGACAAAAATTCAGAAAGAGGAGAAAGGGTTTCTCTCAACAGTGAGAGGCAATTGGCTGAAATGATTATATATATATATATATATATATATATATATATATATATATATATATATATATATATATATATATATATATATATGCAGGTTCTATTGAAGTCCACAGTTGTGACAGCGTTATTAATTTTAACTTGTATTTTCTTAATACTTCTTTCTTACAAGTTTCTTTAACGGGGTCTTCCAGGCGAGAAAAACCATCCGCGAATGACATTCTTTATTCCTAGACGTCTTTCAACCATGTTAGGTCATCTTCAGGGAATGAACAGAAATGAAAATATTCAAAAATTGCTACTTTATATATAGTATTTCTACGCGAAGAAGACCCCGTTAAAAAACTTGTAAGAAATATTAAGAAAATACAAGTTAGAATTAATAACGCTGCCACAGCTGTAAACTTTAATAGAGCCTGCATACAACATGGCCTTTTACCTAATTACACACACACACACACACACACACACACATATATATATATATATATATATATATATATATATATATATATATATATATATATATATATATATATATATATATATATAGGGGAGTTAGTAAAACCATATTTGTCAATATGATTAATTGGTGCGATATGAAGCAGCCGATATCTTTGTGGTTCGTTGTTATTATTTGAACCTCGGCCAACAACGACTAATATAATTTTCACTGAAGTCGGTCGATCCAATCATGAATGCTCTATTTATGATTCCTCACACGGTTAACTATGTACGCAATTCAGGTATCTCCCGCTCATGTACGCTCTTATTACCTGCGTGTGTGATGGAAGTGTGGTCTTTGTAGATATGGAGTATGATAGAACACTTATCTCCGTTCTTCCATACATATCCAAACCTACTCATACACTTTTTCACCAACGCACGAATGCCAATTCATACTTCCGTATTATATGCTATGGGCCAGTATATGCAAGCTGAGGTGCGTGGGGGGTAACGTAGTGTATGTGTGTAATGGTGAGGATGTGATGGTGGAGACTGTCTTGATTCCGGCTGCAGATAAGTTCTTTATGGTAAAACAGATCCGAGCTCTGATTTTTCCTTGCTAGATCCCTCCGTGATAGAACCGACGATAATATCCTCCAGTCGTGACAGAGCTGATGAAGCATCTGCGCAAGCGAGGATGACGTGGAGGCTCTGGCGTGTGCAGGAGGCTGCCTGCCTTAGTGATAGGGAGGTGGGGAAGGGGCTAAATGCTTGTTGGAAGGAGGTAAATGGTAGGGTGGTGGAAGAATTAAGGTCGTCCATTAAATCATTCACCTGGTGGAGGTTTTGATTGAGGGTGATTTTAAGATTTTGTTATGGTTGAAACCAGCCAAAGACGTCGTGACTGTTTGCAAAGTAGCTCGGTGGTGGTAGACGCGGGGGGTGATGGTTGCAGAAAGGTATAATAACTGTGCAGGTGGCCGCTTTAAAGGCGTGAAAGATATCTGGATTGGTGAGTTGAACAGAGTACAAAAGTAGGAAAGAAGATTACAGCGTTACGAAAGAACAAAACTGATTTTAATGACGGTAGAAATTTGTATTGTAGCATGTGCTCCTAATGTATGTAGTTCATGTATTATAGCATGTGTTCGTAATGTATAGCATGTGCTCGTGATATATAGTATGTATTATAGCATGTGTTCGTGATGTATAGCATGTATTATAACGTGTGTTCGTGAAGTATAGTGTGCTCGTGATATATAGTATGTATTATAACGTGTACGTAATGTATAGCATGTATTATAGCTTGTGGCCGTAATTATTATTATTATTATTATTATTATATAAATACAGAAGTTTCCAATGGAAAGGACAAGACCAAGAGTGCTCCCATAGGGAAACTGCAAAGGCAAAATGCCCAATGTATCTGGAGAGAAAAAGGTCCCTCCAATGACAAGTGGCATTTTGTGATAAGATAATAAATGGTTATTGCATTGATGGTTTCCTATGGTTCAAATCACTTACAAGGGCCTTTGAATGACTAAATAAGCCTTCTGCCGCTAGATGACGCCACTTAGCGCCAAATCCGATGGCAAATTTGAAATCTCCAGGGTGAATAACCCTATGTCCCATGGTCATCGGGGTCATTTCATGGCTCTAAATGGGTACAATTGTATTTTACTTCTTTTGAAAAAAAAGCGTCGCCTTGACCTGGCGCTTCGCCGCAGGTATAAATATACAAATGCATAATCCCAACTATATGACTTATGAAGCAGAAACTTGGAACCTAACCAAAAAATTTGCATTAAAACTTATAACAACAAACACAAAGAGCCTATTATGATGGGGATAACTTGGCGTGACACAAAATCAGCCATTTGGATGCCTGGAGAAAGTAAACTTCAGGCTTTAGTGGAAGCTATAAGAAATCTAAAACGGAGCACGGAAGGCCATGCGGCAAGATCCCAAGACGATAGATGGACCCGAAAAATTACTGGTTGGACTCCAATTGATAAGAGAGGAGAGAAAAGAAGACTACAAACACGATGGGGATATAAACTTTACAAATTAGGAAAGATCGACAAAAATTCAGAAAGAGGAGAAAGGGTTTCTCTCAACAGTGAGAGGCAATTGGCTGAAATGATTATATATATATATATATATATATATATATATATATATATATATATATATATATATATATATATATATATATGCAGGTTCTATTGAAGTCCACAGTTGTGACAGCGTTATTAATTTTAACTTGTATTTTCTTAATACTTCTTTCTTACAAGTTTCTTTAACGGGGTCTTCCAGGCGAGAAAAACCATCCGCGAATGACATTCTTTATTCCTAGACGTCTTTCAACCATGTTAGGTCATCTTCAGGGAAAGAACAGAAATGAAAATATTCAAAAATTGCTACTTTATATATAGTATTTCTACGCGAAGAAGACCCCGTTAAAAAACTTGTAAGAAATATTAAGAAAATACAAGTTAGAATTAATAACGCTGCCACAGCTGTAAACTTTAATAGAACCTGCATACAACATGGCCTTTTACCTAATTACACACACACACACACACACACACACACACACACATATATATATATATATATATATATATATATATATATATATATATATATATATATATATATATAGGGGAGTTAGTAAAACCATATTTGTCAATATGATTAATTGGTGCGATATGAAGCAGCCGATATCTTTGTGGTTCGTTGTTATTATTTGAACCTCGGCCAACAACGACTAATATAATTTTCACTGAAGTCGGTCGATCCAATCATGAATGCTCTATTTATGATTCCTCACACGGTTAACTATGTACGCAATTCAGGTATCTCCCGCTCATGTACGCTCTTATTACCTGCGTGTGTGATGGAAGTGTGGTCTTTGTAGATATGGAGTATGATAGAACACTTATCTCCGTTCTTCCATACATATCCAAACCTACTCATACACTTTTTCACCAACGCACGAATGCCAATTCATACTTCCGTATTATATGCTATGGGCCAGTATATGCAAGCTGAGGTGCGTGGGGGGTAACGTAGTGTATGTGTGTAATGGTGAGGATGTGATGGTGGAGACTGTCTTGATTCCGGCTGCAGATAAGTTATTTATGGTAAAACGGATCCGAGCTCTGATTTTTCCTTGCTAGATCCCTCCGTGATAGAACCGACGATAATATCCTCCAGTCGTGACAGAGCTGATGAAGCATCTGCGCAAGCGAGGATGACGTGGAGGCTCTGGCGTGTGCAGGAGGCTGCCTGCCTTAGTGATAGGGAGGTGGGGAAGGGGCTAAATGCTTGTTGGAAGGAGGTAAATGGTAGGGTGGTGGAAGAATTAAGGTCGTCCATTAAATCATTCACCTGGTGGAGGTTTTGATTGAGGGTGATTTTAAGATTTTATTATGGTTGAAACCAGCCAAAGACGTCGTGACTGTTTGCAAAGTAGCTCGGTGGTGGTAGACGCGGGGGGTGATGGTTGCAGAAAGGTATAATAACTGTGCAGGTGGCCGCTTTAAAGGCGTGAAAGATATCTGGATTGGTGAGTTGAACAGAGTACAAAAGTAGGAAAGAAGATTACAGCGTTACGAAAGAACAAAACTGATTTTAATGACGGTAGAAATTTGTATTGTAGCATGTGCTCCTAATGTATGTAGTTCATGTATTATAGCATGTGTTCGTAATGTATAGCATGTGCTCGTGATATATAGTATGTATTATAGCATGTGTTCGTGATGTATAGCATGTATTATAACGTGTGTTCGTGAAGTATAGTGTGCTCGTGATATATAGTATGTATTATAACGTGTACGTAATGTATAGCATGTATTATAGCTTGTGGCCGTAATTATTATTATTATTATTATTATTATATAAATACAGAAGTTTCCAATGGAAAGGACAAGACCAAGAGTGCTCCCATAGGGAAACTGCAAAGGCAAAATGCCCAATGTATCTGGAGAGAAAAAGGTCCCTCCAATGACAAGTGGCATTTTGTGATAAGATAATAAATGGTTATTGCATTGATGGTTTCCTATGGTTCAAATCACTTACAAGGGCCTTTGAATGACTAAATAAGCCTTCTGCCGCTAGATGACGCCACTTAGCGCCAAATCCGATGGCAAATTTGAAATCTCCAGGGTGAATAACCCTATGTCCCATGGTCATCGGGGTCATTTCATGGCTCTAAATGGGTACAATTGTATTTTACTTCTTTTGAAAAAAAAGCGTCGCCTTGACCTGGCGCTTCGCCGCAGGTATAAATATACAAATGCATAATCCCAACTATATGACTTATGAAGCAGAAACTTGGAACCTAACCAAAAAATTTGCATTAAAACTTATAACAACAAACACAAAGAGCCTATTATGATGGGGATAACTTGGCGTGACACAAAATCAGCCATTTGGATGCCTGGAGAAAGTAAACTTCAGGCTTTAGTGGAAGCTATAAGAAATCTAAAACGGAGCACGGAAGGCCATGCGGCAAGATCCCAAGACGATAGATGGACCCGAAAAATTACTGGTTGGACTCCAATTGATAAGAGAGGAGAGAAAAGAAGACTACAAACACGATGGGGATATAAACTTTACAAATTAGGAAAGATCGACAAAAATTCAGAAAGAGGAGAAAGGGTTTCTCTCAACAGTGAGAGGCAATTGGCTGAAATGATTATATATATATATATATATATATATATATATATATATATATATATATATATATATATATATATATGCAGGTTCTATTGAAGTCCACAGTTGTGACAGCGTTATTAATTTTAACTTGTATTTTCTTAATACTTCTTTCTTACAAGTTTCTTTAACGGGGTCTTCCAGGCGAGAAAAACCATCCGCGAATGACATTCTTTATTCCTAGACGTCTTTCAACCATGTTAGGTCATCTTCAGGGAAAGAACAGAAATGAAAATATTCAAAAATTGCTACTTTATATATAGTATTTCTACGCGAAGAAGACCCCGTTAAAAAACTTGTAAGAAATATTAAGAAAATACAAGTTAGAATTAATAACGCTGCCACAGCTGTAAACTTTAATAGAACCTGCATACAACATGGCCTTTTACCTAATTACACACACACACACACACACACACACACACACACACATATATATATATATATATATATATATATATATATATATATATATATATATATATATATATAGGGGAGTTAGTAAAACCATATTTGTCAATATGATTAATTGGTGCGATATGAAGCAGCCGATATCTTTGTGGTTCGTTGTTATTATTTGAACCTCGGCCAACAACGACTAATATAATTTTCACTGAAGTCGGTCGATCCAATCATGAATGCTCTATTTATGATTCCTCACACGGTTAACTATGTACGCAATTCAGGTATCTCCCGCTCATGTACGCTCTTATTACCTGCGTGTGTGATGGAAGTGTGGTCTTTGTAGATATGGAGTATGATAGAACACTTATCTCCGTTCTTCCATACATATCCAAACCTACTCATACACTTTTTCACCAACGCACGAATGCCAATTCATACTTCCGTATTATATGCTATGGGCCAGTATATGCAAGCTGAGGTGCGTGGGGGGTAACGTAGTGTATGTGTGTAATGGTGAGGATGTGATGGTGGAGACTGTCTTGATTCCGGCTGCAGATAAGTTCTTTATGGTAAAACGGATCCGAGCTCTGATTTTTCCTTGCTAGATCCCTCCGTGATAGAACCGACGATAATATCCTCCAGTCGTGACAGAGCTGATGAAGCATCTGCGCAAGCGAGGATGACGTGGAGGCTCTGGCGTGTGCAGGAGGCTGCCTGCCTTAGTGATAGGGAGGTGGGGAAGGGGCTAAATGCTTGTTGGAAGGAGGTAAATGGTAGGGTGGTGGAAGAATTAAGGTCGTCCATTAAATCATTCACCTGGTGGAGGTTTTGATTGAGGGTGATTTTAAGATTTTGTTATGGTTGAAACCAGCCAAAGACGTCGTGACTGTTTGCAAAGTAGCTCGGTGGTGGTAGACGCGGGGGGTGATGGTTGCAGAAAGGTATAATAACTGTGCAGGTGGCCGCTTTAAAGGCGTGAAAGATATCTGGATTGGTGAGTTGAACAGAGTACAAAAGTAGGGAAGAAGATTACAGCGTTACGAAAGAACAAAACTGATTTTAATGACGGTAGAAATTTGTATTGTAGCATGTGCTCCTAATGTATGTAGTTCATGTATTATAGCATGTGTTCGTAATGTATAGCATGTATTATAGCTTGTGCTCGTGATGTATAGCATGTATTATAACGTGTGTTCGTGATGCATAGCATGTATTATAGCTTGTGCTCGTGATGTATAGCATGTATTATAACGTGTGTTCGTGAAGTATAGTGTGCTCGTGATATATAGTATGTATTATAACGTGTACGTAATGTATAGCATGTATTATAGCTTGTGGCCGTAATTATTATTATTATTATTATTATATAAATACAGAAGTTTCCAATGGAAAGGACAAGACCAAGAGTGCTCCCATAGGGAAACTGCAAGAAAAACAAAACAAAAAAACAACAAAAAACAAACATACTAAAAGAAAATATGTTAAAACAAAGTAAAGTCATATTAGAAAATATTTAAAAACAAAGTCATTAATTAAACAGATGCTGCTACACATTCTTCCGGCACTTCATTCCATTCCTTCCAAAATTAGGAATGAAACAGCGAAGTAAATTGGGTTGTATTACATCGAACAACAGAAAACGCTTTGTTGTTCCTATTAATAATGTTATTAGAGTGACCTGTGAATCGAGCCTACTGTAAAAGGCTCAGGCAGGATGGAGTGGATGTTCATTATCTATTATTTAAAATCTTAAATAAAAAAGATAATGACCCGTCCAATTTACGTTTCTGTAGGTCAATATTTAGATTGGGCAACAGAAATTTAATATTATTGATTGCTCTATTGAGCAATCTAAGATGGAAATCCGCAGCCGACATCCAGACAGTAGAACAATATTCAAATTTAGGCCAAATAAAAGCAAAGAAGGAACGTAAAACTGCATCATTATTACCAAAGGTTTTTCTGCATTTTCTAAGTAGACCACCGGTCTTCTAAGCAATGGAGGAAGAAACTGAACGAAGATAAGTTTCAAAGGTAAGCTTGCTGTCTAAATCAACACCAAACAACTTAATATTATCCGAAGAATCCAAACAAATATTATCAAGCAATAAAGGAGGATGATTTGGATTTGAAGTTCTATTGCGACTAAAAAGTAATTGAGTCCGATTTTCCAGCATTCAAAACCATGCCCTAACGAATACTCCAACTAAAGATTTTTGCCAAATCTCTATTTATAGAATTTGCCACCTCAACTCGATGTCTTGGTGATGGAATAAATGAGTACAATGATGCATCGTTAGCATAGGCCATCATGTTATTCTCTAAGTTCTGCCATATATCAGCAGTATATAAAGTTAATAAAAGAGGTCTAAGGACACTACCTTGCGGAACACCAGATACCATAGAACTACATTTCCCATCAACAACCACACATTGCTTGCGCTTAGATAAAAATTCATTTAAAATAGAATAAAAAGGGTCACCTATGCCCATTAATTTAAGTTTATATAAAAAAAGCGATTAACTCTGTAAAAGGCAGAACTGAAGTCCAGTGATACTAGCCTGGTTTCAGATCCTGCATTAAGGTTAGATTGTAACTGGTGGACCAAATAAGACAAGGTATCCCAGGTCTCTACACCCTTTCTAAATCCAAATAGAGTAGACGGTAGTAAAGATTATTTTATAATGAACTTATTAAGACGTCTAGCCAATAATTTCTCAAAATCTTGGATATAACAGGAGTTATTGAGATAGGCCTATTCAGATGGTAAATGCGAAGCTGAGTCTCCTTTAGTAATAGCGGTAACATTGGCAATTCTCCAACAAAGCGGGAATTTACCGGCACGAATAAGATGTCTAAATAGGATTACCAGTTTAGGGGGCCAATATTGCACCATTGTTCTTGAAAAATAAAGGAAATATGCCAGTAGGATCCATACCACCATAAGCAGCCAAGTCTAACATATAGCTTTTTAGTTCTGATGATCTAAAGGAAAACTTAGACAAAATTGGAGAAGGAAAGCAAATAGGGGAGAGTTCAAGATCCCTGTTACATTGCTTCCTTTGATAGAAAGATGAGAGAAGATCATCTTTCTCTATCGGGGTATATATAAGAACACCATTCTCATTACGAAGAGGTGGAAGAGATGAGTCTTCTCCATTAATGAAGGATTTTAAAGTGGACCACCATTTATGTGGTTGAGTGATGCGAGTTAAGTTATCACAGATATGTTCATTGAATTCTGCTTGGGCCGCATCATAATACCTTGGGCTTCAGATCTTAATTGTAAATAATTCAGACAATTATCAGGTATTTTTGTTTCTAGACCACTGATGATAAGCAGCTTGCTTACGATCAAAGCATCTCGACAAGCATCATTAAACCAAACTTTGTCCTGTGACCTCTTTTTAATTATTTTTGAAGGGATTCTCCTTGATGTAATTTGCACAAGAGTATCATTTAATGCAATATCAGGATCAATCGATTTAAAGACATCACCCCATGCTACATCCTTCAAATCATTGGCTATATTATTCCAGTTAACAGGGGACTTAAGATAAATTCTTCTTGACGAAGTAAACTTAGGAACACTAAAATTAGTCATTAAATTGAAACTGATAGCAGAATGATCTGAATGACCAATTGGTGGCAAGATATTCACCTCAACAACATCTGGTAAATCAGAAAGTCACAAATCACCCAAATTGCCAGAGTTATGAGTTGGGCCAAGACAAGTTGAATACATCCCGATAAATTGGAGAAGTTTTGGGATGGGGGGGCATATTCTTATTATATCTTTATTTAATTATTCATATTATTCTTGTTCATCGAATCTATTTACTTCTTCTTGACTGAAGTTGCCCCTATGCTGTTAGCCATTACGCTACGGCTGAGTCCGTTCTGAGTTGGTAATTTAATGGGCTATTTATATTATCGATTTGTAAGGAATTTTTCTCTGATACATCTTCGCACCCGAACAAAGTCACGAGCAGCATGACCATATATGTTAGTGGGTGGAAGAGAGTTTAGCCATTGCTGGTGATGTGCATTTAAATCGCCCACATAAAACATGATTTATTATCTGAGTCCTGAATCAAAGCCATCTTAGACAACATCATAAATATTATCGTCAAGGTCAGGGTGACGATATAAACTAAATATATAGAAGTTGTGCAGATGACTGGTAACCCTAACAACTTGAATTTCATGACACCCACACATAAGGTCAGGAAGTAAAGTGGCATTGTAACCCTTTCGTATGTAAGCAACTAAGCCAGGTGCCCTTGAGAAGGCATCCCGACGAATCAGATGAGGATTCCTAAATTTGGCAATAGGATTTCAGTGATATTTCTAGATTGGGAGACTAAGGTTTCAGCACACAAAATAATATCATATTTAGATGATACAACCGTTAGATCATTTAAGTTACCATACAAGCCTCTGATATTACAATGTATAACATAGCATGTGCTTGTAATGTATATCATGTATTATAGATAGCATGTGGTCGTAAATGAAGATAACGTCGAGCACGACTATGGTACCCAACGCCATCTACCCTGCATGGAAACGATGATGGGGACCATTTAGGCGCCAAGAACTAATTAAAAATTGTATTAAATAGAACTACATTCAATGCAGTGTCAGATGATGGTAGTAGAGGAGGAGCTATGTTCAGCTCGACACCGATATGAGATCCAATTTTACCGTTGCCTGCCACAGCTGTCTCACATCGTTAAAAATATTTGGGCTAAAAGTAAATTAACGAGGGTAGAATTATTTATATATGATTTTAAGTCCTCGAATAGCCTTTGATGGTTGCCGCTAGGCTTTACTATCCTGCGTTGCCAAGTAATAAGATTTTTTATCAAACGTTAAATTGGATAATTATAGCGATAAAAATAGCCAATTGTAACTCAAATATTCGTGTGATATCCATGACTAAAAATTAAATAAATATATAAACGTAACTAAGCGGGAAAAAGGTCACATTCCGGAAATTTGGCAGACCTGCTTTGAAACAAAACTGTTTCAAAATGTTTCGACCGTACTGCTTGAAATACTGTAATAACTTAAAACAATGTCACTAATTTATTTTTTTTAATGGCTTATCTAGTATATTTATAACTAAATATATCCGAACTATACGCTATCACTCATCAAATAATATATTAAATTATCCCACTCTGAACGAAATTCAGTCTAAAGTGTGACAAGTCTATTTGAAGCAACTGTATTTGACATTCTCATTGCCCCAAAAAACTCAAGAGAAGCGAAACGTATTAATAAATAAGTCTCCTGGTTTCGAGTGAATTCACTGCTCCTCTCTACTAAGAGCTAGTTTATTCGAATCAATTACTTACTAGTCTTTATGGGAGAGGGTCGCCCCAAAAGAACTAGTCGCGAAATGGTTAGGCCTCAAAACAGCTATACCCAAATATCTAGACCAGAAGCTAGTGAGACAAAAGGCTACTAGACAAAATACCTAGTACCTAAATAACTCGTGCCGACAAAAATAATATTAATGCAAACAGTTAATGAACATATAAACATGATAAGATTATTACTAGTCCCGCCAAAGTGCTGATACCTATATCTCGAGAAAAAAATCTTGTCGGAATTTTGTGAGTTAGGTTAAGTTAAAAAAAATTTATCAATATAATTGCAATTATTTAGCTTAATAAGGTAGATCTTAGTTACTATAGAACTCTTAATTTAAGTTCTAAAATTCTTTTGTCTTCAAGAAAACTTGTTTTTTATATCGTCTTTAATTTTTATATTATTGTTAAGCTTTCGTCATGGTTTTGATGACATTGTCAGAACATTTAACTTTCTAGTCTCATATGCGTATATATATATATATATATATATATATATATATATATATATATATATATATATATATATTGTTGATGGAGTCGTTCCTTGGGAACCTTATTCGTAGTAGGAATATGAAGACATATGTGATGGTTTTGAACATTTAATTTTCCGGACGTTTCGGTCATTAACGATGACCATCATCAGCGAATTCTAAAAACAAAGAATTATTTTTATAAAATAACTAAACACAGCAATAAAAAACATGACAGGAGTCAAAAAATGATAACCGAAAGCAAGAAGTTAAAATGAAATATATAACCCTAAACCGTTGAAAGCAAATGGGTGAAAATTTATTAATAAGAAATTGATTAATATCGTAAAAATAACTAAATTAAATAATAATCCCATGATTATAAAATTTGCATAATAAACATGAATTCAATTATTATTGGAATACAAAAATTATAAACTATAGCAATAAAGTCGAAAGCAAGGGATGAAGAAATCGAGTAATAAGACTGAGAGAAAAAAATGAATAAATAATCCCATGAGCAGCAAATAACATAAAGTAAGTTTTTAGCGGAATACAAGAAATTCACTATAAACCACAGCAAGATAGAATTATAAGGTGGGGGAGGGGGAACAATCGAAAATAAGTTAGATCAGGGGGTATGTAATCGAAGCGGATATTAATAGATGGAGCGAAGCAAGTAATTCAAAGTTAAATTAGTTAATTAATGAAAGTGATGAATTGTGTGGTAGGTTTATAAAGGTGTGAAAATGTTTTCTAGTTTGCCCTGGTGTTAGGGCATCACTAGCATGCTTCTCATTTTTTCTATTTTATAATGTAATGTTCCTCCGTTAGCAATGGTGCTGACTGTCGTTGACAGCCAGTTTCCTCCATTGTTATATATATATATATATATATATATATATATAGTTTTTTTATTTATTAAGTTTAATATATTCCACCGTCGTAGCATTAAAGCCTTTCAAAGTTTTTTGTTATGCTAAATATCTCGATTTAAATTTTATTAATCTTTACATTTATTATTTTCAATTTAAGTAATAGTTTGGGAACTTCGCCTCTTTTTGTTAATATGAATTATTTTTATTTAATTTTGATTCGATTTAAATTTGGGCACTTCGCCTCTTTTTATTTTTAATTTTTAATTTTTAATATGGGCACTTCGCCTCTTTTGTTTAGGCTAATTTTTGTCTTTTGTTTAGTGTTTTATTATTAGTCGAGTTCAATAAGGTCATTTTCCTTTGTATACTAGAAAGTATATATTAGTAGTACGTCTTCTCTAGCGCAGGTTCTACCGCTTGGGAACAGAGCTGTTCTGTTCTACCAATTGCGCGTCTTCTGTTCCCACGTACGTTCAAGTTAATGTTTATTACCGGGAGTATTTCTTGATCGATTTTATCCCAAGTCTTTCTCCCTAGCCTTTGGATCTCCATATTGATCGCTTTTAGACCGATTCTTTGATGTAGAACCGATTGCCGAATACAGTCGATCCTTTGCGTGCCAGTTATCAGCAGTGTGGCTTTATTCTGCACCCTCTGCATTATTCTGAGAGATGTACAGCTTGCCATCTGCGTGATCACAGCCGGGTACACTAGGACTGAGCGTACCAAGGCCATGTACAGTTTTTTCTGGTTTGGCACGCTGAGGCTTCGGAAACGGTAAAGTTTCTTCAGCTCTCTTTTGACTAGGGAGACTCTGGTATTTACGTGAGCCTTGTAACCAGATTTGTAGAGTCGTAAGCCCAGGACTTTTCCCTCGTTAGAGTACGGATAGAGTTCGTTGTCGACAATGACGTCGTCAACTTTCCGGCGGTTCATTGGAATTATGGTGAACTTCTGGCGGTTGGTTTTAATCTTCCACTTTTTTCATAGCGATTGATGTTGTCAATCTCGGCAGCTGTCCCCCTTGCCTGACTTCCAGAGTTCCTGAATGGACTCAGGACGATTTGAGTGATGTCATCTGCGCATTGCAAATACATTGAATCGTACCTCACTGGAGCAGGTAGGTCAAATGTGTACACGAGGTACAGCAAAGGACTGAAACAGCTGCCTTGTGGAACTCCCGCCTCGAGTTCGAATTCGGGTCCCTTGCAGCCCTCGATCGCGATTTGGGCTCTCCTATCCGTGACATAGTTACAAAGGACCCTTTCCAGGAGTGGGTTTAGCTGGAGGTTGATGATCTTGAATTGTAGCCCTCTCAGCCATCCCTTATCGAAGGCCTTCTTTACATCCCGCAGCACTACGTCTACGTACCTTCTCTCAGCTTTACTGCAAGCGAGTTTTTCCGTTAGGGGGGCGAGGGCTGTTTCCGATCCTCGTTCCTTGCGGAACTTGTGCTGCTAAGGGTTGTGAGCTCCTAGCTCGGCTAGTTGTTCTTGAAGCCTGTCAGCTAGGAACTTCTCGTAGACTTTCGCAACGATTTCCTAGCAGGGCGATTGGCCTGTAATTGACCAGTTGATCAGGGGGTTTACCTCCCTTGGGTATGAAGATTACTTTAACAATCTTAAAACCTTCCGGGAAGTAACCCGTATTCAGGAAGGTGTTGTAAATGTTTGCAATTCCCTGAATGATATGCCGTGGGGCATTTACCAAGTTGTTTCTTGTGATGCCCGTCCAGCCTGGTGCCTTCTGTTGGAAGGTTCTTACAGTGGCCATGACTTCCTCTGGTGTTATGGAACGGCCGTGGTCCACCATCTCACTGCCTTCGTTGACTCGATGTTGTGGGTGCGTGCGGTGCATAACCTGATTCAGTTCTTCGATCAGTTGGCCTTCGAATTCCTGGTCGAACTCGTCGTTTTCTTCAGGGGTGATCCTGAAGACGTTTTCTAGAAACTTCTGAACCTGTCTTTCAGAACCGCAGGGTTAAAATTTAAGTGATTGAATGTTAAATAAATATGATTAGACTAACGCACAAAATTTTAAATATTAAATAAACAATAATGGAGGGGCCAAAGAGGACGACTAAAACATTAAATTAAGGAAAAGTCATTTGTAAACTAGATCATTTGGATATAAACGGGACAAACTAAAATAAAAATAAAAACTTCTCTGCACGAGCACTAACCTTATTTCGTTGTAACTGGGAGTATCAACTGAAATTACGGACAGAATTAGGCAGAAGGAAAACTATTAAGGAGGATGTGGTTGGTTGTACGTTTGTCTATATAGTGAATAATTTGAGGGATGATGAATAATCATTGAGTTCCGGCTTTATTTGTTTTATGTAAAGTGATTCAAGAATTTTTAAATCCAGAGAAGAGGAGGCAGAAGAGAGTATACTAAAGGAATCAGGGTCAAGTGGGTGGTTATGTTTTAGTAAATGTTCTCGTATAGAGGAGTGTTCGGGTTTGGAGATAGGAATGTTTGTTCTGCATGATACTCCGATATGCTTAGCGATCTTACATCTTAATTGTAGACTTGTTTGGCCTACATAGCGACTTTGGCAGGTCGCACAAGTGAATTCATAAATAATGGAGGAACGCAGGCATAATGGGAGTGAGCCTTTGTGTGGAAGGAAAGTATAGACAGCAAGAGGATTAGAATTAATTAGGAGAAACTTGCGTTGGGGAAAGTATTTATTAAGAGTAGAAAGTAAAGTTTTGTTGAATTTGATGTTATCAAGTGGGAGATAAGGGAGTTTTAAGAATATTTTTTGTTTAGGGACAGTTATTAGTGGGGTTTTGCGAGAGAACTTTTTAGATAAGAAATTGCAAGTAAGTCTGTTAAAAAGGTGGTCTGGGAAAAAAATAGAATGAAAAAAGCTCCTAAGATATTCTATTTCGGAATGAAAGTGAAACCAATTTGAACTGATTTTGTAAGCTCTGTGTATACTGTTTATGATGGCGGAATGTTTAAAATTAGTAAGAATTCACTTTGAAAAATTCATTCGAATTTGTTAGCTACGTTTCTCAATTAGATTTAACCCACTCGTTTATGGCTTCAATCGATTTAGAGTCTTTATTTACAAATGTACCTGTCATGGAAACTTACAAAATCATAACCTATACCCATTTTCAATCAAATGATAGCATTTTAGGTCTAACCAAGTCTTTTTTTTCTACTTTATTAAAATTGTCCGTTGAAAATACAGTGTTCTTTTTTAATGAGATTTTATACATTCAACACGATGGAATGGCCATGGTTCTGCATTAGGTCCCAGCTTTGCTAATGCATTTTTATCCTACCACGAAAAAAACTGGTTAAGGGAGTGTCCCCTTGAATATAAACCGTTAGTGTTTAAAAGATTTATCGACGACTGCTTCCTTATTTTTAAACACAAAGACCATGCCCCATTATTTTTAAATTATTTAAATCAACAACACCCTAATATTAAATTTTCCATGGAAACAGAGTTAAACAATAAAATCTCTTTTCTGGATGTCACCGTTTCAAAAATTGGTTCGAAATTTAATACCTCAGTTTACAGGAAACACACTACCACCAAACTTGGCACCCACTTCTTTAGTTGCACTCCTACTAATTTTAAACATTCCGCCATCATAAACAGTATACACAGAGCCTACAAAATCAGTTCAAATTGGTTTCACTTTCATTCCGAAATAGAATATCTTAGGAGCTTTTTTCATTCTAATTTTTTCCCAGACCACCTTTTTAACAGACTTACTTCCAATTTCTTATCTAAAAAGTTCTCTCGCAAAACCCCACTAATAACTGTCCCTAAGCAAAAAATATTCTTAAAACTCCCTTATCTCCCACTTGATAACATCAAATTCAACAAAACTTTACTTTCGACTCTTAATAAATACTTTCCCCAACGCAAGTTTCTCCTAATTAATTCTAATCCTCTTGCTGTCTATACTTTCCTTCCACACAAAGGCTCACTCCCATTATGCCTGCGTTCCTCCATTATTTATGAATTCACTTGTGCGACCTGCCAAAGTCGCTATGTAAGCCAAACAAGTCTACAATTAAGATGTAAGATCGCTAAGCATATCGGAGTTTCATATAGAACAAACATTCCTATCTCCAAACCCGAACACTCCTCTATACGAGAACATTTACTAAAACATAACCACCCCCTTGACCCTAATTCCTTTAGTATACTCTCTTCTGCCTCCTCTTCTCTGGATTTAAAAATTCTTGAATCACTTTACATAAAACAAATAAAGCCGGAACTCAATGATTATTCATCATCCCTCAAATTATTCACTATATAGACAAACATACAACCAACCACATCCCCTATAATAGTTTTCTTTCTGCCTAATTCTATCCGTAATATCAGTTGATACTCCCAGCTACAACGAAATTAGGTTAGTGCTCGTGCTCTAAAATTATCTTTCGAATGATATGATTTTCAAGGTCCTCCCAAGGTTAGTCCTGGAATTATTTGGAAATATCATCGTAATTATTTGGCCGATTATAACTAAATTTGAAACCCTTATATTTTGTACATTCTCTTTCAAATGATATAAGTGTCAATGTCCTTCCCAGGTTAGTCCTGGAATTACTTAGAAATAACTTCGTAAATATTCGTCTGATTCTAACGAAATTTGAAACCCTTATGTTTTTTTACATTCTCTTTAGAATTATATAATTGCAAATGTCCTCCCTCGGTTAGTCCTGGAATTATTTGGAAATTACTTCGTAAATATTCGGCCGATTCTAACGAAATTTGAAACCCTCATGTTGTTTTAAATTATCTTTCGAATGATATAATTATCAATGTCCTCCCAAGGTTATTCCTGGAATTATTTAAAAGAAAACTAACAATGGGTTGGATTGCCACACTTGTTGAAAGTTTTGAAGGTCGTAAGGTCATAATTCAGAATAACTGAGAGTACGCGACTTAGGTCTGTTGACCTTGTTTCTATGTGACCTTGTTTTGTTTGTGTATTTTTTTGCGCTTTTTTTAATGTAGCCCAGGCTATAAATGATTATTACGGGGCTCTTGGTGGCAGTTGCCAACTGGAGAGAGCTTTTAAATACAAACAAAAATGATTGAATTTCCTGAATCTTTATTTCATTTCAAAAGATTCGTGACGTCAGTTTCTGGGTCACTTCTTGACTTTTACTTTTACTTTTTATGAAAGTAATGAAGTGTGTGGTAGGTTTTCAAAAGTGTGAAAATGTTTACTAGGTTGCCCTGGTGTTAGGGCTTCACTAGCATTCTCTCTTCTTGTTTGTTTCATAAAATTTTATTCTTCCGTCAATAATGTTGTTGACCGTCGATAACAGTTAGGTTCTTCCATTGTTATATTATATATTTATTTATTTGATTTGATTTGGTCACTTCAGATTCCTCGGGGATTGGAAATTTGACCTGAGCGGGGGAAGGGTGCAGACAAGTGAGAAATTCTGGCGACCTCTATAATAGCTGTTGAGGTATAAATTATTTAAGTTACAGCTATTATTTACCACTAGCTCTTTTGGAATGAGATGTTTTGGTAAACATGAAGATCGGCGGCGCGCCCGAAAAAGTGTATTTTGGGGGCGTGTATGTTTCGTTCACCCGCGCATCCATATTCATGCGCGTTTGGTTAAATAAAAACGTTAAAAAAAACGTTAGAACATTATTCTATAAACAATTATAATTATATACTGGGGGGCTGTGCCCCCCAGACCCCCCATTGATTGAAACTCAGGATCATCGTAGAGGGGCCCCCCCCCGCAGTGATAACCCCCCCACGAGAAGTTCCTTTGAATTTACTCCAAAAAGGTGAAACATATTGGAACAGGGACGAAATATTTTGCATCCCATCGTTTGCGCCGCCGATCTTCATGTTTACCGATGTTTGCGCCGAGCGCCATTTCGCGAATTGCTCTTTCGACTTATAATCGTCCTTTCTTGGATTAAATTTATGCAAAACTCTCACAAACATTATTAACGAAACTTGATTCCCGTTAAAGACAATTGCAAAAAGCTTTGAAAAAAAAAAGAGTTAACCTGAATGCTACTTCCAAAGATCCAAAGTTTTCAAGTAACTTGACACCCAGAAGGGACCCCATCCTCAAGGCCTGCCAAAGGGCGGATGAGCTACTTTGTAAGCCACCGACCATCTAGCCCTTACTGCCTTGCGGGTGCCTTGGGTGGGCAAACGCCAGGAGAAGGAAAACTCCGAATTCAAACCACAAAGTCCTCAACGGCAGAAGAGGTTGTAAACCCCAACGGCTGTGAAGGCGTGAGATGGCTGCAGCAGAGTCAGAGGTGCCTGATGTCCAGCTTTCCTGGCTACGTTGCCCACTTCTGATCCCATCAAGGAATGTGTTCTGGTAGGTTGAACGCTAGATACATACTAAACAAACGCACGCGCGCGAGGTTTCTACATCCGCCCACGCCTTTGTAAACAACACCATCATCATCTGATGGACTTCGGACCTCAATCTGCCGGAAAGAAACGGAGCGAACGACGAACGAACATAAATTCAATATAACGAACAATTACCCAAAATAATAATTAAGATTTCCCTAAAATTAATGATAGGAAATAATATATAAAAAAAAAAGGTTTCGTTAAAATCAAGTAACGGATCACAAAATTAGCTTTTTAGTCAGTTTTATGAGAATTTCGGTGATTATATAGAAATACTTTGTGATATCTAACCCCTTATTTCCATTGGCCAGGGATTCTTAACCCGCAGAGTATCGCGGGCCACATCGACAAGTCCGAGAGGGCCTGTGCCCCTCCCCCCCTCATGAAAACCACATGCAAAACAAAAAAAATCAAAGTATTTATTAATCAGGACACCTGGTGACATTTCTCAGCACAAAGCTTGTCTTCTAACTGAACTAACCAATTAACCTAACCTAACTTAACCCATAACTCAACCTATCCTAAAACATGCTCTTGAGTAGGTAAAAAAGATGTTTCAACACCGGTTTTGAATGATCGAGGGCCGCACCGATGGCCCAGAAAATTACCTGGCGGGCCGCATGCAATGCAAATTTTGACAACTGGCCGCGGGCCACCGGTTGGGGACCCCTGCCATAAGCTATTGTTTTAAATCTGTTCTTCTTGGGAAAACTAAAGGGCATAAACTCATTAAATTTAATAACAACTATTGTAATATTTATTAAAACGGTGATTTCGTTTTTAATGAAAGAAATGGTCTTTTCTTTTATTTCGGATCGACAATCAAATATTTTCATTTGCTTTAGTGTGATTTCGCAGTCGACAGAACACTTTATTGATCTTTTTAATGTCGCTCTACTCGTTCAACTTCATCTTTTTAGACCCAAATCCTTTCCATTATCGTCGCCTTTTTTTTCTTCTGTAATTAAAATCCCGCTTGAATGTTACATACGCCACCTCAGATAAAACTAGTCGGCTTTTTTTAATATTTGGGCTTTTTCAATCATTTAAAGCTATTTTGGGAGCTTTCAATCATTTGACGCTATTTGGGTAGTTTTCGATCAATTAAAGCTGTTTTCTGCGCTTTCGATCATTCGAAGCTGTTTTCGAGGCTTTCAATCAATTCAAGCTTTTTCCCAGGCCTTTGATCATCTGAAGCTATTTTGGGAGCTTTCGATTATTTGAAGCTGTTTGAGGCTGTCGATCATTTGAAGATATTTTCAGACCTTTCGATCATTCGAAGCTGTTTTCGAGGCTTTCTCTAAGTTGAAGCTGTTTTCGGTGCTTTCGATCATTTGAAGTTCTCGTGGGTGGGGCTTTCGATAATTTAAAGACGCTGTTTGACGACTTTCGATCATTTAAGGTGTTGAGGGGGGGGCGATCATTTGAAGATCTTGGGGTGGGGTTCGATCATTTGAAGCTGTTTTCGGTGCTTTCGATAATTATTTGAAGTTATTTTAGGTGTTTTCAATTATTTGAAGCTATTTTGAGAGTTTTCAATCATTTGAAGCTGTTTTCTGGGCTTTCGGTCATTTGAAGCTGATTTCGGGGCTTTCGATCATTTGAAACTGTTTTCGACCATTTACTTTTCGACCTCGAGATGTGCCAATGCGAAGCCAAATGTTGCATATTTTTCTATATAAATTAAAGTGTAATAAGGCAGGTATAAAATGCTGTAAAAAAGGTATGTTTGCCCCTCGACGTTTCATCGGGCAGGTACTGGATTTTAGATTGATCATTTTGATAGAGCCGCTTCCTTGGCGCGGAAGGAGCGTCTCCCAGGCACGATCAAGGCGGGGAATCGTTGCTGTTTTAACCGCGAATCTTCGCCCGTTTGAGATCAACATAAATTGTGAATCCAAACAAAAGGAAAGACTCAATTCAAGATGATTATTGGGAAATTCAATACAACACTCATGAATGGAGACGCACGAGGAAACGCTCAGCTCTGTTATTATTGGGTGGGTCAATGAAGTAAATCCTTCAAGTTCATTATTGGGAAAATTCATGCATCACTCCTAAATGCAAGGAAACCATCGGAAATCCTGTAAGAACATTTGTAAATAAAGTGGCGAAGATGTAAGAAGTGAAAATGCGCCTAAGATTTGTAGCCAGACATCCTCATACATGCTTTGAGGCATGTAATTCTCCATAGATCAATATTAATCATGGTTTCCTATGTTACAACTTTCCCTTGTGGGCACACGAGGTAAATTAACGTAGAAACAGGTTGATTATTTTTTTAGAAGAGTTAAAACCATTAGATAACGAACTACTGCCTTAATAATGAACCAAAGCAGAAGATGGACATGAAAAAAATGACCCATTATGCACATATTCCTTGCAAATACAAAATTAAGTAAGAACATATCGTTTATCAGTTTCTTCTTCACAGATAGCGACCCCAGATTACTCAGAAGCAAGTTCACAATTGGCAGGTAATAAATCCATTAAAACGTTGCACCCAGAGTTAAATAAATACCTTCAAAATTACACTAACAAACAAGTTTAAGGAATTTGATGTTCAATAGAAGGAATCCTCATTAGAAAACTGCAATAATGATATAAGAGAAACTATTTTAAAATGTGAAAAATTGGTAAATAACAATGAAATAAGGTCATCTAACAAAAATAAGTGAAGTTACTAAAGGACATATAAAAAGGCAAAAAATGAGACAGGATAGAACAATTATAGATAGGGGTGACTCTTCTGAAGTTAGCAAGCTTATTAAAAATAACAGCTCAATAAAACATATAATATACAAGAGGAGCTTGCTCTTCGCAGGCAGACCCTTCGGTCTGTGGCTTACGGCCTTTCTGGCTCTAGCAACGAGTTTTGGGTCTTAAAAAAATTAAAAAGGTTTCCAGTACATATCCCCTAATAATTTACTCTACAAAAAATTGCATTTCTAAAATAAGGTGTTATGAATAATACAAATCTAATAAAAAAAATATTAAAAACAACTAAAACAGATGAAACAACACCCAATAATGTCACACATCAAATGATAACACTAAAAGATAAATACCAAAAAATAAAAGAGAAATAATCACTCCATTTTATCGTTCTGCTGGACAAAAGAGGCCTCCGCTTCCACCGAAAGCGTCAATCATAAATAACTGCGAGACTCACAAGCGATAATTGACTATAACTCTTCCGGATTCGATCGAGACAATACGATGTCTTCAGCCAAGCGAAGGTGGCATGAGTCTGTCGCATTAATTATGTTTCTTGTTACCTTCCAAAAGCCTTATTGGGATATCAGGCGAAATCTGGACTATTGATGAAGGTGGTTAAAAAAAAATGTGATAATGGCAAAAATTTTATTTTTTGAATTGTAATGAATATGCCTTTTTTTAAGGCTAGAAATGCCTTGCCCCTTTAAACTAGCAATATTTGGGCCCTTTTTAAGCTAAAAAGTGCTAGACATTTTTTTTTTTAATTTAGTAATGCCTAGGCCTTTTAAAGTTAGAAATGCTTATACATTTTTTTTAGGCTAGAAATGCCTAGAACTTTTTAAAATTTTAATTGTCTAGACATTTTTAAACTAGCAATACCTAAGCCTTTTTAAGTTCGAAATGCTTAGGCCTTTTTTTTTTTTAATCTAGCAATGCGGAGGCTTTTTTTCACTAATTATAATTTAAGAAGGGGATTTTTTTGAGTATTTGAATAATAATTTCATCTTAGTTTGGTTATGACTTATGTTTTTTATCAAAGTTATTTCTAATCATTCTTTTATAAGATCAAAAAACAAAATGGTGAAGTTCAGAAATAAATATAAGTATTGAAATTTTGTGAACTTTTTAAAACCCCAAGAATTAAAAATGGTGAAGTTCATCAAATTTATTTTTCTATATCTTCTTTTATAACTATATTTTATCAACGTGATATTTTGAAAGGGGAGGGGGGAAATTTAGTTTAGAGTTCCTTTTTAAAATTATTGGCCAAGTTCAGAAAATTTCTAAAAATGTAACCATGGCTGCTTTTTTTAGATTTAAATTTTAATCTTAGCAGCGAAGCGCAAGCTCCCCCCTGTAGGGGGGAGTGGCGAAGCCATTGCCTGGTTTAACTATATTTTATTAGAACACTTCATTCGGGTTTGCGGCAAGTGAAATAAAAATAAGGTAGATTATGCTTGATGAATCCGTTAATAATGCCATATTAACTACTAGTAAAAAATATGCCAGAAGTCTATGGAAACTATGAATATTCTTAAATGCCAACGTCTAGTTCAATAAATTCCGTTCAGGTGATTTCGGACCCCCAAAACTCCAGGTAAGTAGAGGCCGCAATATCGGAATTGATGTTGATGCTCGTGTAGAGTCTAATCATCGTTCAATACTCAGGAAATGGCATTTATGACAATCTATAAAAGCTACATAAACATCTTCTAAACATAGGAAAAGTCCATAATGTTGTCTGGGGCGCCAAATGAACTGCCTGAAGGACATCGTTTCGAACGTGCAAATATTACTTCATCTCTATTGGCTCGAAATGACCGTGAGCCATTTGGGGGTGGAATTGCCCCTGGAGTTAAGGAATGGGTTCTTTTTTTACTGTAATATTAAACCCGCAATAAACAATGGTTCGATCACAAACAAAACCCCCATTCCTACTCATAGACGTGGTCTCACAAAGGCTATGTTTTGGGATCCTGTGGGATGTGAAAGGACTTATTCATTATGAGATCCTCGATAATAAACGCAGAGTTCTCCCTGATTTACGTTGAACAATTTCAACGTTTAAATGAAGCTGTTGATCAAAACCGTCCTTCACTGGTCAACCGAAAAGGGGATCATCTTCCTCCATGATACTTCACCCCATACGTGGCAAGATTGACTCTAGAACAAAAAATATTGCCTTAGGTTACAAAGTTCGTCCTCATCTACCATAGTGACCAGACGTTGCACCGTATGAGTACCATCTATTCATGTCATTCCAACATCACCTTAAAACCCGCAATAAACAATGGTTCGATCACAAACAAAACCCCCATTCCTCCTCCTAGACGTGGTCTCACAAAGGCTATGTTTTGGGAACCTGTGGGATGTGAAAGGACTTATTCATTATGAGATCCTCAATAATAAACGCAGAGTTCTCCCTGATTTACGTTGAACAATTTCAACGTTTAAATGAAGCTGTTGATCAAAACCGTCCTTCACTGGTCAACCGAAAGGGGGCCCTTCTTCCTCCATGATACTTCACCCCATACGTGGCACGATTGACTCTAGAACAAAATATATTGCCTTAGGTTACAAAGTTCGTCCTCATCTGTCATAGTGACCAGACGTTGCACCGTATGAGTACCATCTATTCATGTCATTCCAACATCACCTTAAATTGCTAAATTTACTTTAACGAGGTGGAAAAGGATGTTTTATTCATACCATTTAAACCAAATCACTTCAAGAAAGGTTCCAATTGTTTAGTTAAACGGGAGAGAATTGTCAATAGTGATAAAAACTACTTTGATGAATATATTTTTAGTATATTTAAACTGATTTTACTTTCATGTTAAAGGAATGATATTAGTTTCTTGATAACTTAATAAATAAATTTTAAAATTAAATTGAATTCAATGAAAGAACAACAGCAAAAACAAAATGGGTAAAGGTGGTATAGTCAAAGGGAACTCGTTAGACAAAACAGCGTCATTTGTTAAGTAAAATCCCCTCAATGCAAGATACCGACAGACATGGTATTGAAAGGATAAAAGACTACGCTTCACTCTTAGATAAACGCAGTGTCAACGGGTTTGGTAACCGATTCGCGTGATGTATCATTATAATTTCGTCGAGGGTGCTGATAACACCTGGGTTCTAGTCCGTTACAGCCCTTTGGGGTCTCAGTTAGAGATTTTCGGAAAGATGCGCGTGCGCAGAACAAGCCATAGTAAAGTGAATAAGGGAGAGGGTTTGTGAGAATTGGCTTTTGGCGGGAAAGTATCGTTTTGAAGGTATGGTATTTTACCACTGTGTACATTTATTACGCTTCTTCCCCCTGAGTGGGATATTGGGAGATTCCTCTAGTTTGTTTTTCTGTTTTTACTCTTCCAGGGACTGCTACAGGATTATCTGGTTATCGAAGAGTCTTGCTTGACTAGAGACAGACGCTTATTATTTGCATTCATGTTCGTTTCACATAAAGCTAGCATCTTCCTTCTGCCTTTTATAAGAAACAATTTTTAATTTTTGACTTGGTGATACTAAAAACATGAATTGAATTTTAGACATTCATTTTCACCTGTAGTGAATCATATATTCAAGTAGTATAGTCTATCGCAATTGAGTGTAGGTGTTTGTGACTGTTTGTGAGAGATATGGTATTCTGTTACCAATTTTCGCCTATTTGATGAAGTTGACTGTGCGTTCGAATTTATGGCTTTGCGGGTATCTTGACCTAGTTCCTAAAATTGTCTAATTTCCTAATATCAAGTTGGAACGAAAATAATGCCCGACTTTAGGGTATATAATAAAAAACATTAAAAACACTTAGGACTTTAGAAATATTTAATCATAAACATAACCTCCATTGCTTTTTAGAACCTCATTCCATCAGTCAAGAAGCTTATAAATGCAACGCTTGTAAAAAAAATTAGGTTTTGATGTAAAATATGAATGCAACTCTTTTTCAACCTCTTTTCTTGATGTCAACCTAAGACCATCCAAAGGGTTCTATAATCTCTTAAAGAGATCAGGAGAATATTAAGGATTAAGTTATATTTCCCAACCAAGCTCCTCCAAGAGATCTTTGGTCTTTCGAGCAGAGTGAGGACGGGCATTATCCTGATGGAGGATGACACCCCTTCGATTGACTAAGGAGGATCGCATTTGGCCCAAAGCGGCTTTCAAACGACGAAGTTGATTACAGTAGAGATTAACATTAATTGTTTGATTGTTGTCTAACAGCTCGTAATGGATGATTCCTCCAGATCCTACCATACATTCAACATGATATTTTGGGATGAAGTCCTCCTCTCTGTTTTGGGAAAATTCTGTTCTTGACTGAGCCACCAACGGCAGCGTTTAACGTCCAATAAAGGATCCACTTCTCATTACCAGTAACCAGCCTGCCCCCAAATGGTGCCTGGAAGTATTGTGAAAGTAGTGACTCCCAGCAATCAATACGCTGTTGCAGATTCGCCGTGAACAGTTCGTGCGGGGCCCATTTTCCAATCACTGGAACTTTTCCAATTCTTTTCAGTTGACGGAGAGCAGTTGTATGGGTTACGTTAAATTGTTCAAAGAGTTTCCCAGAAGTTGTAGCAGGATTTGCTGTGACAACAGCTTCCAACTCTTCGGAATCAAGTTCCCTTGGACGACCTTCCTTTGATCCGTCCTTTAAACTGAAATCTCCACTTCGGTAACAGAAAAACCAGCTTCTGCACAACTTCTTTCATTTACTGCATCATCCCCATAAGTGCTCTGAAAGAACTTTATCGTTCTAGTTGCATTGCCACCTTTATGAAACTCAGTGTAAAGCGTGTCTAACGTGATCTTTAGATGGGAAGACATAGGGGTCAATACTGAAGAAGACTACGAACAATATTTTTTATAATCTGAAAGGAAACAGTAAAAATTATTCATTGTAGCATTCCCAAACGATAAAAAGCACTACTTTATTCAGTGGCGTACCTAGCAAAAGGGCCTTCCGGGGCGGATGTTTATTTAGGCCGCCCCTTAAAAGTTCTAATAACACTTCAAAACGCCGAAAACGGAATAATACAAGTATGCAAAATAAGAAGACAGAATGGAAAGCAACCCTTTATTTTACTCAAGTTTGCTTTTATAATGTTTATACACATAAAAATAATAAGGAAAATATGTTAAAAAAAAGAAGATGAGTGAATTACAAAAACAACGATTTACAAATTGATTTCACGTGACTTCCTCTTCACGAAATCTTAGATGACTTCATCAAAATCAATTTTACCCGCAAGGTCAGTCTCTATGGATAGTATTGCCAAATCAGTCAACCTTGTTTGACTTATTGTTGACCTGAGGTAGTTCTTGATGAGCTTTAGTTTAAAAAAGGACCGTTTGCAGCTAGCAACACTAATGGCACGAGTAAGAAAGATTCTTAAAAGGAGTGCTATATTTGGCACTGAATCACTAAGATAATATTTCTGAATAAACCAAATTAATTCAATATTAATATGTTAGGTCACCACAAATCCCCCCCATCCCCTCCTTGATTCGATACTGACTTTATTAAATACTATTTCAAACCTTATTCTAGAAAAGCGTGTACCTTACTTTCGTTCCAATTTGATAGTTATCCCCCCCCCCAAACAAAAATATTGTTTGTTTTGTGTTTTTAAGTGAATAAGAAAGTTTGCCAGTCTCGTTTTTGTTGGACCAATGCTTGAATGTTGGTTTATATTTTTGATATTGTCTGTTGTTTGGGTGCCCTGGTTGTTTTCGTCAGTTGTTCCTGTCTGTTGAGTTGTCTGGTTTCTGGGAAGAAGTTTGAGTTGTAATCTTTTAGGTTTCCCTTAAGGATGTAAAGTTGATGCCACTCCCGCGTTTAACACTTGATGTTAATGTCCCTTTTGGCAACAATTAAAATAAAAGAGAGTGGTTTTTCTTATATTCAAGTGTTTTGGGGTTCCCTTAGGGGTGTACTTGCTGTTGAGAGTATGTTGGCTAAGTATGTGTAGGTTTTGTTTATGTTCCTGAACTGGGTGACTTAGAAGCCTTGGAGTTCATGTTCAGTATAGTTGATGAAGTGGTTTCAGTCATCTTTGTTATAGTTAGTACAAATACATGGTGTTGGTAGACTTATAGGTTTTTCAAGTGGTATTTGTATAATTATTTTAAGGTGGTCAGAGCATAATGCAATATGGGGTTGCCAGGGTGTTTTAGTGGGTTAGGTCTGGTGAACAGATGGTGCTGTCCCGTTAGGTTTCTTGGGAGTGGGTGTTGAAGTGTTTGTGTCTGGGTTTGTACTTATATATGCATTGAATTTACCATCAACTTTTTTTTATGTTGGAAGGTGGTCGAGTGCAGGCAGACAGGATTCAGGGGGAAGTCTGCACACTGTACAGATTGGTCAAGTTGTAGTCCGTTATGTTGATGATACTCTGATGGTCTTGATTCCCTTCGGGTCAGCGTGTGGGAACTGTATTGATGAAGATGTCACTTCTTATATATAGGTATCCGCCTTCGTCGTTTCTTAGTCTGTCTTGCCTGATGAACGTGTAGCGTGGTGCTTTTGTTATGAGAGCCCTGAGTTGAGAGATTTGCTTCCTTCATGAAGGCCATATGTTATGATTGATGAATTCCTGCTACACAATCTTAATAATTATGGTAATAATGCTCGTTTTTGCACCCCAAAATTACCGGTAGCTTATAAATGGCCTTACAAAATATCCGTAAGAATTAGCCTCTCCTTATGTAATTTTGAGAAGAGGTTCTCATTCATTTTCCCCGCTTTCCTTAATTAAAAAACGGGTATGAGTCAGATCCCGATATTTACTTGACATCTCCCAGGCCAGAATAGCAAGGGAAAGGAACGATAGAGACTGAGACTGAATATGCGTGGAGCGATAACGGATGTGTTGTCCAGACAAAAAATGCGAGGAGCGATAACCGATTTGTTGTCAAGACAAACAATGCGAGGAGCGAAAACGGATGTCTTGTCCACACAAAGAATGAAAAGAGCGATAACGGATTTATTGTCCAGACAGAGAATGCGCGGAGCAATACCACATATGTTGTGCAAACAGAGATTGCGAGGAGCGATAACGTATTTGTTGTCGAGACAGTGATTGTGAGGAGCCAAAACGGACGTGTGTCGAGACAAAGTATGAGAGGAGCGATAACGGATTTGTTGTCCAGACAGAAAATACGAGGAGCGATAACAGATATGCTGTCCAGACAGAGATTGCTTGGAGTGATAACAGATTAGTTATCCTGACAAAGAATGCGATAAGCGAAAACGGTTTTCATGTCCAGACAGAGATTTCGAGGAGCGATAATGGTTTTGTTGTTTATACAGGATTGTGAGGAGCGATAACAGATAAGTTGTCTAGACAGAAAATATGAGGAGCGATAACGGATGTGCTATCCAGACAGAGATTGTTTGGAGCAATAACGAATGTGTTGTCCAGACAAATAATGTGAAGAGCGAAAACAGATTAGTTGTGCTGACAAAGAATGCGAAGAGCGATAACAGATTTGGTCTCCACGCACAGATTGCGATGAGCGATAACTGATTTGTTGTCCAGACAGAGAATGGGAGGAGTGATAACTGATTTTTTGTCCAGACAAAGAATGCAATGAGCGATAACGGATTTGTTGACCAGAAAAAGAAGGCGAAGAGTGACCACTGATTTGTTGTCGAGAGAGAGAATGCGAGGAGCGATAACGGTTTTGTTGTCCAGACAGAGATTGCGAGGAGCGTTAACGATCGTGTTGTACAGACAAAGAATGAGAGAAGCGATAATGGATTTGTTGTCCAGACAGAAAATACGGGAGCGATAACGGATCTGCTGTCCAGACAAAGATTGCTTGGAGCGATAACGGATGTGTTGTCCAGACAAAGAATGCGAGGAGCGATAAACGGATGTGTTGTCCAGACAAAAAATGCGAGGAGCGATAACAGATTAGTTGCCCTGACAAAGGATGCGAGGAGCAATAACGGTTTTGTTGACCAGACAGAGATTGCGAGGAGCGATAACGGATTTGTTCTCCAGACAGAGAATGGGAGTCGCGATTCTCACCGGAAACTTATCTCAGAGATCGCGCAAATACGATTAGGAACGCTTTTGCATATGTGCGATCATCTCTAAGTATATAAATCTATCCGGATGTGTATCTGCGTTTCTTTACGTGACTAGTTGGCCCCCATAGCTCTATATAGCTTTAGTTTTATGATTCTGTAACCTTACTTCGCCCCTTTTATAAATAGTCATAAGTCGAAGAAGTATCTTCAATATCTAAAAGAATTGTCTTATAATCTTTCTTGACCCCTTAACGAATTTGCCCGTATATACTCGGGAATTGAATGACCGACTGTAATTACTTTACTCCACTACATGCGTGTACATCAAAAGATTGATGAATTTTATAAATCTCTCGATATGTTAGGGGATTTTTTTCGTGTGTCCCATTCTCTCTGACGTCACCGGTGTTTCCTTGGCAACGCGTCATTTCGTACCCGAGTAGATTCGGGTTCATCGAAAGATCGATGTATTTTTTGCGTGTGTCCCATTCTCTCTGACGTCACCCGTGTCTCCTTGGCAACGCGTCATTTCGAACCCGAGTAGATTCGGGTTCATCGAAAGATCGATGTATTTTTTGCGTGTGTCCCATTCTCTCTGACGTCACCCGTGTCTCCTTGGCAACGCGTCATTTCGTACCCGAGTAGATTCGGGTTCATCGAAAGATCGATGTATTTTTTGCGTGTGTCCCATTCTCTCTGACGTCACCCGTGTCTCCTTGGCAACGCGTCATTTCGAACCCGAGTAGATTCGGGTTCATCGAAAGATCGATGTATTTTTGACATTTTTGCCGAAATATTACGTTTTATGACGTCATCGTCACGAGCATAACTAATGAACTTCGGGAAAAACTCATCTTTTGTCAATTTACTTTTTTCTTTTATTTTCATTTTAATTTTTCTTCCTCCCTTTCTTGCTTCTTTTTCTTCATTTCCTTTTCTTCTTTTTCTTACTTTGATTTTATTTAATTCTCTTTCTTTTCCCTCTTCCTTTTTATCTTCTTCCATCTTCTTCTTCCTTTTCTTTTTCTTCTTCCTCCTTCACCCTTTTTTCATTTTAATTTTTCTTAATCTTTGTTTTTCATCATTCAGATTTTTCTCTTTCTTCCTTCTTCTTTTCTCTTTCTCCCTTCTTCTTTCTTCTTCATTCGTCTTCCTCTTCTTTTTCTTCTTCTTTTTCTTTCCTATTTTCCTTCTCCTTCATCATTTTTATTCTTCGCTCCTCTTATCCTACTTGCCTCTTCATTCGTTTTCATTGTTCTTTTTCTTCCTTACTCTTCTTCTTTATCATCCTTCTTCTATATTTTCCATCTTTTTCATTAATATTTTTATAATTTTATTCCCTTCTTAAAACTAAGGGGCGAACACTAACGAGGGCATCATCGTCATAAGGTTTGTAAGGAAGGATCTGTGAAGAAGGAGGAAGTGAAAATGTGTGGCAGATAGATAGCCGCCGATCCAGATGACAGCTGCAGCATTGTTACCCAAGCTACACAAAAAAGACGTAAAATCGATTTCGCCTGGGACCACATCGACGTGTAACTTAATGAGCGTTGATGTGCCACGACCGCACTCGTTATGGTTGAGAATGATGCTGTGATGCATCCCGAAGGCCCACTAGAGAGAGAGAGAGAGAGAGAGAGAGAGAGAGAGAGAGAGAGAGAGAGAGGTGTTTTGAAGCGATGCATTGCGCTCGTTCAAATGAAATGGGGCGAGGGGAGAACGAGGGCGGTTGACCTCAATACACGGTAAAAGAGGCTAAGGGGAAAAAACAAACAAATTATAGTAATAATAATAAGTACTCCTACTACTACTAATCATAATAATAATAAGTACTATTAATGATAATAATCCTCATCATAATCATAATAATAATAATAAGTACTCCTACTACTACTAATCATAATAATAATAAGCACTCTTACTACTACTAATCATAATAATAATAAGTACTACTAATGATAATAATCCTCATCATAATCATAATAATAGTAATAAGTACTACTAATAATAATCATCATCATAATAATAATAAATACTACTACTCTTAATTATAATGTTAAAAAGTAAGATTAAAGATGCTTGCGTTATGTGAGACGAACATGAAGCGGGAATAATACTTTAATATTACTACTAAAATTCTTATATAATATATCAAGGGAGAAGTGAATTCTCGCGCGTTTATTTCCCTAGCTTGAATCCCCCCCCCTCCCTGTCCTCTCGGTTGCCTCCCTCCTCTCCCTCGCTCTCTGCTCCCTTATCTCCGCGGGCCAGATCGACTATTTATACTCGGCGTGTCGCTGAAGGAGATTCTCCACGATAAGGGACCCGCTCCTCCACATACACCCCCACACCGGGGGATGGGGCAACCAGCACTGCCCCCTCCCCACCCCACCGGGGGGGCAGCAACCAGCACTGCCCCCCCCCTCCCCTCCTTGGAAAAGAGCGTGTGGATGAGGGGTCGCGAAGCGGCAGAAATATCAGGAAGGCTCGTAATACCCAGCCACTCAGATAAGACCCCAAGAGCAAGATGATAATACTACGTAAAGATGGAGGAAATAGCGATCGGATAGTAATAGCGCGCGGAGAGATGATATCGGGAATCAAAATAATACTCGAGGGTATAGAAAATACTCAGGAGATAGGCGGGCAAAGAGATGATGTTTTGGCGTTTAAATAATACTCTGATATCGAGATAATACTTGGCTCAATAGCTAATAATTGAGCTACAGAAGCGACTTGCTTAGAACGGGAAGTATTTAATCAATGCCTCTTATTAAGTCTTACTTTAATGAAGCAATATTCATACATTGTAAGCATTATCTGTTAGACTGAACATAGAACTCAGTATAGACTGAACATAGAACTCAGTATAGACTGAACATACAACTCGGTATAGACTGAACACAGAACTCGGTATAGACTGAACATAGAATTCAGTATAGACTGAGCATAGAGCTAAGTAGAGATTGAACATAGAATTCAGTATAGACTGAACATAGAATTCAGTATAGACTGAACATAGAACTAAGTAGAGACAGCATAGAATTCGGTATAGACTGAACCGCAACTCAATGGAGACTGCAGGGGACAATTTGAATTATGCTACTGAAATTTGCAGAGACGTTTTACAATGTTCGACGACGCGCAGGCTAACATCATACCTGCCGCTACTCTTCCTTCGATTGCCCAGCAGGGGGAGGGGGGGGTAGACTGCGCCACCTGGAGGGGCGGCACTCTCTCTCAACCCCAGTACATCCTGTAAATTGAAAAAACTAGATTGAGTCTACCTAGGCTTTTTTCTCTTCTAGACCTCCATTTTACCCTCTTATCACAAGCTTATTCTCGCCTGTGATTTGAAATGAAGGCTAGTCGCCGACCAAGTTTCGTTCACGCGTCCCTAATCGGTGACCAGAGGTGGTGGTGGGGGTGGGGGTGAACCCCCTCCAACTTTGCTCCGGTTGGTGGAGGTGAGGAGTGATTTTTATAAGGAGGTGTAGTCTGGGCAATCATGATGCAGTTGTTAGCTGGAGAATTGCGTTCCCTCCCGGCCCCAACACCTGCAGGAGGACCTGCGGCTTTTCCCTCCCCGTCTCTTTCCTCCTTTATATACAGATCCCTTCTTAGAAGCATTGGGCGAGAGATGCCCTCGTTGGTTTTCGCTGTAAATTAAAATAAAATCTTGAATTGATCTTCTTCCATTCTTCTTTATCCGTTAATTCATCATTATCTTCCTCTTTCCTAATTCTTCTCTACATCTTATTCTTTAATCCTTAATCCTTTAACTATATTTCCTCATCTTTACTCTTAAATTCATGTTCAATTCTTCTTTTTTCCTTTCCCTACCGCCACAGTTCCCCGCACCCCCCCCCCAAGAATTCATATCGGGCTATTTCACTACACTCTTTGTTTTATTTGTCCGTTTGTTATCACTTAACCTAACCTAACCTAACCCAACCTAACCCAACTTAATCCAACCTAACCTAACCTAACCCAACCTAACCTAACCTAACCAACCCAACCTAACCTAACCTAACCTACCCTAACCTAACCTAACCCAACCTAACCTAACCTAACCAACCCAACCCAACCTAACCTAACCTAACCTACCCTAACCTAACCTAACCTAACCTACCCTACCCTAACCTAACCTAACCTAACTTAACTTAACTTAACTTAACTTAACTTAACTTAACCTAACCTAACCAACCTAACCTAACCAACCTAACCTAACCTAATCAACCTAACCTAACCTAACCAACCTAACCTAACCTAACCTAACCTAACCTAACTTAACTTAACTTAACTTAACTTAACTTAACCTAACTTAACCTAACCAACCTAACCTAACCAACCTAACCTAACCAACCTAACCTAACCTAACCAGCCTAACCTAACCTAACCTAACCTAACCTAACCTAACCTAACCTAACCAACCTAACTTAACCTAACCTAACCAACCTAACCTAACCTAAATCTGTCCATATTTGGGAATTCCTGTCCTCCTTAATATCCTGCCAATGTCTCCAGCTCACTCGTGTTTGAGCTTTTATTCAAGTATTTATTCCATAGTATTATTCTTTGTATGATTAGATTAGATGTAAGAAAGATAAAGAGAGAAAAAAGGGAGGGGGAGAATGGATAAAAAGAAGGGTGAAAGAAAAAAAAATAAAGGAAAGTGTGTAAGAGCTTATGGCTCTGATTGTTGCCCTAATTTCCAAGTTTTAGAAATGGTAAAACAAATGATTAAATAATTTACGTTTTAATCCACTCAACTTAATTTCCTTTTTTGTGCTTAATTCCTTTCTCAAGGTCGTGTCTATGAACGATGTAAGTGGGTAGGGGATAAAGAAAGGGTGTGGGGACAGATGGCTGTAAATAGACAAGTGGTGAAAAGAGAAAGAAGTGTGGTAGGGTGCAAAGAGATGTTAAATGTGTGGTAATGAGGCCTATCGCTTTTAAACCAAGTTCGTGTCACGTGTGGCAAACTCTCGTCGCCAGACGCCGTTCTTTGCCTCCACTAAAATTTTATCGTTAGTCATCACCGAAATTGGTCGTGCTTCGTCGTGAGGTTGGTTTGTGTCAACCTGGCTATCGATCGTTGGAATTCTTCTCACCTACAAACACACAAATAAACCTCACACAAACATGGGTCAGGTGCAATCAAGGACCAGAAGACCGCAAACACTCGCTTGATTGTCCTAACCTCGCAAAAACATGTGTCAGGTCAAATCAAGGCCTAGAAAACCCCAAAACACTCCCTTGATTGTCCTAACTGCAAAAGCATGTACCAGATACAATCAAAGCCCAGAAGACTCAATGCCCCTTGATTGCCCCAACCTAGATCAAACATGCTCCAGGTACAATTAAGGCCTAAAAGAAAAAAACACCTTGATTGTCCTAACTTCGCACAAGTATGCGCCAGCTACAATCAAGGCCCAGAAAACTCAAAACACTCCCTTGATTATCCCAACCTTACCCAAACGTGCGTCAGGTGCAATCAAGGCCAGAAGACCCCCCCCCCGACACCCTTGATTGCCCCAACCTCGTTCAAGGGTAAAAATACTTAAAACATCCCTATGATTGCCGCAACCCCTTCCAAATTGTCCCAGGTGCAATCAAGGTCCAGAACACTCAATCTCCTTGATTGCCCCAAACTCGTCTAAATATAAATAGGTGCAATCAGGGACAATAAGGCTCAAAACACCCGTTTGATTGCCCCAACCTCACCCAAGTATGCGCCAGGTGCAATCAAAGATCGGAAGAAACAAACCCCCTTTGATTGTTTCAACCACACACAAACCACGCATAACGCTACCTCTTTCATCCCCTAGCACCCATGACCCCCTCCCCTTCCCCTGGGGATTAGCATTCCTCGGGGCCGCACCCCTCACAGAGAAGTAGGGAGGCCACCAAGTAAGAAGTCCTTCGCCCCCCCCCCTCCCGCTTCCTCAACCGAGGGGTCGGGGGAGGCTCCGTCCGACGTCGCTAATTATTCAGATTAAGCAATCGTTGCTCGACCTTGTTTACGAACACCGCAAACACACGTACACACATACCTATATATACCCCCTCCCCCCTTCGGCTAAACAGCTCTGTTCGCCATTAAAGAAAGATAGGGATCAGCTAATCGACGAATGTCTCTTGTCCCATCCGACCAACCTCTTTTAATACTTAATTAAAGCATTCAAACACACACCATATATACACAACCGAGCACAGTATGAGAACGATTTTTCTTTATTGAAATATCAAAAATATAATGAGTAGGTAAAGGAAATTTCCATGACACATAAAGTCATGGATTTAATATATTTTATGATTTCATATGATGCAATCATATATTTAAGAAATTATGCTAAATAAACTAACAACGTAAGATATCGCCAAGTGTAAAATAAGGGAACAATGTTTTTTAGAAACATTGTAAAATTTTCTTGAAATAATTTTGCAACATTTTTCTCAGGAGGTAAGAACTGTACAACCACATATGTTGTTGCACTCTGCAGAGATGTCACCGCACGTGAAAGTGACTCCTAAGCTCCGACAGAGAATTGTTCGCTTGAAGATATGGGGAGTATTTTTTAGGCGATTTGAGATAGGTAGGAATATCCAAGAGGGATTTCGTGCGTTATGAAGTTATAGAATGAAAATAAAACCTTTAAGTATCCTGCAAAAGTCGGTCGAACTCGCATAACCACCGTCCGAGAAGACAGAGCTATTAGGCGCTTCTCTATGAAGGATCCTTTTGAAACTGCAAGAGGAATTTCTCGAAAGAAGTGAACCGTTTTACATTGTCACGTCCCTTAATGCATCTGCTTTAAAAGCTCGTTCTCCAGCAACCAAACCAATCATCAGTAAGAAGAATCAGAAGGAAGGCGAGACTCGAATATACTGAAGCTCATGTTGTTTGAAGGGATGAAGATTAAGAAAAAATTAATTTCAGCGACGAAAGTAAATTTAATTTAGTTAGATCTGATGGCAGACGCTTTGCTAGACGCGCTGCAGATAACAGACCTAACCTTAAATGCGTTAGAAATTCGGCCAAGCATGGAGGCAGCTTCATAGTATGGGAGTTTTTCGTCTGAAGGAGTTGCTCTGCTAGTGCGAATAATTGGAACGGTAAATGTGAATGTGTACCTAAAATTCTTACACCATATAATTTCACTCCGAGCATCTTTAAACCATCCAGCAGTATTTATGCAGGATAACGTGTCATGCCAGACTGCAAACGAGTAAAATACTATTTCGAACAAGAAGATATTGAAGTAGTGAAGTGACCGGCTTAGAGCCAGGACATGAATCCAATTGTGACCGATTTATGAACAAAAATTGAACAAGAATGGAACAAAATAACACCAGGATTTTTCAAGAAACTCGTGTAGTCCTGTGGTCGTCGTTGCGCCGAAGTAATAGAAAACAAAGGATTCAGCACCTCATATTAAGTGTTTTAAATTTCATCGTTGTCAAATATCTTTTTGTGTCTAGTGTGTTATGAAACGTATTATTACTTGGCAACAAAACGAAGCTTACCGGCAAGTCATTCTATTCGGTGATATATTAAACGTATAAATATTTATATCAGTTATCTTAACTTTGTGCGAAACATTGGAAAAATGTGACATGTCTAATTTGGGTAATTGGACATAAGTTTTCTAATAAATGTGAAAAATCATCAAACTTGAAGTTAAATTTGAAACGAATTAGATCGTATTGAAGTGCGGAGAGGAAAAGTAACGATGGAATGGATATGAAATAGGCGAAAAAAAAATTAACAATGATTTTTTTATACAATAAAACGTGAAAATAACTTACAAATTAATATATTAGGTAACGTGCGGCTATATTTTATGGAATAGGAATTATTCAAGGAGAGTTGAAGTTAACTTTGTTCAATTTTTGACTCACAGAAAAAAGTTTTCTGGGATTCAAAGGATAAATCTCTAAGTAAAATCCGAATGTCATCCATTATCTTTTATTCCGAGACGTCCTTCGCCCTGCTTAAGGTCATCTTCAGGAGGACAATGGACAACAAGAAAAAATATCTAATCATATACATCAAGGAGAATAAAAAGTGAAGATAATATACGAAACATTGTTAATGTTCAGAATTAAGTTCAAATACAGTAGATCAGGAGCATCTATTTCATGCAGGTAAATGAGGCAAGGGGTTCGGAAAGGTCCATCGTAGAAGTTAAGCTCAGAAGTGGTGCTAAGTCAATGAGTCGTTGGGAGACTCATTTCAGGCCTGATGTGTGTATTAATAACTGGCCTACATTAAAATATGGATAACTCCTGCCAGCTTATTTGAAGAGAAACCACATTAACACTGCCAGTGCCAACATACTGGCACTCAATAAAAGAGTCTCAGGTTTCCAGGTGTATTAGAACTTAGGTGGATGCGTCTATGTATGTATGTACGTTTACATTATGGTTTGTATTAAGTTTGCATGGGTGGAGTGGGTGATGTGGAACTTCTGTTTAGCTTACAGTGAGGAGGGATGGGGGGGGCATCTTTGGTTGGAAGTTTGTCCGTGTTGGTGGCGCCTTCAAAAGTACCATAAGACTCGCCTCTCTCTAGCTTTACCTTAGTCGATAGAAGCGCGCTATGTGAAGGCATATGGCCTTGAAGAGTGCCACAGAAATAAATCACATTATTATTATTGATTGCAGTGTATGTTTAAGGTAGTTTGGAGTGCATATATTTGTATGCATAGTTACCGTGTCGGAATGTGTGAGGTGTGTGCGTGTATTTTGTTAGTGTGTGAGTGCGTGTGTGATGACCTTATGTAATTGCTTATCAGGCTCTTTACACAGCTCCTTTTTCTTTCACTAATTGACAGGCGGCGTCTGATAAGGAGCGATACACATTCTCTAACCATCTCTCTCTCTCTCTGTTTGATCTCTCTTTCTCTTTTTTCTCTGTCTGTCTTTCTTTCATTCTCTCTCTCATGGATCTTTCATCCTTTCTGTCTGTCTGTCTCTATCTTTCTGTCTTTCTTTCTCTTTCTGACTATTTATCTGTCTGTCTCTGATCTCCCTATAGCTCTTCTCCTAGCTCTCCACATATATCTCTCTCCCATCTTTATCCTCATTTCTCTTCCCTTCCCCCTGTCTTTCCATATCTCTCGCCCATCCCTCTCTCTCTCTCTCTCTCTCTCTCTCTTTCTCTCTCTCTTTCCCCCCCTTTCCCCCAAACCCTCTCCCTATCCCTCCCCCTATCTCGACCTCTACCTGTCCCTCGTATCTCTCCCCTATATCTCTTCCCTTCCTCTATCTTTCTCCCTCTCTTTCTCGACTGTCTTACTGCCACTCTCTCTCTCTCTCTTTCCCCCCTCTTTCTCTCTCCTTTCTCTTCCCCCTCCCCTCTCTCATAGACCGCATACCTCCACCAATGTTATTGTCATTAAAACTCAAATCCCCAAATAATTTCAGGATTTGGAACAAATTTTAATGTTTATAGAACGTCATATGTTGTTAATCCCCGCCTAGTTTCAATTTCACTATCTCATTATTATTATTTTTTTTTACTTTTTGAAAAAATGTCATAAAATGTCCCAATCTCGCATTCTTAAAGAAAGTGATTAAGACACTACGCATCCGGATCTAGACCCGGCTCCAAATCTAGAGCCAAGCCTCTTTGTCTGATCTCCTCCACTCCACAAAATTTCATCGAAATCCGTCAATAACATTTTAAGTTATACTCAAATAAACAAACCACAGTGATCACATAACCACCGCTAAACTCTGTTCGGTATTGTTTAAGTAAATAATCAATTCAAGAGCAAACGACGTCTTCTTGGCCTTCTGGCGTTGATAATTACTAGGAGATGTTTGTATATTTTTCATGCTAATAAATGATACTCGTGTTAATTATTTTGATATATGCAAATTATATGATATTTCGTTGAGCTAAAACAAAACGAAATTTAACTTGTAAAGAACAATTTTAAATATTTAACCTGGAAAAAGCAATTCAAAAATATTTAACCTGTAAGAGTAATTCAAAATATTTAACCTGGAAAGAGCAATTCAAAAATATTTAACCTGTAAGAGTAATTCAAAATATTTAACCTGGAAAAAGTAATTTAAAATAGTTAACCTAGAAAGAACAATTCAACATATTTAACCTGGAAAGATTAATTCAAAATATTTAACCTGAAAAGAGTAATTCAAAATATTTAACCTGGAAAGAGCAATTCGACTTATTTAACATCGAAAGAGCAATTCAACATTTTTAACCTTGAAAGGGCAATTTAAAATATTTAGCCTGGAAACAGCAATCAACACAGCTGCTTAAATATGACTGTCTGCTTCGTGTTATTGGTGACACATCAGCTTCAAACGTGTCAGTTAAAACGACTACATCTAGTGCCAAAATCACTTCAACGCGTGTCAGACCCGCTCAAATAGTATCAGAAACGCTTCAACTAGTGTCAAACCAATCAAGTAGAGCAAGAACCATTATTCTGGAGCACTTTAGCTGGTCTCAAAACCCGTCGAGTATTCACCAAACACTATTTTTACTGTCCAAACTGTTTGAATTGTGATCAGAACCTGCCCAGAAGCGCCATGACGACTTCCTCGGGTGCCAGACCCCGTTATTTAGTGCCGGAACCCCTTGAATTGCCTCAGAACTACTTCATCTGATCTTAGAACTGCCACAATTCAAAATTATATCTTAAAACCTGAAAGGTTTACCATCCATTTTATTCAATGAAATCGCCGTCGTGCTCAACCACGGCCTCCGGCATTGTCGGAACCTACTGTAGGGCTTCTTAACGGTCCTCCTGTTTAACTGGGTTAAAACTGGGGATTCTGGACCTAAGCTCCACCTAGGTGGTGCACCGGTACTTAATTGTCTCTATTTCAAACACGCTCCTGAGGGTTGCAGTCTGGGTTGTTAGGAAGCAAGATGTTCGGAGTGAAGTGGGCAAAATACAGATCAATCGCCTTCTGAGCGATGTGGTTTTGTGGGTAATGCGAATCAACGGTTTCGTGTTGTGGTAAAATACAAGTTAGCTATTGAGCGCTGTGGTAAAATAGAAACAATCCCATCTAAGCACTTGTAAAATACAAATCAATTCCCTTCTGACTGTTGTGATCTCGTGGGAAAGTGCAAATCAACGTTTTTTGTGTTGTGGTAAAATACAAATTACTTATTGAGCATTGTGGTCAAATAAAAACCACCACTTCTAAGCACTCTATTAAAATATAAATCACTCGCCTTATGAGTGCTGTGGTCTTGTGGGAAAATGCAAATTAACGCTTTGCGTGTTGTGGCAAAATACATGTTAATTAGCTATTGAGCATTGTGGTAAAATACAAACCTACACCTTTCTGAGCACTAGTAAAATACAAATCAATCGTCTTCTGAGCGATGTGTTGTTTTATGGGTAATGCAAATGAACGGTTTCGTGGTGTGGTAAAATACAAGTTAATCACCTATTGAACACTGTGGTAAAATAGAAACAACCCCATCTGAGCACTGGTAAAATACAAATCAATTCCCTTCTGACTGTTGGGATCTCGTGGGAAAGTGCAAATCAATGTTTTGTGTGTTGTAGTAAAATACAAATTACCTATTGAGCATTGTGGTAAAATACAAACAACACCTTCTGAGCACTCTGTTAAAATATAAATCAATCGCTTTCTGAGTGTTGTGGTCTTGTGGGAAAATGCAAATCAACGCGTTGTGTGTTGTGGTAAAATACATACTGATCAGCTATTGAGCATTGTGGTAAAATATAAACATACCTATTTCTGAACACTGGTAAAATACAAATCAATTGCCATCTGAGTGTGTATTGGGAACATGAAAATCAACGCTTTCTGTGCTGTGGTAAAATACAAGTTAATCAAAAATTGAACACTGTGGTAAAATATAAACAATCCCATCTGAGCACTAGTAAAATACAAATCAATCGACTTCTGAATGCTGTGGTCTTGTGGGAAAAGGCAAATTAACGCTTTGTGTTTTGTGGTAAAATACATTTTAATTAGCTATTGAGCATTGTGGTCAAATATAAACCTGCCCCTTTCTGAGCACTGGTAAAATACAAATCAATCGCCTTCTGAGTGTTGTCTTGTGGGAAAATGCTAATCAACGTTTTCTGTGTTGTGGTAAAATACAAGTTAATCACCTATTGAGTATTGTGGTAAAATACAAACAACCCCTTCTCAGCACTGTTAAAACACAAATCAATCGCCTTCTGAGTGTTTTGGTCTTGTGAAAAAATGCAAATCAACACTTTGTGAGTTGTGGTAAAATAATGTTAATCAGCTATTGAACACTGTGGTAAAATAGAAACAACCCCTTCTCAGAACTGGTAAAATACAAGTCAATCTTCTTCTGAGTGTTGTCATATTGTAGAAAAATGCAAATCAACGCTTTCTGTTTTGTGGTAAAATACAAGTTAATCACCTATTGAACATTGTGATAAAAAAATAAACCTACCCCTTTCTGAACACTGGTAAAATCAATGGCCTTCGGAGTGAGGTGGTAAAATAGTCATCCTCAATCTCTCAAATACCCTCCTCAAGTGGGCCCATGAGTACCCCCCCCCCCCAATGAATCCTATAATTTTTTAACCAGATCTTCGCCATAATTACAATTAATCGGGGATAATTTAACCGTTGGTGTATTACGTTCAAATACGTCAGGCGACTTATCTTAATTAACCGAATATCCCAATTCAGACCTCTTAGAACAGGGACCAAATATAAATATTTTAGTTAAAAGAATGACGTCTTCAAATTAAAAGATACAACTTTTGGGGCATTATCTGGGCGTTTTCTCGTAATTAATCTCGGCTTTCAGCGTACCTGATAGATACGAAAAACGATAGATTAGGAAAGCGCTGGCTATGGGGATACAATGGGTGAGGAGCTACCCCTGAGAGATGGATAGAATGGCAACTCTTATTGAACTTAGCGGTGAGGATGGATATTTAGATTTATTAATCCGTAAATGTATGGATACCATGTTGGTTCTATGTAATCGATGTATTCGGTTGTACTCTACGCACTCTCGAGAAGTGCTCATTTTCATACGGTTCCCCGCTGTCCCCCCTCCCCTTCTCTATGGTTTTACCGACTCTCAAAATGAGGAATATCTGAGGTGCAGGTCTAGTCCGTGTTGTCAGCTGCTACGATTCAGAATTACTTGAGAGTCGGTGTACTGGGCGCCGGTGGGGGAAGGGGGCCCTCCTGCACACGTAGGCGTGGGTAACCCTGAAATTAGAGCCGCTAGCGACATGTCTGCGACGCGTCTAAGACACGTCGCGCGTATCAGATCCGGACGCAGATAACATCTCGTTAATTGGAAGACAACGGACAATAAGGTATAAATTGGACTTCGCCAGGGGACAGACATTGATTAGCGCTATCAGATCTCTCTAGTGAGGGGGTTTCCTGTCCCCCCCCCCCCAACATGCACATACACCGATGTAACCATAGGAACGATATGAAACGGGTACCTGGCATAAGATGATCTTTAGTGAGGTGGTTTGTGCCGTTCAGGAACTTTATTGGGATTAAGACAATCATTGCATTGTGTTCAGTCTCCTTCCAGAACATACACCCCTTATGGAGAGAGCTGGTTCTTACTCTACTCTCCCAAACACAGTAGTTAAATGGTATTCGCGTCCGTAGATTTGGTTGGGTAACGCAGTTAAAGTTGATTCTTGCGATGTGTGATTGTTCTGATGGGTGTAGGTGCATCATCAGTCTACACCGATATGAAATGTATTGTTCAGGAGAATGACGGAGCCGGCAGAATGACCTGGACTTTAGGGGATCTCCACACATCACCTCGCCCTTCTGTCACTAATAATGTGAATGATGACTCATCTCAACGTATTACTGTTATCACTCATCTTCACATTCACCTCTTTCTTATTTTTTACTTGAATTATGTAATTAAAGGCACATCAATTGCAGGTCTTGGGTGGATGTTCAGGCAGTACCCGGAGCTCATTTACTCCGTAACTTCTCAAGGTCGCTATTGACTTTTGCTCTCATTTTTACTGCACTCTTTCACGACAGGTGAAAATCTCTACTACCGCTCGAAACCTGTCATTCAATGTCACTTATCTACTATTTCATCCCCGACGGGATTTGGCCATGGTTACGCAGGCCGAAACGGGAGAAACTGTTGTCATGGGAAAAATTTGGTTGCTATGGTTACAGGCGCTTCAACTGGCCGGCACAATTCTTCATTTGTCCTCTTAAGTCTGGTTTCGATCCTACGAAAGACTACTTTTTAATTACCTTATTGTTGAGAGAGTGTCACAGCGTTTAATCCGTTTTAAGGAGAGAGCCTGTTAAACACGTAAAGGATCCATTGAAACACCAGAGTTATCCAAAAATAAATATATATTTTCAGTTTATCAATTAACTACAAAAAATATTTACAATCACATAATAAGTTTAACGGAGCTAACCATACTTGAAACCGGGCCTATTTCAGAAGCTATTCATTCATGTCCAAATTGAAATAGGCTCCAAGTAAACAAACCAATTGCCGATTAGTTTTTTTTATAGTGACACTTTTAGATTAACATTAAACTTCAAATTAAATTTCACTCTTCTAACTGTAAATATGACGGGGTTCACTAACAATTGTTTCTACTTCAGTTAATTTGAGTACCGTAATAAACTCATAGTAAAGCAATACGAATATAAATGGTCATTCTAACTTACATGAAAGAAAGGATCAGGGGTTGCCGGATGTCACTAGATGGCTTTTCTCGCGCTTCGTTGTGTTGGAACGGGCGATTGTAGATTTTCCTCGAGATGGGAGGGGGGGGGGGGAATCCGATGTCTAATTCTTCGGTTCTACGTAAAAACGCGGAGGGAGGAGTTGTACTCTCTGGCTCAAGGAGTGCTCTTCTGGATGCTCTTGAAGCCTCTTTGTATCCTGTTTGGCACTAGGAATGTTGGTCCAGCCAAGCTTCGTACTAAGCCTGTGCAAGATACTTCGGTCTGGCACCGATACAAAACGTAACGTTCTAAGTTATTTCGAAATTTGGGCGAGGGAGCGATCTTCTCGAACTGGTCCTCTATCGGCTTATTAATAGCCTGGCGACCGCCCCATCTAAGGGGGAAGGGGCGAGGCCGCAGAGGGAAGAGCGAGGGGTGAAGCCGCAGAGGGGAGAGCGAGGGGTGAAGAGGGTGGCACCGCAGTGCCAAAGTCGGTTGTTAATTAGAGGCACCACCAACCGTCACCATCCTTGGTGTTCCTTTTGACTGGCACCGCTTTTTCTGGCGATTTAACCACGGGCCTACGGATCTCGTAGGTAAATGGATCCTTTGGGCGCTGCGTAATGGCCTTTGGTGGTCACCTTGGCACAGCGGCTCGCTCCCGACTACTCATGCGGTGGGGAGATCAAAAAGAGTAGGCCGTTTGACTATTATTCCGCCGGCTAACGTTCCCACGACTCTCCTCATGTGGCTCGATTCTCTTGCTTTCTCAGCAGGGGGTGGGGGACTTTAACGTATATGTCCGCCTGGCCCTCCGGGAGGCTTTATGTTGTAATTCCTCTACAATGATAATAGTATTTGTAACAATACTTAAAGATAATAATACATGTACATTCATACACTCATGTATATATGTAGATAAATGGTTTCATGCACTCATACAGGATTGCATAGACTAATATTTACCCTTTTGTCTGATATACACAATTGGGTATATACTTACGCTTTAAACGCACGCGCTACTATACATACATACAAACAATTAGACACCTACATGTTTTAAACAATCATACACACATAATGAGGTCGATACTTACGCATGCAACGACACAAACAACTATGAACATAGTTTGGGGCCATACATACCTGCAACCCCACGCTCACCTACATACACATGAACACGCGTACGCGGTCATAATCGTGGAAACTGTTGCTATCGAAACGGAAAACAGTTTGGTTGCCATGGCTACAGACTCTCCTGCTGTGCGTTTAATCCATTCGGTGATAAAGCTGAGTTTATTCAGTAGTTTGGTTCACTCTTTCGAGCTTCTTTATACCTGCTGACTCGTCTTTGTTAGAAAGGGGGAGGGGGGCTTTAGTCCGGGGCCCCCACAGCGTTTTGTTATTGTAGGACCCCTTATTTTATGGGGATCAACTTTTCGAGGACGATCAGATCACCCACAACCAGAGTTGCCGCGTTGGTCAGCGAAATTGGCCATTTCTAAAGGAATTTGGCCATGTTCATATTTTAGGGGGGCATTTGGGGCCTCTTGTTGGTTTCATTCGTGCACTTTCATTGAGAATATGTACATTACTTTGAATAGAGTTGAGGTGAATTGTACAAGTGTAGAAGTTATGACTGCATTCCGATATAAGGGAGTTAGGATGAGGCAGACACTTGCAAGTACAAAGTAAGAGAACTCCCGCTCAGAACGGACGAGAGAGGGAGAATGGAAGAAGAGGACATAAAAGTACGACACAAGAAGAAAAGACAAAGAAAACGGAAAGTTTGCCCATTCTGGCCTTATAATATAACATAACAACATAAGTTAACATAACTTAACATAACATACATAACAATCTTGAGCACCAACAAGCCACTAGAGAACAATAGATATTTTCTCGTCTTCTGTTAAAGTTTCAAATTTCAACCTTTACAAAAGGTTTCTTAAAATTTGTCTCTAGAGAAATGGATGGTTTTCCAGTCGTATGGGTGGCGCTCCTAAAGAGGGTTGAGGAACTCCAGGGGACTTTTCTTGCTTATTACAGAATTCTTACCTAAGCGCATTGACTTGAAGGTTATTGTTCAATTATCAAAATATTAGATCGGTGAAAATCTGCGGGAACATTCACATGTTTTCTGTTAAAGTAAACGCTATCTTCTAGAAAAGGCTTCTTGAAATTTATCTCCTTTAGATAAATGGATGGTTTCCCAGTCGTATAGGTGGCAAGGCGAATGATATTACACTAATAAAGAGTGACAACAGGCTACATTATTAAGTTATTTCATTTAGTACAAGTTTTTTTTAAAACAGGGTCGAGTTTGAATAAGTCAGGGGAAATGTTTATATTGGGTAAGATGCCAATTAAGGAACACTCGACAATATTTCTTTTTGTGAAATCAGCGGAATGATAAAGGAATTTTGCAGAATTCCAGTCAATGGGGTGGTTATTTTCAGATAAATGTAAAAATAAAGCGCTGTTTATTTCACTTCTTCTAATATTATACTTATGTTGGTAAATTCTAGTAGATAAAGATTTACCAGTTTTTCCGAAGTAAGGTAAATTGCAAATAGAACATTCTATAGAATATACTCCACCTTTTTACCTTGTATTATTGTGGACTAACATTTTATATAAAGTGGATTCATTACTAAAATTTACAGAGATATTAAGTTGCTTAAAAATACGGGTGAGACCAAAAAATGGTTCAAAGTATGGCAAGATGAGACAATTTTTGTAATTGAAAGCCGGTGGGTTATCAGTTCTATAAAAAGTTCTCTTAGCAAAGTCTAATGAAGTATGCAAAAATTGACGAAGGTAACAAAGTTTTTTACCTATTTCAAAGATATTGGACAATTCCTTATCCAAAAATTCCGGACTAACAAGCCGTAATGCACGCAGAAACATATTAGTGAATACAGACCGTTATATATATATATATATATATATATATATATATATATATATATATATATATATATATATATATATATATATATATATATCCACGCATGGCGGGGAGAGTGAGGATTGATGGAGATTCAATCGAGTGCTTCTATAGCTACATGTTTGGTAATTCTGTGCGAGGGAAAGGGTGGGTTCTGACATTTGCGCTAGATGGGCGCATGAAGAATATGCAGGGATAGATGAACAAGAGGTTCTTGTGTGGAAGTTGTTGCAGTAAGGATCTGTTTCTCGATGTTTTTGCTACAATAAAATATTGATTCGGTGAAATCTACCGTTTCTGTCTTTTCCTCTAAAAACCCTAACCAGGGACTTCAAATATAACACCCCAGAACAAACCACAAGCCCTCAGAAAAACTCTCATTATATAAATGTGGTTTCTAGTCTCATATTTTGCGTTAAGTGGTCTGTCTTACTCTCACCTTCCCCCACGTGCCAGGCGGAGGCGGTGACGTGTTTTGAACATGAAAACGACTCGAAAGTGAGAATGCTGACTCAAATGAAATTTGCTGACGTTATGCGCATACCCAATGCAGATATTTTGAATTAATCCATAGATTAAGTGATTTGAATATAACAAAGGGTTTTATTATTTTGGGCATTACAGGTAGCTTGTATCTTAATGAGTAAATGTGAGTTGTTGTTTTTTTAAATTATTATTTAATTTGCTAGTTTTTCCTATATACTTTAGTCACGAAATGTGGTACTTCCAACTTCATTGTTCCATAGAATTGTGAGATGTTCAAATTCGTGGACAAAATTTTAAGACTTCAGAGAGTGTAGAGGTCTAATGGCTGTCCAGCGCCGCGGGAATCGCGTTCGAAACTCGTTTCGCTACTTTTCTTTCTTTATTTTTCTTTGCCCCCTTTCCTATACAAAGTTATATACAAAAGCAAAGGTTTATACAGTTCATAGGGAAAATTTGTATTTAGATGGATGTGAAGATGAGGCCTGATAAAATTCTTTAATAGGCAGAATGTGTCAAATGTGAAACTTTAAATAATTAATCTTCTAACGGTGCTTGTGTTATGTATACACTACATATAGGACTTGTTTTGTAGGGAAGAATATGTTTCATATGTTTTCTTGAAGTTGAACATAATTTTAAGGAGATTAAAAAAACACTATGCGTTTTTCTGTTATCTATTTTAATGCTAAATTGTCCATTTTTGTTGGATAAACTCTAGCAACCCTGATCAACCCAGGTTTTTGATTGATTGATCCTTGTTAGTCACGTGGACGCCACTCTATAAGTTAATATGTCGGTCTGTAGGTCGGTCGGTCGGATGTTAACCGTTTTCTTTTTCAATGAGATTTTGGCAATAACATCGTAACTATTCGGCTGATTCTATCTAAAGTTGAAACCCTTATGTTTTTTTACATTCTCTTTCGAATGATATAATTCCCAAGGTCTTCCCAAGGTTAGTCCGATAATTATTTGGCAATAACATCATAACTATTCGGCCGATTCTAACAAAATTTGAAATCTTTATGTTCTTTTACATTCTTTTTCGAATGATATAATTATCAAGGTCCTCCCAAGGTTAGTTCGAGAATTATTTGGCAATAACATCATAATTACTCGGCCGATTCTAACGTAATTTGAAACCCTTATGTTGTTTTACATTCCCTTTCGAATGGTATAATTGCTAAAGTTTCCCCAGGGTTAGTCCTTGAATTATTTGGAAATATTATCGTAAATATTCGGCCGATTCTAACGAAATTTAAAGCCCTAATGTTACTTTACATTCTCTTTCGGATGATATAATTGTCAATGTCCTCCCAAGGTTAGTCTGTGAATTATTTGGCAATAACATCGTAACTATTCCGTCGAATCTAACGAAATCTAAAACCCTTATGTTGTTTTACATTTCCTTTCGAATGGTATAATTTTCAAGGTCCTTCCAAGGTTAGTCCGGGAATTATTGAAGGTTTTAAGGTCATATGGTCATAAATCAGAATAATTGAGAGCACGCGACCTAGTCGCGTGCTCACGATTCGTCAATATTGTGTAATCCGACAAACAGAGCAATGATTAGTCGTTGGATTGGGTCGGAATCTGAGTCCCTAATTTAGTCCAAATGGAAAGAAACACTGAGGGACCCAAAATTATACCTTGTGGGACTCCCACAGAATTTTAGGGGTGGAAATTATAACTTTTTTACTATTACTCCTTGAAAATTCTAAACTTAGTCTCGCAATTGACCGTAGGTTCTCAAAACATCGAAATATATATATATATATATATATATATATATATAGTTATATAGTTATTCATGCTGTCCTGTACAAATATTTTACAGTACCATAGAGGACAATTAAAATAATGTTTCGAAATGTTAATACACAAAAAGGGAAGTTTATTCATAAAGTTATTATTTATGCGTTGATTCTTTATCTTTAAGATTTCTGCAACTCGCTCTGGTCTGCAGAATACCACCCTCTGTAGCGGAGTATTAGTGACAACGTTTTATTCGAGCATTATCAGGACTCTGAGCTTGTTAGAGCATGTGGATTTCTGCTTCTCCACTAACATTTTGAGCATCCCCCGCAGGTTCTCGATTGTGGTTAGGGAAGTTTTCAGACCAAGGATTCAATGCGTCGGTGATAGAACCAGTGACAGCTTTGTTCTATGGCATGATGCACCATCACCAAAGTGTTAGTTAGTAGGAGGTACTCTCGGAGAACATCTCGATACCAAGGAGGTACTCTCGCAGAACATCCTTATACCAAAGAGATACTCTTGCAGAAAATCTGGATACTAAAGAGGTAGTCTCGCAGAACACCCTATTACCAAGGATATACTCTTGCAGAACATCCTGATACCAAAGGGGTACTCTCGCAGAACATCTCGATACCAAGAAGGTACTCTTGCAGAACATCCTTATACCAAAGAGATACTCTTGCAGAATATCATATCACCAAGGAGTTACTCTTGCAGAACATCCTGATATTAAAGAGGTACTCTTGCGGAACATCCTATTACCAAGGAGATACTCTTGCAGAACATCCTGATATCAAAAGGGTACTCTCGCAGAACATCCCGATACCAAGGAGGTACTCTCGCAGAACATCCTTATACCAAAGAGATACTCTTGCAGAACATCCTATTGCCAAGGAGTTACTCTTGCAGAAAATCCTGATACTAAAGAGGTACTCTCGCAGAACATCCTATTACCAAGGAGATACTCTTGCAGAACATCCTGATACTAAAGAGGTACTCTCGCAGAACATCCTATTACCAAGGAGATACTCTTGCAGAACATCCTGATATCAAAAGGGTACTCTCGCAGAACATCCTTATACCAAAGAGATACTCTTGCAGAACATCCTATTGCCAAGGAGTTACTCTTGCAGAAAATCCTGATACTAAAAAGGTACTCTCGCAGAACATCCTATTACCAAGGAGATACTCTTTCAGAACATCCTGATACCAAAGGGGTACTCTCACAGAACATCATGATACCCTTCTTTGCTCATAGGGGTGTTTTGTGAGAAGAACTATGAGAGGGTCAATCGCCTTGGATGAAAAGGAGCCTTCTACGTGGATCACAAGATGCTTCACTGAGGGCGCAATGCACGACTTATGGTAGCGTTTCTTATCTACTTCTTCGGACAGTTGATATCACAGGAGTCTTGTTTCAGTCTTTCACCGTTCAATCCTAGGACCTTCTGCACAATGTCAGCCTGTCTTTGATGTCTTTCTTGGTGAGTACTGACATTTTTACTGGCCTCCTTGTTACGAGGCCGTTGTCCAGAAGTCTCCGTCTCAACATCTGAGCAGATACAATAACATTTTCCTTATGTCACTCTTGAGCAAGTTAACTACTAGTGGCCGTACTATTCGGAAGTTGATTCTGCATGAGACTGCCTTGATGCTTAATGAACACTTTTGAACGTTCTGAGACCTTTGGTGTCACTCTCACTGGCTTCCTTCAACGTCTTAGCCATCCGCTAAGCGCTTCTTACACTATTCATCACAATTTCTTGGCACTCGAGGCCACTTTGATTGAAAACAATGATGACTGCGCGAGTTTCCTTAGGGCTGGTTACTGTTACGAGACAAAGAAAATAATATCAAAGTTTCCGTCACACTTTCACTTCGTCCGTAGTGATGATTTCAGTGAAATTGGTACCCGGGTGGTTGGTTAGCCGATTAAGTTTTTGCGAGGGTTAAATCATAATTGTATTTCAGAGACGACTTGAATCTTTTCGCGAGAAAATATTTGAAGTCATAGAGACACATTTGCATAATTTATGCAATCGCTCAGACAATACGAGAATCGCAAAAGGAGATACTTCGGAAATATCTGTCTTGTATATAGAGGTATGCAAAAGAATACAACTAAGCATTAAAGATCCTTTTACAAACCCATATTATCCAAATAGCAAACACTGGAGGACCAAAATCGTACTTTGAAGAACGCCCATAAGAAGAAACCCTTTTCCCAGGGGCTAAGGAAAACTCCAACATTCTTCGAGTATTACTCGAGGATCATAACTTTTTAAAACCAATTCCTAATCCGATTTGGCCTTAGGGTCTCGAAATTTAACGATAAGGAGTGATTTATGAACTACCGGATTCACCCGTTCGCTTCGGGCGGACGTAATAATACTGAACCGTGTCTCGCAAGATGTTGCAATGATTGTAAACAATTTTCATTAAAAACGTCGAAAACCAACGAGGTAATCTAACAAAAGTGGTTCCTTCACTTTATCTTGGACTTTTTAATGACTTGTGATATATTCGAATAAAGAAATATTGAACTTCAATGTTATGGAAGAGTTTTGGAGGATAATTTTGTTACTTTCCGCATGGATTCGCTTTATACATCCACCACCAAACTCGGTTTATCAACTTTCGGCCGGACAGGCTCCCGATAATATTAAGCATTATTTAAATAAAAAACACACACAAAAAAACATTGAATCACAAATGACATCGAATAAAAAAATAAAGAAATAAATTGTTATGTTTCTGTTATATTTACAATCAATTGTACCGCGTGCGAGAGAAAGATAGAAAGAAAGAACGAGAAAGAGAGAGATAAAGAAATAAAGAGAAGATATATATATATATATATATATATATATATATATATATATATATATATATATATATATATATATATATAAAGAGATAGAGAGAGAGAGAGAGGGCTACATATCCACTTTGGTAGGCCACTAAAAGCCAAATCTGAGCTCTATCGAGCCACTAACCAGACTTGATGTGTCTTAACATTGAATCCCCGGTCGCCACCTGAGGTGGAATCTATCGCGCTGTGGCTACAGGAGTTGCGTACCACATGTGGCTCGTATTGCCCTGGTAAGGGGGATTAATTACTTCCCCCCAAGGGCCCTCCTTCTCTTCCTTAAGGGGGGTTGAATCGTCAGGGACGTATTCCAGAGGTACCAGGGACTCGTAATCGCCCTCTCCCCAAAACTGGTCTCGGTTCTCTCCACTGGTCACATCTCGTACCCCTCCAAATACTCGTTCAATAATAATAATAATAAAATTATTATAATAATAATAAAAAAATATAATAATAATAAAAAATAATAATAAAATACTACTAATAATAATAATAATAATAATGTGGGAAGATCAAGTTTGGAAGTAACTCTCATCACCCCTCCCCCCAAAAAATGTTGGGGTCGGAAGGGTACATTAGAAGATTACACTCCCTATCCCGCTGGGTGGGGGTGGGGAAACTAAGACGCCCATCCCCCCCTCGGCCTAGAATGACGTCATAGCCCAGAAATCTCTACCAAAAGCTCCTTGGGATTCTTGTTCGCATCCCTGCGCTTCCAGGTACGAACCTCCCCCCCTCTCTTCAGGTACTCACCCCCCCACTCCCATCGCCCCCCTCCCCTAGTGCGGAGACGCCTCTTCAACACCTCTCCTCCCATACATCTCCACCCTAGGCCCACCGTAACACCAATTAAAACTCTAAACGACCCCGATTAAATTATCCGCCACCGGATAAGAAACGCACATATATACACACGTGTACGCACATATACAACCATGTGTACACATACATAAGTATATGAAGACGTTAAACGGGGGGAGGGGGTGCAAGTGGGAGCTGTAAATTAGGCCCGTGGACAAGATAGGGCGCTCAGGTGCAACATTATTTCCCATTAATTAAAAAGCATTTCAACAAGAATTTAATCTCGTGTTCTAGAGGGGGGATGGGGCGGTGATCCAGCTGTGGGGAGAGGGGGGGGCAATAAATATGGCGCCGGGTTTCCAGAGATAAGGGGGAGGGAGATCCGGGGAAATCGGGGGCCTTAAAGGGTTTTGAGGTACCTCGGCTCTCAAGTCTGCTTGCTGGCCTCGAGAGAAGTAAAGTGGGGGTAGATAAAATGAGCCCCCCCCCTACCCCAAACCCCTGTCTTAGAATAATCCCCCAACCCCGTTTTGGAATGGTTTGGGGATCATGTAAGGATGAGTCGTTCTAAGGTTTTTTCGACCCTAAAATAATCTGCCTCATAATGTTTTTCGTTTTTCGGGTGAACGCACAAATAGATTGTCTGTCTATCCGTCTATCTATCTCTCTCAGAAACAGACAAACCAACACAAACTACCTCTCTCTTTCTCGTTTTCAACAACGCTATGCAAAGCCATCCGCTTATATATATATATATATATATATATATATATATATATATATATATATATATATATATATATATATATATATATATATATATATATATAATGTCTAGAAATCAAACGGTGGTAGATGGTGGATCGATAGAGGGAATATATTACGAAGGGCAAAGTATTTATGTGGGCTGCAAATTGATATTAATGGCGTCGGATTCGCAAATTAAATAATCAGATAGAAAAAAAAGGCAATAAATATTTGAAGGCGGAGAACAACGACGTCTCCCGATTAGGGGAAACGCGTTTCGCCACCGCCCAATCAATCTGTCCCTCGCTATCGCGGGGTTGCCCGAACCCCGGCGGAAGAAAGTTCGTAGGTGGGAGTCGTTGCGAACTGGGTCGAGATGCGGTGTTGGAGGGATGCGGAGGGAGGAGGGATTAGGATACCCACCTTCATGCTCGTCTCACATATTTTTACTTTAATCGAAATACCTACATCTAAACTAACCTAACCTACCTTTACCTTAAACACCGTAACCCATATATACCCCAGTATATATGGGTATATCAAAAGATTGATGAATTTTATCAATTTCCCCGAAATATTACGTTTATTCTCTTACTTTCTCTCTCTCTCTCTCTCTCTCTCTCTCTCTCTCTCTCTCTCTCTCTCTCTCTCTCTCTCTCTCTCTCTCTCTCTCTCTCTCTCTCTCTCTCTCTCTCTCTCTCTCTCTCTCTCGTTCTCTCTCTGACGTCACCATGGTCGCTCTGGTAACGCGCCATTTCGTCCTGAGTATATATATAGGTACATGTTACGTTTTTTGACGTCATTGGAACGGGCATCACTAATAAATCAGATAAAAAAAAGTGTGCTGAGAATAAACAAGGTCAACATACCTTACGACCTTCAAAACTTTCAATAATTTCCGTACCAACCTTGAGAGGACCTTGGGAAGTATATCATTCGAAAGAGAATGTAAAACAACATAAGAGTTACAAGTTTCGTTAGAATCGGCCGAATAGTTACGATGTTATTGCCAAATAATTCTCGGACTAACCTTGGGAGGACCTTGGGAAGTACATCATTCGAAAGAGAATTTAAGATAACATAAGGAATTCAAATTTCTTTAGAATCGCCTCTAATAGTTATTATGTTATTGTGAAAAAATCCATTAAAAAGTAAAACGGTTAGCCATCCGACCGACCGACGACCTACGGACCGTCATAGCACTAAAGAGTTTTGTTTTGAGATTCCGAGATAACCAAATGTGACAGAAAATTAAGCCTTATTTTGTGCACCTTTCGGATTATTTCCTGAGATAACCAGATTACAAACTGAGCCACACGTAGTACACTCACAATCTCGAGGTTCTTTGTTGTGTGGTAAAATCTAAGTGGTAAATCATTACTTGCATCTTCCTCCCCCACTAGCCCCCCCCCCTCCCCATTTTGGACCCAGAATAGTACCTGCTAGACCCTAGAATTGTCTTTGTAAATTGAAACACGAATTATTTTTCACCCAGAATTTTGTATTTTAACATAGGCCAGTATAAGACCTTTAAATCTCAGTGGATTTTGTTTGCTCTTTGGGGCCTCTCCTAGTTCCATAGATGCGAACATCTTTCTGGTAATTTTAAAAATGCAGCTCTTGAAATGGGAAGGGGGGACTCCAATCTCTTCCACTGGGTAAAGTACGGTAGTATGGGGACAGGTTGGTAATGAAGAGGAAAAATATATTAATAATTTTGTTATTATTATTCTTCTTCTTCATGTTCGTCTCGCATAACACAAACATCTGCAATTGCCGTCTTTAAAAAAAGCATGATTATTATAATTTTCATTCATGTTTGTATCATATAACGCAATCATCTGAAATCATTTTATTTAAGAGATTAATATTGTCATCATCATTCCCCGTCATTTTTGTATCACATAACGCAAGCATCTGAAATCGCTCTCATAAAGACATTATTATCATTTCCCTTCTTGTACAGCTGCGTGCATAAGTATTGGCAACACCTCTAGGATTCATATTTTTTAAATAATTTTGGGGGTAACATAAAAAGGTATAATGTCAAAGATTCATTTATTAGAAAACAGAAAAGCATAAATAATGGTAACAGGAAGTTAATATCTGGTGTGACCCTATGGGGGGGCTCTTGAAGGCGTCCCTAATTATGGGGAGCCTTGAAGGTAATCGTGAGGACAACCCAAGAGCCTTGGAAGGGGGACGCTGATTGCCAGTGAAGGAGGCCAAAGGAATAGAGCCCTTAAGAGTTACACCTTAATGTCTGCGTTATGTACACGACTATATACAAAGATGAATTACACGAATCCGAGAGATCGGACTGAACGATATATAACGCGATATATGGCTATATAAAAATAGTAATCCTCTTTGTTCTGGCTTCACACAGCTATATATTCAATTTAAGCAACCCCTTACAAGTTCCCCGTCCAGCTAAACCACACCTCCCTCTTATGTACCGGCCTGTTGATTGGTTAGTATTAACATAACTCGACTTTTGATTGGCTACTGCCGAACATATTGATAAGGAAGGCACTCCGACTATTGGGTAAAACCCTCCTTGGGCGGTGGCATGTTGTTATGGAGACAGCTTCCTAATCTGGCTTCTATTTACTTAATCGTGATAAGTTTCCGGTTTATTCTGGATTCTGCTTTTATTATAATGTTAGCCTAAGATTGCCTCGACCAACTCTAACAGAAATAACTGTGCTCCGTTTACTACCGTGTGACATTCTCGTAAACGGTGCTAACTTTACTTCTCTCTCTCTCTCTCTCTGTACTTTGTCTGTAGCGACTCTCGCGTGTGTCTTATTTTGGACGTACACGCCGGTCGCTACAACCCCCTTTAGCCACAGTAACAGCCGTTAGGCTTTTCTTATAAGGCGGTAACAAGATTCCGATCTTCTTCAGCAAACTTGTCCAGTTCGACAATGTTGCTAGGGCCTCTCTTGTACACACGCTTCTTCAGCTCCTTCCACTGGTGTTTGACATAGTGCAAATTTGGACTTTGAGAAGGCCGCTTGAGTGCAGTAATGTCGTGTTGCGTTAGGTATTTGCGAGTCTGTTTGGGATCGTTGTCTTATTGAAAGGTGAAATCCCTTGCAAGTGGCCGATGATTCACTTTTTCAGCGAGTCTGCGCTGATTGTTTTCAGAATTTATGCTACAATCTATCACTTTTAATGCGCCGGTGTCAGCCACAGTGAAACATTTCCACAACATAATCGAACCTCGTCCATGTTTGACAATAGGGACGGTGTTCTTTTCTATTCAGGTCTCCGTCAAAAGTAACGTTCGTCGTTTCTACCAAAGAACTAGATTTTTGCCTCATATGACCATAGTATTTTATTTAATTTAGCTTCGCCATCTCTCAGAGGCTCTTTAGTGAATGCCAAACGTGCCTACTTATGAGCTATCTTCAAAAAAGGCTTCCTTCTAGGGACAGGTCCTTGAAATCCTTCTCGGTCTGAATAACATTGTATTGTTAAAGCGTGTACTCCTATGCCGCGTGCTGCAAGATTTGCTAGTAATTCATTTGATGAAGTCGCGTGCTGCAAGATTTGCTAGTAATTCATTTGATGAAGTCGCGTGCTGCAAGATTTGCTAGTAATTCATTTGATGAAGTCGTAGGATTGGTTCTCTCTTCATCATAGAACCGCATCTCTTGGCTCAGTTTGTTTGCTCAACCTTCACGCGAAAGATCTACTGCGATGTCATTAGATTTATACTTCACAATAATGTTGTTTACAGAAGAAATTTGTAATGTTCACAATGGAGGAAATTTTTATCTAACCACGACCGGTCTTGTACAGTTTAACAATTTCGTTTTCTGCAGATTCTGAATGCTCAGCCCCTTCATCATCTCGCGCTTGGAAATGTTTCCTCGGCGAAGTCGTGACAACAAATGACAAATCTCGCACGTTAAATTAGCCACCTATCCTCGAAAGTTCTAGTTTTCTCGAGAATCTTGTCGAAAACGTTTTAAAAAAATTTCCGGAGTGTTGGCTTATATGAAAAAATAGCTATGTAATCATCAAAAAAACAAAAGCCTATTCGTTTGCACTCGCATAATATTAACTCGTATACGGAACCAGCATTTAAGATTAATCTCCTGTTCTAAATGATTTAAATATACCATCCAAAGGAACAAAATGCTCCTGCTACAATATTAACACGAAAAACAGATTCAAACTTAACAACTACAAGGGTAATGTAGATTCTTGTAATGACAGTGAATGGAAAGAAAAGGAAAGCTCGCACGATGGAAGTGAAACTAGATATCGTAAAGCGTTCGGAAAGGGGAGAAACCCCAACGAATATTGGTCCTTTGCATGGGTTTAGCCCAGGGACTTCCAACCCGCGGCCCGCGGGCCGCATTGCGCCCCACTGCTTACTCAGATTTATTTTTACGCGGTATTTTTTAGAAATATTTTCATTTATTTGGAAAACCAGATATTGAGAATATCATAAAAGGAAGTCAATCCCCCAAATCAAATTGATTTTATTTTATTTTGTATTAGTCGAATTTAATTTTCTCCTCTTAATATACAGTAATATTTTGTTTGTAATTATATATATCTTTGAACTTTTTAAAATTTATATTTAAGTACCTCTGTGGCCCGGTGAATATACTTAAATTTCTAAGTTGGCCCGTTGGGAAAAAAGGTTGGACAACCCTGGTTTAGCGGGTCGACAGTCGGTCGCTACTATATTTAATCATAAGGATCGTATCCTTGATCACGTGAAAGGATCTGCACTGTGATTACTAGGCAGCGTAACGGTCTCATTATTGAGATGGAAAGGTTGTGGTTGATTTGACCTGAAGACCAAAACCAGCGTCGTATCTCAGGGTAATATCCGACTTACGACGAAATCCGGTTTCTGACGTGTTTCAGGAACGGATCTCAGTCGTAAACCGGATGACTCCCTACAAATAAGATTTTATTCCTGATGTTGCCTATACTTATGTACACAGCTGCCCAGAAAGTGTTAAAGTTAATGGAAGTGAAAAATGGCGTGTGAGGTATATAACCAGAGTTGTCTAGAGATTGGGGAGCCCGAACCAGAACGAGCGCACAACTCTTCCAGAAATTAGCTACTGATGAAATATCTCTAAAATGTGTTCGTTTTCAGGGTAATCTTGGGTCTGTGTGTTTGTGTATTTATTTTAGTGGTGTTTTATATTTTAGACAACTGTATATGTTTGTGTACATGTGTTTATATTTTAATGATGCGCATATGTTTGTGTATGTTTATTTTGCGGGGGTTTATATTTTAGCGACGTGTATATGAGTTTGTGTCTGTATGTTTATTTTGCGTTTTTTTTATATTTTAGCGATGTGTATATGCGTGTGTGTACGTATGTGTTCATTTTAGCGGTGTTTTATATTTTAGCGCTGTGTATATGCGATTGTGGACGTATTTTAGCGGTGTGTTTTATAACTGATGTGTATATGTGTTTTATTTTTTGCGGCGTTTGACATTTTTTTAGTCATGTGTTTTATAAGTGATGTGTTTCAGGAACGGATCTCAGTCGTAAACCGGGTTGTGTCCATGTGTTTATTTTTGCGGTGTTTTATATTTAGCTGTGTGCACGTGTGTGTGTTTATTTTAGTGATGTGTAAGTGGTTTTGCTAATGATGGGCAAAGTGGAGTAATTGAGTGGTCCAGGAGATGCAAAGTGAATCCTGCGTAGCAACACACTCCGGAGGCGTTAGATTCTAATCATCTCTTTCCTCTATTTATCCTTTCTTCTATTTATCCCTTATTCTTTCTTCCACTTCCCTTTATTCTTCCGATAGCGTCCCATTCCTTCCCTTTCGCTCGACAACGCCTCGTGTCCCACCGTCTGACCATTAACAGGCCAGTTTAAGCTTTGAGAGGAATCTCACAAGCGTCTCTTTTGGTGCCGTGCCAATTTCCCTGAATCGTGTCCCTCTGTCTGAGGCGATTCTCACCGTATGGACATTTCAAGAACGGTACCGAGTACTTTTAAGGGCCCATTCACATGACACCACCATGGTGGCGCCACCATTTTTCCATGGCAACCGAACACGCCACCAAGTTTATTCTCAATATGACATTATGAAACTGGCGTCTCATGTCAATAGGTCCGTTAGTTTTCATGTAAACATGTGGTCACGCCACCAGATTGGTCGCGTACCTTCCATCGCCACCACAGATCTTGAACGATTTATTTTATAACACGGTGTCAATCAGTTTATAAAATATTCACAACTGTTCTTATATTTATATATAATAATAATAATAGTGTGTTTTAAAGAGGACGATTACAGATGTTTGCGTTGTGTAAAACGAACACGAAGGCAAATACTACCACTACTACTAAATCAGTATTGTTTAACTTGAATCTAAATACCAAAGTCATGCCCGTTCCTCATTTCGAGGCAAACCTTATCCTTCGATTGATCTGACAACTTAAAAAGTCTATTTGGCCAGCTGATAATATCTCGCCCGGTTATGGCTGGGTATTGTAGCTGTGATGGAGGGAGTACAACTTATCTTGGCATTAAAATATGCTCTCTGTGCGCGTGTACGCGTCTACACGCGCGGCCGCACGTGTGTATGCCATCCTTATCTGCATCAGTCCTTCAATTTGTTAACTAGAAACACACAGGATGCCAGTAAAATATGTTCTATATGTCTGTAGGAGTTCATGAGTTTGGAGACTGGTAAAGATCCTACACAGAACGTTCAGGATGTGCGCAAAGGCCGGAGATGTACACACACGATATAAGGCTCATTCATACACACGTACAGCCAGTTTTCTAGTAAGATCAAATTTGAAGGTAAGGCGAGCGAAGCTGCGAGACGGTGTTAAAATGAGTTCAAATTATGGAATATTGGAATCATGTTAGTTCTCAACCGTTCTTTCATTTTAGGTGAGTTCTTATCTTTATTATTTATCGCTGTTGCGATAATTCTGCCCTTCTATTGTGCAAAATTTGCAAATATTTGCTCTGCTCGCTGGAACAGATAATCGGTGGTGGGGGAACGTATGTTTGCAGCTGTTAATTTACGTTGAATTTGATTGAAGTTTGGAATTGGTATTAGTTTCAGATGTAATAGTTTGTTAAGGGTGTAGCGAAGTGTTGCGTTCTAAAATATGGACGTTATCTGGATGATGAAAGAAGGGGTTTATTTATGATGCATTTTCTAGGCAGTTTGGATCAAGGTTTTTTGTGTTTTTTTTGGTGTGTGAAGTATCATGTCGGCAGCAAATTCGTGTCGAAAGGTGGCTTACGTTTGGATCGAGGTATTTTTATTATTGCAAATTGCCTCTGTTTGTATATGTCAATTATAATATAAATCAATATTATTTATTCATTATTTTCCTACATTTTCAGGTGAACTTGATTCTCCTTCTTCATCTTCACCTATGACAGGTAAGTCACATTAGACATTATTTTTTTACCTCATAGTAATATAATTTTCCGGGTGATACTGTCAATTGGTAAGTGATTGGTGACCCCTGGCAATGATCGAGTTGCCAGCAATTGCAATATAGCTGTCAATAAGGCTCAAGAACTCCAATAAATAGGTTTATAATCACGTCTATCTTGGTTTGAAATGTGGATTTGCGAAATGAGAACCACTGAAAGGTCTTAGTAATGTGCCATACACTTAAAAATTCTAGAAGCCTAGAATTTGGAGAAGATCTTGTTAATATGCCATACAATTGTAAATTCTAGAAGCCTAGAATTTGGGGAAGGTCTTGTTAATATGCCATTCACTTATAAATCCTAGAAGCCTAGAATTTGGGGAAAGTCTTGTTAATAAGCAATACACTTATAAATCTTAGAAGCCTAGAATTTGCAGAAAGTCTTGTTAATATGCCATACACTTGTAAATTCTATAGGCCTAGAATTTTGTCGGGAAGGAATTGTTAATATGCAATACACTTGTAAATTCTAGAAGCTTAGAATTTTGGGAATTCCATACACTTGTAAATTCTAGAAGCCTAGAATTTGGAGGACTTGTTAATATGCCATTCACTTATAAATCTTAGAAGCCTAGAATTTGCGGAAAGTCTTGTTAATAAGCCATACACTTGAAAATTCTAGAAGCCTAGAATTTATGGATTCTGGGAAGATTTGGCTCGTTCTTTGCATCACCTTCGTATTTGATTGGGGAATTAGCATTTGCTTTTATTAAGTAAAAAATAGATTGAGTGTGAATAAGTTTGATTCATTACATTTATTCGTTCCTCTTTTTTTAAGAACTCATAATCACTCCACACAGTTCGTTATGCTCACGCCTAAGCCTATACGCCATTAATTGTTTTCTCGCGGCATAACAACAAATAATTTTGCCCATATCGCATCTGGCACAAAGGGTACAACACCCAGGCTGAAAAGGATCCGTCCGTTAAGGATGAGCGGTGAATAATGGGATGAGCAATGGCTGATGAACAGATGGAATATGGATGAACACTAAGCAACCAAAGTGGGGGAGGAGGGGGAAGTGGTTCATCGTGGAACATTTGCCAACGGGTGAAAAGGTGTTTAGAATTTAGAATTTTAACGAGATTGGGGCGTGGATTGCTCGATATATCTTTAGTATGATATACCCTGCCCCCCGCCCCTCTCATGTCTGACAAACTTGATTTATTTCACGATATATTCAAAGTATATGATGAAGACCGAGCTGCAGATATTGTGTATTTCGATTTTCAGAAGGCATTTGACAAGGTGCCACACAAACGATCGATTGCCAAAATTAAAGCTCATGCCATAGGAAGGCAATTATTTATAAATGGATAGAAAACTGGCTTAGTAAAAGAAGTCAAAGAGTAGTAATTTATGGCACCTCCTCCAGCTATATTCCAGTAACAAGCAGCGTGCCTCAGGGATCAGTGCTTGGACCATTACTCTTCCTCATATACATTAACGACATAGAAATCGGAATAATGAACAAGTTATTAATGTTTGCAGATAATACCAAAATCGGCACTGATTCAAGAAGCCATAAACAAACGGGTTGAATGGGCGAGCAAATGGCAAATGAATTTTAACGTGGCCAAGTGCAGCTCCCTCGACAGGGGTACAAACAACGTGAGAATCAACTATAAACTGGGCGGAACCGACATACCAAACGTCAACGTAGAAAAAGCTGGGTGTAAAAATTTCCAGCGACCTTAAATCAAGTAAACAGTGCATGGAGGCAGTGAAAGAGGAAAACAGGATACTTGGTCTCAATAAGTGGTACATTTAAAAAAAAACAAACTAAAAAGTGTATTTTAACACTTTATAATGCACTTGCGAGGCGACATTTGGGATATTGCGTGCAGTTTTGGTCACCACATCTGGAGTGCGACACATAAGAGCGAATCCAGCGTCGAATGACCAATATGATTCCTCACTTGAGGAGGACAGTCTTAAAGTTCTAAATCTATTTTCTCTTAGACAGAGACGCATACGAGGGAACATGATAAAGTTATTTAAAATAATTCCTGGTTTTTGAAAATATAAACAAATCAAAATTTCTAATGTTTATAACAAATGAATCAACGCGTGGTCATAACCTTAAGCTTGAGGGAAGTCACTTTCGGGCAGACGAAACGAAATACTTCTTCTTTAACAGAACCAAAAGAATCTGGAATAATCTACCAGATGCTGTGGTTAGCGCAGCTAGTATAGGTTCATTTAAAGACAGATTTGATAAATAGATAATGACCAATCCTAACCCAGACTTGTTTTACGGCAGATAAAAAAAGTGCGTTGGAAAATAATACGAGTAACTAATAAACTTACAATTGCTTTTGTAGAAAATGTCTTACCTTCGGCTTTACGTTGCCTTTTCTCCTCAATCCACTATTACATAGTAATCTCTCTCTAAGAGTGTGAGAGAATAATTTTTCAGTTGGAGATCGAAAATGTCCGCGTTATGTGAGACGAACTTGAAGAAGAAAGAAGAATTTTTTAAAAAATCGAGAATTGCGTTACTTAATAAGTATGCAGTCTGTCGTCAAGTTACTTAAGTCTGGGGACTCTTCAGTCTAGTTTCTGCTTAATTTGGGGTTAGGTTAAGTTAGGTTAGGTAAAGTGGTTTGAGATGTTTATTTTTTTGTATCTAATCTAAGCTAATCAATACAATTGTGAAAAATGCTCTGCCATAACACGACGCGATAAATTACACGTTTTAAAGTCATCAAGTCTTGCGGGTCAATTCTCCCAAGTGCGTTAGTACTCTCGCTCCGTTAAGAGCATTGGTCTAATTTCTTCAGTAGTCTCGCTCAGTGAAGAGCACGGGTTGAAAGTCCTCTAGTATTCTCGCTCAGTGAAGAGCACTGGTCGAAAATCCTTTCGTACTCTCGCACAGAGTAGAGCACTGGTAGAAAATCCTTCATATTCTCGTTCAGTGAAGAGCACCGATCGAAATTCATTCAGTACTCTCGTTCAATGAAGAGCATTAGTCAAAAGTCCCTCAATACTCTCACTCAGTGAAGAGCACTGGTTGAAATTCCTTCACTACTCTCGTTCAATAAAGAGCACTAGTCCATAACTTTCTGTCCAAAAAAATACCCGTTTTCGTATGGCGCTCTTCAGGGTATGGCCATAAAAATAGCGCTCGTATACCCTCTAAGGAAAAGCTTGCGACGAGCTGGGTATTTATTGCACGCTTGGAGGCACCAAGGGAGGGCGATGGACGCCTCGCAGCGGGCAGATCATTCCACACTTTAGGAGCAAAATGAGAGAGAGAGAGAGAGAGAGAGAGAGCAAGAATGCCCAGACGATTACTATCAGTAAGGGAGCGGATCTCGAATGTCTGGGGTGCTGGGATGGGGTCAGTAAAATCAAGGAGGGACTCCTGTGCAAGCAGGACCTTAAAGGGAATTCTGTGTTGAATCGGGGCTCCAGTACCTAATAGAGGTACCACTTAAACACCTATTTGGGGCAATTCACCCCCACCTCTCCAAGGTATGGGTATCCCCCCCCCTCATATATGGGGCAGGAGAATTAGAAACAATGGTCGGTTGTGTGTCGTAAAAAGCGACTAATATTGTGTGGCTCGTTTCTTAAAAGGCCACTAAACCCGGATAGTGGCAGCAGGATCTGGAAACGTTCCACTAAAATATATTCTTCCGCGATGCCCTCCCCCTCTTGTTAATGAGAGTCGAGCCCCACTTTCTTTGGGGCAGGAAGGGAGGTTAATGATAATAATGAATTGCCATAGGTCGCTGTATCAAAAGATGTTTTTTTTATATAATTTACGCTTTTTTTCTCCAAAATTCTACTAAATAATTTTAATATTTAACTTCAAAATGCCCTTAAAACTATTAATAAGGAAATGGGGGAGGGGGAGCAAATACCTATGCCTTTATCGAATCGATAACCCACTTCTGTTCGAATTTCAAATCACAAAATCGACATTAAAATAAAAAAGGACGTATTTTAAGCGTGTTTTGGACGTGTTTCAGGCGTGTTTCAGACGTATTTCATGGCATGTTTCAGACGTGTCTGCGAAATAAGGAAGTGCAGTGCGCGAAAAAGAGGTCCGGGTTCCCACATCTGCGGGTGTTAATACTGAGATGACACGGATCTGTGGAGGGAGGGGAAGGGAGGGTATAAATCTGTGGGCGTCAGGGGGGGGAGGGGAGGGGAGAGCACGCTTCTGCGGGTATTAATACTGGGAAGGCCCGGATCTTCGGGCGTTGGGGCTGGGAGGGCCTGCATCTACGGCTGTTGGGGCTGGGAAGGCCTGCATCTATGCGTGTTGGGTCCAGTAGGGCACAGTTTAATTTTTTGGCTTCCTTGTGAATTCAGGGGACACGTTCAGAAGAGTTACGCGCCCTATGCTGTTTCAACATCTCGCACACATGTGGAAAACAATCAGGACGCGAATGTAGACCCGCCACTACCCCCCCCCCCCACCCCCCCGTCCCTACACACACACTCTAAAAATGCTTTCCCTCACGGTTGGAGTCAATTCGTAGGAGTAGACCATAAACGTCGACACATCCAACAGCCCTATCTCCCAAGGGTCCCCACCGATCCTCTGGTATGGTTGGGGTGTCGCCATCTTATCCGCAAGAGAAAAGAGAAGCCTGGGTCGTTTTATCTATTTAGCAGCCGAGCGAAGCGGGTCGGTTCCCGAGGCCGATCTTAAGTTATGCGTGTGCTAGCACGGTCAAAGGGAACGGCGCTCCTTCGATCCTGAGAAGCCGTTCACCGAGTGTCTGATAGTGTCCACTCTTCACTAGGGAGTAGGCGCGGATATTGGGAGCACCCCCCCCCAAAAAAAAAATAATAATAATAATAACTGGACTATATGTGGGTACAGAATTGAATATATTGTGGTGTGTTTGTGATGCCTAATATTTTATTATAAAGGGTTGTCATTTATGTATGACCTGTATCATGATCTTATCATGTCTATACTATTGCAGCTGTTTTTTATATATATTAGGTAAACGTTTGTTGTTCGAATGTACTGGATAGGGTCGACTTCTACCCGTTCAGATCTGTCTATCCACTTGTCAGATGTTCAGTTTGAATCGTTTCTTGTTGTTGCTTCTTGTTTAAATATTACCTGTTTGCACTCATACATAGATGCAAGAAACCATTCATTTGTCACATATCCGTTGATTGCACGAGATTAGCGCATTTTAAGAGAAGAACCGTCATCACTTCATTGTTTTTCACTGTTTTGAGGCTGCTATCAACTTAGGAAATTGTAATATCGCCTTCCCCCCCAAAATAATTATAGGTTCGCGCCTTTTAGGGGGAAATGCAGTCCTTCGATCGGGGGAAGCCGTTTAGGGGGTGTTTGATAGTGTATACTGTTCGCCAAGGGGGAAGAGGCGGTCCTTCAATCAGGGGGACGCCGTTTAAGGCGTGTCGGATAGTGTCAAGTGATCTAAGTGATTTAATATTGATCTAATTTACACATTAACAACTACAGTCGAAGGGCAACAACGCCCCCTGAATTCATGCTTGGTTAAGGACCACGTCGACTTTTGCCAGAAGTTTGATTTTACTCATTCTGACCAATGCAATTCTTAATAGCGGATGGCATATAGGGAATTTGATTTTCCAGATTTTTTATATAATATTATTACATTTGGTCGTGAGCTTCCGTCTTTGATAAAGCCTCTTCAGACGTGAGTCTTGAGAATGGTTGAGGCATATACCTTGTTAAATCTGGTCGCTAGGCCTCCTTTACCTGGTATATCACGGCGTTAGACCAATGATGTCCAAGGAGGGAGGGGTAATTAAGAGGACTGGCGAAAGGTAAAACTATGCTGCAAAAATTGAAACGAATCTATTAGAGGTGTTTCAGTTTCTCCTAGTTGGACTACCTAAAAGCGTGGGGGTGGCAAGGGGTAGAAGTTTTGCTAGTTCGTGAAGACTGGCAGACCTACCATTTAACGTCGTATCTGAACCACAACAACTATTTGTTTATCGTATATATCACTTATCCTTCTTTCCGGTGGATTGTCTTTAGCCCCTGAACTTGGTATGAATTCCTGGTTGTCCGGCAAACTTGCTCTTCTTCTTCTTTTTCTAGCGCCTTACTTAACCTTAACTGTCTGGAAGACAGGCTGAAGGATAATTCGTAGAAATTGCTAAGAAAACGGGCTAGTTTCTGTCACACTCTCTCACTTTTACATGATGTATGTATCTCAAACTACACTGAAATTTTTGTTTAAATTATAATGAAAATTATATGTATTTTTTTATAAGGTTTCGTACAGTATCTTTTCTTTTCGTCTATAATAATACCGAAATAATATTTGTCCGGAAAAAGATAAATAAAAAAATATTTACTGGACCATATTTGACTAACGCAGACTTGGCTTGAATACATAAATAAATAACTTGACGCCCGTGACGGACCGCCCCCAACCCCCCTGGGTCCGCCAGTAGATACAAGTTGTTGAAATGTCAGACCGTGTCATTCCCTCTTCCACTGGACAACCTGCTTTCTGACTGATTTGTTGACCTTATCTCGTCTCGCTGTCCTAATGGAGGATTAATACCTTCAGTAGTAGTTTAAAATGCAAGTAGAATAATAGTGTTACGCCTTTTTTACTTTTAATTGAATGTTAAAAGGAGTTACAAGGAAAGAAAGTACCCTAGGAGACCTTACGGTCCATTCAAAGAGGGTACCTTTGGACTAGCAATCGAGCGGGCACATGGCTGCTCAATTGTTTTGCGTCCCTAAACGGCCGCTTTTCAAGACTTTGTCTAGTCTTGACTTGAACTGGTCAACAGATTCACTGTTGACAACTTCCACTGGAAGTGCGTTTTGAACATATCCTTTCTTCAAATACTCATAACCTTCCTCATATTTTTTCAGCCGTTGTTATATGAAATGAAGCAGAATAATTAAAAGAAAGGCCGAAAGATGTTGAAATTGGCCTAAAACGAATAAATTAGGTTAGAGATTTCGCAGAAAAAGAAGGGGAATTGTGAAAAAGGGCCGAAAAATAACGAAATTGACCGAAAATGAATAAATTAGGTTAGAGATTTCGCAGAAAAAGAAGCAGAATAGTGAAAAAATGGCCGAAATAGTGTTATTGTCCGAAAATCCACAAATTTAGAGATTTTGAAGAACAAGAAGCAGAATATTGAAAAAGGCCAAAATAGTGATCTTGTCCGAAAATGAACAAATTTAGAGATTTCGCAGAAAAAGGAGCAGAATAATAAAAACATGGCCGGACAATAGTGAAATTGGCCGAAAATGGTTAAAGATTTCGCAGAAAAAGAAGCTGCCTATAGATAGGTTGCCAGGTTACCATTTTAGTACCTTTTTTAAAAAGTTGACCCCATTCCGGTTGATGATGGTATTTCTATTTTAATTCGATTTCAATTTGATGGTCATTACAAGCATTTTATTCATTTAATTTCTGTTTGAGGTTAATTGTGATCCATATCTGTTCCTCACATCCGGCATGTTTTTATTTGTTGCAATCTTAAACTCTAAATTTTAATAATTCATTCTCTATATTTTAGTTATCTAACCGGACACGCGTCTCTTTTCCCCTCACCCGAAAAGAGGGCAGTATTTATAATACCCGTAGTTATATAACGTTGGGGGTATAGGGGGAGGGAGTGCCGCCAGGGGCAGGAGGAACGAGCAGTTCCGATAGACGAAATGAGCAGTTTAGATAGATAAAAGGAGCAGTTTAGATAGATGAAAGGAGTAGTTTAGATAGATAAAAGGAGCAGTTCCGATAGACGAAATGAGCAGCTCCAATAGACGGAAGGAGCAGTTACGATAGACAAAATGAGCAGTTTAGATAGATGAAAGGAGTAGTTTAGATAGACGAAAGCAGGAGTTTAGATAGACAAAATAGTGGCTGTCGATATTAAAAACTATAAGAAATAGCTGTCGATATTAGGAAATTTAAAAAATGGCTGTCGATATTAGGAAATTTAAAAAAATGGCTGTCGATATTAGGAAACTATAAGAAATGGCTGTCGATATTAGGAAATTTCTAAAAATGGCTGTCGATATTAGGAAACTATAAGAAATGGCTGTCGATATTAGGAAATTTAAAAAATGGCTGTCGATATTAGGAAACTATAAGAAATGGCTGTCGATATTAGGAAATATAAAAAAATGGCTGTCGATATTAGGAAATTTAAAAAATGGTTGTCGATGATAGGAAATTTAAAAAATGGCTGTCGATATTAGGAAATTTAAAAAAATGGATGTCAATATTAGGAAACTATAAGAAATGGCTGTCGATATTAGGAAATTTCTAAAAATGGCTGTTGATATTAGGAAACTATAAGAAATGGCTGTCGATATTAGGAAATTTAAAAAATGACTGTCGATATTAGGAAACTATAAGAAATGGCTGTCGATATTAGGAAATATAAAAAATGGCTGTCGATATTAGGAAATTTAAAAAATGGCTGTCGATAATAGGAAATATGAAAAATGGCTGTCGATATTAGGAAATTTATAAAATGGCTGTCGATATTAGGAAACTATAAGAAATAACTGTCTATATTAGGAAATTTAAAAAATGGCTGTCAATATTGGGAAATTTAAAAAATGGCTGTCGATAATAGGAAATATGAAAAATGGCTGTCGATATTAGGAAATTTCTAAAAATGGCTGTCGATATTAGGAAACTATAAGAAATGGCTGTCGATATTAGGAAATTTAAAAAATGGCTGTCGATATTAGGAAACTATAAGAAATGGCTGTCGATATTAGGAAATATAAAAAATGGCTGTCGATATTAGGAAATTTTAAAAATGGCTGTCGATAATAGGAAATATAAAAAATGGCTGTCGATAATAGGAAATATAAAAAATGGTTGTCGATAATGGAAAGTATAAAAAAAATGGCTGTCGATATTAGGAAACTATAAGAAATGGCTGCCGATATTAGGAAATTTAAAAAATGGCTGTCGATATTAGGAAACTATAAGAAATGGCTGTCGATATTAGGAAATTTTAAAAAATGGCTGTCGATATTAGGAAACTATAAGAAATGGCTGTCGATGATAGGAAATTTTAAAAATGGCTGTCGATATTAGGAAATTTTAAAAATGGCTGTCGATAATAGGAAATATAAAAAATGGCTGTCGATAATAGGAAATATAAAAAATGGCTGTCGATATTAGGAAATTTTAAAAAATGGCTGTCGATATTAGGAAACTATAAGAAATGGCTGTCGATATTAGGAAATTTAAAAAATGGCTGTCGATAGTAGGAAATTTAAAAAATGGCTGTCGATATTAGGAAATTTAAAAAATGGCTGTCGATATTAGGGAATTTAAAAAATGGCTGTCGATAATAGGAAATTTGAAAAATGGCTGTCGATATTAGGAAATTTTAAAAAATGGCTGTCGATATTAGGAAATATAAAAAAATGGCTGTCGATATTAGGAAACTATAAGAAATGGCTGTCGATATTAGGAAATATAAAAAAATGGCTGTTGATATTAGGAAATTTAAAAAATGGTTGTCGATGATAGGAAATTTAAAAAATGGCTGTCGATAATAGGAAATATAAAAAATGGTTGTCGATAATGGAAAGTATAAAAAAATGGCTGTCGATATTAGGAAATTTTTAAATGGCTGTTGATAATAGGAAACTATAAAAAATGGCTGTCGATATTAGGAAATTTAAAAAATGGCTGTTGATAATAGGAAACTATAAAAAATGGCTGTCGATATTAGGAAATTTAAAAAATAGCTGTCGATATCAGGAGAAGTATATAAAAGGCTGTCAATAATAGGAAATTATAAAAAAAATGTCTTTTGATAATAAAAAAGTAAAAACAAATTCCTGTCAATAATAGAGAATTAAAAAATAAACATGACTGTCAATGATAAGAAAGTAAACAAAAATGACTCGATTAATAGGAAAAAAGTAAAGAAAAAATGGCTTCTACAGAGCCAAATTACCCATGATCCCTGACCATGCTAATAACCGCATTTTAGAGGGTTGAAAGACATCTGCCACCTGTGGGACCAAGATGCTAACTTAGTACCTAAGTTAAGATCTAGAATGCTGTTATTAACATGGTAAGGGATCATGGGTAATTTGGCTATGGAAGAGCTAGTGAAAGAGGACTTAGGAGTAGTAATAGATGGTCCTTAATGTCTTCTAAGTAGTATATTTAGACGGAAAATGAAGTTTTGTGCTTTACGAACCTTTACTGCGTCAGGATCCACAAATGTTATTTTTTACTGTGTGTAGCTGAATTGTAAACAATGGCGAATATGTGTTTCTTTCAGGTCTTTATCTTCTATCGAGTTTAATTTTACACTATAATCGGTACACTACCTGGTAGGAGAGATGGTATACTAGATCTAGAAGGAGTCTTTTACCATTTGTGTGTCATCATATTTGGTCGTGTTAGAATTTATTGCTGTGAAATACATAATTACTTTCCCAACACCCAAATATATACATAGATGCTTATATACATTTGTATTTCTGCAAACGCAGTTTAACTTAAACCTTATGGCCAATAAATAGTTCCAAAGGCTTTTTAGAAGACCTTTTGAATATCCATAACTCTTTAGAATACGGTACACCTTTCCTTCTCAGAAGGGGCAATAAAATGGAGCATAGTGAAAATATAAGGTGAGTTATGGCTTTGTGAGACACCGAGAATACGTATCCAAGTATTCATTCGAGGGAACATCACACGGAAATCCTCTCAGACACTCATACGCAAGTCTAGGGACCTTCAACTGTGTAAACTCTACTAAGAAGTGGAATGTAGTTAAAATTATCATCGACTAATATTCATAACATTGTAGGAAAGGTTAATGTTGAACCCTACACCCCTAAAAAAAAAATATGTCACGGTATAGCTACATCTGGAGTTGATGTTTCAGACATGACAGGTCAAATATTCCTACACCAAAATGTTCTCCACGACTATCGCGCTAAAAACAAGCCATATTTTCGTAAAGCTCACGTTGTTTCAAGGTATACGTTTGCAAAGGGCATATTCACGGTATAGCTACATCTGGAGTTGATGTTTCAGAGATGACAGGCCAAATATTCCTACACCAAAATGTTCTCCACGACTATCGCGCTAAAAACAAGCCATATTTTCGTAAAGCTTACGTTGTTTCAAGGTCTACATTTGCAAAGGGCATATTCACCGCATATTCACGGTATAGCTACATCTGGAGTTGATGTTTCAGAGATGACAGGTCAAATATTCCTACACCAAAATGTTCTCCACGACTATCGCGCTAAAAACAAGCCATATTTTCGTAAAGCTCACGTTGTTTCAAGGTCTACGTTTGCAAAGGGCATATTCACCGCATATTCACGGTATAGCTATATCAGGAGTTGATGTTTCAGAGATGACAGGTCAAATATTCCTACACCAAAATGTTCTCCACGACTATCGCGCTAAAAACAAGCCATATTTTCGTAAAGCTTACGTTGTTTCAAGGTCTACGTTTGCAAAGGGCATATTTACCGCATATTCACGGTATAGCTACATCTGGAGTTGATGTTTCAGAGATGACAGGTCAAATATTCCTACACCAAAATGTTCTCCACGACTATCGCGCTAAAAACAAGCCATATTTTCGTAAAGCTTACGTTGTTTTAAGGTCTACGTTTGCAAAGGGCATATTCACCGCATATTCACGGTATAGCTACATCTGGAGTTGATGTTTCAGAGATGACAGGTCAAATATTCCTACAGCAAAATGTTCTCCACGACTATCGCGCTAGAAACAAGCCATATTTTCGTAAAGCTCACGTTGTTTCAAGGTCTACGTTTGGAAAGGGCATATTTACCGCATATTCACGGTATGGCTACATCTGGAGTTGATGTTTCAGAGATGACAGGTCAAATATTCCTACAGCAAAATGTTCTCCACGACTATCGCGCTAAAAACAAGTCATATTTTCGTAAAGCTCACGTTGTTTCAAGGTCTACGTTTGCAAAGGGCATATTTACCGCATATTCACGGTATAGCTACATCTGGAGTTGATGTTTCAGAGATGACAGGTCAAATATTCCTACACCAAAATGTTATCCACGACTATCGCGCTAAAAACAAGTCATATTTTCGTAAAGCTCACGTTGTTTCAAGGTCTACGTTTGCAAAGGTCATATTCACCGCATATTCACGGTATAGCTATATCTGGAGTTGATGTTTCAGAGATGACAGGCCAAATATTCCTACACCAAAATGTTCTCCACGACTATCGCGCTAGAAACAAGCCATATTTTCGTAAAGCTCAAGTTGTTTCAAGGTCTACGTTTGCAAAGGGCATATTCACCGCATATTCACGGTATAGCTACATCTGGAGTTGATGTTTCAGAGATGACAGGTCAAATATTCCTACAGCAAAATGTTATCCACGACTATCGCGCTAAAAACAAGTCATATTTTCGTAAAGCTCACGTTGTTTCAAGGTCTACGTTTGCAAAGGTCATATTCACCGCATATTCACGGTATAGCTATATCAGGAGTTGATGTTTCAGAGATGACAGGTCAAATATTTCTACACCAAAATGTCGTCCACGACTATCGCGCTAAAAACAAGCCATATTTTCGTAAAGCTTACGTTGTTTCAAGGTCTACGTTTGCAAAGGGCATATTTACCGCATATTCACGGTATAGCTACATCTGGAGTTGATGTTTCAGAGATGACAGGTCAAATATTCCTACACCAAAATGTTCTCCACGACTATCGCGCTAAAAACAAGCCATATTTTCGTAAAGCTTACGTTGTTTCAAGGTCTACGTTTGCAAAGGGCATATTTACCGCATATTCACGGTATAGCTACATCTGGAGTTGATGTTTCAGAGATGACAGGTCAAATATTCCTACACCAAAATGTTATCCACGACTATCGCGCTAAAAACAAGCCATATTTTCGTAAAGCTTACGTTGTTTCAAGGTCTACGTTTGCAAAGGGCATATTCACCGCATATTCACGGTATAGCTACATCTGGAGTTGATGTTTCAGAGATGACAGGTCAAATATTCCTACACCAAAATGTTATCCACGACTATCGCGCTAAAAACAAGCCATATTTTCGTAAAGCTTACGTTGTTTCAAGGTCTACGTTTGCAAAGGGCATATTTACCGCATATTCACGGTATAGCTACATCTGGAGTTGATGTTTCAGAGATGACAGGTCAAATATTCCTACACCAAAATGTTCTCCACGACTATCGCGCTAGAAACAAGCCATATTTTCGTAAAGCTCACGTTGTTTCAAGGTCTACGTTTGCAAAGGGCACATTTACCGTGATTAAACATTTTCGAAGAAAGTATTAAAGAGCGACGAACCAAAATTAAAACTATTTGTCCATAATTGCAAAAGACGTTTGTCGGGAAGCTGGTGGAGTATTTCTCCCGAAAAACTATATCAAACCGTAGAGCAAGTTGGAGGAAGCATAATATTACGGGGCTGCTTTTCTTTTGTGAGGAAAGTAAGGTAATATCCCACATACACAAATTCACTAAGAAAAAAAAGTGTGAAAGGAGATCAAAAGAACATTAAATTCATGTATTAAATTTATTCAAACACCTAAGTTTATATTAATATTTGCAACACAGAGTCAACTCTGAACGCAAAAGCGTTTAAATTAAGAGAGATGACCTATATAACCCCCCTCCCCCCCCCAAACCCCCCCGGGATTAGTAGAATTAATCAAATTAAACAAACGACCAAAGACAAATAGAATCGCGAACGAATTCTTCTTCTCTCCTCTCGTCGTAAGAAGGAAATTGGAGGGTTGGTTCATCCTGAAAATAAACCGGGATAGTTAAAGAAATTCTCCCACAAATTTGACCTAACCGCTACTGTTAGAACCAATGGGAATTATTTGACCATTTTGAAGGCGAAAATATTACCAGGAATTTATCTTGTACTATAATCACTGGTACACTAAAATCAACACTAGCCAGTTCCCTATCGACTTGAGCATACTGACTTCTACTATTAGGCGTGAAATTAACACAAAATGCTAGAAGAACAAACATATAAATGACAATAGACGCCTACTTCATGGTTAAGCAAGACAAGGGGAAGACGACGATCAAGTTGAAGCTTTATGACAGTTGATGGATAAGAACTATCTGAATATAAGGTTGACAAATGGGGAGAGAATGACCGGCTTCCATCAATAGTCTCTTCCAGAACCAAGCAAAATCCTTCCAAAACGAAGATCCTCCAATAGGAAGGAGAGATAATGATTGGCTTCCACCCAATGAGTCGCTACCAGAACCAAGCGGAATCCTTCAAAACGAAGATCCTCCAGGATGAAGAAGAGAGAGTGATTCACTCCACCCAATGAGTTACTCCCAGAACCAAGTGAAACCCTTCAAAAACAAAGAGCCTCCAGTAGGAAGGAAAGAGAATGATTGGATTCCACCCAATGAGTTACTCCCAGAACAGCGACATTGCAAAAACACTTTTCCACTTCGATGGCTGAGCTAGAATATATTGTATGAATTTTCCATTCTCTCCGATAGCAGGGGTACAAAGGCGAATTGACACGTAAACTTTTGTTTGCGTTAGAAACGCTTGTCTATGTGTTACTCTCTCATGGTTGTAAGAGGAGCTTCTTCCGATGGCTTGATTAAGAGATTAGCTAGCAGCAACATTGTGATTTTAACTACATATATATATATATATATATATGATAGTGAAACCACTGTATACGAGCCAAAAGTTTAATTTACAAGACTAGTTTCGGTATGTAGTTTATCATACCCTCTTCCGTCGTATACTGAGAATGCGATTGTTATAAAAGTCGATAAATAGCGTACAGATCAGAAAAAAAGAAGAAAAAACACAAAAAACACAAAACGGGAAAAAAAGGTTATTAATCAGGGGGGGCGGGAGTCTAAGATAGTTTACTAAGCTGTTTACGATGAGGTTACGGGAATGGAGGCTTGCATTTCAATTGCCCATCTGACAAATTAAAATTGGGAATTTCTCCTATACACTGGTTTCGCTATCATATATCATAACTCGTCATTGAGTTCTTTATATATATATATATATATATATATATATATATATATATATATATATATTGCTAGAGAGAGCTGTCCTTGGAGTCCCAACTGTGTTAACTCCAGCGTTGTAGTTTCATCTCGTTCATCCGAATGACGCCAAGAGGAGTCTCGGGGGTCCGATTCTGGATGGATGAAAACCGAGGATACAAACCCCCTCTAAGAATAGAGTAGAGGGTGGGAGGGAGACTCCAGGATCTAGTTACTTCCAGAGTAGACAAACAAACTGACGATAGACAAACAGTAAGGTGACAGACAAACGTTAGACAAAGTAGTGGTGTTGTGTAGTCATCGACATGTGTCGTCACCGAAACACGGGCAGATTTGCGTGCTCACAATTTTTGCTCTGGTCTCTAACGCGCTACATGAGTTTTGTATCTTCCGCACATTCTCTCTTCTTAGCATTGGAGACTTCTTCCTAAAAAGCTTCTTTGTAAACAAATAAATTGATAGATAAATAAATAGATGGATAGATATTCCGCGCGCGCGCGCGATTTCTCCTCTTCCCTCGCGTCTCCAATTTAAGAAACAACTTTTCTCGTGTCTTCTTCTTTATGTATCCGATCCTGTCTCACAGCCCCCGGGGACAGCTACCCCCCCCCCCTTCCCCCCACCACACACACAGAGAGAAAAGTTGCTGCGCAACTTCTCGGCGCCCGGATGAGTAATGTGTTGGAGTATGATAAAGGCTTTAAGTAAAACCCACCTCAAACTAGACGACGGATTAAACTCACTGATAAAGAAGCCAGCGCTTAACAGATTCAGCGTCACGCGCACATACGCACACACGTACACACTTCAACTCCCACACAGCCGCAGATACGTCGATACCCCCACTCGCCCGAGCTCATTCGCACACAAAAGACACACATACACCTCATCCTTGCACTCAGGACAAGGTGTATGGAACACTCGAACTTATATACACACTCGGGCCCAAATTCACACATATCTACACAGCCACCAATGCTTCTTTAGTTGATACATCCGCTTGCACACTGCATTCATACATTCTTATATTGATATGTGTGCACACCGACCTCATGCAGTCACGAAACACACAAGGAACACTCAAACGCGTACACATTTGTCGCATGTGCTCAAAGGATAGATAATGAACACCCAAACATGTACACACTTCTCTCATACGTTCACATAACATACAAAACACCCACACATGTACACACTTCTCTCATACGTTCACATGACATACGGAACACCCAAACATGTACACACTTCTCTCATACGTTCACATGACATACGGAACACCCACACATGTATACACTTCTCCCATACGTTCACATGACATACGGAACATCCAAACATGTACACACTCTTAGGGCACATACGAACACTCAAACGTACACATTCTTTTCATACATTCACAGGACACATAGAGAACATCCGCACATGTACACCCTCATACCCAACTAGATACCCCCCCCTCCAATATGGGGCAAGTGGGGTTTGCTATCGGGTGGCGGTCTTATCCGGACCGCGCCTCATTACTGGAGGCGCGGCGTCGGGCGGCTTATCAGGGATCGATCTGGTGTCCTTTGCACCCAGGGTCGACCGAACCCAGTCCACCAGGGGAGGAAGGGGGGGGGAGTAGGCCAAAAACACACGCAGAAATACGCGACCGGGCGGGTTTTCAGTCGGAGGGCGGATTATGAGGTATTTCCAGGCAGGAAGTGAAATTTACACAAAGATTAGAATGACAATCGCTGGCAATCCCTTTTTGGTCGTGGACGATGTTTCCCGATTGCAAAGTCAAATTCACATAAAGATTAGAATCAAAATATATATCCACATACCTCTGACTTGCCACAAGGGTGGTTCCCTCTTCCTTCCAACATGCCTCAATTCGTCCTATCCTCAAAAAAAAACCACACCTTAACCCCTCTGAACCATCTAGCTATCGCCTATATCACAGCTTCCATTCCTCTCTAAGATCCTCGAGAGAGTGGTTTTCTCTCGCCTCAATGACCATATTTCTAACTGCAATATCGATGAAACTTACCAATCGGGGTTCAAAGCGCGAAGCACTCTGCTGAAACCGCTCTTCAGACGGTTTACGTAGAGCTGCCGATATGGGTTTACGTTCATTCTAGTCCTCCTAGACCTCTCCTCTGCTTTCGACACCATCGACCACACTGTCCTCCTTGATCGTCTTCACACTTTCCTTGATTGGTTCCGCTCATACCTCTCCTCCCGCACTCAGTCGGTCGCGCTCAATAACCTCTCCTCCGAGCCCGCGCCCATTCATTTTGGGGTGCCTCAGGACTCAGTCCTTGGTCCCCTCCTTTTTCGCATCCACTTACTTACTCTTGGCTCCCTTCTTCGCGATTTGGACCTGTCCTTCTATGCTGATGACACTCAGATATACCTTTCCTCATCCCCTGTGTCCTTCGCTCAATCAATTACTAAGCTACTTTCAACCTACATCTCCATAAACGAATGGCTGTGTGCCAACTTTCTCAAACTTAACCACGATAAAACTGAAGTTCTCCTTGTTGGTACCGCTTCGATGGTGGAGAAATCTAAAGCTCTCTTCCCCTCCCTTAAACTTGGGAAAACCAATGTCGCCTTCTCTGTTACCGTCAGTAATCTTGGTGTTATTTTCGACGAGCAACTCTCGTTGAAACCGCACATCCATCGTATCTGTAAGTCTTCCCTCGGTTTCCTCCGCAACTTTTCACGTGTTCGTTCCCATTTTGATCGACGAAGCCTTGAGACTGCTATTCATGCCTTCGTCACCTCACGCTAAGACTACTGCAATTCTCTTCTAGTGAATCTCCCTTCTTCGTCACTTCGCCCCCTACAACTAGTTCAAAACTATGCTGCCCGGCTCCCCCTTCGCCGCCCCCGGTTCTCTCCTTCGAGGCCTCTGTTACAGGAGCTACACTGGTTACCTATTCGCTTCCGTACCCACGATAAAATTCTTCTCAGCACCTACAAGGCCCTAAACCTCGAGGCTCCACCTTATCTCTCGTCTGCCCTCTCCCGTCGTCAAACTCCTCGGGCACTCCGGTCTAACCTCTCCCCCCCCCTCCTGAATACTCCTCGTTCTGTCCTCTGCTCGATGGGTGACCGTCCCTTCTGTTTGTGCTCCTAGACTCTGGAATGCTCTTCCTGCCGAAGTCCGATCCTCTCCTTCCCTTGCCTCTTTTAAACGTCTCCCGAATACTCATCTCTTCAGAATTGCCTTCTCTTCCCTGTAAACTTTCTCTACACTCGCTACACAACCTGCGCTCTGTGAGGGCTAACAGCCCTGAAGGGCGCATTATAAATACCTATTATTATTATTATTATTAAGCGGTGTGCAGGGGGTAATGTAGTACTTTGTTTTACCATCTGCGTGCCAGGGAACCCTCCGTTGCCCGAGGGAGGGCCACCCGATCCGCGTTAGAGGAGTGTGGGATTAACCCCCCCACACACTTCGGCGCGTTCCGAAACGGAAGAGTGATGCGTTGTGTGTGTGTGTGTGTGTGGAGAGGGGAGGGAGGACGAGCAGGCAATGTCTTGATTGGCTATGTGCGTGGCTCGAGCTCCATTTATACTCATACTCGACGCACCGCCATGGTGACGGAAGCCCTTTTTCCGCGCCAACATTCTCTGCCTCCATTCTTGCCGGGATTCGAACCCTGCAGACGGGCGGGGCAGTCAAACGCCTCAACCACTGAGCTAGCCACTACTCGAACACACGTGGGAGCAAGAGGTTCTTAACCTTTTGACATACATGCCCCCCCCCCTCCTTAGAACCTATGAAAAACCGAGTTTACTAAAGGCCAATGGGGTCTATCTAAGAGCCACCGCCCCCCCTCCCAGTCGAGATTCCTCGACCACCAAAACCCAACCACAGGACCATCCGAAGGAGTCAGTTATTAATAATAATAATAAAAATAATGATAATAATAATAATAATAATAATAATGATAATACTAATATTGATAATAATAATAATAATAATAATAATAATAAAAATGATAATAATAATAATACCAAAACAAACCATTCAAATGTTGGGGGCAATCCGTAAATCGAGCTGAAATTAACTCTGTAACGGGAGGGGGGGGGGGGGTAAATGACTCCAGCCGTACCTAAAACCATCCATTTTGTGGTCCAACTTGGATTTAAACTGACCACTACACTGAACACCCTGTACCAAAAAAATAATAAATACCCTTCGACTAAAAAAAAAAGAGACAAAGATCAAAACAAACAAGAAGTAAAACGCCCCCCCACTACCCCAACTCTAACGAAAAAATTAACCCCAAATGACAAATGTAAGCGATGCTCTTATCACCATGGCAACCTTTACCCTCTCCCCCCACATTTCTCTCTAACTCCCCCCACCCCCTATCAACCCACTCTGTTCCCCCGTATCATACCTGCCATCATTTATTGTTGATATTAATGGATTTGCATCATTAAATTCAATCCACAATTATAATTTCTTTCCGCGTTCCGAAGATCATCCATGTTTGAGTGCCGCATCGCGTAGACAGGCAATGGCGCAGCCCCGAATCCAATGCTGTGAATAGAAAGAAAAAGGAGGGGTCGATCGTGACGGCCGCAGAGATCAAGTAGGGAGAGAGAGGATGAAGGAAAGAAAGAAATGAAAGAGAAAAATGACGGAAATAAGAAGGGATAGGAAGAGTTGAAAGCGTTGGCTTAGAAACCGATGCGACGTGGTTTGGTGTTTGTGATGGTATTGTGTTGGGAAGGAGCGGGCGGCACGAGAATGCGCCAGTAAGGAACGTTATTACTCATGGTGCAGCTAACTCGTGTAAAGATGTTGGCGCCGGGTAGTGTAAGGCTTCTGGGTATGTTGTCGGGCATGTATTTGGGTGTATGACCGTCCCCATTTGTCAGGGGTCCCTCACCGAGCCCATTCACCGTCAACCCAACCCAAACTCAGGTATAATTATTATTATTTTGAGAGCTACCAAAGCCTCCTTCCAGGGTGCAAAAACAACTGTTAAATTGATTCCACACAAAATACCAAAATGGTGCTGAAGAGTGGCAAAGGCAGCCGTGATAAAAGTGAAGGGCTAATACTAAACTCAGATGAATAAGAAATATGAGAAGATGAGAAAAAGCTACTGTTTCAAGAATGCATTCACACGGGACTTAAATGAGAAATATCCCTTGAGTGTACAATCTCACTGGGCAAAGCATTCCACGTTTTAATTAACGATGGTATAAAACAACGTGAAAACTGTGTCGTACTCACATTCCTAAAGTTCTTAGCCAAGTCATTAAGAGCAAACCCTTGTCACGCGAACTGGATTAAAAGAATGAGGCAGAGCTGCGTGCAACGGATCCACAACTTACAACAAATGACCTTTACACCAATAAAGGCAAGTTAGGTCCGTATCATACGGCGCGCGACTCAAATGTCCAGGAATTATTTTCGTTTTTTATTTAACTTTTTTTTTAATTCGCGAATAAATGCTAATATTTTTTTATTAAATGAGATTGCCACTTAAATATTTAATATTTTGTACTTATTTTATGATGGAAACCTTTTTATTTATTAAATAATTGTAGGGGTTTTCCTATGGCAACGCTACTTTTAGGCCACCCTGTATAAGACCACTTGAGATACATCAATATTTACATTAGATACAATTTTAGGCCACACTCTAAGCCACTATATTCAATTTTTGGCCACCCTGTACAGGTTGCGGTGGTCAATTTGTTACCTTGGTCAACTCTGTATTCCGCGCATGCGTTTCGTCTGGCGTCGGTTCTATCTTCACCCTATCATAGTAGAGTCAATTGTGTATCGTCTGTGAAGGAAGCAATACCATGGCTGAAGTTAATCCTCCCAAATATTTGGAAAAGACAAACTGGGCTGCTTAGGATTCACGCTGAGAGCTCCAATGCGAAGGGATCCAAGTGCCTGGGGGTCAGTGCAGAGGATCAGGAAAGAGTTGGATCAATCAGGTTCCGAACTTTCGCGGAGATCCAGGCCATCATTGACAACGATCCCAGTAGGTCAATAAGGTTCATAGCCAGGAGCAGGGTAGTGTCAGTCTCTCTCATCAGGCAGGTAGTGCACGAGGACATCTGCTACTACTCATACAAGAAGAGAAAGTGTCAGCTTCTGTCGCAGAAAATGAAGGACAAGCGGAAGGAACTGGTTGCGAAGCTAGTGAACAAACTGAAGCATTTCGTCAGGTCTGGCAGGCTTTGGTTCCTCTCAGACGATAAGAATTTTTGCCAGGACCCACCAGGCGGTGGTGAACCCGCATAACAACCGCTGGTTTTGATGTGTCCAGCAAAGATGTACCGACAGTCATGAAGACCAAGTTCCCGGTTTGCATCATGGTGTTTGTGGTGATCAGTAGTCCTCGTTTATCTTCCGAGAAGACTTCTTACTCAATACTGAGGGCTACATCAAGAACCTGGGGAAGGTGGTGTGCCCCTGGATCCAGTAGGTAGCCGCTGGAAGGCGGACTCTGCACCATGACACGCAAGCGGGAGGACCCAGTCTTGCCTGTCAGACAATTTCTTCGACCACATCACTCCCCCCCCCCCCCTTGACTGGAACTCCTGTACCATTATATGTACGGCGTGGTTGAGAGAAGAGAGAAAGACCAAAAAGTCCCTATGTACCACCAAGTTTGGAGTGTAGTTCCAGGATCACCACAGTTTTCACCCAATTAACCAGGGGGAGCGTCGAGAAGGCCTGCCGCGGGTACCGACACCGCCGAGAAGGCGTGGTTGAGACCGACGGCGATTTCTTTGAATTAAATTGAATAGAAAAATCCTTCTAGCCTTTAAAATGCAACGTTGGTGAATAGATCTGTCTATAGGAACTCTGTGTTATTAGTTGCGTGGACGCGACTCTATAAGTTACTATGTCGGTTCGTAGGTCGGACGGTCGGGTGGTCATAATTTTACTTTTCAATGGGTTTTTTGGCAATAATATCGTAACTATTCGGCCGATTCTAAGGAATTTGAAACCCTTATCTTGTTTTACATTCTCTTTCGAGTGATATAATTGCCAAGGTCCTTCCAAGGTTAGTCCGGGAATTATTTGGCAATAACATCCTAACTATTCGGCATTCAAACGAAATCTGAAGCCCTTATGTTGTTTTACATTCTCTTTCGAATGATATAATTGCCAAACTCCTCCCAAGGTTAGTCCAGGAATTATTTGTAAATAACATCCTAACTATTCTGGCGAAATTTGAAACCCTTATGTTGTTTTGCATTCTCTTTTGAATGCTATAATTGCCAAGGTCCTACCAAGGTTAGTCCGGGAATTATTGAAAGTTTTGTAGGGAGTAAAGTCATAAATCAGAATAATTGAGAACACGCGACTTAGGTTTGTTGAGCTTGTTTTCGTTTATATTGAAGTTAGGCGACAAGTTATTCACCGCAGCTTGTATAATGATACTATTTGAAATACTTCAATAGTTATAATTTCCCGATTCTCCAAAATGACAGGGGCGAATTCAGTGGCTGTTGATTCACTCGGATGACCTATGATAGAACCCGGTCTGTTTTGATCCCTAAAATCATGTTATGACCTGTGATGTGTTATGACGCGGACTTCAGAAGGGTTCATTCACTCGAATAATAAAAAATACGTTACGATATGTTATTACATCTTATATATATATATATATATATATATATATATATATATATATATATATATATATATATATATAGTTTTATAGCGTGTTAGGTTTTTACATATGATATATTAGGACTTATGCTATGTTATGACGTTTTTTACGTTATACACATTTTTTAAATAATTACATTAGGTTATGACATCCTATATGCATATGTTTTGATGTCGTCATGTCATTGCATATTATAGTATGTTGTGGACGTCAAAGAGACTCAATGGACGTTAAAATGTTATGTAACGTTATTACATGTTGTTTGTTATGGATTGTCATGTTACATAAAACCACATAAGTTCCATCTTCACCGACCCCCATATATATATATATATATATATATATATATATGATAAATCCTAGAGCCACCAGAAACGGATGTAACATCTTTTAATTTTCACAACGTTTCGAAAAGTACAAGTTTTCATCTTCAGGCTAAAATATAACGTCACTAAAATTAATACATATAAAGGAAACATTAAAAGGTAGTGGATCAATAAGACATTGAATTGCTTTAAAAAGTGACCAATTATTAAATATCAATAAAATGTATAATAAGGAAAAACTATAAGTTATAAAATTTAAAATATGACTTGGCAAATTTGCTTTAAAACTGACTAAAAGTGGTTAAGATAAATAAGTACAGGGTCTTTTTTTTACACGTCCTTCATTTGAAGTTGAATAAAATCAAGAATAATTTTGTGATCCCAATGAAACTTTTAGAAGTTAATTTATTCATTTATATTTTAGAAGTTATGCGAGTTTTTAGTAAATCGGTCATTTTTGGCTAGGAAAGGAAAGCTTGTGCAAAAATTCGTAGACTATAAAAGGAGAAAATTTTTCTAGCAAAAATCATTATTAAGAAATGTTTCAAACTGCAAACATGGAAGCTCCTGGAAATGATCGGACGGAAAAAAAATGTTGAAACATTCTTCAGATAGTGTATAAGATGGGCGAAAAGGGCCTGTTGGCAGAAAGGGCGTAGAACAACATAAAATTGAAGAGGTGCGTCAAAACGTCGAACGGTCGCCGCAGAAATCATTGAAAAGAAGATCAGAACAAGTGGGATTGTCAAAAAGTGCAACATACAATGTAATGAAGGAAAAAAATGAAACTTAAACCATACAAGATTCAGGTTGTGCAATAATTAGAAGACAACGATTTCGCGAAAAGAAAATCGTATGCACAAGAATTTAGACGAAAAGAACAACAGAATATGGTCGGATCACAACCCCGAAGCAATACACCAGAAAGAGCTGCATCCTGCAAAAACCACTGTGTGGTGTGCGATAACCCCTCAGAAGATCATTGGGCCCTATTTTTATGAGAATGAAAATGGAAATTCAGTCACTGTGAATGGCGAAAGATACCGACACATGCTTGAAGAATATTTTTTACTGAACTTTCGAAGGCTTCGAAATAGACGACAACTGTTTTTCCATCCAATGAAACAATGCAGTTGTTAAGACGAAACTTCAGAGAAAAAATCATTTCTCGAAACAGTGAATTTAAGTGGCCTCCAAGATGATATGAGGATATTTAAAAGATCGTTTAAACCCGTAATAATACTAAAAGTATCCAACAACTAAAAAATAATATCGCTGAAGAAATTAATAACATCGATGATGAACTTTTGAAAAAGTGATGAGAGCAACTTCGTCACGAGTAAATGAATGTTATGAGAAGAATGTTCAGCATTTGAAAAGAAGAATCTTCAAATAAATTAAGTTATTATGTTAATTATGTAAACTGATTATTAGTCTTAGTTATTTGTTAATTTAGGGCAAATAAAATTAGTTAAAATAAAATTGGTTTTAATAGTCGATAAATATCTGAAAGTTCAGTGAAAATTTGTTAAAAATCAATGCTTCACTAAAACTAGCATAACTTCTACAAAAATAAGTGAATCAATTAGCTATTTTAGGACACAAAACTTACAACTATTATAAACAACTTTTGAAAGAAGTTTCATTACGATCACAAAATTATTTTATTAAACTTCAAATGTAGGACATTAAAAAGAGACCCTGTATATATATATATATATATATATATATATATATATATATATATATATATATATATATATATATATATATATATATATATATATATATATATATATATATATATATATATATATATATATAAACTTTAAGCCCTTCAAACTATTGACTACGAGCTCAGTATTAGCGATACATTGTGGGATATGTACGTGAAAGTTGTGTATGTTTATGTATGTGTGCATTTTAGGGTGTTATCGTGTGTTTCCAATGAAAACGCAAGTTCCGGTTGCGTGATTTGGCTTCGTTCAGGGAACCACACTGATATGATAAAGTCCCTCTGATAACACGCGGATAAAAAGACAATATATATATATATATATATATATATATATATATATATATATATATATATATATATATATATATATATATATATATATGTTGTTGTCTGATGTATCATATGGAGAGACTGAAATTTTGTTTTAGGTAAGGTAATTCCTGCCCCCCCCCCTCGCCTCCCCCTAAGCGCATTGGCGTGTGCTTTAATTGAGGAAGTTAGGGAGGATTATGCGAGTTGCGCGCCGAGTAGTCTCCCCTTAAAACTACTCTGGCTATATCCACACATCTCATTTTCAGGTTCCCAACTTCACCACTTCTTTTAGGACCGCCTTCCCATTACAAACTTGAGGGCGTCGATGTCCTCGTTGGTTTTCATATCTTAGTTTACATCATTAATGATAATATTATTAATAATAGTAATAAATAATTTTAAAAGGCAAAACGAAGATGCTTGTGTTATGTGAGACGAATTGGAAGAATAATAATAATGGAAATTATAATAATAATACTCATAAAAATAATATTAATACTCATATTACTAATACTAATAATAACATTAATACATATTAATTCATGTGAAGATCGGTGGTAATATCGTATAACCTACTGTAAACAGTGCGTACTAGTGGTAAAATCGCTACAAGAGTATGTACATCGGTTGCGAAATTACGGTTAAAAGTACAGATCCAAAGTAAAAATCGATGGTAAAATGGCAGAAAGTGAAGCAGTATTAAACCACTAAAAGTGCCGATCGGTGGTAAAACTTTTCCTCATAATGCAAACCGGTGCTAAAATCCCTCGAAAACTTTCAGATCAGTAGACAAACACTATTTTAGATTTGTGGTAAAATTACCGAGATTTTAGATATCTAGTAATCTACATAGTAAAAGTGTAGATCAGTGGTAAAACTTTATACCAAAGGCAAAATCGGTGGTATAAATAGTGCAAATCATGCATATTGTTGGTAAAGACTATCAAAAGTATAGATCTGTGGTAAAACAACTAGGATATGTGCATCTCGGAGCTAAACCCCATAAAAGTGGAAAGCATCTACCAATAATGTCTATCGATAGTAGACAGTCGGTACTAAAAGAGGAAATTGGTGTTAAAATCTTTCCAAATGTGAGAATTGTTGGTAAAATCATAATTCAAAGGATATCTCTGTGGTAAAACGTTTAACAAATGTGAAAATTCGGTGATAAATTAACTATAAAAAGTATATTATTGTGGTAAATAAACATTAATTCAAGTATAATTTTAGGGGGTAAAACAGAACCGAAGAGTTGAGAAAGTTGGTAAATGTAAAATCCAAAGTCCCGATCGGAAGGAAAACACTACCGATAGTCACTTTGTGGTAAATCACTTACCAAATGTGCATATCGGTGGTACAATGCGCAAAGAAAGCAAATTGGTTTTAAATTTGCTGCGAAACGTTCATATCTACAGTAAAATTAGTACAAAAACTCAACATTGTAGTTTTGCCACTAGCAAAAGTGCAAAAAGAGTGCCAAAAAGGGCAAATCAAATGGGTATTATACCCCTACTATAAGTCACTCGGTGGTAAAACCCAGAACCGATTGCCAGTGGTAAAAAACTACCACGAGTAAACATCGGTGGTAAAACACCTACCAAAGTGATATCAGTTTTAATAAGCAATACTGAGTTCGTATCAGTGGTAAATTATTTAAAAAATACAATCTGTTGTAAACGCATTACTAAGAGTGCATTTGGGTAGCAAAGTCCCTTCAAAAACTACATAATTTTCGTAATAAAACAAATATCAAGACTGTATATTGGTGGTAATAAATCCCCTACTTAAAGTGCAGATCAGTGGTAAAACCATCTCAATTGTACACCGGTGGTAAAATATATGACAAGAGTGTGTATCAGTGGAAATAAAACCCGACTAAAAGTGCTGTTCGGTGGCAAAAAATAACTTACCAAGCGTGCACATCGTGCAGATTGGTGGTAATAAACTACCGAGAGTTCCGATCGGTGGCAATACAAACCTTAGCAACTTATTTAAAAAAAACGCGATTTTACACTCCCCGAAGCGCTTCTTCCCCTGCTTCCCTTTCGAGCCCATCATCGATCGATGTGGTAATGGGTTTTCTTGGTGGCAATTAGTGGTATCGCGGCCGCGCAGTTTACCTGCTCAGATCCGACGACCGATGCTGGTGAATTAGAGCCATTGGGAAGCAGGTATCGTGAGATCAGCATACGGGCGAGCAATGCCGGGGCGATAGGAGACCCATCCCCCTAGGGGCGTTCTTACGTTTGTTTGTAGCCACTGGGAATCTCCCTTCGAGATCCCACGGGATTCAGTCCCTCGTTTCAGAAGGGAGTTTTGAAGCAGGCTGAGGTTTGCGACGATCTGCTACGGGTTCCCTGGATTTTTTCTTTGTTATTACCGGTATTGCGGTACGTTGTCGGTATTTAGGTGAGGTTCCGGGTATTGCGGTACGTTGTCGGTATTTAGGTGAGGTTCCGGTATTGCGGTACGTTGTCGGTATTTAGGTGAGGTTCCGGGTATTGCGGTACGTTGTCGGTATTGAGGTAAGGTTCCAGTATTGCGGTACGTTGTCGGTATTTAGGTGAGGTTCCGGTATTGCGGTACGTTGTCGGTATTTAGGTGAGGTTTCGGTATTGCGGTACGTTGTCGGTATTTAGGTGAGGTTTCAGTATTGCGGTACGTTGTCGGTATTTAGGTGAGGTTCCGGTATTGCGGTACGTTGTTGGTATTTAGGTGAGGTTCCGGTATTGCGGTACGTTGTCGGTATTGAGGTAAGGTTTCGGTATTGCGGTACGTTGTCGGTATTTAGGTGAGGTTCCGGTATTTCTTTGGTCTTTTTTCGAATTTCTAGTGATTTTTATTTTTTAAGTTTTGACGGTATTCCTTCAATATTTCTTAGTGTTTCGATATATTATTTTTATAGGGTTTTTTTCCACTATTTTTCAGGATTTTGGTATTTTTCCCGATATCTTTTTTATTTTAACATTTTGGTATTGTTTTCAAATTCTTATATTTCTTCGGTGTTTATTATTTTTTAATTATTTTAGTAGATTTAAGGTATTTGGGGGTATTGGGGGGGGGTGCATTTTCTTCGTCCCTATTTTCCCGTGAGATACCGGGAGACAATATATCGTGTATGCATGGAAGTAAATATGTGTCCATGCATGTATGTAGGTATATATAGATAGATGGATGGATACCCTTAATCTGCCAATGTATGTATATAGACATTAATGTGTTTTTATGTAGGCATGTGTATGAATGAATGTATGGGCGTGCAGGTAGGTATGCAAGTGTGCATGAAAGTATGTTTGTATGTTTATGTGCATGCATGTATATTTGTGTAAGTGTATGTTTATGTACACATGTATATTTGTGTGCGTGTATGATTGTGTACGTGCATGTATATTTATGTAAATGTATGTTTGTGTGTGTGAATGCAGAGTGTGCGTGTGTGAGTCCACGTGGCGACCACATTATGGGCTCCCAAGGCCCTCGTGAACTCTTCCCTAAAATGAATCTCAGCCTCATCATCATCTTCATCATCGGCATCTCAGCGCGTGCAGAAGCCGAAGTCTTAAACGTCCTCCTCTCCACACCCGCTTCATCTTCAACATCGGCATCTCAGCGCGTGCAGAAGCCGAAGTCTTAAACGTCTTCCTCTCCACACCCGCTTCATCTTCAACATCGGCTTCTCAGCGCGTGCAGAAGCCGAAGTCTTAAACGTCATCCTCTCCACACCCGCTTCATCTTCAACATCGGCTTCTCAGCGCGTGCAGAAGCCGAAGTCTTAAACGTCCTCCTCTCCACACCCGCTTCATCTTCAACATCGGCTTCTCAGCGCTTGCAGGTCAAGTTTGGGGGAGTATTTCGGGTTTATATATAGCCGGCTTTTTGACTTTCGCTCTATCCACCACCCGAGTTTGTCTTCTTAGCCAAGGGCTTCTTTCGTGGTCTCCGGGGGTCATTCTCAGCGCCCACCGAGGTTGTCGTCTGGATCTCCTTATGTATAAAAGCTCCCCTTTAGGACTTTTCTCCACCATCTTGTGTCATTTATTCTAGCGATTTGTCTTGTCCATCTCCACTTCGGAACTTTCACTCTATCCATCACTCGTGTTTGCGTTCTTATCCAAAGGTTTCTTTTGCGTCCCTCAAAGCAATGGTCTCCCATCGATCATATCATATTTTTAAGTCCGATTCTCCTTATCTGGAACCCATTATCGGGATCCATACCGGAGTGTAATGCAAACATCCTCACTCTCTTTCAAACAGTTTGGCTTTTTCTTAAATTCATTATCTTTTCCGTGCCTGTGTACCAGGGTTGGCAAATCAAAAACCCAGCTCTAAAAAAACCGGGGTTTATTACCGTTTTTTTTTTAAATCAAATTTTAAAAGACCGTGTTTGTTTTTTTTTTTCAAAATTACATTTTTTTCAAGAAATGAATGCTACTTATCATTATTTTATTCAAAATTTATATTTATGTTTATAATTTCAACAAATATGTATCAAATTAAGTTCATTTCTCTGATACTGACTCATAATAATTCATCTCTCCTTCTACAGGTTATGGCTATCATGGGTACCCACAATTCTCGATCAGTGATCTGTTACTGTGATCTGTTCTTGCTATAATATAATTATTAAACTAAATAATTATTAATATTATTAAATAGAGATAGCTATTCTTTTTCTATGTTATTCTAATGCTTGTAGCCTTTGTCTTTTGAAAAAACCCAAGATTTGAAAAACCCAGAAGAAAACCAGGGTTTTATTGGGCTTTTTCAAAATTTGTTGTTTTTTTTGCCAACCCTGCTGTCTAGACCCAACAAAGGCGGGAAAGAGGATGTTAAGCGTTTAAAAAAATCTGCGTATACGAAGCATGCAAGAACTGGGTTTTATTTTAAGTCACCTAAGAACTGTTGAGATGTAACACTCTCCTCCTTCGTGGATAGATAGGGCAATTAGAATCAACAAAATTAGACCGGTGTTGTCAGAAATTAGCTATATACCGTTGCCCAAATTAGTGATGTCACGTGTTTCAAAATGATTCAGACAAAAGTAACTATGATATTATTATTTATTTTTTATAAATCTTCGAATAGTTTTGGATGACTGTCGCTTTGCTTTGCTGTGTTGCTAAGCTTTAATATTTTTCATAAGTTCGAAAATTACTTATAGGGTTAAAAAAAAAAATGTCAATGCGAATATTTTCGTGATATTGATGATTAAAAATTCAACAAATATATAAAGTTAATTAAGCTGAAAACAGCAGAAATTGGGGGAAATTTGGCAACCTTGTTTTCAAAGAAAACCATTTCAAAATGTATTGACAGCAATGCTTGAAATATAGCAATAACATAAAACAATGTCACTAAAATTGTATTTATTTTATAGGTAAATAAATGTCTTATCTAATCATCATCATCATTATTATCATCATCACTAACTCTATAATTTAAGAATGGGATTTTGGGGAGTATTTGAATAATAATTTCATCTTAGTTTGGTTATGACTTATGTATATTTTAAATTTTTATCGAGGTAATTTCTAAGAATTTCTTTAGAGTTTGAAAAAACAAAATAGTTTAGTTCAGAAAAAATAAATATGATTATCCAATGAATTATAATGTTTTAAAAGAAAATGAATTACAATATTAAAATTTAACTATAGCTGCTTTTTTATTTTATCTATAACTATATTTTAGCAACGTGATTTTTTGAAAGGGGGGAAATTTAGTTTAGTTCCTTTTTAAAATTATTATAATTGGCAAAGTTCAGAAAATTTATAAAAAATTAACCATGGCTGCTTTTTTTTAGATTTTAGATTTTAATCTTAGTGGCGAAGCGCAAGCTCCCCCCGTAGGGGAAGATGGCGAAGCCATTGCCTGGTTCATTTATAACTAAATATATCCTGAACACTCCATCTCTCATGAATTACTAATATATTGAATTGTTATCTACACGAAATTCAGCGTATACTGTGACATGACTACTTGTGGCGACTGTACATCTTCAGAATCTACCTGCCTTTATTTCTTTAAAATACAGAGTATTTAATTAATTCATCTTATCAAGTCTTAAGAAAGCGAAACCTGAAGGTCGACCTCAAAGAGCAGGCGGAAACTGAGGACAACTCAGGGGGAAGGGGATGGAACGATACACCTTAAGAATGATCTGCAGGGAACACTAAAAAATCACTTGGATAAGAAGACAAACTTGGAAGGTGGATACAATAAAAAAAATAAAAGTCATTTATATATAGAGACACGCAGAAGACGACCTTGCACAAAACACGGGGGTGAAATTCACTCACGTACTGGAGTAACGGTGCAAACACGAGTGGTGTTTGACCGTGATCTGTTTAACTTTCTTGGACATGATATTGGGATGAAACGATCTGATATTATATATATATATATATATATATATATATATATATATATATATATATATATATATATATATATATATATATATATATATATATATATATATATATAACGGGTGTTCCATTAAGACGGATCGAAGTTAGCAGTAAATAAAACAGTGTTATTGGTGAAAATGTCCGCCAAGGCTTCGGCGGCACACTTCCACTCGATGGTCAAAATCTTTGATGACGTCTCTGCATAGTTGCTCCTCGATCTCACCAATATGCCTCATTATCTCATCCTTCAGCTGTTGAATTATTGTTGGCATAGACCTTACTTTTGAGATCACCCCAAAGGAAGAAATCTAAATGCGTCAAGTCACACGATCGTGGTGGCCAATTGACCTCGCTGTTTCGAGAGATGATGCGACCTGGGAACTTCTCATTTAATAAAGCCATTGTTGCATTGGCTGTGTGGCCTGTGGCGCCGTCCTGTTGAAACCACAGATCTTCGACATCCATAGAATTCATTTCAGGCCATAAAAAGTTGGTTATCATGGCACGGTATCGCTCGCTTGTCACCGTAACAGAATTCCTGGCATCATGTTCGAAGAAATACGGCCCAGTGATTCCGCTAGCAAAAAATGCACACCAAACCTTTTGTGGATGCAGTCGCTTTTCAACAATCTTCCTGGGATTTTCATCAGCCCAAATGCGACAATTCTGCTTATTAACGAATCCACCAAGATGAAAATGGGCTTCATCACTAAAGATGATTTTTTGCGAAAAATCATTATCGGCTTGTCTTTGCTCGTACACCCAATTGACGAATGCACGGTGCTTCAAATGCTCAGCAGTCTTCAGTTCTTGTGCCAATTGAATTTTGTAAGCGTGTAGAGACAACTCTTTTGTCAAAATTCGATGTAACGTTGTTGTGGAGAGGTTCGATTTCTGCGCGCGATGGCGAATAGAGGTGTCTGGATCTTCGGCCACATTCTCGCGCACTGCAGCAATGTTTTCAACTGAACGGCGTAAACGAGCACGCAATGGCGTTTTCATATCTGCCACCGACCCCGTTTGTTTGAATTTACGAACAATTTTCCCAATTGCACTCTCGGTTGGTCGATTATGTTGACCAAAAGAATCGCGAAGTGCTTGAAATGCGTTTCTGTTTGAACGTCCATTTTCGTAATAGGCTTCGATAACTTTAACACGTTGTTCGATTGTTAATCTTTCCATGGTTGAAATTGCCAAAGACTGAAGTTGTTAAATATAAGAGCAAAATAAAAAAATCATTAGACGCTTAAACTTAACTCTCATTTAAAATCGGTCCAAGTTATTGGAACACCCTTTATATATATCTAGAGTGGCTCAATATTTTGAGATCATTTGTAGGAATGTAGAAAAGAACGCATAGCACATCAGAGAAAAGTTGTATTTAAATTAAAATCGCTACAAATAATCTCGAGAAATCTGATAACGCTTATTCAATAAATCTCCAATTAGCCTCAATGACTGCTTCGATTCGGGGTCTGAAGCGTTGACATGACCGAATCAGATGATCTTTATCAATTTCGGACATTAGTCTTTGTTATGGCGGACTTGAGAGATAAAATGGTGTTATAGGGGTGTTCATTGGCCCCTATTTCGACGACGCCCCATACGTAATAGTCCAGTGGAATAAGGTCGGGGAAGCAAGGGGGCCATGTGTCTGGGAGAACATGGGTTCGGTTGTTCTAGCCCTTTGAGATGGTGCAGAGTCTTGTTGGAAGATATAAGGTCTTCCGTTACCTGGTATTCTGTCTATCCAGGGCCACAAAACCTTTCCCTACACCTCTGTGTAGGCAGCAGCATTGACTATTAAGTCCCATGATAAAAAAGTGAAGGGGCATGGCATCGCCCTCATTGTTAACGACTCCCCAAACCATCAGGGTTGCTGGTAACTCGGTATGCATTATGGTTGGAACCTCGCTTGTCACTCTGTCATTCTTGAGGTCTACTTTTTGATCTTGGTCGAAGTTTCTCTCATCAGAGAAAAATCGAGTACTGAGAGATGAGGATAGGAGATAGAATGGAATAACTCCATATTTTTTTGGACCTACTGATTAACGTGAAATCCGAACCACGTCCTAATTTATTCCTCTTCTTACCTGTTGCTCTACTGGTAAGCGATTGCAACTTCTGTAAAGTTGTCGCGTGAATCGACCAATCTCTTTTGTGTATGTGCTTCTTTTTTTTCGTCCCTTTTTCTTCACGTTCACTTTATTCTTTCACTTCACTATAATTGATCACTTTTTGTCTTAATTCACTATAGTTAAGCAAATTAAATATGATTCATTACACTTTAGTTTTCACTTCACTGTAGTTTACACTTGGATAATCTAGTCACTTTGAGTGTCAATTAGGTCATCACTTTTTGGGAGTCTTGCTAGGTGATTTTAGTGTCTAGTTCGGTTAAGGTTTATCTGGTTCTTGACCTGGTTGTTTTCTTAGTTATGTGTACAATGGTGTTTCCACTATTCCCTGTTGAGTTCTTCCACTAGGGATTCTGGAGTTAAAAGGAGTGTTAACTCATGTTTTCTGCAAAAAATGAAGAAAAGTTTTCAACTTTACTCCCGATTTTATTTTGCTGTTTTTATAGCGATGGTAAGCGGTTCAATCTTAGTCTCTCTGAGTGCTCGTGTCGATTCTCCTGGTGTTTGGGATTAGAGAGAGGGCTTTGTTTTGAACTTTTGGAAGCTCTCTTTTCCTTCATTTAGATAGGTTGTTAATAGGGATTAGAAGGTAGATTAGCGCCTCCCTTCCTACATCATGATAGATTTTTAGGATCAATTTAAGATTAGGCACCTAAGATGCCTAATCTTAAATTGATCGAAACGCAGGTACGAGGGGCGGTCAATAAGTTTTGCGAATCGGTAGGGCAAAACAGAGGAAGGGGGATGGCTGTTTGTGGGGGTGTTAGGACAAGTTATGACATTTCAGTACCTGCAGCCGCACGCTCCTGCCTCGTCTATTTAAGGAGCAATAGTTTATCGCAGATCATCAGTCACAAATATTTCGACAATGGAGAAGGTTGAGTACCGCGCAGTGATCAAATTTTTGACAAGGGAAGGCAAGAATGCAAAAGAGGTCCATGAACGCATAGTTGCAGTGTACACTGACACCGCTCCTTCATATGTAACCATTGCTCGCTGGAATAGGGAGTTCCGCCATGGTCGTGAGTCCCTTGAAGATGACCCTCATTCAGGACACCCATTAGACGTGACCAACGAGGACAATGTGGCCCGTGTGGAGAGGAGGATCCTCGAAAATCGACTGGTGAAGGTCAAAGAAATCGAGCGAGAACTTGGAATATCAAATGGAAGTGTTATCAACATCATCCACGACAATTTGGCCATGACCAAGGTCTCTGTCCGTTGGGTCCCTAGAAACCTCACGCCCCATGATCGACTTCGACGTCGTCAAAGTCCACAAGGCCAGAGTTGCACAAGCTGCCCTGCACGAGTGCGGATTCGAGGAGCTCAACCATCTCCCCTACAGTCCAGATCTGGCCCCTAACGACTACTTTTTATTCCGCCAGCTCAAGGCTGCACTGCGTGGACGCCGGTTTGGGGACGATGAAGATGTCCAGCTCGCCGTCCAGGAGTGGATTGAACAGCAGTCGGGAGATTTCTGGTTGTCGGCAATTCGAAGCCCCAGGGACAAGTGGCGCAAGTGCATTGAAGTCGAGGGTAGTTATATTGAAAAATAATAAAACACTTTTCCTCATATCTCGTTTCCTTATATCCGAATTGCAAAACTTATTGACTTCCCCTCGTACTTTATCTTAAATTGATCGAAGCAGGTGCTTTATCTTGAATTGAACGAAACGCAGGTGCTTATTCTTGAGTTGTAAATATTTGGAAGGTCTCTTAGTAGATCGTAACTTACCTTAAATTTAGTTTACCCAAATTTAAATTTACTTAAATTTAGTTTATTAAGATAAAAATACTGGTGTTCACACACAAAACATAGTCTTATTGGAATAAGCAGAAACCAAAAATTAAAACAATCAGAGGTTGCAAACGAGATTTTCTACATACATCTTTGTTTCAATCTATGTGGCAGGACAGGTTTTCGTCAAACCCATTTCAAAGCTTATGTGATCATATAACTGAACAATGTGATATTTAAATGATCCTTTAAATATTTTTCTATTCAATGTCTTTCTTTAGTAATTTGCATTATTTTTCTTTTCTCTCATAAGTCACCTTGTGAGTCGCTAACAGAGCGACTTTAGCTGCCATATCTTAAATTGAACGAAACGCGGGTTACTTATCTTGAATCGAACGAAATGCAGGTGCTTATTCTTGAAGTGAGTGACTTTAGGTGCCTAATCTTAAATTGATCCGATTTTTCTTTTGTTCCCTGCGCTTAATCCTTTTAATGAATATATGATGCTTCACATGGGCTACTCCTTCTATCCTTTCGGCTAAGTGTTTTGTGTAGCCTCTTAAGGTTATCTTTACCCCTAGTACTTTTCCTTCAGATTGATATCTATCCAGCTGTCCTTGTATTTTGATAGCTGTTACTTTTCCTTTCTAGATAGAGACTATACGGTTAATTTTCTTTTATTCGTTCTTATTTTCAAGTTCTTCTCGAAATGATTGATGTTTTCAATCTCTACAGCTGTTGTTTGTGCCTGAGATCTCACATTATTGTATCGACATACGACTAGATGGCTGCTGTCGTCTGCGAATTGGATATTGAGGCATTCGGACATTAAAGGTGTTGACAGGTCCCATGTGTAAATAGAGTACAGCGTGGAGACGAGACAGCTCCCTGCGGCAGTCCAGCTTTCAATTCGAACTCGAGTTCTGTTTAGTCATTGACTACGGATGCTCTTCTATCTGCCAGATAGTCGTAGAGAATTCCCTCCAGATTATTGTTGATTTATAGGTTCAAGATCTTATGTTGCATACATGTGACCCAGACTTTGTTAAAGACTTTTTCTACATATCTGAGGACCACATCGATGTATTTTTCTCTGCTTTGGCCTTGGTGATTTTCTCTGTGATGATGCCAAATGGTATTGTGGTGTCTCTTCCTTTACGAAATACGAATTGGTATTCATATAGAGATTGCTTTCAGTGACATATTTTACAAGTCCTATGGGAAAGATTTTTCTCAAAGACTTTTCCGGTGGAATTCAGAAATGATATAGGTCTGTAGTCGGTAAGAGGATTCGGTGGTTTGCTTGGTTTTATGGTGAGGATCATTTTGGCTAGTTTGAAGCCATATGCGAAGTATCCAGTGCTGAAGCACGCATTGAATATGTTCTTAATCGATTTAATGATGTTTTCCGGTGCCTGGTGAGTGTAAATCTGGTGCTTTCGGAGGCGCCTAGCGCTTTTTGTTTCAATGAACTTATATCGTTTTTTAGTTCTTCGATGGTAATTGTGGCCCTATGCCCCTGATTCTTTTCACTTTGTTGTTCTAGGACTGCTATTCGGGGGATTTTTTGTTGGTTGTTTCGGAGATTTGCGCCAACAATCTCATCTGTTGCTGGATTGAATTCTGCATTTTCTTCCGGTGCTATGAAAAATACGGATTTCCAGTGTCGTTTGAAATTAGGCTCGATGGTGCTGTCATCTTTTTTTTTCTTGTTAATTTCGTAGTGCTATCTTTCTCCTTGGGTATCTTCCTTTCATTTTGTTTATTAGCCTCCAGTTTTCTTTAAGTCTTTTTTCGACATCAATTTTTCTGTTGATGCTCTCCAATATTGTTCTTTTTTTCTTCATCGAGATATCTCGACTCTTCTTTTTGTCTTCTAAGTGATTTGTTGTTCTCTGGTTGGTTTGGAAATTGTAACTTGATCGTAGACTGCTGAGTGGTTGGTTCTACTTCCTCATCTCTTCTGCCCATATTGGTTGAGGGAATGTGCTGTGTCTCGTTTTCGGTACCCTTCTCTTCTCTGACTCAATGAGAGCTGATTTCATAGGCTCAATTTCTTCATCAATTTTTCTCCAGGTTAGTTTCAAGATCGGCTGAGAAGAATCTTTTAACATCTTTTTTGTATTCATTCCAGTTTGCCCTATTGTAGCTCTTCCTCTCCGGTACCGGTACCTGTATCGGATTCTGATTTATTCCTAGTAATATTCCTCTGTGATTACATCCTTCGGTGACGGGCGGAATATTGATATTGTAAGGCAGGTATCCGGTGGCTATTATTATTGGAGATATCTCTATTTCAACTGTCAAGTAGGCTTCATCTAAGCCATCGATTTCTTTGTAATCTAATATTCATTGCTCTTTTATCTGGGTTTATTGGTAGAAATGTTCACTAGTCGCGCTATCACGTCTGGTGAGTTCTTCCCCTCCCTTGTGTTTTTTTCTGTTGCGTCTAGACTTGTTCCTTCTTTAGTGTTGTTGTTTACGGTTGTTGTTTTTCTGGGACGTTATACCTAGGGTTTGGCCACACTAAGGTCCAGTATTTCCTAAGATGGATGGTTTTCAAGGAACCACATCATCTTCATACAGTTCTTCTCAAGCATGTCGTTTAATGTTGATTTGAACATTCCGGTTCCCGATATTCATTACGTGAACGTATAAGATACACATCAATACCTCCATTGATACGCCATTAGCTACTGCCAGGTGCATTCTGGCCTCTCTCATTTTGTTAACAGTGGCTTTCGCAACTCCAGCATCGGTGGAGTTTCCTTTTAACTTCTTTGCGTTTGAGGCACTCCATTGACATGGTTCTGTGTGACCCTCCGCAGTTGATACATTTCCTTTCCATTTTCTTGCAGTCTCTCTAGTAATGTCTTGTTTTTCTGCATTCAAAGTATGCTCTTGGGATAGCGCTATCATATTTATACTCTCTGGGCTGACTCTCGGCTGGAATACTCTATGAATTGCATGTGAAATCACCCTATATAAGGGATCGCAAATTTCAACGGTGTTATGTCGGGAGAGGCATTGGTAAAGGAGGAAAGGTTTGGTGAGGAAAGGCCAAAGCGGGCAACTAATTTGGGCGACAGAAGAGCACTTGTCTTGGCGAAACTCGACGCTATATTCAGGTATTCTCTGGACGCATTAAATGCAGCCTCCATCACCCTGCTCCTCCTTGGCATCCATGTTGGCGTCCACCACCATTGACGCCCTCCAATCGATATGGTAGTCTGCATCCCATGGATGCTGTGTGAGAGCGTTTAAAAATCTCCCCACCCAAATTTCGAGTTTGTACTCCCTAATTTTGATGTCCATGCCCCTCAAGTTTTCACCGTACTAGGGTGCTTTACATACAATACAAAGGATCTCATATACTATGGACTCGTTCCTTGTTACTCGGTCCCTCTTGGTCCGGACTAGGTCTGCGATCTTCTTTCCTGTAGCCTTCACCACTTGTGCGCCATTTCTGAGTGTTCGGTTAAGCACTGCTACCGAGGGGCTTGATGGGACCAATATCAGGCGTTTGAAAGAGGTCCTCGCATCCTGAACACATGCTCTGATGTTTTGGGCTTTCCTTCTGGCTCTCCAGATTAAAGCTTTTGGTTAGTATGGTCTCAAATGTTCTCTGGATCTACTGTTCCTCCTGTTTGATGAACTCCTCGCTGCAAATTTAGTAGATGCGAAGGAAGAACCCAATCACGATGCCATATTCTTAGGTTGGTCATGGGCGAAGTGTACGAAGTCGTCCTTATTGGTAGCCTTTCTGTGGACAGAAAACTTGATGGCGACCTCACCTCCTTGGACCATTACATCCAGGAAAGGGATGGAGTCATTATTTTCCTCCTCATGCGTGAATTTTATTGTAGGGTGTATATCGTTGAGATTCCGGAGGAGATTTTCCACCTTTGTCATCTGACAGTGCGACAAGCGTATCGTATACGTATCGCAGGCAAGTGACATAGATGCCCGTGGTCCGGCAAATGGGTTTTCCCTTCAGAGCTTCCAGGAAGAGGCAAGTCAACACGGCGGGTAGGGGTGACCCTATGACCATGCCATCCATATAGCTGCCAGTATTTTTTGACCTTCAAATGCGAAGGTGTTGAACTCCACGCGCAATTTTACGAGGTCAATGAAGTCCCCTGCAGGCAACGGGAGATCATTGGTGTGTCCTTTAATTATTGTTCTCTCTACTGCTATAGCTTCATTGGTAGAGCCATTGGTGAACAGCGACTTGGCAGTAAAGCTGATGAATTTCTTTTTATTGTCGCAAATGTTCTTTAGTCGCGCTATCAGGTCTGATGAGTTCTTGATGTGCGCCCCACTGATAGCGCGACTGGCAAAGTTGCTGGTGAAGTCATAGAAATTCTCCAACAACCACTGTTGACTCTATTCCGAGGTATGGCCTTCCAACAGCAACTTTCTTTAGCCAAGGTTTGACTACAGTCTCCAGCAGCTCCATATAGCTGTATGAATTCTGCCTAAGACCCTTTTCAAATATGGGGCAGCATGACGTCACTAGAGAGACACACAGAGACCATCAGAACTAGGGGAAACTTGGTCTTCATGACACGTAGAACGTCGCACGGATTATAGGCAAATCACCTGTTGTTTTGAGTATTGTGTAACTGGTCGGTCATGGTAGAATTCCTCTTCATCTGAGAAGAACCAGATCGTCTCCGGTTCAACAAGATGTTTCAGCTTGTTCAAGAGCTTCTTTGCCTTCGTTAAACAATTCTCTTTGCCCTTGACTGTCATAATTTGCCCCTTGCGCCTCTTGTATAAGTGGTAGCGAAGTTCTTCATTCAGCGTCAACTCTATGGTGGCGACTACAAGACCCATCTCTCTCTCTTTAAAGCCCGGATTCCGGGGTGCACATGCAGTCAGAACGCCTGTTGTGTTCCTTTAAGATCACCGCGGCTTCGTATTCTCCGTTTCTGCTGCCCGTGTCACGTCCCCAAACCTTTACAGTGTTCCCAGTGTATTGAGCACTAGATATGAACTCAAAATTTTGATATCCAGCGCGAATGATCATGATTCAAATAACTCTTTTCTAATATTCAGATCGCTTCCAGTCCTCCATGTCAGCTAACTTTTTGCTAGCTAAACTTTACTCTGTATCCTCTCCAACGCCCTTGACTGTTTACCGATACTAGCCCGAATATATATATATATATATATATATATATATATATATATATATATATATATATATATATATATATGATGTTTGTGTGTGGGTGCAGTTCCTATAAAAGATTTTTTTCCTCCTCCTGATTAAGACGAGCGATAGAAGGCGGAGTTTTCTCCCATTATTTATCAACCGCGTATAAATAAATGGCGCCGATAACCAATTTATTAAATGTTCTTAAAAAACCCGCGATATAATTCACTCGCTCACAAAATCCGCACAAAAAACGCAAATATTTCAATTTGTTTGTACGTCTCGCTCGGCTCCTTGTGTCCCGCCTGTATTTGTGTATTGCGCCCGGGTATGTATAGAGACGTCGCTGTTTGCTCGCTTATAAAGGCATATGGTAGACACGTATATAAAGACATGGGTGTATGTGCATAATGTATAAAAAGACGTATGAGTGTATACTCAAATATGTAGGAGTATATACATACGAGTATAGAAAGACTTATGCGTGTATATTCTATAAAAAGACGCATGGATGTATGCTGTAGTAGAAAGAAATGGTGTAAACTCGTATAGAAAAGTTTATAGCTGGATACTCATATAGAAAGACGTATTTGTGTATACTATAATAGGCCTATGTGTGTATGCTCGTATAGAAAGACAGGGCTGCATACTCTTATGTAAAGATATGTGTATAAACTCATATAAAAAGATGTATGAGTGTATACTGTAATAGAAAGACGTATGATGTATACTGTTCTAGAAAGACCTAAGGGTGTATATTCCGTTAGAAAGACTTATAAGTGTATACTCCTAAAGAAAGATGTGTATACTTATATAAAGAGACGTATTGGTGTATTCTTACCTCTATAGAAAGATTTATGGCTGTATATTCCTAGAGCAAGACTTATGTGTGTATAGTCATATAAAATAAAAGCAGCCATGGTTAAATTTTTATAAATTTTCTGAACTTCGCCAATTATAATAATTTTAAAAAGGAACTCTAAACTAAATTTTCTGAACTTCACCATTTGTAATTCTTTGGGTTTTAAAAAATTCACAAAATTTCGATACTTATATTTATTTCTGAACTTCACCATTTTGTTTTTTGATATTTTAAAAGAATTATTAGAAATAACTTTGATAAAAAAAAACATAAGTCATAACCAAACTAATATGAAATTATTATTCAAATACCAAAAAAAAATCCCCTTCTTAAATTATAGAGTTAGTGAATATGCATCTATATTTATTTGTGACGGGACTTTTTATCCCAGGCAACGCCGGAGACCTATGCTAGTATTGGATAAAATCCCGAGAACCAAAAAAATCTTCAGATGGTCTCGTTATCGGAGGAATCTTTAAATTCATCGGGAAGTTGAAAATAAAAACTTGTTTTTTTTTGTAAACCCGTTCATTGAATCGCTCTTTTATGATTCCTGTTAATTGAAGTGTTTATTTATTGCATGATAAAAATATTGCTATAACATTTGAGTTTTCTCATCCTCGTAGTCCTGAACTACCGATGTAAAATTTAGTAATTATTAAAATCATCGGTGTAATTATTATTAAGGACGAGTCTGACCTTTTTTGGCACAGTATAACTTTTTTTTAGGACCTGTCGAGAATGGGTCAAGTTTGTGGGGTTAACGGGTATGAGCAATGGTAGTCCTAGTCTATATGGTGCCCTGGGCGAAGCCCTCTTTCAGCGTCCCCTCTTTTTGGAATAACACCTACCTTCAAACATATAGAACTAAAAATTTATAACATTTCAACAATTATGTACAAACCAACCTGTGTGAGCGTATGGTCGTAACGTTTAAAACTACACACATGCGTAATAAATACCTAAATTAAAACAATAGGTAACAAAATAAACATAAATAGAAAAAGTAGGCTATATAAATATATTAAGAGCCATTAAATAAAGAACAAAATAACTAAATTACAGAAATCCTTCTTACTCCACGAACGGAAGTTCGGTGAGATATGTTTTTGGCTCCGTTTGTCTGTCTACTTGTCTGTCTGTCAGCAGGATTACAGAAAAAGTAATGAACGAATCTCAATTGAATTTTGAGTTTTTGTTGTGGGCCTCCCAGGTACTAAGTGATTAGATTTAGGGAAGAATCCAAAAGGCAGTCTTGATATGTTTCCCTGAAAACCATTTTTAATTGCGTGCGATTTTACATCTTATTATGTCGGTCGGTCGGTCCCCGTTTTGCTTTTTTTTATTTTTTTGTAATAACTCTGTAACTATTCGGCCGATTCTAACGAAATTTGAAACCCTTATGTTATTTTACATTCTCTTTCAAATAATATAATTGCCAAAGTCCTCCCATTAATTATTTTGTTTTGGAAATAACATCATAACTATTCGGCCGATTCTAACGAAATTTGAAACCTTTATGTTGTTTTACATTCTCTTTCGAATGATATGATTGCCAAAGTCGTCTCAAGGTTAGCCCATTAATTATTTTGTTTGGGCAATAACATCATAACTATTCGGCCGATTCTAACGAAATTTGAAACCCTTATGTTCTTTTACATTCTCTTTCGAATAGTATAACGTACAAAGTCCTCTTAATGTTTGGCTTTGAATTATTGAAAGTTTTGAATGTCGTATAGTCATAAATCACAATAAGTGAGAGCACGTGACTTTTTGGTCAGCAGAACTTGTTTCCATTATAAAGCACTAGCATAGGTTCCCGGCGTTGCCCGGGCTAAAAAGTCCTGTCACAAATAAATACAGAAGCATATCGAATGGAATTCTTATATTGTGACACAAATAAAAGAGAACTAAAAAAATCAAGACAAGAAATAAATAAAAATATTGACTACAAAACTAGGAATTGCAATAGTAAATAAATCGAACTAAATTCCAATTAATTAAGTCTTCGTTTGTCTCTTTTTTTTCTTAGAGTTTTCCTTGCGAATGAACTGGATTAAGTTTCAAAGTTTGAGGTTGGAACGAAAGTAAAGTGCGATTTTTTAGAATATAGTTTTATATATTATATATTAAAGTAGTGCCTCTTGTTATCGAGGTTTGTGAAAGTAGTCGGCATATTAGTGCCAAGTTCTGTGTAATCACTGGCCTTTTTTTTGACAAGAAAGTTCTTCACAACCAGAAAAAAATGCCTTCTACGCTTCCAGTTTCACTTCGTTCATTGAGTTTTTTAATCTTTGTATCTCTGAAGAGCTGACGGAGTTGAGAGCCGTCAAATATGCCAGCTTTCAGCTTCTACTTTGTCAATCTTGGAAAATCGTAGCATAACTAAGCGAACTAGCAACCATCTTTGCCCAGAGCTTTGGTGAACTGTTTGATCAAGCCGAGCTTGATGTGCAGAGGTTGGGAGAGTATCCTGTCTCTGTCTAGTAGAGAGTTGTTTATAACATTCCTTGCTCTGCAAGGCACCACTTCATCCCTTACAAGCCAGCCCTTCTTTGTGTAATACTGAGCTCGGTTTCTACTCTCCCACATGTACAGAAAACACGGGCATTTGGTGAACCCGGAATGTTGTCTCAACAAAAAGTTTACCATTTTCAGGTTAACGCAAATTAACCAGTCATGCTGATATTAATGAATTTTCTCCAACACAGACTTCACCGCTTCATATTTTTCCTTCAGGTTAGTCGAGTGAGCGAGGGATACAGAGGAAAACTGGTTGCCGTTATACACCAGAATACATTTCAGCGATCATTTGCTACTGTCATTGAACACTCCAATCTTGGGGTGATATTGTGGTACACCAAGCTTGTACAGAAGCTGCGTCATTATCTTTACAGTACACCAACTCCTTCTCTTTAGGAAAAATCGGAGGTGCTCTTGATCTCTGTTGGATACCAACAGTTCGGCAGAGGACATAGACAAGCTGTGACCGTGAACTAGATCATTTAGCTCCTTTTGGCAAAAGAATGTGGAGTATCATCGTCAAAAACCACTTCTTCTTCTCCTTTTTTGTTACACTGGAGGAATCTTTGATCATTAATGTTACGAAGTTCTCCAAAGATAAGTACTGGAATTTCATCACAATGAGCTACAAGATGACGTGATGATTGAAAATCAGGATATTTGAGGCTCTGCAGTTCTTTCTGTTTATGTCAATCAAATCAATAGCGCAGAATTAGCAGTCAATGCCATGGTTTGTTAGCTCCCCCTAAACCTTGGAAATTCCAGTTATCAGCCAACTCTTCTCGCCTTTGATGAAACACCAAGTACTTGGTGCATGTCTGACATACAATATGTAGCGCCCAAACTTTATCCTGGTCACCAAGTTCTCTACCAAAATAAGCACGTTTTATGAAACTTGTGACTGGAATCTTGTTAGGAACAGTGATGTTATCGCCGCAGACGTAGGAGAATACATCGGGCTTTTTAATGCAAGATCTTCTGGCCGAATCCATTTTATTCGCCTGCAGAAGAAATACCAGTTAGTCAAAATTGCCGCATGTAAACTCTTCAATATTTGTTTATTTAAACACATATAAATAGAAAATACCCGTACATGTAAAAGAAAACCCCGTAAATAACATAATGTGCCGAAAAATCAAAGAGTTAACCTGATTGAGTAAAACCAGTGTGATTTTTAGATTCAGCGCGTCAAAATTGTCCTCAATCAACAAAAAAACGTCGACAATAAAGTTGATCCTTGCCAGTGTAATTTTCGGTATTCACCCTTATGTTCATGCCATCTAAAGGTCACATTTGACGTTTTACTCTATGAGTTTCATAAAGGTTTGAATGCAAGTAGAGCGGTAAAATAGATTCAGAGTGCTTATTGGGATGATACAGTAAATGAAGAAGGTTGCAGGAAGTGGTTTTCATGTTTCCTAAGGGAAGATTTCAATCTAAAAGACGGACCAAAATAAGGTAATTCCAAAAAACTTGAGTCAGAAGAGTTAGAAGCTGTTGTCACAACAAATCCTGCTACCACTTTTAGGGAATTCGCAAAACAAATTGACGTAATCCAATACCACTCTCCTGTGACAACTGGAAATAATTAGAGAGGATCCAGTGATTGGAAAATGGGTTACTGAATCTGCAACAGTGTGTTGATTGCCCTGAGTGATTGCTTTAACAATACTTTCCGGTACCATCTTTGGGCAGGAATGTTACTGGTGTTGAGAAGTGGATCCTTTATCATAACGTTAAACGCTGCCGTTTGTGGATCAGTCGAGGAAGCAGAATTTCTCAAAACCCGAGAGGAGGACTTCATCTAAAAAAATAGATCATGTTGAGTGTCTGGTGGGATATTGAAGGAATTGTCCATTACGAACTGTTAGGCAACAATCAAACAATTAATTCTAATCTCTACTGCAATCAACTTCGTCCTCGAAAGCCACTTTGGGTCAAAAGCGACCCTCCTTAGTCAAGAGAATGGGTGCCATCCTCTATCGCGATAATGACCGTCTTCACACAGCTCGAATAACCCAAGATCTTTTGGAGGAGCTCGGTTGGGAAATATCCTTACATCCTCCATATTATCCTAACCTCGAACTTTCTGATTATCACATGTTTAGGGGATTAGGAAACCCTTTAGATAGTCTTAGGTTGAGATCGAGAGAAGAGGTTCAAAACGAGTTGGATTCATATTTTGCATCAAACCTAAGGAATTTTACAAGCGTAGCATTTATAAGCTTGTTGACCGATAGCATGAGGTTCTAGGAAAGGAATGGAGGTTATGTTTATGATTAAATAATTCAAGAGTAATAAGTTTTTTAATTTTTAATATATATCCTAAAATTAGACGTTACTTTCCTTCCAACTTGATACTTGGAAACAACCCTTTCTCCACCCCCCCTCTGGGTTATATTGCATTAATTGCTAGCCTTCTCACTTGCTACTCTGTGAGGTGTATATATATATATATATATATATATATATATATATATATATATATATATATATATATATATATACAAGTCACTAAAGAGCCTCAAAATCTCGACAAAATAAAAAAAGGGTCATCAATCAGGGGGTGTGGTTCTAAGATCATTAACTAAACTGTTTACGATCAGGTTCCGGGAATAGGAGCTACATTTAAATTGACTATCCGAAAGATTAAAATTGGGAATTTCTCATTAGTATCGATTCTACGAGTTCAGTAGAAGAAAATAAATGTAGAGTCGATAATAATAGTAGAAATTCCCAATTTTAATCTTTCGGATGGTCAATTTAAATGTAGCTCCTATTCCCGGAACATGATCGTAAACAGTTTAGTCAATGATCTTATAACCACACCCCCTGATTGATGACCCTTTTTCTCCGTTTTTTTTTTTCTTTTGTTGGGACTTTGAGTCTGTGTAGCGACTGAAGAAGGTATGGTAAACTTCATACCGAAACTAGTCTCGTAAATAAATTCTATGCTCCTATACAGTGGTTTCACTATCACACACACACACACACACACACATATATATATATATATATATATATATATATATATATATATATATATATATATATATATATATATATATATATGGTGCAGACGGTATTCATGCCCGTGATGACTACGTCAGGAAAAAATAAGTGTTTTGATTTTTTAAGATACATATATTAGTCAAATTTGGGTCAAGTTGTCTTCATGACATGTTCTGTCGATCTCACTCGATGAACACGCCTGTGTTATCGATCAAAGCCTCCAGGTGACTTCGGAAACGGCCAGACTATCTCGTTTCTCCGCACCCTACACAAAGAAGTCGAGTGGGTGGCAGTCAGGCGAGGCGAGAGGCCAAAGGTCAGGTGCTGGGTGAGCGGAAAAAAATTCTCCGACAGCCAGGCCTGGGTCTTCCGGCTGGTTTGGCAGGGCGCAGATTCTTTCTGCTACAGGTAAGGACTCACTGAATCTACCCAGTCGATCCAAGGCTTCATAACCTCTCTCAAAACACGGATATAGCCGTCGGTGTTCAGACTGAGGCCTTTAGGGAAGAAGTGGGATGGCATGATGTCACATTCACTGCTGACGATACCGAAGACCATGAGTGTCGCTATAAATTTCATCTGCATGATTCTGAGCACGTCTTTGGGAGCAACAGCGATCCACCTATTGTTCTTGTAAGTGATCTTCTGGTCTTGACAGAAATTCTTCTCGTCGGAGAAGAACCACAGCATGTCTGACTTCAAGGGGTATTTTAACTTGTTGATCAGCTTCTAGGTGTGTTTGAGCCTCTTCTCCTGCGTCGGTTTGGACACTTTTCAGTTTGTATGAAAAGAAGCGAATGTCCTTCTGCACTACTAGCCTGATGAGATTTTCATCTACACCGTTCTTCCTTTCAATGGCACACGTCGACCTTCTGGGATCATTGCTGATGACCTCCTGGATTTTAGCGATGAATTCCCGCGTTCTGATGACTTCAGATTGTTGAATATGGGTTTTCCTCTCTGCTGTCGCCTCGTGGTCGAATCTTAAATCTTTTAGCTCCTTTCTGACCTTTTCCACCGTCCTTCTGCTGAATTCGAGGAAGTCTGAAATCTCCTTGTTTGTCCTTCCGGCGCGGATTCCAAGGACTCCATGGCTTTTCCTTAAATTGGGGTGCTTAAAAAAATTTATACTCAATTATTAGGCCAAAAAAATAATAATAATAAAGCAAAAAATGGTCATTGTTTTTAAGAAGAAAAGAACTAGCATCAAAAGGTAAAAAAAAAAAAGAAACGTAAAATTAACGGTTGAAAATTGCGAACGAATACTATCTCCATACACACACACACACACACACACACACACACACACACACACACACACACACACACACACAGAGGACATGAAAATTGGTAAACGACGTTGACCTCTTGTAGTTTGGCTGTTTCTGGGCTGCAGCTGGTTTTTCATGATCAGGGAGGACGTGTTCCTTGTTTTGTAATATATGATGAGGTTTATTTTGGTTGTGTGGTCACTAGTTGAGACGTTGCGTCGGACATACTCGTGAGGATTTTCTCATCCTCTTTATAACTTGTATTCATTGTAGCTCTATAGAATAAGTCTATATTATAGCAAAAAATGATTTAGGGGGAGATTATCACTCCTAAAATTGTCCATCTTATTTCGAATCACTGCGTCAATGTCTGGTGGAGTGTAACCGTTGTTGACGAGAAGATTTGTAACATGGTTGAGCTCAGTGTTTGTGGTTGCCCAATCGTTGCAATGAGTGAAAGCCGGATTTACATAGGACCGGATTACACTCTTCTTGTACCAGTTAGGGCATTCTCAAACTGTATCTCCTGCTAGACACTGCTAAACTATTACACTACCAGCGTCATGTTTAACATTTTGGTATAATGCAGCAAATTCGCTCCTTTCAACAGTTCTCCTCCGTCCAAACTTCGTCTCATCAAACGCTTCCATTGATCATTTGACTATGGTTTTAGTCGCGTGCGACTCTATATCTCACTTTTTTGGTTGATCGGTTTTTTGTTTGGGTAATAATGTTGTAACTATTCGGCCGATTCTAAAGAAATGCTGTTTTACATTTTCTTTCGACTGATATAATTGCCAAGGTCCTCCTAAGGTTAGTCCGGGAATTATTGAAAGTCGTAAGGTCTTAAATCAGAATAAGTGAGAGCACGCGACTTTGGTCAGCATACCATGTTTTATGTTCGTTCGCCCATAACAGTCGCTTACTCCTATTTATTAGCCCCAATAAAGGTTTCCTGTTGCACAGTTACCTTGTCATCCACTTGCAAAGAGCCTCCTCTTCACAAGTGAAGTTGAGGTAGTCATTCACTGGCTTCACTAACTTTGGTAGCAAATTTAAGTGCGGTCATGCGGCGGTTTCTTAAACTCGTGCCTGGGATGAACTTATCTAGAGATTTGGAGGTCTTCCTGGGGCTCTTTGATCTAGTCCTGTCTAGAATTTTCCTATATTCCTCAAATCATTCGACAGCGGAGCGGACAGCGGTACCTTCGTCGAGATTTCCCGGTAGCTTAGACCCTCGATTCTCAACGCCATGATGTTTAATTTCTTCACTGGAGAGAGTTGAACATTTGAGCCAACTTTAATGAAGATTTTTAATTTCTGAAACCAGAAACAAACCATAAACACGGCTTGTGGTTATTACGGGGCACTGTAACAAGCTACTGGCAAGCAGTCACCAGATGGGTCGCCTAAATAAACAAGGTTTGCTGACCAAAGTCGCGTGCCCTCACTTATTCTTATTTATGACCTTACGACCTTCAAAACTTTGAATAATTCCCGGACTAACCTTGGTAGGACCTTGGCAATTATATCATGCAAAAGAGAATGTTAAACAACATAAGGGTTTCAAATTTCGTTAGAATCGGCCGAATAGTTATGATGTTATTGCCAAATAATTCCCAGGATAACTTTGGGATGACTTTGGAAATTATATCATTCGAATGGGAATGTAAAACAACATAAGGGTTTCAAATTTCGTTAGAATCGGTCGAATAGTTAAGATGTTATTTCCAAATAATCCCAGGACTAACCTTGGGAGGACCTTTTCAATTATATCATTCGAAAGGGAATGTAAAACAACATAAGGCTTTCAAATTTTGTTAGACTCGCCCGAATAGTTACAATGTTATTACTATAACAAAATAATTAATGGGCTAACCTTGGGAGGACCTTGGCAATTATAACATTCGAAAGAGAATGAAAAACAACATAAGGCTTTCAAATTTTGTTAGACTCGCCCGAATAGTTACAATGTTATTACCATAACAAAATAATTAATGGGCTAACTTGGTAGGACCTTGACAATTATATCATTCGAAAAGAAATGATAAACAACATATGGGTTTCAAATTTCGTTAGAATTATTTGAATAGTTACAATGTTATTACCAAAACAAAGAAAAAGCAAAACAGGGATCAACCGACCCACATAGAGTACCACACGACTAAAAAACGTGGCGAGCATCATGGCATCCGTTGCTTTCATTGAGAATGTAGGCAATGATGTTGCTCAAATTTGAACTGGATTTGCATTTACATCTGCCACACTTATTTCCTGAGTGTAAAATAATATGAGTTTGTTTAAATGTTTATTTTGCATTGAGGGCAAGCTGAGAGTGTAATAAAATTGTGAAATAAAAGTTACTTTAAAATTATATACCTAAAAAAAAACATGCCTTGGTAATTTGAAATAAATAAAACTACAAAAATACAAAACTATGTGCATCATCTCTAACTTTTGAGAGGTAGCGAATATCAAACAGGATGAATTAATAAATTTATTTCCTGTCGAACAGAGAAAACGTTTGGTCAGCCAGAACTCGTCATTTTCAAAACCCAGCCAGCACATACGAGGGGCGGTCAATAAGTTTTGCAATTCGGATATGAGGAAACGAGATATGAGGAAAAGTGTTTTATTATTTTTCAATATAACTACCCTCGACTTCAATGCACCTGCGCCACCCCGTAAGGGGCGCGGCGATTTGCCATCATGGCCGCCGTGCTGACGGGATCCAGCGCTCCGTCCGGCCCTAGCATAGCCACTCTTCCTTCCTTCAGATAGCCTGTATTTCTCCCCTACTTCGTCGCTATTCATACAACCTTTCCCACAACTTTCTCTGGTCAGCCTCTAATTTCACAGGGTAGATGCTGACCTCATTCTCAAGCTAACCGTCCCGGATCGGGGCTGAGGGGGGAGAGGACAACGTTCCCTAACCACTGAGCTCCGGTTTGGGATGGTTTTTTTTTGTCAACCTGCTTCATCCCCACCCATACCTTCCTCACATCTCTTTTCCTCTCCTCTTCACAATCTATCTTTTTACGCCGTGTTCAAAGAGGAGCCGCCAATCCGATGGACTGCCAGGCCACCAGGCGGGAGGGGTGGTCCCAAATGGCGGCGCCTGGCTCTGCCAGGCCTGCAAGCACCTCTTGCAGTGCGGGCAACTGTGAGAGGTGGTGAGCTATTGCGTCTCGTATAAAAAAAGGGTCAGCATGCCCAATGATGTTAAAAAAAAATCTCCCCCTAATTTTCCCCTTGCTCATCGAAGAAGCCGCCCTCGGGCAGCTCCACCGAAAAAATGGAGGTTCCTCCCCTGTGCTTTCGCAGGGGACCCTCCATATTTCTTTAACTGGAGAGGAGGCTTACTCCTCTCCTACGCCTACGGGTGAAGGGGACTCCCTCTCACCCCCTTCTCTGGAGGTGCTTTCGGGCACCTCCCTTCTTCCAGCGGCAGTCCCCTCTGTTCTTTCCAAGGGGACTGCCAAGAAAGCCAGAAGGCAGCCCATTGCCGACCGCCCCTCGTGTAAGCGGCTCGGTAGGGCTAACTCCCTTAGGAGGGAGAGGTTAGCCAGGCCCCTTCGGTCGCTTCCCTCAAAAGACCTGCTGGCAAGAATATTAAACCTTGCCGGGGTCAAGGCGTGTGCCTCCCCACAAAAGACTCTTGACGCTGCCAAGGGAACCTGCGATGTCCTGGGAGGGGATGGCCAACTGCAGTCCCCTTCTGTGATAGACATGGTCCTTGAGGAGACCCAGCTTCAGACGGTAGGGCCTTCCATGGGGGGAAATCCGGGCTCGGCACCAAGCACCGAACCCGAATCTGCCCCTATGCAAGGTCCTCCTCAAATGGCTGAGGGCTCCGATGCAGTACAAGGAGGAGAGATATTTCCTCCGACAGGTGCCCCTACGACTACCAGGACCTTCTCTATTTCGGAGAGGGACCTGGCTGAGGCCGGTCCATCTGGCATGGGGGCTTCTGCCAGCGGAGGTGATAAACGGGTTCATTCCCCACCCTCCTCTCCTAAAAAGAAGAATAAAAAGACAAGAAAGACAAAAAAGACTTGGGGCTCCTCTACATCCGCGGGTTCTGCGGGGACGGATGGGTCTGCTGCCACTTTGGTAGGCGACCAAGCCAAGATCGGCACATCCGGCCCCTCTACCCTCCCGTGTGCGGAGCTCCTGACTAAGACCAAGACCAAAAGTGCACAGGGCGGAGCCTCGATGACATCAGGGCGCCTGATTCAGAGGTTACCTGGCGTTTTCGAGCCCGCTGGCTTCAAACACTTCCTTGTTATTCGCTCCACTGATGGCACCATGTTGGCCAAGAGCAACATGATCCATCAGAGGCGATGATTAGCTAGTGCAATTGGTAGAGAGCCGAAGGTAACCCGTTTCTCGGACGGGAGACCCACCCCTACACTCTTCGTCACGTTCGACTGTGACAAGCTCCCTGAGTCGGTGCGTGCCGGTTGGTGCCGCTACCGCGTGAAGGCATTCGTGCCACTGCCGCGGTGGTGCTATTACTGTCACCGTTTCGGCCATACGAATCGTTGTTGTAGACGTGCAAAGTCAGGGTCACCTGAAGTATGTGTAAATTGCTCCAAGGCCGCACAGGATAATTTCAAATCGTGTGTGGCCAAGTGTGTCCATTGCGGAGAGCCGCACCCCGCTTCTTCGAAGCAATGTGGTGCATATCTCCCTGAGAAAGAAATCCTGGCCGTTTAGGCCCAGGATTGACTGTCATTCCGCGAGGCTAAGGACTTGATCCTGGCGCGCCAGGTTCTGCCTGGGACGTCATATGCCTCAATAGTTAGAAAGACACCCTCTGCTCCTGGCCCATCCAGGCCAACGAGCACGGTTGTTTCCGCGCCCATTCGGAGCCCTTCTGCGGGCTCTACTCAACCCGGGCGCTCCCCTGGTAAAGCTTGCGGCAAAAAGGGTTCACACCAAGCCCCGGCTAAAACCAGGGCTCCCCCTTCTTCCCCCAGCGTGACCGTTTCCCGTAAGGCGAAACGGCCACGTGCCTCCACCGAGTCGTTAGACTCACAGGAGGCAACACCCCTGAAGATGGTCGCTAGGCCATCTTCCGGGGTTCCTAAAGCTGTTCCCCGAAAGGAGGACAGCAACAAAGGAGCTTCGGCTCCTTCGCCCACACCCCGAGGTGGAGCGAGTGGCTCGGAGACGGTGGTTCCTCGAAAAAAGGGCCCCCCGCCTCCGAAGCCGCAACGCCCGCATAAGGTTTCGAGGCGGAGGAAGGAAAAGACTCGCATGGCGAGTCCAACCTCCCCCAATAAGTCCTCGAAGGTGACAGCGCCTTCAGCGCTTTGTCCAAACAACGGCGCCCGGGGTTCGGCCCCCAGGAAGCGTACGGCCATTCCCGTGAGGTTCTCCTGTTCGAGGATGGCCCCCGCGTCTCTTCCGAGCTAGGCCTGAAGGGTATATTCCTTCAATAGAATTGCCGTGGACTCCGGGCCAACTGGGAGGAGCTGCGGAGGCTCGTCTCATCCCGTTCCCCGTTAGCTATCTTTTTGCAGGAGACCATGCTAGGCGTGTGCCCCCTGCCCGCCCTCCCGGGGTATAAGGGTCTTGCGACCCCACCACCGCGAGATAGCCGGGCTGGGGGATGCGCGGTTTACACCCGGCATGATGTCTCCGTTCTTCCTTTCTCTTTAGATACCTCCTTTCAGGCAGTGGCTGTGCAGCTGCACCTGGATAGGAGGTATACTATCATTTCTGCGTACATTCCACCGTCAGCTGACTTCGACGCGGGGGACTTCCACCGTGTCGTGACACGGTTGCCGAGGCCCTATCTCTTGCTTGGAGATCTGAACGGCAGGCATCCTCTATGGGGAGATTACTCCATAAATCCCAGGGGACAAGTCCTTGCCGATCTGATCGAAGAGCTTGAGATGGGCGTCCTAAACGTGGATGAGTTTACGCATCACTGTCCGAGAACCACTTCATTTTCTTTCCTTGACCTATCTTTGTGCTCTTCGAATGCACTTTCTGATTTTGATTGAAGGCGTGGTCAATGACCTCCATGGTAGTGATCACTTTCACATTCAAATATAATTTTCAGGGCAACTGCCGCCTAAGAGCCCACCTTGGTGGGGCTTGGCGCGGGCGCGGTGGCCTGCATTTCAGGAAATGACTGAATTTTCTATCTCAGTCGAGGAGTTTAGGTCGGTAGATGAGGCCGTTGAGTTCTTCTCCGGAAACCTCATCGCCGCGGCCTGACTAATATTTCTAGGACGTCTAGCTGTTTTGCACGCCGACCACTCTCATGGTGGTCGGCCGAGTGTGAGACGGCCCTCAAACAGAAGCGTTATGCCTACATGCGCTATAAGCGCCGCCTGAACGATTTCACTGTCGCTGAATTTCGTCGGGCTAGGGCTAGGTTCCGGTATATTTCGAAGCACGCCCGCCGCTCTTCTTGGCGGGCATACGTGTCTTCACTTAACAGGAAGACCCCTTTAGCTGAGGTGTGGAAGCGAGTCAAAAGGATTCGGGGCAAGTTCTCGCAGGACCCCTCTCCCGTTCTCCAGGAGAATGGGACCGCAATCTCGGGCCCCGCGTCCGTGGCGGAATCCTTAGCGACCGCTTTTTCCGCATTCTCTAACCGGGATGCTGCTCCACCAGCATTCAATGCACGTCGTGATGTCGCGGAATGCCGCCGGCTGGACTTTACTTCCAGAGGCGGAGAACCCTTCAACGACAGGTTTACTGAGAGCGAGTTGCGCTCCGCTCTTGCTTCGTACGCGGACACCGCACATGGTTCGGACGATGTCCCGTACGCCATGCTTCGAGACCTGGGTGAGCGAGGCATGGCCTTTCTGTTAGATTTGTTCAACAGGATCTGGGTGGAGGGTCTTCTCCCAGATTCCTGGCGTATCGCTACTGTGCTCGCCTTTTGCAAGCCGGAGAGAGATCCCTCTACTCCGACCGGTTTCCGCCCAATCTCTCTAACCTCTTGCGTGTGCAAGTTGATGGAGAAATTGGTAAATGTTAGATCAGCCTTTTTCCTGGACAGCGGAGGCCATCTGTCTTCTGCACAGTGCGGCTTCCGCAAGTTCCACTCCACGTCGGATGCTCTGCTCCGACTGGAAAATGCCGTCTGCGATGCTATCCTTCGTAGACAGCACTACCCCAGGGTCTTTTTTGATCTGGAGAAGGCCTATGATACCACATGGCGATACGGTATCATGGAGACCCTCCACACGATGGGGGCGAGGGGACACCTCCCAGTCTTTATATCTGAATTTTTGCGAGATCGTCGATTCCGCGTACGGGTGGGGGAAGCTCTCTCCGGCCCAAAGGAGCAGGAAGAGAGTGTCCCGCAGGGAAGTGTCCTCAGTGTCACACTCTTTTCCCTGAGCATCAATGGCATCACCTCGGTGCTGCCGGAAGATGTTCTCGCTACGCTCTACGTGGACGACCTTTCGATCTCTTTTGGCGCGGCCCAGATGCCAACTCTGGAGCGTCGACTCCAACAGGCATTGAACCGAGTCTCTCGCTATGACGAAGCTCACAGGTATCGGTTTTCTTTTTCCAAGACTAAGGTGGTGCACTTCTTCCGCCATCCACGGCTTCACCCCGACCCAGGTTTGTTTCTTAATGGGGTGCGCCTGGATGTGGTTGAGTCGCACTGTTTCCTTGGTCTTGTATTCGACCGACGCCTCACCTGGGAGGCTCATATTCGCAGCCTTAGGGTCTCATGTACCCGTGCCATGGATATTCTCCGTTCCGTGACGTTCAGCACTATGGTCGCTGATAGGACTACTGCCCTACTTTTTTATCGATCCTTTGTTTGTTCGAAGCTCGACTACGGATGCGAGTTTTATGCATCCGCAGTCAAGCGTTTTTTGCGGAAGGTGGATTCGATCCACCACACCGGCCTCCGCCTGGCAACCGGTGCCTTCCGCACTTCTTCCATTGAGAGCCTGTTGGTCGATGCTAGGAAGACGCCACTCGCTTTGCGCCGCGTGCAGTGCATCACTCGCCTGTACGCGCGAGCACGGGGCCTCCCTCAGTCGCCAACAGCTCTCACTGCATCCGCAGCTGATCTCGACGGTGCCTATGCCGCCGAGAGTCGCCAGTCATACCCTAAGTCATTTGGGTTTAGGGCCAGGAAACTCATTTAAGAGCTAGATATAGCTCTCGGGCCGGTGGCGCCCCTGGTTCTGCCCAGGACGCCACCCTGGAGGGTACCAAATTTTGCTATTTGTCGCCACGCCTCTGCTTCCCAAGCCCTTATTGCGCCGGCAGTAATGCGTTCGACCTTTTTGGAGCACACCTCGTGTCACGCTGGAACCGTGCCAGTGTATACGGATGGCTCCGAGTCCCAAGAGGGGGTCGGCCTCCACGTCGTATCCCGTCTGTTTGAAGTCAGCGGGGCTCTGCCAGGCTCTGCGTCTGTCTTCACGGCTGAGCTGGTGGCAATACACCACTCGGTACACGAGATTACGCGACGTGCCCGGTTCGAAGACCGGATTGTGATCTATAGCGACTCACAAAGCGCCCTGAGTGCTCTCGGGGCATTGGAATCTCCGCATCCCCTGGTTCGCGATATCCGTGACGCCACGGTTTTGGCGAGCCGGGCAGATGTCGAGATTATCTTCTCCTGGGTTCCATGGACATGTAGGAATTGCGGGCAATGAGCACGCCGATGAGGGCGCCAAAGAGTCTGTGAGGACTCTGCGACCGGACCAGTGTTTCGCTCTTCCTCACACCGACTACATGGCAGGAATACGGGTAGCTCTTCGGACTGCTTGGCAAAGAAGATGGGAGACGGTCGAAGGGAACTTAAAGTTGCGTGCCATTGCGCCGCGACTGTTCCTATGGACCTATCTCCTAATACCGCGGCGGCTTCAGGTCGCTTTCTGTCGTCTCCGAATCGGACACACTCGTGTGACGCATTGCTATTTGATGGAGCGCTCGCTTGCACCCTATTGCAACGACTGCGTCGTCCCCCAGACTGTTCGGCACATTCTTGTCGAATGTCCCAGTCTGGGTGATCTTCGCGCACGATACCTATCCCGGTACCGGGATGGGCGGGGTCGCTACCGCCTGTCCCTTGTACTCGGGGCGGATTCGTGCACATTGACTTGTGGACTTGTTGACTTTTGGGGGGGAGGTCGGGCTTCTTCCCTTTTATTTAAGGTTCTTTTCTGTTTTTTCGTTAGTTATTTTTTTGTTTGTAGGTTGCACTCTCCTGCACCGGGGTAAGGGGGACCTCCCCCCCCCCCACTGCCGGAGATTGCTTCCTGATTGTTAAGTTTTTCCAATATTTATCTTTGTTATTTTTTCATAATTTTATTTTAAAGTAGCCTAGTTCTAGGCTGTCGTGCTTTTCGGCGACTTATGCCCGAGTGGGCAGTTGCCAGATGGGCTCTATAATTTTTTTTTTTTTAAATGCACTTGCGCCACTTGTCCCTGAGGCTTCGAATTCCCGACAACCAGAAATCTCCCGACTGCTGTTCAATTCACTCCTGGACGGCGAGCTGGACATCTTCATCGTCCCCAAACGTGCGTCCACGCAGTGCAGCTTTGAGCTGGCGGAATAAAAAGTAGTAGCTAGGGGCCAGATCTGGACTGTAGGGGGGTGGTTGAGCTCCTCGAATCCGCACTCGCGCAGGGCAGCTTGTGCAACTCTGGCCTTGTGGACTTTGACAACGTTGAAGTCGATCATGGGGCAAATTGTCGTGGATGATGTTGATAACACTTCCATGTGATATTCCAAGCTTTCGCTCGATTTCTTTGACCTTCACCCGTCTATTTTCGAGGATCATCTTCTGCACACGGGCCACATTGTCCTCGTTGGTGACATCTGCCGGTCGTCCTGGACGGGGGTCATCTTCAAGGGACTCACGACCATGGTGGAACTCCCCATTCCAGCGAGCAATGGTTGCATATGGAGGGGCGGTGTCGGTGTACACTGCAACCATGCGTTCATGGATCTCTTTTGCATTCTTGCCTTCCTTGGTCAAAAGTTTTTACACTGCGCGGTGCTCAACCTTATCTATCGTTGAAAATTTTTTGGCTGACGATCTGCGATCAGCTACTGTTTCTTAAATAGACGAGGCAGGAGCGTGCGGCTGCAGGTCCTGACTTGTCATAACCTGTTCTAACACCCCCACAAACAGCCATCCCCCTTCTTCTGTTTTGCCCTACCGATTCGCAAATCTTATTGACCGCCCCTCGTAAAACAGCCCACAGATAGAGTCTTGTATATGTATATATAATAAAAATAAAGCTAATCTAAATATAACAAAAATGAGATAAACGCAGAAAAAGTAAACAGACAAGAGAAATAAAAAAGAAACAGCTTGTGATGAAATTCAGTAATCACAGTAATATCAAAGCAAACCTTATACACACGGTTCCAAAATATATATATATTTGCGAACTTATACGCACATAATATATTTGCTAAACTTATTCGCACGCAAAGAAACCATTTGTAAATAAACCAACAAATGCAGTGACGATTTATCGCGAGGCTATAGAGACAGCTTCCTCGATACAACCTTAAAGCTAGGCGAAAAGTAGCGGATTCTAGCTTATAAATTCTTGTGGCGAAGGTCTTCATGAGCTATTAGCTAGACTGTTTACAATATGCTTAAGGAAATTAGGATGTCAATGGCATGGTTCAAAGCTTCTGCAGTTTTTTTTTAATGGGACTTGAAAAATTTAAAAAATATAGACTATCATTTTTTATCAGAAACATAAATTACGAAACTTTTAACCAGCATACTAGTACAAACACTACTCCAGGCAACCAGGTTTCGGAAGAAACGAAAGTACATATGATCATTTATGTACATGCTGATCCATGCTTGTTGCAGATAACAATACGAAATAACTCTTAATATGGGAGTAATAGATTGAAATAAAAAAATGACTCAGTAAACACTGATTAAGTTATAAGAGCACTAAACAAAATTAACAAAACATACATTGACATACACTCTTACATATAGAGAGACGTGCAACATCGTCATTAGAAAACACTCGGAGACGCATACCTCCGGCAACGCCATTGTTATTAAAAACCTGAACAATCCGGTGAACTCGTTCCCAGACCAGGCAAAGGCGTGTAAAGAAATTAGGATCTTCCGTAATGGCGGAATGAATCCGGATTTCTATTCATGATCAGCGATAGGAAAAATTAAGTAGCGCTATATAATTCCTTCACACTGGAAACCTCCCCCTTGCATTAGAAATTGGTGCAGCCAGCGACCGCTGATAACCCCAAGATGGTGACACCTGGCAACTTCAGGCTATTCGTGGTCTATTTATTCCTTCACTCTAGAAACTTGTAGCGTCGCATTTGGAATCATGCTTCGATCTTCCGTGGTTTGTTTATTATCAACTAAAAGCTGATTGTCCATAGTGGCAGATACGCAACTCCTATTCATCCAGATATAACTTTTTACCATTAGCAGATAGACGAAAACTATTTGAAACATCCTAAATTTATATTATCTCAGCTACACAATGATGGCATTCCTATATTTCTACCACTCTCCATTACTGTAATGTGATGGCATTCCATATTTCTACCACTCTGTAAAGATTGTTCCTCCATATATATATCTTCATCTCACAGATCAGGATCAAATTGTGTATCTTTGTAACACATCATAAGGTGCCCTTCTCTGTGTATCTTCAATATACTGCATCATTATTTCTTTATGTTATTTGTAAAGGTAAAGAAAATATAAAGATCCACCCAAGTAGCGAATGAAATCTTTCTTGCCCCCCTCCACAAAATTTATTGAAATCTCTCAACGTTTTGAGATATTTTTTTCCACATAAACGAGAAGGACCACATAAACGAGAGGGACCACATAATAAACGCTACCCAACTGTGTTGAGAAGGGGACCCCAATCTCTCCAAAACATTTTACAATAATGCTGGTGGAAAGCTTTAGAACTTTGAAGTGGGAACAACCATGAAGAAGTAAGGGAAGATATATGAGTCACCTTCGTTTATATGGTAGCGTATTATTTTCTTTAAAGTCAAGAACTTGAGTCAATGATATACAAATTTGAGTAGTTGATATAAAATTTAATTGGAGATATATAAGTCACCTTCACTTTAATGTGACGTTGTATTTGCTTAAATTCAAGAATTTGTGTCAATGATATAAGAATTAATGGGAGAGATATGAGTCACCTACACTTTGATGATAACCTATTCTTTGCTTAAGATCAAGAAAAATTTGAGTAAATGATGTAAGAATAGGAATCAATAATATAAGGAAAGTGGGAGATATAGGAGTCACCTTACAAACCAAACTGATTCCCTCTATCTGACATAAAAGTTATGAGGATAGACTAAGGGAGTTAGATCTGTTCTCGCTGGCAACCCGTAGACTGCGTGGTCAGCTCATCGAAGACTTCAAAATACTTCGAGGGTTCGACAATGTTGACTACCGGGATATTTTCACACTGAGTGAGAACAGAACGCGCAATCACGGCTTCAAACTTGAACTGAAGCGTTACAACCGCAATCTGTGTGGAAACTTTTTCACCTACAGTATCTGCGGTAAGTGGAACGCACTTCCAGTGGAAGTTGTCAACAGTGAATCTGTTGACCAGTTCAAGTCAAGACTAGAAAAAGTCTTGAAAAGTGGCTGTTTAGGGACGCAAAACAATTGAGGAGCCATGTGCCCGCTCGATTGCTAGTCCAAAGGTACCCTCTTTGAATGGACCGTAAGGTCTCCTAGGGTACTTACTTTCCTTGTTACTCCTTGTTACCTTCGTTTTGATGATGACGTATTATTTGATTAAAATCGAGAAGAATTTGAGTCAACGGTACAATAATTAATGGAAGATATATATATGAGTCGCCTTCACTTTGATAATGAAGTATTATTTGCTTAAAATCAAAAAGAATTTGATTCAATAATATAAGAATTACTAGAAGGTATCTGAGTCGCCTTTGCTTGATGATGGCGTATTTTTTGCTTAAAATCAAGAATAATTAGAGTCAATGATATAAGAATTAATAGGAGATATATGAGTCACTTTCGCTTTGATGATGAAGTATTATTCGCTTAAAATCAAAAAGAATTCGAGTCAATAATATAAGAATTAATGGTAGCTAAATAAGTCGTCTTTGCTTTGATGATCATGTAATATTTCCTTAAAATGGAGAAGAATTTGAGTCAATGGTATAAGAAATAGTGGGAGATATATGAGTCGCCTTCGCTTTGATGATGACGCATTATTCGCTTAAAATCAAGAAGAATTTGAGTAAATTATATAAAATTAATGGTAGATATATGAGTCGCTTTCGCTTTGATGATGACGTATATTCGCTTTAAATCAAGAAGAATTGAGTCAATTATATAAAATTAATGGTAGATATATGAGTCACCTTCGCTTTGATGATGACGTATTATTTGCTTAAAATCAAGAAGAATTTGAGTCAATTATATAAAATTAATGGTAGATATATGAGTCACCTTCGCTTTGATGATGACGTATTATTCGCTTAAAATCAAGAAGAATTTGAGTAAATGAGAGAGAGCGAAAAATATAAAGATAGAGAGGAAGATAACCATTCGCCGGATGGCCTAGTATCTTATGTAGACATACCCTATGAATGTTTGTATGTGTACATATGTACGTTTTACTTGTATGTAGGTTTAGCTGTATATGTTGTGTACTTAACATAACATAACATAATTTCACGGATGACAAAAGCCACAAGGGCCTATCAAAGGTCATCCGCATCCGTCAAATCCCACCCACATAATGCATCCATAGGATTTTGTCAGATCATGCATCTACAATATACAACTTAACAATATATAGGAATGTCCAACCATGCATCTACAATATATAATTTAAAGCCTCCATAGGAGTCTGTCAAAAAAAAATCAAAGTCCCCCAAAATATACAATAAAAAGAAACTGCATCCACAGGAATGAGTCAAGAAACATATCCACATACCAAAAAGTAAGAAATTACCCCTCCATCCCCATATAATCATCCAATCTGCACTTGAAAACATTCAAGGTTGGGCTGTCTACAGTCTCAGGTGGCAAACTATTCCAATAATCCACCACTCTGTTAGTGAAAAAATATTTTCTAACATCCAGTCTGCACCTCTGTTTTATAATCTTTAAGTGGTGGCCTCTAGTTCTATTACTACCTTCTAACTCAAATAACTTGTTGAAATCCAATTTATCCAGCCCAGAAAAGATTTTAAAAAGCTCAATCATATCTCCCCTCACACACCTTCTTTCAAATGAAAACATATTTAATACCCTCAGTCTATCTTCATATTGAAGGTGCTTCAGGGATGGTATTATTTTTGTTGCCCTCCTTTGTACTGACTCTAATAAGTTTATATCATGTCTAAAATGTGGTGACCATGCCTGTATACAGTACTCTAAATGTGGCCTGACATAAGAGTTGTATAGTTTAAGGATGACCTCCTTACTCTTGTAGCTAACATTTCTTTTAATGTAACCTAGCACCCTATTTGCTCTATTTTTTGCCTCAATACACTGCTTTGAAAATTTCAGTGACCTATCTACTACTACTCCTAAGTCCTTCTCATCTTCAACTGAATTAAGCCAATACCCATCCATCTCATAGCTAAATTCCCTATTATCTCTCCCCATGTTAATAACTTTGCATTTATTAAGGTTAAAAGTCATCTGCCACTTCTGAGCCCAAGCTAACAACTTATTTAAGTCACCCTGCACTTTAAAGTTACCCTCAACCTCTTTGACTACAGCTGCCAATTTAGTGTCATCAGCAAAAATTGACACTTTGCTATTTACTCCTTGCTCAAGATCATTTACATAGATTATAAATAATAAAGGGCCTAAAACTGATCCCTGAGGTACGCCACTAATAACATTCTTCCACTCTGACCTCACTCCATTCAGTACAACTCTCTGTTTCCTATTTTTCAGCCATTCAGTTATCCAATTTAAAACGTTCCCACATATCCCATACAGCTTTAATTTATGAACTAGTCTTCTATGTGGAACCTTATCAAAAGCTTTGCTGAAATCTAAGTAGATCACATTAATTTTCTCACCCCTATCTAATTCTTTAGTTACATAATCCATAAAATCCAGTAAATTAGTTAAACATGATCTACCTTTTCTAGTTCATATAAGTGATATATGTAAGTAAGTCTTTATTATTTGCATATTTCAGTGTTTCTGTGAGATACGCGTGTGTGTACGTATATCTGTATGCATGTATGCGTTATTGTCGTCCGGTCCCCTTCCCTGCGTCTAAGGAACCATGCAAGCCGGTCATAATTACACACATACATAAGTACCTAACTACACACCACACACAAACATAAATACTACATATATCACATGACTAAGTACGTACACACATAATACAACTATAAATATTTACATACACCGCATAAAATGAATTACCTGCATAAATAACTCAGACAAAAGTACATTCATACATCACAAACAAATTGAAGTATGTACATACACTCCATAAAAACACACAAGTAGGTAATACATAAAACACAATTCCGGACATATGTCATACACAAACATAAGTACTTCGCACATCACAAACATACAAGTACACAGATGTATCACATTTAAAATATTACGTACATGATTAAAACAAACATACCTACGTACATATCACATGTAGACAAAATTACGTATTTACATCGCATGCAATCATAAGTATATACTTACATTACATGTAAGCAAAAGTACATTCATAGATCACATGTAAAGAGAAATACGTACATACATCACATACAATCAGAAGTACGTACTTAAATCACATACAAACAAGTACGTATATACATTGCATGTAATCATAAGTACTTACATACATCACATGTAAAAAATATGCACATACATTGCATGCAAACAAAAGCACGTACATACATAATATGTAAACAGAAGTACGTACATATTCCAAATAAAAATAGAAGTACATACATACATCACATACAAAATATAAGTACGTACCTCAATCACATAAACACAATATACGTATATTAATCACATATAAACAAAAGTACGTACATATATCACATGCAAACAAATTACGTACATACATATTCAAACAGAAGTACGTACATACATCACATGTAATCAGAAGTACGTACTTAAATTACATACACACAAGTACGTATATATATATATATATATATATATATATATATATATATATATATATATATATATATATCACATTCAATCAGATGTACGTAGATACATCACATGTAAACAAAAGTACGCATATAAATCACATGCAAACAAACAATACGTAGATACATAATATGTGTAAACAGAATTACGTACATATTGCAAATAAATATAGTTTTACATATTTACATCGCATACTAACATAAGTACGTACCTACTTCACATAAACACAATGCACGTACATAAATCACGTCCCGTGTAAATATAACTACGTACATATATCACGTACATACATCATATGCAAACAGAAGTACGTACATACATCACATGCAAACAGAAGTACGTATGCGCATCGCATGAAAACAGAATTGCGCACATACATCACATGCAAACAAGTACGTACATGCATCACATGCAAATAGATGTACGTACATGCATCACATGCAAACAGAAGTAAGTATGCGCATCGCATGAAAACAGAATTGCGCACATATATCACATGCAAACAGAAGTACGTACATAAACCATATACATAAATAATCGCATGAAACCATAAATACGTACATACATCACATATAGACAGAAGTACGTATATACACCACATACAAATAAGAGGCGTATATACACCGCATACAAACAGAAGTACGTACCTACATCACATATACATAATTACGTGCATGCATCGCATGCAAAAATAAGTATGTGCATACATCACATGCAAAAAGAAGTATGTACATACATCACATACAAAAAGAAGTATGCACATACATCGCATGCGGACAAAAGTACGTACACCCATCCCATATATACAACCTAAATTGGTGTTCGTGGCGTGCACACGGCGTGTGTGCACGCGAGGGGCGGTGTGTGCATGCGTGGCCGGGGCGATAAGAGCGGCGGCCGCATATTAATCGGCGCCGTCGATGTCGACCGATAAGAGCGGCCAGGCTCCGCCCACCCTTGGTCCAGGATGATAAGGGTCCCTGATGCCGCGATAACGCACACGGGGAGAGTGCGCACACGCCTGTGCGCGCACATGCGACACCTCCGCTTAGTGTAGGCGCCTGTGCACCTGTTATGTACGACGACTCCCCCCCAAATGGCGCGGGAAGTGTATGCTTAAGTGGCCAGAAATGGCCAGGGAGGGCCAGAGTGGTGAAAGGGGGGGAACGAAGGGGTCCGGAAAGAGATATGGGTCAAATAAGCCCCAGGATCCTCTTCTCAAGGGAGTCGAGAGTTGATTGTGTGAGCAAACATGTTGCGGACATGTTGCATATCTATGTATATGCATGATTCTAGCGTCTGGAATAGATGATGTACACGCCGGATTATTTGTGTATGCTGGTGTGTGTGTGTGTGATGAGAAGCGGATATCTAACTTCTTCTGTTTAGGTTCTAGTTTTTGTTGTCACACCCATCACCCATTTTAGGAGAAGCTTGATTGAATAAGGTTAGAAACGGGCCCCGAGCTATAATCTAAAATGTTGATAAAAACCTGTTCGAAACATGTTTCTGATTTGCTCCGAGATCGGGTCGCTTTTTAAACCTGTTGTGAACATGTCTCAGATTTGCTCCGAGATCCAGGCGCGCATAAATCTCGGTTCTCTTGGGAAGTATGACCAAGTTTCAGTATTGTACCGCGCCGTAATTACAGTTCTACTTACAGAAAAGAACTAACTGATTTTGCTACTGAGAGTTAATTAAAATGGGGTTTTTTGGGGGGGGGGGGGAAGAGCCCTCTTGTGTTTGCTACTAAGAACGTATTAAAATGGTTTTTGAGGGTGTTTTTTTAATGAACACTTTATTTTGCCACTGAAATTTTATTAAAATGGTGGTTTGGGTGGGGGGATGAAGGAGCCCTCTTGTTTTTGCTACTAACTTATTAAATTATGGGGGGGGGATGAACTCTCTTGATTTTGTCAGTGAAATTTAATTAAAATGGGGTTGTTGTTTTTAAGGAACCCTCTTGTTTTTGTTACTGAAAACTTTCTAAATTTGGGGGTTGGGAGTGTTTTTTAATGAACCTTCTTGTTTTTGCTACTGAAAACTTTCTAAATTGGGGGTTTGGGAGTGTTTTTTAATGAACCTTCTTGTTTTTGCTACTGAAAACTTTCTAAATTGGGGGTTTGGGAGTGTTTTTTAATTAACCCTCTTGTTTTTGCTACTGAGAACTTTTTAAATTGGGGGTTGGGGGTGTTTTTTAATGAACCTTCTTGTTTTTGCTACTGAAAACTTTCTAAATTGGGGGTTTGGGAGTGTTTTTTAATTAACCCTCTTGTTTTTGCTACTGAGAACTTTCTAAATTGGGGGTTTGGGAGTGTTTTTTAATGAACCTTCTTGCTTTTGCTACTGAAAACTTTTTAAATTGGGGGTTGGGGGTGTTTTTTAATGAACCTTCTTGTTTTTGCTACTGAGAACTTTTTAAATTGGGGGTTTGGGAGTGTTTTTTAATTAACCCTCTTGTTTTTGCTACTGAGAACTTTTTAAATTGGGGGTTTGGGAGTGTTTTTTAATGAACCTACTTGTTTTTGCTACTGAAAACTTTCTAAATTGGGGGTTTGGGAGTGTTTTTTAATTAACCCTCTTGTTTTTGCTACTGAGAACTTTTTAAATTGGGGGTTAGGGGTGTTTTTTAATGAACCTTCTTGTTTTTACTACTGAAAACTTTCTAAATTGGGGGTTTGGGAGTGTTTTTTAATTAACCCTCTTGTTTTTGCTACTGAGAACTTTTTAAATTGGGGTTGGGGGTGTTTTTTAATGAACCTTCTTGTTTTTACTACTGAAAACTTTCTAAATTGGGGGTTTGGGAGTGTTTTTTAATTAACCCTCTTGTTTTTGCTACTGATAAATTTTTAAATTGGGGGTTGGGGGTGTTTTTAATGAACTTTCTTGTTTTTGCTACTGAGAACTTATTAAAATGGGTTGTTTTTTTGTTTTTTAATGAACTCTCTTGATTTTGCCACTGAAATTTCATTAAGATGGGGGTTTAAAGGATGGGCGGTTGAAGGAGCCCTCTTGTTTTTGCTACTGAGAACTTATTAAAATGGAGGTTTGGGAGTGTTTTTTAATGAACTTTCTTGTTTTTGCTACTGAGAACTTATTAAAATGCGGGGTTTGTGGGTGTTTTTTAATGAACCCTCTTGATTTTACCACTGGAAATTCATTAAAATGGTTTTTGGTTTAAAATAACCCCCCCCTTTTTATTTTGCCATTTAAAGTTCATTAAAATTGCGTTTTGGGAGTTTTGAATTAACCCTCTTGAGTTTGCTACTGAGAGTTCATTAAAATTGCGATGTTGGGGGTTGGGATGGTGTTTGAAGAACCCTCTGAACGAAGTTAGGTTTTACGGGTTTCCCAGCTATACTTAATTCCTCTCATTTATTAGCGAAACTGAACATAATAATTGTTAATTGGGGATTTTACTTAGTGTCAATTAAGGATATTGATTAAGGATATTAGGGAATTCTACTAAATAATAGTTGGGATCTTCCTTATTAATAATTAAGGATTTTAAAGAGAAATGAAATTCTGCTTATTTTTTTTATTAATTAAAAATTATTGAAATTAAGTGAATGATAATAATTGGCGGTTCGATTAACTGATAATTGGGGGTGAGATTAACTGATAATTGGGGGGGGTGATTAACTGATAATTGGGGGTGTGATTAACTGATAATTGGCGGTTCGATTAACTGATAATTGGGGGGGTGATTAACTGATAATTGGGGGTGTGATTAACTGATAATTGGCGGTTCGATTAACTTATAATTGGGGGGGGGGTGATTAACTGATAATTGGGGGGTGATTAACTGATAATTGGGGGTGTGATTAACTGATAATTGGCGGTTCGATTAACTGATAATTGGGGGGGTGATTAACTGATAATTGGGGGGGGGGTGATTAACTTATAATTGGGGGTGTGATTAACTGATAATTGGCGGTTCGATTAACTGATAATTGGGGGGGTGATTAATTGATAATTGTGGGTGATTAACTGATAATTGGGGGTGTGATTAACTGATAATTGGCGGTTCGATTAACTGATAATTGGGGGGGGGTGATTAACTGATAATTGGGGGTGTGATTAACTGATAATTGGCGGTTCGATTAACTGATAATTGGGGGTGTGATTAACTGATAATTGGGGGGGTGATTAACTGATAATTGGGGGGTGATTAAGATATGTGGATTATATTAAATAATATTTGAAGGTTTAATTAAATAATACCTAATTTAATAATTACTGGATATTCTATTAATAATAAATTATCATATTTAATAATATTTAAGGAGTCTACTTATTAATTAGAGAATCTACTTAATAATAATTGGGTGTTTTATTTATAAAATAATTAAGGCCAACTTAATAATTGGGATTATATTTAATAATATTTGAGGAATCTATTTATTTATAATTCTGGATTTTATTAAATAATAATTGAGGGGTTGTATTTAATAATAATTGAAGTCTACTTATTAATAATTGGATTTTCTACTTATTAATACTTACTGAATCTATATAATATTAATTTTGGTCTTCTTATTAATAGTTAGAGATTCTTGTTATTAATAATTAGAGATTCTGCTTATTAATAATTGAATATTCTAATTATTAATTAATAAGTGGAGATTCTACTAATTAATAATTAGAGACTCTACCTTTTAATAATTCGATATTCTACTCGTTAATTAAGGATATTCTGCTTATTAAAAATTGGATATTCTACCTATTAATAATTGGATATTCTACTTATTAATAAGTGGAGATTCTACTTAATAATAATTGGATATTCTGCTTATTAATTATTGGATATTCTGCTTATTAATAATTGGATATTCTACTTATTAATAAGTAGAGATTCTACTCAATAATAATTGGATATTCTGCTTATTAATTATTGGATATTCTGCTTATTAATAATTGGATATTCTACTTATTAATAAGTAGAGATTCTACTCAATAATAATTGGATATTCTGCTTATTAATTATTGGATATTCTACTTATTATTAAGTGGAGATTCTACTTAATAATAATTGGATATTCTGCTTATTAATTATTGGATATTCTGCTTATTAATAATTGGATATTCTACTTATTAATAAGTGGAGATTCTACTTAATAATAATTGGATATTCTGCTTATTAATTATTGGATATTCTGCTTATTAATAATTGGATATTCTACTTATTAATAATTTTATATTCTATTTATTAATAATTCGTGATTCTTCTTATTAATAAGTAGAGGTTCTACCTATTAATAATTGGATATTCTGCTTATTAATTATTGGATATTCTACTTAATAATAATTAAATATTCTATTATTGATGATTCTTGATTCTAATTATTAATAATACTGGCTCTACTTATTAATAAATGGAGATTCTACTTATTAATAATTTGGGATTCTAATTAATAATAATTAATGATTCTATTATACAGGGTGGGTCGTAAGTTTCAATACATAGGAAAAATAAAATTCTATTATGGACAACCATTATTATTTATATAATATGCTCTACATGGTTGCCATTGGTTTGAAAACACATTTGAATACGTGTTTCCCACTTTTGATGAACGCTCATTAGCACATTTGAAGTTATGCTTCTAATGACGTCGGTGATATGTTCCTTTAGATGATTTATGTCCCGTATCTTTACCTGATACCCCATGGCCTTCAAGTGCCCCCAAAGATAGAAATCAAGGAGGAAGAGATCTGGGGATCTGGGAGGCCACTCCACAGGACCACGCCCACCAATCCAAGCATCCGGAATCTGCTGATCCAAATACCGACGCACGTGAAGACCATAATGTGGTGGAGCTCCATCTTGCTGGAAGTAAACTGGGAAGTGACCTTCCTCGTTTAGCAGGGATGGGAAAATTTATTCTTGCAACAAGTTAAGATACTTTCTGCATTAAGATTTCCACTGGGCAAAATTGGTCTAATAATTCTGTCACCCCATATCTCGGCCCACACCATCACTCTGCCGGCACCTTGCATCTTCGTCGGACTCAGACAGTTAGGGTTAGCATTACTCCAATAACGTATGTTTTGCCGATTAACCTCTCCATTGGCGTAAAAATTTGCTTTATCAGTAAACAAGATCTTAGTTGAGAAGTTTGCATTCTCGTTCACTTTGGTTAATGCCCATTACAGAATTCCACCCGTCCATCCGGGTCGTCTTCACTCAAATGGTGTGCAATATGCAATTTGTATGGATGCCATTTGTTTGCTTTCAAAATGCGCCTGATACTCGATCTGCTGACACCACTTTCTGCATTCAACCGCCGTGTACTTTTTCTGGGACTCCGTGTAAGCGATGTAAGTATCGTAGCTGTTATGTCTTCATCGGTGGTTGTACGTCTTGCACCATTTCGCGGTTGATCTGCAACATTTCCAGTTTTCTGAAACTTGTTAATAAGTTTTGCCACAGTGTCGTGTGTGATGTTCGTTCCAGGTTTTCCTTTAAAGTTCTTTGCAACCCTGCGACCCCTTCCCGACCCAGCCATCAGAGTATGATTTTAATTCGTTGCTCTTTCGTCAAACGCATATTCTAGGGTATCTGAAACATGAAAAAAAAGAAATGTTTTCCTATGTATGGAAACTTACGGCCGACCCTGTACACGTATAATAAAATGTATTGTTAAATCAAACTTTACCATTCCCACTAAATAATAAGTGAGGATAATATTAATTGATAATTAGGGATTAGACTGAATATTCCGGACATTATACTCAATAATATTGGTCGATTCTACTCAATAATGACGGGCTTATTTTATATAATAATTGGGGATTCTGTTGAATAAAAAATGGGGTTTTATATAATAATTTAGGATTCCGTTAAATAAAAAATGGGGTTTTATTTAATAATTGAGGATTCTGTTGAATAAAAGATGGGGTTTTATTTAATAATTGAGGATTCTGTTGAATAAAAAAGGGGGTTTTATTTAATAATTGAGGATTCTGTTGAATAAAAAATAGGGTTTTATTTAATAATTGAGGATTCTGTTGAATAAAAAATGAGACTTTATTTAATAATTGAGGATTCTGTTGAATAAAAAAATGGGGTTTTATTTAATAATTGAGGATTCTGTTGAATAAAAAATGGGACTTTATTTAATAATTGAGGATTCTGTTCAAAAAAAGGGGTTTTATTTAATAATTGAGGATTCTGTTGAATAAAAAAATGGGGTTTTATTTAATAATTGAGGATTCTGTTGAATAAAAAAATGGGGTTTTATTTAATAATTGAGGATTCTGTTGAATGAAAAATAGGGTTTTATTTAATAATTGAGGATTCTGTTGAATAAAAAATGAGACTTTATTTAATAATTGAGGATTCTGTTGAATAAAAAAATGGGGTTTTATTTAATAATTGAGGATTCTGTTGAATAAAAAATGGGACTTTATTTAATAATTGAGGATTCTACGTATTATTAATTAGATAATCTATTTAATAATTGAGGATTCTACTTTTGGAGATTGGGGATAGCTCTCGCCGGCTTAGTGGAAACTTGTTTGGATTTCTGACGTCGAGGTGTTAGTTTCAATCTCAGCGAGCACGGGCATAAAACTTAAGCGTATGTGATGGGCTGGCTGCCCATTGGGCGGATCCGCATGGTCTAACCCCCTTAGGGGGTAGGTAGCTCCTACATACTTGATAAAGTGCTTAGCCAATCATATCGCCGCTATTATTTCCATCCCCGTCTTCACAGTGCAAGATATGCAATCTTGCTTTTCTTTTTTAGTCGCGTGACGCGACACTAAGTTACTATGTCGGTTCGTAGATCAGTCGGTCGGATGTTAACCATTTTTTTTTTAATGAATTTGGGGGCAATAACATCGTAACTATTCGGCCGATTCTAACGAAATTTGAAACCCTTATGTTCTTTTACATTTTCTTTCGAATTTTATAATTGCCAAGGTCCTCCTAAGGGTAGTTCGGGAATTAGTTAGAAATAACTTCATAACCGTTCGGGCCGTTTCTAACGAAATTTGAAACCCTTATGTTGTTTTACATTCTCTTTTGAATGATATAATTGCTAAGGTCCTTTCAAGGTTAGTCCAAAATTATTAAAAGAAAACTAACTATGGGTCAGATTGCAATCTCCTTCTTTTCTTATGTTCTTATGTTGTTTACGGGGAGGTTTAATTGAGATCAAAGCGGTGTAAAGCTGCCTCAGTGTCCTTGGTTCGAATCCCTGTACCGAATTTTTGCGAATTAGGAAATAACTGTTTCCGAAGAAAAATGATCCTGTTTTTCTGTTTCTTGCGGTTTGTTGGATATATATATATATATATATATATATATATATATATATATATATATATATATACAGTGTGCGTAAGGTATTTGAGGACTGATTTATACTTACACAAAAGATGACTCTTAGAAACAGATAATAATGCAATTTGGCATACATCGGAAAGTCGTGCCACTTTAATAAGAGGATAAAAGAACATAAACCGATATAAGAAGAGGTACAAGTTCTTCAAGTCTCTTTACGCACATGCAAAATTAAGACCATAGAATAGATTTCATTTAAGCAAAAATAATTTTTAAATCAAACAATTATATTGAGAGGAGAATTGCAGAATCCATCATCATTAACAAAGTCGATAATTTCAATTCATCCGAAGGGCAATACAATTTCAACAAATATATATCGAATAAAGTCGCCAATCATATTTATAACCCCCCGGAAGCAATTGCTCTCGGAGATTAGTAACTTCCGCCGAGTCCACCCAAAATACTTGTTTTCCACCTTGTTTCCTGCGTTTTCATTTTTTTAGTATTTTGTTCTCCTTATATATACTGGGCTCCTTGCTTGACTTTTTTTATTAATTAGTTGAAAATGGCAATTGTAACTTTGCCGAAACTAGTTATGTGGTTATAAATAAATCTTGATTCAAATATCAAATATCGTGGTTTACTATTATCTTCTCACTGATATATATATATATATATATATATATATATATATATATATATATATATATATATATATATATATATACAGTGCCCGCGAAAAGTATCCAATCACCTTCGAAATTGTATTTTTAACATAAAAAACATGTTTAATATTTACTAACCTTATATTAGTATTTTGTCATCTTTCCTTTGGATTTGATGACTTGTTGTAGACGCTTCGGCATTGATTTGATCAAATTTTGACAAACTTCCACTGATATTTCGTTGCACCATACCTTTATGATAGCCATAAATTTCCTATGGGATTGAGATCTGGGCTATTACAGGGCCAATCCAAAATATTAAATTTATTGTCAGTAAACCATTTTGTCACAATTTTAACCTTATGACAAGGTGTCTCATCATGCATGAATGTTTATGTCTCATGGATTGTCATTACCACTGGAGGTTTCTCCGGTAACATTGCTAAATAACGTGCGCCATTCATAGTTGTGTTCTTAAGAAGGAAATTAATGCTTCTTCTCCCTTGGAAACTGAAACAATCCCAAATTATCGCACTTGCAGGGTGTTTCATTGTACTTTGGGGGTATTTACGGTCCATTCTATTTGAGCCAATGGGCCGACGAACCTTTTTGGCACAGATTCTGAATGTTAAAAATGTTGATTCATCGCTGAATAAACAAGATTTCCACTCCTCAACAGTCCAATGAATGTATTTTTTTACAAAATGCGACACGTTTGTTACGCATTTTTTCATTAAACAATGGTTTCTTTGCACCATGACGAGATGGTAATCCGAGTTCTTTTTGTAGCCACTCCTGGATAATTCGTTCAGAAACAGATAATAAATTATTTATATTAAATTTTAGTTCTTTCGCAGTTAGTGTGGGATTATGCACTACTAAACGTTTTATAAGCATGTCTGTTCTCTAATTTGTTTATCTCAGTTTGCCAGATCGTTTTTTAGGTACTGGCGTAGATAGGCTAACATTGTTTTTAGCACGTGAAACCCATATATTAACAGTACATTGGGCTATGTTTAATTCATTAGCTATCTGTCTCTGCCCACATTTATGAAGAGCAACAATAGCACTGACAATCACTCTGGAGTTGTTTCTTAGCACATATTATAATTAATTTTTTTAGTCCATTTTCTGTAAAAAATAACCAAATAATTTAGAAATGGCAAAAAATATGAAATCGGAGAAATTTGACTTACGCCCAAACGCAACGAACGCTACCACAATACTAACTTGATATTGCATTGGAAAGCTGTCATATCAGAGCGTTATATGAAAGCTACCAGATGTCGCTAGAACAAATAGAGAGTGAATTATGCGTCTGTGAATATCATTGAAAATAATACAAATTTTGAGGTGATCGGATACTTTTCGTGGGCACTATATATATATATATATATATATATATATATATATATATATATATAACAGAGCTGATTGGCCGATTCTTCGTAAAACGAAAGAGAAGTATGAAGATTAAAGCCAACAGGACGAGTTGGAACATATATTTAGGATATCTGGACGTTTCGTTCATTTACTGTGTACATTATCGGCATTTTTTTTTAATTTTACAAAATTAAATAATTAAATTATGATTAAAAACTAAACTTGATATATTCATAACTGTAGCCCTACTTTATATTTCAGTCTAGTTTTTAATGTTTATTTAATTAGGTAAAATGGACAAAACTCCGCTGATGACGTACACAGTAGATATACGAAACGTCCAGATAACATAAATAAATGTTCCAATTCGTGGTTCGGGCTTTAATTATTTATATATATATATATATATATATATATATATATATATATATATATATATATATATATATATATATATATATATATATATATATGAGGAATTAAACCACATTCTCCGAAGACAATTTAATTCAGAACAGTTTCGGTGTATAGAAAATATAAGAAAATATAAGAAAAGTGCTTTTAAACATAACACGGGGTCAAGTCGTGAAAGATCCCCTCTTTTTTCCCCCAATCCCCTACTTGTGGCTAATCAGGGGGGGGGGGGGGGGTTAGGCCTAAACATATTGAAGGGCTGACATTTTACTATTTTGTTTATTTGCTTTCGTATTACAGGATTAAAAGAAAATTGACCCTTAGATAAATTTATATTAGGAACTGACGATATCAAGCTTGATTCTGCGATTCTTCTCTTAACATAGTTAGCCGATTTAAATACCATTTTACTTCCATTGAAATTGATCGAATGATTCAAGTCTCTAACATGGCAAAATATTCCACTGCTTTGGCTGCCCACTCTAATATCTCTTTTGTGTTCATACAATCTCTTGTCTAGATTTCTCTCCGTTTCCCTTATATAAACTTTATGGCAATCGTTGCATGGTATTGCATATACTCCTATGTTATGATGTTCTTTGGGTTTCCTGGCAATCATCAATTGTTTTAAGGAATTATTATATTTAAAGGCTAGATTAATACCCGCTTTTCCAAATATGTCCTTTAAACTATTTAATTTATTATTAAATGGCAATGTTATATATTTGTTGAAGTCATTAGTGCGGGAAGGCTTATTACCATAGAATGTTTTCCTAGCTGCAAAATGGGCAGACGATATGAATCAATCGGGGTAATACAAATTAGAAAAAATGGTCCTGATAATGACAATTTCTTCATCTAAATAGGAAGGATGACATATTTTGTATGCTCTAAGGAAAAGGTTAGAAATTACCGATTTTTTAACAGTATTATCGTGAAACGAAAAATAATGTATATAGGCATATATATATATATATATATATATATATATATATATATATATATATATATATATATATATATATATATATATATATATATATATATATATATGCATAAAATCCAACAAGAAAATGAAAGGCGGATTCCAAGTACTTTCGATCTTGTTTAGTTCATTCTCAAGGAATAACGAATAATTTTACAAAGGTGGTATATATATGAGAAACAACAGAGTGATACCCTAACAATGTACAACGAAAGGACACAGAATAGAAAAATATTATCAAAAACGGGTTTAGATACCGGTTATGAAGGATAAAACCAAATACAGTTTAGATAAGGTCTACTTCCGGAAATTCCAACTGTAAGCAAAAAATGTAGACTTTTAAGTCACAAAACTAATTACATACACACGCAATTATGAATACATAAAAATAAACAAGAGAAACATAACTAATTTAATAAATCAAAGGGCTAAGATTTAAAATGGACAATTTCGTTATAAATAAACCTTTTAATTGCAGGGTTCAGTTTAAAGAGGCCGGGGGATATATTTAACTTAGGCGAGGAATTAATGAATGAACATTCGACAATATTTCTTTGAACAAAGTCTTCAGATTTGTAAATAAATTTAGCCGAATTCCAATTGATAAGGTGACTATTTTCCAGATAAAGGGACAAAGAAAGCACTATTACTTTCACCTCTTCTAATATTGTATTTATGTTGCGTCAAGCGTACACTTAATGATTTACAGGTTTGCCCAAAGTATTGCTTAGGTCAAATCGAACAATCGACAGAATAACCTCCCTCTCCCTATATTATTGTTATTAACTTATTATTATGAATCAACATTTTGTACATGGTAGAGTGATACTTAAATTTGACAGAAATATTTAACTTATTCAATAGGCGGTGAAGCAAGGAAAAGGACTCAGAAAACGGTAAAACAAAGGAGTTCTTAAAATTGTATGCGGGATGAGTTTCAGTTCTGTAAAAGGATTTTTTTTTTGCTAAATCTAGGCATCCTGCAAGAGATTTTTGAGGGTAGCAAAGATTATTACCTATTTCAAAGATCAAGGGAAGCAATGCTTCCCTATTTAAGAAGAAAAGAAAAATAAATTACCCCCCAACAATTAATATGACAGCAGAATGAATTTTATTCTCAGATTTATACTTGCCTATACTTGTATACGCCATACGGTACCGTTCACTTTCAATCGAATTGGCGTTAGACTCTGATGAGCCCGACTGCAATTGAAGAAATGCATCCTTTTCGTCGAGATTTATACTCTTTTTTTCTTAATTTCAATAATAGTTCTGATTTTGGTGTTTTGTAATGAATAGTTTAAAAAATGTTTTGTTTTTCTTAGAAATAATATACAGTCATTAGAGTTTTATGATTATTATCTAGATATTTCAATGCCGTGGTAGAATTAAGAAAAAAAGCAACTTTGGCTTAGTACAAAAGTCATCAACTTGCATCTGACAATTCTGCCAAGTTGCCTGAATCTTGGAAAAAGCAACAAAATATCTAAGACACATTGAAGTAACTATTATTATACTCTGAAGATTAAATAAATCTTTAGGTAATATTTAAATACTGGTTCTAAGAATGAAAGCAGCTAAATAGCAAAAACTCTAGTATGGTTAAGTTCTTATATCTTAAGCATTTTGTTAATATTTCCGGGATTCTGGCGGGCCTACCATAGTCACCCTTCGTATCTTTGAAATCAGTAGCTCTGAGGCAGTGCTTATATAAGTGTGGCGTATTGTTTATTCATTTTTTAAAGTGAAACCCCCCCCTTTTAAACAAAATGGATGCAAGTGAAGTTGGGAGAAAATGCGATTGCATTATTGAAAAATTATTAAAAAGGAAGTTCAGTGCGATGACTTATAATGAAAAAGAAACTATTATTCAAGCAGGTAGGACTACACCAACACTAGCTCTGTCATCCAAAACAGTGTTGCACTCGCAAATACAATGTAGGCCAATATGCTAGAACATCTTGGCTAGCTGGTTGTGCATACTTACAGAAGCTACATATTTTAAAATTTAAATATAGTTTAAAAAATAACATTAAAAATTAACATTTAAATAAATTGAGTAGCTTACAATTTTATAGTTATTTTTAATGAACAACATATTTACTTGAGTTAACATTTATTTTTTGTAAAATTTGAATTGCTTCCTCATCTTCAAAAGTCACCACACGCCACTCAATATATATATATATATATATATATATATATATATATATATATATATATATATATATATATATATATGATCTTTTCTGTTTGGCGTCAGGCGGATGTTTTGTATTAAACTTTCGCCAATGAAGCAGTTTTGAGTGCTGAATACGAATATAACATTTATTTTTTGGAGAAATGAAAGGAAGAATCTAAAAAAAAAGAAATTTAATGCCCACTAGTTTAGAACATTATTCTATAAACAATTCTGATTATATACTGGGGGCTGTGCCCCCTAGACCCCATCAATTGATTGAAACTCAAGATCATCGTATGGGAGGTCCCCCCCGCAGTGCTAAACCCCTCACGAGCAGTCCCCTTGAATTTGCTCCAAAAAGGTGAAACATATTGGAACACGGTGGTACCCACCGTGAGATGCTCGATTCCTATTTATGTGAATTTATGTGGCGAAAACGGAATAGAAATGAAAATTTGTTTAAAAAAAATATTATAGGATACTTATATCTAAATACAAATGAATGTTTGAAGAAATAATAAAGGGAGTGAAGAATAATATTGGGAAATCATATGGCAGTTTAAGTGTTTCATTTCCATTTCGTTTTTTTTTTTCCAAATTTACCGGACAAACCAAAATTTACAGTTTTAAATTTCTTTTTTTTTAGATTCTTCCTTTCATTTCTCCATAAAAGAAATGCTATATTTGTATTCAGCACTCAAAACTGCATTATTGGTGAAAGTTTGGTACAAAACATCCGCCTGCCGCCAAACAGAAAAGACTATATATATATATATATATATATATATATATATATATATATATATATATATATATATATATATATATATATATATATATATATATATATATATATATATATCTCAAAGTAGCACGAGAGAATGATGAAAATGAATCCATTAAACCGCATTGAAAGAGAAAACGGAATAATTTTTCCTTGCAGTAATATTTTTATTACCTTTTCTCGAAGAAATCCCTGCAGGAAAACGATTCGAACCAGGCACACTAAGGCAGCGAGCACCGCTTTGATCAAAGCGGTGCTCGCTGCCTCAGTGTGCCTGGTTCGAATCGCTTCCCTGCACGGATATTTTCGAAAAAACGTAATAAAAATATTACTGCAAGGAAAAATTATTCCGTTTTCTCTTTCAATGTGGTTTAATGTATTCATATATATATATATATATATATATATATATATATATATATATATATATATATATATATATATATATATATATATATATATATATATATATATATATATATATATATATATATACATATATATCAGTGGCGACTCCAGCACTCGTGCTGTTCGCGATTAGCCCGAGTATGAATTTAGTAAAGTGAACGTGTATTTGCAAGCTGATTTAATTTCTGCCAACACTGACTTCAATTGAGTAATTTCAGCCAATAACTCCTGCTTCTTTTATTGAGCCTGGTCGCAGTTTATATATTTTCGTTCAGCGTCTGGTGGTCGTCTTAGAGGCGCCCTATGTCAAAAAATATCATTCGTAGCAGACGTTCTCTCGACATCGTTCACACGCGCTTGACTCGGGTTCAGAAGTTACAAGGCTGAGTTATCTATAATCGTAAAAATTAAAAGTAATTAAAATTCAATGCTTTCTTGAAACAATAGATTTCTATAGAGATTAGGATTTAAATTCCAATCTATGAAAGGTTTCCGTTCTACAATATTTTTAAAGGAACGAAAAATTAGCCACCAACTCGGTCTAATACGAACGAGCCTGGCAGGTGTAAAAGACTAACTGGCATCTCTTGTCAAGTGTACAGTACAGGCGACAGTCAGATCGGTCTCTGGATAATGTTTGTTGTGCACGCCGTTGAAAGAGCTTAGTGAACGAGTTAAAATATATGTATATTGACAGTGATTTCAAAAAGTGCAAGTCAATCAACTCCATTTTAGAATTACTGTATAAATTGGAGTTTACTTCCTCTATGCCAGAATCCATTAAACTAATTAACCTAGTGCTGATCATCCCTTAACATCAGTCGCTAATGAGAGAAGTTTCTCAACGTTGGATAGAATCTTCTCATATCTGAGAATCACAATGGCCCAAGAACGGTTGTCTTCACTGGCTCATATTTCCATCGAGGAAAGCATTATGAACAGCTTGGACTTTATCATTATGACCTGAGTAAAAATGAATATAAGAACCGACATTGGTAGGCTTACGGTAGACTCCATCTGGATTTAAATTTTCCGTCTACCGTAAGCCTACCAACGCCGGTTCTTATATTCATTTTTACTCCGGTCAGAATGATAAAGTCAAACGGTGTGTATCTATTGCAATGTTTCTCCTGGGGTTGCCGGTCCCCAGCCCGAAATTCCTGGATCTTGAGATTTCTAAGATCTTTGAAATAGGTAACAATCTTTGCTACCCTCAAAAATATCTTGCAGGATGCCTAGATTTGGCAAAAAAAATCCCTTTACAAACTGAAATCCCTCCCGCGTACAATTTTAAGAACTCCCTTGTTTTACCGTTTTCTGAGTCCTATTTCTTGCTTTCCCGCCTTTTTGAATAAGTGAAATATTTCTGTCATATTCAAGTATCAGTCTACCATGTGCAAAATGTTGATTCATAATAATAACAATAGTATAGGAAGGGGGAGGGTATTCTGTCGATTGTTCAGTTTACCCTAAGCAATACTTTGGGCTTGACGCAACCTAAATACAATATTAGGAGAGGGGGAGGGGGCAGTAGTGCTTTTTTTTTGTCTGAAAACAGTCTCCCTATCAATTGTAATTCGGCTAAATTTATTTACAAATCTGATGACTTTATTCAAAGAAATATTGTTGAATGCTCATTCATTAATTCCTCGCCTAATTTTCATATCTCCCGGTCTCTTTAAACTGGACCCTTTTATTAAAAGGCTTATTTATAACGAAATTGTCTATTTTAAATCTTAGCCCTTTGATTTATTAATTTAGTTATGTTTCTCGCGTTTATTTTTATTTATTCATAATTGCGTGCGTATGTACTTAGTTTTGTGACTTAAATGTCTACATTCTTTGCTCACAGTTGGAATTTCCGGAAGTAGACTTTATCTATTTGGTTTTATCGCTTCATATCCGTATTTGACAATATTTCTCTGTCTTGTGCCACCTTTGTAAATTTTTTCTACTTGAAATCCGCCTTTCATTTTCCTATTAGATGTTTTGCATATATATATATATATATATATATATATATATATGTGTGTGTGTGTGTGTGTGTGTGTGCATCTATGTGTCTTTATTCGGATGCGTGTAATAGAGTTAACCTCCGTACATATTCGTCATATGCTGTGTGCATGATTGCCTGTGCAAGTATAGCGTGTGTACGGAATTGCCTCTACCAATAATAAGCTATGTGCATTTGAGTGTTAACAGGTGTGTTCGTGAGGGATAACTTTGCGTACATGATTATGTATATGTGTGAGCAGTGACATGAATGCGTGAACCATAATAAACTGTGTGTGTAATTGTGTGGACAAGTGGTAATATGTTTGGGTATGTAACTGGTCGCCTATGTGCATGGTTTCCTCTGTGCTTTAGAAAGTGTTAGTGTGTGTGCGCGTTTGCGTGGGCAATTGTATCGAGTGTGTGTGCGATTCATAACTTGTGTATGCGTTTATTGGTTGCCAGATTGATAACTTGTGTGCATTTATTGGTTGTTGTGGATTCATAACTTGTGTGCGTGATTAGTTGTGATTCATAACTTGTGTGCGTGATTAGTTGTGATTCATAACTTGTGTGCATTTATTGGTTGTTGGAGATTCATAACTTATGTGCGTGATTAGTTGTGATTTCTAACTTGTGTGCATTTATTGGTTGTTGGGGATTCATAACTTGTGTGCGTGATTAGTTGTGATTCATAACTTGTGTGCGTGATTAGTTGTGAGTCCTAACTTGTGTGCATTTATTGGCTCTTGGGGATTCATAACTTGTGTGCGTGATTAGTTGTGAGTCATAACTTGTGTGCATTTATTGGCTGTGCTATTCATAATTTGTGTCCTTGATTAGTTGTGTGATTCATAACTTGTGTGCTTTATTGGCTGTACTATTCATAAATTGTGTGTACATTTATTGTTAAATTGATAACGAGTGTGTGCGTGTGATTAGATGTGCAATAGATAACAAGGGCGTGTGCGTGATTGTTTGTGGGATTAATATGTGTGTGGATGGTTGCGTGTAAAAGTGATATCGAGTCTGTGATTGTCTGATTATCTCTGTACAAGAGTAGATTTGCGAGTGATAACTGACAACCTAGATACGTGATTATGTCTGAGAGTGATAACCGGATACGTGATCTTGTCAGATGATAACCCAGATTGGTGATTTTGTATGAGAGTGATAAAGTATGTGCGTGATTTGGTGTGAGTGTCAAACATATACTGTGTGCATGATTTCCTTTGAAAGTGATAAAGTATACACGAGAGATTTAAAGAGAGAAATTGAGATTGAAAGAGATTGATATTGAGAAAAATTGATAGACAACTACAAAACAAGGACCAAAAGAGAGAGAGAGAGAGAGAGAGAGAGAGAGAGAGAGAGAGAGAGAGAGAGAGAGAGAGAGAGAGAGAGAAAGAGAGAGAGAGAGAGAGCAGGAGTGTGCGCGCGCGCGCGCGCGGTCCTTTGATCAGTGAAGTATGGAAATATTTATCTGGTCTTCGCCAGCCACGGCCGGCAGGGGGAAGGGTAAGTGAATGGCGGGGGGATCCGAAGGACGATGGTGGGGGTGCGGGGTGGGGCGGGTGCCACATATGAGCCCGGCTGATAAGGAATGGCGCTGCGAATGCCAGAAATCGCGCGCCAAACACACCCATCAAAACCCGAGTCCCCCCCCCCCCCCAACCCCGCTCCCCGCTCTGTTTAGCCGCTGTCTCTTTTGTTGTTGTTGTTGTTGTTTTTCTTTTCTTTCTGGGCCGCGAAGGGAATTGTTCCCCCCCCCCCTCCTCGGTCTCTCTGTCTATTTGGCATGGCTTGAATTTATGTGCGTCGGTCTGTCTTTCAGTTTCTGTTTTTGTCTTTTTCATTTAGTCTACTTCCATGTCTATCTGTCATTTGCTTAATTCTCACTCTATCTCTCACTTCTTCTTCCCTTACGTTTATTTATTATGTGCATAGTCTTGTTTATCTGTTAATTTGCTTATTTGTCATTTTTTCAGTTTTTGTGATTGTCTGTCTACCTTTCTGTCTATTTTAAGCTACTGTTCTTGCCTGTCTACCTTTTCTCCTTTTTTAAGTTTCTCTGGTTGCCAGTCTACCTTTTCTGTCTATTTTTAGTTTCTGTGATTGTATGTCTACCTTTACTCTCTTTTTTTCAGTTTATGTGGTTGTCTGTCTACCTTTTCTCTCTTTTTCAGTTACTGCGGTTGTCTGTCTACTTTTTATGTAGATTTTAACTTTAATTTTGTGTCTACCTACTTTTCCGTCTATTTTCCAGTTTCTGTTGTTGTCACTCTACTTTTTCTGTCTATTTTTAGTTTCTGTGGTTATCTGTTTACCTTTTCTGTCAATTTTTCAGTTTCTGCGGTTGTCTGTCTACCTTTTCTGTATATTTGTATAGCTCTTGTTTTTATCTGTCTCGGTCAGTCTATATTTTAGTTTCTATGCTTATATAATATATATCTTTCGATTTTTATTCCTGTGTCTGTTTATCACTATGTGTATCTTTTTGTCTACCTGCCAATTTATCTACTTATCTACGTTTTAGTTTTTTACATGTTTGTATATCTTTCATTTAACCTACCCTCATGTTTATCTATTATTTTGTTTATTAGTCGGTCTATCTTTTTAGGTACAGTATTTTTCTTTCAGTTCCTGTAGCTCTCTATCTTTTAGTTTATGTATTTTATTGTCTTTCATGTAATGTATTCTCCTGTTTATCCGTTATTTTTTTGTAGTTTTATATCTATCTAACAATTTTCTGCATTTCTCTGCTTGTCAGTTTCTTTTCTTTTATTGGCTTGTTCTATACCCTTGTCTACCCGTCAGTTTGCTCTTTCCTCTCTCCATTTGTCAGTTTTGGGGTTTTTTCTTTCAGTCAATTTATATACTTGTATATCTATCAGCTTTTGTGCATGCAAGTCTATCTGTGGGTCTGTGAGAAATCTTCTTTCATTTCGTTCTCCTGTCTATTCGTCAGTTTCTTGTCTACTTCTCTATCTATTAGTCTCTTGTGTTATTTTCTCATTATCTCTATGTTAGCCCCAGTGTCTATGGGGGTTGTCTGCGCTTTAAAGCGTATATTCAAATTATCTACATGGGAAAATAATCATTGGATTTACTTCTTAGAAATGTCTTTAATCTTTCCATATTTCATTAATAAATCCATCTTTTACTTCTTCAAAATTTATAATTTGGAGGTAAAGGAGGTATGGAACATGGGAAGGGAAGTGTGAAACGGCAACCCAGAAAACAACCATAAGAGATGACACCAATAATCTATAGATGATTAAAACATAGTTGTACTGAAATATTATAACGTGAATGACCTCGTTCATAATGAAGAGGGCTCTATTTTTACGCGGATTCATTATGTCGGAGAAAGGGAAGACTCCCTTCACTAACTTCGGATTATCTTGTAATAAGTAATGTCTGTCTCGTTTGGTCTATAGCCTTGTTTGTATACTATTTAATTTAAGAAATAAGTATAGGTATATGCAAAACCTGTGTAATGTATTTTACGAACTGAAAATATAATTTTAGAAACAAAAATAAGTCTCTCACATTTGAGCGCGTATATTTCTCTCTCACACCTTTTCAGATGGCGCTATATCTTTCACTTCTTGAAGCAGTTATGGGACACATTCCGGCTGTACCGAATGATAACAAAATTCCATCTGAAACTATTTTCTCCAGTTGACCGCTTCCCCTTTCAACAGAGCGAGAGAGAGATGGGGGGGTAGGCAAACAGAGAGAGAGAGAGAGAGAGAGAGAGAGAGAGAGAGAGAGAGAGAGAGAGAGAGAGAGAGCACTACATGTCAAATCCATGATGGTTACTTACGAGACGCTATGAACAGAACACAAACCAACCGACGCTAGAGCGTTCCCTGCCCCCTTACGTGGAGCTCACCAAATGAATGGGGCAAGGGGAGGGGGGTACCGCTAAGCCGAAGATATCTGGAGACGTGTTATCAGGAAAAACTGAACTTTTCCCCCGTTTCTGATGGAAAGGGATATTTTTCCTTATATTTTCGACCACTTTTTTCATTTTTGACGGATATTAAAATCGTATCTGCGAGCTAAAGATCCCAATTCTTCCATTGTGTTTACTTATTTTCGACTTAGGGCGTGCACATATTCGTATGTACACATTATGTGTACATATGTAGGTTATATGTGTGCGGGCGCTGAATGGTACACCTAAGGACCGATGACGCAATAATGCTTAATCCGAAATACATATTAAGGAGGAGACCTGTCTTTATGACGTAATATACGAGGGGCGGTCAACAAGTTTTGCAATTCGGATATAAGGAAACGAGATATGAGGAAAAGTGTTTTATTATTTTTAAATATACCTACCCTCCACTTCAATGCACATGCGCCACTTGTCCCTGTGGCTTCAAATTCCCGACAACCAGAAATCTCCCGACTGCTGTTCAATCCACTCCTGGACGGCGAGCTGGACATCTTCATCGTCCCCAAACCGGCGTCCACGGACTGCAGCCTTGAGCTGGCGGAATAAAAAGTAGTCGCCAGGGGCCAGATCTGGACTGTAGGGGGGATGGTTGAGCTCCTCGAATCCGCACTCGCGCAGGGCAGCTTGTGCAACTCTAGCCTTGTGGACTTTGACGACGTTGAAGTCGATAATGGGGGTGAGGTTGAGGTTTCTAGGGACCCAACAGGCAGAGACCTTGGCCATTGCCAAATTGTCGTAGATGATATTGATAATACTTCCATGTGATATTCCATGTTCTCACTCAATTTATTCGACCTTTACCCTTCGATTTTCGAGGATCATCCTCTCTACACGGGCCACATTGTCCTCGTTGGTCACGTCTGACGGGCGTCCTGGATGGGGATCATCTTCAAGGGACTCACGACCATGGCGGAGCTCCCTATTCCAGCGAGCAATGGTTGCATAGGAAAGGGGCGGTATCGGTGTACACTGCAACCATGCGTTCATGGATCTCTCTTGCATTCTTACCTTCATTGGTCAAATATTCGATCACTGCGCGGTGCTCAACCTTCTCCATTGTTGAAAAATTTGTGACTGACGATCTGTGATCAGCTACTGCTTCTTAAATAGACGAGGCAGGAGCGTGCGGCTGCAGGTTCTGATTTGTCATAACTTGTCCTAACGCCCCCACAAACATCCATCCCCCTTCCTCTGTTTTGATTTACCGATTAACAAAACCTATTGCCCGCGTTCGTATGACGTCATCGAGCCTAGATCCGCCCTCTTTGGAGATAAGAGTGAGAGACAAAGTCTGAAAATGTGTGAGAGAGATTAGTGAATAATAATAATAGTAATAGTCTTAAATAACCTATACTTATATCCTCGCTTTGATCGCAAAAGTAGTAATATTCATACTAGTAAATTAGCAGTACCATTAGTAGTAGTACTAGCAGCATTAGCGTTACCTTAGTAATCGCTCTACAGTAAATTATTAATCGCAGTAATAGTGGTACCGAAGTGGTAGTAGTGCAGTAGTGGTAATATTCGTAATAGTGAAGTAGCAGCACTAGTAGTGCTCCAGCGATAGTAGTAGTGGTAATAATCGTAGTAAAGTAGCAGTATTCTTATTGTTAGTAGTACATTAGTGCTAATAGTCGTAGTAATAAAGTACCAGTGCAGTAGTACTAGTAAGGGGAGAATAGTTTCACTAGCCCTAGTAAAGTAACAGTAGCAGCATTAGTGAGCCATGACTCATTTAATTCCTTGTTTCCAGAGGTTGTGAATAACACCCTCCTTGCCCCAACATTTAGGGTGCACAAGGTATGCTATCGCCCCCCCCCCTCCCTCCCTGCGCTATCTGGCTACAAATTAATAATTATTATCCTCCCCTCCATTTCGAAGCCTTCTTCGCCTTTATCACCCCCGACACAGTCGGTGTTGCGCGTTCCCCCGCTTTATCATTCCCTTTATTTCCTCTTCTCGCTTTTTAGTGTCCCTTTCTCTCTCTCTCTCTCTCTCCTCTCTCTCTCTCTCTCTCTCTCTCTCTCTCTCTCTATCTGCCTTCGCAACATCGCTTCTCGCTCGTCCCGAGAGATAAGCTTCGCTCACGTTGTTTACTCCCTCAAACGGCGAGAGGTATAGCACCAAATGTAGACGCCTACCGGCTCTATATAGACACCTACCGGCTCTATGTAGACACCTACCGGCTCTATGTAGACACCTACCGGCTCTATGTAGAAACCTACAAGCTCTATGTAGACACCTACCAGCTCTATGTAGACACCTACCAGCTCTATGTAGACGACTACCATCTCTATGTAGACACCTACCAGCTATATGTAGACGCCTACGGGCTCTATGTAGAAACCTACCAGCTCTATATAGACACCTACTATCTCTATGTAGGCACCTACCGGCTCTATGTAGAAACTTACCAGCTCTATATAGACATCTACCAGCTCTATATAGAAACCTAGTGGAAAAATGCAGTGCGGAGCAATTTTGCGCGCCACTTTCTTTGCGGGGGAATTATGCGGGCCAAATTCTCTGCGGGGCAAGTTTTGTGCGCCCATTTCTCTGCGAAACAAATCTTATGTGCCAATTTCTCCGCATGACAAGTTTTGTGCGCCAAATTGTCCGTGGGACAAGTTCTGTGCGCCTAATTCTTGTTATAAATTTTAGGCATTAAATTCCCCATGGAGAGGGGCCAGGCTTTGTGGACCAAACTCTCCGCGGGACAAGTTTTGTGCGCCAATTTCTCCGCGTGACAAGTTATGTGCGCCTAATTCTCCGTTACAAATTTTAGGCACCAAATTCCCTATGGGAAGGGGCAAGTTTTTTGCACTGAATTCTCCACGAGACAAGTTTTTTACGCACTGATTTCTCCGCGAGAGAAGTTCTATGCGTCAAATTCTCCATGGAACAAGTTTTTTGTGTCAAATTCTCCGGACACAATTTTTGTCGGTCAGATTTCCCGCGGGACAATTTTTGTCAGTCAAATTCACCGCGGGACATGTTTTGTGCGTCAAATTCCCCGCGGGGCAATTTTTGTGCGTCAAATTCCCCGCGGGACAATTTTTGTCCGTCAAATTCCCCGCGGGACAAGTTTTGTCAGTCAAATTCCCCGTGGGACAATTTTTAGCCGTCAAATTCCCCGCGGAACAATCTTTGTCCGTCCAATTCCCCTCGAGACCATTTTTGTCCGTCAAATTCCACGCGGGGCAATTTTTGTCCGTCAAATTCCACGCGGGACAATTTTTATCCGTCAAATTCCCCGCGGGACAATCTTTGTCCGTCGAATTCCCCGCGGGACAATTTTTGTCCGTCAAATTCCCCGCGGGATATGTTTTGTGCGTCAAATTCCCCGCGATACATGTTTTGTCCGTCAAATTACCCACGGAACAATTTTTGTCCGTAAAATTCCCCGCGTGACATGCTTTGTACATCAAATTCCCCGCGGGACATGCTTTGTGCGTCAAATTCCCCGCGGGACAATTTTTGTCCGTCAAATTCTCCTCAGGACAAGTTTTGTGCGTCAAATTTGTCGTAGTACAAGTTTGCGAACAAGTTTCTGAGCATGACACTTGCGTGGTCATATCAAGAATCTTGACACCAGTTTACCCAACCGAACATTCTGGACGTTAAAATTAATCAGTTGAAGAAATTGGTACATGTAAAATAACCGAATTAATTTTATATATCGAAGGAAAAGGGAGATTTTATAATTTGTTAAGAATTATTTCTTCAATAATGGCAAAAAAATCACTAGAATTTTTGTTATGGCAATCGGTATTGAGATACTATCCTGTCACAAAATGCAAGTTAGGTATATATATTTAAGTTCAACTAACGTAACCTAAGCTCAAGATGTAGACTGATATCTATTTAGGTTTACACCTAAATAAATCAGATTTGATATTTGTCGACAAACTAATATCTGTGATTAGGTTTACACCATACATATACCTCGGACTTCCTCCCCCCTCCCTCTTCCCTCCATTTGCCAATTGTCCCACACGAAGATTCTGGTCGTTAAAATAACTCATCTAGAAAATCTGAACGTTAAGAACTGTTAATGTCCAGATTCTTCATATAATAACCCCACTTTCTTCGCAAGACAAATTTTGGATACAAATTTCTTCGCGGGGAAAATAATGGGCGCCATATTCATCCACATTTTCTTCACGGAACAAAATTTTTGCCCACCAATTTTACGAGACCCAATTTTCGATCCTTTATTTCTGCGCGGGTAAAATTTTGGTGGGAGAATTTTGTGTTCTGTTTTTTATCTCGTAACAATTTTGCGCGCCAACTTTAACGCCGGATAATTTTGCACTCCAACTTCTGCGCGGGACAATTTTGCGCGTCAAATTCTGCACAGGAAAATTTTGCGCGCCAACTTCTGCGCAGAACAATTTTGCGCGCCAACTTGTACGCCGGACAATTTTGCGCTACAACTTTTTAGGCCTGACAATTTTGCGCGTTATTTTCACTGGGATAATTTTGTGCTCTAATTATTTTGCGGGACAATTTTTCCCGCCATCTTTTTATCAACTCGAAGAAATTAGGCTTTAAATGGTGGTTAACTTGAGTGATTGCCAAAAGATCTTAAGAAAGACCGAGGGAGAATTTTAAAGAAGACGAAATCTCGGACACGGGAAAATACAGGAAGTGATTCACCTAAGAAAATACTGTGTGGAGACCCCTGGTCCTTCGAACGACAATAAAACCACTCGAAATACCTACACTCTTCGATAGGTACTCCAACATGCTCCAACACGCTAGTTTGCACACGTCCCTAAGTGCATTCTGCGTGACGGGTTGCGTGAACGTGCGTGTAAGTCAAAATTACGCGTGATTGTGTGCTTGGTTACGTCGATCGGACTCGGTTTATGTACGTGTATCAATTTGTCAATCTCTGTCGTCTATTTTAGGTGGTTGTTAATCTGTTCATCGCCATGTCTGCGAGGGAGCGATTTGTCTCCATGTGTAGATATGTGCGTGTGTGTGTGTGTGCGCGCACGAACCGTTGGCGTCCAAATTGATAATGAAAAAAGGGGGCAAAGGCTGATAATTAAAGCGCAAAGGAGTCAATAAAAAAGCGATAAGCCGCCCGACCTCTTCCTCCTCTTCTCCGAGATCTCGCCACTTCAAGGGAAAGATCCCGCCGTTATGACGTCATCAAAGGCCTCGCCGTGATGGCACTGTTTCATCTTAGCACACCTTCTTCACATCTCCCACTCCAATCGCTGTCGCTCCACGCACTCTCACCCTCAAACCTCTTCAAACAAATCAACACCTTATATATATATATATATATATATATATATATATATATATATATATATATATATATATATATATATATATATAGAATCGGTTTATTACATTACAGGACTAGTTTCGGTATCTACTGTGGTGAAAAGGGAAACCGAGTGCGTAAGCCTTCCTCTGCCAATACATAGCCTCTCCACCACCAAGACTCCTGTTGTGCCTCCTCGTGGCCACACACGGTAGCTGGATGTCTCGTAGCTCCAACCTTAATCACCAGAGGACCGCGGAGCAGCAGTGGGCCCCAGTGATACGGCGGACAGGTCCACCAGTGTGTGGACACGCCCTGGGGCCTATCAACCACTGCACCCCCCTCCCAATGTCTTGCGGGTTCTGCCTTTTTAGGGGAAGGCTAGAGGAAGGATACCTCGATCACAAACCAGGATCGGGAGTGTCTATACGTTAGCACAAACAGACCGGTGTCTCTGCACACGAGGATGAAGCTTGGCCATCTTGAGCCTATCTTGCCACCAGGGTTTTTCTCCCCTCGGTCAAGACACGTGTCCGAAGACTGCACACATTCCTACCCGTTTAAATCTAGTTCAGGTTTGATGCCCTCAACAAACCGTCCCTAACCATGTCCTGCGGAGATGGCTCACTGATTTATAGAGGGCATCCGTCATCATCGACCTCAATGAACCTCCCAAAAAACAGTTGAAGATGGTCGTAGATAGCGAAACAAACTAGTCCTGGAATGTAATAAACTGCTGCCAAAACTCCTCGAATCTAACGTCAACCAACATAGTTTATGAGTTTATCTGCCTCAATGAAGACTGCAAGCTTTATAATAACTCAAAATATATTGCCATGGTAACCATCACCGTTTCGAGGCGTTTAACCATGCATCTGCAAAGCGGAGGGCCTAAAAATCATATGGAGAGCACGCATAACATCAACCTAACTATAGATATTCTAGTTGAAAACATCACAATTAAAAGAAAAGAGGGAAATAAAGATAGGCTGAACATCTAGGCAGTCATCTTAATAAACGAAGAAAAACCGGCCCTCAACACCCAGACTACGAGCTGGAATCGAGCATTAAAGTTGTTTCAAAAATTCCACTCACCGGATTGGCTCGTTTCCATTGACGTTACGCTTAAGCGAGGAGGAATAAATATCCCCTAAAAACCGTTTTCTTTTCATTTGACTGCTAAGATTTTATTGTGATTATTATTTCTCTCTCGTACGTTCTTTTTGTAAAAAGAAGTAAAGTCAAGCGAAAAATATGAAACTTCCCTCTAAGATTTTTTCGCGTTAAACTTTTCAAAGTAAATGTTTTCGTCCAAGTGTAAACACAAAGTTAAAGTGAAGAACCTAATACCATCCAAAGTGCCAGTGACACCACAATTACGGATTAAAGCAAGTAATAAGACGACCCAAAATCTTCCATCTCACAATAAGGTAAAGTGGCATTGGACATTAAAAAAAGTTATTTTTTCTTCTATTTTGATCTCCTACTATAACTCCACACCCAATAAACACAGACTAAAGACCAACGATGACAAAATGACGAGGGACATCCTACGAATTAGTCTTAGGACTCTCCCTGAAAAGTCAAAGCCTGACCATGGGGAAGTCTTCTCAATAGTTTACGGGAAGCTAGATGTAGCTCTCGTCAGACTTATTGATACCCCTTTCGGGTATACGGCTATATGCCAAAAAGAAGCGGACGCTGAACACTTGGCCTTGACAAAAGCAATCCAAACGTTAATTCAATTAACTTAATCCCTAAGATCCCACCCCACATTCAGTCACACAGAAGTGTCATATGGTGGAGACTAGACTCATGGGTGGGACGCCACTCAGGCGATGAAATTTCACATGAAATAGATAGAAATCACCAATGGGCCAAGGTCTCTGAGGTGACCAAATTTAGAGACTACACCCATGCCTTTAAGGTGATATTCCAAGACACGGGTATTGCACAAAAAGCGAAAGAGCTCGGTCTTCTTCCCTTTCACGTCAGGGTGTGCCATGATCAAATAGAAAGGTAGGAATTCACTAAAATCCAGACACTCTTTAAATGTTATAAATATAACCAACATACAACTGAGGCGTGTCCACAAACCGAGAATATCTGTTCTATATATAGTAAAGTTGGACACGTCTAGCGTGACTGCAAGAGCAGCACGAGAAAATGCGTGAACTGCAACGGTGACCACAGGGCTATGGTGATGTCATTCACAGTCAAAAAATGAGGAGATAAAAAGACAGCAAAAGCAAAAACAGGAAGAAGAAGAAGCTAAGACCAACAGGTCGTATGCTAAAGTGGCAAAGGAGGCAGTCAATGAGGCTTGGGCTCGGCGTACTTACCCCAAGGTAGAAAGCGAGCAATCCACGAATATCATGTGTTGTATATACTATGCACACATAGCAAACCTCACAAACCAAGGCTCACTTAAAAGAGACCTCGGAATTTAACAAAAAGAGATCCGGTAAATGTCGATCTCCACCAGCCCCCCCCCCCTCCCCCCCAAATTACACAACTAATAACGCACACAAGGTATGAATAGCACAGCCAAAATGGAATGGAAGAGATGTGGTTTCAGGAGAACCCTCCCTCTGAGGAAATTCTTCGGATCCAGATGCAGCCTTCCCAACCAGCCACTACACAAGTAGAAACCGTTCCCGCTCCAGCAAACACCCCCATAAGTCTTGAACCCTCAATAGTAGAAGCTTCCAAACCAGATACAGAGGTAAAATCCACCAGTGAAACAAAAATAAAATACCGCCACGGTAGCCGTACAAAAAGGTCACCCAACCGGTAAAAGATGAGGTCTACCTCATCGTTAAAGGAGGACAAACATGCCTACCATGGCAGGAAAATTCATCTAAAAATCTACACCACGCAGAGTGCCCCATTTCCTGAAGTAAGGACGGACAAGGACGTCAGTGAAGGCGTGACCACCGGTCGTTACAAGTGGGAGTACAGTGAGGACATTCCAGAGAGGGTGGTCGAAGAAGCCCTCCTCCTTGGGATGGTCTGACTCAACCAAGACGCGTTCTCCACAATCACGACCTCGGAATTTAACAAAAGGAGATTCGGTAAATGCCGATCTCTACCAGTCAGCCCCAACTCGATAAAAGGAACGACTAATCGATAAATAACATGGACATACTGACAAAAGACTTAAGAATCCTACAAATGAACACTAATAGATGGGACAACAAACAAGCGACTTACGGAAACATAATTCGGCAATGCGACCCTGACATCACTCTGATATCAGAACATGAAATCGACATGATGCAGAAGAATATGAAGATCTTTAACTACAGCATAATAGCAAAGAACCACAGCCTGGAACTTTACGATGGCGCTGCCATCGCAGTCAAAGGAGGAATTCAGTTCAAAACCCTCCCCCCTTTAGAAGAATCCTATCTGTCCATCGAGGACTAAATCACCCTGGGGCCCCTGGTGGTTTACACAGGGTACCTACCAATCTCCGAGATGAGACTATATCCCGATGCACAATTTTTTTCCACTTTGTGCACACGGGAGAACAGTCTTGTTTGGGGGAGACCTCAACGCCAGATACCAGGAATCCGGATACCCCAGACGTCTAAATAAGAAGGGGAAGAACTTGAAGAATCTTATTGACAGGGGTATTGTTGCCCACATTGGGCCCGACTTCCCCACATATATCACCGAAACCTGCGCAACCAAACCAGATATTACTCTGACCAGCCTACAATTTCCCTACAATTACTACATCCAATCCGGTCCACTAATCCCAAGTGAGCACGTCGCCATCATGATTAAAATTTCCTCAAGCTCAATTCAGATACCCGTCAGGAAGAGAAAATGCTTCTCTCAAGCGAACTGGGAAGAGTATCGTACCCTTCTCGGTGAGTACAGACCTCAACCACTCGAACAAGCCACCCTGGAAGAGATCGACCAGGAACGGGCAAGGTTAACGAAGAAATTGGTGGAGGCGGACCGCGCATCAGTCCCCAGAACAACCTACAAAACGTTACTAGCACCAAGGTGGACACAGGAGCTATATGACCTAACGGACGAATACAAAAGACTATATGAAGGAATTAGACTGACTGGCACAGAGAGTTAAAAGCAGACGGTTAAGAACACTAAGGACGGAAATGAAGACACACATAACAGAACAACAAACAGCACTTTGGAATGACCTCATAGACAAACTCGACGTAGAAGTGGATCCCCGAACATTTTGGAACACAGTATCAAGATTAAAGGGGAAACCACTTGACATATAAATACTCCTTAACAAAGACGACGGGACAAAAATGGACGCAACAGAAACGGAAGAAGAGTTCAGAGACTACTGGAAGAATATATTTACCATCGCACCAGAAGAGAACGAACACTTTGACCATGACTTTCAGGAACACATTTACGACCAACTAAGACAAGAACTCGACAGGACATATCCCTTCAACAATACAACTGCTGACAGAAAGATGACTGGTTATGGACGGAAGATTACGAAAGAAGAAATCCTAGCGACGCTACGTACCTTCAAACAGAGAGCCCCAGGTAAACGGAGTTAACTAAACTTAACTTCTTGAACGTCCATCGTAACATCATAGAGGGGCTGGTCAATATAATGAATGCGTACCTAAACGTTGGCTATTTTCCGGACGAATGGAAGATCACTAAAATGATCTTCATCCTAAAAGCCGGAAAACCGCCAGACACACCAGCAAACTTCGAGCCCATTTCACTCCTCGAAGTGGCAGGCAAGGTCTCCGAGAAGGTTCTTGCTAATAGAGTCCAAGAGTTTATGGAGGATAACAACCTCCATAACCAACACCAGCATGGATTCAGAAGAGGCAGAGGGACTGATACGGCGCTACCAATCATCGCAGAAAAAACTGGCGAAGACTGCTAGCCAAAAAAGGTATGCTGACCTGGTGCTCAGAGACGTTGAGAAGGCATTTGACAAAGTATGGAGGACTGGGCTTCAGTACAAAATACTAAGACTTGGACTAAACCCAAGACTAGAAAAAATTCTATGTGACTATGTGACAGACACGATAGCGTATATACAAATATATGACCACACGGGACAAGACTTCGAGCTAACTGCAGGCGTACCGCAAGGAGGGTGCCTAAGCCCCTTGCTATACAATATATACGCCCACGAACTACACGATCAGGTCATGGAAGACTCGCTGTACGTCCAGTTCGCAGAAGACATATCCAAGATCATCACTGCCCCCTTCAGGAATCCTAAACTCATGGCACAAATAACAGCCAGAGAAATCGACCCTGTCACCAGGTACGAAAGAAGGTGGAAAATCGCCACTAACACCCAGAAATTTAAAGTGATACAACTCTTCCGTAGGAAACGGGCCCATATTGAAACAAACGACGCCCGCATTCCATACAGCAGAGGAGTGACAGTACTAAGAATAAAGATAGGTAAAAATGGGTACGAAAGCCACGTTGCTCAAACTGCAGCGCGAACAAAGGTCGAAGGTCGAACTTAACAAGCTCTTCAGGTTCAAAAACTTGAACATGACAAACAAAAAGATCTATAACGCGTTCATAAGATCAAAGCTACTGTATCTACCTATACCTATCAACACTAGCTCCAAAAAGAAATTGAGACTCCTCCAAAGGGAGCACTCTTAATCACCAACCTTAGTAGGAGAGAAAGAAGGAGGCAGAGGGACCTACATCAGATGGTCAAGATGACACCAATTAACTTGGAACTTCAAAGAAGAGCCCGAAAAATTTGTGAGAAAGTCCCACGACGCCTGAAGAACGAAATCAGACAGAGACACATTGACATTCCGTTGGAGGACATACACAGAAGAACGAAAAACTTCACCAGCAGTAAAGCACAGATCGAAAGACAAGATGAACCAATCTACACATAAGATGACGAATATGAAACAACGACAAAAAATAAACTACACAAAGAATATACATTAAGAAGAACACTAAAAATACAAAAACGAACGAGTGAAATACAAAAAAACATCTACAAAGGCTCGAACACCACAAGAAACTACCATAATCTACATAAAACAAACTGACAACACAAACAAACATGCAATAGCATCACGAACCAAGAACACACAAACAAAAACAGAAAAAGAGTACGCACAAACCTTGAAAATAAGACCAAAAACAATGAGAAGAACACCAATCTCAGATAAACGCCTGCAATTCCCGATCACCAGGGAATTTATCTCTATCTATCCATCTCCTACTATTATATATATATATATCTATATATATATATATATATATATATATATATATATATATATATATATATATATATATATATATGATTGCAATTGTATTCATATACGTGTGTATATACTTTTCTTTCAGAACTTATTATATCCATTGTCTATTCTTTTTATTCAACCTGATTCTGACTCCACCATACTTCATCGGCAAAGGAGAAAAGAACACCTAAAGACGCTCCGAAGATGATCAAATAGATCGAAAGCTCAGCAAATGCGTTTTACCAAACGCATTTATCAAAAATAGATATGAACATGGGACGAGTGATCTACCATCTACAAGATAGACTAAAAAAGAGTAAGAAAAAGGGAAAGTTGCCAAAGGAAATTCATCAAGGCGAAATATACTATGGTCTTCAACAAAATTTGCACCCAAGAAACACTGTTACTCATCTACACTAATATATATATATATATATATATATATATATATATATATATATATATATATATATATATATATATATATATATATATATATATATATATATATAGGAAATGAATAACTCACAATGTCCCGCAGGAAAATGAAAGAGGTGCTTCCAAGTACTTTCGAACTTTATTCAGTTCATTCTCAAAGATAACTACAAGAGAAAATAATATAATAAGGGTATATATAAGCTAGTAAAAGATAAAGGACCGCCTCTAAGACAAGAAATCACCAATGAGGAAGTAGGAGACGGATGGGTAAAATCACATTAAGATTTAACTATAACAGATCGCAAGGTCAAACCGAGAGGCAAGAAAGAGTCGAGAACAGAGCCAAAAGGGTAAAAACGATTAACGGATAAAGCGATAGTCTAAAGAGATAGATTAGGAAAGAGGGACAAGGAGAGAGGAAGAGAAATAAAATAATGTTAATACAAAATAAATGCAATAATTAAATTGACAAATCGAGTGCCCATAAAAATGAAAGTTGCCGAAAAAAACTTTTGACCCTTTTGGCTCTGTTCTCGACTCTTTCTTTCCTCTCGGTTTGACCTTGCTACCTTTATTTTAGCTAAATCTCTTAATGTGAATTTACCCATCCGTCTCCTACTTCATCATTGGTGATTTCTTGTATTAGAGGCGGTCCTTTATCTTTTACTAGCTTATATATACCCTTATTATATTATTTTCTCATGTAGTTATCCTTGAGAATAAACTGAATAAAGTTCGAAAGTACTTGGAAGCACCTCTTTCATTTTCCTGCGGGACATTGTGAGTTATTCATTTCCTATATATATATATATATATATATATATATATATATATATATATATATATATATATATATATATATATATATAATATTGAGGATAAATCCCAGAGCCACGAGAAACGGATGTAGCATCTTTTAATTTTTCACTACGTTGCGAAACTACAAGTTTTCATCTTCAGGCTAGAATAAGTTTACAAAGTTAATACATAGAAAGAAAACTTGAAAGGGCCAACAAGACATTATTTTAAAGAGTGAACAATTATAAAATATCAGTAAAATGTACTATAAATTAAATTTTTTGTTATTAAATATGACTTGGCAACATTTGCTTTAAGACTGACTCAAAAATTAGTTAACAAATTTAAGGATTATTGCAGAAATTAATTAAAAACTATAAGAGAAATTGACCTGGCATTATTTAAAGATGGTAAATTTAACTTTATTTATATATATATATATATATATATATATATATATATATATATATATATATATATATATATTCGTGAATTTTTCTGCTTTTAGCAAGTCTAATCTTGAGCAGGAAAAGGAGAACAAGCACTGAATTCAACATTTGGGACAAGTATATTTATATACTACTCCGGACCGCATGGTGACAGGAGTGGGGTGAGGTCTTTTACAGTGAACAAGGAGCCAGTTTTTAACGGGTTAACAAAGATTGGTGTTAATTTAAAATAGGGATAGGATCTTTTCAAAAGATTCAATAATTCTTTCCTAAAAGCACTAGTTTGGTATCCTACAAAGGGAAAATACAATTTATTACGTCTAAAACAACCAACGAGCTAACACTATTCTTTCTACCAACCAATTACATAGAAGTTAAAAAACAAAACAACCAACACTAAATCTAAGCTTTCCTAGTTACAAATTTTAAATTTTCCTTTAGTCAGTTCATAGCTTTCTCCGAATCAGGTGATGCTGTATTAATTGTGTTCACCTCTTTATCAACTTCTACCGCCATTAATGTCATTTGAATTCATTCTGTATTTAAAAAAAAAATTACTCAAACTACAGTAATTTGTCTTTCTTCATATTGATTTTTTATTTAGCTTTTTATTGTTTGCATTTTTAGTATTTTTACTTTTAACCCTTAGCTCTCGTCATTGTTCTCTATGGTAAAAACGATTATTTTTTTTTATATGTTTTTATTGTTCTAGCCCAGAAGATGGGTCCAGAGCCCGTAACGTTGGCCAATATATGTTGAATTCAGTGCCTGCTCTCCTTTGCCTGGGTTTCTTTATGTATAAAAGCGCCCAGTTAGGATTTATTTCCTCCACTTTGTGTCGTTTTCTCTAGCTTCTAGTCTAAATGATATCTCTCACCCTTGTTTGCGTTCTTATTCAAATGCTTCTTTATTGGTTCCTGCGGAATATTTTGTATCGTTCCATGTTTCCCTGCCGGCTCTTTGAGGTCGACCTTTAAGTCTCGCTTCATTAAGTTAAAACTTGATCAAATGCATTGATTCAATACTCTGTATTTTAAAGAGATAAAGGCAGGTAGCTTCTGAAGATGTACAGTTGACCCAAGTAGTCATGTCACAGTTTTCAAAATGTTTCGGGCAAAGGTAAGTTAACTATGATATAATTATTTATATGTTGTATAAACTCTTGAATATCTTTGGATGACTGTTGCTAGGTTTTGCTGTGCTGTGTTGCCAAGTAGTAATATTTTTTATAACAGGTTAGCAAATTTATTAGAACGAATAAAAGCCCAATCAGTAATGCGAATATTTATATGATATCGGTGATTGAAAAATAATTATATAGAATTAATTAAGCTGGAAAAACAAAAACAATGAGAAATTTGGCAACTTGTCTTAAAACAAAACTGTTTCAAAATGTTTCGATAGTGATGCTTGAAATAACGCAATGATGTAATTACTTAAAACTAAATTTAATTTATTTTATTGGTAAATTTCCCATCTAGTATATTTATAACTAAATATTCCCCAAACACCCCATCTATCATCAAATAGTAATATATTAAATTGTCACTGAACGAAATTCAGCGGAAAGTGTGACATGAATAATTGTGGCAAGCTTTACCTAGCTTATTACCTACTCTTCTTCATTTTTCATACGTATTTCTTTTTCGCATTCTGTGTACTCCCACCACCAGCACCTGCGGTTTTCCAACCCAGTGCCAATGGCTGAACGAGGATCTGCGACTCCATATTCCCTCAAATCTTTACTTCCTCTAACTTCACCACTTTCTTACAGATCTTTCCCTTCCAACTTCTTTCGTCAGATGCCCAAAGCCCTCGCTGATGTTGCGTTTTAAATTCGAGAACAAAAAATAAGCTCTCAGGAGTCAAGAGCTGTCCGGTGAATACCTATTATTGGACAATTTCAGACATTTTATTATCATTCGTAATTGTTCAATATTAAAAAATGGGGTTCATTATTTTTGGCTATTGACCACCTTACAAATTTGCCCGTATATCTTCGGCAACTGAAGGCCTAACTCTAATTCTCCCGGGTATATAAGGGTACATGAACAGATTGCTGTATTTTTTGACATCCAGAGAAATTACGTTTTTTGAACAGATAAAACCCGAATGGGGTTTATTCATGAACTAAAGGAACAATGTCAACTTATGTTAACTCTTGGAGTAGAGAATGTCAACTTATGTTAACTGGTGGACTAAAGGAACAATGTCAACTTATGTTAACTTGGTTAAACATAAAATAATGGGTTAAAAGTTCATTTCAGTCCATCTGTGTCAATAGTTGGTGGTAATTGTGATCATTGAAAATATCAGTTGCTCCCTCTGATTGGTCTATACTTACTCTTCTCTCATGAACTTACCTTAGGCAGTTTGGAAGACAGGATCTTCTTTTCACTCTTTTTTCCTTCATATTTTTTATATCATATATTTCTCATTTTTTTTTTCCTTCATTCATATTTCTTTTTTCTTTTTACATATATATTTTTTCGATTGACTGAATATATTGCAAACGACGATGTCGCACGATTGCCTGAAGAGGAAAGATCTCAATGCCTGTCTTACTAAGTCTGTTTCGTTTCCGTAGCGCTCTTTAAAAATGAATCAATCTAGTGTTTTTCCGTCGTCTACGAATTACAATTAGAGATAGATTTTTCTATTCATTACTTAGCTGCAATTTGAGCACATATAACTTAAGGCACGGTTGTCCAACCTTTTTTCCCAACGGGCCAACTTAGAAATTTAAATATATTCACCGGGCCACAGAGGTACTTAAAAATAAATTTTAAAAAGTTCAAAGATATATATAATTACAAACAAAATACTACTGTATATTAAGAGGAGAAAATTAAATTCGACTAATACAAAATAAAATAAAATCAAAGTGATTTGGGGGATGCCTTTCTTTTATGATATTCTCAATATCTGGTTTTCAAAGTAAATAAAAATATACATAAAAAATACCCAGTAAAAATAAATCTGAGTAAGCAGTGGGCCTCATGAAAATATTTAATGGGCCGCAATGTGGCCCGCGGGCCGCGGGTTGGACGTCCCTGACCTAAGGTGTTTCAGAGATTAAGCCGAAACGTTATTCTCTGTTTTGTTTCTTTTTGTATGTGCATTCGTAAAAATTATACCTGGTCTTGTACTGCGTCCGACACTGTTGGTTCCCCTCCCCCCTGCTGGTCACTGGTAGGGGGGTCGTGATTCAGTCGGGAGAGGACGAAAGGATCCAAATCTGGCCCCGTTCCTAGCGTATGCAGGGGGAAGGGGTGGTGAATTGGCTTTAGTGGGGACATTTAACTTTTTTCTTGTAAATAGGTTAAATTAGGTTAGGGCCGATTCTCTTAAGTTAGGATTGGTACCGTGTGGATACCACTACCTATAACTTAACCTCGTAGTAATGTACACACTAAGTTAACGTTAGGTAGTGTATACATCACTACATTTTACCTAACCTAGTATTAATGTACACACTATTTAAGCTAACTTTAGATAATGTGTACATCACTACTTATAACCTAACTTACTAGTAATATATACACTACCTAAACTGACCCTACATAACTGTAGGTAGTGTGCACATTACATCACTACTTGCGCGGGACATTATCCCAGAGAGCTCGGTGATGCACAGGTGGCTGAGCGATAATGACTGACATCGGGCGGTGAATAAGTCTCGGTCTCTCAGCCGCGAGGATAAGAGACATTTTGCGGTCTCGGGAGATTACGCCGTCGCGATAAGGATTCGACATGATTGACATTGACGCCCCGTCCCCCATCTTTCGACTCGACAAGCTCATTGTCACTTCAGGAAGCCGCATTGATCTTAGTCTCACCAGGAGCCAATCGAAAAGCCTTGCGGGTTGGCGCGAAACACGCTCGAAACGCGTTTGGGTCGAGGCTCTCTGAGTTGGCGCGAAACGTGTTTAGGTCGATCTGACGGCGGTGATTTCCTTGGAGGGACAGGAAGACAGGTCGGTGCCACTTGTTTGACGCAGAGGTCCAAGATTGTGTCATGGTCCCTATGGGCTTTTTTTATGCCATTTAAGAAAAGAAAAATAGACGAAAAGGACCGGGAGGCTGTCCGGCGGGTATTTGAAGTTATGGAAAATGATGATGTATACAAAGTACCCACGAAAAATAGACAACGTGTGGTATAAGGGTGGGCACGCATCATTCCGTCACGTTGAAAACCTATGGGAGGTAATCCGAGACCTTGGATTTTACCCTAATTCAGGCGGGGTTACATACCCCCCTCCACCCCCTTGCTCTTTATCAGGGGAGGTGTATAATCCGATGGGAGAAGCGGAGAAAGAAGGTGGAATAAAGAATAAATGGAATCGTGGAGAAGAATGGAGGGTTGCAGCTCATTGGTAACCGAACGCCCGGGGTCGAACCCAGTTTATGGAGGAGGTCGAGCCCTGCTGTTGATCCGATACCTGATCCATTCGCTGGAACCTTAGCTAATAAAGTTATTATTATTTATTTATTATTATTATTTATTTTTTATTATTATTTTAATATTATTTTTGTATTATCAGTATTTTATATTATTGTTTATTATTATTTCCATTATTAGTATTTATCTCTTTTCATTATTATTTTAATATTATTTATTTATTATCATCATTTTTTATTTTTATTACTATTTACATTATTATTTTTACTCTTATTTTTATTATTATTATTATCATTATTTAGTAATATTTATTAGTATTATCATTATTATCATTATAATTGTTACATTATTATTAACATTATTATCCTTCCATTCATGTTCATTTTTCAATCATCTGCACTCACACTCTTACGAACACATATTATTATTAATATTATTGGTAGTATCGCTCTTATTACCCTTCATATTCGTTTCACATAACGCAACCGTCTCCAGCATATTATTAACTGATCCATCGCTAATTCTTCGCAAATATTATTTACCCACTTCGATTATATGTTTTCTTGATATCCTTTCTTAAACTGATCCGTCACCGAAGCTTTGTAAATGGAGAATTGAAAGGATCCCTCCCCATCCGCTACAAACCCCTAGCAACGGATCGCATAGTGAAATACCATCGATAAAGAAGAATGACGCGTAGATAAGCAAGGAAACAACTCTATTAAGCTTGATTGAAGGATCAGTTGGTGAAAAATAATCGGTAGTACAGCATCGGCAGAATACACTGACGGATCACTTTAACGAAATGTCCTAAACTGGAAAATTGGCGCTAGATTGGTAAACAAGGACGTACATTGGGTTATATGACTGGAGGATCATCTAATAAATCACCTCAGTAATTTCAATTGGTGGATCATATCATGAAACAGATAAGTAGTTTTAACAGACGGATCATGTAATGAAGCATATAAGTATTTTTTTCACTAACGGATCATGTAATGAAACATAAGTATCTTTGACTGACAGATGATGCACTGAACTACGTTTGTATATTTGATTGTCGGATCCCGCAATGAATTATTGTTAGATTGATTTTTGACGGATCATCAACTGAAAAACATCGTCATATTTGATTGTCAGATCACGCAATGAAACATATGGTATATTTTATTGGCGGATCATTTAATGCTGTATCATTCGGACAAGCCTCTGTCTCGGCTCCACCACCGGTTCTGTTTCCTCCTCGCCTTGGCTGACTGGTGTAGTGCCTTCCTTTATTAGGTTCCTCCTTAAACAAATCCGGGTTCGAGTACCGTTTTGAGTCGGGGGGCACATTTCTCACATGTATTATTATTAACGGTAGTTGTATGAGTATTAGAGATAGAACTAGCAATAGTATGGGACGCTAAGGAGCATTCGCTGATTTTACGACTAAAAGTTGAAACTCGGCCTTCAATAAAAGGCAAATAATTATCCTTCCGTTTCATATTCGTCTCACCAAACGCAAGCAATTTCTATTGCCCTGTTTAAAACACTCTTATTATTACTACTAATAATGCTATTATTATTATTCTCTTGCATGTTCATCTCATATAACGTAAGCGTCTGCAATCGCACTCTTAGGGCACGTTATTTAATATTATTATTATTACTTGAGTGTAAGTGTGCGCATGCGCCTGTCGTCGGAGAGGTATCAGCGATAGGGGCGTTAATTTCTACCCTCCTTTGATCTTCAAAGAGCCTCTTCAAGCGGCGGCGGCGAAATCCCCAAATCTCAAAAATGTATCTTGACGATTCTAGTTCTCTCTTCTCCACACACACACACACACACACACACACACACACACACACACAAAGAGTCGCACTCTCTCACACATTCTCATAGTCAGGAGTCACTCGTCTCCTCTTCCACGCGTTATTTTAGCACCCAAAGGCGCCTTGCTGTCAAAGCCCCTTGTTACTTCTTTTTTTTTTCCTTCGGGTGGTAGGGGTAGGGGAAGGGAGAATTTTATAGCCGGTGCGTTTCCTGGTGTTGACATACGTGATTGTTCGTAGGTTGGAATACCTGATTTCAGTCCAATGATTATAATGCGCTCTAGAGAGGGCAACAGGAAATGCTTTTGTTAGGTAAGACGAATATCAAGGATGAAAGGGAATAATAATAATATGTTTTGAAGGGGGTGAAGTCTTTTGGGAGGAGATTTTATTTACCAGTGATTTTTGGTTTGGAGAGATTTCCCCTCTCCTCAATTCGCGTTTCTTTATGATTCCCATGAGCCCCATGTCAATTAAACCGTTATGAAACCTCCCGCGACGTGATATTGTAATAATTCATAAAGCAATAATACACATGGGAATTAAACCTTTAGGGTCAGCAGCCACCTTCCCTGGATCACTGTTCAGTGCGTGTAAGTGGCATTGAGGGTCAGTAAAACATGATATCTGTGTATAAATATTCAAAAACTCTTCATATTGCTAAAAAGGGTAATAGAACACTCAATTTTATTACGAGAATTTTTTATCTAAGAGTAGAGAAATAATTGTTTTAGAATTTTGTGCCTGGGCCCAACTATATATATATATATATATATATATATATATATATATATATATATATATATATATATATATATATATTTTATATATATATGTAGTTCGGGCTAAATTCTATTATTTTTTCAAGAACAGTTTGACGCATCGGTGTAAAGAGTCAACGGAGTTGAGAAAAGTTAGCTGACATGGAGTACTGAAAGCCTGAATATTGGGAAAAAGTTACCTGGATCATGATTCGCGCAAGATAACAAAATCCCAACATCATGACTCGTGGTCGCTGTTCTGTTAACACTATAAAGGCTGCGAGTCGTGACATTAGCAGCTCAAACGGAGACTAAGAAGCCGTGACCAGCAGAAAGGAAGACAACAGGTGTTCTGACTCTGTCCGCACGCCGGAATTCATCCAACAACTGCACGACAAGGTAATGGGATACCCGAGCAGGGGAATCTGGGCTTTGACGAGAGTGGTTGGTGTTGGAGTCGCCACCATGAAGCTGGCCCTGAATGAGAACCTTCGCTACCACTCGTACAAGAAGCGCAAGGGACAAATTCTAACAGCAAAGCCCAAGGATAACCGCTTCGTGAAGGCAAAGAAGCTCATGAACAATCTGAATCATCCTGTTGAGCCGTGGACCATCTGGTTCTTCTCAAATGAAAAGAACTCCCAGGATCAGTTGCAAAACCCCCAGAACAAGAGGTGGCTTAACCTATGATTGATGCGACGTTCGAGGTATCATGAAGACCAAGTTTTCCCAAACTGTGATGGTCTGTGTGAGGGGGGTCTCCATTAAGGAAGACGCCATTCTCCCTCCCCCTATATCTGAGCAGGGTTTTAGGCTCAATTCAGACGGTTATGTGTAGCTTCTGGAGATTATGGCCAAACCCTGACTAGAGAGAGCTGCTGATGGAAGGTCATACCACCGGAGAGAGTCAGAAGCGGTTGTCGGAATTTCTACGACTTCATCAACCCCACTTTCTAACCTCCTAGATTTCCCTATTGTAACCCCATGGGTTACTATGTGTGGGGCGCTGTTGAGAAAGACACCGACCGTTCTGCCTGCAACCCCAAGGCCAAGATCAAGGAGCTGTTCGAAGATCATCTCTTGAACACAAGCGCCAGGTTCTGGAGCCGGCTTGAGACCGTGGTGGTAGCTGATGGCGGCTAGCCAAAGTAAATTATCATCTCCCAGCCATAATCGTGTTGATATTTTGTTAATTATTAAAATACCTTTATTTGGGGGCTGAGATATTGCGCGGGAGGGGGTCTCTCTCTCTCTCTCTCTCTCTCTCTCTCTCTCTCTCTCTCTCTCTCTCTCTCTCTCTCTCTATATATATATATATATATATATATATATATATATATATTATGAAACGGATTACCGGACATTGATTTCAAACACTTAACTTAACCTAGCCAAATCTAACCACAACTAGCTACTCCCCACCCCCTCTCCCACGTACACGAACAAACGTCACGTGACGAATTTGCATCCGAATCTAAACTTGGCAACTGAAGTTAGAATGACCGTAGAGACATTCAAAATCTCGGAATCTCGTCTTTCTTTTACATCTAACGCAATAACACACACACACACCCGCGTGCGCGCGCACGAATTGAGTGTCGCACTCGACGGCGAATGCTTTATCGTTCGACGAATCGAGCTCGACTTGTCAAACACTTCTTTGGCGCGAGACTGGGTCTCTTATTCGCGCCATCTCTCAGAGACAGATCTAGAGATGCAATGACGAATAGACAAACAGAGCCGAGAAGAGGGATTGGGAATGGTAGACCGAGTGGCTGCATGAAAAGAACCAGTAGTAGACAGACACCCCTAGACTCAGCCAGTAAGGCGCAAAGATTTAAAGAAACATAAACCGATCGCAAAGACTTAAAGAAACATAAGCCGATCACAGAGACTTAAAGAGACAAAAACGATCGCAAAGACTTAAAGAAACATAAGCCGATCACAGAGACTTAAAGAGACAAAAACGATCGCAAAGACTTAAAGAAACATAAGCCGATCACAGAGACTTAAAGAGACAAAAACGATCGCAAAGACTTAAAGAAACATAAGCCGATCACAGAGACTTAAAGAGACAAAAACGATCACAAAGACTTAAAGAAACATAAACCGATCGCAGAGACTTAAAGAGACAAAAACGATCGCAAAGACTTAAAGAAACATAAGCCGATCACAGAGACTTAAAGAGACAAAAACGATCACAAAGACTTAAAGAAACATAAACCGATCGCAGAGACTTAAAGAGACAAAAACGATCGCAAAGACTTAAAGAAACATAAGCCGATCACAGAGACTTAAAGAGACAAAAACGATCACAAAGACTTAAAGAAACATAAACCGATCGCAGAGACTAAAGAGACAAAAAACTATCGCAAAGACTTAAAGAGATAGAAACATGAACTTTCTAAGGCAGCAAACTCTATCCAGCTAGTTGAGACTAAAGGGGGCCGAAATAGAGACTTAAAAGACAGCAGAGACTTAGACATCAGAGAGCCACAGATACTAAAAACTAGAGAGAACTCATAAGATCACAATAAGCCAAAGAGCACAACAAAAATACAACTGGCCAACGGGCACAAAAAAAAAGAAGAAGTAAAACAGGCAAAGAAGCAGAACAATTCAAAGAGCACAACAAGCCGCATATCAGAACAAGTCAAAGAGTACAACAAACCAACGGGCACAACAAGTCAAAGAACACAAGACGAGGAGTAGAGCAAACTAACGGACACAACGAGCCAAATGTCAGAACAAATCTAAGAGCACAACAAGCCAACTGGCACAAGAGGACAAAGAGTACAGCAAGCTTAAAAGCACAACAAACCAAATGGCAGAACAAGTCAAAGAACACAACAAAGCAACGGACACAGTAAGACGAGGAGTACAACATACCAACGCGCGCAACAAGCCAAATGGCAGAACAAGTTAAAGAGCTCAACAAGACAAAGATTACAGTAAGCTAAAAAAGCACGACCGGCAAAATAGCAGAACAAATCGAAGAGTACAACCAACCAACGAGTACAGCAAGCCAAAGAGCACAAGAAGCGCGAGGAGCGTACCTCCCGGTAGCAGGGGAAAGGAATTTCCGCGGGGGAGAAAGCAGCGATTGCGCGCGAGGGAATGCAGACGAAGGAGAGACGGAAACGAATGTAAAAAGAGAACCAAAGAAATGGAATAAGGACGAAAATAAACGCAATACAAGAAAATATAGCTTTGGCGCGTGGGCCAACGATTGGCACAAATGCTTCCCGTGTGTGCCAATGGGACTGGGAGGAATGGGAGGAGAACCCAAGTGCAATGCTATCGGAGAGAGAAGAGTGGTAGAGAGGAAGAAGGAGAAAGGGGGCCTTAGCTTAGGATTAGACACAAGTACCATGATAAAGGGTAGGAGAAAAAGCAAAGGAAAGGCAACGAGGGAAATAGTAAAAGGGGACCCCAACGTGGGACTCGCTGTGTCTAGTACAGTAGGGAGATAGCAGGACATAAGGCATCAGTTGGTTAATCTGGCGCGACCTTGGTGGAGGTGGGCCAACACCGCCTCTTTATAGGGGGAGGTAGGGTATTGAGGCTTAGTAATGGAGTAAGGGTTTAATGCGGAGGTTTGTGAAGAGGCCAAGTTTACCAGGCAGGAAGCCATTATGTATTAAAGATCTCCAGCTGTGGAAGGAGGTGAGTGAATGGAAGTGGGGCTGTGAATGGCGGACGGGAGAGAAGCGCCGAGGCGCCGCCTCGACGGCGAAAGCTATAGACGATCAGTGGAGGGAATTGGAGCCATCGGTGAAGATCCATGGCTAAGGAATTCTGGGCGAAGAACACCAGCCAGCTTCAAGGACTTGTCCACTTTCAGGTGTCTGCTGATTCTTGTATGAGTCAGCAGCCAAGTATTCTTCAATGTTTCGCTGAGTCGTCCTCAGTCTCTATATGTTCACTGTTCAATTTTCATAAGTTAAAACTAGTGCGATATTTTGACAGCTAGAGACAGTTTCTGAAGGTGGATCTAAGCTTTCCTACCGATTTTTTTTTTCAATTATTAATGAAAACCAGATGAAAAATGAGCACAAAAATAATAAGAAATGGCATCAATTGCACAAGTATTTCGCACAAAATGCCCGAGGTCATTTTACCTTTTTAGAGTCGAACCCTACAAAACAAACCCTCACATTTAGGGACAATCCTGCGATGTGGGCAGAGGCAGTAACCTTGTTGAATGACTGTGAGTCCAACCTTCAACCCAGCCACCACATCTCCCAGCAAGTATTTGCTGTCGACCGGCACCCACGAGAGAATTGGCACCTTTCTCTCGTTGTCCTTCGATCTAGACGAGTCTTTCGCTCGTTTCTGTAGCAGAGATAAAGAGACCAAGATAAGGGATTTTTTTTATCCGCGCCCATCTAGCGACTGCTTACGAGGACATAGCTCGCCGTATTCATCTAATAGCTTAATACCAGGTTAGATTAAAAACAAAACAAGCAAAGGACACCACAAAAAACAAAAAACAAACAAATCCAAAACAAACAAAGAAAACCAAAGGAAAACAACAACAGTCGACATGTTTGTGTGCAGGAAGACGTCCCGGGTACAACGGAAAGGCGATAGGGACCCAGTTCGTCCAGGTACAAGATTAGGGAAAGGCAGAATTCAATATATGTTAACCCTTTAAGAGCCTTTGGTGCATGTGGAACCCCATAATTTCGAGCCACTTTGACTCTTAATATACATATATTGATTTAAGGGTTATTAAATTTTATATAAACCAAGCAATGGTTTGGCCACCTTCCCCTACTGGGGGGAGCTTGCGCTTCGCTGCTAAGATTAAAATTTAAAATCTTAAAAAAAGCAGCCATGGTTAAATTTCTATAAAATTCCTGAACTTCGCCAATTATAATAATTTTAAAAAGAAACTCTAAACTAAATTTCCCCCCTTTCAAAATATCACGTTGCTAAAATATAGTTATAGAGAGTATATAAAAATAAATTTTCTGAACGTTACGATTTGTAATTTTGGGGGTTTTAAAAAATTCACAAAATTTCGATACTTATATTTATTTCTTAACTTCACCATTTTGATATCATAAAAGAATTATTAAAAATAACTTTGATAAAAAAAACAAGTCATAACCAAACTAAGATAAAATTATTATTCATATACTCCAAAAAATCCCCTTCTTAAATTATAGAGTTAGTGATGATGATGATGATAATCCCATTTGAACATCAAAGGATTAATCATTCCATCCGCATCATTGACTACTAATATCGTGATGTTCAAGTAAAATTTACAGGACTAAAATATTTTAATTGAGTACTAGGGATCTTCTGAAGGAAACTTGGAACATTTGAAACAAATGCTAGCGAAAGGTGAGAAGGACCTCAAGACAAATTATGTTCTAATTTCCTGCAACCATCAGGAGTCCTTTTTTTGTTTAAGTAAATGCCTTCTTCTACTTGGCAAAAAATATATGCTAATTTTAACTGTTCAATCTTAAGTAAAAATTAATGTTCATTGTTTTTATATGTAAAAGTTCATTTTCAGCCCTCTTGTAAGACTGGCTTGTCATAATTCTGTTACCATTCACTATAGATAGTTTTGTTTTTTTAAGTAGTTCTCCCTACTTCTGATAGACTCTTGTTCTCACTCTACTATTCTGAACAAAAGTACCTGTAAAACTACTCAAAAAGATTATCGTCAATTATAATTGCTCTAACTTTCCCAAAATTATTGATCATCCTTACTATTGTAATTAGAAAGATCAATTTAATTTCAACTGTGCTTTGGCTTCTGATAAATTTATTATAATTTACTCTAAAAAAAAAATATTCGAGGCAAACAATACGATAACAGCAGCAAAATGGGCTTGGCTAAATATCCCCCATTAATTCTTATTCCATTTTGTTCTCACCCTGAAGTCCTGAACAATCCCCTCAAGCACTGCTGTAAATAGTTTTAGGGAGTTGGGATCCCCTTATCTGTTATTTTAGTATGACTGAGTTCAGTTTAAATGACGATGTTGCATGAGTGTAATTATTTGTGAGAGTATGCCAATGTAGGTGTAGTTAATTCCTTGTCTTTGTAGAGTTCTTAGAACTCCAAAGTTCTGAATATCTCCCCAAGTACTGGTGTAAATAGTTTTAGGGAGATGGGATCCCCTTATCTGTTATTTTAGTATGACTGAGTGCAGTTTAAATGACGATGTTGCATGAGCAGTAATTAGGTGTGAGAGTATGACAATGTAGGTGTAGTTAATTCCTTGTCTTTGTAGAGTTCTTAGAACCCCAAAGTTCTGAATATCTCCCCAAGTACTGGTGTAAATAGTTTTAGGGAGATGGGATCCCCTTATCTGTTATTTTAGTATGACTGAGTGCAGTTTAAATGACGATGTTGCATGAGTGTAATTATGTGTGAGAGTATGCCACTGTAGGTGTAGTTAATTCCTTGTCTTTGTAGAGTTCTTAGAACTCCAAAGTTCTGAATATCTCCCCAAGTACTGGTGTAAATAGTTTTAGGGAGATGGGATCCCCTTATCTGTTATTTCAGTATGACTGAGTGCAGTTTAAATGACGATATTGCACGAGTGTAATTATGTGTGAGAGTATGCCAATGTAGGTGTAGTTATTTCCTTGTCTTTGTAGAGTTCTTAGAACTCAAAAGTTCTGAACATCTCCCCAAGTACTGGTGTAAATAGTTTTAGGGAGATGGGATCCCCTTATCTAGGTTATTTTACTATGACTGAGTGTGTCTAAATGACGATGTTGCATGAGTGTAATTATGTATGAGAGTATGTCAATGTAGGTGTAGTTAATTCCTTGTCTTTGTAGAGTTCTTAGAACTCAAAAGTTCTGAACATCTGCTCAAGCACAGGTATAATAATTTTAGGGAAATAAGATCCCTTGATCTCACTTTTTGTATTTTAGTACTGGCCGAGTACAGCCTAAATGACGATATTGCATGAGTGTAGTTATGTATGAGAGTATGCCAGTGTAGGTGTAGTTCGTTAATTGTTTCTGTAGTGCTATTAGAATTAAATGGGTGTCTATTAAATCAAAAGCATTTTTTCATAGTCTAAAAATGACACGGTGAGAGGTACCTTGTATTCATTTTCTTGTAACAATTGTTGGACAACCCATAGATTATCATAAGTACTATAACAACTTTCGAAACCCCTCTGTTCTTGTGGCCAATTACAGTCGATTGTTTGTACTATTCTGTTGGTTATGAATTTCTTAAGTAATTTATATGTTACCGAGAAGCAAATAATTGGCTTGTACTTATTTAAGTGTCCCGCGTCTCCTTTTTTTAAAAAAAAGTACAACGCAACCGTTGAACCATGCTATTTGGATCCGTCTTTCCCTTATACGTTTTGTAAACAGTAAAACGCTCATCAACCAGGCTTTATAAGGTCGATTGTACCCTACCCAGACGCTTTACCATTTTTCATGCTCTTAAGTCCGTGCAAAATTTTAGCTTTCCTTACTGGTCGAATTTTCTCTTCATTTATTGTAAATTTGTCATGTGGTGTATGGTGGATATTGATATCATCGTTTTTGATAGAATTCTAACACTTTTTGACTGAACCTATCTCTGTTTGTGATTTTTTTTATCTTTAAAAATCATGTTTGGTCAATTTTAGGTATTGTTTAATTTTTTTTTAGTGATTTGTTTTTAATAAATTTTTTTCATTAGATTTGTATTGTACTCGAGTTGTTTTTTATCAGCTTGCTGAGTTTAGTATATTCGCCGGCGTTCTATAATTGTTTCATCTCTCATTTTTTTTGCCTTTTTCTAAGTCCTTTAGTAGCCTCACCTAATTTTGTGTTAGATAACCTTATTTCATTGTTATTTAGCAATTTTTCACATTTTAAAATAGTTTCTCTTATATTATTTTTGCAGTTTTCTAATGAGGATTCTTTTTATTGAACATCAAGTTTCTTAAACTTGTTTGCTAGTGTAATTTTGAAGGTATTTATTTTACTCTGGGCGCCAAGTTTCAATGGATTTATTCCCTGCCAATTGTGAACTTGTTTCTGAGTTATCTGTGGTCGCTATCTGTGAAGAAGGAACTGATAACCGATATGTTCTTACTTAATTTTGTATTTGCGAGTAATATGTACACAATGGGTCATATTTTTAGTTCCAGTTGTTGTATTCCATGTCAATGTACTACTGTTTTGCTCCTTTTTAAGGTACGAGTAGTAGTAGTTCATAATCTAATGATTTATCTCTTCTACAAAATCTACAGTAATAGTCTGTTTCCACGTTAAGTTTCCTCGGCTCCTTTGAAATGTTCGAGCGATGGTGTTTATGTTATTTTTGGATCGACCTTCCTGATAATCCTTTCAAACTGACGATGGTTTCTTTGTGTGTGTGTGTGTGTGTGTGTGTGTACATTCATGAGAACTATATATCACTATTCTACTTCATATGAATGAAATGTTGTGGATAAGTAGACTTGGATTACATGTAGGGCAGTGGTTCTTAACCCCTTTCAGATTAGTCCCCCCCCCGCCCCCACTGTCGTAAATAATATAATGGATGGATAAAATTTGATAAATTCCAGACAAGTGGTAGGGTTAATATAAAGCAAAAATTGACAACCGGTGCTGCTTCAAGCGCCCTAGGAGCGGGGCATTGGCCCTCCCCAAGGAAGGCGTTTTCAAAGTATCTAACAGTCTCCTATTTTGAGCAGACTTTCACTTTCGTGTTCGATGCCCGTTACGCAGCAGTGGACTTGTACTTAAGAGGTTGATGAAAATGAGAAAGAGAGAGAGAAAAGTGAGGTTAAAGAATAGATGTGGTGTGGGAGACAGTATAAATAGGTCCCTGGTGAAAGAGTATCTCTGTTTTGTTTATGTTTTTATGTTTTCTGGGGTTTTTTGTGATTTGTTTTATAAACTATAAAAATTATAGCTTATAATAATTAAATTAGGCTAGATTTGATCAGATTGGCATTCAAGCCTTTATCTGAGGCGGGGTTTTGTTCCCGCTATGGGTTTTTGAGAAAGTTTTTAAAGTGAATTTTAGCTTTTGATTTTATTTAGAAAAGAGTTAGTAAATTTTTTTAATTTTAGTGTTGTTAAGTGATTAATACCAAAGATACCTAAACATTGCACTAGTCATTTGTTGTATTTTGTCGACTTTGTCATGTGTACTTTGGAGTCACGTCGCCCTCTGTCAAAGCCTCGCTGCTTTTAAAAGGTCTCTTTTGTCGAGCGACCTCGATGTCCAAGTATGTACGAGAGAACTCGGGAGACAGGCGGATGCCAATGGCTTGCCAGATCCTCTTTGCTCTCTCGTGGAGCGCTACGTTGATCGGAGATAATCCAACTGAGGCGTAAAGGTCCCACCGTCTTTTGTACTCACTTCTTCGGGTGTTTGTGATGATAAGCACCGTTTTGTTCTGGATTCTTTGTAATTTCGCAATGTGGATCTCGGCACTCGCGTTCAGCTGTACGGGGAGGTACAGGAGTCTTGAACGGATGCACGCATTGAGTATCCTGAGTTTATTTGAGAGATCTAAGGTACGAAACCTATAGAATTCTCTCAAATCTCTCTTGACATTCGCGACTGTACGCTCGATATGACTTGTGTAACTCCTCATGCTCATCTTGAGCCCCAGAACCGTCACTTCTGTGCAGTAAAGGATTCTCTCCCCGTCCATACGTATATCATTGAAGGTCTTGCGAAACATGGGAATTATTTTGAATTTGGGGGCATTGGTTGATATCTTCCATCTCCTCTCGTAGGGTATTGATGTTAGCTATCTTCTTAACCGTGTTTCTCGTCATGAATTCCCTGTGAACATAAGCGGCGGTACAAATTTGCGATATATCGTCATCGAACTGAACGTATACCGAACCCTCGGAGAGTGGTTGTGGTAGGTCCCGTGTATAAATGTTGTATAAAAGGGGACTGAGACAGCCCCCTTGAGGGACCCCTGCTTCGAGTTGGAATTTGGGGCCTTTATGTTTTCTGATTTGTATGTATGCTCTCCTCTCAAGAATGGGATTGAGGCCTACTTGAAGGATCTTAAATTGTAGGCCTCTCTTCCAAACCTTGTCAAAAGCTTTTTTGACATCCCGGAGCACTAGATCGGCATGCCTTTTATCTGCCTTGATCTTAGCGAGCTTTTCGGTGGCCACGGCTAGTGCCGTGTCGGTCCCTCTTTTCCGTCTGAAGCCGTGTTGCTACTCGTCATTCAAGTTGGCTTCTTCCAGAAAAGAGTTAACCTGTTAGCCAATATCTTTTCGAAGATCTTGCCGGCAAACTCTAAGAGAGATATCTGTCGAAAGATGGCAGGGCAGTCCGGGGGCTTTCCCGCTTTTGGGATGAAAATCATCTTGGCTAATTTCCACTGGTCGAGGAAATAGCCCGTGTTCAGAGCGGCGTTCATGCTGTTTAGTAGGCCGTTCCAAACGTTAGGCGGGGCCTGGATATAATTTTTGAGGGTCAGTCCCATGTAACTCAGGGCTCTTTGACGAAAGGATTTTAGAGTAACGGAGAATTCCAGGCCAGTGATTTTGCTACCATAGTCCTCCATTAATCTTTCCTGCGGCACACAATGATGAGGAGAGATTTGTATAACGTCTCCTTCAAATTCGAGGTCGTAGTTGTCATTTTCTTTTGGGGTAATTTTAAAGATTGAAGACCAGAAAATTCGAAAGTTTTCTTCAATTTCTTCTGTCTCCGTCAATGTTGTGTTGTTGTGTTTGATCGTGTAATTTGTGCGTGGAAGTTTTACTTTTAGACGTTTTACTGTCTGCCAGAAAGTGTGAGTCCTTTTCTATCTCAAGCCTACCTATAAGTTTGTCCCATAGTAGTGTTTGTTGGTCCATGATTAGCGTCGGTAGTTCGTCTCTTATTTCTCTTAGTCTTCTGTAGGCTTGTGGTTGGGGCCTATCAACGCTACTACATTGAACAAGTCTCTATACTCTTGGGCCAGGGCTCCCATGGGAGGGGTCCAAGGGGGAGTGGTAGAGTTTATATTTAATACGGGGAATACTATTTAAATCTGCTTCTATTAGGTAAGTGGTGAGTTTATCTAGCTCCTCATCTATTTCTTCTAAGTTTGAGTCATCTAACGGGTCGGGATGTAATTTGAAAGGGAATTCCTGTAATTTTCCCAGTTCGCTTACTTGTAGCTTTTGCGTTCTGGGATTGAGATTTGTATGGGGTTTACTGCTAACGTAATTTTACTAGCCTGGTGGTCGCTCGGAATAATGGGGCCCGGTTCAATGTAATAGTTGAAAGGAAACCTGACGCTAGAAAAAATTATGTCAGGTTTTGTGGTTGTTGTCGCAGTTAGAAATGTTGGGAAGTCGGGTCCTATTCTTGTCATATATTGTCGGTCGAGTAGTGTCTCGATGTTTCTACCTGCACCATTGTAGGAGGTATATTCTAACGCTTCTCCGGTGGGCAAAAATCTGTAAGATATTGTGCATGGGTACATATCCGCGTCTCGGGGGTTGGTACCCTGTAGCAACGACCAGTCCCCCGAGGACAGTACCCACCTCAATGGCAGCTGAGCGTTGCGGCAACGAGTTGCGACTTTGCCCCACTATCAATTTCGAACTTGCAAACGTTTGGAAAAGGTCGGACTAAGCAAAGTCGCACCGCCAATTTTCCGCAACCTTTGCCGCGACTTGGAATAGGAACAAAGACGTCTTTTTTAAAGAAATTGCCGTGGCTGTTTTAAGCCAGTTTTAAATCCCGATTCGGCTAAAAATGTCAAATTTGAGTTGGTCACAGTTAACTTTATTTTTATCTCATTTTTAACTTTCCTTTTACGATAAATTAAATTCATCAAATTATATGAGATTGACGTTACATGAAACTACCTAAACGTACCCCCCAAAATGTTTGTCACTCTGAATTTAATTACAAATTATTAAAATTACATACATTTTTCAGGCGTGAACCAAGTTTTAAACCTAGTCAGTTAAAAACGTTCGAGAACGTGTTATGCCTTGTGGCGTTCATCGTGTGAAGTAATCCCATTTTCTTGTATTTTAATGTGTGTTTATACTTTTCTTGTGGCTAAGACGAAAAAAATTACTGTGAAGTGGAAGAAGTAATTAAAATCTAACAGCATTTTAACTGGACTTGGACGCCCGCCTCTTCAACAAGTTGTTTGCTAGAGGCCCAGCCACCCAGCAGCAGGATGTGAGGGAGGTCCTGAGGAAATCCATGGAGGAGTGGGTGCCCTCTAAAGGCGAGCTGGTCTGGTTCCTCTCCCCCTACCAGCACAGGAAGGTGTGGGTGGACTTATTTATTAAGTACAATACCCCCCCTCCCCGGCTCTGCAGCTGTGGAGAAGCTATTCAGCACGGCCGGAGACGTCCTCAGGGCCAAGAGGTCTTCCCTAGATGAGGTCAACTTTGAGGAGCTTTTGTTCCTCAAAGGGAACATGGACCTCCTGGAAGAGAAGATGGGCCAGGAGGACATGGAGGAGGAGGAGGATCTGTAGATATTAGTTTAGGATGTTTTAACTAAAAAAAATAATAAATATGTGTTTTTCTGGCTTATTAAAGCATGTTTCTGTTATCGCGCTAAAGTTTACTTTGTAATTTAACGGAGTCGCACCGGGGAAAATAAGTCACAGTCGCAAAGTCACAACTCGCATTGAGGGGGAGGGGCAAAAATTTAGTTGCAAAGTCGCAGTCGCACCAGATGCGGCGGCAAAGTCACACCTGAAAAAATTAAAGGCGCGCCCAGCTATGCTCAATAGCGAGCTAAGATTCATCTAATTTTCCTAAGGGTTTATTTTTGAGTCCTTTTCTGACGGCTATTGCACATCCGCCATACCGTTCCTGACTGTGGTTTTTGCTGATGACGTCGAACTGAAAAAGTTTTAAGTGTTTTTTGTGGACTCAGTCCGTGTTCCGATATGAGTATTAGGTCAGGGTCACTCTGTCGTATTATATTGCCATAGGTGGAACCTTTTCCGTCCCACTCATTGACGTTCATGTGTAGTATCGTAAGCCTGCCTGCCATTTTGTGTAGTTTAGGCTCTTTACTATGTGGGATTAAAGTAGACTTATTCGCGTTCTAATTTAGCCCCGTGTAGGCACAATGATGTACACAAGCGGGAAAAGGGGACTAACTGCCGGCACACCGAGCAGTCCGCAGCAGTGTCGGTTGTCATTTTTTGCTTTATACTAACCGCACCAAATAATATAACGATTAATATAATTATTATTATTCTCGGTTTTTCCCCACTCGTAGTCGCCGTTCTTAATGAGTCGTTTCCAAAGATCTGTTTCTCTTCTTCTATTTATCCCTCACTCAATTCCTTAGCTTTATCTCCTATCCATCTGGTTTCCTGTACGCATAGCACGTCCACTTTCAGCCTTCTCATAAGGTCGGCAACCGCACGTTCTTTGCCTGCCATGGTTCCTACATTCAGAGTTCCAATTCACAAATCACTTGTTTGAGCTCTCTTCTTCGGCCTCACCAGCTCTTGATGCGGTAACCCTTTCTTGTCCGCGGAGTTAGAGCGTCGTCTGTGCGTCATTTACGGGCGACGTCCTCGCGTTACTCTCATTCAGTAAAAGACTCACCCATTAAGGTTTTGAAAGGGACTTTATGGACGAATGTCCTTCCTTACTCCAACGCCCCCTATTTATCCAGGCTTGAGACCGGCGGTGAGTTAGGCTGGCTTGCCTCCCCAGTGGCTGGGTCATAACGATTAATATAATAGATATCAATAACAGATTGTGATTTTAATATTTATATTTATTTTACATTGTCATATATTTAGCCACTCGTATTTATATTTTTTTAGAAATTGCATCATGTAAGTTAATAAACTAATATAAATTCTCTTCATAATCCAAATATCAACCATGGTTAAGAACCCCGATTAAGGCATGACTTATTTATATTTTAATTATAGTTTAATTAATCCGTTGGATATAATTATTTTTTGTTAAGGATGTGGCTGTCAAGGTGCATAAGAAATCCTACGCCACTCTGTGAGGTCCTTAGCACTTATAAAGAGTGTATGGGACCGTTTTTCAATTGTATGGATCCTTCGCCTCCCTTCTTACTTCGCCGAGACCCAAAATGCTCCCCTCTGTCGCAGTGCTGCTCTTTCGTAGAGTTTAGCGTCATTTGAGATTGGCCGAATATTGCGGTTAACCAGAGCCGTCAACCGTTGGTGGCTGTTCGGTAAACCCGGGGACTCTTAACCCCCGGTACTCCCTATTTTAGCTGCTAACTGCCGGGGGGGAAGCTCAAGTCCCGCCGGGTTTTGAGGGCCGTATTCTGAATTGTACCACCAGGGGTTAATGGGTCATAGACAGCGAGGTGTTGACCCATTTCGATCGGTCACTGATTGACCCGCGGTCCGTAGTGGACAGCTGTGTCGAGGTTGTGGGGATCTCCGACACTGCCCTCGAATCCCCTAACTGCCCCACCCCCGGCTCAAATCTACCCTTGTGAGAGGTCATCCTCGGGGTCTCTTTACGTATAAAGGTGTTGAATTTAGGATTTATTTCTTCCATTTTGTGTCGTTTCTTCTATTAATGTGTCTTTCCCATTTCCCTTTTAGAACTTCTCCTCTTTTTATATCCACCACGCATGTTTGCGTTCTTATCTAATCGTTTCTTTTATTTCTGCGGGTCCATGTTATATTCATCAAATTATATGGATTTACGTTACGTCATAGGGCCACATATATACTGCATCAGTATGTTGTCAGGGTGCTCCCCTTAATCCCCTTAAATCTATCACCCACCCCCCGGCCCTCCAGATGCATCGATTCGTTGACTTTGCAGTGACGTCATTTTGCAAGGCGGCGATTGAGTGCCTCATGTCCTGATCGCCCTGCCCCTACGGGAACCCGAATACCCGGGTCATTATGCCCGGGCACTGAGGTCATGTCCCCAGCAGTGGTGACGCGGGGTATGGATGTAATGTGGGTGAGGTGAGGTGTGGTAGCGTTCGCCCTTTCTTGTTCTTCTTTTATTATATATGTGTGTGTGTGTGTACGCGCCAAAGAGGAGGGGGAGACTATTTCGCAACGAGATAAGCAAACAATTTTTCCCATAAATTTCTAATAAATGGAAAATCCCTATAAAATAAATGGAATCTAGATTAGTCATAGCCATTCTCGTGTGAGAAATCAAGATAGTGTTAAATGGCATTACCGAAGCTGCCCGATGATAAGACTCCTTTGAAGCAACCTTCCCCCTCGGCCCCTACACCCACCTCTCACCCTCGTTGCCCCCCCCCCTCAGTACCCAACACATTTGTACTCACCTCAGATGAGAGATTGGAAGAGGGAGAGAGAGGTGAGTACTCGTAATTTAATCCTGTGAATAAATTTTCATAGCTAGAAGTCGTTTCATCATATAGGAATGAGGTCATGTGATTTTAATTCAGGTATTTAATTGAATTATTAACATTGCATGGTAATAATAGCAGCATTTAGTCCTAGAAGAGATAATAGTATTAGTTAATTGTGACTACATTGATGTATATTAAATTAAGTGTCAGGTTGGGTTTCCTAAGGGATTTAATCAAGGAAACAAAATGACATTTTGTCTCTCACACTTTGCAACCTGAATAATTATTCACCCTTGCCTCTGTTAGACATTCAATCTGAGTTGAATAATTATTCACCCTCGCCTCTGTTAGACATTTAACCTGAGTTGAATAATTAATTATTCACCCTTGCCTCTATTAAACATTCAATCTGAGTTGAATGATGATTCTCCCATGCCTCTGTTAGACATTCAATCTGAGTTGAATAATTATTCACCCTCGCCTCTGTTAGACATTCAACCTGAGTTGAATAATTATTCTACCATGCCTCTCTTAGACATTCAACCTGAGTTGAATAATTAATTATTCACCATTGTCTCTGTTAGACGCTCAATCTGAATTGAATGATTATTCTCCCATGCCTCTGTTAGACAGTCAACCCATTCCTCGTTATTGGGTGGGTGCCTCTTCCGTTTCCTTCCATTGGGGTTCAATTATAATATTGGGTTCAAGGTCCCCGAGGGCTCTGGGGGCACAGAACGAGTTCTGATAGCTAAATATCGCTCAATATGACCCAACAGTATGTCAGTGGTATTGTATGGTTGTGGGATTGAGTTATTGCTAATAAAACGCTTTCATGGTGGGATAGCGTGGTACTAGAGGTGGTTTACGTCAGTTGGGTGCCACACAACCACACATTGCAACATATTTTGATTGCTTTGTATTCAACCATAAATACATCGACGGGCGATTGCAAGTTATGAGCCTTAAGCAAATGAGACAAGGCCAAATTTTAGCTTATTTACTATCGATTGTTCTGGCTGTGTACGGTGGAATATGTATGAATGAGATGGAGTAATCATCACACTATTGAATAGGAGAGTTGTATGACCATTTGACTTGAGAACATCGCGTAATCGACTGTTGTTCAGCCACACCCCTCGCCCGAGCTTGATGCATGACTGGAGAAGCCCTTTTGATACGAGAGGCGGTGTTTGTCTTTTTAACCCCACTTCCCCCCGTGAATACAGGGGGCGAGGTTCAGGGTTTCTAAGGTTCCTCCAGGCATGTACCTTTTATGCGTGTACGTTTTATACATGGACGTATCCTACGTAAAGTGCACGAGAGCCTTTATTTAAAAGTCCCAATTTATCTGGACTTGTATTGCTCCTTCAGACGGTGTAACTCTGAATTTCTCTAGACTTAGGTTGTGAACCCATGGCAACCACAGTTCCTAAAACCGACCCCCGTCTTATGTGGATCAGTATGCTTCTATCCGCATTCACACAGGTGTATTTCTCCTTCAGACGGTGTAATACATCCGCCAAGTTGAATAGACCCACCTTTCTCCATGGCCGTCTGTCGATATGCTTCTATGTCTAGTGACCATAAATCAAATCCTGAATTAATTTAATGTTGACATTTATAATTTTATATTATTAACAAAATATTATTTACCTTTTCTAGTGTTTTTTTGTAATTTAACGCTGCAAAAGGCCTGTACGAGTTGCATATTTGCAACAGAAGGTCGTGATGGATTAAGAATGTTAGTATAAGATCATTAGGCAGGGCCGGATTTAGATTTGATGAGGCCTTAAGCTATTTGAGATAATAAGGCCCTTTAGGTGTCTTATGTCGGCGACAAATTGTCGCTGTTTTTTGTGTTTAATATGCTATACGTTAATTTTTAGACCAAATAGATATCTAAAGACATTTGCACTTGACAAAATATGTATTTTATCAAAGTAATTGTTGAACTGAAATACAATTAAGAAGAGGAATATTAATAGTGGAATAATTATTAACCTCTAACTTAAAATTATTTATATTCATAACAAACTTAATAATGCAAACACTTTGGTAAAATAACAAAGGTTCTTTTAGAAAACACAATTTACAGAGGCTTATAACCGTCTCTAGAAACTTGCTATAAGGACTAATTATATTAATGCATCTACCCAATACCCATTAAATTGTATAATTTTATCGAGATTTATTGTATACTGTGTATACAAACAGAACACAAGCATGATCTAAACTAAAATTCTTTCTTGCCTTTGCCAGAGCAAAGTCACTGTGATGATATCATCAAATGATAAACTGCGTAGTTTGTCACCTTCTCTGCACCAGAGACTGAGGGAACGAAATTTATCTTGAGTCATTATTGTTCTAAATTCATTTTTCATCCTCTTCAGCTTATAAAAGGATCTCTCTCCAGAGAAATTTGCAATCATCTTACCAAGGAACATTCTCAAAATTGCTCCTACATTAGGAAATGTACACCCCGTTGTTTTTTTTTTCTTTAATTTTTTGGGGGACCCCGAGTAATTAGAAGCAAAATACGTCATCAGCAAAACTGTTGTACTATGTAGGTTTTATTTATATTTTTTATCGTATATTTTTGAGATGAACACCCCTTTTTTTTCTTTAAATCTTTTTGGGGGGCCCTAAGCTAGAGCTTATTTAGCTTATACGTAAATCCGGCACTGTCAGTAGGTGGCATTTTGGAGGGACTTCCTATTATTTATGGACTAGTTTTACTCTTATAAGCAACTGTTTTTTTGCGCTGTTTTGGAAATTCCATTTTTAATATTAATTTCCTTTCAACTTTCCGCCTGTTCATTCAATGTCTCGTTGAATCTCGCCGAAAGATATACGCTATTATTCATAGCGTCCTTCTGGTAAATGACCTAGTTATATTACTTAATAATTTTCATTCAATATATAACGGAGAAATATTAATTTAAAATATATTGAATATACTTATATGCCCCCAATAAAAATCGAGGACGAGATATGGTCGTGTTATCCGATTTAGGGCAGAATTAGTTGTGTAGGATCGTGTTTCAGACGTAGCATCAAGTCTCTGTTTTAAATCATGCGTGGGTAACAGTGGATTTTGGTAAGTTGTTTAAGGTTGTAAAATACATCCGTGGCCAACGTTGCGGCCATGAGTGTGCTTCACGCTGTTATTTCGATATATATAAATATCAGACTTACAATATTTTATCAGTGTTACTAGTACAATATCCAAATGTTTTAATTTAATGAAATAAAAAAAAATCCAATAAAGCTAGCAAATTGGTAACATTTGGTCGGGACTTCCGCGGCCACGGAAGAGATTTCCAGCCGCAAATAACGAACATTTCTCGAAAAAAGCGATCATAATACGACTATACCACGGCCATAACCGACCATATTCTCAGATAATACTTCTAAGAATCTACCTCGAGTATTAGATTTAGAAACAGGCAATTGTATATGATATTCCATTAATAATAAAAACGATCCCATTTTTTTTAATGGTCACATTATTTTGGAGGGGGGTTTTTTTTAAACAAAATAAATTTTGGAAAGGAAAATTACTGCAATATGTTTGTACTCCTGACTTGTATTCACCTATCAATTCTCTTCTTCTCTAGAATTATTATTTGCAAAAGTCAAACTGATCTTTGATTTTTGGTTAGTTAGATAACCATACTCAACCCTTGGCTCCGGAGTAAATAGGCGAATAACTGGAAGCAGAAACAACAAGGCCCGGGTTTCTCCTCGATACAGTCAGGATCCCTTCAGCCCCTGATAAATGGATTGGAAAGAAATAGGATTGTCTGACGTACAATATGAAGCAGTACTTTGGTGCCGTAGTGAAACGCAATAAATATCACCCGCCTAGTGTTATTTATTGCTTTACACTAACTACACCACTTGTTTATTGATATTTTCCATCTGTTAAAGTGTGGTAGTATAGATACCCTCGAGAATATTTCGAATATTTACCATTTTCTGTGACAGCAGAGTCCCGGTAGAATGTCATTTCGACCGAACTTTTCGAGAGTCGTTAGAAGTCGCCGTCCGAAACCGGACCCTGGATTGGATGAGGAGCATCTTACAGGAGGCTCGAAGCAGTAGGCTGCTGCTTGGAGCATCTTACAGGAGGCTCGAAGCAGTAGGCTGCTGCTTTCCATTAACTGCACCGATTGGTTATTGATATTTTCCAAACAGTACTTTACTATAGACTTATGAAGGTTATATCAAGAGGGTCGGGCTTGGCATGTGTCATATTTGAGAGTGAAAGACAGTGGGGTGAAGGATTAATTGTTCGATGAACTCCTCCTGCAAGCGGAGGGAGTATAGAGTAAAAAGTAAAGTTCTCCCGCTAGCTGAGTCCACTGACGCCATATCAATGGGCGTTGCTCATCACGAGGCGGGTCGGCTTTAGAAGCATCGCCCAGTTTTCTACATGCAACAGTTTGCCGCGCCGTTTATTGCAAACTTGCAGCATTACGAATGGTGTAACATGAGAAAAAGGAAATTAGAGAAGATGGAATGTCCAAAAGACATAAAGAGATAATTCAGAGAATTTCCTTAATCAAATCCAGGGTGTGGAATTGGGGTATAAGAAGAATGGTTCTCAGCTTGAGTTATAACTTCGAAATATATTTCACAACCACCTAAAGTTCGAAGCTTCGAACCTACTGATGACAAAAATTGCATTTTGATAATTTGGTTTGTCATTACTATACTGGCGGCAGCGAGAAATGGACGAGGGGGGAGGGGGGAGCATCGTCACAGGTGTCCCTCCACTGTTGCCATATCTCCACAGATCAGCTGCTCGCCTTCTCATCCCCCCCCTCTCTCTCTCTCTCTCTCTCTCTCTCTCTCTCTCTCTCTCTCTCTCTCTCTCTCTCTCTCTCTCTCTCTCTCTCTGTATCTCATCGTCCATTTCTCGCTGCGGCGGTGTTTTTATAGCAATTAAAATGGCTCAACAAATTGTTGTCTTCTATTTGACTTATGTTCTTTAATTCTAAGGGTCCTAGCTGGTGCATGGACCACTAGTACAAGATGGTGCTATAAATTTCTCACAGCATGCAACAGCCTCCCTCAACTCTAACCCGATTCCTCAGGACAATCTCACAGTAGGCGCGGCCCCACTTCATTGCGGGCACGTTTACGGAGCCTTCAGCACACCCTGTAGGGTCAAAGGCTTTCTCGCTTAATCTCCCAAACAGTCGTAGGGAACAGAGGTCATCTGCTTGGAAGCTAAAAACAACAACAACAACCTTTACAATTCTAGGCGTCTTTGTCCTCTGATTCGTGTATATTTTTACCTCGGCCAACAGAGATGAGCGAAGTTATTCTCCTCACCGTCGGTGTTTGACGAGAAAATATCTCAAAACGTGATTGATTGGGCCAAGGAACGGTTTATTCGATTTCATGGCGGATCCAGATTCTGAATTATTTTCACTTTCGTTTGAGAGATAAATATTTTTTTGCATTTTTCCTAATATCATAAAGAAATAATGTGATGATGAAATTGAAAATACCCAGGGACCGACAACTTATGACCTCCCAAAACATAATTTGATCCTGATCTCTGATATATATATATATATATATATATATATATATATATATATATATATATATATATATATATATATAATGCAACGCTTTAGGTTTCTAGAGTGAAGGAATTAATAGGCCACGGATGGCTTGAAGTTGCCATCTGTTACCATCTTGGGTAGGCTTACCATCGGTCGCTGGCTGCATCAATTCCTAATGCGACGGAGAGATTTCCAAGGTGAAGGAATTATATGGCGCTATTTAATTTGCCCTGTGGCTGATCCTAATTTTGTTTATTATATCACTTAATTTATTTCTGAGGCGGATCTCGAATATATTATGAACATATTCGACCCTAATATTCATCACTGTCTTCAAAAATGTGGCAAGAAGGTCAATATCATCACTATATAAAGCTCTCTATCTCCGGCCATGCCACATCTCAAAAATTGTTTAGAGACTTTGCTCGAGTCGCTGCCGTAAATAACGCCAGTCTTTTATGGGGTCTTTAATATTGACTTATTGTAAACAAAACCACAATGGCGATTATGGAGCGTTTTGAGGTTCAAACAGTACGTAACATCTCCAGCATTACTGACGACGGATCTCTCTTGGATCAAGGCACGTCTACGTGAACTTCACCAAAGACGTGGAGACATTATTATGCTCATATTTTTATCTCTGACCTTTTAAGATTTTGTTTTCTTCAAATTAATTTAATTATTTTTAAGATTACTTGAATCCAGTGTTATAATATTGCTATTTTAGTATGTTAGGAGATTGTTAGATAACCCTCACCCTCTGCGTTCTAGTTTCCTAAGCTCTTTGCAAATATTTTAATTTTTATGATGTTAATTTTTAGTTTTCGTGTTTTTTAATCAATTATTAGGAAATATTTACATGTAACTTTGAAATTTGAATTTAATGGTTGTGACTTCAAAATGTAATATTTTTGTAAGGATTCTTGTTTTTAACGTAAATGTTTCGATTTTAGGCGAATAAACAATTAACGGTATTATTTTTTAAGTCACTCAGGACTTGTCTCTAATGAACACTATTATGAAACGTTTGTCTTTGCTCGCGTTGGAAACTATTTCACGATAGTTCGAGTTTCAGTGACAACAGCGTTGGCGGAGGTATGCGATATCAGACTGTATTAAAGTGCATCCAGCGAATTAACCGAGAACACTTCACCGACAACAATTCATCGACGCGCTCAATTTATCGATATAACAATTCCTCGAAAAAAATCATGGTATATCTTTATATATTACCAAATTAGTTTTGATTGAAAAGTAGGTTGGTAAAGTAACAAGGTCTGCTGACTAAATCGCGTCCTCTCACTTATTCTGATTTATGACCTTACTACTTTAAAAACTTTCAATAATTCCCTGACTAACCTTGAGAGGACTTTGAAAATTATATCATTCGAAAGAGAATGCAAAACAACATAAGGGTTTCAAATTTCGTTAGAATCGGATGAATAGTTACGATGTTATTGACAAATAATTACTGGAGTAACCTTGGGGAGACCTTGGCAATTATATCATTCGAGAGAGAATGTAAAACAACATATGGGTTTCAAATTTCGTTAGAATCGGACGAATAGCTACGATGTTATTGCCAAATAATTACTTGACTAACCTTAGGGGGGCCTTGGCAACTATATCATTCGAGAGAGAATGTAAAACCATTAAGGTTTCAAATTTCGTTAGAATCGGACGAATAGTTACAATGTTATTACCAAAACAAAAACAAAATGCAAAATGGGGACCGACGGACCGACGACATAGTGAGATATAGAGTCGCACGCGACTGAAAAGTGAAGACGATGGTAGTGCACTTATTTATAATTGGACAATAATCGAGTAAGAAAATGCTAAAGCACTAAATCACCGAATTAGCTTGAATTGCCAAGTAGTAATTTTGTGTTTCCTTACTTCCGTTCGAAATGCAAAGTATTTAGTATACAAAAGTTTACTCTGGTTTGCCCATCATACCTATTCAGTTTATAGAATCTGAAAAAGGAAAGAAGTATCTGATTAGTGATGGCTATTTCTTTTATAAAGACAAACAATGTGAAGACACAACAATATAAAGTACAATAAGAATTATCTGGTTTCAAAATAATTGTCTGCCACCACTCTCACAGTGCCGAAGTGAATTGACTTCCTCAAACGAGTATACCAAAACGTACAGAGGTTAGTTTTTACTGTCCGACTCTGGGCCGACTGAAAATAGCATATTAATTTTGGCTACCAAACGGACCACTCATCTTTGGTATAGTGATGGAACGTTCAAAACCGTTCCACTGTTATTCTATCAGCTCGAAACATTTCATGGATTCCAGGGAAATATTGCAATTCCGCTCGTCATTGTCTGCATACCCGATAAGTCAGAAATAACTTATAGTAACTTACTAGAGAAGATTAAGATCAATACACAGTTTTCGTCTCCTTCCTCGATAACGCAATGATAAAGGCATACAAAAAAAAAAAATTCCCAAGCGTAGTATTAAAGGGATGTTTCTTCCATTTTTATCAGTGTATCTCTCACGCCATACAAGCTAATGGACTGAAAAGTATGTAGATATGAAGTGAATGCACATTTCTTTCTGAATCTCCGTTATTTACCGGCATTAGCATATGTGCTTGTTAACATGGCTGTCAGTGCATTTGAGTTACTATGTGATACTGATATCTTTACGCGTGAAGCTGAAGCTGCAGTGGAATATTTTGAAGATACGTGAATAGGTCGTCCTGAGAGGAGAAACCGACGCCAGACCACCGAAGTTTGAGCTCGTGATATGGAATGTTGACGAAACCGTTTTACAATCTTTACAAAAAACAAATAATTCGCTTGAAGGATTGCTTATGACATTTGAGACAGGTTGCTGAACAACGAACCCTAATATTTGGAAGCTTATCGACTGCCTGAAGAAAGAACAAAACTATAATGATGTCAAAGTCGCTCAATACTTGGCTGGTACTTCTCAACCACATAGAAAGAAATATCGTGACTCTTCGGAAAGGATAATAAAAGACATTGTAGAAAGATATCCTTCATAGAACAACGTCGTTGATTATTTGTGGGCAATAGCCAGCAAATAAACCAGTTTATAGTTTTAAGTAAGTTTAAACTAATGTCATTTTTAATAGTTCTGCCATTAAAGAATTTTAACTATTCTTAATAAATACCTCAAAAAGTAATTATATCTTGTTTTTTGTAATATCCTAAATAAATCCTATGAAAGTAATTATTTCCTATATCAAAGAGAAAAGTATGCTAGACAAATGATCAAAAGACGACCTTTTATATATTTATATCAAATTAGAATATTTGTTTTCTTTTTTCTTGAATTGTGAATGCCGATAAGTTGAACTTGTCGATGAATTGTTGTCGGTAAATTATTGTCGATGAATTGTTGTCGGTAAATTATTGTCGATGAATTGTTGTCGGTAAATTATTGTCGATGAATTATTGTCGGTAAATTGTTGTCGGTAAATTTGCCTCGACCCGTGTTAAAGTATTAATTAACTAAATGGACGGATGATGAATGGAAGGAGGGATGAATTAACTGAATTGATGGATTGTCTAATTAACTGAATTTCTTGAAAATGAACGGAAGGAGCAATTAACAGAATGGACGAATAACGCAATTATCTTAATGATCGAATGGTGCAATTAACTGAATTTCTTGAAAATCGACTGCTGAATGGACCTATGACACAATTAACTGAATTTCTTGAAAATGGACTGATGTGGTAATTAACTGAAATAACAAAATGGACGGATAACGCAATTAGCTTAATGGTCGCATGGTGCAATTAACTGAATTTCTTGAAGATCGACTGTTGCGTCAATTAACTGAATTGACAGATGAAACAATTAAATGAAGTTCTTGAAAATGGACAGATTAACAGAATGGACGGATAGCGCAAACGCTTAATGGACGGATGGCGCAATTAACTGAAAGTATGAATCGAGCAATTAACTGAAAAAAAGGATTGCGCAATTGACTGAATTGACTAAATGCACGGATAGCACAAACAGCTGATGGACGGATAGCGATGTTAACTAAACTTATTGAAAATGGACGGATGGCGCAATTAACTGAAATAACAAAATGGATGGATAGCGAAGTTAACAAAATTTCTTGAAAATGGACGGATGACGCAATTAACTGAAATACAAAAATGGACGGATAGCGCAAAAGCTTAATGGACGGATGGCGCAATTAACTAAAAGTATGGATGGAGCAATTAACTGAAAAAAACGGATTGCGCAATGGAATGAATTGACTAAATGCACGGATAGCGATGTTAACTTAATTTCCTTAAAAGGACGGATGGCGCAATTACTCGATTGAATGAATGGGCATAGGCGCAATTAACTGAATTTATAATATCTGGTAGCAAAATTAACTGAATGGAAGGAGGGCGCAATTAGTGACTTAAATAAATGGACAAATGGTCATTTAACTGAGTGGGTGCATGGCGCAATTAAATGGAATGGATGGTTAATTGAATTGAGTGAATGGGCAGGTTGCGCAATCAACTGAATTGAAGAAAAGCGCAATTAACTAAATTTCTTTGAAATGAACGGATGGCGCAATTAACTGAATTGACTGAATGAACATGGATGCAATTATTTGAATTGATAATGTTGCATAGCAAAATTAACTGAATGGCCGGGTAGAGCATTGTGTCTTGCACGGCCTCGTTGCTATTGTGCATTCTGCTTTATACGGCCTCGTTGCTATTGTGCATTCTGCCTTATACGGCCTCGTTGCTATTGTGCATTCTGCCTTGTACGGCCTCGTTGTTATTGCGCATTCTGCCTTATACGGCCTCGTTGCTAATGTGCATTCTGCCTTATACGGCCTTGTTGCTATTGCGCATTCTGCCTTATACGACCTCGTTGCTATTCTGCATTCTGCCTTATACAGCCTCGTTGCTATTGTGCCTTCTGTTTTATACAGCCTCGTTGCTATTGTGTATTCTGCCTTATACGGCCACGTTGCTATTGCGCATTCTGCCTTATACGGCCTCGTTGCTATCGGGCATTCTGCCTTATACGGCCTCGTTGCTATTTTTTTATTCTGCCTTATACGACCTCGTTGCTATTGTGCATTCTGCCTCATACGGCCTCGTTGCTATTGTGCATTGTGCCTTATACGGCCTCGTTGCTATTGTGCATTCTGCCTTATACGGCCACGTTGCTATTGCACATTCTGCCTTATAGGGCCTCGTTGCTACTGCGCATTCCGCCTTATACGGCCTCGTTAGGGCAAAACAGAGAAAGAGGAATGTCTGTTTGTGGGGGTGTTAGGACAAGTTATGACAAGTCAGGACCTGCAGACGCACGCTCTTGCCTCGTCTATTTAAGAAGCAGTAGCTGATCGCAGATCGTCAGGCACAAATTTTTGAACAATGGAGAAGGTTGAGAACCGCGCAGTGATCAAATATTTGACCAAGGAAGGCAAGAATGCAAAAGAGATCCATGAACGCATGGTTGCAGTGTACACCGACACCGCTCCTTCCTATGCAACCATTGCTTACTGGAATAGGGAGTTCCGCCACGGTCGTGAGTCCCTTGAAGATGACCCCCGTCCAGGACGCCCGTCAGATGTGACCAACGAGGACAATGTGGCCCGTGTGGAGAGGATGATCCTCGAAAATCGATGGTTGAAGGTCGAAGAAATCGAGCGAGAATTTGAAATATCACATGGAAGTGTTATGAACATCATCCACGACAATTTGGCCATGACCAAGGTCTCTGCCCGTTTGGCCCCTAGAAACCTCACGCCCCATGATCGACTTCAACGTCATCAAAGTTCGGAGGAGCTGCTGCTCCTTTACAACCAAGACCCGACGGGATTCGAGTCATGCATAGTGACAGGTGATGAAACGTGAGTTCATCACTGGGATTCCGAGACCAAGCTCGAAAGCATGGCCTGGAAGCACAGGAGCTCTCCGACCCCCATCAAGTTCCGGACCCAACCCTCAGCCGGGAAGATCATGACCACCATCTTCTGGGATTCTGAGGGAGTGTTGATGGTGGACTATGCGCCTCTTGGAAGGACCATCACAGGCCAATATTACACCGAGGAACTGGCTAGGTTGAAGAAGTGCATCCGTCAGAAGCGGCGCGGCAAGTTGACACGCGGTGTCCTGCTCCTCCACGGCAATACCCCTGTCCACAAGGCCAGAGTTGCACAAGCTGCCCTGCGCGAGTGCGGATTCGAGGAGCTCAACCATCCCCTCTACAGTCCAGATCTGGCCCATAGCGACTACTCTTTATTCCGCCAACTCAAGGCTGCACTGCGTGGACGCCGGTTTGGGGACGATGAAGATGTCCAGCTCACCCTCCAGGAGTGGATTGAACAGCAGTCGGGAGATTTCTGGTTGTCGGGAATTCGAAGCCTCAGGGACAAGTGGCGCAAGTGCATTGAAGTCGAGGGTAGTTATATTGAAAAATAATAAAACACTTTTCCTCATATCTCGTTTCCTTATATCCGAATTGCAAAACTTATTGACCGCCCCTCGTGTATATATATATATATATATATATATATATATATATATATATATATATATATATATATATATATATATATAGGGAAATCAATATCGCGAGGACCAAACAAACGCTAGTTCGGTTACACAGCGTCAAGTTACGTGGCATATGGGCCGATACTTCTCCCCCCCCCCCCTCCTTCCCTTTGCACCGCTGTCCCAAAACAATCCTGGATATGGCTCGCAAAAAAAGGATTACATCACAGATTTTGTAGCCCGTTAGTATAAATAAAGGAGGGTGGGATAGCCTTTAGAAAAAATCTATGAACAGGCTCACTGTCTCCTCCTATTGTTTAAGTCTATTTTCGCCAAATAGACGAAATTTCACTTCCTCCGACGTAAACCAGAAGATACCAGAAGGGCTAAGGGTCACAACGTTAAAAAGTGATGCTCTAGGAGAGAAGCTTAAAGGTGGGCACTCATCTCCCCTCCCCTTCCCCCAGGGGATAATTGAGGTATATATAGATCGATCTGGAGAAAAGAAGAAGAATCAAGGTAGCGATCGAGAGAAGAAGACGTCCCTGAGTAAAACAGGGAATCAAAAAGAAGTGGAACCGAGCTGGATTTTTCTTCCCGAGGCTGTTCCTTTTGGTCACATTGAAGAGTAGACCATCGGTATAGAGAATCACTTTCATACCCATCTCGTTCAGAGAAACTCCCTTATTGAGGAATACCAATGTGAAGTTCCACTCGATAAAATATTCACCTCTTGGTCAAGTCTCATCATCGAGAAGCCCGCAAGTGTAACCCAAGGATTGGAATAATCGTATATCCATAATCTCGTCCGCTTATATCGTCAAGTCTCATCATCAAGAAGGCCGCAAGTATAACTCAAGGATTGGAATAATCTTACATCCTCAATCCCCTTCGCTTATATCTTGAAGTCAAGAAGCATCGTTACACGTGCCTCACTGACCTCGGGATTAGCTCAGCGAGACGGACAGCTGTTTTCTCGCGTCAGCCTCACGCCTCGAATCATCACCTAAACGAGATTCTCGTTCAAGGTCATCCCACGCCCGACTCCCACTTGGTTTAAGATAAAAGGATTTCACTTATTTATGTTCTTTAGTTAACAGTCGGTACTAAAGTGAATTTTTGAGTCAACCATCGCGTAGTACTCACTGGTAGTATTATTTTTTATTTAGATCCTCTTATTATAGCCTTAGTATATTTAACGTTTTAATATTTCATTTCTTTATGTAATTTAAAGTATATTTTTGCCCTAGTTGTTTAATTAAAACCTCGAAACGCTGCATATGGCAATAGATATATAATATTACGAATCCTCCCTGGTTAAAGAATAAAAAAAGATAAATAAAAGTATACTACTTTAAGATAAAAAAGGAACTGAGTTATTCATGTACAGAATAAACCTGCATACATACTCGGCCGTATACCACGACACTATATATATATATATATATATATATATATATATATATATATATATACTTAAGTCCCTAACACAAAACTTCCCCCACCCTCCATAATCTTCTCTCCCCACTCACTCATCCAACCTGGCCTTGAACTCATTTAAATTTGGACTCCTCACACCTTCCTGAGGGAATTATTTCCACAACTCTACCACTCTTGAGGGCTGGGGGGGGGGAGGATATCTTCGCCAATCCAACCTCCTCATTTGTTTTTTAAATCTCCAAAGGTTGCTCCCCCCCCCCCCGATTCTTATTATTACCCTCCAAATCAAAGATCTCCCCAAGAAGCTTTTACACTTAGGTCCAACGCTCGAGTTTGCCCCCTTACTTGCGGTATTTAGAAAATTTCATTCTCCAACCTTCTGCACGGTCGTCTTCTGGGTCTCTTGGCGTACAGGGTGATCCAGAAGTCAATTCTATGTTATTTCTTATATTAAAATGTGATGTCTTCCGTTGGGGACAATTGTTATTTCACTTTTCCGTGAGGGGATTTTCTTATTCCGGAGAGACTTTGGGATCACTTTAGAATTTCTTTCCTCCATCTTGTGTCGGTTCTGGTAGCAAAATGTCCTGCTCATTTCCACTTTTTATTATAGCCACCACCCGAGTTTGTCTTCTTATCCAAGTTCTTCGTAGGAGGGCCGGGGGGGAGGGGGCCTCTCTCTACTTTAAGCCTTGGGGATTCACACACACACACACACATACTCGCGCTCGCCGTCGGCCTCGACCGCGGCAGTGTAGATTCCCATCGCTACTGAGCGCCGAGATCGGCGAAGCGTTTAAAGAAACAACCCCCGGGAAAAGTGATAAGCATACAAGGTAGTCCCACGGTTTGGTGCATCTATATAACTCAGGGCCGGCGCCTAATGGGGTTGTCGGATTCGACATCTGATAGCAATAATACTAATAACAATAATAATCATATTAATAACAAGAATGATAAAATAAATAACAATAATAATAACCGATAATAATACTAATGCCGTTAATAGCCACAATAATAATACTAACAATGTTAATAATAATAACAATGTTACTACTATTACTACTACTACTACTAATAATAATAATAAAACGTGACAGTGGTAAAAATGGTGATAAAATAACATTAATGATAACAATCCTACCAATGCCCCCCCTACGGCCCCCCAACTCCTTCGAGTACGCTCCCCCTAACGCCGAGGGGGGGCGGCTAAAGTCGATACAAGATAGGGCCCGGCTGTGGCCCTTGGGGGGTGTTGCGGGCCTCTGAATTTACTGTGGTCCTGGGAGTGACCGAGATGGATCGGGGGACCCCCTGCGGCTGGGCCGGGCCCGATTCCTGGCTATGCAATTGCGATAAGGGCGAAACGCCGTCGTCTTATCGCAGGATTCGCGTCTTTATGACCCCGCCGCATAATTCCGAATGCAAACAAGGTATGGGGGGCTTCCCCCCCCTCGCTTGCACACTGTGTAATAGCGACGAAAGGGGGGGGGGGTAAATGATGTATTTGCCTGTGTTGTAGTAAAGGTGTGTGTGTATCCGCCTGAGTGTGTGACTGCGTTTTTGCATGCGTATAAAAGTGTGAATGTGTGGCGTTGTCAATGTATGTTCGTATTTAATGTGTGTATGTACATAACCAATGCATGTGAGTGTATTCGCATGGGAGTATATTATCGGGTGTGGAGTAGAAAAGGTGAGAATTTGTTGGTATGTGTGGCCGGGTTTTGGTGTGATTGCGCTCACACGCTCACTACGTCTACGTAGTGGATTCCTTTCTTGAAGAAGTGACTCGGTTTAGATGGGATGTGTAAAACACCCTTTTCCACCTTCACGTTAGAGTAAATTTAGGTGATGTTTGAATGACATGAATAGATGGTACTCATACGGTGCAACGTCTGGTCACTATGGTAGATGAGGACGAACTTTGTAACCTAAGGCAATATTTTTTGTTCTAGAGTCAATCGTGCCACGTATGGGGTGAAGTGTCATGGAGGAAGAAGGGCCCCCTTTCGGTTTTGATCAACAGCTTCATTTTAACGTTGAAATTGTTGAACGTAAATCAGGGAGAACTCTGCGTTTATTATTGAGGATCTCATAATGAATAAGTCCTTTCACATCCCACAGGTTCCCAAAACATAGCCTTTGTGATACCACGTCTAGGAGGAGGAATGGGGGTTTTGTTTGTGATCGAACCATTGTTTATTGCGGGCTTAATATTACAGTAAAAAAAGAACCCACTCCTCAACTCCAGGGGCAATTCCACCCCCAAATGGCTCACGGTCATTTCGAGCCAATAGAGATGAAGTAATATTTGCACGTTCGAATCGATGTCCTTCAGGCAGTTGATTTGACGCCCCAGACATTGTTATGGACTTTTCCTATGTTTAGAAGATGTTTATGCAGTTTCATGCCTGATATTTATGTTTAAAAAAGCTTAGAGGCATTGCTAGAGTTATCTTTTAAACAGATTCCAGCAAATTTGGAACAATTCCAACCACTCTAAGAACCATTTTCTATGTCTTCTAAAAACGACGTTAATTTCTCGACAACTTGGCTTGGACATCGAATCCTTGATGGATCTGTACTCTTGGGCTTGTTGAGTGTCAGCGTCTATAGAAATAAGACACCAATGAAATTGAAATCGATTACAAAGGGCGGCGCTCAACTAATAATACAGCGTATCACGATTTTGGCTTTAATGCACGCATCGTATATATATATATGCTCCCGATCGTCGGCCCATTGTATTTCCGATTAAGAACCAATCAAATCATCTTGATTGCCGGTCCCACACCCTCTCAGATATATGAAAATAGACAGTGAGGCTGATTTAGAGACAAAGGCATGCCGGATAGACACAAAAAAACAACTGAACAGACAAACAACGAGTACACAGGTATGCAAGACAAATAGAGACCGATAAACTTGGTACATTAACTTGTATGTAGAGATAAAGAGTTAAAAAAAACGGTAAATATACTCGTACCAATATATAGAAAAACATAAATAGACGAGTATATAGACAACTAGAGACATTCAAATGAAAACCAGTAAGCTCTCACTGCTAATTGGAATGGAAACGAAGCGAGAAATGACCATAAACAAGCGGCACCAATGGAAAAAAAGTACTAATGACCTCAGGTTTAAAGAAAGGTATAATTGATTTCATTTCCGAAGAACGAAATTGACAGAGCAGTGAGTACAAAACCCGCTGTGAGTCGAGTACTCTCCAGTGCTTTATTGATATTCATATAAAGCCAATTTCTCGCGTTATCTCGCCATCTCTTCTATGTAAAGATGGTATCTCGCCTAAGAGATAAAATCTCGCTGGAAGATAGTCTTTAGAAGGGACGTCTATATTTTCGCTGATAAGATCAATCCTTCCTATCTCGCCAGAAGACTTTTCCTTTAGAGTTATCAAAATCTATATCGAAATCTCAACATATGTGTGTAGGTTTCTATCTACCACCAAACCGCATTGAACGAGGCGACCGACTAGCATGCATAGCATAGATATATATTATAGATGATTTTATCATTGGCGTATATAATATGTAAAACCCGATGGTTGTAAATCTCGGTTCTATTCCGGTTTTCACATAATTACAACCGTGCTTTTATTTCTTCATAGTTTTTTTTCCGTTTTTAACTTTTCAACGTTTCTCTCACAGATTGTTTGGAAGATACTATTAATTTGACTTGGTCAGAAATAAGATGGGCTGATATTTGTATTAACTGTTTGCGAAATTGTTACTTGACGGCCGATGGGGGCACTGATTGGGGGGCTGATAAGGTAGGGGAGAGGTGGAGTGGAGTTGAAGTGGATGATGCGTGATGGTTCGGTGGATATTGCCCGATCTTCTTTACTTATTTGGATGTTTCGCTTACAAGTTCTTCCTCATGTAAATCACTCACATAATATTTGAATAACAGCAATAACAATCACACATACACTCCATGTCAAAATGTAAATACAAATTAATACTGCACTTTCCCTGTCTCTGTATTTACAATCGCACATACACTACATGTCAAAATATACATACAAATTAATTATGCACTTCCCCTGTCTCTGTATTTACAATCGCACATACACTACATGTCAAAATGTACATGCAAATTAATACTGCGCTTCCCCTATCTGTGTATTTACAATCACACACACACTACATGTCAGAATGTACATAAAAATTAAACTGCGCTTCCCTTGTTTATGTATTTACAATCGCACATACACTACATGTCGAAATATACATACAAATTAATTATGCACTTCCCCTGTCTGTGTATTTACAATCATACATACACTACATGTCAAAATGTACATACAAATTAATACTGCGCTTCCTCTGTCTGTGTATTTACAATCATACATACACTACATGTCAAAATGTACATACAAATTAATACTGCGCTTCCTCTGTCTGTGCATTTACAATCGCACATACACTACATGTCAAAATGTACATAAAAATTAAACTGCGCTTCCCTTGTTTATATATTTACAATCGCACATACACTACATGTCGAAATATACATACAAATTAATTATGCACTTCCCCTGTCTGTGTATTTACAATCATACATACACTACATGTCAAAATGTACATACAAATTAATACTGCGCTTCCTCTGTCTGTGTATTTACAATCATACATACACTACATGTCAAAATGTACATACAAATTAATACTGCGCTTCCTCTGTCTGTGCATTTACAATCGCACATACACTACATGTCAAAATATACATACAAATTAATTATGCACTTTCCCTATCTGTTTATTTACAATCACACACACACTACATGTCAAAATGTACATACATATTAAACTGCGCTTTCCCCGTCTGTGTATATACATATGTCCATCGATCATTTGACGTTCGAGTAAGAACTATCAGCACCCTTGTACACTCCATTACATCCATATCATTCACCCCCAACAAGTTTTCTCCACCGGTACAGTTTCTCCTTAGCAGCAATGAAAGCCGATTCCCGCGACATTTATTACCTCACCCAACAAATCAAATACGCACACACTCCCTCTCTTCCACTGCGCTGAGCTTACACATACTTACACGCATACCAATTACACTACTTGCATCACTACTATTACACCAAATAGCGAAATCGCGCCCTAGAGTACTTAAAGTTAAGCCCCCCCCCCCCCGGCCCCCAAAGTGTTTTAGGGTTGACTGACAGATAAGCTCCATCTGGCGGTTTCACCTATAATCTGGCTGTCTCGGTCCCGCCCTTTTCTCGTTCTCGATAACGGATATTAGCCCGATCCACGTTTGTTTTTCCAACCCTCCGAGCAGATAGGTAATAGCACGGTGTACGCCTTATTTGATTATAACCACTGTTAAAAAGATGTGTGCGAGTGGATGTGAGGAAGAGAAGGGAGCATTCGATCAATCACACAAATACAAGTGCCCGCGGGCTGTCCAGGAGATGAAAGTGCTCGCCAAAACAAACATTCATTGACTCATTGCGTGAAACTGAAGTTTACCCAGTTTCTCCCACTACAGTTTGCTCATCATTTATGCTCACGGTACAGTAATGAGTATGTTTAGTTGGTTGTCCCCTCATCATCTTTACCTCCCAAATTATAGGTTCTTCCATAGCAATTTCATCGTTACTCGGAGTTCGTCGAGTCATTAAGTAATAATTTATCAAGTGTTTCATGAGATTGTGGAAGATTAGATGATAGTAATATCACTTTTCACGTATTTGTCCATTTCCGTACAACAGATGGGGTGGTGTGTGTGTGGGTTTAGTTATGAAGGTGAGTCTGTGCGCAGGTGGATGTACGCATTCTGTCTATATTCAACTCGCCAGCTTCAAGGTCCATCTCTCTCTCTCTCTCTCTCTCTCTCTCTCTCTCTCTCTCTCTCTCTCTCTCTCTCTCTCTCTCTCTTCTCTCTCTCTCTCTCTTTCTTATCTCCGTAACGAGATATATCACCGAACGAGTTCCTTTTTGGGGGGAGTCCGGGAATAATTCAAGCCGTGTACGTTCCTGGTATGCAATTTAATTGCTTGGTAGGGGACTATGTCTAGTGGTCCAGTTTTGACAACCCCCGCGAATTATTTCACTTCAGTTTGAATTAATCTCGTGGAGGTGGTGTTAGGCTAGGCGCTATCTTGTCGCCCAGACTGTTTCGTTTCTATCAACTCGTCCGTTCCGTTTGTTGACTTCGCTATTATACGCGTTGTATTTAATGAGTGATTTGATGGTGTTGTATTAAAAGGGTGCTATTAATATGCGGGTGGGGAAAGACCCTTCTTTGAAGAGATTCGGCAAAATGAGCCTGGATAAGATTATCGCAGGAATCATTGCAGGTAAAGTAGGATTTGGTTAGTGAGTTAATTCAGAGTGAAAAATAACATTAAATAGTAAAGTAATTGAGGTATGAATATCTAGAGTAGCTATAAGAAGGGACTTCTCAGATTAGGCTGTTAGATGCGACTGTATTTATCTCAAATCTAATTTCACTTTTGCTGTGAATCTTGATCAGTTTACTGAAAGGTGGCAATCTATGATTTAATGCAGTGCTATTTGCTGAATCAATTGGTTGATTTTAAATGGCAGTTGTTCTAATTCTAAATCAGCGTTGTATTATGTAATTTTGCCAGCTGTTTAAGACTGTTTTTCTTGGACTTGCCGAGTTTATGAGATATAAGCAATTTAAATCTTACGATTAAGTAATTTCTAAGAAAAATAAATGCAATTTCAGATAAAATACAGGAGAAATTGCATAATTAGTATTTTTTTATTAACCTAAACTAACCTTACACATCTTAAACCTTTCAAAAAAACAGAAGTAAACATACCTTTAAAGAAAATTTGATGATGATACATTTTTAATACCGTTTTCAAGAAGGGGTCAAGGCGTAGAACTTCTCCATCGATTGATGAGATCGAGAAAAAAGGTACAGTACTGTCCAAAAGTTATCAGAACGCCTGTAGTTCTATTACATCTTCCATAACTTCTGCTAGAGAGAATCCAAGGGCCGCAAAATTGGCCTACGTTAACCCACAGGTAGAAACTACGAGGGGCGGTCAATAAGTTTTGCGAATCGGTAGGGCAAAACAGAGGAAGGGGGATGGCTGTTTGTGGGGGTGTTAGGACAAGTTATGACAAGTCTGGACCTGCAGCCACACGCTCCTGCCTCGTCTATTTAAGAAGCAGTAGCTGATCGCAGATCGTCAGTCACAAATTTTTGAACAATGGAGAAGGTTGAGAACCGCGCAGTGATCAATTTTTTTACCAAGGAAGGCAAGAATGCAAAAGAGATCCAGGAACGCATGGTTTCAGTGTACACCGACACCGCCCCTCCCTATGCAACCATTGCTCGCTGGAATAAGGAGTTCCGCCATGGTCATGAGTCCCTTGAAGATGACCCCCGTCCAGGACGCCCGTCAGATGTGACCAACGAGGACAATGTGGCCCGTGTAGAGAGGATGATCCTCGAAAATCGACGGATGAAGGTCGAAGAACTCGAGCGAGAACTTGGAATACCACATGGAAGTGTTAGCAACATCATCCACGACAATTTGGCCATGGCCAAGGTCTCTGCCCGTTGGGTCCCTAGAAACCTCATGCCCCATGATCGACTTCAACGTCGTCAAAGTCCACAAGGCCAGAGTTGCACAAGCTGCACTGCGTGAGTGAAGATTCGAGGAGCTCAACTTTCTTCCACCCTACAGTCCAGATCTGGCCCCTAGCGACTACGTTATATTCCGCCAGCTCAAGGCAGCACTGAGTGGACGCCGGTTTGGGGACGATGAAGATGTCCAGCTCGCCGTCCAAGAGTGGATTGAACAGCAGTCGGGAGATTTCTGGTTGTCGGGAATTCGAAGCCTCACGGACAAGTGGCGCAAGTGCATTGAAGTCGAAGGTAGTTATATTGAAAAATAATAAAACACTTTTTCTCATATTTCGTTGCTTTATATCCGAATTGCAAAACTTATTGACCGCCCCTCGTATCTATGTGTAAATGTTATTCAAATTTAGATGAATACAACGAAAATTATCATCAGATAAGCAATTTACTAAAAAAGAAAGTGAAGTGTTCAAAATGATCGGAACGTTTAGGTTTCTTGTAGAGAGAACCGACATTGTTTGCATAGCAACAAAATTCAGTTCAATTTTATGTACGTTAGGTCATTCTCTTACCAGTTGTCGTCCTGCTAATATCTCTTAAGAAATGTGTCACGCCTCTGTCCGCGAGCTGATCGGAAAGCGACGCCATCAAGACGGTCCTTCAATTGGAGCCATTGCAGAGACTCTCAAGCACTCTATAATTGTAGTCCATAATATTCTGCCCACCTATGACAAAACAGGTTTTGTAAAGCTGGTAAATCAACCGGTAGGCCAAGGGAGACCTAAAAAAAAAGGGAAGACCGAGCCATTACCTAAATTGTGAAGAAAGACTGTTTCAAGGCGTCTGCAGAAGTTTCTCGAAATAGTGAGATTTGGGCTATCAATGTCTCCAGGCAGACTGCGTCACGTGGGATGGAAGAAAGAACATTCACGCCTGCACAGCCGCTGGTCGAGCCATTCATCAGTCAGAGGAATAAGAAGGTACGTCTTGCATCTGTCTCTCACCACGTTACATGGTCCAGCGACGAATCAAGTTCAAATTGATCGGATCCGATGGCATGAGATTCTTTCGTACACCCGTGAGTAATATTGTTTAAATCGTGAAAAATATAGTGGGTAATGCCCCTGCTACAATTGGAACCTGAATAACACCGAGCCCTCCTTACCCTAGTGCCCCGAGAGAAACTGTATAGACCCAATAAAGGGGGAAAGAGGGCGTTAAACACTCTAAATAACACCTACCCGCACGGGTGCATTAAATAAGGCCAAAGGCGGATTTCCTGAATAATCGGAAGTAATCTTAGTATTATAGAATAAACTAATCTGGAGTAATCTAGATTACTGAGTAGTAAAAACTCAGGTGTAATTTGGACTACTTGAAATTAAAATTCACTGAATAGGAGGAGTGAAGGTGGTACCTCTGAATAATCTAAAAGAATCTGCCAGCAATAGAACCGCTACGGCGTAATCTAGTTTACCTAGGAGGAGAATTCTACAAATCCAAGAGTAATTTAGTCCACCAGCGAGTAATATTGTTTGCATCGGGTCAAAGTCTGCAGTTACAGGTAATCAAAACTATTTCTGTTATTCGAGATTAACCTAAACTAATCCAGCGTAATCTAGATTACTGACTAATGTGGCGACGCAAACTCAAGAGTAATATTGTTTGCATCGGGTCAAAAGCTGCAGTTACAAGTAATCAAAACTATTTTTGTTATTCGAGATTAACCTAAACTAATCCAGCGTAATCTAGATTACTGACTAATGTGGCGATGCAAGTTATAAGTAATCAAAACTATTCTTGTTATTCGAGATTAACCTAAACTAATCCAGCATAATCTACATTACTAACTAATGTGGAGATGCAAACTCAAGAGTAATATTGTTTGCATCGGGTCATAGGCTGCAGTTATAAGTAATCAAAACTATTCTTGTTATTCGAGATTAACCTAAACTAATCCAGCATAATCTAGATTACTGACTAATGTGCCAATGCAAACCCAAGAGTAATATTGTTTAGAGTGAGGCAAAGGCGGAATTCTCAAGTAATCACAAGTAATCTTGGGTAGACGAAAGTAATCTAAACTACCCTATAGTAGTGTAGATTACCTTAGAGTGCGATTTTACACATGACCAGAACTAATCCAGTGCACTCGGGCGTTGTACAAGTTATAGATGATAATTACGGTAATCTGATTTTTTAAAAGCAATTTAACACATACTCATTAAATGCTGGGGTAGGAACGGTACGTTTGAAGCCTATAAAACAACAAGCGCTCAAAAGCGAAAACCAACGAGGGCATCTGGCGCAGGAGAGAGATGGGATGAAAGGGGAGGAAGTGGAGATGTGTGGCAGATTTATAACCACTGATCTTCCTACAGGAATTGGGGCCGGAGGGCACGTGTTTGGACCGGGCAAGCAAACTGTGGGCGTTGGGGCTCGGAGGGCACGCAACTGCGGGTTAGGGCCAGTAGGGAAGGCAAATGGTGGCGTTGGGACTGGGAGGGCAAAGTGCCGGCACCAGGGCCAGTAGGGCACGCAAATATTGGCGGTGGGACTGGGGAGGAGGGGAAACTGCGGGCGTTGGGGTCAGTAGGGCACACACATACGTAAGTTTGGGCCGGATGTCCCTGCACCCCCTTGCGGGTTCACAAAAGAAACATGTGGGAGGGGGGAAATGGGGAGAAGAATTCTGACATGTTACCCACCCACCCCTGAGTCAAGAGGTAGGGATGAGTGAACGAAAGCTGGTCAGCGACTAGCCTACCAAATTAGACACCGACTTAATAAGTGATAAGCTTCGCAAAAAAAGAGACGAAAAAAAGGTAAATTCGAAAAGTCTCGAAAGGTAAAGCCTAGGTAGTTTCAATCTTGTTAGAGATCGGCTGGGGCACTGGTGCCGTGAAGGGATGATAATAATGTTTTAAAGAAGGCGATTTCAGATGTTTGCGTTATGTGAGACGAACATGAAGGAGAATGATAATGTTTTAAAGAGAGCGATTTCAGATGTTTGCGTTATGTGAGACGAACATGAAGGAGAATAATAATGTTTTAAAGAGAGCGATTTCAGATGTTTGCGTTATGTGAGACGAACATGAAGGAGAATGATAATGTTTTAAAGAGAGCGATTTCAGATGTTTGCGTTATGTGGGACGAATATGAAGGAGAATGATAATGTTTTAAAGAGAGCGATTTCGGATGTTTGCGTTATGTGAGACGAACATGAAGGAGAATGATAATGTTTTAAAGAGAGCGATTTCAGATGTTTGCGTTATGTGAGACGAATATGAAGGAGAATGATGATGTTTTAAAGAGAGCGATTTCGGATGTTTGCGTTATGTGAGACGAACATGAAGGAGAATGATAATGTTTTAAAGAGAGCGATTTCAGATGTTTGCGTTATGTGAGACGAATATGAAGGAGAATGATGATGTTTTAAAGAGAGCGATTTCGGATGTTTGCGTTATGTGAGACGAACATGAAAGAAATAATAACTCTACCAGAATACTAACAATATCTTTATAAATTTTTTGCTCTCCTCATCTATAAGTGATGCGACATAGTTCTTGTTCCTATATTTGTAATAGGCATATTCAGCCTGAGACACATCTTAGAAGAATAGACTCAATCGCTTTTGTACCCTTTAAAGAGATAAATAAATTCAAGCTTGTAATTCCCGATGTGTTTGAAAATGTTAAAATAAAACTGCCATGAGCTGCCAAGCTTCACAAATTTGCCAAGAATTTCTTTATTTTTTTTGGTCTGATATATCTCTGAAGTCGTTGCTAATAGCAACCCGTTAATCCCTTGGAGCAAAAATACTGTTCGAGAAAATTGATTTATTCAACCCTTTGATTGGGTGGAGAGCTGACGAATAAAACACTGATAGCTTAAATTAATGTAATATAAAGTACACTAATCCTCTAATTAATAAAAATTAAATAAAGAATTAATATATTAAATTGGCATGTGTTCATGGAGATTGCAAGTTGGCAATTTGTTGCGCTTCCCCATTGGGGGCTGATATCTTTTCCCTTCGAGAAAATAATCCGGTTAATGATCCTCAAAAACCTCCAGCCTGTCGTGGGAAATCTGAAAACATGTTCCCCAATTTAATAAATAAACCGCTGTCCTTTTTCAATCATATAAATAAGTACCCTTAAGTTATGTAAGCGTTATGTTCCTTCCTGTAGTTAACTCTGTAGTAATTTTCTATCAAGATCCAAAGTGAAATTTTATTTTGATATTTCCCTTTCATTAAGAACCAAGATTATTTGCCTATAAAGCTAATTAGGTTTTGAGGGACCTACTCGTATATAGGAAGTACTAGGAGTAAACGACATTATTTAGGGATAAATAGAGGTTCAATTTAAGTTGGGTCTTAGCGTGTCCCTGAAACTAGTAAGTGATTCTATATTCCACAGTATCGCACATGGAAATCTAGGCTCACTTAGTGCGTAAATTTGGTCTTGGAAGAGTAGGGTGGCTTCTCGTGTTGCATGGGGGAGGGGGCAATTTATTTTCAAGGTCCGATTTAGCTGACTTGCAAGCAGTAGACGATAGGCCCCGAGTTCTGAGGTAAGGTCTTTTAAACAGGAAAGATTCCAACTTTAGCGAGTCCCATTTCGCATTGACTCGAGTTAGATAGAACGGTAAAAAAAAAAAATGAGACCGTTTATCGGATTCCCGCCTCTTACCTAAAAACTACAGGGTGCCCCGGAACTCACGTACCATAGGAAAAACTAGTGTTTGAAGTAGTTGACCCTCCTGCCTCATACAATTATTCAAGTGGGTGACCCACTCATCGAGGACACGTCGTAGGATGTCAAAGGTCATTTCTTTGCATGCAGATTTTTCCCTCTGATTTTGCCGCTGTGGTGCGGGACACCCTGTAATGTGCCTCCATTGAGAACTTTACAGCCGAATGTAGGTCAGTGCCATTATTGCCTTTCCACGGCGGACCTAAGCTTATGACTCAATTAGTGGCTATTAGTTCATAAGCAAGGGAGGGTAAGTAACTGCCTAGCCCATAATATCCAAAGGCTGGTTACCTCCCCATTTAGCCATTTATCAAAGGGCTATTACATAATTATTTAGTTACGGTCACCATACATTGGCGGGGGGTAGGGGTATGTTTTCAGCCATGTAGGTCTTTTCCTGCATAGTGAGAGTGGATGGGTTATTTATCATTGGAGAGGGGGGGGAGCGCACGTTTTCAGCCATGTAGGGGGTTTCCTACATAGTGAGAGAGTGGGTGAGGGAGGCTATTTATTTACTGTCACCATACATTTGCGTGGGGGATGGGGGTCAAATCACTCGACCAAGAAAATAAAAACAAGCGAAACACTGACAAGAATTTGTTTAGAGATTAAAAAATAATAATAAATCGTGATTCCGACATAGCCGAGAGGAAGTTAAGCGACATCGACTGTGGTTTGTCGCCGGATGGTGCCCCTTTTCGGGTCGACTTCTCGGCTGTTGCCACCCAGTGTTCGGATCCCACGTTAAACTGGAGTTTCCACTGAAAGATAAAAAGGAACTTGAATGACGGCAGGTTAGTGGTAAAGCCATAAACAGAAGACTTAAAAATAGTGCAGATCAGTGGTAAAATCTTAGACAAAATCCTTAAAAGACCAGAGCCGTAGTAAACCCTAATACCAAAACATTTTTTTAAAGAGTTGAGATCGGTGGTAAAACGTGACTAAAGACTTTTAAAAGGTGCATATCAGTGGTAAAATCCTAGACAGAATCCTTAAAAAGACCATAACGGTGATAAACACCAATACCCCCCCCCCAAAAAAAACAAAAAAAATTAAAAGCGTTCAGATTGATGGTAAAACTAGACAACAGTATTTAAAAAGAGTGCGGATAAGTGGGAAAGTCTTGACAAAAGCCTTAACAAAGGGTTCATATGAGTGATAAAAACCCTATACAAACCTAAAAACAAGAGTGCTGAGTGGTGGCAATACCATTTAACAAAGGCGTTGAAACACGATTGGACATGAGTGGTTAAAACCCCTCAATAAAATCCTTAAGTTTGAGTGCAGATCGGTGGTAAAAAATGACAAATTCCTTACGAAATGGAGAAATCGCTGGTAAAAAACGCGAAACAAAAAAATATTTAAAAAGTGAAAATCCGTGGTAAAATGCCCTCTGAATTATATATTTCTTATATATTATTTGGTCTGATGTCATTAAAAGTGTTGGTAACTAACTTGTAATTAACTAGTGATTGGTTCGAGCTCCGCCTCAATGACCATAACGAAAGGCTATCGCTTAGATCAACCCATACCTGGACTTGTCGGTCATTACTTTACTTATTTAAGAACCATTACAGTCATTCGCAATAGGTGAATGGGCGGGGTCCGAGATAGCCACGCCCATTACCGAAATGCCATGGTGCAGTCGTCCGGGAAGAGTTTTAGGGGATATGGCTTCTAAGGCTTAGTCCTCTTTTAAACGCCGATATGGGAGTATGGGTATTTTTTACTGCCCCACGTACTTGCGGGGCGTGAAAAGCAAAATAATAACGGGCTTCAACACCACTAATAGCATTAATGGGCGGGGTCTGAGATAGCCACGCCCATTTGGGAAATGCCTCGGTGCGGTCATCGGGAAAAAACGAAACAATAATGAATCAAGATGGCAACATATTGCACCCTCTGCAACAAGAAGCCGCAAAGGGGGCAACTGATACCCTCCCCCTTTTGATGGCAGGATGTTAGCGGGGAACACTTAAAGATCATATTTGGATGGCGGGGGAGGGGGGATAACTAAGTCCCTTAAAACAAGCTCATTTAAAGGCCAGTGTGAGAACGCATAAGGAACAAAGGCGCTGAGGGAAAATTCGCTTGTTCTTCTCTAAATTCATCCGATGAGGTTCGAAGGGGCATCGGGGGGGGGGGGGTGATATTACCACTCCAACCATTAAAAACTCGCCAAGATAAAGTGTATTCTACTTCCATATCTTGATCAACTCGTGAAAAGGTCAAGGTTATATATACTCGTATATATATATATATATATATATATATATATATATATATATATATATATATATATATATATATATATATATATATATATATATATATATATATAAATATATATATATGAAAATGAACTCTGTATATGTGTGTGTGTGTGTGTCCATTTATAGGAATAAAAAATCATGTTCTAACTCCCCCCATTCTCCATCCCCCATTCCCACTCCCTCCCCCCATTTCCCCCTCCCCCTTCTTTACCTCAATTTTCCCCCCATTTGCTCTCCCCAATCTCCCTCCATCCCTCCTTCCCCCCCCCCCCATCTCCTCTCATATCTTTCCCCATATCTTTCTCCCACTCTCCTTCCCCCTCTTTCCCTCCCCTTCTCCTCTCCCCCACCACTCCGCTCTCTCCCCCTCTCTCTCCTACAAAAGGACATCCAAATCAAGAGAATTAAAATAAAAAATCCCGTTCTTAAAATATAGATTTATAGAATGGAAGAAGAAGAATAGAAGAAGATAAGACGCTCGATCTGTTTCTGTGGTCACAACGTCGTTCGCTCATAACTAACGGTCAGTCATGCGTGAGTGTAAACTGCCGAGCACGCGCGGTGAAACGTTTACTCATTGTAAGTATATTATATGATAGGAAGAGTCCGTACCTCTCCTGAATCTGTCTTCAACTTATAAATAATAATAATAATCAGCAAGTAAAGCTATTTTTGTGCTATAATATAAGAATTTCAAACAATGGTCATCTGCATTGATTTGCGACAGAACTTTTTATCCCGGACAACGCCCTGGATATAAAGTCTTACTTAATTTTCGAACTCATATTTTACCCGGGCAACGACGGGTATGTCTGCTACTGTATATATATATATATATATATATATATATATATATATATATATATATATATATATATATATATATATATGCAAGAAAAACACTTTTTTTGGAACATAAAGTTTATTATTATTATTAAAACGGGACCAGTTTCGATATGTAGTTTACCATATCATCTTCAGCCGTTAACTAAGAGAAATTGACAAAGAAAACTGAAATACTGGAATATACACTAACAGGCAACTGACTTTAATCTGGAGGGATTAGCTTTAGGTGATTAACAATATCCTTTAGAATGAGGTTGGATATATAGAGGCTACATTTATGCTGGCCTTCTGACAAATTGAAATTTGGAATTTCTTCGATTAATAAGGATTCAATTATTTTTCTTTTATTATAATCGCTACAATGGTAAACTATTTGGGCACTAGGGAATATATATATATATATATATATATATATATATATATATATATATATATATATATATATATATATATATATATATGATTTTAAAGATTAATAAAAAGCAAACACTTGAAGATACAAGAAAACACTCTATATTTTTATGAAGTACATTAAATGCCATTGTGATTTAAGTGGTTTTGAAAATTGTATCACCTAAGTGGCGACCGTCAATGTCGAGGATATTTTTGAAGTCTCTCTCGAAGGTTCACCATAGCCTTTTGAACCATGTCCCGTGGAATCGACATTTTCTGGCCCTGTAGCGGTCCTAGGATGTCCAGTACTTTTCTTGTTTAAAGCCGATGATGTTTGTCTAAAATTGTAAACCCATCGACGACTTGTTTTTCTTTCCGGTACGGGATCATGACGACGAAGCGCAGTCTTCGGAACGAAGGTTGCGTCGTTACGACGGATTCACCGTTCTTAACAAACTCTCCAACAACAAATGCACGATGTTCTCCACTCCAGGCCGTGGTGGGTTGCTAACTGAAACACAAAATAAATGGCATTTAATTTACTTCATAGAAATAAAAAGTTTTTTCTTATATCTTCATATTTTTGTTTTCTATATATGAGTAAAGTTCACGAGAGGTAACACGTGAATAAGTATAAATATTTGATTATACCACAATGGCTTATAAAATAGAAACACCGTATTTATACAAAGCAATGTTTTCCCTATAAGGTCAGGTTTTTTATGACCTCTGATAAGTTTGATTTGAGGAAGAAAGATAAGACTGGATCTAAGGAAAACAAACCGTGGCTAATATTTACATTTCTCTCCTTTGTGCTGGAGATTAGGAACGATTTAAAGATATTTCTTTTAATCAAATTATTTATATGCATTATGGTATCTGCTTTTGACCAGTTAATCTGGTGCCCCATCTTAAGTCTGTGTACGGCCAAAGCATTATTGGTATATCCCTTAGATACTTCATTTTGATGTTGCTTAATTCTTACAGAGATATTTTTAGAAGTTTGACCTACATAGAATAAATTACAATCCAAACAAGGTATACTATATATTACCTTCGAGGTCAAAATCTTTTTTTAGAATTCCCAGGACATCGTCTACTTATATGTACCAAACAGTTTGAGTGGACGAAACCGGTGGAATCAGCCTCGTTTCAAAATATTCCACATATGTATATTTGACAATAGGGAGATAAGGGATTACCCATAGACATGCCAAACACTTCTTCGTAGAACTTGCCATTGAAACTAAATTTACAATTTTTAATGCATAAACAAATGAGTTGAATGATCGAGTTAGATAATAAAGGCAAATCATAAGAGTTTAGAATAGCAGCTAGGAAATCCAATATGGCCTCAATGCGCACTTTAGTCAATAATGAGGTAACATCAAAACTGACTAGTCTTAGTTCTGATGTTACACTCATATTGTCTGAAATATTGCAAAGATCAACTGATTTTTTTTTATGTGAGGGGTGATCTGGATCCTAAGATCGTAGAAAGTAAATTTATTAAATACCTTGAGAGTTTATATTGGATTGACCTAGTTGCATTGTATAATTGGTCTTATTGGATTGCCTGGCTTATGGGGTTTTATTAGGCCATAAAAATAAAGTGATGATGAACAACTAGAAGAGACTGAGTCAATAATTGATTTGTGTTTTTTTTATATATTTTTTATGTCTCTATTAAAATTCTTAATTACATCATCTAAAGGATTGCTTCTTAACGGTACTCGTAAGTATGTAGTAGTATCAGATAACAAAGTGGCCATTTTTTATAAATACAATGTTTTATTCATTATTACACAAATGTTTGGATTTATCAGCTTTTGTAATATGCAAATCTTTGACAATTTTTAATGATTTAAGGGCTGTTTTGAATCGTTGGGGAAAATTATGTAAACTCTTATTCATATTATTCACTACTGAATAAACAGTTCCTTTTGCTATATATATATATATATATATATATATATATATATATATATATATATATATATATATATATATATATATATATATATATATATATATATATGGGATACGGCTTAGCCGAGTGGAAACACCGTTTCCTATTTTAGCGAAGTTAACCCTTTAAAGGCCTATGTTCCCGGGTCAAACCACAATTTCAAGCCACTTTGACCTTTAATATATATTGATTTTAGGGTTATTATACTTTATATAGAGAGTTCAATCCGGGCCTCACAGGGTTAAGCCACATCTGGTGTGGTTAGCCGACGGATGGAGTCACGGCGGTTGCCATACGCTGTAATCTCTGTGGTTTGGAGACCACTTTAATCAGTAGGTCCCCTAAATAGAAATAAAGGTAACCTAATTGAGAAAGAAAGACAGACAGACAGCCCTAAAGAATGATAGACTGACAAAAAAAGACATTGATCGACAGCCATACAGATAGATAAATATATCGATAGGAACAAGTATATGATGGGGGTGTTGGGGCAAGGAGGGCCAACTACGGATACGCAAACTTGTTTAATTGACTCCAATCGCGTGCGCATACTAATAAACACACACCTAGACCCACATCGCATATGGCCCCTCTGACACGCACACGTGACTGTTTTATTGGGATTCCTTGTGTACGCTGTGTTATCGGGTTTCTGCAAGTTACCCTTTTTTATGTTACGGTTGTTATCATTTTCTATTTCGCCTTATCGTTCCTTTATCGGAATGAACGATAAGAGGCGGAGGCCCAAATAGAAATGCGATCAGCGTTTCAATACATTTCGGTTGGATTCTTTTTGCTTCGTACGACATTTTGAGGTCTACGTGTACATTTATGAACGTTCCCCTCCCCCCCCCCCCGCTCAACTATCGCATTTGCACACACATATATTTACTTACACAGCGACGGGGATGTGCCGGTGGGAGCCCATGACCGGAATTATCATTATTACTGGTTTCCTCTTTGTTTTCTTTGTTCGCAACTCGTTGTTGTCACTCGTGTGGCCCCTCGGGACGGCGGCTTGTAGCTTCCTTCTAGGGGAGACTGGCCAAAAGGATCTTGGAATATACTCCTTTCTTTGTCCATAGAGTGAAGCTAAATGAGGAGGGAAACAGCGACTGAATTTCTACCTAACCTAATCTACCCTAACTGATTTAATCTACCAACCTCCCTAACCTAACCTAACCAATTATCGGAGCACTTTAATTTAACTGTTAAATTAAAGTGCTCTGATACGTGGTTAGGTTAGGTTAGTTTATCTTGATTTTCAAAGGCGTTATCAGGGTATTCATCATTTGACGAGGTCTTTGTAGATAAAGAATAAAGATCTTGGAATGACCTCATTGTCCTACAACTTGCGATGCCCTCGTTAGTTTGTGCTCTTTATTATCGATTAAGTACTGATAATAATCGATTTGGATTGAATGGATGCGGCCATAACACCCGCCACTTAAAGAGAATTACGAATTTCGTCGCAGACTCAGCCCTAAATGCGTAGCGCCACTGACATACGCTGTGTACAAGCCTAAATGGGCATGAATGCACCGTCCACTAAACCTCAAACAACCACAAATTACCACTCGCCCTCGGATGGCAAGTTGCAACTCTAACCAAACATCCGCTTGGGCCGGAGTATTAGCAAAACATCAGTTTCGATCAACAAATCTTAGAAGAGCAGCTGCTTGGATTATATATATATATATATATATATATATATATATATATATATATATATATATATATATATATATATATATATATATATATATATATATATATACACACATAAATATATATGTGTGTGTGTGTATTTTATGGGCAGACGACGTTACTTTTGTAACGGCTAAAGCCTGCTAGCCGTGTGTTATCGCTGAGATAGTTGAACTGATAAAAATGGCAGTCCTTTTTACCAAATGAGTTACGCTTATCAGACAGAGCGATAAGGCACTCGGCCCTACTTGCCAGTCTAGAACGAAGCGAAAACAAGAAGTGGAGCTGTGTGCATGTAGACATCTCGGTTTACATCTATGTACGCAACGGGGATGAAGGTAGCCGTACATTTGGTTGTACTACTGTACACGAGCTATATCCGTTCACACGAGGATTGGGGACGAAGATATATATATATATATATATATATATATATATATATATATATATATATATATATATATATATATATATATATATATATATATATATATATATATATATATATATATATATATATATATATATATATATATATATATATATATATATATATATATATATATATATATATATATATATATATATATATATATATATATATATATACGCGACCTTCTCACAGTCACACTAATATCAAACACACATTCACGTATTCACACATGTAAGCAATGTGGCATATTCACTGTCTCACACTCGCTCAGTTTGGTTACGTAATCACTCATTCACGCAGTGTTACAATTCATTCACTGCCTCCGACGCATACCAGTACATACACCTCTCTGAAGATAATTCGTAGATTTTAAGTTCGCATCTGCGATTTCCGGTGCTGGTATGGAAGAATTCCTTACTCATTCACACTCTACTTCAACCTCTACAGGGACCATCGAACACTGTTTTCACACCTGACATTGCACTTCTCCCTGGTAATCTCTACGTCCAAGTGACACACATTCCACCTCTTCTACACAGTCGGTTCCCACGCAACTTCACATCCAAACATTCCTGTTCTGCTCATGAATTCCATCACTTCTGCACATCCAGGTATTTTTATTCGTCCCCCCCCCCCCCCCCCCCGACCACTCAACCTGCCTCCTGCACATTCAGGTTTTGTTATTTTTCGTTCATATACCACTCCATTTTCTTTCAGTCCTGCAGCGTTTCACTCCATCCTTTAGTTTATGGCTCGGGGTTCTTCTCAACAGTCGCAGCCTCAGGCTTTGTCCCCCACACCTTGATTCCTACTACATCATTCAGCCATATATATTCGGTTAGAAAGTTTTCGCTACTCTCTTTCACCTCTACATCCACCTTCACCTTCAACCTCACCAAACATTCTTACACATTCACGACGCGTCTTAACCACCACACCCTAAACCATTGTCGAGTCCTTAGATATCACTCAGTTCCTTCAACTTCGCAATATTCAGCACATACACGCCATCACCACATAAAGGAACCAGTTTTTAGTTTGTTTCCTAAATAAAAAAAGGCGACAATCAACGAGGGCATCACTGCCAGGCGGTTTGTAAGGAAAGATGGTGGAGTTAGTGGATGTGAAAAGGTTGCTAAAACAGACGCAACGGCTATAGTCATTGGGGAGAGAAGGGCACGCATCTGAGGTATTCGGGTATGTAGGGCACGTATCGGGGGTGTGGAAGGCACAAGTGCTGGCGTTGGGGCTGGGAGGGCAAGCAATCCTACAAATGTCACCCACAGCATTGCCCCCCCCCTCCGCCTCTTTGAGGGGCGAAATGGACCACCGCAATCCAAAACGCTCTAAGTAGTCTCCTCTTAAAGAGACTCGGGTGGGGGTGGGGTATCTGCCCCACATTTTCGCCCTCCCTAACTTCACTACTTTCTCAGGCGTGGCTTGGTGAATGAAAGGGAATTTCATTCACCAAGCCACGCCTGCAATCAGCACCCCCCCCCCCCTCTCCCTTACACTCCCCCCCCTCCTTTATTCGGCGGGGGGGGGGGGGGGTGGCAGTATAGCGTGAAAACAATGCTGCTGCAGCTAACATTTGTAGGATTGCGTGCCTTCCCAGCCACGATGCCCAATCCCAAACGGCCGCAGTTGTTCCCTCCCAGCCCCAACGCCTGTAAGAGGGAAGATCTGCGGCTATGTATCTTCCACCTTTTCACTTCCACCAACTTCACCATCTCTCCTTACAAATGCTCCGATGCTCTCGATAGTTTTCAATTTCACTAAATATGAGTAATAATAAATATAATAATAATAATTAATAATAATAACAATAATGAAAATGAGAATAATAATTAGTAATAATGAAAATAAAAATATTAATTAATAATAATAATGAATATAATAATAATGAAAATAAAAATAATAATTAATAATAATGAAAATAAAAATAATTAATAATAATGATAATAACAATAATAATAAAATAATTATTAATAATGAAAATAAGAAAAATTACTAATAATAATATGTACCGATTCTTCACATTTTTTCTCTTTCACAACACTCATGTGTCTTATCCACACTCGTATTAATTTCAACATCCTTTAACTCGTTCGACATTCTTACACTCCACATCCCGTCCGATTCTCTCTTTGCATCTTCTACTCATCTTTTGGAGCTCTTTCTCACTCCCTTATAAACATCCATTCATCCTCATTTCCACCTTAAAGGATTCTGTCATACTTAATCGTTTCTATTTCACAAAGTTCACGAGTCATATTGCCTTGTTGCCTCACTTTTTTCTACAGTTCAACATTGACACTTCCACGTTTCAGGCTTACTTTTCCACACTTACACTTTCATTTCAGTCAACTCCGAGAAACTCAATCTTGCCAAGTTTCCTCATTTTAATCACTCTACTTCTCTTTTCACTCCAACCAGGAGTTGACAGAACGCTTCTCCTCAACATCTTTCAACAACATCTCATCGATGATTAATAAGGGTTATAATAGACAGAATTGATAATAAATAACAGCATCTCATCGATGATTTATAAGGGTTATAATAGACAATTGATAATAAATAACAGCATCTCATTGATGATTAATAAGGGTTATAATAGACAGAATTGATAATAAATAACAGCATCTCTGATGATTAATAAGGGTTATAATAGACAGAATTGATAATAAATGACAGCATCTCATTAATGATTAATAAGGGTTATAATAGACAGAATTGATAATAAATAACAGCATCTCTGATGATTAATAAGGGTTATAATAGACAGAATTGATAATAAATAACAGCATCTCATCGATGATTTATAAGGGTTATAATAGACAGAATTGATAATAAATAACAGCATCTCTGATGATTAATAAGGGTTATAATAGACAGAATTGATAATAAATAACAGCATCTCATCGATGATTTATAAGGGTTATAATAGACAGAATTGATAATAAATAACAGCATCTCATCGATGATTAATAAGGGTTATAATAGACAGAATTGATAATAAATAACAGGATCTCATCGATGATTAATAAGGGTTATAATAGACAGAATTGATAATAAATAACAGCATCTCATTAATGATTAATAAGGGTTATAATAGACAGAATTGATAATAAATGACAGCATCTCATTGATGATTAATAAGGGTTATAATAGACAGAATTGATAATAAATAACAGGATCTCATCGATGATTAATAAGGGTTATTATAATAGACAGAATTGATAATAAATAACAGCATCTCATCGATGATTAATAAGGGTTATAATAGACAGAATTGATACTAAATAACAGCGTCTCATTGATGATTAATAAGGGTTATAATAGACAGAATTGATAATAAATGACAGCATCTCATTGATGATTAATAAGGGTTATAATAGACAGAATTGATAATAAATAACAGGATCTCATCGATGATTAATAAGGGTTATTATAATAGACAGAATTGATAATAAATAACAGCATCTCATCGATGATTAATAAGGGTTATAATAGACAGAATTGATAATAAATAACAGGATCTCATTGATGATTAATAAGGGTTATAATAGACAGAATTGATAATAAATAACAGCATCTCATCGATGATTAATAAGGGTTATAATAGACAGAATTGATAATAAATAACAGCGTCTCATTGATGATTAATAAGGGTTATAATAGACAGAATTGATAATAAATAACAGCATCTCATCGATGATTAATAAGGGTTATAATAGACAGAATTGATAATAAATAACAGCGTCTCATTGATGATTAATAAGGGTTATAATAGACAGAATTGATAATAAATAACATCGTCTCATTGATGATTAATAAGGGTTATAATAGACAGAATTGATAATAAATAACATCGTCTCATTGATGATTAATAAGGGTTATAATAGACAGAATTGATAATAAATAACAGGATCTCATCGATGATTAATAAGGGTTATAATAGACAGAATTGATAATAAATAACAGCATCTCATCGATGATTAATAAGGGTTATAATAGAAAAAATTGATAATAAATAACAGCGTCTCATTGATGATTAATAAGGGTTATAATAGACAGAATTGATAATAAATAACATCGTCTCATTGATGATTAATAAGGGTTATAATAGACAGAATTGATAATAAATAACAGGATCTCATTGATGATTAATAAGGGTTATAATAGACAGAATTGATAATAAATAACAGCATCTCATCGATGATTAATAAGGGTTATAATAGACAGAATTGATAATAAATAACAGCGTCTCATTGATGATTAATAAGGGTTATAATAGACAGAATTGATAATAAATAACAGCATCTCATCGATGATTAATAAGGGTTATAATAGACAGAATTGATAATAAATAACAGCGTCTCATTGATGATTAATAAGGGTTATAATAGACAGAATTGATAATAAATAACATCGTCTCATTGATGATTAATAAGGGTTATAATAGACAGAATTGATAATAAATAACAGCGTCTCATTGATGATTAATAAGGGTTATAATAGACAGAATTGATAATAAATAACAGCATCTCATCGATGATTAATAAGGGTTATAATAGACAGAATTAATAATAAATAACAGCGTCTCATTGATGATTAATAAGGGTTATAATAGACAGAATTGATAATAAATAACATCGTCTCATTGATGATTAATAAGGGTTATAATAGACAGAATTGATAATAAATAACATCGTCTCATTGATGATTAATAAGGGTTATAATAGACAGAATTGATAATAAATAACAGGATCTCATCGATGATTAATAAGGGTTATAATAGACAGAATTGATAATAAATAACAGCATCTCATTAATGATTAATAAGGGTTATAATAGACAGAATTGATACTAAATAACAGCGTCTCATTGATGATTAATAAGGGTTATAATAGACAGAATTGATAATAAATAACAGGATCTCATCGATGATTAATAAGGGTTATTATAATAGACAGAATTGATACTAAATAACAGCGTCTCATTGATGATTAATAAGGGTTATAATAGACAGAATTGATAATAAATAACAGCATCTCATCGATGATTAATAAGGGTTATAATAGACAGAATTGATAATAAATAACAGGATCTCATTGATGATTAATAAGGGTTATAATAGACAGAATTGATAATAAATAACAGCATCTCATCGATGATTAATAAGGGTTATAATAGACAGAATTGATAATAAATAACAGCGTCTCATTGATGATTAATAAGGGTTATAATAGACAGAATTGATAATAAATAACATCGTCTCATTGATGATTAATAAGAGTTATAATAGACAGAATTGTTAATAAATAACAGGATCTCATCAATGATTAATAAGGGTTATTATAATAGACAGAATTGATAATAAATAACAGGATCTCATCGATGATTAATAAGGGTTATTATAATAGACAGAATTGATAATAAATAACAGCATCTCATCGATGATTAATAAGGGTTATAATAGACAGAATTGATAATAAATGACAGCATCTCATTAATGATTAATAAGGGTTATAATAGACAGAATTGATAATAAATGACAGCATCTCATTGATGATTAATAAGGGTTATAATAGACAGAATTGATAATAAATAACAGCATCTCATCGATGATTAATAAGGGTTATAATAGACAGAATTGATAATAAATGACAGCATCTCATTAATGATTAATAAGGGTTATAATAGACAGAATTGATAATAAATGACAGCATCTCATTGATGATTAATAAGGGTTATAATAGACAGAATTGATAATAAATAACAGCGTCTCATTGATGATTAATAAGGGTTATAATAGACAGAATTGATAATAAATAACAGCATCTCATTAATGATTAATAAGGGTTATAATAGACAGAATTGATAATAAATAACAGGATCTCATTGATGATTAATAAGGGTTATAATAGACAGAATTGATAATAAATAACAGCATCTCATCGATGATTAATAAGGGTTATAATAGACAGAATTGATAATAAATAACAGCATCTCATTAATGATTAATAAGGGTTATAATAGACAGAATTGATAATAAATGACAGCATCTCATTGATGATTAATAAGGGTTATAATAGACAGAATTGATAATAAATAACAGGATCTCATCGATGATTAATAAGGGTTATTATAATAGACAGAATTGATAATAAATAACAGCATCTCATCGATGATTAATAAGGGTTATAATAGACAGAATTGATACTAAATAACAGCGTCTCATTGATGATTAATAAGGGTTATAATAGACAGAATTGATAATAAATAACAGCATCTCATCGATGATTAATAAGGGTTATAATAGACAGAATTGATAATAAATAACAGGATCTCATTGATGATTAATAAGGGTTATAATAGACAGAATTGATAATAAATAACAGCATCTCATCGATGATTAATAAGGGTTATAATAGACAGAATTGATAATAAATAACAGCGTCTCATTGATGATTAATAAGGGTTATAATAGACAGAATTGATAATAAATAACATCGTCTCATTGATGATTAATAAGAGTTATAATAGACAGAATTGTTAATAAATAACAGGATCTCATCAATGATTAATAAGGGTTATTATAATAGACAGAATTGATAATAAATAACAGGATCTCATCGATGATTAATAAGGGTTATTATAATAGACAGAATTGATAATAAATAACAGCATCTCATCGATGATTAATAAGGGTTATAATAGACAGAATTGATAATAAATGACAGCATCTCATTAATGATTAATAAGGGTTATAATAGACAGAATTGATAATAAATGACAGCATCTCATTGATGATTAATAAGGGTTATAATAGACAGAATTGATAATAAATAACAGGATCTCATTGATGATTAATAAGGGTTATAATAGACAGAATTGATAATAAATAACAGCGTCTCATTGATGATTAATAAGGGTTATAATAGACAGAATTGATAATAAATAACAGCATCTCATCGATGATTAATAAGGGTTATAATAGACAGAATTGATAATAAATGACAGCATCTCATTAATGATTAATAAGGGTTATAATAGACAGAATTGATAATAAATGACAGCATCTCATTGATGATTAATAAGGGTTATAATAGACAGAATTGATAATAAATAACAGCGTCTCATTGATGATTAATAAGGGTTATAATAGACAGAATTGATAATAAATGACAGCATCTCATTAATGATTAATAAGGGTTATAATAGACAGAATTGATAATAAATGACAGCATCTCATTGATGATTAATAAGGGTTATAATAGACAGAATTGATAATAAATAACAGCATCTCATCGATGATTAATAAGGGTTATAATAGACAGAATTGATAATAAATGACAGCATCTCATTAATGATTAATAAGGGTTATAATAGACAGAATTGATAATAAATGACAGCATCTCATTGATGATTAATAAGGGTTATAATAGACAGAATTGATAATAAATAACAGCGTCTCATTGATGATTAATAAGGGTTATAATAGACAGAATTGATAATAAATAACAGGATCTCATCGATGATTAATAAGGGTTATAATAGACAAAATTGATAATAAATAACAGGATCTCATTGATGATTAATAAGGGTTATAATAGACAGAATTGATAATAAATAACAGCATCTCATCGATGATTAATAAGGGTTATAATAGACAGAATTGATAATAAATAACAGCATCTCATTAATGATTAATAAGGGTTATAATAGACAGAATTGATAATAAATGACAGCATCTCATTGATGATTAATAAGGGTTATAATAGACAAAATTGATAATAAATAACAGGATCTCATCGATGATTAATAAGGGTTATTATAATAGACAGAATTGATAATAAATAACAGCATCTCATCGATGATTAATAAGGGTTATAATAGACAGAATTGATACTAAATAACAGCGTCTCATTGATGATTAATAAGGGTTATAATAGACAGAATTGATAATAAATAACAGCATCTCATCGATGATTAATAAGGGTTATAATAGACAGAATTGATAATAAATAACAGGATCTCATTGATGATTAATAAGGGTTATAATAGACAGAATTGATAATAAATAACAGCATCTCATCGATGATTAATAAGGGTTATAATAGACAGAATTGATAATAAATAACAGCGTCTCATTGATGATTAATAAGGGTTATAATAGACAGAATTGATAATAAATAACATCGTCTCATTGATGATTAATAAGAGTTATAATAGACAGAATTGTTAATAAATAACAGGATCTCATCAATGATTAATAAGGGTTATTATAATAGACAGAATTGATAATAAATAACAGGATCTCATCGATGATTAATAAGGGTTATTATAATAGACAGAATTGATAATAAATAACAGCATCTCATCGATGATTAATAAGGGTTATAATAGACAGAATTGATAATAAATGACAGCATCTCATTAATGATTAATAAGGGTTATAATAGACAGAATTGATAATAAATGACAGCATCTCATTGATGATTAATAAGGGTTATAATAGACAGAATTGATAATAAATAACAGGATCTCATTGATGATTAATAAGGGTTATAATAGACAGAATTGATAATAAATAACAGCGTCTCATTGATGATTAATAAGGGTTATAATAGACAGAATTGATAATAAATAACAGCATCTCATCGATGATTAATAAGGGTTATAATAGACAGAATTGATAATAAATGACAGCATCTCATTAATGATTAATAAGGGTTATAATAGACAGAATTGATAATAAATGACAGCATCTCATTGATGATTAATAAGGGTTATAATAGACAGAATTGATAATAAATAACAGCGTCTCATTGATGATTAATAAGGGTTATAATAGACAGAATTGATAATAAATGACAGCATCTCATTAATGATTAATAAGGGTTATAATAGACAGAATTGATAATAAATGACAGCATCTCATTGATGATTAATAAGGGTTATAATAGACAGAATTGATAATAAATAACAGGATCTCATCGATGATTAATAAGAGTTATAATAGACAGAATTGATAATAAATAACAGCGTCTCATTGATGATTAATAAGGGTTATAATAGACAGAATTGATAATAAATAACAGGATCTCATTGATGATTAATAAGGGTTATAATAGACAGAATTGATAATAAATGACAGCATCTTATTAATAATTAATAAGGGTTATAATAGACAGAATTGATAATAAATAACAGCATCTCATCGATGATTAATAAGGGTTATAATAGACAGAATTGATAATAAATAACAGGATCTCATTGATGATTAATAAGGGTTATAATAGACAGAATTGATAATAAATGACAGCATCTCATTAATGATTAATAAGGGTTATAATAGACAGAATTGATAATAAATAACAGGATCTCATTGATGATTTATAAGGGTTATAATAGACAGAATTGATAATAAATAACAGCATCTCATCGATGATTAATAAGGGTTATAATAGACAGAATTGATAATAAATGACAGCATTTCATTAATGATTAATAAGGGTTATAATAGACAGAATTGATAATAAATAACAGGATCTCATTGATGATTAATAAGGGTTATAATAGACAGAATTGATAATAAATAACAGCATCTCATCGATGATTAATAAGGGTTATAATAGACAGAATTGATAATAAATAACAGCGTCTCATTGATGATTAATAAGGGTTATAATAGACAGAATTGATAATAAATAACAGCATCTCATCGATGATTAATAAGGGTTATAATAGACAGAATTGATGATAAATAACAGCGTCTCATTGATGATTAATAAGGGTTATAATAGAGAGAATTGATAATAAATGACAGCATCTCATAAAAGAGTGAGCACCGACTCTCTCAGATCCCATTTTTATCCACACATCAGAAAATTGTGAATTGTAGTCTTTGGACGTCAGTTAAAGTATAATACTGAATTTAATCATTATTTTTTAGATTTAACTCTAGTTTAGACATGTATTATATAAGATACATTCGATTGGATCGGTTTAAAAACTGTATATATTTTATATTATTACATAACTCTTTCTGAATAGCAGAATGCAAGTGTTTTTTTAAAAGAAATATAAAAATAAACGGTTAAATTGAGTTAACTTCGGTTAGGTTAAATTAGGTTAAGTTGAGTTGGGTTAGGTTAAATTCGGTTTAGTTAGGTTAGGTCAAGTTGGGTTTAGTTAGGTTAAGTTGGGTTTAGTTAGGTTAAATTGGGTTAAGTTAGGTTTTGTTAGGTTGGGTTAAGGTCGTTTGGTTGTTACATCTGGTTAGGTTAGGTCAGTTTATGTTGTCCAAATTGCAACTGCCTCCCTACAAAGCATTCATTCGTTCATCGGGATATCACGAAACCAGGACGCGGGGCTTAGCTGGAGTAAAAGCTGTGGTTGAAAATTTGGGAGGTGCTAAGTAATCTCACTTTTATCCCTCCCCCGAAGTCGGTGGTGGGGTACCGGGGCACGTTCAATCCTTAAGCTGCGCGTGTCTTATCGTGACGGTGGCAGATAAAGAGATTGCCAAATTCCACGAGAGGGCGCTCAAATACCCCTTCAAAGATGGGGGATTAGGGATACGGTTGAGGGATACCTCCCTAGAAGGGAAGATGGGGGTGGGGGTTCTGTAAAAGTAATAAGGGGAATTGGAAATGGAATTGAGAAGCTGATCCTGAACTGTCACCGAAAGTCAGGTAGTGCATATATTCAGCTAACGGCCCCGCATACACGAATGTGCATTTCGACCCACGTACATATATACAGACACGGTTGAGTTTGTGTGTACACAATTCCTCCACCTCGGTATGACAAATATCTGATTTGGGCGAAACGATTGGACATTATGACCTGTTCAATAGATTCGAAATTTGCGTGAATTTTATTCGACTTAATTGAGTTTAGTTTCTTTAAAATAGGTAAAAATAGTAGGAATTTTACCTTCAGTTATGTTAACGTAGATTGTATGAGAGAGGATGGTATGGGTAAGTTAGCATAGATTGTGTGTGAGAGAGTGGTATGATTTTATGTGTGAGCGGAATTTGTACATATTTCTTTGGGCTTTGGCTCTAAAAGCAGAGATATTTGTTAAGGCTTGGCTCAACCCTACGCCAAGAAGGGGTTCTCTCTCCCTAGTCTTGTTTAGCCCTGGTTACGAGCCAACCTTCGTTATGCTTGTTGTTGTTTTTTAAAGTTTTGTTTAATAAACCAGAAGACGCAAAACTATATTCTGGTTACTAGTTTCGGAAGTGTCTGGCTTCCATCTTCAGTTCAAATTAAAATAACGATAATAAACTCCATCCGGCGTCGTTCGGCCCAACAAAAAAGGTAAGAATTCGGGAGGAGGGAACCTGGAGGGGCCGAGTGGGGATCTTCTTTCCCTTTGTCCTACCAGGGCTGGGAAGGAGAGGTCGCCCCGGCAGATTCATCTATTTCTTACACACACACACACATACACACAAGGGTGTATGATGTCTTGAGGTAAAGGCGGCAAGGAAATCAGTAAGGAGAAGTTGGGTGGTATTAATCAGGTGGATATATATATATATATATATATATATATATATATATTCTCTTTCCTGTACTATATGGTAATATAGTCTGCAATGCAAGGTTTCTGCACCTTTATTTCTGTCTTCAAAATTGTTTTGAAAGGCAGAAAATGAATATGGCGAAAGCCCTGTGGTGGTTGTTATCACCCGCAGAACTTGCATTTGCTCCTTCTTCTATATATATATATATATATATATATATATATATATATATATATATATATATATATATATATATATATATATACGAGGGGCGGTCAATAAGTTTTGGAATTCGGATATAAGGAAACGAGATACGAGGAAAAGTGTTTTATTATTTTTCAATATAACTACCCTCGACTTCAATGCACTTGCGCCACTTGTCCCTGAGGCTTCGAATTCCGGACAACCAGAAATCTCCCGACTGCTGTTTAATCCACTCTTGGACGGCGAGCTGGACATCTTGATCGTCCCCAAACCGGCGTCCACGCAGTGCAACCTCGAGCTGGCGGAATAAAAAGTAGTCGTTAGGGGCCAGATCTGGACTGTAGGGGGAATGGTTGAGCTCCTCGAATCCGCACTCGCGCAGGGCAACTTGTGCAACTCTGGCCTTGTAGACTTTGACGACGTTGAAGTCGATCATGGGGCGTGAGGTTTCTAGGGACCCAACGGGTAGAGACCTTTGTCATGGCCAAATTGTCGTGGATGATCTTGATAACACTTCCATGTGATATGCCAAGTTCTCGCTCGATTTCTTCGACCTTCACCCGTCGATTTTCGAGGATCCTCCTCTCCACACGGGCCACATTGTCCTCGTTGGTCACGTCTGACGGGGATCATCTTCAAGGACTCACGACCATGGCGGAACTCCCTATTCCAGCGAGCAATGGTTGCATAGGAAGGGGCGGTGTCGGTGTACACTGAAACCATGCGTTCATGGATCTCTTTTGTATTCTTGCCTTCCTTGGTCAAATATTTGATCACTGCGCGGTGCTCAACCTTCTCCATTGTTGAAAAATTTGTGACTGACGATCTGCGATCAGCTACTGCTTCTTAAATAGACGAGGCAGCAGCGTGCGGCTGCAGGTCCTGACTTGTCATAACTTGTCCTAACACCCCCACAAACAGCCATCCCCCTTCCTCTGTTTTGTCCTACCGATTCGCAAAACTTACTGACCGCCCCTCGTGTATATATATATATATATATATATATATATATATATATATATATATATATATATATATATATATATATATATATATATATATATATATATATATATATATATATATATATATCATGTTGTTGTAGGATACAAAATACCTTATCTTGAGGAGACAAAATTTAGAGTGTCTTATCCTTAGGTGTAAGTTGTGGGGTGTGTGTGAGTGAAGTTATCTTCATTTTAGCTTGATTGATTTGGCGAGTATCAACTTCTATATTAGTCATTTTGGGGTATCCCTTAAATATCAAGAGCAAAGTATGAAGTTGAATTCAAGCCAAAATGAGTTATATGCATTCGCTACTTTTTCGTTATAGGTCAGCCGTCCACATAGACACACATCGCAATCAGCCAGTTGGCTGACGCATCGCGTCCTGGGAGAATAGCGCAATCAGCCAGTTGGCTGGGAAAGGCTTAGAGTGAGTTTTAAATATAAAAATTTAGCAATTTTTCACATTTTACTAACCTAACCAGATCATACTCCAAAGGAGCTTTCTTAGAATGGCTGAGGCTCGGTAGAAGTGCAGTCTCACAGTAAGTTCGTGTTACATTATTTTAGTTTTGCGGGGTAGAAAAGATGGCTGTGTATGAGTTAGCGAGCTACTTACCCCAAGCCTCAGCCATTCACATTATAGGAATTCTCCTTAAGAGTATGATCTGGTTAGGTTAGTAGAAGGTAAAAATTGCTATATTTTTATTTTTAAAATTCACTAAGCCTTTCTCAGCCAACCGGCTGATTGTGCTATTCTCTCAGTACGCGATACGTCAGCCAACTGGCAGATTGCGATGCATCGCTGCGGGAAGGCTCACCTATAACGAAAAAGTACCGTTTATTCTATTTAAGTTGGTGTATGAGTGAAATTTAATGGAAATGAAGCAAAATGTTTATGGTTAGCCTTAATCAAGTCTCTTCTTTATAAAATTTGACATGTATTTCACTTGATTGGCCGAATTAGGTTAGGTTTTGATATGGCAAAAGTAATTCATTGTAGTCGCGGGTTCTTTCCTATGTTGTTAAGTTTTGAGGGAATGGGGTTTGCAGTGAGTTCTCCCCTATTTTGATGATGTGTAAGGGAATTATGTTGTACTGTGCTATCTCCTATGTTGTTAAGTTGTGAGAGAATTGGGTTGCAGTGGGTTCTCCCCTATTTTGTTGATGTGTAAGGGAATTATGTTGTACTGTGCTATCTCCTATGTTGTTTAGTTGTGAGGGAATCGGGCTGCAGTGGGTTCTCCCCAATTTTGTTGATGTATAAGGGAATTATGTTGCACTGTGCTATCTCATAGGTTGCTGACTTGTGAGGGGAATAGGTTGCAGTAGGTTCTCTGACAAAGTTGAAGACTTTATGGTGTGGGGGGTCTGATGTGAGCTGTGTTGCACTTGAGGAAAGAAAGAGGGAATGGAAAGGGTTATTCAGAAGGGGTCATCTCACTATCTTTACATTAGGGTTGAGGCTTGAAAGCTCTCTTAAGCGCCCCCCACCCCTTCAAGGGGGCTCTATGTCAATAATAAGGGAGAGGGGTTTGGTCCATTTGAGGGGAGGGGGTTGTCTCGTTGTAAATAAGACTTATTAGCCTCTGCCACACCACGCTGTTACTCTATGCTATATCCTCCATTAAGACACCCCTACCCCACAGTTTACCCTCCTTCGGTATCTCCCTTGAGGGGGGGGGGAGCTAGAGTGTAGCGAGGGCCGTTGTTGGGGATATCGCGCAATCTGGCAATCCTCTTGAAGCCTCCTTAACGGAGACCGATCTGGGCTCCAGGGCACGACCCCTCTCAACCACACACCTCAGCCCCTTCCACTCCACTCTCAGAGAAAAAGAAGAAGGAGAAGGGGAAGAAAGATAATTGGGAGGGAATTTAAATATTTGCCCTGCGAACGGAATCATTGATTCTCTATATTGATATTTTTGTTTTATATATATATATATATATATATATATATATATATATATATATATATATATTTAGGTAAGAGGCCATGTTGTATACATGCACTGTTGAAGTCCACAGCAGTGGCAGCATAATTGATGTAAGCGAGAATAAACATTCGCAAAAAGACATATTTTATTCCGAGACGTCTTTCAACCGTGGTCGGTCATCTTCAGTGAATAAACAGAAATGGAATCACTTTTTTTTTAGTTCTAATTTTTAGTTAATGAAAGTGATGAAATGTGTGGTAGGTTTACATAGGTGTGAAATTGTTTACTAGTTTGCTCTGGTGTTGAGGGCATCACTAGCATACTTTCTTATTGTTTGTTTAATTCTTCTTTATCCTACGTCAATAATATTGCTGACCAAGACGATCAGGTTCTCTTCCATAGTTTTATAACTTTTGTTTTTAATCGGTTCCTCCGTCGTGGCTTTCAAGCCTTTCAAGTAGTTTTTTGTCCTAACTTCTTTTCTCGTTTTATATGGGCATTTTTACCTCTTTTATTTCTACTTTTTAACTTTTTTATTTATTTATTCTTTATTTTCTGTCTACTTAAATTTGATCTTAGGCACTTTGCCTTTTTTTTATCTATGTTTGTTGTTAGTTAATTTATCTTTTTCTTTTTACTTTCATTGACTTTGTTATTTAATTATTCATTTCTTATTTTTATTTCAAATCTTAGTTTGGGCAGTTCGCCTCTTTTTGTTTACGTTTATTATTGCTGTTAGACTATCTTATCTTATTATTTTAGTTAACTTTGTTGGTTAATTATTCTTCTCTTTTTATTTTAATTTGATTTTAAGCTTGGGTACTTTGCCTCTTTTTTTTCTTTATACTTTTTATTGTTCTTTCTCCTATTTTTGTTTTAGTTAAAGTTTGATATGGGCACTTTACCTCTTTCTATTAAAGTTTATTGCCTTTTGTTTATCGTTTTTCTTTGTCTTGTTTCGATTTTTGTATCATTGTTAGGTGTAGATAGTTCTTGTATTTTCTCTTGCACAGTTTCTTCCGCTGGGGAATAGTTATGTCCTTTCTACTGTGCGTTGTCTGAATTACGGTATGTCTAGGTTATTGTTGATTGTTGTGGAGTGTTTCTTCTTCTACTTTGTTCCATGTCTTTCTCCCTAGCCTCTGGATCTCCATAGTGATCGATTTGAGTCCGGTTCTATCGTGTAGAACCGGTTGTTGAATACGGTCGATCCTTTTCGTGCCAGTTATAACAGTGTGGCTTGATTCGATACCATCTGCATCGTCCTGTGAGAGGTACAGCTTGCCATCTGCGTGATCACTGCCGGCTACATCGGACGGGGTGTACCAAGGCCGTGTAGAGTTTCCTCTTGGCTTGATTCGATACCATCTGCATCGACCTGTGAGAGGTACAGCTTGCCATCTGCGTGATCACTGCCGGCTACATCGGACGGGGTGTACCAAGGCCGTGTAGAGTTTCCTCTTGGCTTGATTCGATACCATCTGCATCGACCTGTGAGAGGTACAGCTTGCCATCTGCGTGATCACTGCCGGGTACATCGGACAGGGTGTACCAAGGCCGTGTAGAGTTTCCTCTTATATGGTACGTTGAGGCTTCGGAAACGGCACAGTTACTTCAGCAGTCTTTTGGCTATGGAGACTCTGTTGTTTATGTGGGCCTTGTATCCTGTTTTGAAAAGACGTAAGCCCAGGACCTTTCCCTCGTTAGAGTACGGATAAATTTCATCCTTAATGAGGACGTCGTCTACTTTCTGGCGGTTTATCGGAATTATCTGGAATTTCTGGCGGCTCGTCTCAATTTTCCACTTCTTTTTCATAATGGTTGGTGTTATCAATCTCGGCAGCTGTCGCCCTTGCTTGAACTCCAGCGTTCCTGATGGGACTTGGAACGATTTGTGTGATGTCATCTGCGAATTGCAGATACATGGAATCGTCCCTCACTGGGGCAGGGAGGTCTATTGTGTAAACGAGGTACAGCAATGAACTCAGACATCTGCCTTGTGGAACTCCCACCTCGAGTTCGAATTCGGGTTCTTTGTAGCCCTCGATTACGATTTGGGCTCTCCTTTCCATGACATAGTCACATAGGACCCTTTCTAGGATTGGATTTGGCTGGAGGTTGAAGATCCTGAATTGTAGTCCTCTCAGCCAAACCTTATCAAATGCCTTCTTTACATCCCACAGCACCACGTTTACGTACTTTCGCTTAGCTTTGCTGCATGCGACTTTTTCCGTGAGGTGGGCGAGGGCGGTCTCCGTTCCTCGTCTCCTTTGAAACCCGTTCTTCTGAGGGTTGTGAGCTCCTAGCTTGGCTAGTTGTTCTTGAAGCCTGTCAGCTAGGAGCTTCTCGTAGACTTTCGCAACGAATTCCAGCAGGGAGATTGGCCTGTAATTGACCAGTTGATCAGGGGGCTTTCTTCCCTTAAGTATAAAGATTATTTTGGCAATCTCAAAACCATCAGGGAACTAACTTTTGTTCAGGAACGCGTCAAAAATATTTGTGGTTTCCTGAATGATCTGTTGTGGGGCATTTATCAAGTTGATTTTGGTGATGCCCGTCCAGCCTGGTGCCTTTTGTTCAAATGATCTTACAGTGACCATGACCTCCTCAGGTGTTATGGGTCGAAAAGGCCCGCCATTTCCCTGCCTTCGTCTACTTGATGTTGTGGGTCCGTGCGGTGTATAATCTGATTCAGGTCTTCGGTCATTTGGCCTTCGAATTCCTGGTCGAACTCTTCAGTGTTTTCTGAGGTGATACTGAAGACGTTTTTTCAATAATTCCTAAATGTCTTCTAGAACTTCCGGGGCCTTTATATTATTTCCGTTCTCTTTTATTCGAGCCTTCGTTTTTCCACTTAGTCCTTTTAGTTTCTTAATTTTACGCCAGAATTTAGCCCGGATTAGCTCGCTATTGGTTTTGGCTATCCGGTTGTTCCAGATTTCCTCTTGTTGGAGGTTGATAGCCTCTTTTAGCTCGGTGCTTAGGCGCCGAAGAAGGGAGCTTCTTTCTTGGTTAGGACCTTCCCGCCTTATCTCTTCGTACACTTCCCTGTGGACATGAGCGATCTCCCTCATCTCCTCTGTCCGTCTGGGCTGAGGAGGGGTTTTGTACCCAGTCTTGGGTACGCACTCGCGGTCTGCTTTTAAAATGGACGTAGTTATCCTCTCCAGTTCTTCGTGTATTTCCCCCAAGGTTGCGTCGCTTAGGGCAGCTTGGGCGTATTGACTGAGTTGTATCTTGTAACGTTCCCAGTTGGGTGAGGTGTAGTTTTTGCGGAGAGAGACTGGAAGCTGGATTGGCGCGAATGATATTGTGGTGAGGATCGCTATGTGATCATTGGGAACTGTTGAACCCGGCTCAGTATGGTAGTTGAAGGGAAAACCTTCACTTGTTAAGATTATGTCAGGTTTAGTGGCTGATGTGGAAGTGATATAGGTCGGAAAATCCGGCCCTATTCTTTGGGTGTTTTTTCTTCCCATAATCAATTCCGAGTTTCGGCCTCTTTCGTTGGTTCTACCATAGCCCACCGCACGGCATCTGGCATTGAGGTCGCCACCAAAGATTGATAATCTGTGGTGCCAAAACAGTGTGTAGAAGTTATTTATTATGAGATATGCTCGACGAGGGGGTTGATAGGCTGCCGCTATCACGAGGTTTCCTACCAATGTGTGGAGTTCGACGCCACAAATGATTTGTCCAGTTCTGGTAGATTTTTGAATGAGATGTTCTCCTTGATAGCTATTGTATCACCACCAAACCTTTCCTGAGAATGATTCTTCATGACCACGCTGTAGCCCAGTATTTTAATTTAACCAGATGTAGTGTCGATGCGTGCTCTTTTATAAGAATGATGTCGGGGTCAAGCACCCAGAATACGTTTCCATATGCCTTGCTTTCCCCTCCCATCCGTCTACGTTGAGTGTCAGGATCCTCATTCTGTTGCTTACTCTTTCCATGTTGTCTTTTTAGTGTTTCTGGGTTATGCTCTTCCCCCGTTTCTCTTCTTCCTGAACTCGGCGTTAGAAATTTGCTCGCAAGTGTTGTGATGTAGAACCACGTTTTGGCCGAGCAAAGCTTGTTCTACTGTTTCAGTGTCGATTTCGGCATCGTATTCCCATTTAAAGTCTTTTGATTTAATTCCATTAAATATTTCTCTGGCGCATGCGTATATTGTTAGATTTATGTCATCCGCACGCAACCATTTGTTCTTCCCTTTCTTCCCCTTGGGCTTCTTTGTTTGAGAGGCTTCTGAGTCCGATGAGTCTGAGGGCTCCAAGGAACCAGTAGTAGCAGACCCAGCATTTTCCATCTCTTCGTTGTCTATTTGTCTCTGTTTAGGGGCAGGAGTTTTCACTTCGACTGCTTCTTTTTTCTCTTTTTTAGTTTTATTTCCAATTTTGGAGTTGTCTTTTTGGGTGGCGTCTTGTACCTCTGTCTGTTGGTCTGGGACCATCTGCAATTGCAGGACATCTCCGGGGGAGGGGGGTTGTCTGGGAATCACATTGGATCCATACCGTTTTTGACGAACATTTGATTTAGCTCTTTAGGGAACGTTCCTGGCCGCGGAAGACTCACGACGTGCGCGTGAAGAATGCACGTCAGAATCTTAGTTGAATTTTCGTTCTGTAGTTTGAGGTAGGTCTTTTTCGTGTCAACTTCTGAGAGGGTCACCTTTGCTGCTTGAGCGTAGGTTGTATTGGCTCTACACGTTTCCTCTTGTTTCTTTAATTCGTGTTTCTTTTTTATCACTTCCTTTTTTGACAGGGCAGGCCATGGCCTGCCTGCAGGTGACTCACTTTTCGAAGTTGTTTTTACACGTCCTCCAGTTGTGGCCTTTTAGGCTGCATTTGGTGCATGTTTCTTGTATGGAATGACCTACAGAATGCTACACTATGTATACTTTCCTACTTAAACATAAGGGATACAAAATTGACCAATCACAGTTTAGGAAAATTTTAAGGACAAACTAACATTCAAAAGATAGGCACTGCTTGTTTTTCTATTTGAACATAAGGGATACAAAATTGACCAATCACAGTTAAGGGAAAAAATTATTGACCAGAGCGCGAGAAACCCTCTTAAGTTCAAGCTCTGTTTTCATGAGTAAATTTACGACCCAAGTGTACATTAAGGCCACAAACTTAGGCTTCTGTTTAAACGGTACCTCAGAGTATCTTGAACGGTACAAGAAATCAGTCATTAATGCCTTGGTTAACAGGGTAATTTCCCATTCCTCCTCGTGAACGGCTGTGGATCTATTCTATTTGCACACGTCAACAATCTCACAAAACCAGAAACATTCTCAAAAACCCTCAATCTCATGCTGAAGAAAAATGGTATTTCGGAAATGTGGTTCCCGGACAACCCCCCATCGGGAGACGTCCTGCAGCTGAAATTCCTGCCAAATGATGCACCAGAGGCACCGGCGACACCATTTTCACCAGAGGAAAAATCCACAAGCACTGATAAAACAGCGGAGGCCACGACTGGACACAATAAGACCATTAGGGAAGATCCAAGATTGGAGGCACAAAAGCGCCGAGAGAAGAAAGAACAAAAATCAGGCAGAGGGCAATCTCACGAGCTCATCGTCCTCAGAATTTGATGCTGAAGAGGTAAAAAAAACAAGGTTACAAAGAGCCCCGTAAGCTAAAGCAGTAGGTCAAAGACCTTCAGGTGTACTTGCAAGTACTTGTAATTACCTCAAGGTAATTACGACTGAACAGACTCCATTCCCAGAAAACCCCTCCATAAAGGAGATATATCAGGGAATTCGGGATAAAAGGTACAAATAGACCTACTCAGCATCAACAACAGAATCAGATATTGAACAAGCTCTCCATGAAGGAAAAGTGAAAGTGCACAAAGACTTTTGCATTACCCTCAGTGATGCAGAATACAAAATATCCGCAACGGCAAAGTCCACAACAGTTAGTAAGACACACTCAAGAACAAGAAAATAATGGAGAACATTAACAACACATTAAAGATACATTGAATGTGAATGGATGGAAAGGAAACTCAATTCCCTACGATAACATCTTTCGTAAAGTGGACCCGGACATCATCCTCATGTCAGAACACGGCGTCAACACGAACGCGGACACGATAAAAATACACAACTACACAGTAATTCAGAAAAACATACACAAGAACGATTTGATGGCGCAGCCATCGCGATCAGAAAAAAAACTTAAAATTCAAAATTCTACAGGACTTAGACGAATCATTCGTGGCTGTCGAAATCACAACCCTGGTTGGAGGCCTAACTGTGGCGTCAGCCTACCAGCCGCCCAGACGCCAATACCTACTGATCAACAACTTCTTCACCCTCTTTGGGCACAGAAGTATAGCGTTGCTAGGAGGCGACCTAAATGCCAGATGCCGCGCATCTGGCTACAGGCGCGTCGACTAAAGGGAAAGGAACCTGGGACTACTATTCGAAAGAAATAGGCTCCAGAGGGTCGGGCCAGATTTCCCAACCTACCTAACACACTGTTCGGCGACAAAACCGGACATTGTGTTGGCAAGTCCAGAATTCTCCTTCAACATCGTCAACGAACCAGGGCCAGTGGTCTCGAGCGATCACATCCCCATCTTAACCACCATATCGCTTGCGTCAATGCTCAAGCCCATCACACTTAGAGAAAGCTACGCAAAAGCTAACTGGGAGCAAAACAAAGAAATGCTCAGCAACTATCAGCCAGCTGACCTGGGTGAGGCAAATCTCGAAGAAATTGATGAGGAGATGATAAGATCACTCACTAATCTCCTCACTCAAGCAGACGAAAGATGCATCCTCAGAATCTTGTACAAAACTCTTCCACAATCTAGGTGGACGGACGAAATGAGGGATATCGCCAGGGAACACAGGAAAATCTACGTAGAAGTCGGTAGGACAGGACCAAACCAGGAAAGGGCAGCTAAGCGAGGAGCTAAAAAATATTATCCTTGAAAGCAAAGAGAAATCTGGGACGATATCAAGGCAGACTAGACACGGAAAGTAATCCTGTAAATTTTTGGAATAACATCCGAAAACTTAGGGGATTGCCTCCTAGGTTCAGGACACGAATAAAAGAAGGCAACAACATCATAGAGGATCCGGAATCTCTCGAAAGGAGATTTATAAGACATTAGAGAGAGATTTTTGCAATATCACCTGAGGAGAATGATGATTTCGACCAGGACTTTGAAGGCCAGCTGCTCGAAGACCTTGAAACGATGATATATAGGACTCACCCACACCCGCAAGTATCTAGCGAGAGAGGGTTAACTACGAGCTCTCTATCACCATTAAAAAGACCATGAACACCATAAGGTCCTTCAAACAAAGGGCAACCGGCTGGTCTGAGCTCACGAAGAACAACCTCGTGAAAGCCCCACAGCAAATTATTCAGGGCATGGTGAACACCATGAACGCATCCCTGAATATAGGCTACTTCTTAGACGGGTATAAGATGGCTACAATCATCTTCATCCCGAAAGGGAACAAGCCCCCAGATCAAGTGGCTAACTATCACCCAATCTCTCTCTTCGAAATACCCGGCAAGATCTTTGAGGAGATTATTGCTGACCTTCTACAAACTCAACACGACGAGCTAGGAGCGCATACCCCACAACAACATGGGTTCCGCCCAAAAATGGGCACATAAACGGCCATGGTGCTTCTAACAGAAAAAAAAATCGCATATTGCGAGCGAAGGGTCACTATGTAGACATCGTGCTGAGGGACGTGCAGAAGGCCTTCGACAAGGTTTGGCTGGAAGGACTCAAATACAAGATACTAGGCCTCCAGTTAGACACAGTCCTGAAAAGAATCTTCTGTGACTTCGTCATGGACTGAAGGGCGCGTATCATGATCGAAGAACACAAAGGGCCAGAGTTCGAACTCAAAGCGGGCGTTCCCCAGGGGAGCTGCCTGAGCCCTTTGCTTTACCTGGTCTTTACCATCAACCTTCCTACTCCGATAGACAGGAACACGAAGTATCAGCAGTTCGAAGATGACGTCACGCAGATCGTCCCCTGTAGAGTGTGAAAAGCAAGGCCGCAGGCGATCAACACTATAGCAGAAATCTCTAACATCAACCAATATGAGAGAAGATGGAAAATTCGGACCAACAGGGACAAGTTTAAGATCTTCCCACTGAGCTTCAAGTCGACGGGGCTAATCGTAATAGATGGGAGGAGATACGGGTACTCCGCCGAAGGCACCATTCTAGGCCTAAAAATCCCCGACCACGGATACTCGAGACATTACAAGGAGAGGCAGGATATCGCGAAGAGAGAAATCTCTAAGCTATATAGGTTCAGAAATCTTAGCTCGGCGAATATCAGGAAAATATACCTGATGTTTATCCGAGCTAAGCTCATCTACCCTGCAGTAGTGACTCAAGTGAACAGTAAGACCTCTATGAGGAGACTCCAGCGAATGCAAAATTCTGCATCCCTATGCATCAACAAACGCAGACGGAGAAAGTATCTTCGACAAAGGGACCTGCACCGCAGACAACGTCTGGAGCCCATTAATATCGAAACGCAGAAATTGGCCAAAATGGTCTGGTCAACATTGGCCAATGATATCATCCCAGAACTAAGAAGAACAGGTGGCAACTTAAATATCCCTGCCAGACTGCGTAAGAAAGTCGCCCGAAATCGACTTTTCCCAAGCACTAAACCCTGCGCCGAGGAGAACACTACACCACTATATACAGAAACACGATTGAGTTACAGCACAACAAATATACGACAGCATTTCTAATCATAACTAACGAAAAAAAAGCAGAAACTAAACAAAAAACAACCAGGACAAAACACGAGGTAAAACGCTAAATAAGAACACTAATAAAGGCTCGAAAGCTCAAGATTACATGAAGACTTAAATAAACAAAACAAAAGAGACAAATGCAAAGAAGAATACTAGTAGAACACAAAAAACAAGTCATCATCTATCTCCTACTACTACTTATATATTACCTTCCATTCCATTTCTGTTCATTCCCTGAAGATGACCGACCACGGTCGAAAGACGTCTCGGAATAAAATATGTCTTTTGCGAATGTTTTTTCTCGCCTAAAAGACAAAGAAAAAAAACTTGTAAGAAAAATAGAGAATATAAGTTAAAATCAATAACACTGCCACTGCTGTGGACTTCATCAACAGTGCATATATATATATATATATATATATATATATATATATATATATATATATATATATATATATATATATATATATATATATATATATATATATATATATATATATATATATATATATATATATATATATAATTAAAGAAAATTTGTAAGCATTTAATGAAGTAGTGGACAAGTTAAAGGACGTTACAAATTTAACTCGATACTACTGATACTATATTAATGATAACTAAAAATAACTTAATAATTCTAATAATAACTATATTTTAAAAGGGGATCGAAGATGCTCGCGTTATGCAAGACGAACATGCAGCAGAATGATAATAATATAAATAATGATAATTAAAATTAATTAAAAAATAATAATAACAAACAATAATAATAATAATGAAAATAATAATAATAATTAATGATAATAATAATCATCACCATTACGGTTCAAGTTCGTACTTGTGAGTCCCGTGTGCTCATTGTTCGCTTGTTCGTTGACGTTTATAACGTGCCCTCCTGGCCCCCAAATTTAGTCTCCTTTTGCCTTACTTAGGCTCTTCCGTACATTTTTACATCCCCAACTTCACCACTTCCTCAAAGCCCCTCCCCCTACCAATGAGCCCCGATGCCCTAGTTCTTTTTTGCTTCTTATTTCGCAAGAGGATGTCAAGTAGAGATAGCCAACCATGCTGCAACTGACATCTAGAGGATTATATCTTCCACAAATCCTCACTTCCACCAACTTCACCACATCTCTTTTTTTCTGGCATCGATGCCCTCGTTGGTTGTCGCTTCATGATCTTGGGTAAATCCTGCTCCCCCCCCCCCGCCCCTCAATCTGGGCAAAATGCACTCGTTGGTTTGCTCCATTACCCCCATTTTATTCATTTTACAGCACCCCGCCCATGGAGGGGGATCGAGTGTTATTCGAATCTGTGCCAGCCCTCCCCCCCCCCCGAGTGCCAGTATTGAGTGCCATTCTTCTCTCTTTGCAGAGTCACGTGATAACGGGATGACGTCCGCGACAGAGCTCAAATCGGGTAGGTTGTGGACACGAAGGGAGGGGGGGGGGAGTTCTCCCCGTGGTATTATTTTGAGGGGAGTGTGTTGATGTGTTAGGTTAATTCGTAAAAATATAAATGGTGAAGTGTGTTGATGTGTGAGGTTAATTCGTAATAATATAGGGAGTGGAGTGTGTTGATGTGTGAGGTTACTTCTTAAAACAATAGGGGGGGTTGGAGTGTGTTGATGTGTGAGGTTAATTCGTAATAATATACATATAGTGAGTGGAGTGTGTTGCTGTGCGAGGTTAATTCGTAAAAATATAAGGGGTGGAGTGTGTTGATGTGTGAGGTTAATTCGTAATAATATATGGGGTGGAGTGTGTTGATGTGAGGTTAATTAATAATATAGGCGGGTTGAGGGGGCGAGTGTGTTGATGTGTGAGGTTAATTCGTAATATAGGGGGAGGGGGGATGGGTGAAGGTGTTAATGTGAGGCTTGGAGTGTGTTTATTTATGAGGTTGAGCGTAATATAGTGGATAGAATGTGTGAGGTGGGCGCGAATTCTAGGGATTGAAGTGTGAGTCACCTGGGAGGATGAGTTGATGTGTATATTATAAGGGAGGTGGTGGTTGATTTGATGCAAGGTTGATTTGGATTGTAGGGGCTAAAAGATTTGATGGGTGAGTTTGCCCTGGATTTAAAGGGGTGGAGTGGTATTGACGAGAAATGGTCTCGTATTTTAGGGGTTGGAGTGAGTGCTGTGTGGTATCGATCCCTAATATCTGGGAGAGCGGGAGAGACCCTAATAATGCCAATTTCGTCGGTTCTTAAAGACCCCTTCGAAAATGAGGTGAAGTGGAGGCGTTATGTGTGGGAGTAAAGTTCTGCGAGAAGGTATCGCCGCCTGTGCGCTTTTGATAAGCACTAGAAGGACGTACTAGACTCCCACCCCTAGGATGACTAAAGGGGTGAGGTTCCCTCGGTGTGAGAAACTGGAACAAAGTGGTTTGCTACAACAATGTGGGGGAGTAATCAGGAGAAGTGTGGTGGGAAATGAGGATATACGTGTCGTAGAATGACTCCCGACGATATACCATATATCACTATTCGTTGAGGGAACTTCCTTAATTATCTCTAGAGTGCGTTTTTACTGTCTGGAGGCCGATATTATGTATCTTCAAAATGCTTAAGAAGTGGAACTGAGCTCAAGGATAATAATATTGCTATCATTAATAAAATAGAGTTTTATTAATAATAACTATCAGCAAACACAAAAACGGAAAATATTGACAAACAGAATGGAAAGGGTCGTGGAGACTCGGGCTAATCCAAGGATTTAAGGGATCAAAAAAGGTAAAACAAATATGGAGTTAAAGAGATGGGATGGTTCGATAAACCATTTAAAGCACAGGATAGAATTGACAAATAAGGGATCAATACTCAAAAGGTGACGCTTGGCTTACGTAACTTCATTAGGGTGCAGTGGAAGGTACTTGAAGGAATATTCGGTCCGCTGGCGAGTTCCAGCCGAAGGGGGGGGGATAAAAGGATCCTGACGTGGCGTCTTGGAAAGGAGAACCGTTACTCGACGAACGGCTTGACGAACAATGGCTGTTCTAGGTTGTTCTCTTCTGAACAAAGGGGGGGATGAGAACCGTCTCTTGTCTACGGGCTCAAGAACAATGGCTGTTCTAATGTTGTTCTCCTTTGAACAACAGGGGGGGTGAGAACCGTTTCTTGGCGAAGGGCTCAAAACGAACAATGGCTGTTCTAATGTTGTTCTCCTTGAACAACAGGGGGGGATGAGAACCGTTTCTTGGCGAAGGGCTCAAAACGAACAATGGCTGTTCTAATGCTGTTCTCCTTGAACAACAGGGGGGGGATGAGAACCGTTTCTTGGCGAAGGGCTCAAAACGAACAATGGCTGTTCTAATGCTGTTCTCCTTGAACAACAGGGGGGGGGATGAGAACCGTTTCTTGGCGAAGGGCTCAAAACGAACAATGGCTGTTCTAATGCTGTTCTCCTTGAACAACAGGGGGGGGGGGATGCCTTGGGGACTTGGCGTCACTAAAGGCTCGAACCTTTGGCACTCAAGGAATATTGTCCTCCTTCTGGACAAGTGATGGTGAATCTCGAGGTCGAGGTCCCTTGGCGCACAAAGGAAGAGAGGGTCGTGGTGATGTTTCGCGACGAAAATCTGGATCTCCAATCTGATCTTAGTGGTAAAGTTTCCATATAAATAGCCAGGACATCTCCTTGGCGTGGGGGAGAATGGGGTGGAAGCTTCGAGGGAACGCACAGCCGAGCCGGGGAACAATGCCTTATCTGCCCATAAGCCTAACTCGATCTGGCGAGGTCGGCGTATGGGGGCGAACGGGGGGGGGGACGATAACCTCCTTGTTTAAACATTGGCGTCCGGTAGCTGTTGATAAGACTCCAAGCCTCGAATCGAAGATGCACGTGGGTAGCCTCATAGTTTTAAATAAAATGTGATAGAAGTTGAAATGAATGCAGCTCTGAACTCGTTCTATCACACCCCTCCATTCCAGGGGAAGTTGTCACTTCGAAAAAAAAAGAGAGAAGGGACAACGATAGAGCTCCGTTGTAGGGAACTCGTTTTCTTGTACCAACCGTATCTTCCTGCACCTAACTATTATTACCTCAATACATGATTATTTTGATCTTTAGATTACAGGGGAAAATAACCTTTAATACAACTTAATAAAAAAAAAAAGGCATGGAACAATGAAATGATATAAACTTAGTACATACGGGACAAAATAATTTATACGTAAATTAATAAGAACAAATATATATACATCAAAAAAATTAGACATTGAGCGTTACAAAATTCAGACATATACATTAATTAATTATATTACAAAAGAATCTTAAATTAAGTCGTACAAGACGGTATATACCTACATGGAGATACTAATCCTATGAATACAATTGTTCTACGCTATTCGGTAACGCATTCCTACTGAGTGCGTCAGCGACCTGGTTATCGGAACCTTTGATATAATTTATTTTAAATTGATACTCTTGCAAGAGTAAACTCCAGCGCATGATGCGGCCGTTTGAGTGTCGCACATTCCTAATATAGGCTAACGGACGGTGGTCGGTTCCTATTTGAAATTCTTTACCTATCAAGTACATCTTGAATTTGTCTATGACCCAGATAATTGATAGAGCTTCCTTTTCTATAGTGGCATATCTCTTTTCGCGTGGTAATAATTGACGACTAGCATATGCAACTGGATGACTCGTGCCGTCATCCTCGTATTGAAGGAGTACACCTCCAATGCCCTCGTTGGACGCGTCTGTCTTAATCCCAAAGGATTTTCCTGGGTTGGGCAACTTTAAAATGGGGGCAGTCATGAGCTTACTCTTGAGCTGATTAAAATGGGAAATAGCGACATCATTCCAACGTAGACGATCGGGTGAATTCTTTTTTAAAAGGGAGCTGAGGGGCGCCGAAATCGCAGCGAAATTCGGAACGAATCGCCGATAGTACGAAGCTGATCCTAGGAACGATCTTAATTGCTTCTTTGTAATCGGGAGGGGCATGTCGGCGATTGCCTTAATCTTATCCTCGTGGGGACCTGACTTGCTTTGTCCTATTTTGAAACCCAAATATTTTATGGTTTCGTGGGCAAACTGGCATTTGCTGGGGCCAATGGTGAGGCCATTTTCACGCAGTTGCTCGAAAAGAGCTAATAGGGCGGGTAAATGGTGATTCCATTTAATTAGTTCTTGGAGCTGACTCTTCTGGCGTGGTGTCAGCTGCGCGTCACTATCCAGGTCAGAGGGTTCCAAAGACTTGCCTGGTAGGGAAGGAGGAGGGTAATCGGCATCAGGTTGGATGCACACTGTCTGGATTACCTTAAGGGACTCCGCGGGGCAATCCTCTTCAAGCGCCGATGCTTCGTCCAGTTCTACGAAGGTATCTCCATGGGCGCGTTGGGGGTTCTTTTTTTCTTGGGGTCCAGGGACAGTCTCCGTGTCCTTGTCTGGGGCCTTATCACCTAAGGGTTTTAGTGATTCACACTCCTCTTTTGCCGTCCTAAAGTCCTGGTTAGGGGTCTCCGAGAAATCGGACGGTATCGGGGTTCTGATGGGGACGGGCTCCTGGGCTTCTTTCTTATCTCGGCCTTAAGGAAGGGCGGCCTGAAACACAGGGTCGAAACTTACTTGGGGGCTCTTTCCTATAAGTACGGAACAGAATTTTATTGGTGCTACAATGACTTCAGCCCAGCCATTATAATATTGACACTGCAGGTAACATCTAGCGACGGGGAATCGGTTCGCCCGCCCAAGTTGGTCATGTACCACCGCAAATTTTTCGTGGTTAGAGGCCACTGGGAGGAGTTCGTCGGACACGATGAAGCACGTACATCCTGTGTCCCTGACGAGAGTCAAAACTCGGCAGCTGTCCACGCTGCCCTCCTCATATTTCAAAGTTCCCGATGAACTTTTACCAAAAACAAAATTTACCTGGTGGCCTGACGGAGGGGGAGAAGTTTCTGCTTGGGTCTGCACCACCGGGGGAGCCGGGGTTGCATTAATCTGGTGAACTTGGTGGGCTGGTCCGCTCTTAAGCCTAGAATTTTGGGGGCAATTCCAGCTCATGTGGTTTTCTACACCACAGGTGAAGCATATGGTTGGTCGCTTCGGGAAGAGAGATGGAGGAGAAGTCTTAACGGGAGGTTTGGAGTCCCGTTGTTGGTTTTGGAGAAAGAAGTTTTGGGGTTTTACGGGGCTCGGAAACTTTGTCAGCTTTCCTGGGAAGGGGCGCGAATCCGTCCTTCTTTCTTCTCGTTGGATTACTCTTTCCCGTTCCTCTCTTTCTCTTTCTTTTTCTACCTTTTTTCTTTGAACTTCTGCTTTAATCCGAGCTAATTCAATCTGAAGCTCAGCTTGTCTTATCCGTTCCTCTCTTTTTCTTTCTTCTCGTTGTATTTCTCTTCTTTGCTCCTCTTGAATGTACTCAATTAGTTCTTTTCCGGAAAGTCCACAGGACTCTCCTTGCGCTTTAAAGATTTCAAACGGAGTCATCTTTGCACTTGGGGGCGCACTAGTCAACCAACTAAAATTCCTCGCAACAAGAATTATGCCTCTATAGAATTAGCCTACCTAAATATGGGCACTGACCTATTCGTACTTGGTTTCTTACTCTAAATAACCACTGACTAAAATCACGAAAAAACACAAACAAATTATTATAACCGTTCCTTGAGCTACTCCAGCTTCTTAAGTTTCAAAAAAAAGGGGATAGCAATCGTTAAAACAGAAGGGAACTACTATATTCTATTATTATAACGAATAACACTATGCTTTACTCGACTGAGACCAGTGTTTGCAAAGATATAGCGTTAAACCTTACACACCTGATACCAAATTTAAATAGTATATATATATATATATGTCGTAGAATGACTCCCGACGATATACCATATATCACTATTCGTTGAGGGAACTTCCTTAATTATCTCTAGAGTGCGTTTTTACTGTCTGGCGGCCGATATTATGTATCTTCAAAATGCTTAAGAAGTGGAACTGAGCTCAAGGATAATAATATTGCTATCATTAATAAAATAGAGTTTTATTAATAATAACTATCAGCAAACACAAAAACGGAAAATATTGACAAACAGAATGGAAAGGGTCGTGGAGACTCGGGCTAATCCAAGGATTTAAGGGATCAAAAAAGATAAAACAAATATGGAGTTAAAGAGATGGGATGGTTCGATAAACCATTTAAAGCACAGGATAGAATTGACAAATAAGGGATCAATACTCAAAAGGTGACGCTTGGCTTACGTAACTTCATTAGGGTGCAGTGGAAGGTACTTGAAGGAATATTCGGTCCGCTGGCGAGTTCCAGCCGAAGGGGGGGGATAAAAGGATCCTGACGTGGCGTCTTGGAAAGGAGAACCGTTACTCGACGAACGGCTTGACGAACAATGGCTGTTCTAGGTTGTTCTCTTCTGAACAAAGGGGGGGATGAGAACCGTCTCTTGTCTACGGGCTCAAGAACAATGGCTGTTCTAATGTTGTTCTCCTTTGAACAACAGGGGGGGTGAGAACCGTTTCTTGGCGAAGGGCTCAAAACGAACAATGGCTGTTCTAATGTTGTTCTCCTTGAACAACAGGGGGGGGGGATGAGAACCGTTTCTTGGCGAAGGGCTCAAAACGAACAATGGCTGTTCTAATGCTGTTCTCCTTGAACAACAGGGGGGGGATGAGAACCGTTTCTTGGCGAAGGGCTCAAAACGAACAATGGCTGTTCTAATGCTGTTCTCCTTGAACAACAGGGGGGGGGATGAGAACCGTTTCTTGGCGAAGGGCTCAAAACGAACAATGGCTGTTCTAATGCTGTTCTCCTTGAACAACAGGGGGGGGATGCCTTGGGGACTTGGCGTCACTAAAGGCTCGAACCTTTGGCACTCAAGGAATATTGTCCTCCTTCTGGACAAGTGATGGTGAATCTCGAGGTCGAGGTCCCTTGGCGCACAAAGGAAGAGAGGGTCGTGGTGATGTTTCGCGACGAAAATCTGGATCTCCAATCTGATCTTAGTGGTAAAGTTTCCATATAAATAGCCAGGACATCTCCTTGGCGTGGGGGAGAATGGGGTGGAAGCTTCGAGGGAACGCACAGCCGAGCCGGGGAACAATGCCTTATCTGCCCATAAGCCTAACTCGATCTGGCGAGGTCGGCGTATGGGGGCGAACGGGGGGGGGGGGACGATAACCTCCTTGTTTAAACATTGGCGTCCGGTAGCTGTTGATAAGACTCCAAGCCTCGAATCGAAGATGCACGTGGGTAGCCTCATGGTTTTAAATAAAATGTGATAGAAGTTGAAATGAATGCAGCTCTGAACTCGTTCTATCACAATACGCTATGTATGAGTATGAAAGATCTCTTCATCCCTGTATTCTCTAACCTTGGTCCTATGATCGTGAAGGCGTTCTAGATATTCGTGTTGGGATGTTTCATGTATTGTATGTTGTGGGAGAGGTTGCATCATTTTACTGCTCTGAGTGTAATGAGAGATCCGAAAGATTCGATCCCAAGGGAAATCAAATTACACCCCGTGAAAAAGTGTGTGTTTAAGGGAGGGGGGTTTGTTCGAACCTGTGGTGTCAACCGCTCGTCGTTGTTCGAGTTGACAATGCTCATTAATAAGGCTTGAAACATTCTTTTTCTGGGACTGTCAATGGTAGCCGAGTGGCCTAAGCCATCGGCTCTAAGAACAAGCGGGTACCGCCACAGCTTCGAATTCCCCTCCCCCCATTTCAAGGGGTATAATTTTGGAAGTACCTCCCAGGCACTTCGGATTTTGTCCTCAAATGGAGACCCCTCCTGACGCATAAGTGCGTCAGCCACACCTTCGATAATCATTTGACCGCGCCGGTGTCGCTAGAATTGTCCCAGTGACCGCCGGTCAAAAGCAGCTATCTAGGCTCGCAAGGGGGCGGAGGAGACTGTTAAACATGGTATCCTGACACGACCCTCTCCTTTGCACCTAGTGTCCCAAGAGAAACTGGTACTCTCTCTGGTCAGCCTATGCTCTTTTAAGTCTCTCTCTCTCTCTCTCTCTCTCTCTCTCTCTCTCTCTCTCTCTCTCTCTCTCTCTCTCTCTCTCTTAAATTCCTCCTACGTTATTTCCTATACCACGTAAGGGTATAATGCCGCTGTAGTAACTGAAACCTACGGGCACTGGGCCCATCTTGGCCTCAGTGCCCGTAGTCGGGGACCCTCCCGGCCTGCAAAGCCTGCACTACTTTTTTTATAGATCTCTTATTGAGCTTCTGCGTGATATGACCTCGTTGCCAATGGGTTAAAAATTTCGAAGAAAATCAACTGCTGTTTAGGGGCGAAACTGGCGAATTAGTAGCTAAACTGCCTGCTCGAAGACTAAGCTTAGTCATTTTATAGCTAAATTGGCTGTTCGACGACTGAGCTTACTCATATTATAGCTAAACTGGCTGTAAGGCGACTAAGCTCTTAGTCATTTTGTAGTTAAAGTAGCTATTTGACGACTAAGCTTTGTCAGTTTGTAGCTAAACTGGCTGTAAGGCGACCAAGCTTAGTCATTTTGTTGCTTAAGTGGTTCTTCGACGACTAAGCTTAGTCATTGTTTAGCTAAAATGGGTCTTCGACCACTAAACTTTGTCATTTTATAGATAAACTGGCTATGCGGCGACTAAGCTGTCAATTTGTAGCTTAAGTGGCTGTTCAACGACTAAGCTTAGTCATTTTGCAGCTTTAATGGCTATTCGACGACTAAGCCTCGTCAGTTTGTAGCTAAACTGGCTGTAAGGCGACTAAGCTTAGTCAGTTTGTAGCTAAACTGGCTGTAAGGCGACTAAGCTTAGTCCTTTGTTCCCTAAATGGCTGTTCGACGACTAAGCTTAGTCATTGTTTAGCTAAAGTTGCTGTTCGACGACTAAGTTTAGTCATTTTGTATTTAAACTGGCTGTACGGCGACTAAGCATAGTCATTTTGTAGCTAAAGTGGTTATACAGCGACTAAGCTTAGTCTTTGTTTAGCTAAAGTCGCTGTTCCACGACTAAGTTTAGTCATTTTTTTTAGCTAAACTAGCTATACGGCGACTAAGTTTGGCCATTTTGTAGCTAAAGTGGCTGTTCCGTGAATTACCTATGAAATTAATAGCTGAATTGTTGATGTAGTAGCTGTCATAGCTATTTGATGAGTAAAGCTAGTTATTTTGCTGCTAAATTGACTTCTAGCTGACTGAACTAGTAATGTAATAGCTGAAAACGCTTTATTATGTTCGGGCTAGCTATTTCCTAGCCATACTGCTTGGTGACAGACCTAATAGTTTAGTAGGCGAATGAATTAGTTGTATTTAGTAGCTAAGCTAGATGGTTAGTAACTCAACTACCAATTTTGTGCCTAAACTAGCAATATATTCGCTAACTTGGTAGTTGACCCATTTCAAGTTAGTGGTTGTTGTTGTTATTTACTAGATTAAGTAGGTAATGAATAGCTAGAATGGCCTTTAAATGTGACGCATTGAATGAGTGGCTAGGATAGCCATTTAGTAGTTCACAAGATGGTAGCTGCAGTGTCGCTTTAGTGTGGGAGCTAGTTATTTAATAGATGAAATGGCCATTTAGTGTCTAAACTAGCGATTTATTAGCAGTAGCTATCATAAACTAATTATTTAGTGATTGTAGACATTAGTCTAAACTAGCAATTTAGTGACCGTAGCTATCTAATCTTTAAACTAGCTATTTAGTGACTGTAGTTACCTGGTGTTTAGGCTTGTGATTTAGTGTCCGTAGCTATTTAGTATCTAAACAGCAATTTAGTGGCCTTACGTATTTAGTAGCTGAAGTAGGAATTTAGTGACCGTAGCTAATGAGGGTCTAAACTTGCAATCTAGTTGTCATAGCTATCTAGTGGCTAAACTTGTAATTTAGTGCCCCTAGCTATTTAGTAGCTGAACGAGTAAATTAGTGGTTGTAGCTATTTATTGGCTGGACTAGCAATATAAGGGTTAAACTAATAGCAGTTAAAATGGCTGTTTAGAGTCGGACCTAACAATTTAGTGGTGTCACTCCAGTAAGTTAGTCTACCAAGTTAGTGAAATTACTAAAGTGCCATATGTAATACTTATCTTAACAATTTAGTGGTTGAAGAGGCCATTTAATTGTTGGCCCATTAAGTTAGGGGTTGTTCTAGCTCAAAAGGTTGTTTACGCTATGACTTACCAATTTAGTCGAGAAGTAGCTATTTCGAGGTGAAACTGGTATTTCCTGGTTGAAGCGGCTATTTAGAGGTGAAACTGGCATTTCGTGGTCGAAGCGACTATTTAGAGGTGAAACTGGTATTCCGTGGTTGAAGCGGCTATTTAGAAGTGAAACTGGTATCTCGTGGTTGAAACAGCTATTTAGAGGTGAACTGGCATCTTGTGGTCGAAGCAGCTATTTAGATGTGAAACTGGTATTTCGTGGTTGAAGCGGCTATTTAGAGGTGAAACTGGTTTCTCTTGATTGAAGCGGCTATTTAGAGGTGAAACTGATATCTCGTGGTTGGAGCGGCTATTTATAGGTGAAACTGGTATCTCGTGGTTAAAGCGACTATTTAGAGGTGAAGCTGGTATTCCGTGGTTGAAGCGGCTATTTAGAGGTGAAACTGGTATCTCGTGGTTGAAACAGCTATTTAGAGGTAAACTGGCATCTTGTGGTCGAAGCAGCTACTTAGATGTGAAACTGATATCTCGTGGTTGAAGCGGCTATTTAGAGGTGAAACTGGTATCTCGTTGTTGACGCGGCTATTTAGAGGTGAAACTGGTATCTCGTGGTTAAAGCGGCTATTTAGAGGTGAAATTGGTATTTCGTGGTTGAAGCGGCTATTTAGAGGTGAAACTGGTATCTCGTTGTTGACGCGGCTATTTAGAGGTGAAACTGGTATTTCGTGGTTGAAGCGGCTATTTAGTTACAGCCTTTTCTAATTAAGGGTGAATTAGGTATTTAATAGCGAAAAGGGTTGTATAATGGCTGACCTCATTTTATGGTGGCTCAAGCGGTTGTTTGGTAGCAAATAAGGCTGTTTGGGGTGGCTTTCAATGGCTAAGGTTCTAATTTCGTGGCGTAATTGTTTGTTGGTATCATAGAATGCTATTTGAAGTCACTGTTTACTGGTTTACTTGTTGTTTGTGTGCTGTAATTAGTTGTTTAGTACTCGAGGGGGGGTTTAATGGCTGGCCTGATTTGGAGAGGGTGGTGGGCTGAAGCAGTTGTATGGTAGCAATGAAAGCTATTTAATGCCTGCCCTGATAGTTTGGTTGTTCGACCTGTGTAGTTTAATGCTTGACCTAATTTTTGGGTGGTTCAAACGGTTATTTGATAGCAAAGAAGGTTGTTTAATGGCTGACATGGAAATTTGGTGGCGCAATTGGTTTCTTCAGAGCAAAAAAAGGCTGTTTGAGCTGGTTAGTTTGGTTGACCTGATTTTGAGGTGGCTCAAGCGGTTGTTTGGTAGCAAAAAAGGCTGTTTAATGGCCGACCTGATAATTTGGTAGAGCAATTGGTTGTTTAAGCTGGTTAGTTTAATGGTTAACCTGATTTGGGGGTGGCTCAAGCGGCTGTTTGGCTGACCTGATAATTTAGTGGAGCAATTGGTTGCTTGAGCTGGTTAGATTAATGGCTGACCTGATTTGGGGGTGGCTCAAGCGGTTAGTCGGTAGCAAAAAGGCTGTTTGAGCTGGATAGTTTAATGGTTGGAATGATTTTTTGGTGGCGCTGAAATCTTAAACACCTCTCCCACATCCCACTCCTGCTCCTCTCAATAGTCCATTAGGGGGATTGAATCAACTGATGAGTAAAGACCAAAAAACCCCCGAAATGATACGATTCTTCACTTGGCTAAACTTGAAGTCGCATTCTTCAAGTGATCTTCTTAAGGTCTTCATTCTTCAGTTTATCCAAGGATATCAAATAACTATAACGACATCCCCCCCACACATACATCAAAACCACTCTCTCTGACCATTTTACTCTCGCACTCACCTAAAGAATTTCACACATTCCTTGCCCCTCTTATTCCTTTATTTCTCAATCAGCTGTTTCAGCGCACAAACCAAAAACAATCCTTATCCCTGTTAGTCCTTTCTTTCTCAATCAGTTGTTTTAACCCACTAACCCAGCCAAATCTTTAACCCTCTTATTCTTTTCTTTTTTAATCAGTTGTTTCAACGCACAAACCCAACATAATTCTTACCTCTCTTAATCCTTTACTTCCTAATCAGCTGTTTCAACGAACAAACTCAGCACAATCCTTACCCCTCTTATTCGTTTCTTTCTCAATCAGCTGTTACAACGCAAAAAAACTAGCACAAACCCAGCACAATTCTTACCTCTTCTAATTCCTAACTTTCTTAGTCAGGTGTTTCCAAGCACAAACCCAGCACAATCATCACCTCTCTTATTCCTTTATTTCTCAATCAGCTCGTTCAAGGATCAAACCCAGCACAATCCTTACCCCTTCATATTCCTTTCTTTTTCAATCAGCTGTTTCAACACACAAAACCATCACAATTCTTACCCCTCTTATTCCTTTAGTTTTTAATCAGCTGTTTCAACGAACAATCTCAGCATAATCCTTACCCCTCTTATTCTTTTCTTTCTGAATGTGCTCTTTCAACGAACAAACTCAGGACAATCCCTACCCCTCTTGTTCCCCTCTTTCTCAATCAGCTGTTTCAACTCACAAACCCAACAAAATCCTTACCACTCTTATTCCTTTCTTTCTCAATCAGCTGTTTCAACGCACAAACCTAGCACAATCCTTACCCCCAACTTATTCCATTTCTTTCTTAAGCAGTTGTATCAACGCACAATCCTTAATTGCTCTTATTCCTTTCTTTCTTAATCAGCTGTTTCGACGCACAAACCCAACACAAACCATAGACCTCTTATTCCTAGCTTTCTCAATCAACTGTTTCAAAGCACAAACCCAGCACAATCCTTACCCATACTTATTCCTTTCTTACACATTCAGCTGTTTCAACGCACAAACCCAGCAAATCCTTGCCCCGCTTATTCCTTTCTTTTTCAATCAGCTGTTTCAACGCACAAACCCAGTAGAACCCTTACCCCTTTTATTTATTTATTTTTCACTCAGCTGTTTAAACGTATAAATCCAACACAAACCCAGCACAACCTTTACCCTATTCTTATTCCTCTCTGTCTTAATCAGCTATTTCAACGCACAAACCCAGCAGAATTCTTACCCATTTTATTCTTTTCTTTCTCAATCAGCTGTTTCAACGCACAAACCCATCACGATCCTTACCCCTTTTATTCCTGTATTTCTCAATCATCTGTTTCAACGCACAAACTCAGCATAATCCTTACACCTCTTATTATTTTCTTTCTCAATCAGCTGTTTCAATGCACAAACCCAGCCAAATCCTGTCCCTTCTTATTTCTTTTTTTTCAATCAGGTGTTTTAACGCACAAACTCAGCACAATCTTTACACATCTTATTCCTTTCCTTCTTAATGAGCTGTTTCAACGCACAAACTCAGCCCAATCCTTACCCCTGATTATTCCTTTCCTTCTTAATGAGCTGTTTCAAAGCACAAAGCAAGCACACACCCAGGACAATCCTTACTCCAGTTTATTCCTTTCTTTCTTAAGCAGCTGTATCAACGCACAATCCCTAACCCCTTTTATTCCTTTCTTTCTCAATCAGCTGTTTCAACGCACAAACCCAGCACAAACCTTACCCTTTCTTATTCCTTTCTTTCTCATTCAGCTGTTTCAACGCACAAACCCAGCAAAATCCTTACTCCTCTTATTTATCTTTTTGTCAATCAGCTGTTTCAACTCAACAACCCAGCACAATCCTTTGCCCTTTTATTTCTTTCTTTCTTAATCAGCTGTTTCAACGCACAAACCCAGCACAATCCTTACCCTTTTTATTCATTTCTTGCTCAATCAGTTGTTTCAACGCTGAAATTCTGCACAATCCCTATCCTTCCTATTCTTTTTTTTCTCAATAAGCTGGTTCAAAGCACAAACCCATCACAATCCTTACCCTCAAATTCCTTTCTTTTCCAATCAGCTGTTTCAACGAACAAACCCAGCACAATCCTTACCCTTCGTATTTCTTTCTTTCTCAATCAGCTGTTTCAGCGCACAAACCCAGCACAATCATTACTCACCCTATTCCTTTCTTTTTCAATCAGCTGTTTCAACGCACAATCCTTACCTCTCGTATTCCTTCCTTTTTCACTCAGCTGTTTCAACGTACAAACCCGGGACAATCCTTACCCTTCGTATTTCTTTCTTTCTCAATCAGCTGTTTCAACGTACAAACCCAGCACAATCTTTACCCCTGGTATTCCTTCCTTACTCAATCAGCTGTTTCAACGTACAAACCCAGCACAATCCTTACCCTTCGTATTCCTTTCTTTCTCAATCAGCTGTTTCGACGCACATACTTGTCTTGATCACTCTAATTCTACATAGAGTCTAACCTATGCCAATTTTTATCTTATTCTCTCCCACTCACTTTCATGAAAGGGGAATTGTTCAAGAAGTTTAGAAGCTAATGATAAAATACAAAAGTGAATGCAGAGAGGTTGCCAACAACTAACAGCCTTAAGCTTAACATCGGTTGACTTTCTTTAGGATAATTATTGTACAATCAAAATAGGTCAATCCTATTTAACATATTTTTTTGGAGGAACTAGGGCGTGTTAGTGGAAGGCCTTAAAAAGAGGCTATGCAGTCAACAACACAATTCAACTTTCGTCCCATTGCAAACAATCCAACAATTAAGCATAGTTAGGTCACATTATGAACTTCATTCAATGAACCGCAAAAGAGGTTTATAGTACATGGATTTGTTGGGACGATTCATTTTCAGAATTCTGTTGGTGATAAATGTCTTGCTCTATGTCGTCATTATGTAATTTCGGGCCCAAGCAGGGAGGTCACTATGACGTCATTGAGTAAGTTTGAGCTATAATGTTGTGCGCTCACTATGACGTCATTCTATAGGTTTGAGCTATAAAGCAGTGCTGACACTATGACCTCATTCCTCGAGTTTGAACTACAAAGCAGTGCTGTCACTATGACGTCATTCCTAGAGTTTGAACTATAAAGCAGTGCTGTCACTATGACGTCATTCCTAGAGTTTGAGCTATAAAGCAGTGCTGACACTATGACGTCATTCCTAGAGTTTGAACTACAAAGCAATGCTGTCACTATGACGTCATTCCTAGAGTTTGAACTATAAAGCAGTGCTGTCACTATGACGTCATTCCTAGAGTTTGAACTATAAAGCAGTGCTGTCACTATGACGTCATTCCTAGAGTTTGAGCTATAAAGCAGTGCTGACACTATGACGTCATTCCTAGAGTTTGAACTACAAAGCAATGCTGTCACTATGACGTCATTCCTAGAGTTTGAACTATAAAGCAGTGCTGTCACTATGACGTCATTCCTAGAGTTTGAACTATAAAGCAGCGATATCAAGATGTCATTTTGTAGGTTTGAGCTGAAGCTGTGGTGACAGGCCGACGTAGCTTACGCTTGCGCTAAAGTAGCGGTGTCCCAATGGCTTCATTCGCGGTTCAGTTATGAGCCCAACCTATTCCGCTGCCTCTCAGAGATTCGAGTAAGTGTAAATTGGGTTTGTGAGGTTAGGTTAGGGTTGGTTTCGAGGGACACAGCTTAATTTAGGTCCACGGTATGGTTAAACGAGAGTAAGTCAATTCCCATCTTCAATAAAGGAAATAAAATCGTTAATAAGATCAAGTAGGGAATATTTGCATTTAAATATTTTGAAAACGCTGGTGGTTAATGTGGTTAAGTTAGTGTATATGAAAATGGGGGAGAGTAGATTACAAGGCGTGCTAGAAACTCGGAGGCCAAGCAACCTTCTTTAATGTACCCCTCCCAGGAAGGGGGGGCAGGTTCAATAAAAATAATCTTGGATAAGTCACTTAGGGGTTGCGAGAGCGAAACCTGAGATACCCTTTCCCCTCCTAAGGGCCCGAACCCCGACCTACGAACGCAGCGAAGACATCATGGTCTATTGAAGCAGAGAACAGGATACAATGGCGACTACTCTATGCAAAGCTTAGAAGGAGTGTTGTGTGTGTGTGTGTGTGTGTGTGTGTGTGTGTGTGTGTGTGTGTGTGTGTGCGCGCGCCCGCGCAGGAGAGGCGAGGATGCATCTGTGCTTTCACCAGGACTGTGCTTATCTTGGCCGTCCAGCGACACAGCGAGCGACTGTCGTCTCCTGATACCGACACCTTTGTTGACCTTTATTGCGCTCTCTCTCTCTCTCTCTCTCTCTCTATATATATATATATATATATATATATATATATATATATATATATATATATATATATATATATATCACTCTCTTTCCTTCTCCCCTCTGTCTCCCATTATCTCTCTTCTCCATCTCCACCTCCTCTTTCTGTCCCTCTCACTCACCTCGATCTCCCCATTCCCCCTCTCAATCTCTCCACTTATCCCACCCCTTTCTCTATCCTCTCCCTCTTTCTCTCTCTCTCTTCCCTCTCCCGATCTCTTTAACTCTATCCCATCTCTCTCTCTCCCTGCCCATCACTTTGTCCCCCATGCTCACCCCATCTCTCTCTCACCTCCACTTCTTTCTCTCTCTGTCCCATCTTTCTCCTTCTATATCTCATCTTTCACTCCCTTTTATCTCGTATACTTCTCTATCTCTCCATTTTTTCCTCTCTTCCCTCGCTCTCTTTTCCGTTCTCTCCATCTATCTATCCCTTATATCCCCATCTCTATCCCCCTTCTCTCAACTCTCATCCTCACCCTTCTTTCTCTCTCTCTCTTTCTACCCTCCTTCTCTCTCTCCCCTTTTATCTCTTCGACTCCCCCCCATGTATCTCTTCAACTCTCTCTCTCTTTATATCTCTTCAACTCCCCCCTCCCCCCCCAGTATCTCTTCAACTCTCTTTCTCCCCTCTCCCATTTATCTCTCTCTCTCTCTCTCTCTCTCTCTCTCTCTCCCTCTCTCTATCTCTATCTCTCTCTCTCTCTCTCTCTCTCTCTCTCTCTCTCTCTCTCTCTCTCTCTCTCTCTCTCTCTCTCTCTCTCTCTCTCTATGTAAATGGAGTGCTTGATAGGTAAACATGGCGAATAGACGGGCAATGTTACACTTCTGACACTGAAAACAATGTTACCTTTGTTTCTTTATTTTGTTTTTCTGATTTATGTACGTGTGCTTCCTTACGTTCGATTATATATATATATATATATGCAAAACATCACAAAGGAAAATGAAAGGCGGATTCCAAGTACTTTCCAACTTGTTCAGTTCATTATCAAGGAATAACGAAATTTTTTACTTGGAATCCGCCTTTCATTTTCCTGTTGGATTTTTGGCATTTATTGCTCTACTCGCGCTACTTTGTGAGTTTCTCATATCATATATATATATATATATATATATATATATATATATATATATATATATATATATATATATATATATATCAGTGGCGATTCCTCCATGAATGCAAGGCATGCACTGCATGCCTAGTTTTCACAGAATCACGTATTGCTTGTAAGCCTTTGGCACTGCAGAGAAATCAAAACATTATTTCATAAGATTGTAAGGATCATTTTCCCGTAGCCTGGCTTGATGTCAACAGAGTTTAACTCGGCTTTTAAAGTTTCTATCTGAGTACAGAAAAATGGTCTTGATTGCTTTAGAGAATAAGATTGTTTCTTGCGTACACTAGCAATCTATCCGAGATCACATAGCTTTCAAAAATTGTTGTTTGTTGCGTACATTTCTTCGCTTTCTATAACGTCTAACTTCTTCAAGTTTTTTAGCTAAATACATGAGTTAATATGATGCAAAACATGCTAAAAAAAATTGAAATATATATTTACGTCTCAGCTACAACAATTTCATTCATGTGTATAATTTAGTTGTTATCATTTAAATTATTGATGTAATGCAGAAAGCATGATTTTGAAAAAGCATGTAGCCGCAAGTGATATGTGGCAACCACACAAACAGTAGGCTGTGTGGCTGAGGCATCTTACATTACTTTGGGAGTGAAGGTACTTGATGGCCAATTATACTTGTACAAACCTACAATATTTTTTCCTCAATGTTAGGAAGTTTATCATCATTTTTTAGTAATTTAACTAAGCAACAGCAATGCTTGACAAGGTTGTTGGAAAGCGTTTCCCTAAATTAGCTCCTACAAGGTAGAACTATTCTTCTAGGCTAATTGGAACGGTTAAAGAAAATAAAGATGGTTTAATGGATCTTTTTAAATATAGTCTTGAAAATTCAAGAGAGTTTGACAAAGAAAAAGAACAGCACGCCTGACTTGCTGGCAGGCATCGATACATTTTATTCGCAGTAGCTTCTGCGCTTTTTCTTTTCGCTAAAAATCTATTTAATGTATTGCAAGCAAAATCCATGGATATTGTGGATATATCAATGATCATTGAAAATACTGTAAGGAAAATTGCACAAATGAGAAACCAAAAATGTTCTGATACGTGGAGCTTGATAACAGGAAGGTGTGGTGGTGAACCATCGAGCAAAAGAAAATAGAATCTTTCTCCAAAAGACCAGTATACAGTCAATTATATGATGGCATATTAGATCAAATATTCATTCAAATGAAAGAATGTTTCAGCTCAATATAGAATTCATTGATCTTTTAGAATGAAAAAGGTTTGAGTTTTATGATGTTACCTTCCCAGTCAAAGCTTTTCGATCTTTGGAAAAAAGCTACAGTTCCTTTTTTTGAGTTTCCTCACCTCCGTTCCGAATTGTGTGTCTTATATTCGCACAAATCTCTTGCGAAAATGAATATTACGTAGTTCCTTAAATTTCTACTTGAAAATGAAATGGAAAAATGTCTACAGGAAATATACAAGTTAACAAATTTGATTTTAACTATGCTAATAACAACAGCAACTGTTAAGTGATCATTTTCGGCTCTTTAAAGAATTAAAAGTTACTTAGGAAGTTCCCAAAGTGAAGACAGGCTTTCTATTTATCATCATCATCATCACTAACTATAATTTAAGAACTGGATTTTTTGGAGTTTTTGAATACTAATTTCATCTAAGTTTGGTTATGACTTAAATATATTTTAAATTTTTATTAAGGTAATTTCTAAGAATTTCTTTTTAGAGTTTGAGAAAACAAAATAGTTTAGTTCAGAAAAAATGAAATGGAAAAATGTCTACAGGAAATATACAAGTTAACAAATTTGATTTTAACTATGCTAATAACAACAGCAACTGTTAAGTGATCATTTTCGGCTCTTTAAAGAATTAAAATCTACTTAGGAAGTTCCCAAAATGAAGACAGGCTTTCTATTTATCATTATCATCACTAACTATAATTTAAGAACTGGATTTTTTGGAGTATTTGAATAATAATTTCATCTAAGTTTGGTTATGACTTAAATATATTTTAAATTTTTATTAAGGTAATTTATAAGAATTTCTTTAGAGTTTGAAAAAACAAAATAGTTTAGTTCAGAAAAATAAATATGATTATCCAAAGCTTTATAAGAAAATGAATTATAATTGGTAAGTTCAGAAAATTTATTAAAATTTAAGTAAGGCTGCTTTTTTATTTTATCTATAACTATATTTTTTGAAAGGGGGGAAATAGTTTAGAGTTCCTTTATAAATTACTAGGCAATGGCTTCGCCACTACCCCCTAAGGGGGGAGCTTGCACTTCGCTACTTAGATTAAAGTTTAAAATTAAAAAAAGCGGCCATGGTTAAATTTTTATCAATTTTCTGACCTTAGCTAATTATAATAATTTTAAAAAGGAATTCGAAACTAAATTTCCCCCCTTTCAAAATATCACGTTGCTAAAAAATAGTTATAGAAGATATATAAAAATAAATTTTCTGAACTACACCATTTGTAATTCTTTGGGTTTTAAAAAATTCACAAAATGTCGATACTTATATTTATTTCTGAACTTCACCATTTTGTTTTTTGATCTTATAAAAGAATTATTAGAAATAACTTTGATAAAAAACATAAGTCATAACCAAACTAAGATGAAATTATTATTCAAATACTCAAAAAAATCCCCTTCTTAAAATATATTAGTGATGATGATGATGATGATGATAATTTGTTATGTTTTACCTTTTCTTTAATTACTAAACATGGCATTGAATATATTTTTCTAACTTACTAAATTCGATATGTAACAATTATGCAAAGTTTTTGTAGTAAAGTTATATTTTCTCTTTCCTCTTTAGACTCTTCGGTTTACTTTCTTCCGCACCTTTTTTCACATCCCTAACTTCACCTCTCTCTTTAATTTCTATGCAAACTCTCCGGTCGAATTCTCTCGTTGGTTGCCACTTCCCAACGTGCCTTCCCGTCCCCAGTATTAAGGGTTGACAAACTTTGCTATTTCACTCCGTCTCCCCCATTCTACCCCTACTGATGCCTTCATTGGCACAACCGGTTTCTATTCTCTATAAATCGATGATGACTCATTTAATCTTTCAAACTCAATCCAAATCCCCTAACCCGTCCCTGGCCGGGATTCGACCCCCTCCCCCCGGAAGTCCGTCGCCGTCTTCGGAGCCACTGGACGGTAGCGAAGTCAGTGCAACTCGGAATCCTGGCAACAACGATCTCGTTTCGGTCGGGACTTCGCGCGCGCATCTGTGTGGTGTGTAGCGTCGTGTTGTGATTGAAGGGAGGTGTAGTGTTTGTGGCGTAGGGCAGTGTTTGAAACGTGGTGTTGTGTTTGAAGGGAGGTGTAGTGTTGTGTTTAAAGGGAGGTGTAGTGTTTAAAGTATCGTGCTCTTTGAAGTTTTGAGTTGTGCTTAAAGGCTAGTGTGTGTTTGAGGTGTCGTGTAGTGTAGTGTTTATTGTTTAAGGAGTCACCTAGTGTAGTATGTGAAATATAGTGTACTGTTTGAAGTGCTGTGTAGTGTGTGATTAGGGGTAAATATAAGACATAGAACGTGTATAGGTTCAAGTAGTAAACTAAATAATATTCGAGTTATGTGTGATTGTAGTGGGTGCGTGTATGGAGTGTTTGCGGTTAAATATGAGAGATGTAAAGTGTATTTTGAAGTGGGGTGATGGATTTTATGTGTGAAATTTATGAGAAGGAACGTGGGGACTGAATCTAATGTTTGAATGATAAGATATTGTAGTGGCTAAAACGTGTATGAAGTGTATGTATGGTTGTAGGTTCAAATGGTGAACTAAATATAATGTTTTGATGAGTGTTCGTAGGAGTTAATTGAGTGACGTGTATGTGGGATTGGGGACAAATGTGGAGGTGAAATGTGTATCAATCATGAGGGAATATCATTGTATTCTACCACACAAGCCATAATTGCTCTTTTCTTTCCCCTCTTTTTATCCTTTTTCTGAAGTCTCCTCTCTCACTATCCAACCCACTTGGATGGGCCTAAAGAAGTGTGAAAGGAAAAATTAAGCCTTTAACAAGTTTTACTTCTTAAGTGGTTTTGCCAGTACATTCTACTCCTGTGCTCTTTCGTTCACCCTCGGGTCTTGAAGGTGTGAATGTAAGGATTGTTAGGTGAGGTTCTGGTGTGGGAATAATAGTGTGAATATAAAGAGGGTTGGATGAAGTTCTGGTATGGGACTAATAGTGTGAATGTAAAGAGGGTTGGGAGAAGTTCTGATATGAGAGTAATAGTGTAAATGCAAAGCGAGTTCGGTGAAGTTCTGATGTGGGACTAATAGTGTGAATGTAAAGAGGGTTGGGAGAAGTTCTGATATGGGAGTAATAGTGTGAATGCAAAGCGAGTTCGGTGAAGTTCTAGTGTGGGACTAATAGTGTGAATGTAAAGAGGGTTGGATGAAGTATTGATATGCGAGTAATAGTGTGAATATAAAGAGCGTTGGGTGAAGTTCTGGTATGAGAATAATAGTGTGAATGCAAAGAGGGTTGGGTGAGGTTCTGTTATGGGAGTAATAGTGTGAATGTAAAGATGGTTAGGTGAGGTTCTAGTATGGAAGTAATAGTGGAAATGTAAAATGTTGGATGAGGTTCTGGTAAGGTCGTGAAGGTAAAGATGGATAGGTGAGGCTCTGACTGAATTGTCTATCACACAAGGGTGACTAAATGTCCCGTATTTTACGGGATTGTCCTGTATTTATAGCATTTGTCCCGCGTCCCGTATCGACCATTCCCGGGATGCCTTTTGTCCCTTTATTTTCAATATTTGGAGGCGAGCTTCAAGCTCCAGTTAGCTTCTACATCTTTTCCTGGGCTGTAGGATATTGTCAAGCGTCTTTATTACAAACTGAACAGGAAGTCCACGGATGGCGTCTTTGGATATCAAACACAGCGTGTTCTTGCTAATCTGTGTGACAAAGAGAAGGAGGAAATTTCCAAAATTTCCACACTTCAAAAGAGGTACTACCTACCTGGAAAACTGTGTTGACCTCTCAGTTAGTAGTGCATTTTGTGTTTTGAAATGCCTGACCTTGAATGGTGACTAGCTTTCAAATATCTCATAGACTGTGTGGTAAAGCTGAATCTACAGGATGTATTATAAGTTGATGGTCTCCATGATGAATTCTCCATTCTTACTTCTCTTTTGCCAAACATGGACAAGGATATGACAGTCATTGAGAAGTGGAACAAGATATTCACCGAATGCAAGGATCTTAAGAACCTCTTAACTCTGGTGTCATTTGTACTGAACATTCTTCCTTGAAATGCTCAAGTCGAGAGAGTGTTCTCTCCAATGGGCCAACAATGGGGTGGGTTCAGGAACCGGTGTGCTGTAGAGCTGATCAAGTCAGAGCAACAGAGTGCAATTTCACACTGTCCTGCTCTGAGTTCATCACATATGCTCAAACTAAACGCCATCTTTTAAGAGCAGTTGGATCCAGTGCAAAGTATGACAAATAAAAAATAACATACTAACAACAAATGGGGGAAAATAATTTTAAAAGGATTATGGAAAAGTTTTTATCATATGTATTTTGTTTTCTGCAATTTACTCAATATATTATAACATGATTGCAATGCTTTGACACATGTAATGAACAGCTGTTTGTAGCAAAATCTCCAATGAACACACCTTAAAATAAAATAAAAGTCAATAAAGTAGATCCTGGACAATCTGGACCTCAGGTAAGTTGTGTGTCCTGTATATTGTCCAACTACCTCTCCAATTTAGGTGTCCCTATTTCAGTTTTCAAAATCTGGTCACCCTGTGTCAAACCTACGTATCATCCGAACCATCCTAACCAGAGCAGTGAAGTTGGTTAATCCGTCTCGGATTCGTTTACTGAACCGATCGACGGCCGAATGTGTAACAGGACAAACAGGAGAGGAAACATGGTGTGATTGAGATGCCTATCTCCCTCCCTTAGCGAGAGAGGGGAAGCGGGTTGGGGGAATCGCCTTCCGAGGGGAGGAGCGAGCTGTAGTCGGGGAGAAGGGAGGAGGGTGTCTCCTCGGGCCGTGTGCGGTTCATTTGAAATAGTTGCCTGGCGGCGATCGAAGAGGACGGTTGTTTTAGCGATGCCGCTTCAGCCCCCATAAGAACCACGTCTCTCGAAGGCGAGGCTGGCGTGATATTACGCCGCCTTCTCTCTATCGTTCGTTCGGCCGCAATGGGGCCATTCCGCCTCGATAGCGACAGTCGCTCGTCGTACCGGTGCTAATTTCGAACAGGGACTAACGTGAGGGGATTAAGAAGCACTTATTTTTACCGGTGTTGGTTTCGAACGAGGACTAATGTGAGAGGGTGTTTGTTCACGTGCTAAATTTCAAGACCCACGAAATTAGGAACCCCCGGCAATCTTGAAGGTAAGCTGATTACCCATTAGATTAAGAGGAATTAGCCCTCTAGGGAGGGTGGATGATTTGGGGTGCGACCCCGGAATATTGTGAGACGGAATGTGTAGGTTCAAGTGTGGAACGTAATGTTTATGTGTTTGTAGTGTGTGTGTGTGTGTGAAGTATATCATAAGTTCAAGAAGTGACAGGATGTAGTGTATTTGAGGATGGCTGCAAATGTGGAGAAGATGTTAGCAGGGGTGAAATTAAATTCACTTCTGCCACAGATACACTTTTGAGCCCATGGTCGTGGGACCGTGCTGATAATTAAGTACAGATCTATACCCTAATAAATTTTGATAAATGCCATACGAATACTCGTAGATACCCTAATAAAGACCATAATAATACTCCTAAATACCCTAAAAAATACTAGACGAATACGCGTAAGTGACCCAATAAATACTAATAAATACCATAAGAATACTCGTAAATACGATAATAAATACGAAAAAATACTAGACGAATACTCTCAAATACTCCCAATAAATACTAATCAATACCATAATACTCGTAAATACCCCAATAAATACTAAAAGGTACTAGACAAATAATAGTAAATAGCCCAAATAAATACCATAAGAATACTCGTAAATAACCTAATATACGAATACTAGTAAATACCATAATATACGAATACTAGTAAATACTCTAGTAAATACTGATAAATACCACAAGAAGGCCCTAATAAATGATGATAATTTTATAATAATACCCGTAAATACCCCCAATAAATACCATAGAAATACTAGTAAATACCCTAGTAAATACTTATCAACATCAGAAGAATGCCCTAATAAAACCATAAGGATACTCGTAAATACCTTAATAAGTACTAATAAAATACCATAAGAATACTTCTAAATACTATAATAATACTAATAAGTATACGAATCCAGGTAAATACTCATCAAATAGTAAACAACTAATGAATACCAATTATATACCCAATAAATACTGATGAATACTATTTAAACTGATGTATGCCGAACACACATCAGTACCAAACGGGTACAAGAAATACCAAGTAAATACTGACGAATACCAATCAGTGACCAGTACTCGTGAATACCTAATGAACATCCAATAAGTACTGACTGATCTATGCCCCAATAGTGCTAAATACTGATAAATACCAAGCAAATACTGCTAAATACCCAGTAAGTACCCATACGAAGGTATTCAATTTCGTACTCGTCAGTCTCCAGTCCGCAATGGGGTCCTAAGGGATGTATGGCAGCAACCATGCTAGGGACCAGGAGATTGCGCGGTCAACTGGTAGAAAAGTTAAAAATTATTCGTGGCCTCGAAAATAATAATAACCAGGAGTTATTTCCCCTCAGCTAGAATATTGAACACCGAATTATTTCCTCTCAGTCAGACCAGTATATACCCGGGAGTTGTTTCCCCTCACTCAGACCAGTGGAAGTCAGGGGTATACTTCCCTTGTTAGAATATTGGATACCGGGAGTTATTTTTCCCTCACTCAGTCAGTTGGTATCATTGGTTGTTTCCCCTCAGGGGAACTAGTTGATATTTGTGGGAAATGTTTCGTCTCAGACAGAATAGCGAATATCGGGAGTTGTTTCCCCTCAGGCAGACTCGTAGTTCCATCAGACTAGTGGAAACCAGGGGAAATGTCTTCCCTCAGCAAGAATATTGGATGCCGGGAGTTATTTCACCTCATTAGTGAACGCCGGGAGTTGTTTCCCTCATTTGGTTTTGTTTCCCCTCGCTCAGAATAATAGACATCGTGTATTGTTTCCCCTCAGCTAGAATATTGGACACCAGGAGTTGTTCCTACTCAGCCAGACTAGTGAACACAAATACGAAGGAAAACGCAAGCAACGACAGACCATTCGATCCTTACGAAGTTACATGCAGCGACGAAGCTAAGTTTATTAAACCTTGCCTTTTGATCATTGATGTTCGCTTATCTGATGGAGGGCGAAAAATGAGAATATTACTCGCTTATACGTTTCGAAAGGACATCGCAAGGTTGGAATGCGTACAAGCCAGGGCAACCAAGCTGATTCCCTCTATCCGACCTAAAAGTTATGAGGATAGACTAAGGGAATTAGATCTGTTCTCGATGGAAACCCGTAGACTGCGTGGTCAGCTCATCGAAGTTTTCAAAATACTTCGAGGGTTCGACAATGTTGACTCCCGGGATATGTTCACACTGTGTGAGAACAGAACGCGCAATCACGGCTTCAAACTTGAACTGAAGCGTTACAACCGCAATCTGTGTGGAAACTTTTTCACCTACAGTATCTGTGGTATGTGGAACGCACTTCCATTGGAAGTTGTCAACAGTGAATCTGTTGACCAGTTTGAGTCAAGACTAGACAAAGTCTTGAAAAGCGGCCGTTCAGGGACGCAAAACAATTGAGCAGCCATGTGCCTGTTCGATTGCTCGTCCAAAGGTACCCTCTTTGAATGGACCGTAAGGTCTCCTAGGGTACTTACTTTCCTTGTTATAAACGCAGTCAGTCTTGGGTTTGAGGCGAACTGTTTGTGTTTAAACGAATCAAATGTCTTTGCCTACAATTTTGAAAGTTTCCTCTTGTGTAATTAGATTAGTCGATTATTAAGTACTTGTTACAGTTCATATTAACTATGCCTTTGACGATTTTAAATACTTGAATTAGGTCACCACGCAGTTCCTTAAGACGGTCCTCGTATGGCTTGTTTATTTAGATTAAGTATCATTTCGGTAACTCTACTTTGAAGTCATTCTAGCTGGTTTATATCTTTTTGGTAGTGAGTGTACCAGGCTTGGACACAGTGCTCCAGAAGAGGCCAGACTAAAGATTTGGAGAAAGTATTACTTTTTTCAATTTATACTCAAATGACCTTCCTATAAAGCCAATTATTTTGTTCGCTTTATTGGTAACTTCTATGCATTGCTGACTGAATTTTATGTTACTCGATTCTGTTACTCCTAAATCTGTTTCCTTGTCTACACTTTTCAATCGTGTTTCATTCATTGAATAAGATGCTTTTTTTTATTTTGATGTCCTATGTGTAGCAATTTGCATTTATCCGCGTTGAAGCACATTTGCCAAGTTTGGTCCCAAAGAGATAACTTGTCAAAATTATTTCGCATATCTTCTACTTTATGTGAGTTTACAACATTGGCGATTTTTATATCATCCACATACTTTGAAATTGTGCATGTAAGACCTTCAAGAATGTCGTTACTGTAGGACAGACCTTAAAACTGATCCCTGTAGAACACCACTAGTTAAATTGAGCCATTTAGAGGCCTGCCTTCTTTTGCTGAGCCAATTTTCACTCCATCTTAAAATGTCGCCTTGTCTTCCGTGTGATTGTAATTTTATTATGCGCCGTTTGTGAGGAACTTTGTCGAAGGTCTTCTGGAAGTCAAGGTATATGACACCGACGGCTTTATTGTCATCGTATAGATCCATTCTGGGCGTCTTCAAGAATCCTGTGTTCCTCCAAATAGTTCAGGATTTTTGTTCCTTAGGAGAGTTTCAAGAATTTTACACTTAACTGAATATTGGACACAGGAGTTGTTTTCCCTCAGCCAGAATATGAGACACCAGGAGTTGTTTTCCCTCAGCCAGAATATGAGACACCAGGAGTTGTTTTCCCTCAGCAAGAATATGAGACACCAGGAGTTGTTTTCCCTCAGCCAGAATATGAGACACCAGGAGTTGTTTTCCCTCAGCCAGAATATGAGACACCAGGAGTTGTTTTCCTTCAGTCAGAATATGAGACACCAAGAGTTGTTTTCCCTCAGCCAGAATATGAGACACCAGGAGTTGTTTTCCCTCAGCTATAATATGAGACACCAAGAATTGTTTTCCCTCAGCCAGAATATGAGACACCTGGAGTTGTTTTCCCTCAGCCAGAATATGAGACACCAAGAGTTGTTTTCCCTCAGCCAGAATATGAGGCACCAGGAGTGGTTTCCCCTCAGTCAGAATATGAGACACCGGGAGTTGTTTCCCCTCAGTCAGAATATGAGACAGCGGGAGTTGTTTCCCCTCAGCCAGAATATGAGACACACGGAGTGGTTTCCCCTCAGTCAGATACGAGATACGTTTGTGTCAACTGATGCCGGGATCGAAGCCGGTACCGCGAGGTTAGTGGACCGACGCCGTATCCACTCTGCTAGCAAAAGATCTACTAGTAATGGGAATTGAAGATGCTTGCTGCGGGTGCGGCAAACAAGAGGGAGAATGAATTATAATAATAATTGTATGACCTCAGAAATGAGGGCTGATCGCGTTGCCTTCTGACTCTTGGTCTTCCTCAACCCATTTTTCACTGAGTAAAAATCCCCTCGTTGGTTGCATTAGTTGCTTTTTTCTTAATCAAATCGAAAAAAATGCTGACTAAATAATACTAATAATACCCAAATAAGACAATATACTGGTAAATTCCCATCAAATATTTTAAAAAATAAGACAATATAAGGATGATATCAAATACCAATACATACAAATATAAGCCCAAATATACTAATAAATACCCAAATAATTACTATTTTAATACTAATAAATACCAAAGTAGGCCAAAATGTGAAGATAAATACCCAAACAATTACTATTTAAATCTAATAAATGCCAAAGACCAAATATACTGATAAATAACCCAATAATTACTCTTTAAATACTAATAAATACGAATGTAAAACCAAATATATTGATCAACACCTAATTATTATTTCAATACTAACAAATACCCAAGTGGAACTAAATTTGCCGATAAATACCTACGGAAACACAGATGAATACTCATAAACGGACTTTGGGAATTAAACTGGATCTTGAGGACCAAAGAATGCGACAGATTTCGTCAACCCAGTCGACCAGGGCCGGGGGGATACCCCTGTGTACCTAATGACTGGCAACCCCTTTTCAGGTCCCCCCTCACCGCTATCACAAGTGGCAGCCCCCCTCCCCCAAATACTGATATCCTGACTGTCAATTAAAGAACTATGGGTACTAAATGATGAATACCCCAAACAAATCCATTTTTATTAAGCACTGTAACGGTCGGTGTACACCCGTGTACGGCTCTGTTCCGTGCACATGTGCGGGAAGCGCTCCGCAAAAGCCCCTCAAGATTCCCACGAGGGGAGGAAGTTGAACCTTATCGGGAAAGGAGGCGCGGGGGAGGGTTCTGATTTAGCATACATGTAATCGCTCGTATCTCGCCTTTCGGTTCGTTGGACCTTCCTTACCCGAACTTGGTGTCTTCCCACCGGGTTTTTTTTTTTTAATATCTCATCACTTGCGGCAACTAACAAGGGCACGCCACCGACGGGCTGAGAGACTGGTACCTATCTTGGAATAATAAAAGAGTCAGAATGGTATTAATAGGAATGGTTGCCTCTAATGAGAATATTACAGCGGGAATTATAAAATAGTCACGACGTATGGATGTCAATTTCTCATGATTTTGTTAGGCATCGATGTTGCCACAATTAGTGATGTCACTACGTTGAATTTTGTTCTGTGTGACATTTCAATATATTATTAGATGAGAAATGGTGTTTAGGGTATATTTAGCTATAAATAAACTAGATTAGACATTTATTTACCTATAAAATAAATAAAAGTGATTTTTTAAGGACGTTATGGCGGTATTTCGAGCATTTTGAAACGGTGCGTTTAAAGCAGGGTTGCCATATTTCCGAAATGTGGCCTTTTTCCAGTTTAGTTACCTTTATATATACAAGGGTTGGACAAAGTAATTGGAACAGTAGAAATTTAACACCAATATTTCAATGAGCCATTCTATTATGAATATCTATCGAAATTTCAATGAGTTTTTTTTATTGTAGATACATGGTTTTATTTATCAACTCTGTATTTCTTTTTTAGATCGTGGTATAGATGCTAAGATACGTGACCTCACTGAGCTCGAAAAGGGGCAAATTGTTGGAGCTCGAATTGCAGGAGCTTCCGTCGCCAGAAGAGCTAAACTCCTTGGTTTTTCGAGAGCTACCATATCAAGGACCATGTCAGAATTCAAGAAGCAGGGCGAAACCTCCAACAGGAGGAGTAATTCCAGCAGGACTTCGAAGCTTGCTGAAAGAGACCGAAGACTGTTGAAACGTACTGTGATTAAAATCCCCGGACAACTGCCTCTAAAGTGACTGAAGAGTTGAATCAACATCTCACTAGCCCAGTTTTGACCAAAACTATTCGCCGGGAGCTCAATAAAGCCGGATATCATGGAAGAGCCGCCATCAAGAAACCTCTGCTTTCTCATCAAAACATTCAGCAAAGGCTGAACTGGTGTAGTGAACACAAGGGCTGGTCGACAGACCAATGGAAGCAAGTAATGTTCTCCGACGAGTCCAGTTTTTCTCTTTTTCCCCACTGCAGGTCGAGTTTATGTGTGGAGGCACCCCGGGGAAGCTTTTAATCCCGACTGCCTTCTTCCTACAGTGAAGCACGGAGGAGGGTCAGTGATGGTTTGGGCAGCCATATCTTGGAATTTTCTTGTTTCAATCGTTGCCCTGCATGGTAGGATCAACATCAACGAATATCTGAATATTTTGGAAGATCAAGTCCATCCCATGGTCCAGACATTATTTCCCGATGGTGATTGTTTTTTTCAAGATGACAATTTCCCAATGTAGTTAAGAATTGGTATGAAGGGCATAGGAGTGAGCTACAACACAGGGAGTGGCCCCCACAATCTCCAGATCTTAATATTATTGAGCATTTGTGGTCCGTCTTGGAGCGACAAGTTAGAAGTCGTTACCCTCCACCGTCGTGTCTGAAACAGCTGGAGCAGGTATTGCAAGAAAAATGGCTCAAGATTCCTCTCAATAGAGTCAAGAAGCTGCATGAATCAATTCCAAGACGCATCGACGCTGCTCAGAAAGCAAAAGAAGGACTAACTCCGCATTAAATAAATATTTTCATTGAATTTATCTCGTGTTCCAATTATTTTGTCCAACTGCTGCATTTATTGAATTTCTAATCATGGCTATCACAAATATTCGCATTGACAATTGGTATTTTTGTCTATTTTTATCGGTATAATTAATTTTAGAACCTGACGTGTTAAGAAAGATGTTTCTTGCCAACACAACACAGCAAAACCTGGCGGCAGTTATGCAAGGCTATTCGAGAATTTTTAAAACAAAAATAATTATATCGTAGTTAACTTACTTTTGTCCGAAGCATTTGGAAAAATGTGACATGACTAATTTGGGCACTTGTACACTGCGTTAATTTTTCGTCAAGGACCAACAACAAAGAAATTGGCAAGGGGGGTGGTACCACCCCTTCGCCCTCTGGGGTATGTATGGCCTTTACCACCGTCATGTTCGACTCACATAACGCAACCATTTTTATTTCCCATTATTATTATTATTATTATTATTATCAAGATCATCATATTCAAGATTATTATTATTATTTATCATTATCATCATCAAGATTATTATTATTATCAAGATCATCATCAAGATCATTATTATTATTATCAAGATCAGCATCAAGATTATTATTATTATTATCAAGATCATCATCATTAATATTATTATTATTTATCATTATGATCATCAAGATTATTATTATTATCAAGATCATCATCACATTATTATTTTTATTATAGGTGTTATTCCTCAAATACACTTCTACAGATCCTACATAACCTACATGTATTCTATTGAATGTTGCCGATTAACTTAAGGAGAAAGACAAATATTTCATCCCTTCTTATCAGTGGAAATATTCTGTATTCGCCTCATTTATACCCTAATAAAAATAGGAGTAGATTTTTAGAAGTATTATCCGAGAATATGGTCGGTTATCGACGTGGTATAGTCATATTATAGTCGCTGTTTCCGAGAAATGTTCGGGTTTAGAGGTTGGAGATCTCTTCCGTGGCCATGGAAGTCCCGACCAAGTGTTACCAATTTGATAGCCTGATTAGGCCATGTCGAGATAATAGCGCGAAGCACTCATGGCCGAAGCGGTGGCCACGGATGTGTTTTACAACCTTAAACAACGGACTCAAATCCACTGTTACCTACGGATGATTTAAAACAGAGACGAACGTTACGACTAAATCACGAACCTACACAACCAATTCTGCCATAAAATCGGATAAAACAACCATATCTCGTCCTCGATTTTTATTAAGGCTATGATTCAATCCAGGAAATGGGACACTATTTTGACACAGGAGGAAAGTGGGCCATGGAGCGACAAAAGGTTGAGAATCACTACACCGGCCGACGTTTTCATAGAGGCGGAGGTGTTAGGTCCCTCGTTTCGCATCTTGCGTAGCGTCTCTGTTTTCAGCACATCTTCACTTTACTGAACTTCACATATCTGTGTGTGTTTACATCCTTCATTCACATCCTCTCTCCTCTGTTCACTCCTTCACTTTTCTCATTTCTTCACTTTCCATACTCCTTTTTTTTCTTCACTTCACTTTTATCACTCCTTCGCGTTTCCTGCTTATTCACTTTCTTCATTCCTGCTAAACTTATAATTATTTTTTACTCCTTTACAATGTTTTCTTCTTTACTCCTGCTCACCTTCTTCACTCCTTCACAAACCCCCATTCGTCCTCCTTCACAACTCCCCTTCATTATTCACTCTTTCACAACGTCTTCTTCTTTACGCTTGCTCACCTTCTTCACTCCACAACTCCTTTTTATTCTTCACTCCTTTACAATGTCTTCTTTTCTCACGCAAACTTCTTCACTCCTTCACAACGTCTTCTTCTTTACTCCTGCTCATCTTTTTCACTCCTACACAACCCCTCTTCTTCACTCCTTCACAACTCCCCTTTATTCTTCACTCCTCAACTTCTTTTTTACTTCTTCGCAACGTCTTTTTCTTTACTCCCGTTCATCTTCTTCACTCCTTCAAATCCAGTTTCTTTCCTCACTCCTTCATAACATCTTATTCACTCTTTCACAACGTCTTGTTCTTTACGCTTGCTCATCTTCTTCACTCCACAACTCCTCTTTATTCTTCACTACTTTACAACGTCTTCTTTTTTCTCCTGCACATCTTCACTCCTTCACAACGTCTTCTTCTTTACTCTTGCATATCTTCACTCCTTCACAACGTCTTCTTCTTTATTCCTGCTCATCTTCTTCACTCCTTTACAACTCTTTTTCATTCCTTCACAACTACCCTTCTTTACTCCTTCATAACGTCTTCTTCTTTACTCCCTATCATATTCTTCACTCCTTTAAATCCCCTTTCCTTCCTCACTCCTTCACAACGTCTTCTTCTTTACTCCCGCTCATCTTCTTCACTCCTTCAAATCTCCTTTCCTTCCGCACTACTTCAAATCCCCTTTCCTTCCTCACTCCTTCACAACATCTTATTCACTCCTTCACAGCGTCTTCTTTACGAATGCTCATCTTCTTCACTCCACAACTCTTTATTCTTCACTCCTTAACAACGTCTTGTTTTCTCCTGCACATCTTCTTCAATCCTTCGCTACGTCTTCTTCTTTACTCCTGCACATCTTCTTCACGCTTTCACAACCCCCTTTCTTCTTCACTCCTTCACATCGTTTTCCCTCTCTTCCTCTTATCTCTCAGATCGCCGAATACGTCCAAAATGAGGAGGTGCAAATGATAGTTTGGGAGGCGAAAACCTTCTTAAAAATTCATTACACTCTCCCATCACAACACAACACCCCTTACATGCATAAAAAGGTTAAACTTCCAGAGCAGAATGAGTTGGCGGAATTTATGCTTCACAGAAGAGTAATGATCTTAGAAATTTAAATTTGATGTAAATAAAAATAAAAGAGTAATGAATTAGATTTACGTTTGTACACCTCTTTGTTCATTACACGTAGTGTATGTACGTAGTGTGTGAATTTTTACTCTGTTTATATATGTTCCGTCATGTGTAATTTTTGTTCAAAAGAATATTCTATTATATGCTACACATCCGTTTTAAAGAACTAAAACGAGGGATCTTTGTTCCCTAATTCAAATAGTTAGTAAATCACTAAAGGGGCGAATTGACCCCTAATGATTTAAATTAGCGAATGTAATACTTAAATTCTATATAAAAAAGGAGGCAAAGGTAAGGGAAAGTAAGTATAGGTGCATTGGCCTAACGTCAGTCGTTCGTAACCTGAAAGCTGATCGAGTTCTTTGGAAGACAAAAACTTGATTAAAGATAGGTAACATGTTTACATAAAATGTCACTGGTGTTTTAACTAGTCTCTTTTTATGGTACTATAGGCGTTTACGATCTACACAAAGCGGTTGGCATTGTATATGTCGATTTTAATAAAGTGTTCGATTATGTGGTTTGGCGTAGGATCTTAATACCAAATAATCCCAGAGAGGATTTTTTTTTTAAATTGATCGAATTTTGGTTAAGTAAACAAATAGGAGTTGCGGTACGGAGAACACTTCGAATGGACTTATGTTGTTACCAGAAGAATTCCATAAGGTTCCGTTTATAAATGACTCAGCGACAGTTATGCAAGATTGCTAAATTTGGACATGATGGGATTTAAATAAAATTGTTGTGGTTTGTCAAATGGCAACTAAAGTTTAATGTCGTGAAATGCAAAATAACTTTAAATAACGTTTTGCAATAGAGAAATCGACGAGTTATCATATTTGATGATCGTAAAATTTCTTTGTAATCCTTTGAAGCAGCCTAAAAGAGCCAATAGAATCTTTGGTCTAATTTCTCGTAACATTGATCATAAATGTAAATATTTCATTCATCTGCTCTCTAAGTTTGTTCACAATAGGACTGCGCTGTGAAAAATTTATCATCTTTCATTCAGAAAGATATAGTATATTTATAAAGAATTCATCGATGCGCCCACAACTTGAAGCAGTGAACTATCTCTCAAGATCGTGAGGAAGGAGAGAGTGGGTTCCATTCTATCCCCCACCTTCCCGTTTGAAGCCGGCGGGGATCATTCAGGCGTTTGTCTTCCTGGCTGCGCTGGTTGCAGTACACCGCTCGGTATGGGATTTAAGCGCCGGGCTCGATTCGGAGATCGCTTTGTAATTCATAGCGACTCACAAAGCGCGTTAAAGTGCCCCTGAGGCATTGTCATATCTACATCTCTTGTTCGTATTATCCGCGATGCTATGGCTGTTGCGAGTCTGGAGGAAGTCGAGAGTGTCTTATGCTGGGTTCCTGGACATGTAGGGGTTGCTGGAAATGAGGGCGCCATGCTGTCTGCACAGACTGAGCGAAGGAGAAGCTTTTTGTTATTTCTCACTCTGACTAGACGTCAGAAATCATATCAGCCCTTCGGGTTGTATGGCAAAGAAGAAGGGAGACGGCACGCGGGAATTTGAGATTGAATGCCATCGCTCCTCTACTATTCCCTGGATTCTAACCCCCACCCCCAATGCCCCATGACGGTATCAGAGCATTGTCCCCGCCACCGAATCTGACACATTCGCGGGATGCAGAGAAATTTGATCGGGCGTTCCCCTGAACCTTTCTGCCAAGATTCCTTGGTTGAATCTCCGAATCTGGGGGGGAGTTTCTCCAGTCCTTGGGAGGGATTCCTGCCCACCGGATTGTGATGGAATTGAGGTTTGGGAAGAGGCGGGTCTCTTCCATAGTTTTTAAATTGTTTACTGCATTATCAGTCCCCTTATGTAGCTAGTAGGTGGGTGGCGAACCTGAGGGTCCCCCTAAAGAAATATTGTTACTGTTTTCTTCGTTTTTTCTTTTTTATGTATTTTTTTTATTTGCTTAGGTTGGAATTAACATAACCCAAAGATAGGCTTGTTGTAATTTTAGTGGCTTTGCCTTTGCTGGTGGCTGCTAGGGGAAATGTTAAAAAAAAATCAAGGTCTGGGATCATGTTCTTCGATCATATGGGCTTTGCTTATGTCTGGCATTCTCTACTAACTAAGAAATTGGCTGTACGAAAATAGGCTTAGAATCCTCGGTCCTTTAGTACTGCAAAACTGCCGACTTTGCTTGAAATTCATTTAGTATTAAAATTCTAAATGATTTTAGTAAATTAAATTTCAGACTTGGCTTTCGAGCGTCCCTTTTGAGGGCAAACTAAATCATTGACATTTTTCAGTATATTGGGAAAAACTTCTTCACTTATAAAATAACAGCTCCTTGGAATGCTCTCCGGCCAAATTTTGTTATACTTCGACCAGGCAATGGCTTAGCCACCCCGGGAGCTAGCGCTTCGCTACTAAAATTAAAATTTAAAATCTGAAAAAAAGCAGCCATCGTTAAATTTTTATAAATTTTCTCAACTTCGCCAATTATAATAATTTTAAAAAGGAACTCTAAACTCAATTTCCCCCCATTTCAAAATATCACGTTGCTAAAATATAGTTATAGAAGAAGAAGATATATAGAGATAATTTTTTTTAACTTAACCATTGGTAATTCTTCTGGTTTTTTAAAAAAAAATCACAAAATTTCGATACTTATATTTATTTCTGAACTTTGATAAAAAAAACATAAGTCATAACCAAACTAAGATGAAATTATTATTCAAATACTCAAAAAAATCCCCTTCTTAAATTATAGCTAGTGATGATGATGATGATAATGATAAAAGGCTTAAAAAACGATTATATGAGGGATTATTTAATAAAAATAATCTTTTAGTTTACAGAAATCACCAAAAGAACATTTATGATAAACAGGTAAGGAAGGGAAATTGATACAGGGTGCATTGACCCCTCAAATGATGCCTGCAATTGGTTAGGTCAAACTACACACTCACTTTCTGCTTCCTAGATAAGAAGTGTATAAATGAGATTTAATATTCCCTCCACTCTTTCTTATCACTACATTCCATTTGTACCACTAGGATGAGGAAGCTGCTAAGAAGATCTTTTCTACTTTTCGTTATAGTGTGGTTGATGGCAGGGGTCAGATGGACACTTAAAGTAAACCTCCTCTGGCGTGGATGCTTGGGCGAACGAGATTAATTTTGGACGCAGCACTGCTACACTTATATTTGGTGTACCGAAATGTAATGTCAAGTAAATAGTTTGAAGTAGGTTTCAATGGCGAACTTTATGTTAAAATGAGTCTAAGTGTGTGCTCTGTCCGATAACCCAAGGACTTTAATGAGTTGCATATTCAACATTGCCTCTTTTGTCAATTTCGTAAAGGCAACAATGAAAAACAGAGCCTCTCACTATCACGACGGGATGGGTGCTCGGAAATGGCAGAGGAGGTGTAATAGGTTTAAGAGTGGCGACTTTGATTATCCGATGGACGGCGACCAGGACCACCAATCGTTCTCGATAATTGATGCAATGGAAGCGAGGATTGAAGAAGATCCACGTCAATACTGGGAAACTTACTGATCCCTGGTCCACTGTGTAAGATCATCCTAAAAGGATTGGGGAATTTTATAAAGAGGCAGGGTGGGGGGCACATGAACTGCCCCCCGAGAAGGAAACTGCGCCTCCAGCTGGGAAACCAGGAATGGGAAAACACCTTTAATCGAATTGCAACCAGAAACGAGAACTAGATTATGTCAACATTCCTATCCGTTTAAATCTAGTGGCAGGTTTGATTCTCAAATCAAGGCAAAGCCAACGAGAGGACAGTGAATCTCAAATGGACCTACACCCAATACCTAAACTAAAACTAGATCCAAAGGTTTTGCTGAGCGTGTGGTAGAATACAACAGGTATGGTTCACTTTGAATCATTGGAACGAGAGAAAACCAACGAAAAAGCCTTTGAATTTATTGTTTGCCCTTGAAATCCTTGAAAAGTCCTTGAATTTGATGAAAAAGGTAGATGGACCTTGAATTTAAAAAATAAATAATGGAGTGATTGTTCAAATGATTTTTCAAATTCACTTTATATACTTTATAATGTCTATTAGGAAAATAGTAATATTTAAGTTAATCTACTCACTAATGTGAGTGAACATTGTATGCTTTGGATGCATTGTATTTTATGATGGATGCTCGCTATGCTTCTGTGACTAGCTAGGATACCTTGTTCTTGTTCTTTTGCACTGGTGAGTTGATTTTGGTTATGCTTTGCTTATTTCCCATTTTTCCCTTAAATGCCTCCCCTTCACCAATGTCCCATAATGTTTATTGCACTTTTTTATTTTAAAAAACCTTGAAAAGTCCTTGAATTCAAAATCACCACACAAGTAGACACCCTGCATCAGCTTGAATCAGGTTTTGTGCAAACCATCACATTCCAATCAACAGAAAGGGAGTCATTCTGCAACAAGTTACTTCAAGGGACATTTAAGTTAAGCTGGGGATTTTTACCTCGCCCTACTCAACAGACTTACAACTACTTCAGTTATTCAGGTCACATGAACATATTACTAGTGGTCACAGCTACCTGTTTGGCGTCGCGGTACTGGGTTCGATCCCGGCATGAGCGGACACAAACGTCAGTGCACGGAGAGATCGAACTACCAATTGGTGGACGTGCTGTGATCAGCCCTGTATTCGGGTATGTAGCTCTTACGCTTAGCCTCACACACGCAGCCAACTACAACACTGCTTTCTTTCCTCCCCCGTCTTCACAGCGCAACACACTCTGTTCCAAGGAATACTGTCGATGATATTTATATCCACATACCTCTGATGCGGAACAGGTCCCTCTGTCCTCAGGTGACGAAGGTTCTACCTGAACGCTGTTTTGTATCAAAACATAATCCTTCCTGGCGCCTTTTCCCAATGAGGACCGACCCCTTGACGGTCTTACTTACCTTTATGTCGATTTCATTTTCCGGTCGGGGATCCGCCTGGATAAAAGCAGGTTAGCTAACCACTACTACCCCCTGCTCGGCGTGGATAAGGAGCGGCTACTAGGACCACCGATAAATGGGATGGTGATACCCATTGCTATACCAACCACACGCCAAAGACGAGTACATTTCTATTTACCATACTAAACTTACACCTTGTCGCATTAACTGATTAATACTAGTAGTTACTATGTTTAAAGTATATGGTTTTCTGGGTATTCTTCTTCTGCACAGGAAAGCATTTCTGACAGTTTACAAATGGTTTTATTCAGTTTAATATTATCCATCATGTTCAATTATCCTCTCATAATCATACACAGAAAGACATTTTTCAACAAAGAAGAAAAAATACAACTCAAACAGTGAATTTCATCCCATTTTCTTTATTATAATGAAGTAATTGAGAAGGTAATGTCCCTTTGGACCTTAATTCCTCAATTGAGAAGGTAATGTCCCTTTGGACCTCAATTCCTCAATTGAGAAGGTAATGTCCCTTTGGACCTTAATTCCTCAATTGAGAAGGTAATGTCCCTTTGGACGTTAATTCCTCAATTGAGAAGGTAATGTTCCTCTGGACCTTATTTCCTCAATTGAGAAGGTAATGTCCCTTTGGACCTTAATTCCTCAATTGAGAAGGTAATGTCCCTTTGGACCTTAATTCCTTAATTGAGAAGGTAATGTCCCTTAAGACCTTAATTCCTCAATTGAGAAGGTAATGTCCCTTTAGAGCTTAATTCCTCAATTGAGAAGGTAATGTCCCTTTGGACCTTAATTCCTCAATTGAGAAGGTAATGTCCCTTTAGAGCTTAATTCCTCAATTGAGAATGTAATGTCCATTTAAACCTTAATTCCTCAATTGAGAAGGTAATGTCCCTTTGGACGTTAATTCCTCAATTGAGAAGGTAATGTCCCTTTGGACGTTAATTCCTCAATTGAGAAGGTAATGTCCCTCTGGACCTTAATTCCTCAATTGAGAAGGTAATGCCCCTTTGGACCTTAATTCCTCAATTGAGAAGGTAATGTCCCTTTGGACCTTAATTCCTCAATTGAGAAGGTAATGTCCCTTTGGACCTTAATTCCTCAATTGAGAAGGTAATGTCCCTCTGGACCTTAATTCCTCAATTTAGAAGGTAATGTCCCTTTGGACCTTAATTCCTCAATTGAGAAGGTAATGTCCCTTTGGACCTTAATTCCTCAATTTAGAAGGTAATGTCCCTTTGGACCTTAATTCCTCAATTGAGAAGGTAATGTCCCTTTGGACCTTAATTCCTCAATTGAGAAGGTAATGTCCCTTTGGACCTTAATTCCTCAATTGAGAAGGTAATGTCCCTTTGGACGTTAATTCCTCAATTAAGAAGGTAATGTCCCTTTGGACGTTAATTCCTCAATTAAGAAGGTAATGTCCCTTTAGAGCTTAATTCATCAATGGAGAAGGTAATGTCCCTTTGGACGTTAATTCCTCAATTTGGGGAAGAGTTTTCTCGACCCGAAAGCAGTTTTGTTCTTCCTTGCAAAATTTCTCTTTGGAGGGGGATGGGCATGTGTCAACAAATATTCATTTCCTTCTTAAATACTTCTTTACTTCTCCAATTCTTCTTTTTCTACTTCATTTCTTAGCTCTTCAATTTTTCCTTCACTCTGCAACTCTTTAATTCTTACTTAACGCTTCTCTTCTTCCTTACCTCGTCACTCCTTCTTTAGCTCTTCAATTCTTTTCTTCCTTAAGTCTTCACTCCTTCTTTCTTTAACTCTTCAGTAGGGCACTTCTTCCTAAACTCTTCACTCCTTCCTCCTTAACTCTTCACCCCTTCTTTAACTCTTTACTTCTTCGTCCTTAAGTTCTTAGCTTTTCACTCCTTCAACTCTTCAGTGGTTCTTCCTTAAATCTTCCCTTCTTCCTTAATCCTTCACTTCTTTAACTCTTCACTTCTTCCTTACCTCGTCACTCTTTCCTTACCTCTTCACTTCTTTTTCCTTAACTCAACGCTTCTCCTTTAGCTCTTCACTCCTTCATCCTTATTTCTTCACTCTTTCTTCCTCATCTCTTCACTTCTTCGTCATGCTTCTTCTCCCTTTAGTGCCATTGAGAAATTCCTTCATTTGATTACCCCTTCTGGCCCCATCTGGCCCTGCATGACGTTGGGCCAAGCTTTTGCAGCTGATAAGATAGAAATAGGGGGCTGGGGGGGGGGCGCTGGGGTCCCTGCTTATCGCCTCTGGCTATTACGTTCGTGTTCCTGTTGCACTGCATCTGAGCACTTGTGCAATGCAGGAGTCTTCTCCCACCACGCACGCCACTACACACACATATACATACATACATACACATACTCTCAAGGCTTCTTTCAAGCTGGGGGGATACTTAGGGAGAAGGAGCGGCGCCCCCTCGAGCAAAAGAAGAATTGATAAGATTAGTTTTGTTTTTATGTGTTTGTTTAGTTAGTTTTATTTATTTGTTCATTATTTATTTATTTATTTATCTTATTTAGTTATTTGTTGGTTTAGTTATTTTTCATTATTTAGTTATTTTTTATTTATTTGCTTTATTTATTTTTCAGTATTTAATTATTTGTTGATTTATTTGTTTGTTTATTTAGTTTTCATTATTTAGTTATTTGTTGATTTATTTATTTGTTTTATTTAGTTTTCATTATTTAGTTATTTGTTGATTTATTTATTTGTTGTATTTATTTTTCATTATTTATTTATTTGTTTTATTTAGTTTTCATTATTTAGTTATTTTTTGATTTATTTATTTGTTTTATTTAGTTTTCATTATTTAGTTATTTGTTGATTTATTTATTTGTTGTATTTATTTTTCATTATTTATTTATTTGTTTTATTTAGTTTTCATTATTTAATTATTTGTTGATTTATTTATTTGTTTTATTTAGTTTTCATTATTTAGTTATTTGTTGATTTATTTATTTAATTTTCATTATTTAGTTATTTGTTTTTAGTTTTCATTATTTAGTTATTTGTTTCTTTATTTTTCATTATTTTTATTTTTTATTTATTTTTTTTATCTAAAAAGGAGAAAACTAACGAGAGCCACTCATTCTGCATCAGGGAAGTATGGATATGACAAGTAAGGAAGAGTGATGCATTTGTGTGCGAAGAGAGGATAGGTAGGAAGTGTCTGCGCGTCTGCTTCAATATAGACGAATCCCGTAATAAGCGACTAGCTCCCTACGGTCAGCACATGTTTTGATGGAGATTTAAATGCCGCACACCCTCCATTGGGGTCGGTAGGGCGCACAAATTCCAGCGATGAGGCCGGTAGGGCACACAGCTTCGGTCGTTGGGGCCGGTAGGGCACACAACTTCGGCCGTTAGGGCCAGTAGGGCACTCGACATTTGGCGTTGGGGCAGGTAGGGCACACATCTTCGGTCGTTGGGGCCGGTAGGGCGCACAACTTCGTCCATTGGGGCCAGTAGGGCACACAACTTCGGTAGTTGGGGCTAGTAAGGCACACAAGACGTAGCCCCATATCCCCCTACAGGCGTTAGGGCATGGAGGGCAAGCAGTCATCTAAATGTCAGCTGCAGCGAGGCTGGCCATGACTCCCTGCTTGCGGAGGCGTAGTTGGTGGTAGAGGGATGGATTTCTAACGCGTGGGTGTCGTATTCGATTCGAGGGAAAAGGCGTTAAAAGAATTTCGGTGGTTGTAGGGAGCTGCTGCCAATCACGGTGATGGGGGCGGGGCACTATCTGAAGCATGCGTTTGCAGGCAGTTTCAATCATAACACAGCCTCCACCCCAATTCCCACACAATACACATCACTCTTCCGTATCAAAACCTGCTAAATTAGGTACCATGTCCACCTCTCTGTGATGGGTAGCTATCCCTTGGGTCATGAAATTGTCCCTGCTCGCCTTAGGTGGCAAAGCACAGTACTACCTTACTCCTTACCCCCACCCCACCCCACCCCTTCCTCACGAGAACGCACCCTGGTTCCCATGGGATTGTTAGTGGTCGCCGTGCTGATTTTTATGTTGGTTCCATTATCCCCTTCCTTAACGAGGACCGGCCCTTGGTTCTTACAGGTTCGAAACTGATGGTCGCACTCATCTTCACATTGGGGCCTGAGGGGATTGTCGTACTGATCTTTATGTGTGTTTCATTATCCGGACCCCAAAGGAAAAGGGCGGGGAGTTGCTAAATAAAGATGTCTCGATTTCGTATCATTTCGAAGATATCAATTTTATTTTATTTTTATTAATATCCATCACCTGTGTTTGTGGTCTTATCGAAAGGTGTTTTTTGAGGTCTGGAGCCGATTATCGGATGTTTATCACTATCCCTCCCCCTCGCTTCTGAGCCTAGAAGCTTCCCCAGAGCATCCACCGAGGTCCAGCGCTCGAGTTTGTCATGTTGCTTCCTTCTGGGTGACTTTATGTATAAAAGACTTTTATTCTTTCACTCTATCCATCGTACGAGTTTGCGTTCTTATCCAAAGATTTATTGTATATTCCCTGCGAGTTATCCTTGTTAGTGCAAAGATTCTTCTGGGAAAAAATTTACAGCCACCATCGCTCGATCTAATGTGGCCTTTTCCCTAATCTTCAGATTTATGTCTTCCCGCTTACCTTTTCCTTTTCCCGCGGGCAATTTTTGTACTTTCGGTTGCGATGCGTCATCGACGAGTTTTTTTAACGAGTTCATCTGAAAGTTTGGCGTAAAGTGAATGGAATTATTGTAGTCTACCCAATGAATGTCTGGAGCCTACCATAAGGGCTATCTTTTAAGTCCCGCCGAAGTCTACCTTTGACCGAATTTGAACAATTGAAGCGATCTCTCAATACAATGGCTTATTTGGGGACGCTTAATTCCCGCAGAAGCCTTCACTTGGCCGAATTTTAACAAATGACGCGATCCCTCTATTATATGGCCTATTTGGAGATACCTTATTCCTGAAGATACATATAGTAGGCCGAATTTTAACAAATGTCGCGATCCTTCTGTTATCTGGTGGCCTATTTGGGGAATTCCTTATTCCCGAAGAAGCCTACTATTTGGCGGATTTTTAACAAATGACGCGATCTCTTTCTTTATCATCTGGCCTATGTGGGGATTCTTTATTCCTGAAGATACATATATTTGGCCGAATTTTAACAAATGACACGATCTTTCTGTTATCTGGTGGCCTATTTGGGGAATTCCTTACTCCCGAAGAAGCCTACTATTTGGCGGAATTTTAACAAATGCCGCGATCTCTCTATCATCTGGCCTATGTGGTAATTCTTACTTGCCGAAGAAGTCTACTATTTTGCCGAATTTTAACAAATGACACCATCCCTTTATTCAATAGCCTATTTAGTGATTTCGTTGGTATCCGTAGTTACTACGATATTCGAACAGATAATAGGCCTGGTCCGTGTGTGTTATCCGGCGCCGATCTGCGCATTTGAAAGGCAGAGCGAGCGAGTGAGAGTTGTGCGCCTTCGCAGATGCTTGACTCTGGGACGCGCGGTGATCGCCGGCGATGGAAGCGCCTCCTATCTCAATTCATTATCGGCTGCTTAATGCGGTTTAGTGATACCCAGGCGATAAGGAAGGGTTTATTCTAGTCGTGTTATCGGCTTTCATTACACACCACTCTTTCTCACTCTCCGTGTGCATCCAGTTCTATACGCACACCGCCAAAGGATCAGTGGGCGGGACTATGTTCAATGTGAGCATATGTTCTTATAAATAACAACACACCGGGCCTCTTAGATATGGCTGTTTGGGCCGACATTAAATGTTGAAATAAAATTATGGCCATTTTGTTTTTGGTGGTAATTTAGAGATTTGATCCTGAGGTGTAAGAGCAGATGCCTTAACATACCCCCGCCCCCATTTGGCCAAAATTTCGTGTGCTTATCCCACACTTCCGTACCAGGACCTGCATTGAATCGGGTACCATTTCCACACTCCCCAGATAGAAGTGTCCCTGCTCGCTTGTCGGTGACAAAGGACAACACTACCGTACTTCTTACTCCTTCCCACTTCTCCAAACTAGGATCGCCCCCTGGTTCACATGGGATTGACTTTTTATATAAAAGAGATCTCTCCTTCGTAAACCTAGGAAAGTCTTTCTCTGCCATCCCTGGTTTTTTAACTCCAGTAAAGCGATTGGCCGACATCCTTCGTGGTAACACCAGGAAAGCGATGGGCCAACATCCTTCGTTTGTAACGCCAGGAAAGCGATTGGCCGACATCCTTCGTGGTAACACCAGGAAAGCGATGGGCCAACATCCTTCGTTTGTAACGCCAGGAAAGCGATTGGCCGACATCCTTCGTGGTAACACCAGGAAAGCGATGGGCCAACATCCTTCGTTTGTAACGCCAGGAAAGCGATTGGCCGACATCCTTCGTGGTAACACCAGGAAAGCGATGGGCCAACATCCTTCGTTTGTAACGCCAGGAAAGCGATTGGCCGACATCCTTCGTGGTAACACCAGGAAAGCGATGGGCCAACATCCTTCGTTTGTAACGCCAGGAAAGCGATTGGCCGACATCCTTCGTGGTAACACCAGGAAAGCGATGGGCCAACATCCTTCGTTTGTAACGCCAGGAAAGTGATTGGCCGACATCCCTCGTTTGTAACACCACGGCAGCGATGGACTGACATCTTTTGTTTGTAACACCAGGAAAGTAATTGGAAGATTTCCTTCTTTTGTAACACCAGGAAAGCGATTGCCAGACTTCCCTCGTTGTAACACCAGGAAAGCGATTGACAGATTTGCCTATTTTATAACCAAGAAAACGTTCCACCGACATCCTTCGTTTGTAACAGTAGGAAAGTGATTAGCAAACTTCTCTCGTTTGTAAACAGGAAAAAGATTGACCGACATCCTTCGTTTGTAACACCAGGGATGCGATTAGCAGACTTTCACCGTTTGTAACACCAGGAAAGTAATTGGAAGATTTCCCTCGTTTGTAACACCAGAAAAACGATTGGCAGACTTCCCTCGTTTATAACCAGGGAAGCGATTGACCTACATCCCTCGTTTGTAACACCAGGGAAATGATTTACCGACATCCATCGTTGTTTACACCAGGAAAGCCTACACCCATGGTCTGTAACACCAGGAAAGCGTTTGAGCAAAATCGCTGCTCTATAATAGCAGGAAAGCGTTTCAGAAAAATCGCTGATATGTAACCAGGAAAACGATTAGCCGACATCCCTTGTTTGTAACACGAAGAAAGCGATTGACCGACATCCCTCGTTTGTAACACCAGGAAACCGATTGACCGACATCCTTCGTTTGTAACCCCTGGCAAACGATTGACCGACATCTCTGGTCTGTAACACCAGAAAAAGCGATTGCCGACATCCCTCGTTTGTAACACCAGGGAAGCGATGGACGACATCCCTCGTTTGTAACACTAGGTAAGCGATCTGCTGACATCCCTTCTTTGTAACACCAGGAAAGCAATTATCAGACTTCTCTTGTTTGTAACCAGGAAAGTGATTGTCCTACATCCATCGTTTGTAATAACAGGAAAAGATTGACCGACATCCCTCGTTTGTAACACCAGGAAAGCGTGGACGACTTCCCTCATTTGTAACACCAGAAAACCGATTGGCCGACATCCCTCGTTTAATACACCAGGAAAACGATTGACTGACATCCCTCATTTTCAACAACAGGAATGCGATTAGCAGACTTCCACCGTTTGTAGCATTGAAAACGATTGACCGACATCCCTAGTTTGTAACACCAGGAAAGCGATTGACAGACTTCCCTCGTTTCTAACAACAGCAATATGATTGGCCAACTTCCCTCGTTTGTAAACAGGAAAAGGATTGACCGACATCCCTCGTTTGTAACACCAGGAAAGCGATTTATCGACATCTCTCGTTGTAACACCAGGAAAACGATTTATCGTCATCTCTCGTTGTAACGCCAGGAAAGCGATTAATCGTCATCTCTCGTTGTAACACCAGGAAAGCGATTTATCGACATCTGTCTTTGTAACACCAGGAAAGCGATGCAGACTTCCCTCGTTTGTAACCAGGAAAACGATTGACTGACATCCCTTGTTTGTGACACCTGCAAATCGATTGGCAGACTTTCCTCATTTGTAACCAGGAAAGCGATTGACCCACATCTCGTTGTTTGCACCAGGAAAGCGATTGACCGACATCTTCGTTTGTAACCCCTTGCAAACGATTGGAGAACACCCCTGGTCTGTAAACCAGGAAATTGATTGACCGAAATCCCTCGTTTGTAACACCAAGAAAGCGATTGACCGACATCCCTCGTTTGTAACCCCTGGGAAACGTTAGGCCGACACCCCTGGTCTGTATCACCAGGAAAGCGATTGAACGACATCCCTTGTTTGTAACACCAAGAAAGCGATTGACCGACATCCCTCGTTTGTAACCAGGAAAATGGTTGACCGACATCCCTTGTTTGTGACACCTACAAATCGATTGGCAGACTTTCCTCATTTGTAACCAGGAAAGCGATTGACCCACATCTCGTTGTTTGCACCAGAAAAGCGATTGACCGACATACCTCTTTTGTAACACCAGGAAACCGATTGACCGACATCTTCGTTTGTAACCCCTCGCAAACGATTGGAGGACACCCCTGGTCTGTAACACCAGGAAATTGATTGACCGAAATCCCTCGTTTGTAACACCAAGAAAGCGATTGACCGACATCCCTCGTTTGTAACCCCTGGGAAACGATTGGCCGACACCCGTGGTCTGTAACACCAGGAAAGCGATTGAACGACATCCCTTGTTTGTAACACCAAGGAAGCGATTGACTGACATCCCTCGTTTGTAACACCAGGAAACCGATTGACCGACATCCTTCGTTTGTAACCCCTGGCAAACGATTGGCCGACACCCCTGGTCTGTAACACCAGGAAAGCGATTGACCGACATCCCTTGTTTGTAACACCAAGAAAGCGAATTGACCGACATCCCTCGTTTGTAACACCAGGAAACCGATTGACCGACATCCCTCGTTTGTAACCCCTGGCAAACGATTGGCCGACACCCCTGGTCTGTAACACCAGGAAATTGATTGACCGAAATCCCTCGTTTGTAACACCAAGAAAGCGATTGACCGACATCCCTCGTTTGTAACCCCTGGGGAACGATTGGCCGACACCCCTGGTCTGTAACACCAGGAAAGCGATTGAACGACATCCCTTGTTTGTAACACCAGGAAAGCGATTGACCGACATCCCTCGTTTGTAACACCAGGAAAGCGATTGACCGACATCCTTCGTTTGTAACCCATGGAGAAGCGATTGGCTGACACCCCTATTCTGTAACACCAAGAAAGCGAATTGACCGACATCCCTCGTTTGTAACACCAGGAAACCAATTGACCGACATCCCTCGTTTGTAACCCCTGGCAAACGATTGGCCGACACCCCTAGTCTGTAACACCAGGAAAGCAATTGACCGATCGATAAGCAGTGTATAATTCAATACAGGACGGCGCTCCCAATTGCTTGATAACCTCAGCGATAAAATCTTGCATAAATTTAAAAATCAAAACAAAACACGAACGAATCATTCGCAAGGTGTAAGGTTAGGTTAACTCTCGCTCTGTTCGACTTTATCCTCTCTCTCTCTCTCTCTCTCTCTCTCTCTCTCTCTCTCTCTCTCTCTCTGTCCGGGGACGTGATAGTGTTCATACCCCTTTCATTTTTTTTCCACGCCTTATCTGATGAGGTATTCCATTGTTCTCGTCGAAGAGTTTGACCGTTTCTCATATCAGTCAGTCATGTCAGATGGCAGAGTTATGCCCTCCTTTTTTTGACTTATCATCACAATCATTGACTCGATTTATCTGTTTAGCGCCAGGGTTACTCCCCCTCCCCCCCCAAGCTCCCTCCCTCTCACTCTCTCGGTTATCTAAATTAAATCTATGAGAAGGTTTGTCCCAAATCTCGCTATCTTGGTTAAGTCGTGCCTCAGCCACGACGTTTTTCATAAATTTGAGTCTAAGGGCTTCTTGAATGTGGTGTGTGCGTATTCGTGGTGTGTGTACGCGCAGTGTGTCTACCTGTATAAATAGGATGAGCGATTGTATATTTTTATATTCTGGAGGTCTTCCTACTCTCAATTCTTGAATGAGAGAATTAAATTAGAATGACACTTTATAGTAATTTTCCGCGTGACTCAACGAGTTTTAGACACGTTAGCGAACCTCGGGTTTCGTGGGTGGATCGGGAATCACAAATCTGCTTCCAGTGATGTATTCATTTCATAACACTTACACATCGGTATATCTGAATCTAATAAACCCACTGTCTTTAATAGTCGATACTGCGCCCCCCTGTGACTCGGCGAAATAATAGCTTTTATAACTCGTCATGATCTCACTCTTATCGCGTTTGTACCAACAGAAATATCCAACTCTCGCACGGGGTGGAGAAAGGTTAAATCAACCCTTCACATTTCGTAAGGGGGGTAAAAAATGTTAATAGGACTTGATACCCCATTGCCTGAGAGTGAGCTGCTTCTCGACTCATGGCCAGCGCACACACATATTCAAGCCCTTAATACATAAACATTTAGAGATAAATTCGTAGCGTAGATCCACTATACTAAACAGCATCCCCCATTTACACACCGCCAACCATAATTTTCGACCTAATCATATACTTGAATTCTGATTCATGTATAAAATTATCATTCTTATCTCCGAGCGCGACCCCATAAATAGCCGAGGAGCTTCTCAACCATAGCTCATAGCGTAGTTATGGCAACACCTTTTCCCGCCTTTATCTCCGTGAACGATCAGATGGTAACATCTGATAAAGCGCGCCAAAGAATTTGGCGGGAAACAGACAAGCTGTAGAAAACGCAATGTTTACGGCTGATAACAACAAAGTCTTCTTTTTTTTTTTGTTGTTTAAAAATTCTCTCCCTTTGTGGAGTCAATTTGATGGTGATTAGAGATACTCCTCTAAGATCCAGTGAAGTCTGAATTTATTATTTTGTGTCGAAAGATGATTTTTGAGGGAGGAGGACTTTAGTTTGATTTTTATGATTTCATCAGGCTTAAAAGTTTGGACTTGACTCGATTGCCGATGCAATCAAGTTTATGGCCGTGCTTATTTATGAAGTGTTTGTCTTTTCATAATTTTTTCACGCCGATAATAAATTACATTTTAAGCTTTTAATCGCCTTGTTGAATAATTTAGGCATTTATGAGTGCACACACAACCGCACGCACACACAAGGCAATTGAAGCGTAAGTTACATCACTTTGCCGTAATTTATATATATATATATATATATATATATATATATATATATATATATATATATATATATATATATATATATATATATATATATATAACAAACCCAACGGGGAAAATGGAAAATCAGATTCCGAGTGCTTTCGTCTTTTTTGTCAAAGCCTTCTTCAGGGAATGAGTACAAAGTCATGGGGGGGCGGAGGTCTTATCAGCCTTGAAGCCGAGTGGGTGGAAGAGAACACCAAGTATTTTTTTTTTTTTTGGGGGGGGGGTGTCCATGGTTGGGTCGAAAGAGAAGAGAGCAGCGTTTATATTAAATTGGGGATGCATTTTGTAATAGAATTGACACCACCCCCATTGGATTACACGATTAAATGTGCACATTTGTACAAACCGGCGCCATAATTACGTACATTAGCATGATGCTGTTTAACGCCTACTTGTAACTTATTCCTTGAAAACGGCTTTGACAATAAAGATGAAAGCGCTCGGAATCTGATTTTCCCTTTTTCCCGTTGAGTTATATATATATATATATATATATATATATATATGGGATTGTTGAAGCTTGGCTATCACAAAGTCGTGTTCAGTTATCAGAAATTCTTTATAAAAATTCCGAAATTTGATTCTTTCGATTGTAGGATTTTGAGAAAATTTCGCTTTTTAAAATATTTTATAGATAGTTGTGAGGGAGAAAAAAAAAGAGCGGGGGTAGGTAAAGAGATACTCATTAAATAGACTTCTCCAGATGCCTGAAACCCCCACCTCCCCCATCGTAGTGGCTTAAATTAGAGACGTTTAAATGGAACGTGGAATAGAAATTGGGAGTTTGAAAGATTTAAATTCCCAGAGATGTTAAGATGGTCGATGTAGAGCCGATGTGTATGAATATGAGAAGCGCTGCACATGGGATGGAGGGTGGGGGGAATGTTAAGATGTAGAAGTGTATATATATATATATATATATATATATATATATATATATATATATATATATATATATATATATATATATATATATATATATATAACGCACACACTTTATTTTTTCTCACCTTCTCTCTCTCATTCTGTTTCTGTCTGTCTGTCTATTTCTCTCTCTCTCTCTCTCTCTCACCCACACATTTTATTTTTTCTTAAAGGTACACTCGGAATGGACCGTAAGGTCTCCTAGGGTACTTCTTTTCTTTGTAGCTCCTTGTAGCTCTCATTCTGTTTCTGTCTGTCTGTCTGTCTGTCTCTTTCTCTCTCTCTCGCTCTCTAAAGTACTCACTTTATTTTTTCTCACCTCTCTCATTCTCTTTCTGTCTGTCTGTTTCTTTTTCATCCTCTGTCGATCTTTCATGTATCTCTCTGTCTAACTGCCTCTCTCTCCATGCCTCTCTTTACAACTGTATTTTCTCTTTTTCCTTATATTTATGTCTCTATCTTTATTTCTCTCTTTGGTTTTCTGTGTATCTCTCTAATTTCCTTTCTATGTGTTTATCTATCTTTGTGTGCATCTCTGCATAACTGTTTATCTTTCTTACTCTCTTTATCTGTCTGTCTGTCTCTCTGTGAGGTAGATTTTCCACCTACACCATCTGCGGTTAGTGGAACGCACTTGCAGTGGAAGTTGTGAACAGTGAATCTGTTGACCAGTTCAAGACAACACTAGGCAGGGTCTTGAAAAGTGGCCGTTTAGGGACGCAAAACAATTGAGCAGCCTTGTGCCCGCTCGATTGCTAGTCCAAAGGTACCCTCATTGAATGGACCGTAAGGTCTTCTAGGGTACTTTCTTTCCTTGTTACACACACACACACACACACATATATATATATACTGTCTGAGTATATCAGTCTCTCTGCCTTCGTTGCGGGACTTGGCAGCGAATTAGAGAGTTGTGCCACTTCTCTCCAATGCCCTAACTAACCCCCTTCCACTCATCTTCACCTCACCCAACTACACCATTTTTACCTCATGTTCTTTTTCGTTCATTCGAGGTTCCATCGCATCTCCGCTTAAATCTACCCATCTGTATCCCATTATCTTTATTCCTCGCTATCTTTATCTTCCTTTGCTGCCTCCACTTTTTGATCCGCCTATTTTATTTTTATCTTTATTTTATCAATTAAATTTTGATCGATTTTTATATTTATCTATGACTATATTTGCCTATCTATCCATCTATCTCTGTGGAATTTAGGGGAGGGAGTTTTCCTGATAACACTAATTCTCTCAATTTCACTCACTTAGACACCCACTCATACACTCCCTCATACCCCCAGTCATACACTCTCTCACACACTTCCGCAAACACTCACTCACACATTTCCTCATACCTCCACTCATACACTCCCTCATATACTCACACGCTTCCTCATACTCCCACTCATACACTTCCTCATACCCTCACTCACACACTACCTCATATACTCACCCACACACTCACTCATACCACCACTCATACACTCCCTCATACCCTCACTCACACACTCCCTCATATACTCACTCACACACTCTCATACCACCACACACTCTCTCACACACTTCCGCATACACTCACTCACACATTTCCTCATACCTCCACTCATACACTCCCTCATATACTCACACGCTTCCTTATACTCCCACTCATACACTACCTCATATACTCACTCACACACTCCCTCATATACTCACTCACACACTCCCTCATACCACCACTCATACACTCCCTCATACCCTCACTCACACACTCCCTCATATACTCACTCACACACTCTCTCATACCACCAAGCATACACTCCCTCATACCCTCACTCATACACTTCCTCATACTCCCACTCTCCCTCATACCCCCTCTCACACACTTCCTCACTCACCCTCGCTTCAAATAAGCATAAGTGCTGCGTCTGTTCACACTTCTGCCCCCTCCCCCCCTCCACTTAATGACAGAGGTATTCGGGTATCTCAACCGAGTCCAACATAATTCCTGCCCATCTTCCATTACACTACTCTCAACACTACCTAACCTAAATAGCCCCCACCACTACTGGGTTCGACCGCCCTGATGACACACACGCACACGCGTACATGTACGTCGGAAAAATCCCGATCCGGTCTTCGAAGCTTACACAGATTTAAGTGGGTGTAATGTTGTGGCAGGAGATATATTTCTGGCCTTTGGGACGGGGTGGGGTGGGGAGGGAGGGGTTAATGTTTTGGCAGGATTTGTCAGTGTTGTTAAGAAGCGAAAATCAACGAGGGCATCAGCGCGAGAATGGTTGCATTAAATGGCGGAGATGAAGTGAAAATGTGTGAAAGATATAAAGCTGTAGATCTCCCTACAGGTATTGGGGCCAAGAGGGAACGTAATCCTCCAGGTGTCGATTGCAGCATGGTGGCATCCTACCCCTAGCCACCCTTGCGGGGGGGGGGGCTCACGATTGGGAGTGTCTGAGTGATGTGAGAGGATGACAACAACCAGGAATCGGATGGGTGGCTCTCCCTTGGGCCACAACGTCTTCAGCTCACTGGTTGTTTTCAAAGGGCAGTAGTACCACCATTGCTGCACATTACCCCCCCCAACACACACACACATACACATACACGAGAACGGTCCCCTCGTGATCAATGGGTTGCCAGCAATTGTCATTCTGATCTTTATGTGAATTTCATTATGCAGTGGGGAATCCGCTGCTTCTTTGTAGCTTCTGTATTTTCGTCGCCATATTATAGGATGGATGTCTGTCTATCTGTCTATGACTGTCTTCCTGTCTATCTCTATATGACTGGCTGCCTGTCTATCTATCTATGACTGGCTGCCTGTCTATCTATCTATGACTGGCTGCCTGTCTATCTATCTATGACTGACTGCCTGTCTATCTATCTATGACTGGTTGCCTGTCTATCTATAGATGACTTTCTATCTATGTCTGTCTATCTATGTATGTCTTTCTATCTATCTATGCCTGTATTTCTGTCTGTCTATCTTTATATGACTGTCTGCCTATTTATGACTGTCTGCCTGTCTATCTATCTATGACTGTCTGCCTATAGATGACTATCTGCCTGTTTATCTATCTATGACCTGTCTGTCTGTCTGTCTATCTATATATGACTGCCTGTCTATCTATTCATGGCTGCCTGTTTGCCTGTCTATCTATCTATGACTGTCTTCCTGTCTATCTCTATATGACTGGCTGCCTGTCTATCTATCTATGACTGGCTGCCTGTCTATCTATCTATGGTTGTCTGCCTGTCTATCTATCTATGGTTGTCTGCCGCTCTATCTATCTATGACTGGCTGCCTGTCTATCTCTGTATGTCTTTCTATCTATCTATGCCTGTATGTCTGTCTGTCTATCTATATATGACTGTCTGCTTTTTTATCTATTTATGACTGGCTGCCTGTCTATCTATCTATGACTGGCTGCCTTTCTATCTATCTATGACTAGCTGCCTGTCTATCTATCTATGGTTGTCTGCCTGTCTATCTATCTATGGCTGGTTGCCTATCTATCTATAGGATGGATACTGATTTGCTTGACTCAGTGCAAAGAATGATGACTAAGATGATTCGTGAGTTAAGGAGGTTACCTTTGGGTGAAAGGGTTAAGAGACGAACTTTTCCCCCATTAGAAAGGAGTTCGAGGGGACTTGAAGTGGGTAAAAGGGGGAGACATGGGTAAGTGTCTTATGGCTAGTGAACAGGAAAGGACGGGCAGCAATGGGTTTAAGCTTGACAAGTTTAGGTTTAGGATAGATGGTAGAAATTGGTTTACAAATCAAGTGGTTAAATTAATGGAATTGGCTCAGTGATAGAATCGTCCTCCCTGCACAGTTTTAAGAATAGAGTGGATAGATTTATGGATGAGGAGGCGAGATGGTGTAGTGGATTGTGTCGAGGCGTGTAATAAGGTACCGAACCGCTTTACCTTATACACCTTACCCAGCTAGTGGGAGTGAATTGGGAGATGGGGGCAGGGGCTGCCATTGATTAGTCTTCTCCAGTGTAATGGAGCTTGGGTTCGCTTTCTTCCACACACTTTGAGGATACACCCTCCAGCCGCTAGCCACTGGAACTACCATCTCTCAACCCAGCTCCACCTCTATTTAAAACGGCTGCATTGAGCTTTCGACCGACTTTTGTGTTGTACAACTTGTGTTAACTCATTCACCCAAAGGGCTCGATTTCGCATCTCACGCGGACACAATCAAGCGCAACCACCACATACCATCTGACTCTTCCTCAACGCGGCGTTGGTGGTTGTGTGGTTGCAAATTCAAATGCAGCTTTGTCATTCATAAACCAGTCGTAAGTAACTTCCCTACACACATCATTACCATTAAAACTCTCGATGTTAAGGAAAGTGATCCAGAATCCGGATCTGGACCCGTCTCAAAATCAGGAATCCGGATCTGGATCCGACTCAAAACCCAGATTCCGGATCTGGATCCGACTCAAAATCCAGATTCCGGATCTGGTTCCGACTCAAAATCCAGAATCTGAATCTGGTTCCGACTCAGAATCCGGATCTGGACCCAACTCAAAATCTGGAATCTGGATCTGGATTCGTCTCTATATCGAGAATAAGCATCTGGATCTGACTCAAAATCCAGAATCCAGATCCTGCCCCGACTCAAAATCCATATTCCGGATCTGGATCAGACTCAAAATCCAGAAATCGGATCTGGTTCCGCCTCAAAATCCAGAATCCGGATCTGGTTTCCGACTCGATGCCAGAATCCGGATCTGGATCTGGATCCGACTTAAAATCCAGAATCCGGATCTGGATCTGGAACCGACTCAGAATCCGAATCCGACTCAAACTCTTTTATAGCTTAAGCTCCCCCTCCCCCCCGTCTCCACAAAAAAAACACGATTGATCACATAACCTCCGCCAAATTGTATTCGCGGAAGTAAAAGAAAAAGAAAAAAAAGAGATCAATTCGATTTCACAGATAAATCTATGTACACATTTTCTGTCTAATTCGTGTGCACATATGCCATCTACTTTGGTATACATGTATATTTCGTATGCACATCCTTTCTAATTCATGTGCACACATGCCATATACCTTTGTACACATATTTGTTTAATTCTTGCGCACATAATCTGTCTAATTCGTATTCGCATCTGCTATCTACTTTTGTACACATCTAATTCGCGTGCACGTATGCCATCTACCTGTGTTCACCTCTTCAATTCTTCTTCGTATAGGTTGTGAAGTGTTAAAACCGCTTTTTAATCATTATTTGCATTTTTATATCATTCTTTGATCTTTATTTGCATTCTTTGATCTTTAAATCTTCGTTATTGGAGATTTTAGCTTCGCCAAGGCGTTTTATGCTTCCAGAAAATATGAGGTCATTTTAATCTTGGAGTTCTCGTCAACGGCGCCCACACTTATTTATATATTCAAACCTGCCAAGCAGATATGAAGGTCCGATGGGGGAAGGGTTTCCTTATGGCGCTGGCCTTTACCGAATCGGTAAGGGAGGGGGGGTACATAATGGAATATTTACATATATTTTTCAACCGTTCCCGTAAGTTAATTTCCTTCTGGAATTTTTTGGGGGTAAGGAGACTTTTTTTGTGGCAATTCTATTGATCTATTTTCGATTACGTGCAGAGGAAGAGAGATGGGTAGAAGATGGTTGGTGGGGCGAATAGAGAAAAATATGGTCGGGTGGGTAGGGAGATAAATGGGTAGATTGGGAGGTGGATGGATGGTGGAGATTTCAACGGTCGATCAAGTTTGGAGATAAGAATCCAAATTTCGTCCAGTCCCCCCCTCCCCCCCCCCAAAGGCCCTCAACTCCCATCCGATTTTACATTCCCCACTAGAGAGAATGTCAATTAGGGTAGTACTCCTGAGTGAGCATAACTCGTGAATGAGCACAACTCGTGAATGAGCACAACTCGTGAATGAGCATAACTCATGAGTGAACAACTCATGACGGAAGAAGTGGCTCCTTGCAGTGTCCAGGTAGGCTCTCCGAATAAGCGACCCCCATAAGGGAGGTGAGAGGAATGAGTGGGTTCGGAGGAGAGCCTAACACCATCCATCGCTGCTTAGACGGTACTGATTCGGATAAAAAAGCGATTTTTGTTTTTCTTTCCTCCTCTTATATAAATTTACCTTTCTCAACCAAACAACCAACTTCCCTAGATTACCATACTGATAAATAACACGCGCGCCGAATTCTATAAACAATGTATAATTATATCTGCGAATATATATATATATATATATATATATATATATATATATATATATACATATTTTATTCCGAGACGTCTTTCAACCGTGGTCGGTCATCTTCAAGAAATGAACAGAAATGGAATGACTTACAGAATGCTATACTGTAAGTCATTCCATTTCTGACTTATATATATATATATATATATTAACTGCAAATTAAAAGTTTTTGTCCTTCAAAATAATCGCCTCGAGGAGTTCGCGCAGTTTCCCATCCTTCTCCGCCACTCCTACATGTACTCCACGGCCCTCTTGTTAGCTTCCAGGTCCAGAAAACGCGTTCTCTTGATGGCCCCTTTGAGCTTGGGGAAAATAGAAAAATCACATGGAAACAGGCCAGGTAAGAAGGAGGTTGCCTGCAGCATGGTTATGTTTCTCTCAGCCAAGAACTGCTTGATGCTGAGTGCGTTGTGAAGCAGCCATGAGTTGTTTTTCCACATATATCGCGACTTCTCGCGCATCAAAAGAAGCAAACGCCGCAGAGGGTATTTTTGAGATGTTGGTTTATCGTCTGACCCTCTGGTAAGAACTCAATGTGGACGATGTCTCAAGAACTCAATGTGGACGATGTCTCAAGAACTCAATGTGGACGATGTCTCAAGAACTCAATGTGGACGATGTCTCAAGAACTCAATGTGGACGATGTCTCAAGAACTCCATGTGGACGATGTCTCTCGCGTCAAAAAAGGCGATCAACAAGTTTGATTTTGGACATCGACTCTCCTACTTCCTTCCCACTCGCCGACTGAGGAGTCCCACTCAAGACTGACGTTTGGTCTCCGGGTCGTACTCGAAGATCCATGACTCACCCTCGGTGATGACCCTCTCCAGCTGTCTGGTTCGGTTTCAAGACGCTCGAGGATGCCCCGACACACCTGCACGCACCGCTCCTTCTGGTCATCGTTCAACACCTTCGACACCATCTTTTACCCAAATCTTCCAGACACTGTCGCGGTTCATGTCCATCTCACTTGCACCCGGCCGACGATCGACACGCATCCTCCTCCTCCCTGATGAGTTTGACGTTGGCCTAAGTCAGGGGCGGGCAACCTCCGGCCCGCGAAGGCCTAGCGTCTGGCCCGCCACCTTTCTCGGTATTAACATTGCAATCCGTCCGCGAAAACCCCAACACCCCCCAAAAATAAATAAATACCATCTGTCTCAGTAGAGTCGTAGAGGGAGGGGGATGGGTCTTAGGTCTATGTATGTATGCTTATTCGCGTATGTTTGCTGTTTTACATGTATGTAAGTAGCATGTTTACACTCATATGGCTAAGTGTATGTAAAATTTATTGTGTGGGTGGAAGGAATCTAACACAGCAACCATGGCCATGTACATATGCATACAAGCTGGAGAGGAGCATCGGGGGTGGGGGGGCTGAGCATTAAGTAAGAATTCTTTTAACCAACGAGGCACGAAAATGAAAATAATGATGGGTCGATGGGGAAATAAAACAAAAGGCGGCCTAATATTGAATCTTAAGGGTCTCTTTACACCTAGCTGGCGCCACCAAGTGTTTTGGTGGCGCCACCAAAACACTCCACCAAGATTGCTCATTCTCTTCATGGCCGCTTGAAAGTCTCGTGTCGTGTGAATAGGTCCGTTAGTTTCCATGGTAACACGCGGTGTCGCCACCAGATTGGCCTCGTACAAAAACGCCTTGCTACCATCACTTAGTCCGGCGGGGAGGTAAGGTGTTTTTTTTCTGAAGCCAATTTGGTGGCACCACCATATGTTACCATGGAAACTAACGGACCTATTTACAAGACACGCGACTTTCAGCGCGGCCAGGACGAGAATGAGCTTTCATGGTGGTTTGATTGGTGACCCTGGAAAATGGTGGTGCAACCAAAACATACTTGGTGGCCCCACCACAAAAAATGTACCGCAACCAAAACATACTTGCTGCGGCCACCACAAAAATACTTGGTGATCCCACCAAAACATTTACCATTGTGGTTCATAAAATGTTCCAATGAGTTCGCATTAACTTATAATTATAACACTATATCTACTATAACTACAATAACCTTAGTAATAGCAAATAATAATAATAAGTAACCGTAAAATTTATGCGGTTTTTTTTTTGCAAACCAACCAAACAGAAACGAAAATTTGACGATTTTGGAGGTTACCCGATACAAAATAGTCTCTATCCATCTCAGAAATTTTTGCCCACCAAAATAACAACTTTCTTCTTTGATTGTCTAAAGACAAATACAGTGGAAAGTAGTAATAGGACTTGGGGTCACCACTTAAAAATTAAAAAACAGAGGTGGGGGTTGGATGTTAGAAAATATTTTTTCACCAAGAGAGTGGTAGATTACTGGAATAGTTTGACACCTGAAACGGTAGATAGTACAAACTTAAGTTAACTTTGGGGTGGGAGGTATTCTGGACTCATTCTTGTGGATGCAGTTTTTTTTATTGTTGTATATTATCATTGATTTGGATTTTGAAGAGTCTTGTCGATGATGCTTTTTGTTTTTGAGACATTCCTGTGTATCGTTCTCATTGTATATGGTAGATGGCACAATCCTATGGATTGTTTATATTGTAGATGCATAATCTGACACAATCCTATGGATTGTTTATATTGTAGATGCATGATCTGACACAATCCTATGGATTGTTTATATTGTAGATGCATGATCTGACTCAATCCTATGGATTGTTTATATTGTAGATGCATGATCTGACAGAATCCTATGGATTGTTTATATTGTAGATGCATGATCTGACTCAATCCTATGGATTGTTTATATTGTAGATGCATGATCTGACACAATCCTATGGATTGTTTATATTGTAGATGCATGATCTGACACAATCCTATGGATTGTTTATATTGTAGATGCATGATCTGACTCAATCCCATGGATTGTTTATATTGTAGATGCATGATCTGACTCAATCCTATGGATTGTTTATATTGTAGATACATGATCTGACTCAATCCTATGGATTGTTTATATTGTAGATGCATGATCTGACACAATCCTATGGATTGTTTATATTGTAGATGCATGATCTGGCACAATCCTATGGATTGTTTATATTGTAGATGCATGATCTGACTCAATCCTATGGATTGTTTATATTGTAGATGCATGATCTGACACAATCCTATGGATTGTTTATATTGTAGATGCATGATCTGACACAATCCTATGGATTGTTTATATTGCAGATGCATGATCTGACACAATCCTATGGATTGTTTATATTGTAGATGCATGATCTGACACAATCCTATGGATTGTTTATATTGTAGATGCATGATCTGACACAATCCTATGGATTGTTTATATTGTAGATGCATGATCTGACTCAATCCTATGGATTGTTTATATTGTAGATGCATGATCTGACTCAATCCTATGGATTGTTTATATTGTAGATGCATGATCTGACGCAATCCTATGGATTGTTTATATTGTAGATGCCTGATCTGACACAATCCTATGGATGCATTTTGAGGGTGGGTTTTGACAGATGCGGATGACCTTTGATAGGCCCTTGTGGCTTTTGTCATCCGCGAAATTATGTTATGTTAGGAAGTAGACGCCGCATAACTGCAAAGAGTTACAGGTATTTATCCGAAAGCGTCCAACGCTGGTCAACCCTTTAGGGGTTTGTTATTCTGCCAGACGCACCACCACACATCGTAAGTGGTACATTGAATAGTCAAGGCTTTGGGTCTAGACAGACTTTGCGGAGAACGATAATAAACAGACAGACTAGGTGGAAAACGGTAATAGACAGACTCGGCGGAGAACGATAATAGACAGACACATTAGGTGAAGAACGGTAATAGGCAGACATATATACAGACTAGGCGGAGAATGATAATTAACAGACACACTAGGTGAAGAACGGTAATACACAGACATATACAGACTAGGAGGAGAACGGTAATAGGCAGACAGATAGACAGACTAGGCGGGGGACGATAATAGACAGAAACGCTAGGTGAAGAACGGTAATACACAACTAGGCGGAGAAGAGCCGATTTAGGTGGCCGCAATCAGACTTCGACGAAGGCAATCTCGATACCCCATCAAATCCGGAGACGCCCTTGCTCGATCAGACCACTAGGGGGGCAGCCATGGCTTACCCTACTCCTTTCAGGCCTCCCCTTGTCCAACACATTAATGGATGTTCTGGAGTAGGGGGTTAGCTGCGAGCGGGGGTGCTACAAGTGTCATGTACGGCATCTGTCATACGTCAGAGCTCCCCTTATTTCCATGGCCGCTGTCATCTGACTGCTATCGAGCTCTATGGGGCCCACTACAATAATAATAATAATTATTATTATTATTTTAAAGAAGAATATCGAAGATACTCGCGTTATGTGAGAAGAATAAGAAGAGGAATGATAATAAGAATTTATTATTATTATTTTAAAGAAGAATATCGAAGATGCTTGCGTTAGACGAGACGGATATGAAGGTGAATGATAACAATAGCTTTTACTATTGAAATGTAAATGTAAATAAATAAAATTAATAATTAATTAAGTATTGGTTATTTTTTTTTAATACGTATTTAATAGTAATAATAATTATGGCAATTACCGTTCACTGGCGTTACAGGCCCTAGTTTCGTAAGTAGGATTATGGGGTCATAAAGTGGGTTTGGAGGAGGGGGGGATGGAGAAGCAAGGCCATTTTGTTTTTATGGGGGTATTTGCGTTTCGGTTTCATTCGGTGAGGTTTGGGCAAGTTTAGTTGGGTTGTGACACGCCATGGTTAATGTGGTGGACCTAATTGGGGTAAATGGACGCCATGTTTAATGCGGTTGACCCAAGTTGGGTTAATTTAGGTTAGTTGACGCCATGTTTAATGCGGTTGACCCAAGTTGGGTTAATTTAGGTTAGTTGACGCCATGTTTAATGTGGTGGACCCGATTTCGGTTACTTTGGGTTAATTGACGCCATATTTAATGTGGTGGATCCAAGTTGGGTTAATTGGGATAAATTGACGCCATATTTAATGTGGTGGATCCAATTTGGGTTAATTGACGCCATGTTTAATGAGGTGGACCCAAGTTGGGTTAATTTGGCTATGATTGTTTGAAATTAGGTTAGGTTAAGTTTTGGTCCTTGTGAGTTGCCTGGCCCCTCTTGAGGGGGTCACGCTCACCCTCAACATCCTCGAGGTGAACCTCGAAGGCGGTCGAGTGGCAGATGGTCGCGGTGAAATCCATGATCGGTAGCCTTAGGGAGGATCCTGCGATCAGCACCCCCTCCTCCCTGAGACGACGTGTATTGGGGCAGTATCGGTGTGATACGCACCCCTGCACTCGGGGTTCGCCCCCACCCCCCAAGCATTAATCAGGCGCGGATGAGCCTTATCAGATGAGTTCCGAAACGGTCGAGTGTCAGCCTGGGGCTGATAGATCAGTAAACAGCTCCTTTGTTGATTTGGCAGACATGGGGGGGGGGAGTAAATGGGGTGGAGCACAAGAGGCCATAAGGAGACATCGTTATTTAGTTAATAACATTGTCGTCGCATAGTGATGGGATGGGAAAGAGTGATGTGAGGAGCTTAAAAACTCGTTTCTAAGTTTAGGTATTTGAAGGGGTTAAGGGGAGAGGCAGGGGATGTGACCCAAAAGACCCACAAAGGTGGCCACATGCTAAATACCCCCCTTCCCTCTTGTCTCTTCATTAGATACACAATGAAATCATATTCTTTTGTACACGTCATCTCAATGACACCACTCTCCGTGACGTCATTGTCATGACGTTATGACTCCTATTTTTAGGCACCATCGTCTCTCGATGAATCGGGGAAAACGGACTTGTTATAGTAGTGGGAAAATATCCTCGGATTAGTTGTCAAGTAGATTAGAATCCCATAGTAATTTTGTTTTAATTTTAGAATTTCCCTCTATCCCAGAATCACCATAGTTCTATCACAATTTTCTTTGTTGTGTCAACCGTGTTTTTTCATCCCACCCAAATTCTATTGTATTAATATTTTTATTTTTTTTTAGTTCTTTCAACATTAGCTTCGCAGGATTATTTGTAGAGCTTCATTCCCCAAAGGCAAGAAAATAGATGCATATTTAACTCAAAATAAACACCATTATTATTAATAGAGGCGAAGCTGACCACTGTCACTTTGCGACTTTGTGGTAGGGGGATATTTAGATTCATATAAAATAAGAAACGTTATTTGATAAATACTCAAAGGCAAATTGTTCCGGATATACATTAAAAATACCATTTCTCTGGAGAGTTTGAAAGAGAAGCCGTTGTAGCTACGTTCTCTAATATGATTAATAAGAACGCTATGATCCCCACATTGAGAGAGAGGAAGGGGGGGGGTAAATATTAGATTAGTAGACTGGGGTGAGTCGTATGACTAAACTTGCCAGTCTTATTTTTATCTGGCTAGTCAGCCATGAAAGGCCAAGGCAGGCCCTATCGAAGCTTCCACATGATTGGGCACTGGTTCTTTTATCTGACCAATCAGGAACTAGATTACATCACCCTCCTTTTCACTTTTTAGAGATTTTTCTTTTCTCAGCGTAGATTTTCGGGGTGTTATATATATATATATATATATATATATATATATATATATATATATATATATATATATATATATATATATATATATATATATATATATATATATATATATATATATATATATATATATATTCAGTATAGATTGACTTCATTGTTCTATCTTTTTCTCTCTTTGATCCTTCTGTTCTTCCAATATCCTTACCTCTTACCTTTATTGATCTCATATATATATATATATATATATATATATATATATATATATATATATATATATATATATATATATATATATGATCAATTTAAGATTAGGTACCTGAGGTACGTAATCTTAAATTGATCGAAGCAGGTGACTTATCTTGAATTGAACGAAACGCAGGTGCTTATTCTCAAATTGTAAATATTTGTAGGGTCTCTTGGTAGATCGTACTTACGTTAAATTTAGTTTACTTTACCTTAGAAGTTCTTTTCGTTTATCGTAATTTATCTTAACTTTAGTTCAATCCAGACACCGTCATGGCAGGATCAGTGTTTCAAACAATTTAACATTTACTTAACAGTAAGAATGTTGAGATTGTAAACTGGTGTAAAAGCGTGTAATTAATTAAAAACCAAATGGAAAGTGCATTCAAAGCATATTGATAGATTTACATGAAAATGTAACGGTAAGAATTGTTCAATATACCAAGCCAGACCCTCAATTAGAACGGGTTTCTTTTTTTTTGGCAAAATCTAAACTTGTTCTAAAATCATAGATTCATATTTTTTTTTATTTGTGGAATGAAAATATTTCGGAATTAGCAGCAAGTAAGTAAGTTGGTATATCAAAGACTACAATCGTTGATTGTTATAGTTTTTGGCGAGATGCCAAAGATATTAGGTGAGCCAGGAAGCATTGTACAGATAGACGAATCACACTTTACACATGAGATAAAATTTCATCGTGGACGTGCACCTAAACAACAAAGATGGGTTCTTGGCATTTATGATGTTAACATTAAGTGTAGATATATGCGAATAGTTGAAAACAGAGCTGCAGATAGACTTCCTATCATATAGAAGATAGGGTTGCCTGGTACAACTCTACATACGGATTAGGGGAGATCGTATAAGGAGTTGAATAATAGAAGATCTACTCGCAAGACTGTTTTAGCCATTCACTCAATTTTGTTGGTAAAAATACTGGTGTTCACACACAAAACGTAGTCTTATTGGAATAAGCAGAAACAAAAAAGTTAAAACAATGAGAGATTGCAAGTGAGATTTTCTACATACATCTTTGTTTCAATCTATGTGGCAGGACAGGTTTTCGTCAAACCCATTTCAAAGCTTATGTGATCATATAACTGAACAATGTGATATTTAAATGATCCTTTAAATATTTTTTTCTATTTAATAAAACTTTCCTTTGTAAGTTACAATATTTTTCGTTTTCCTTAAAAGTCACCTTGTGAGTTATTAACAGAGCGACTTTAGGTGACTTATCTTGAATTGAACGAAATGCAGGTGCTTATTCTTGAAATGACTGACTTCAGGTGTCTAATTTTAAATTGATCATATATATATATATATATATATATATATTAGGTGATGGAGCGATTTGCTGGCGAGGCGCAACTTAATTTTCAATATAAAGTCAATGACGAAAAATAATCCTTATTCAAAACAACGTTTCGAGCTTGTGCGCTCACCTTCTGGTTCCTAGGAATATATGACAATTCATTAGCAATTTAATAATAATGACAAATTTAGCTTCAGATTACTTAGATGAATTGATTGCAATAACTAGAAATTAGGGCGAATGCTTAATTCACTCTATGCAATTTAAATAAATAATACTGATATATACGAGGGGCGGTCAATAAGTTTTGCGAATCGGTAGGGCAAAACAGAGGGAGGGGGGATAGCTGTTTGTGGGGGTGTTAGGACAAGTTATGACAAGTCAGGACCTGCAACCGCACGCTCCTGCCTCGTCTATTTAAGAAGCAGTAGCTGATCGCAGATCGTCAGTCACAAATTTATCAACAATGGCGAAGGTTGAACACCGCGCAGTGATCAAATTTTTGACCAAGGAAGGCAAGAATGCAAAAGAGATCCATGAACGTATGGTTGCAGTGTACACCGACATCACCCCTTTCTATGCAACCATTGCTCACTGGAATAGGAAGTTCCGCCATGGCCGTGAGTCCCTTGAAGATGACCCCCGTCCAGGACGCATGTCAGACGTGACCAACGAGGACAATGTGGCCCGTGTGGAGAGGATAATACTCGAAAATCGACGGGTGAAGGTCGAATAAATCGAGCGAGAACTTGGAATATCACATGGAAGTGTTATCAACATCATCCACGACAATTCGGCCATGACCAAGTCTCTGCCCGTTGGGTCCCTAGAAACCTCACGCCCCATGATCGACTTCAACGGCGTCAAAGTCCACAAGGCCAGAGTTGCACAGGCTGCCCTGCGCGAGTGCGGATTCGAGAAGCTCAACCATCCCCCCTACAGTCCAGATCTGGCCCAAAACGACTACTTTTTATTCCGCCTGCTCAAGGTTGCAGTACGTGGACGCCGGTTTGGGGACGATGAAGATGTCCAGTTCGCCGTCCAGGAGTGGATTGAACAGCAGTCGGGAGATTTCTGGTTGTCGGGAATTCGAAGCCTCAGGGACAAGTGGCGCAAGTGCATTGAAGTCGAGGGTAGTTATATTGAAAAATAATAAAACACTTTTCCTCATATCTCGTTTCCTTATATCCGAATTGCAAAAGTTATTGACCGTCCCTCGTATATATTATATCTTTAACACCTACTCTTAATTCAGATAATTCGTCAGTTCCTCTTCATGTTCTGTAAAAACCACAACCTACCAAACCATACTCAATAATATTGTTCAAATATTCGTCAGTCCGAAATATTTCACCGCTTAGTGTTAAGGTGTGTTCTTCACTATAGTTACCAAAAAAACTTTTGTATATCATAACTTTGCAGTATTATTTATTTAAATTGCATAGAGTGAATTAAGCATTCGCCCTAATTTCCAGTTATTACAATCAATTCATCTAAGTAATCTGAAGCTAAATTTGTCATTATTATTAAATTGCTAATGAATCGTCATATATTCCTAGGAACCAGAAGGTGAGCGCACAAGCTCGAAACGTTGTTTTGAATAAGGATTATTTTTCGTCATTGGCTTCATATATATATATATATATATATATATATATATATATATATATATATATATATATATATATATATAACTAGGGCACGAGTTTTTAATTCCACAAAAGTATTTGACCCCAAGACCGAAGGCAAAATAATTTCGCTTATTTCCCTATAATTCCACGCGGAATTATTGCCTTTGTATCGGAATTCCCTAATCAGTCGCTAATTACAGTAATCAAGATAATTATTCTTGCAATTTGTAAATGATTATGATTTTGTGGTGTCTTCTTCATACAGGTATGAAAAGGTGATTGGAAGAGTGTGTAGGGAGACGTAGAAGTGAATTTGGGCTTGCAATAAGAAGGGTCGTTAAGTTAGGTTAGGGGTATTGTTAAGTTAGGTTAGGTTAGGGAGGGGGTAAGTTAGGATGACCACCAGATCATAAAGTGTTTGTACTAATTTCCTTGATGGACCGAAATTATTTAATTAATAATTAGTAATTTAATTAATTATTTCAATCCTTTCGTGGATATTCCTAATTTAAGAAAAGTTATTTGAAGGATTACGTCGCATCTAGGCTTCAACGCCCGCATTTGCGTGCCTTTCTTGCCCCAATGCGTGTGGGCAGATCTGGGGTTATATCTATCTTCCACACATCTCCACTTCCTCGATTTTCACATTTCTGCGTGATGCGACCTCGTTGGGTTTCTCTAAAAAAAATAAAAAAACTACAGCTCAATCGGGGAGATTTTGCTGTAGTTGAGCTAAAAAATACTGCAGCTTAATCTGTGAGATTGGGATACAAAACTACAGCTTAATCCGCGAGATTGAGTAAAAAAAACCTATAGTTTAATCCGTGAAATTGAGCTAAAAAATACTACAGCTTAATCCATGAGATTAGGCTAAAAAACTACAGCTTAATTCGTGAGATTGAGCTAAAAAACTACAGCTTAATCCGTGAGATTGAGCTAAAAAAACTACCGCCTCATCCGTGAGATTGAGCTAAAAAAACTACAGCTTAATCCTTGAGATTAAGCTAAAAAACTACAGCTTGATCCGTGAGATTGAGCTTAAAAAAACTACAGCTTAATCCGTGAGATTGAGCTAAAAAATACTACAGCATAATCCGTGAGATTGGGCTAAAAAACTACAGCTTAATTCGTAAGATTGAGCTAAAAAACTACAGCTTAATCCGTGAGATTGAGCTAAAAAAACTACCGCCTCATCCGTGAGATTGAACTAAAAAAACTACAGCTTAATCCGTGAGATTAAGCTAAAAAAATACACCTTAATCCGTGAGATTGAGCTAAAAAAAACTACAGCTTAATCCGTGAGTTTGAGTTAAAAAAAACTACAGCTTAATCCGTGAGATCGAGTTAAAAAAGACTACAGCTTAATCCGTGAAATTGAGCTAAAAAATACTACAGCTTAATCCGTGAGATTGAGTTAAAAAAACTACAGCTTAATTCTTGATATTGAGCTAAAAAATACTACAGCTTAATCCGTGAGATTGAGCTAAAAAATACTACAGCTTAATCCGTGAGATTGAGCTAAAAAAGACTACAGCTTAATCCGTGAGATTGAGCTAAAAAAAACTTGAGCTCACTCGGTGAGATTGAACTAAAAAAAACTGCAGCTTAATCCGTGAGATTGAGCTAAAAAAACTACAGCTTAATCCGTGAGATTGAGCTAAAAAGACTACAGCTTAATCCGTGAGATTGAGCTAAAAAAAACTAAATTAAGTCTAGGCATGATTTCCCGCAGAAGGCCCATGGTTTGGATCTTCCCATTTCTACGAGTGAATTTATCGATTTAGTTGAATTATGTCTCTCTGACAATGTGTTTCGAGTAAATAATAAGTTTTATAGACAAATATTTGGCCTTAGCATGGGAAATAGTTCATCTCCGATATTGGCATGTCTCTTCATGGAATATTTTGAGACTGAACTCCTTCCCACAATTTCTCCCCCTAACTTTATATGGTTAAGGTACATTGACGATGTATTTTCTGTATGGCCTAATGGCCATGATTTTGATACCTTTTTTAATAATTTGAATAATTTGCATGTCTCTATCAAATTTAAATATGAATGGGAATATGATAATAGATTACCCTTTTTAGATGTCCTCATTAATAAAGATCACCATGAATTAAAACTTGACGTGTATAGGAAACCAACCCACTCGAATGCCTATATACATTATTTTTCGTTTCACGATAATACTGTTAAAAAATCGGTAATTTCTAACCTTTTCCTTAGAGCATACAAAATATGTCATCCTTCCTATTTAGATGAAGAAATTTTCATTATCAGGACCATTTTTTCTAATTTGTATTACCCCGATTGGTTCATATCGTCTGCCCATTTTGCAGCTAGGAAAACATTCTATGGTAATAAGCCTTCCCGCACTAACGACTTCAACAAATGTATAACATTGCCATTTAATAATAAATTAAATAGTTTAAAGGACATATTTGGAAAAGCGGGTATTAATCTAGCCTTTAAATATAATAATTTCTTAAACCAATTGATGATGGCCCGGAAACCCAAAGAACATCATAACATAGGAGTATATGCAATACCATGCAACGATTGCCATAAAGTTTATATAGGGGAAACGGAGAGAAATCTAGACAAGAGATTGTATGAACACAAAAGAGATATTAGAGTGGGCAGCGAAAGCAGTGGAATATTTTGCCATGTTAGAGACTTGAATCATACGATCGATTTCAATGGAAGTAAAATGGTGTTTAAATCGGCTAACTATGTTGGAGAAGAATCGTATAATCGAGCTTGATATCGTCAGTTCCTAATTTAAATCTATCTGAGGGGCAATTTTCTTTTAATCCTGTAATAAGAAAGCAAATAAACAAAATAGTAAAATGTCAGCCCTTCAATATGTTTAGGCCTAACCTCCCCCCCCCAGATTAGCCAGAAGTAGGGGATAGGGGGAAAAGAGAGGGGATCTTGTGTTATGCCTATATGCACTTCTCTTATATTTTCTACCCAGTGTCAGTTGAAAAAGGGTGTGAGATACACCGAAACTGTTCTGAATTAAATTGTCTTCGGAGAATGTTGTTTAATTCCTCATCTTTTCTTGCGATATTGCATTAATTTTCATTATATATATATATATATATATATATATATATATATATATATATATATATATATATATATATATATATATATGGGGTGAAAAAAGCTATGTTGTAGCTAACTAAGCTCGTCATCATGCGCTGGGAAGGAGCTTTTCTCAGTCTCGAGAGGATATCGCATAAGCCAACTTTTCTAGCGCAAACAAAAGTTTGCGTATCATTTAGCTATTTTGTTATTCCTGCTTTCGAAGAGATTGGAAAATTCATTTTATCCATTTTAACTCCTTTTTAACCGCATAATTATATATATATATATATATATATATATATATATATATATATATATATATATATATATATATATATATATATATATATATATATATATATATATATATATACGAGTATATTAGGCTTTTAACCCGTTGCTTTAGCTCAACAGTGAGATGGAGTAGACACTGTTCAATAGTTCCTTCAGAGGGATGTATGTAAAACAGTATCCCCTCGGCTCTTTGCACATAAATTTCTTTATACCTTTTCTCTGTTTCACATTCATTAACATCGTTTTAGTTTTTAAAAATATTTATAATTCAGCCATAGTCTGAAGAAGTTAATTAGATGAAGGCACTAAGATGTAAAGGTGATTGATATATTGAGGGATTGGAGGAGGGGGAGGTGTAGAAAGATCGTCAAATGCAAAGATGAAAAAAAGTTGTTTACAGTTATCTTTAACATTATAATGTCAACGATAATTTTGAACAACTTCTAACACGGAGTAATATAGGGATAGAAGGTTAGGTGGTTGTTACCACCTGCATAACTTATGTTTGCTCTTTGTATATTTATATATATATATATATATATATATATATATATATATATATATATATATATATATATATATATATGGAAGATAATGGTAAACCACAATATTTGAATCAAGATTTTACTTATAACTATCAGACTAGTTTCGGCAAGATGACAAAACTAGTCCGATAGTTATAAATAAAATCTTTATTCAAATATTGTGGTTTACCATTATCTTCCACTGATATACATCACGTCAATATGATATCTTCCATATATATATATATATATATATATATATATATATATATATATATATATATATATATATATATATATATATATATATATATAAAGAGAGAGAGTCTGTGTGAGAGTGTGTGTGCGAGAGTGAGTGTGTGTGTGTGTGTGAGGGAGTGTGTGTGAGAGTATGTTTGTGTGAGAGTGAGTGAGTGTGAGAGAGAGCGTGTGCGAGATAATTACTTTCTAGAGCTACCCTATTACAACATTATAGAATATATGACATTACTCTAGAACATATCTTAACTTCGCCTTTCTGGAGTTACTATAATTACTTTCTAGAGCACCACTTTACTGCGAAATCCTACAGTAAATAAAATTACTCTAAAACTTCTCTTGACTGCAAATTTCTAGATTAAATTTAATAATACTTGCTAGAGCACCCCCTCTAGTTCAACATTCGAAATTAACTCTAGACATATTATCTAGAGTATCTACAAATTTCTAGAGCATATCTCTAGCCAACATTCGAGATCAACTAGAGATTTCTCCTATGCTACTTTTGAACAATTTTCCGCATCACCTCCTGAGAACTCTCTTAACTTTCTAGATCACCTGACTATTTGCTAGTACCTACATCTATATAGCAACTCTCTTGAAAACTAGAGAACAACTTTAATGCAACTTTATGACAACTGTTCAACACTTAAATCTCCCTAGGCAACTTTCTAGAGCACCCCCTGACATTTTCTAGTACATCTCTAGAGCAACTCTCTCGAGTAATTAAAAAAGTTCTTTAGTGCAATTTTCTAACAACTACGCAACGCTTAGAACTCCATAAACCACCTCGCGTATCTTTTTAAAGCAACTCTAGATCACCTCTTTGGCACAGCTTTCTGAACAACTGTATTTCTGATTATTCCGTGTCGCTCCCTCACTGACCCCATTCCTCCTCTTGCCAGCTATTCAAAAATCAAGCGAGAGAATCACTCCTAACCTTCACTGCCGATGTGAAAACAGGTTTTAATTGTGTTGAAGAGCAACCACATAATATTTTCACCTCATCGTTCCCTATGTGTGTATTTCTCTTCCATTCTTTCCTTTTTCTCCCCTCCCCCTCTCTTCGTCAAACTATCAAATGAACGATGAGTTATCCTCCCAACCATCGTACGCAACCTGCCTGGTCGCCTGCGATAAAAATAATAAATCATAGATAGCGCGTCCGGGGGCGATAAATGCAATCCAGAAGAGTTGCCAGCTAGGGTATATCCGCGCCAAGCTTTTCTTCACTTGGATGCACAGGTTTAGTTGTTCTTCACGGTTTATTTATATTATTAAAAGGCCAAGAATTGATTTTATCATTAAAAGACCGTGAGTTAGGTTTTATCGTTATTAAAAGAGCAGGAGTTAGGTTTTTATTAATGCTTCCTAAATGTTAAAGAGGCTTCCAATTTGGTCGTTGTTTTTGTATGGACGGGTCATTTGGGTAGTTTTTCCTTGGGTAAAAGAGCCGAGGGGGGTAATTGATTTGTAATGTGTTTATAGTTAAGAGGGTTTAAATGATATAAAAATGGCGTGGTTTGTGGTCACCGAATAGGCATGTACAGGCGGGTTTGTTATCGCCGGTTAGGTGAGAGGGGGAAAGGACGGTAAAGATGGCCAAGTGTCGCTAGCTGTAGGACAGGTTTGTGTTTTCTCTTTGGGGTTTGGTTTTGAAAGGGTTGGTGTTTTTTTAAGGGGTATGGCACATTTCTAGAACTCGAGTATTTGTTTTAATGAGAGGGGAGGGAGAGGTGATTGCTTTGGAGTGAAAAGAAGGATTGAACAAAGAACTTGGAGATTACTGTTTGTTAAAGTCTTCTTATTTTTCCCCCCTTCATATTTAGTTTTTAAACCTATTCCAATTTATCTCTTTTTTTAATGATTATTATATATTTAATCATGTAATTCCGCCCCACATCCATCCTGTCCATATATAAATATAAAACCCGGGTGAATATTGAAGGCCAAGCTCGTAAAGTGTGAGAAATATCCGAGCTAAGAAGATAGGTTCCATGGAAATTTATGTTTATGATTTTAATTTCATGGTTGATTAAGTAGTGTTATCGGCCGGTCCCAGTTGTGGCTCGCCCACAGATGGCGCTGCGGACCTTCCCGTTTCCCGCCATAAGCAAATTGTAAGAAATGATGTGTTTCGGCGCGCGCGTTTGGACCTCGCTCGGTTCATGCTATTATAATAAAGGCCTATTTTTAGCGCCCCGTTTAAATCGCGCTTCTACACCAGAGATATGACCGTTACTCGCTGCCGTTGCCAAAAAGATGGTGAATTTTGAACGCGATTATATATATATATATATATATATATATATATATATATATATATATATATATATATATATATATATCCCACTGTTGAGGGAACCCTTTCCCATCTTTCTGAATTGTTTTTCGATCTTTTGCAATTTGTTTTTAATTTTTAGCATATTTGATAACATCTTTTCTTTTTTTGGTCTTCTTTTATCAAGTGGAGTCCAATCGGGATTTTTTTCTGGTCCATCTCTCTTCTGGAATCATGGCCTTTCCAACTCCATTTCAAGTTTCTTCTATCCTCCACAATATCCTGAAGTTTGGTTTGTCCAGGTATCCAAATGATTGATTTTCGGTCACGCGGAGTTTTCGCCATCATAATACGTTCATGATCTCTTTGTGATGTTCTAAGTTTTAATACAAGTTTTGGGGTCAGGTTAAATGTTCTATAGGTCATAGTTGAGATTATGCATTGGTTGAATACTTTTCTTTTTAGGCCTATTAGCCATTTGCTTTTGAAGACGATGTTTGCCCGCCTTTTCAAATACTTTCTAGTCTAGAGTTATTCTGTGTTAGATGTCCTGATCTTTTCTCGCTGACATTGTAATCCGTTGACCCAGATAGATATATTTATCTACCATTTCCATTTGATTATTGTCAATTGTGATGTCTATCATGTCGATCTCTGGTTGGTTTGTCATAACTTTTGTCTTCCACGATTTAACTTTAGGTCTGGTTGGTTTGTCATTACTTGTGTCTTCCACGATTTAACTTTAGGCCGGCCTTTTTACTTTCATGGTAAGTTCTTGAAGCATTGTTTGAAGCTCTTTTAGGTTATCGGTTATGAGTACATCAGTATCTGCGAATATCAGGTGATTGAGGTAATCCACATCGATCTTAAAACCTTTCTTTTACCAGTTTAGCCCCCTGAAGATTTCTTCTAGACAGGACTTGAAGAATGATTTCGGAGAAATAGTATATCCTTTCTATACTTAAAAGATGTCCTGAATCCTCACGCGATCAAATGTAGGATCTGCAATTTTGGTATATGTGTTCTATTATATTTATGTAGACCGAATCTATACCTTGATTCTTCAAGGCTATAATGATCGTTTTATGGTAGTCTAAAAATACCATGTATAGAGGGATATTACAAGTTTTCTCAATGAGCTGATTGAAGGTATGTAGGGGGTCAATCGTTGAGAAGCCTTTTCTGAAGCCAGCTTCTTCTATCGGTTGTTGGTCATCTGTGAAGAGTTTATAGACACGTGAGAGAATGTTGGTTGGTCGGTCTGTAGTTTGTAAGGTCCGTTTGATCGCCTCTTTGTGTAAAAGGATTAATATGGCATCGTGTCTATCCTCCAGAATCTTGCCTTGCTTTAGACATTCAGTGAAGAGGCAAGATAGTTTATCCGAAGTGATGTCGTCCTGATATGCTGCTTTGTGTCTCTTCATTTGTTCGATTACAATTTCCATTTCTGATTTGAGAACGGGTGGGTCATTATTGGATGTTTTGGTTGGTTGTGTTTTGAATGGTGGTGTTGTTTGAATACAACTTTTCATAGTACTCCTTAGTTCTTTTAACAATTCTTTCTCGATCCAGCATGATTTACCAGCATGATTTATAGCTACTATGTGAGATTTTCTTTTATATGTCTCTTTTAGCCATTTTATACCCGTTTCCTTCTGCGATGGTCTCTTCAACAGTAGTTGTATTATATTTTCTGCTGCCAGTTCTGTTTCTTTTTAATAAGCTTGTTTAGTTCTGATAATTTGTTATTTGGTGTTTGTTGCTTTAAGGTGTTTGCGTTTCTTCTTTAGGTTTAAGGTTTCTTCTGAGAGTTTGTTTTTTCTTATTTTGTTTCCTTGTATTTTTCAGCAGTGTCTCATTTGTTTAATCAAATTATTGTTTATCGCTTGTATATTGCTACTGCTACAAAGATCAAAGGGATATTTATGGTAGGCTCGATGAAGATGGCATGAGAATTCTGGAACGAGATTTTCTAGGTATTAATGGGCTTATTTTTTTAGATGAAATAGCTTTCTTCTCTCTTTCTGAATGATAATTTTTATCCTCGATGTGATTATCTTATGGTCACTAATTTTGATTTTATTGATTACTTATAAATTATTGACGGTGATTTTTTTTTTGTCGACCAGCATGTATTCAATTTGATTGTATATCTCATAGTTTGGGCTTCTCCGAGTCCATCTTTGCAGTTGCTTCTTTTTGAACATTGTGTGTTGACAATTTTGATGTCTTGGGCCAGTGTAAAGTCAAACAGATCTTGTCCCCTTTCATTTTGTTCCTCCAGTGAGAACTTCCCCATGAATGCCTCATTACCTTGCCCAACTTTTGCATTAAAGTCTCGCATGATGCTGTTAAAATGGGCGTTTTTGTTTAGGTTTGTCCAGCTGTCATCATAGAATCTATCTAATTCTACCTCCGTACTAGCAGATGTCGGTGCGTACACTTGGACTTGAGGTTGTACTTCTTAGAGACTTAAGTTTACGTAAGCTACCTTTTTCGATATGCTGTGAAACACTATTATCCTTTCCATGAGTCTTCTATGTATTCGAAATCCAACTGTTCCAAGCTGCCTTTGCTCTTGGCACCAGTGAGGAGTTCTGTGAGATGAACCTCCTCAGATACTGTTTTGTAGTCGTAGGTTGCAATTTAAGTCTTTATTTATTTTTATTTAGGCCGTCTTTGGGATTGAAATGGTAGGCAGTCGCATTTTGACACGCAGTACTTCTGCCTACATATGCACTGTGGTTGTTGTAGTCGGTCCCAATTTGGCTTACAGTACACCTCTGTCTACACAAGAACTGCTTTTGGACCTTAGTTTAAATCAGCTGATCCAACAGCAATAAAGCGAATTTTCTTAGGCTTTGTTTCATGATGAGAAGTTTTGGGCCATACTACCATGTTGGGCCCAATGAAGATCGGTCGCTAGGTTCCGTCAAAGGAAGTAGTCGTCCCAAAATTTTCTGGCACCTTGGAATTTTTAGGGAATTAGATAAATGCAGGGTCATAAAGTTTTTATTTGCATATCAATATGAATATAACAGTGAAATAAAGATGAATAAATAACAATAATTTATATATGCCCCAAACAATCAACAAGAATGAGCAAAATACAAAATTTAACAAAACATTTAACATTAGTAACATATAACAGATGAAGAGATGATGCTCTGTGCAAATTACAGCAACACTAAACTGATAAAGGAAGCTCAGTCGCGTGTTGAGAGCATTTATTCTTTGAGGCAGGCTCTTCAAGAGGGTGCGCCCCCTGAGGAGTGTGATGCTTAGCCACTCATCGGTGATGGCTGCCTTCATTTGCTCATTGGGGGCTTGCTAATGACGTCTTACAACTTCTTTCGGGTCCTGCTAAAGGTCCTCCAGGGAATTCATATCCGGAGACAGGTGGCCAATCCATCACCGTGATATTGCTTTCCCGGAAGCACTGTATGGTGGACGCGGACTTGTGACGTGGGGCATTGCCCTGCTGGAAAATCACATTCCGGGCATTTCTGGATAGGTTTCGGGCTGAGGGAAGTGTGTGATCTCTCAAGACAGCTTGGAACTCTGAATTCACGGTGCCATCACCAACGGTGAGACGACCCACTCCTAAACTTAACATGTAGCACCATACAATTACAGAGTAACTACCATATTTTACTGGTTGCACTATGTACTCTCGATTCCACGACTCCCCTGGCCTCTTGAGGACTCTAACATTGCATAGGGTCGAGAGCAACTGGAACGTGGAGTCGTCGGATCATAAGACACATCCCCACTAACGCATGCTCCAGTAGCGGTGAACACGGGCCCAAGCCTGAAGACGTCACTTCTGCTGAAGGTTGATCAACGTCTTCTGGCGGACCTTACATGACTTCAGGCCTTATGCAAGCAGTCTGCGACAGACTTCTGACGGATCTATTAGCCTGGCCTCCCTTTGCCCATTTATGTTGCAGCTGGACTTGGGTTTTCTTATTATCCCGAAGGCTCATGCAACGCAGAAAATTGTCGTCTCGTCACGTTCCGTACTGACTCTGGTTCGTCCAGAACGAGGTCGGTCTTGGTTCTTGGATCCTTCTCAAACTGCATCACCGGAATGTGATCCACCAAACCTCAAGGCGATTTGTCGACAGTTGAAACCCTACTCGTGCAGCGTTCGTATCAGAGTTATTTCCTCCACTGTATAGTTACGTGTTTTCGCCATTACCACATCATTATCAGATCCTGTCGACATAGAATATCTTATTAATCAATAAATATGATGTTAACATACCACATACTGATACAAGGAGTTCTTACATTATATTCATTTTTACACATTCATTAGTAAACAGTTTGAGTGTTTTAACACGTCTTGGCATGGCATTGATCAATGTTTTGCACATTTCCTGGATTCGTTTAGATCTGAATCAAACTTCAATGAGACGGCAAATGATTTGCTATTTGGTCGTAAAGGGCTGTGTGTGTCTTTCATCTTTTTTTTAGAACACACCATAAACTCTCAATCAGATTCATGTCCGGGGAGTTTCCGGGCCATGGAAGTAGCTGAACTTCATTTTGTGCACACCATACCTTCACTGATTTTGCTGTATGACATGAGGCCGAGTCTTGTTTGAATATCCAAGGTCTGTCGGTATTTCATTTCCTTATTTGAGGCAGTAAACGACCTTTAAGAACTTCTATATACTTCTCTTGGTTCATAGTTTTCTCATCAATGATCAAACGATTTGTTCCATGCACCGAAATAGAGATCCAAACCATGATTTTCGTTCGAAATTGTACTGTTTTCCTCAGACATTCAGCCATAAATTTTTATCCAGGCCGCTTTCTTACATTTTGCACAGGGTCATCTAGCACTGCAATGTTTGATTCGCCAGAAAAAAAAACTACCTGCACTAGTAGAAAATACAACATAAGTAGTTGAACAGCTGTAGAAGTTTTCTTACATTCTGCACAGGGTCATCTAGCACTGCAATGTTTGATTCGTCAGAAAAAAAACTACCTGCACTAGTAGAAAATACAACATAAGTAGTTGAACAGCTGTAGAAGTATTGGAAAAGCCATTGAAGTAATGAATCATCAAATAAACGTTATGGTTTGAAAAGATTGAAGCTATTACAAAAATGTGGCAGTGTTAGAGTTAGGAGATATTAATGTTTTTTATGAATTACAGGTAACTGGTTAGCTAGATGTGTCATTCTTACCTTTCCGCATTGTTTTCAAGTCTCCTCAAGGTGATTATTTGCCCAGAAATAGCGTGCCTTTATTATTGTTTCCGTGAGTCGAGGCTTCTTTCTCCGGTGAAATGATTTTAATCCAGCTTCCAAAAGCCTCTCATTCACTGTTCTTCGGGCAAGGCTAACACCCTCTGATGTCAGCTCAATAGAAATCTTCTTGCAATGTTATTTTCTTCTTAAAGCCTATTTTATTCATTTTCTATCTGTTCTTGCAGTTGTTTTTCGTTTTCGACCACATTTTACAACTCTTTTTGAGTTTAAATCTTGACCGTTATCATTTTCTTTTCTTAACACTTGAGTGTCGAGTTGAACTACCTAGTTTTTTTTTTTTGCTATTCCCTTTTATTATAATTTAGTTTCTTTCATTAAAACGTTTATTTGTCCAATTTTTCGAGGACTCAGATCACTCTGTTTTCCTTTTTGGTTTAATTCCTTTATAGTTAAAAAACTAACTGAAACACACAAAATAAAACTATTAAAATAACTAATAAACTATCTGAAACACACAAAAACATTATTTTTCACAATCACACGTTAATATAATAACAGAAAACATCCTATTTGCACTCTAACTGGCTGTGACTTCATTGAAACCGTCAATGCAGTGTTGTTCCTTCAGTGTTACCAATTATACTTACACAGAGTAATTTGAGGCCCTTGAAAATAAAAGTTAAATAGTTTTTTGTTGTTGATGCATAAAATAAAAATCCATTTGCAATCGATGAAGTTGTTCTCACTGTCTTTTTTTGTAGAAAAAAGTACAATTTTGTAAAAATCTATAAAAATTCCGCCAGTACTGTATATATATATATATATATATATATATATATATATATATATATATATATATATATATATATATATATATATATATATATATATATATATATATATATGAAGAAATAAACCACATTCTCCGAAGACAATTTAATTCAGAACAGTTTCAGTGTATCTCACACCCTTTTTCAACTGACACTGGGTAGAAAATATAAGAAAAGTGCATAAAAGGTTTATTTCCTCATCTTTTCTGGCGATATTGCATTAATTTTCATCATATATATATATATATATATATATATATATATATATATATATATATATATATATATATATATATATATATATATATATATATATTCGATCGTATGCTAATGTAGCATGTGCCCAAAGAGAGAGAGAGAGAGAGAGAGAGTGAGCAGCATGATGCATCGCGCACGCAAGTAGTTCGTGTCCCACGCAACGTGACCCGAGTCTTGGGTATAAAATGGACCAGAATTACCTGTGGATTCAAACTTTCACCTCTTCGCCCCAAATGCCTCTGAATACGGTCTAGGGGGAGGCGATGGGAGCGATAGACAAACAAACTTCGCTCGCGTGTAGCTTCGAACCGTCCGGATTACCTTGTGAGGCGGTGCCCGGTCGGGTGTCGGGGTAAATACTTCGCATCTCTCTCCCCACCGAGCCAAGAGCCATCGCGAAACGCTCAAGGCTGGATTGAGGTTGTTTTTCTGAGGGTCGGTATTTTTGCACAAACTTCTTCCTGGAGTTTTGTGACGTTACAAGTGTAGATTTACCATCGGATTTCCTTTCGGTCTCGATCGTTTGCCGCTGCATTTGGGCATTTCTACCCCATTGAGTGCATTGAATACCTTCATGCAGGGGTCGCCAAACCTTTTTCACAGTGGGCCAGACAACTGAATGGATGACGAGCGCGGGCCACATAACCATTTTGTTCGATACAATATAGTGAATACACAAAAAATAAAGACGACCAACATATTTATTTACCACCACACAAAATACACGAAAAATAAAGATAACAAACATTTATTTACCAAAAAGTTACCAAAGAAGGCGTCGTTAGCAATAAGAGTATTATCACAGCCATTGCGCACATATCCAATTCTCACAAACTAAGCAGCAAAAAAGGTTACTCGGATTTGTGAAACTGGCGTTTAGCTTTAAAGATTTCATCAATATTTGCCCTGTAATTGCTGCATCCACACTGCAGCGGCGGGCTGGATGAACTGACCTCGCGGGCCAGATCTGGCCCGCGGGTCGTAGTTTGGAGACTCCTGCCTTAATGTGTACGGCAGTGTAAAATAACTTTATATTTATGGATGAGTGTAGAAGAATACCTCTGTGTACGGCTGTGTAGAATACCTTTATGTGTACTATTGAGTGTAGAAGAATACCTTTATGTCTACGGATGACTGTAGAAGAATACCTTTATGTGTACCAGTGAGTATAGAAAAATACCTTTATGTGTACGGATGAGTGTAGAAAAATACCTATGTGTACGGATGAGTGTAGAAGAATACCTATGTGCACCAGTGAGTGTAGAAAAATACCTTTATGTGTACAACTAAGTGTAGAAAAGACATTTATGTGTACCAATGAGTAGAGAAGAATACCTTTATGTGTACGGCTGAATGTAAATGTTTACGTTTGGGTGTAGGAGAATACGTTCATGTATACATTTGGATGTACAAAAATAGGTTCGTGTGCATGACTAAATAAAGGTTTTCATTTCGTTTTCACAAATGTGGTTCCTCAATCTTTTTTTTTAATTAAAACATGATTAAAAATAATAAACCACAAATTTTGCATAGTCCCCCCCCCAGCTGTAAATTATGTATATATACATCGGGATTGCTCGAGTTACGCCGATTCGTTCATTTGCTCAACTCCCTAAAAATTAGGGGCATTTGAATATGTGTTAACGCAATTTTAATTAAGGTTCGTTTAACCTAACCTAACATTATATATTAACACTGGTTGGGCGAGCAAAAAGCGCGACTAATTGTCTTAGCGTCATTAAATATAAAAATAGCCACGTTACAATTGTCGTAAAACTTGTTATTAGGAAATTATTTTAAAATTTATAGTTTTAAATGTTTTCTTTCCTATAAAGAAGAAATAAATAATCTTATTTATATTTTAACACCGAAAAGGGTGAACATTTTACTATTTTTTTTCGAATAAAAAAGAAAGATATTTCTACCTCAAAATGTTTTTCAAAATCTTTAAAGAAAGAAGTCTATGTATTAGGCAAATTTGGGGCAGTTTGTCTCCATGCCATGTTCTGTCGTTCTCACCCGATGAACTCACCGGGAGCCTTGAGAACAACCTCCAGGCGACCTCGGAACGGGCCACAGGCTATATTCACTAGCTCCCGCTTTAGGCCCCTTCAGACTCTGGTAATGATAGACCTCAGCTTGTTATTCGTGTTGCAGCTGAATTTGTTGGTCTCTCCTTTCACCGCACCCCACCCAAAAAAGTCGAGGTGGTTGCAGTCAGGCGAGTTGGGAGGCTAAATGGCAGGGTCTGTGTGGTTGAAGAAATTCTTCGACAGCCAGTCCTGGTGCAGGGGGGATGGCACATAATTTTGCTGCCACACAGAAGGTCTCTCCGCAACTACCCGGTCGATTCAGTGCTTCACCACCTCGCTCAGAACACGGATATAGCTGTCGGTGTTTATCCTGAGGCCAACAGGGAAGAAGTTGGGGTAGCATGACGTCACATTCACTGCTGACCCCAGCAAAGACCACGATTATCGTTGGAAGTTTCATCTGCATGACGATGAGCACGTCATCGGGGGCGACAGGTTACCACCTATTGTTCTGGGAGTTGATCTTCTAATCTTAACAGAAATTCTTCTCGTCAGAAAAGAACCGCTGCATGTCTGTCTCCAACGGGTATTTCAACTTGTTGATCAGCTTCTTAATATACTTGAGTCGGTCTTCCTGCTGTGCCTTGAACCGAAATTGTCCCTTCCTCATTTTGTATGACAAGTAGCGAATGTACTTATGACTACCTGATGAGCTTTTCATTCACACCTTTCTCCCTTGCAATGGCAGACATGGACCTTCTTGGATCATTGTTGATGATCTCCAGGATTTCAGCGGCGAATTCCCGCGTTATGGTGGCGTCAGATCGTCGACCAGTGGACTTCCTCTCTGCCGTCACCTCGTAGTCGAATCTTGAATCTTCTAGTTCCTTTCTGACCCTTTTCACTATCCTTCTAGTGACGTTGAGGAAGTCTGAAATCTCCTTGTTTGTTCTTCCGAAGTGAATTTTAAGGAGAATTTATTCCTCTTCCACAAATTGGATGGTTAAAAAATTTCCATAGTCAATTTTGTAAAAAAAAAAAAAACAAACAGAAATGGTTATTGTTTTTAAAAAGAAAAAAGAACGCCATCAAAAGGTTAAAAACAAATATATGCGTAAAATTAGCAGTTGAAAAGTGAGAAAGAATTCCATCTTCACCATAGCGCCTGAGTAGAGCAATATATGCAAAAAATCCCACAGGAAAAGGAAAGGCGGATTCCAGGTACTTTCGAACTTGTTCAGTTCATTCCTTAAGAATGAACTGAACAAGTTCGAAAGTACTTGGAACCCGCCTTTCATTTTCTTGTGGGATTTTTTGCATATATATATATATATATATATATATATATATATATATATATATATATATATATATATATATATATATATATATATATGTGTGTGTGTGTGTGTGTCTGTGTGTGTGGTCACAAAGTATCACGTGAGTAAGCTATAAATTCAACAAAGCCCACAGGAAAATGAAAGGCGGATTCCAAGTACTTTCGAACTTTATTTCGAGTTCTTTATCAAGGAATAACATAAGTATTGAAAATTGTAATATTTATAAGGATGATACAGAGGAGAGAGAGAGAGAGAGAGAGAGAGAGAGAGAGAGAGAGACACACACACACACTTCGAAAAAAAACCCTCCTATATAAATATCCCAAAATATATTAATAGTAAAAAAAATGAGGACCATTTTACCTCCTATATTTTATTTACATTTTTTGAGAAATTATTTTTATCACAAATATTTTAAAATATATGATAAATATCAATTGACCCCAAAATAATTTTTAGATTTTTTTAAAATCATTTTTAGGCCAAAATATTACTGAAAAAATGGCTAAGAATTTTTCATATTTTTCTGTAAAAAAATTTTTTGTTAAATTTTATAATTTGTTTTCCCCCTTTTGGAAGATTAAGCGGGTGGTTACGTCGGTTTGGTTTATTGAATGCCATTAAGTGGCACCATTAATTTGTTTGGCTGATTGAATGCTACCATAACTTGGTTTGGCTGATTGAATGCCACCATGACTTGGTTTGTCTCATTGAATGCTACCCATGACTTGGTTTGGCTGATTGAATGCCACCATGACTTGGTTTGTCTCATTGAATGCCACCATTTCTTGGTTTGTCTCATTGAATGCTACCATGACTTGGTTTGGCTCATTGAATGCTACCCATGACTTGGTTTGGCTGATTGAATGCCACCATGACTTGGTTTGTCTCATTGAATGCCACCATTTCTTGGTTTGTCTCATTGAATGCTACCATGACTTGGTTTGGCTCATTGAATGCCACCATGACTTGGTTTGGATCATTGAATGCCACCATGACTTGGTTTAGCTCATTGAATGCTACCATCACTTGGTTTGTCTCATTGAATGCCACCATGACTTGGTTTGGCTCATTGAATGCTACCATTATGTGGTTTTACCTAATGGGTCAACCTAGCCATACCCGTCGGACGCGTTCCAATATTTCAATGCCCATTCGCACATATTGGCGACCGGAATTGTACCCCCGTACTCTAAATGAGGTCTCGATAAGGGAAGAATATGTGATGTATTTTTATTTAAACGAAAAATGTCTTGGTGCATAGCATAGAATTGGTCCTTTGCAAAGGTAAAGTTCCTGGTTTTGAAAATTGTCGATCACTCGAGATTAATAAATCCATGTTGAAGGTTTTTAAATTTGGCGCACTTTTGTTGCAATCTCATCGGCGATCATCGTGACATCTGTGCCTTGCCTTGCGTGTTCGATTGCATCTGACATCCCTTTGACCATTACACTACTTTCTTTATCTCTCTCTCTCTTTCCTTTTCTCGTTCTCTCTCCCTCTCCTTTTCTCGTTCTCTCTTTTTTCTTTCTCTCTCTCCTTTTCTCGTTCGCTCTCTCTCCTTTTCTCGTTCGCTCTCTCTCCTTTTCTCGTTCGCTCTCTCTCCTTTTATTGTCCTCTCTCTCTCTTCTCTTTCTCTCTCTTTTTCTCGTCCACCCTCTCTCTCTTTCTCTTCTCTTTTTCTCCGTTTCGCGTCCGCTCTTTTTTCTCTCTCTTTTTTTCTCTTTCTCTCTTTTCCTCGTTCTCTCTCTCTCTTGTTCTCTCTCTCTCTCTCTCTCTCTCTCTCTCTCTCTCTCTCTCTCTCTCTCTCTCTCTCTCTCCTTTTCCTCTTTTCTCCCTCGCTTTTTCGCGTTCTCTATCTCTTTTTTTCTTCTATTTCTCCCCCTCGATCGAATTGCCACCTCTCCCCTGCCGAACAAAGACCCCCTCCTGTACCGCTCGATGACAAAGACTCCGGCGTCAGCAACAAAAACAAACCGCCTTCGACCTTCACAGAACAGACGCACCTCCGTGGGCCGCCGCCCCTGGAGATACGAACCCAGCACATGGTGATTCCCAAGGCACGAACGAATAACGAACATGACCTACACATCGCGAATGAGAACCTTGGTAAACCCGCTTTCGTAATTCAGCCCCCCCATCCTCTCCCTCCCTATCCTAACCCTGTCGTACGAACCCACCCTTCCCCCCGGCAGGGATTGGGGAAGGGATGGTCCGACCGCCTGGGTGCCCGAGAAGAAGAATAGTAATTTCCCTTCCGGAAGTGACGTCACGATCGCCACCCTGATAAGACGACTCGATAACGGCCCGGGAAATAGAACATCAGCCCGATAACGACGACGGCCCGGGAATATTTCACCAACATTCCCCCCACCCCCACCCACACGAAACCCATCTCCCTACTACCCCACTCTCCGCTCCCCCAAGGCCTGGGAAAGAAGGGGGAATGAATGATTCAGTTCTCGGGTGTGGGATGTGTAGGGGACAGTTATTATTATTATTATCACATGGATCATCAAAAAGGACAATTTTTTCAATTATAAACGAGTAAAGGAAAACTGAATAACTTGAATCAAGTAGCTTCACTTGATTAAAATATTAATATCTAATAGGTATACAAATTTAAAATGCCTGTATAATGTCAATCAAGTAGCTTCACTTGCTCTATTTAAATTGTTAAAATATCCAAAGGATTATATCATTTAACTTAAAAGTCCTGGATAATGTTAATCAAGTAGCTTCACTTCTTGCTCCATTTAAATTGTTAAAATATCCATAGGATTATATCATTTAACTTAAAATCCTGGATAATATCAATCAAGTAGCTTCACTTGTTCGATTTAAATTGTTAAAATAGCCATAGGATTATATCATTTAACTTAAAATCCTGGATAATATCAATCAAGTAGCTTCACTTGTTCGATTTAAATTGTTAAAATAGCCATAGGATTATATCATTTAACTTAAAATCCTGGATAATATCAGTCAAGTAGCTTCACTTGCTCGATTTAAATTGGTAAAATATCCATAGGATTATATCATTTAACTTAAAATTCTGGATAATATCAGTCAAGTAGTTTCACTTGCTCGATTTAAATTGGTAAAATATCCATAGGATTATATCATTTAACTTAAAAATCCTGGATAATATCAATCAAGTAGCTTCACTTGTTCGATTTAAATTGTTAAAATAGCCATAGGATTATATCATTTAACTTAAAATCCTGGATAATATCAATCAAGTAGCTTCACTTGTTCGATTTAAATTGTTAAAATGTCCATAGGAGTATATCATTTAACTTAAAATCCTGGATAATATCAGTCAAGTAGCTTCACTTGCTTGATTTAAATTGTTAAAATATCCATAGGATTATATCATTTAACTTAAAATCCTGGATAATATCAATCAAGTAGCTTCACTTGCTTGATTTAAATTGTTAAAATATCCATAGGATTATATCATTTAACTTAAAATCCTGGATAATATCAATCAAGTAGCTTCACTTGCTTGATTTAAATTGTTAAAATAGCCATAGGATATATTATTTAGCTAAAAAAAATCTGGATAAGTAAAGCTTCATTTTCTCAACTTAAAAAGGTGAACTATTTGCGAGGTATCAAAAATACGATAAAAAAAAGCTGATCCCTTCACCCTCAGATTTCTCTTTGTCTCGATTTTCAAAACTGAAAAAAGCGTCACGGAAGAAGTCGGGGAAAAAACACCTGAGATTTATTTATCTTTTTCAAAAGTGTGACGGACGGACAGCTCGCTTATTATAGTAATGATTATCTTATCATTATGTGCACACTACAATCATTATTATTATCAATCACTATCACATTATTATCATTACACTCACCATTATTATTATTCCCTTGATATTCGTCTCACATAACGCAAGCATCTTCCATCCATCTCATCAATTAACTATTATTAGTATTACTATTGAGGTTGTGGTTATGAAAACTATCGGAGTGGGAAGTGTCGGGGGTCGTCGTCACAACATCCATTTTTCCAATCCATCCATCCATTTCCCCCAATTTATCTATTGCATCCAATCCATCTAACCGACCTTGTCCAATCCAATAAATTCATTCAATCCATCCATCCAATCCAATTATCCATCTACCCTGCCATCCATTCAATTCACCTAATCCATTAATCTACCATCTATTAATCCATTCAATCAATCTATCTATCCATCCATCAATATATTTAATCCAATTCAATTCATCCATCTATCCAATCAAATTGATTCATATAATTCACCCATCCAAAGCATTGCATTCAACTAATCTATTCAATCATTTCATTCAATCCACTCAGCCAATCCATCCAATTTAATGCAGTTATCCATCAATTTATTAAATCCAGCCATTCTTTAAATACATTTATCCAGTCCATCCATCTAACCAATACAATCCATCCAAACCAACCCAATCCATCCATTCATCGCATCCATCATTCCACTCCATCTATCCAATCCAATCCATGCTATCCTTTCATCGCATCCATCTATCCAAACCGATCCATTTTAGCCATTCCTCGCATCCATCTCTCCAATCCAATCCATCCATTCATCGCATTCATCATTCCACTCCAATTAAATCCATTCAAACCAATTCAACCAATCAATCCATCTATCCAACTTCAATCCATTTTATCCACTTATGCGCTATGAATGAATATCCGTGTGGAGAGTGTTGTCCCCTCGTGTTGAAGGATGAGTGCGCCTCGAGTGTGAGAGGTCCCCCTCGAGGACGAGCAATAGGCGCTGGTACACCCCCCCCCCGATCTTGGCCGAGTTTCGCTCCGTCTATGCCTCTCTCTCTCTCTCTCTCTCTCTCTCTCTCTCCGTTTCCGTTCCCTCTATCTATCGGCCTTTGTTTATGTTTGTCTATCTCCCCTATCCGCCTCTCTGTATGTCTATCTGGTTGCCTGTTTCTGTTTGTCTATCTTCTCATCTATCCTCTGCCGGTTTGTTTATCTATATACTTTCCTGCCCCCCCCCCCCCTCCTCGCCTCTCAGGGCCTCGCCGCTTCCCTCTTATCTCCGCCTCCGATCTGTCTCCCTATCGCCCGTCCCATCTGTCTCCTTATCTCCGCTTCTTATCGACGTCTGCATCGCCGCGGGATCACCCGTCCGGACACTTCCCCCTATACACAGATGCCCCCCCCCCCCTATAACAGGGGAACACGTAGACCCGTCCATGTGGTACCCCTATGCAACCCTATCAAGAAGGGGTAATCCAACCGAGGGGGAAATAGTGGTAAAGGCGACAGGGATTAAGGTATCAGCCGCCTTCCTTAATTCGAAGATTTTATATTTTATTTATTATTATTAACTTTGACGTCACAGTTTAAGGTCTTATCTGGAGGCTTATCCTGTCCTTATGCTCTCTATGTCTATCTGTTGGCCTGTTTGTTCATCTATTTTTATCTAGCTGTCTGTTTATCTATCTGTTGGCCTGTTTGTTCATCTATTTTTATCTAGCTGTCTGTTTGTCTATCTGATGCTATGCTTGTCTCTCATTATCTATCGGAATTAGATGTAAACAAAAATAAAATCATAATTGAATTATCTTCGCCCGCGTGTCAGTCTATTAAGATCCGTATTTACGTACGAGAAAGGTGATTCTATTCTTTTACGTTCACTGTGCACGTTTCGACCCACCACTATCAGTTTGACGTCCATAATTATTTTAAAATAGGGGTATCACGTCAATTTTTGTTTGTTTTCCCGGTTTTATGGCGTTTTTTATCTCTACTTTTCCCATGATTTTATTTTTCCGTTTACACAAGTGTATGAATATACAATCCCCCCCCCCCAAAATGGGGTTATTCACTCCAACTAAAAACAACCTCAAGTCCCCCCCCCCTCCCCCGCCTTCCAAATTCGCATCTGTAGAAAACGGAGACCCTGTGACGTCACCGGCCGTTTCTGGATCCTCCAGTGAGTCACCGACTTGGGCTTCGCAAGCCGGACTCGTCGCGAGTCGGGAGAGCGTTCGGACGACTTTATCCGTGAGATCTGAGTCGGCTTATCAGTGAATCGGAGCCCCTTATCGCTACACATGAACGGCAAAAGAAGAAGAAAAGGGAGGAGAGATAACGCTTAAAAAATGAGAAATATACGAAGGTCTTGCGATAAGTCCAGATTATGAGATGCGAAGTCCGAACGCAGATATTGCGCGCAGCCGCCGGGAATATTAAACACCGGTCCCTTGTGTGCTGCCCTTGATGTAAATGCGAATCTGTGTGTGTTGGCCGCATATGTAAATAAAAATGTGTATGTGTTGGCCGTATATATAAATAAAGGTGTGTGTGTGTTTGTATTGTAAATAAGGAAATATGTATGCGCACACATTCGAGATTTTCGGGATGTAAATACGAATGTGTGCTTTAACTGTGGTTATTTGGGGGTTTATGCCCACCCTAGAATTTTTGGATTATATATATATATATATATATATATATATATATATATATATATATATATATATATATATATATATATATATATATATATATATGGCTATTAACTTATTTTTCGGTTTATGCCTGCCCTCGAATTTCGTTGGCGCTTTGTTATAAATATTTCTATTTTTAAAAAATACGCAAATGGTATATAGAGTAACACTCTATAGCAGTTTCAATACTTAATGTGGGCAAATCTCTAATTATCATGTTATGACGATAAATAGATTGGCCGCCATCTTCGAATTGAAGGAATATAGTTAGTTTTTTAATTTTAGTAAAGTCTTCTCAAATGAATCGGTTTAGTAGAGGCTTATATAGTTTTTTGTGTTTTTTTTTTGTAAAACACTTTAAATATATATTTTTTTAATTAAGATGCTATAATTGTGTACATATGGGTGCGAACGGGTTACGTAACACGCTATAAACAAATAGAGGCCTAGCGAGATTTGGCAATCGCGCCTTTGAATTCGAAACTAAGATAGGCTTTTTCGAATTAGTAATATTTACGAGTTTTTTTTTTTAATTATATATAATACAATATGATGCGATTGCAATAACCTAATCCCCCCCCCCCAGCACTTTTTTATTTTGCCCAAGAAGAAACATTGTCTACATTAAAAAAAACAATTGTTTTTAAATATATATATAATTATACGTTAAAGATGAATCCGCGAATGAGACGGGGAAAGAGTTCTCATTTAATCCTAACGACGTTTCAGGTACACTACCCATCGTTCGGTTCTATAAAATAGATAGAGTTAGAACATAATAGTTATGATCACAAGAAATTATAATTGTGATCAAAATAAATGACAATTAAAAGTGATACTTCACAATGTGGGCGGGCTTCCACTGACAGAACAATGAAACGAAAACATTAATTAGGTTATTTAAGGAATCTCTGAAATTAATGATTGCTTAGACAAATAATATTAACCTTTAGCGAAGGGCGAAAACAAGAGGACTTAGGGAGAGATTTTTGTATGCGACCTCATTGGATCGGTAGGTTGTAAACTTTTTTAGGGGATTTATGCGATTAGGAGGGGGGAGGGAGGCAGTAGAATCAGTATTGAGACGGGTTTAATTGATATATGAACAGTGATTCAAGAATACGAACGGAGGTAGGATCTTTGGAATGTCCTAAAATTCCAAAGTTTAAGTGGGAAATATCAATCTTATATTGAATGGAGCCATCACGGATGGGGGACATCTCTTTATTAGTGAGAACGGATCCAGTACGCGGGGTTATGCCACGGTGGGAACAGACTCTAACCTTCAATGAGCGGACGGTGCTTCCAATATAGGTCCCCAGGGTCACCTGGGGCAAATAAATCTGTCCTTAATTTGAAAAATGTCCTAAATGAAAATTACTTATCAAACCTATTTTAAAGTTAGTGTGTGTGAATAATCTTTTAAAAGAACTAAACTACATAATCTCCTACGGAACCCATTCTTTCGAAGAATAAAAACAATATACAGGGTGTCCCAGAAGTCGTGCACCATCCAGGTTAAAAAAAAACTATATTGATTTCAAAAACATCTTTATTGATTTCAAAAACAACTTTATTGATTTCAAAAACATCTTTATTGATTTCAAAAACACCTTTATTGATTTCAAAAACGCCTTTATTGATTTCAAAAACGCCTTTATTGATTTCAAAAACACCGTTATTCATAATAATAATAATAATAATGATTATTGCACCCTCTGCAATAAATCAAGGTGATTGCGGTTGAATTCTTCAAACATGAAAACAAGTTCGACTCTTTGTTCTACTCTTAGTTTCTCCGTCACAATTCAATCTGAAAGATAGAAAATAAATTGCCTCAATTATTATAAATAAAGATGTTTTTGAAAGCAATAAAGGTGTTTTTGAAAGCAATAAAGGCGTTTCTGAAATCAATAAAGGTGTTTTTGAAATCAATAAAGGCGTTTTTGAAACCAATAAAGGTATTTTGAAATCAATAAAGGTGTTTTTGAAATCAATAAAGGTGTTTTTGAAATCAATAAAGGTGTTTTTAAAATCATTAAATGCGTTTCTGAAATCAATAAAGGTGTTTTTGAAAGCAATAAAGGTGTTTTTGAAATCAATCAAGGTGTTTTTGAAATCAATAAAGGTGTTTTTAAAATCAATAAATGCGTTTCTGAAATCAATAAAGGTGTTTTTGAAATCAATAAAGGTGTTTTAAAATCAATAAATGCGTTTCTGAAATCAATAAAGGTGTTTTTGAAAGCAATAAAGGGATTTTTCTTTGAAAACCAGGATGGTGCGCGATTTCTGGTGCACCCTGTATAACTGACAAGATGGCGGTCAATCTATTTTTTGCATAACCTCATAATTAGAAATTTGCCCAAATTAAGTAGTCAAGAAGCTCTATTGAATATATCTATGATATATACACTACATACACTACATACCATTTGCGTATTTTTTAAAAATAGAACGATTTATAACAAAGCGCCCACAAAATTCGCGAAAGGGGGGGGCATAACCCTAAATTAACCTAGCTGTGTATTAAAATTAGAAACTGCGTGTGTTCGTCATGTAAATATGGGCATGTGCGTATTCTCGTCATGCAAAGTTGACTGTCGGTTTGTCTTGGCCATGTGTTAGTACGAATATGTGTTAGTTGTGTATGTAAATATGAATCTTTGTGTGTGTTGGCCGTGTATGAAAGAAGCGAAAGTATGTGTGCGTTGGTCGTGTATGAATACGAATCTGTGTGTTTTGGTTGTGTATGTAAATACGAATTTGTGTGTTTTGGGCTGTGTATGTAAGTATGAATTTGTGTGTTTTGGCCGTTTGTAAATACAAATCTTTGGTTGCCGTGGATGCAAAGACGGATGTGTGTGTGTGTGTGTGTGTGTGCAAAAGCGATTCAATGGTGAGGTTGGCGCGTGTAAGCACCCCCTCCCCGTTCTTGCAGCGGCCTCTGGCGAACCCAAGGTTTCCCTGTCCCTTCTACCACTCTGTGACGTCAGAGAGACAGACCTGCAGGCTGGGATAGGACACGAACACAGAAAATCAGACATGCAGTCATATAAATAGACTGAAGGCCAGGTAGCCATATATATACAGGGTGGATACAAGGAGTGTAGACTGTAAATGCTACAAGATGATGTAATTAATAGTCAATGTTACCGACTTTTAGCGTCGATGACACGATGAAGTCAAGGTGTTATCTAAGAGCTTACGTAACTGGCGCGCGAGGTTTCGACTGATGTTCCCCCTCAGCATTTTTGAAGTTCGTATTTCAGAACTTCGACACCTCGATGAGATTTCGTCGAGGTCTTCTGCTTAACCATCGACTACACTCCAAAGTCCATGGGGTTCAAATATGTCGAATTAGGATGCCAAAATTTGCCGGGCACCAGACTTGCACTTTTTCGTTGTGCGTGAGGTTGTTCCATCTTGTTGAAGGGTTACACAGTCATTTTCTATGGTGGTATCAACAAAGGGGTTGACCTTCCTCCTTCAACATCTCCAAATAAACGTGTTGATTGATCGTCACCTCGTCTTCAAAGAAGATAAGGTGTTTATTGGTCTGTTGATGTTACGCTCGTTATACACCATCACACAAACTGGCTTTGCTCTCTTTAAAAATTACCCACAGTTCAGCCATAATCTCATTTTACTTTGTGCCCAAACACCATCATTCTGTCTGTTATGGGAGCTTTGGACAGCGAACAACTTATCCATCCACAGAACTTGAGGCTGCGATTCATCAAGGAGCCGTTGTAGGAACAACTCTACATTTTCTACTCCTGTTTGGTAGGGTTGGAAAGCAAGGGTCCTTTAGCTCTCTCGAATGGACGAAGTTTCAGATCATCTTTGCATTGTCACATGACTTATTTTGGCCTCGTAAGTCTGACACTGCTTGGCTTTTACCTGATCTTGATCACTGTGTTTTGATCTTCACTGATCGTGGTAAGATGGTCCTCATTCTTTGAAGACAACTGCTTGTCTCTTTAAGCCTTTTCACATCTTTAAAACCAGCAGATCTGTTAACAGTCGGGTTCAACATTTGGCAAATATTGCTCCTGGCTTCCAACTTCACCACAGATACACGATTCTTTAACATTTTCCAGTCATACTTGTAAATGGGTGCAGTTTTTTTTTCATATATTTACACCTTGATTCACAAAATACAACAAACCCTGAAATGAAAGAACATGAGAGAAAGAAATTAATTAATGATGTCTGTAAACATATTTAAAATCATTTACACCAAGCTTAGGCTGCTTTTATACAAATGTGGAAAGCGTTTCCACCCTGTAGATAGATAGATAGGTAGTCATAAAGATAGATAGGTAACAAAAGACATCCATAGATAGATAGACAGACAGGAGAGTCATATATATATATATATATATATATATATGAATGCAATGTCCCGCAGGAAAAAAATGAAAAGGTGTTTCCAAGTACTTTCGAACTTTATTAAGTTCCTTATCAAGGATAACTACAAGAAATAATATTATATTAGAGGTATATATAGGAAAGAAAAGTATGAAAGAACCGCCTCAAAAACAAGAGATCACCAATGAGGAAGACGGAAGGGGGAAGGTAAAGAAACACATCAAGAATTACAAGAAGCAGGTGTTTCTTTACCTTCCCCCTTCCGTCTTCCCCATTGGTGATTTCTTGTTTTTGAGGCTGTCTTTCATACTTTTCTTTCGTATATATACCTCTAATATAATATTATTTCTTGTAGTTATCCTTGATAAGGAACTTAATAAAGTTTCGAAAGTACTTGGAAACACCTTTTCATTTTTTTCCTGCGGGACATTGCATTCATATATATATATATATATATATATATATATATATATATATATATATATATATATATATATATATATATATATATATATATATATCCATAAACAGACAGTTATATATCGATAGATAGACAGTAATTGATAAATAGACAGTAATAGATAGATAGGTAGATAGACATACGTGATACAGATACAGCTAAATGCCTGGGCCTCCCCAGACTCAGAATCGACTCCCTTCGCTTCATTCGCACCTCTGAGCATATGTGTTCGTTTGTGCGAACATGTTCAAGGATGCCCTTAATGTGCCCTTCCGCCCCTAGCGTTCGCGGTTGACGTCATTCGTAGCCTCCTACCACTCTTCCCGCACCTAATATATCTGCCCATCTCCCCCATTGGATTACACATTTCAACACCAATCATCTTAGGCAATTGCGCGCTCTCCCTGACGCATCAAGTAGTCTCTCTTTTTTTAGTCACTTGGTCCCCGTCGTTCATTTTCGCAGCCCTGCCATACTTACCCCCTCCTCCCCATCTCCCGTTAATACCCTCCGCGAGAAGAACGTGTTAATAGATGAAAGAATTCCTCTGACGTCGCTATTGCATCGTACGAGAGGAATTCTTTTACCTACAAACGCGAAATCCCGGAATGTTCTTCCCTCGGAAGATATTAATATCAGCCGCAGGAACGGGGTTCATCATCGCCCGGGTGACTGTATGTCGATAGATTAAGCACAGGATAAATGGCTGCAAAAGGCCTCTGTCGGCTCCTTATTCTCATCATCTGATAGGAAATGGTAAGAACGAATGCTAATCGTCTTTGTCACAACTTGATATTGATTTACCAATCACCATTGAATGGTAACATGGTCTTGAATCTATTTTGAACTTTTTAACCTGAATGAACCATATGAAGTTTGAACATCGGATAGCCATGCGAAGTTTTGAAACCAGTTAAAACTTGTTTTAACCTCGGGTGGCCATGTGAAGTTTTGAACCCAGTTGGAACTTGTTTTGACTTCAGATGGCCATGTGAAGTTTTGAATCCATTTATATAACTTGTTTTAACCTTAGATGGCTATGTGCTGTTTTGAATGGCTATGTGAAGTTTTGAACCCATTTCGAACTTGTTTTAACCTTGGATGGCCATGTGAAGTTTTGAATGAGTTGGAACTTGTTTTAACCTCGGATGGCTCTGTGGAGTTTTGAACCCATTTAGAACTTGTTTTAACCATGAATGGCTATGTGAAGTTTTGAACCAATTTAGAACTTGTTTTAACCTTGGATGGCCATGTGAAGTTTTGAATGAGTTGGAACTTGTTTTAACCTTGGATGGCTCTGTGGAGTTTTGAACCCATTTAGAACTTGTTTTGACCTTGGATGGTTATGTGAAGTTTTGAACCCATTTGGAACTTGTTTTAACCTTGGATGGCCATGTGAAGTTTTAAACCCATTTCGAACTTGTTTTAACCTTGGATGGCCATGTGAAGTTTTGAATGAGTTGGAACTTGTTTTAACCTCGGATGGCTCTGTGGAGTTTTGAACCCATTTAGAACTTGTTTTAACATTGGATGGCCATGTGAAGTTTTGAACCCATTTAAAACTTGTTTTTAACATCGGATGGTCATGTGAAGTTTTGAACCGATTTAGAACTTGTTTTAACCTTGGATGGCTACGTGAAGTTTTGAACCCATTTAGAACTTGTTTTAACCTTGGATGGCTACGTGAAGTTTTTGAACCGATTTAGAACTTGTTTTAACCTTGGATGGCCATGTGAAGTTTTAAACCCGCGCCCTTTCTCTCCTCCGCGTTCAGGTCCATAAACGAGGTTGGGCAAAACGCGATAAATGATTTCAAAATAATTTGGCTACTGCTTTATTACCACCGACCTTCACGTTTGGTAAAGGGATTACCACCGATTTTCACTTTTGGTAGGGGATTACCAACTATTTGCACTATTGGAATGGGTTTACTACCGATGCGCCATCTTGGTAGGATTTTTACCACATCTGCACTCATTAGGTGCACCACCCATTGACACTTTTAGTTGGGAATTACCACCGACCCGATATCATCTATTTGGTTTTACCACCTATTTTATATATTGTAGAAGATTTACCACTTACTTGCACTCTTGATCTGCAAGATTGCAGATCGGTGGTAAATCCGACCAATATAATGAATATCGGTGGTAAAACATGAACGAAGAATGATTAGGAGTAAACCAAAACTGAGTGGAACCCGGTTTTGGTTTACTCCTAATCATTCTTCGTTTATGTTTTACCACCGATATTCATTATATTGGTCGGATTTACCACTGATCTGCAATCTTGCAAGGGATTTACCTCTAGTCTTACTGTTGCTTGGGGTTTAGCAACGATCTGCAATTTTTGGTTGTGGTTTACCACCGATCTTCATTCTTAGTCGAGGTTTGCCACCGATCTTCACTTTTAGTCGGGGTTTACCACCGATATGAAATGTCGAAGTGTTTTACTGCCGATGTTCACCCTTGGTATGGTTTACCACCGATCCTAAATTTCGGTAGGGATTTACTACCTATATTCACTCTTCGAAAGTGTTTGCCACCAATCTTCACCATTACTCGAAATTTACCACAAATATTTAGATTTACCACTAATCTTCACTCTTGGTCGGGGTTTACCACCGATCGTCACTCACGGAAGTGCTTTTACCACCGTTCTCGGGAAGGCGACCCGAATCGGACCTCAATCCTACAACTAACCACACCTGATGTGGCTTAAACACTTCTGCAGGATGGCCATAGAATGGTGTTAGGGGGGCCTTTGAGGGGGGGGGGCAAGGTTGAAGACTGGAGGTTGTTTCTACCATTGCTTTTACGGGGGATTTTCTTTCCAATTCTTTCACCACCACAGAATTACCACTACATCAGGTATAATCCCACCGCGTCTCTTTCAGATGGCGATGGTTAATTTCGAATGAAGGCTAAGCTTACCTACTGGTGGTCCTAACCTAGGTTAGGTTGAGTAAAAAAAGACACCAAACACTATTTTTCACAAATCTAGAAATTGACCATTTGTTACAAATCTAGGAATTGATCATTTGTTACAAATTTAGAATTTTACAATTTGTTAAAAATCTAGAAATTGGCCACTTGTTACAAATCTAGAAATTAACCATTTGTCACAAATCTAGAAATTGACCATTTGTTGCAAATCTAGAAAATTGTTCATGTGTTAGAAATCTAAATATTGTCCATTTGTTACAAATCTAGAAATGGACCATTTGTCACAAATCTTTAAATTGACTATTTGTTACATATCTAGAAATGACCAAATGTTACAAATCTGAAATTGACCATTTGTCACAAATCTAAGAAATTGACCTTAGTTACAAATCTAGAAATTGGCATTTGCCACAAATCTAGAAATTGACCATTTATTACTAATCTAGAAAATTGTCCATTCGTTGCCAACATAGAATTTTACCATTTGTTACAAATCTACAAATTAACCATCTGCCACAAATCTATAAATTGAACATTTGTCACAAATCTAAGAAATTGACCTTAGTTACAAATCTAGAAATTGGCATTTGCCACAAATCTAGAAATTGACCATTTATTACTAATCTAGAAAATTGTCCATTCGTTGCCAACATAGAATTTTACCATTTGTTACAAATCTACAAATTAACCATCTGCCACAAATCTATAAATTGAACATTTGTCACAAATCTTGAAATTGACCATTTGCTACAAATCTAGAAAATTGTCCATTTGTTACACATCTAGATATTTCTTCATTTTTTACAAATCTAGAAATTGACCATTTGTAACAAATCTAGAAATTGACCATTTGTCTCATCTAAAAATTGATCATTTGTCACAAATCTAGAAATTGACAATTTATTACAAATATAGAAATGGACCATTTGTACCAATTTAGAGATTGACCATTTGTTGCAAATCTAGAAATGAACCATTTGTCACAAAAACTAGAACTTGACAACTTGTCACAAATCTAGAAATTGACCATTTGTCACAAATCTAGAAATTGACCATTTTTTACAAATCTAGAAATTGACCATTTTTCTCATCTAAAAATTGACCATTTGTCTCAGAAATAGACAATATGTCACATATCTAGCAATTGACAATTTATTAAAAATCTAGAAAATTGGCCATTTTTTACAAATCTAGAAATGGACCATTTGTACCAATTTAGAAATTGACCATTTGTTGCAAATCTAGAAATGGACCATTTGTCACAAATCTTGAAATTGACCATTTGTAACAAATCTAGAAATTGACCATTTGATACAAATCTAGAAAATTGTCCATTTGTTACACATCTAGATATTTCTTCATTTGTTACAAATCTAGAAATTGACCATTTGTTACAAATATAGAAATTGACCATTTGTAACAAATCTAGAAATTGACTATTTGTCTCAAATTTAAAAATTGACCATTTGTCTCGGAAATTTACTATTTGTTACTAATCTAGGAATTGACAATTTATTACAAATCTATAAAATTGGCCATTTTTACAAATCTAGAAATGGACCATTTGTCACAAATCTATAAATTTACCATTTGTCACAAATCTAGAAATTTGTCATTTGTTACAAATCTAGAAATTTACCATTTGTTACAAATCTAGAAATTTACCATTTTTCACAAATCTAGAACTTGACCATTTGTTACAAATCTAGAAATGGACCACTTATCACATATTTAGAAATTCACCATTTATTACAAATCTAGAAATTGACCATTTGTCACAAATCTAGAAGTAACCATTTGTCACAAATCGAGAAATTGACCATTTTTCATAAATCTAGAAATTGACCATTTGTTACACATCTAGAAAATTGTCCATCTGTTACAAATCTAGAAATAGACCGCTTGTCGCAAATTTCGAAATTATCCAATTGTTACGAATCTAGAAAAAGATCCAATTGTTACAAATCTAGAAATTGACTATTTGTCACAATTCTAGAAATTGATCAATTGTTACAAATCTAGAAATGGACCAATTGTTACAAATTTAGAAAATGACAGTGGTTACAAACCTAGAAATTGTCCAATTGTTACAAATCTAGAAAATTGACCAATTTTTATATATCTAGAAATTTGTCATTTGTTACAAATCTAGAAAATGACAATTTGTTACAAATCCAGAAATTGACAGTGACAAATCTAGAAAATTGAACATTTGTCACAAATCTAGAAAATTAACCAATTGTTACAAATCTATAAATTTGGCATTTGTTACAAATCTAGAATTGTACCATTTGCTACAAATCTAGAAATTGACCATTTGCTACAAATCTAGAAATTGACCATTCGTCACAAATCTAGAAATAATCCAAATGTTACAAATAAGAAATTGACCATATGTTAGAAATCACGAATATGAACAATTATCACAAATCTACCGAATTAACCAATTGTTTCAGACTAGAAAATTGACTAATTATTAAAAATATTTTTTATAATTAAAAAATAGAAAAAATACCATTTGTTAAAAGAAGCTTAATTAAAAAATGACATTTTAAAATACAGATAAATTGTTAAAACCAGAAAATTGACTACTCGGCAAGCGTAGTAAATTATCACTCACAACTCGCTAATTGCCTGCGCGTGTTTTTTTTTAATTATTAAAAAACGTCCCTTAGGAAAGAGGAAAAACTAATAACAAAGTAATTTGTGGCACTTTTTCCAGTTCATTCTCATGGAATGGGTAATTTTCCTTTAGAATTAACTAAAGTTCGAAAGACCTTGGAACTCCAATTAGGTAATTATATTTCTCTATGTTTGCCACCCTAATCGATTTCCTACGGTTATATTCCTCTTTATCTTAACGAACTGTCTCTATTTATCATTCGGTCTGTCTATTTTTCGTTCTATCGACGGGTCAGATGGTGTATGTCAGCAAGTACACAAGTGTGTGTACGCGTCGGCGTTTAATTTAAATTTAAGTAGATAAAAGGATGACTAGAAGGTGGTATTAGAGAGATGGTTGGCTTGATGCATATTAAGAGTGTTTTTAAGCGCCTGTATCTGTTACTTTCTCAAAGTCGTTAGAATTATCGGAGTTAATCTCTTAATATTAGCCGGTATCCTCCTCTTATCGGTTGCAAGGCCTCCTTAGGCACCGGGGTCTTATAGGTAATGAGCAAGAGGCCGGTTTATCGCACGCCAACTGTCTATGACTCTGGAGAGATAAAGGAAGCCATTAATTTTGGAAATCGCCCGTCCGCATCGAGCCAACTTCTGACGCCTTAAATTTCCATCTCCAATATTAGGAGAAGAAGAAAATAGATGCATTCATCTTTGTTATCAGTTTATCTTTCCATTCTGGTCAGCAGCAACCATCGTCTCCCCCTTTTTGCCACTATCAATGAAATTTTGACAGCGAAATACTTGCATAATATTGGCAGCCAACTTGACTGCATCACTAATCAGATGGGTATGGAGGTAAAGTTGTTTTTTTTTTTAGATGAGTTCCCTGCCATTTGGTAGTACTGTCTTATGAACCGTGCAAACACCTTTCACCCTTAGTGCTTGCTATGATAACGCTCATTTTGCGGGAATAATTTATTGCCACTCTTACGCACTTGTAAATTCGAGAGATAAAAATCATCCAATCGCATTTACGTTTTCCAATGTTGGTTATGGAAGCTCCGCCCACTTTTTCCTCCAGGTATGCGCTGATTGGTGCTGATATAAAGACACGCCTTAAAGCTAGTTAGCGACCAACCCATTCACTGAGTTAGGCAAGCACCTATTAACTAAATCATTTTAATAATTAAAAATTAAAAATTTATTAACTTTAGCGTTTATACTCTGTTTGGTGGGATTATTGATCAAAAAGTACATTTTACTGAACCAAAATTATTAATTATTGGAGAATTTGGAGGCGGGGCTTCTGAGTGGTATTGGGAAAACGATGGATTTCAGGCCAAATTTAATATAAATTTTAGTTAACAACAAATATAATAAATGGGAAGGCATTTGATATAAGTGACAATAAAGAATCTTAGAAGATAAACACGAATAAAGGAAGAAAAATCGAAAAATACCCCTTATAAACAGAGGTTTGTTTCAATATTTACAATATATATATATATATATATATATATATATATATATATATATATATATATATATATATATATATATATATATATAGAGAGAGAGAGAGAGAGAGAGAGAGAGAGAGAGAGACAGACAGACAGATACAGACACACACAGAGAGAGAGAGAGAGAGAGAGAGAGAGAGTGAGGGAGAGAAAAATAATAACTTTTGTCCGTTAAAGAAAGTGAAGTAATTGGTGGGAGTTCGAACCTACACTGCTATGCTTATAAGCTGTCTTGAAGCATCCTTTTGGGGGTTTGTGGATGGAGGTCTATTGGTAAACGCAGTGGCCTAAAAAGCGAAGAGCGCTCGATGGCATAGGTTCGAACCCCACCTATTTTTAGCTTTTCTTAACGGGTAAAAGTGTTTATATTATTTTATTCCGCATTCCTATTATTATCAACCCATTTTTTTTATTTTACTAGAGGATTATATTAGGTTAGATTATTAAAAAAATATATTTATTTCACAAAGCAATAATTTACCCTAACCTAACTTAATCTTTTACTAAAAAAAAATATAAATACAAAATCCTTTAATAAACAAAATTTTGTGTCGATAATAAGAAAGAACCAAATATTGACTTCTGTTCAATTTGCCACCATTTTTGCTTCAAACAATTCCAGACGGTATTTTAAATATTAAGTCTTTTTTTACTTTCATGGTTGTGGCAGCTTTTGCCACCGTCGCGGTACCGGGTTCGATCCCAGCTTGCGTGGACGCAAACGTCAGCGGACGTAGAGATTTGGCTACCAATCGGTGGACGCGCTGTGCTCAGGCCTGTATTCGGGTGGGTAGATCTTACACATAGGTAATTACAACACTGCTTTCTTTCCTCTCCCGTCTTCGCAGCACAACACACACTCTGTTTCAAGGAATCCTGCCACTGGGTATCTATATCCACATAGCTCTGCCCCGGGTGACGAAGGTTCGACCTGAACGCTGTTTGGTGTCAAAAGCATAATACTTCCTGGCACCTCTCCCCAAAAGAGGACTGACCACGGGTTGGTCTTACTGACCTTTATGTCTATTTCATTATCCAGTCGGGATCCGCCTGGATAAAGGCAGGTCTGCGAACCACTACTCTTTTTGCGGTTGTCAATACTCCTAAAAGAGTTTTAGTCCCTAGACAAAGCAAAACCAAAAAGAACACCCGGTTCTATTATGTAGTTCAGGCATCTCAACCTAAACAATGGTCACTGCGTTGCTATACATCTTTCACTTCATACATGTCAACAAAAAAAGAGAAGAAATAGCGCTCACGATGGCATGGTGGTTCATGCTTAACTCAGGCTCAGTAATTTGAGCCCTAGCTCTTTGTCGAGGAACGACACAGTCTGTCCCAGCGAACGGAAGGCAATGGGCTCCCAAAGTAAGAGTGCGACTTAATTAATGATTAAATATGGAGACAAAAATAATAATGGAAATTAGCACAAAGGTTAGCTTGACAATGAAATTTAGAGCGGGCAGGAATTAATGGAAGCTGGGCCCGGGAATTATTAATTAATTCGATGGTTTTAATAAGAGGAGAAGATTACTAAATCTTTTCGTAATACGATTATGGGGTTTTCTTAGTACTTGAGAGAATGAAGTGACTCACGAGGGTAAGATTCTGGATTACCTCGGATGATTGACTGGAGCGGAAGACCAGTGGCCAGGTCTTCGTAGAACGAACTCGGGGTATGAGCGTTCAGGGAACTCCAACGGGTTTGCGATTACTCCGACTTCCCAGGGGACGGGGAACGACCACATTAGAGACTCGTCAACGGAGGGCGTAGAATCTCTACGAAGACGGATGAGAAGAGGCGAAGCCTAGGACAGTCCTACGGGACTTAATAAAGTAGTGGTAATCTTCCTCTGAACAGAGCGAATTACGGAGCGGATCTGCTCAAGAGATCACGACGACGAAGCTCGGTTCGACTGGGATACAGATGCACTTGATCTGAGCTACAAAACTTCCTAACTCGCACTCTCTGATGAGAACTATGCACCTCGTCTTAAATAGGGGAGTTCGTCTGGAAGCAAGGGGTCGGGGGAGACGAACGAAGTCCCAGGGGATAGCATGGCGTCACACAATGCAAAGAAGGAAGTTTGATAAGCGCCGCTTTGAAGAAGTGCCCGAGGGGTAGTAAGATAATTCTTTCTACCCCATGGGGAAGGGATACCAGCGGCCAGACGGGCGGTCAACGCTATTAGAGTGGGGGACGGTGGTCATAAATGAAAACAAACAGCTAGCGCAAGTCTAGGCCTGAGAAAATTAAGTCACACGGCGCGTTTGAATTCATACTTCCACACTCTTTACCTACGTATAATCTTTACAATTAGAAGCAATTGTAATTCAATATTCCTTGGCAAGTTTAGTTTCATACACCTATTAGGGAAGTACTTTTTCTGTTATCGTGGTTCCATACTTACTAACCTAACCACGATAACAGGAAAGTACCGATTATGACTCTAAATTCGATTTGTGGATTTTTTTTTCTCCTTTTATTATTGAGTATGTGGATCGGGCCGGATTGAATTAGCCTGGTACGAATAAAAGGATATAATAACTAGGGATCTCAGAGTCCAAGTGGAACTCATGATCTGGTCTCACCATTAATATTTACATATAGTGAACTACAAAAATAGTTAATAAATAAAAGGAGGAACTTGAGTTAAAAGGTTGGAATAATTGAAAGGAAATTAAGAAGATGCTTGCCGTCAAGAGTTTGAGTTTGATAGGCTTCTGCCGTTCCAATTGGTCGCCCTGGTGCTTGTGGTTGCCAGGTCTCTGTCATTCCGATGCGTGTCTCTGGTGCTTGAGGTTGGCAGGTTGCTGCCGTTCCAATTGGTCGCCCTGGTGCTTGTGGTGGCCAGGTCTCTGTCATTCCGATGCGTCTCTCTGGTGCTTGAGGTTGGCAGGTTGCTGCCGTCCTGATGGGTCGTGTTTGGTTTGTGGTTACCAGGTCTCTGTCATTCCGATGCGTTTCTCTGGTGCTTGAGGTTGGCAGGTTGCTGCCGTCCTGATGGGTCTTGTTTGGTTTGTGGTTGCCAGGTCTCTGTCATTCCGATGCGTCTCTCTGGTGCTTGAGGTTGGCAGGTTGATTCCATCCTGATGGGTCTTGTTTGGTTTGTGGGTGCCAGGTCTCTGTCATTCCGATGCGTCTCTCTGGTGCTTGAGGTTGGCAGATTGCTGCCGTCCTGATGGGTCGTGTTTGGTTTGTGGTTGCCAGGTCTCTGTCATTCCGATGCGTCTCTCTGGTGCTTGAGGTTGGCAGGTTGCTGCCGTCTTGATGGGTCGTGTTTGGTTTGTGGTTGCCAGGTCTCTGTCATTCCGATGCGTCTCTCTGGTGCTTGAGGTTGGCAGGTTGCTGACGTCCTGATGGGTCGTGTTTGGTTTGTGGTTGCCAGGTCTCTGTCATTCCGATGCATCTCTCTGGTGCTTGAGGTTGGCAGGTTGCTGCCGTCCTGATGGGTCGTGTTTGGTTTGTGGTTACCAGGTCTCTGTCATTCCGATGCGTTTCTCTGGTGCTTGAGGTTGGCAGGTTGCTGCCGTCCTCATGGGTCGTGTTTGGTTTGTGGTTGCCAGGTCCCTGTCATTCCGATGCGTCTCTCTGGTGCTTGAGGTTGGCAGGTTGCTGCCGTCCTGATATGTCGTGTTTGGTTTGTGGTTACCAGGTCTCTGTCATTCCGATGCGTCTCTCTGGTGCTTGAGGTTGGCAGGTTGCTGCCGTCCTGATGAGTCGTGTTTGGTTTGTGGTTGCCAGGTCTCTGTCATTCCGATGCGTCTCTCTGGTGCTTGAGGTTGGCAGGTTGCTGCCGTCCTGATGGGTCTTGTTTGCTTTGTGGTTGCCAGGTCTCTGTCATTCCGATGCGTCTCTCTGGTGCTTGAGGTTGGCAGGTTGCTGCCGTCCTCATGGGTCGTGTTTGGTTTGTGGTTGCCAGGTCTCTGTCATTCCGATGCGTCTCTCTGGTGCTTGAGGTTGGCAGGTTGCTGCCGTCCTCATGGGTCGTGTTTGGTTTGTGGTTACCAGGTATCTGTCATTCCGATGCGTCTCTCTGGTGCTTGAGGTTGTCAGGTTGCTGCCGTCCTGATGGGTCGTGTTTGGTTTGTGATTGCCATGTTCCTGTCATTTCGATGAGTCCCTCTACCCTTTGAAGTTACCAGGTTACTTCCGTTCCGATGGGTCGCCATGGTATTTGGGCTTGTAAGGTTCCTACCATTTATATAGGGTCTGGTTCTTGGGGTTACCAGTTCCTATCATTCACATGGGTCGCACTTAAGTTTGGTAAGGCGCCGATGTTGGACTCTCGAAAGTGTTGATATGATTCTTAACTTAGCCATCCCTGGACGAACTCGAACCACCGCCTAGTGGTAAATGGTTACCATCGTGGGAGATTTGATGCGATACATAATCAAGAGATTATTTTAGTAAATCAATATTTCTTGGTATTGATTCATGTGCGTTATACCGCACCGGGGGGCTGGGGAGGGGGGAATTTTAGTTGCTAAACGACCTTAAAGCGAAAGTCACCGACGGCATCGCCACCAGACATTCTTACTTGACATTCTTTGAAAACTGGTGCAGTTGGGGAAAATTAAACTATGATGAAGGTACACATCCGGAGTAGCATAAAGAGGAGACTACTTGGAAGGCTAGGGAGGGGAGCAACTGTTTAGAACCAACCCAATTTCCACAATTAAGGTACAGCTTCCTACCTAGAGGCAGTATTGTACTCTGCATTTCACAGAGGCCAGTTCTCTCTTAAAGACACTGATTTTCGTGTTATCTACCTATGTTGGATACGCGGAGAGCACTATATTGTACTCCGTATCTCACCCCCTCCCTCTCTTCTTCTTGGCAGAAAATGGATGGGACTCAGAGGAAGGAGACGCCGAAACTGACAACAAAAATTCCCACGTCGTATCCTTAGAGCCAGTGACGTCATCGAATCAACACGTGGTTGCCAAGGGAACGACACCTGGGAATTCTACGTCGCGGAGTGAATCTGTGCATTCCGGATCCTCTGCCCCCGAAAAGGAGAGGTAACATGGGAAAGAGGGTGGTACGAATGCTGGGTCCCCTCCCCCCTTCACTCTTATTTCCTATCCCCCCCACCGGTTTGAGCATGATTTGAACACGACTCGAAAATGATTGATTAGAACACGATTCGACTCGATTGAACAAGTTTAGATTTGATTTGATTATGATTCGAACTTGATTTGAACATGATTCGAACTTGATTTGATCCTGACTCGAAAATGATTAATTCGAATACGATTCGACTCGATTGAACAAGTTTAGATTTGATTTGATCATGACTTGAATTTGATTTAAACATTATTCTAAATTGATTTGAACATGATTCGAACTTGAATTGAGCCTAATTTAAACTTGATTTAATCAGAATTCTAACTTTATTTATTTAAGCGTGATTCTAACTTGATTTGAACATGATAAGGAATTAAGTAGAACACAATTCGATTTGATTTGATAAAAGTTCGACTTGACCATGATTAAAACTTGATTTGAACACGATTTGAACATGATTTTATCACGATTTGAACTTGTTTTGAAAAGAAGTCGAACTTGATTTAAGCATGATTTGGACACGATTTGAACTTGACTCGAACTTAAAAGCGTGTCCCTCGGATGATTCCCGACCGAACTGACCTGAGCATGAGAGGGAACCAAGCGCTGTATCTCTGTTTGCTCTCAGGGGGTTAACCAGCTTGCAGTCTCCATTGGGTTTTTTTTTCAGTAAATTGAAAACAGAGACCAACGAGGGCATCTAGCGCTGGAAGGTTCAAAAGAAGGATGTATGGAAGATAAATAGCTGCAGATAAACTTTTGGGCGTTGGGGCCGGGAGGGTGCGGAACTGCGGGCGTTGGGACAGGAGGGAACTGAACGCTCTCAGTTCAGTTTCCTCCCGACCCCAACGCCCGCAGTTGAGTCTCCCCTGCCACAACACCCTCAGTTCAGTTTTCTCCCGACCCCAACGCCCGCAGTTGAGCCTCCCCTGACACAACACCCGCAGTTCAGTTTCCTCCCGTCCCCAACGCCCACAGTTGAGTCCCCCCTGACACAACACCCGCAGTTCAGTTTCCTCCCTGCCCCAACGCCCGCAGTTCAGTTTCCTCTCTGCCACAACACCCGCAATTCAGCTTCCCTCGGTCCCAAGGCCTGCAGCTCAGTTTCACTCCTACCACAACACCGGCAGTTCAGTTTTCCCCTGCCACAACACCCACAGTTGAGTTTCCTCCAATCCCCAACGCCTGCAGTTGAGTTCCAACCCTGTCAGAACACATGCCATGCAGTTCAGTTTCTTTCTGGCCCCATGGTCCGCTGTTCAGTTTCCTCCGCCACAACATCTGCAGTTCAGTTTTCTCCCGATCCCAACGTCCGCAAATCTGTTTCATCTTTTCTACAACAGCCGCAGTTCAGTTTCCTCCTGGCCCCAACGTCCGCAGTTCAGTTTTTCCCCTGCCACAACACCTGCAGTTCAGTTATCTCACGGCACAACGCCCGAAGTTCAGTTTCCTTCCTGTTCCAACATCGGCAGTTCAGTTTCTTCCCTGCCACTACACCCGCAGTTCAGTTTCCTCCCTAACACCACAGCCGCAGTTCAGTTCCCCCCAGTCTGCAACGCCCGCAAATCAGTTTTCTCCGTGTTAAAACAGCCGCAGTTCAGTTTCATCCTTGCCACAACTCCCGCAGTTAAGTTCGCTCCCGGCCTGAACGTCTGTAGCCCAGTTTCCTCCCTGCCATAACACCCACAGTTCATTTCCCTCCCGGCCCCAACACCCGCGCTTCACTTTTCTCCCTGCCACAACACACTCAGTTCAGTTTCCTCCCGACCCCAAAGCCTGCAGTTGAGCCCCCCCTGACACAACACCCGCAGTTCAGTTTCCCAATAATAATAATAATATAAATAATAGATAATAATAATGATAATAATAATACTGATGATAATATGAATACTACTACTAGCTCTACTACTACTAATAATAATATTCAAATCAACACTGATAATTGTAATGATAATAATAATAATTCCATCGCTAACGTGATCGTGGTCAGTAGGTGCGATTCTCCCATGGCCTCCTCGGAGCGGAGGGGCTCGTCGTCACCGTCCTTCGCCGAGTTCCCGAAGGCACTCGCCTCCTCCTCTTATCTGGCGGCCGCTCTTAAGGTCAGTTCTTCCTCTTCGGTCCTCCCTTGGGAAGGGGGGGGGGGGGTCCCCACCCCACAGAGCGGAGGCGGGAAACGGGCATTCCAGCAGCGGTGCCACCAACTGACCCAGGACCGAAATCTCCTCAAGGGCAGGGGTTATGGCGCTTTTCAAGAGCCCTGACCCTACCCTCATAATCCCTGCCACCAACCCCATGAGCCCCCTCATAGCCACGGGGACACGACGCAGGACCCCGGGGTTACATCGATACATGTCCAAAACATATTCACCACATGTCCAACATATATTCAACACATATTCACCACATGACCAACACATTAACCACTTGACCAATACATACATATTCACCACATGTCGACCACATATGCACCAGATGACCAACACACATTCATCTGTCCGATGCACATTCACAACATATCCAACACACATTTCCAAAACACATGCCCAACATACATTCCCGACATAGCCAACTCGCACAATCGATCGAGATAGGACATAAATGGGGGGGGGGGGTACTTTTAGGTGCGTTGATGCGCACCAACCTATATGCGTATATATATATATATATATATATATATATATATATATATATATATATTATTATTATTGACTAGGGTCCAGCTGAGCTTTGACTAACGGTTTTTAATAAAACATGCATAAAAGAGAAACTCTTACCTAAATTATATATATACATATATATCAAGCAATGGCTTCGCCACTTTTCCCTACTGGGGGGAGCTTGCGCTTCGCTACTAAGATTAAAATTTAAAATCTAAAAAAAAAGCAGCCATGGTTAAATTTTTATAAATTTTCTGAACTTCGCAATTATAATAATTTTAAAAAGGAACTCTAAACTAAATTCCCCCCCTTTAAAAATATTACATTGCTAAAATATAGTTATAGAAGAAGATACCTAAAAATAAATTTTCTGAACTTCACCATTTGTAATTCATTGGGTTTTAAAAATTCACCAATTTTCTATACTTATATTTATTTCTGAACTTCACCATTTTTATTTTTCACTAACTCTATAATTTAAGAAGGGGATTTTTTTGAGTATTTGAATAATAATTTTATCTTAGTTTGGTTATGACTTATGTTTTTTATCAAAGTTATTTCTAATAATTCTTTTATAATATCAAAAAACAAAATGGTGAAGTTCAGAAATAAATATAAGTATCGAAATTTTGTGAATTTTTTAAAACCCAATGAATTACAAATGGTGAAGTTCAGAAAATTTATTTTTATGTATCTTTTTCTATAACTATATTTTAGCAACGTGATATTTTGAAAGGGGGGAAATTTAGTTTAGAGCTCCTTTTTAAAATTTATAATTGGCGAAGTTCAGAAAATTTATAAAAATTTAACCATGGCTGCTTTTTTTTAGATTTGAAATTTTAATCTTAGTAGCAAAGACATTGCCTGGTTTATATTATAAAGGAATTATTAGAAATAACTTTTATAAAAAAATTAAATATACTTAAGTGAAAACTGAACTAAGGAAAAAATACATTTATTAATTTTCATCCACCTTCAAAAGTCCCGTTATACAATTATAGAGTTAGTGATGATATATATATATATATATATATATATATATATATATATATATATATATATATATATAAATTAATTAATTTCAGGCATCTGTAGTGTCTTCGAGCTCCGTTTTCTCCCAGAGCGATTCCCCATTCAAATCAGGATCCTTCTCACCTCCGGATTCTCCCTCCCCGAAAGGATCATCCAGACATTCACTCCCACCCTTGAGCAAGGCTTCCAGGTACTATAAATCACCCTACATTTTTTACCTTACTCTTTTAATTCTCAAATGCAGCGGAACACACCTCAACATTTCATTATTACGTTCCATATCGTTTTAGTTACATCTGCACTTTTACAATCAACCGTGTTACAATCAACCGTGGCTGCGAGTCTAGTGATATCTGTCTCTTCCATCTCCCTTTATCCAATATTCTATTTATGGTTGAAGAATTTCGGTTTCGTTGTTTATTTTTCGTTTATTTCGCTTAAAAATTGACTCGGACGACGGGTAACAAATGACGAAGTGTCAACCGAGATTAAAAAGTTGCCTGATGTTGCTTTCGGAAAAAATGGGATTCGTTTTGATTGAGATAAGACGAAAGTCTATTGTCTTTTACGACAACAGTAGTTCTTTCGGTTTAAAACCCACAAATGGATATTGTACAAAGGTAGGCCTAGGGAGAGATGGATAAGGACTATGAGGCGGGAAGCAGGAGATGATTGTTGGGAAGATCTTGATTCATTAGCTCAAGATGGAGTGTGGTGGCGTGAGTTCATTGAGGCCCGATGCATCCCCGTGGCTGCCACAGGAAATGATTGATTGATTGAATTTAAAGGGAGGTATTTTCCTATTATATAAACAGCAATTTTTTGTACTTAATCGACAGCCAATTTTTTATTTACTTTCTTATTATAAAAGAAGGGCCGTCGTTAATAGGAAATAAAAAAAAAAATTGGCTCTCGATAAGTAGTAGGAAAGTAAAAAAAAATTTAGCTGTCGATGATAGGAATTTTTAAAAAATTGGTTGCCGATATTTAATAGGAAATTTTAAAAAATTGCCGTCTATAATAGGAAAATAAAAGAAAATGGCTGACGGCACTAAAAAAGTTTTAAAAAATGGCTGACGTTAATAGAAAAGTTAAAAAAAATTTGGGTGTCGATAATAGGAAAGCACCAAAGCGGAAAGATAAAGGCAAATTAAAGTTACTTCTGAGACCTTGTCTCTAAACTGAACCTCGTATGGGTGTTTACACCGCCCCCGCCAACACAAACCTAGATAAAAAAAGGCTTGAATTAATCTAACTCTTGTTTATCTTTTGGTATCAGTTGAATATTTTGCTCAAAATGCAACGACAAAAAACAGTAATTATTTTAGAACTATTTGCTAATTGGTCAATGTCATTCTTATTCCTCTCGATAAACTCTCATTACTCTCGTATGGAACAACCAACAGCAAACGTGGAAGACATTTAGGTACTATTTATTGTAGGGAACCATTCGAGAGAGGGAGGGTCTTTGTCTTGGACATACACAGTTCCCATAAACCACCTCAGAAGTATACCTAAAGTAGAGAATTGGAGGATAGAAGCTGTTCAAAATGAATCTATACATGTTTGGGATTGACCTAGACACTCACATAATTGATTCTCTTCCCCTTGATCGAATTTAGAGGTCTTTGGATTGACGTGGTCACTCACAAAGTTGATTCTCTTCCCCTTGATCCAATTTAGAGGTCTTTGGATTGACCTGGTCACTTACAAAGTTGATTCTCTTCACCTTAATCCGATTCAGAAGTATTTGGATTGACATGGTCACTCACAAAGTTGATTATCTTCCCCTTGATCCGATCTAGAGGTCTTTGGATTGACCTGGTCACTCACAAAGTTGATTCTATTCCCCTTGATCACTCACAAATTTAAATCTCTTCCCCTCCATCCAATTTAGAAGTCTTTTGATTGACGTAGTCACTTAAAAAGTTGATTCTCTTCCCCTTACTCCAATTTAAAGGTCTTTAGATTGACCTGGTCACTCACAAAGTTTATTCTCTTCCCTTTGATCCAATTTAGAGGTATTTGGATTGACCTGGTCACTCACAAAGTTAATTCTATTCCCCTTGATCTAATTTAAAAGTCTTTAGATTGACCTGGTCACTCACAAAGTTGATTCTTTTTCCCTTGATCCAATTTAGAGGTCTTTAGATTGACGTGGTCACTTACAAAGTTGATTCTCTTCACCTTAATCCGATTCAGAAGTATTTGGATTGACCTGGTCACTCACAAAGTTAATTCTCTTTCTCTTGATCCAATTTAGAGGTCTTTGAAATGACCTGGTCACTCACAAAGTTCATTCTCTTTCTCTTGATCCAATTTAGAGGTCTTTGAAATGACCTGGTCACTCACAAAGTTGATTCTATTTCCCTTGATCCAATTTAGAAGTATTTGGAATTACATTATCACTCATAAAGTGGATTCTCTTCCCCTTGATCCAGTTTAGAGGTCTTTGGATTGACCTGGTCACTCACAAAGTTGACTATCTTCCCCTTGATCCAATCTAGAGGTCTTTGAAATGACCTGGTTACTCACAAAGTTGATTCTATTCCCCTTGATCCAATTTAAAAGTCTTTAGATTGATCTGGTCACTCACAAATTTAATTCTCTTCCCCTTCATCCAATTTAGAGGTCATTAGATTGACGTGGTCACTCACAAAGTTGATTCTCTCTCCATTACTCCAATTTAAAGGTCTTTAGATTGACCTGGTCATTCACAAAGTTGATTCTTTTTCCCTTAATCCGATTCAAAAGTATTTGGATTGACCTGGTCACTCACAAAGTTGATTTTCTTTCTATTGATCCAATTTAGAGGTCTTTGGATTGACCTGGTGACTCACAAAGTTGATTCTATTCCCCTTAATCCAATTTAAAAGTCTTTAGATTGACCTGGTCACTCACAAATTAAAATCTCTTCCCCTTCATCCAATTTAGAGGTCTTTAGATTGACGTGGTCACTTAAAAAGTTGATTCTCTTTCCCTTAGTCCAATTTAAAGGTCTTTAGATTGACCTGGTCACTCAGAAAGTTGATTCTCTTCCCCTTAATCCGATTTAGAAGTATTTGGATTGACCTGGTCACTCACAAAGTTGATTCTCTTTCTCTTGATCCAATTTAGAGGTCTTTGAAATGACCTGGTCACTCACAAAGTTGATTCTCTTTCTCTTGATCCAATTTAGAGGTCTTTGAAATGACCTGGTCACTCACAAAGTTGATTCTATTTCCCTTGATCCAATTTAGAAGTATTTGGAATTACATTATCACTCATAAAGTGGATTCTCTTCCCCTTGATCCAGTTTAGAGGTCTTTGGATTGACCTGGTCACTTACAAAGTTGACTATCTTCCCCTTGATCCAATCTAGAGGTCTTTGAAATGACCTGGTTACTCACAAAGTTGATTCTATTCCCCTTGATCCAATTTAAAAGTCTTTAGATTGATCTGGTCACTCACAAATTTAATTCTCTTCCCCTTCATCCAATTTAGAGGTCATTAGATTGACGTGGTCAATCACAAAGTTGATTCTCTCTCCATTACTCCAATTTAAAGGTCTTTAGATTGACCTGGTCATTCACAAAGTTGATTCTTTTTTCCTTAATCCGATTCAAAAGTATTTGGATTGACCTGGTCACTCACAAAGTTGATTTTATTTCTATTGATCCAATTTAGAGGTCTTTGGATTGACCTGGTGACTCACAAAGTTGATTCTATTCCCCTTAATCCAATTTAAAAGTCTTTAGATTTACCTGGTCACTCACAAATTAAAATCTCTTCCCCTTCATCCAATTTAGAGGTCTTTAGATTGACGTGGTCACTTAAAAAGTTGATTCTCTTTCCCTTAGTCCAATTTAAAGGTCTTTAGATTGACCTGGTCACTCAGAAAGTTGATTCTCTTCCCCTTAATCCGATTTAGAAGTATTTGGATTGACCTGGTCACTCACAAAGTTGATTATATTCCCATTGATCCAATTTAGAGGTATTTGGAATTACATGATCACTAAAAAAGTTGATTCTCTTCCCCTTGATCCAATTTAGAGGTCTTTGGATTGACCTGGTCACTCACAAAGTTGATTTTCTTCCCTTTGATCCAATCTAGAGGTCTTTAGATTGACCTGAGCACTCACAGAGTTGATTCTCATCCCCTTGATCTAATTTAGAGATCTTTAGATTGACCTGGTCACTCACAAAGTTGATTTGATTCCCCTTGATCTAGTTTAGGGGTCTTTAGATTGTCCAGGTCGCTCACAAAGTTGATTCTATTCCCCTCAATCCAATTCAGAGGTCTTTAGATTGATCTGGTCACTCACAAAGTTGATTCTCTACTCCTTGATCCAAATTTGAGGTCTTTATATTGACCTGATCACTCACAAAGTTGATTTTATTCCCCTTAATCCAATATAAAGGTCTTTAGATTGACCTATTCACTTACAAAGTTGATTATCTTCCACTTGATCCAGTTTAGAGGTATTTTGATTGATCTGGTCACTGACAAAGTTGATTCTTTTCCCCTTGATCCAATTTAGAGGTCTTTGGATTGACCTGGTCACTCACAAAGTTGATTATCTTCCGCTTTACCCATTTTAGAGGTCTTTTGATTGACCTGGTCGCTCACAAAGTTGATTTTCATCCCCTTGATCCAATTTAGAGGTCTGTAAATTGATCTGGTCATTCACAAAGTTGATTCTCTACTCCTTGATCCAATCTAGAGGTCTTTGGATTGACCTGGTCACTCACAAAGTTGATTCTATTTCCCTTGATCCAATTTAAAGGTCTTTAGATTGACCTGGTCACTCACAAATTTAATTCTCTTCCCCTTCATCCAATTTAGAGGTCTTTAGATTGACCTGATCACTCACAAAGTTGATTCTCTTCCCCTTGATCCAATCTAGAGGTCTTTGGATTGACCTGGTCACTCACAAAGTTGATTCTATTTCCCTTCATCCAATTTAGAGGTCTTTAGATTGACCTGGTCATTACAAATTTAATTCTCTTTCCCTTTATCCAATTTAGAGGTCTTTAGATTGACGTGGTCACTCACAAAGTTAATTATCTACCCCTTGATCCAATTTAAAGGTCTTTAAATTGACCTTGTCACTCACAATGTTGATTCTCTTCCCCTTGATCCAATTCAGAGGTCTTTATATTGACCTGATCACTCACAAAGTTGATTCTATTCCCCTTGATCCAATTTAGAGGTCTTTAGATTGACCTGATCGCTCACAAAGTTGATTCTATTCCCCTTGATCCATTTTAGAGTTCTTTAAATTGACCTGGTTACTCACAAAGTTGATTCTCTACCTCTTGATCCAATTTAGAGGTCTTTAGTTTGACCTGATCACTTACAAAGTTAATTCTATTCCCCTTGATCTAGTTTAGAGGTCTTTTGATTGACCTGGTCACTCACAAAGTTGATTCTATTCCCCTTGATCCAATTTAAAGGTATTTAGATTGACCTGGTCACTTACAAATTTAATTCTCTTCCCCTTCATCCAATTTAGAGGTCTTTCGATTGACGTGGTCACTTACAAAGTTGATTCTCTTCCCCTTACTCCAATTTAAAGGTCTTTAGATTGACCTGGTCACTCAGAAAGTTGATTCTCTTGCGCTTAATCCGATTCAAAAGTATTTGGATTGACCTGGTCACTCACAAAGTTGATTCTATTCCCCTTGATCCAATTTAAAGGTCTTTAGATTGACCTGGTCGCTCACAAATTTAATTCTCTTCCCCTTCATCCAATTTAGAGGTCTTTAGATTGACGTGGTCACTCACAAAGTTAATTCTCTACCCCTTGATCCAATTTAGAGGTCTTTAAATTGACCTTGTCACTCACAAAGTGGATTCTCTTCCCCTTGATCCAATTTAGAGGTCTTTAGATTGACCTGATCACTCACAAAGTTGATTCTATTCCCCTTGATCTAATTTAGAGGTCTTTAGATTCACCTGATCACTCACAAAGTTAATTCTATCTCCCCTTGATCCAGTTTAGAGGTCTTTTGATTGACTTGGTCACTCACAAAGTTGATTCTATTCCCCTTGATCCAATTTAAAGGTCTTTAGATTTACCTGGTCACTTACAAATTTAATTCTGTTCCCCTTCATCCAATTTAGAGGTCTTTAGATTGACGTGGTCACTCACAAAGTTAATTCTCTACCCCTTGATCCAATTTAGAGGTCTTTAAATTGACCTTGTCACTCACAAAGTTGATTCTATCCCCCTTGATCCAGTTTAGAGGTCTTTTGATTGACCTGGTCACTCACAAAGTTTTATTCTATTCCGTTTGATCCAATTTAAAGGTCTTTAGATTGACCTGGTCACTCAGAAAGTTGATTCTCTTCCCCTTAATCCGATTCCAAAGTATTTGGATTGACCTGGTCACTCACAAAGTTGATTCTCTTAATTATACATATCCAGAATCAGACTCAAACTTTGACCCCCCCCCCTATCCCCCTCTACAAAATTTACTCTAAATGCGTCGATAACTTTTTTGAGATCTCTTCTAAATATATTGATTGAACCAGTGATGCAAAATCCGCCATTGGATCTGGCTCCACCTCGAACTCTAAGCTCCTTTTCCTCAGCCTATGACCCCCCCCCCTTTCACGAAACCCCACCCCATCGTAATCCGCTAATAACCTCTCGATATATTTTGCACCCAAGCCAACACTGATCACATAACCTCCACCCAACTCTATTAGTGTTGAGGAATATTACTTTGGACTCCTTAAAATGAGGGAGTGGAACTTCATGTATTCACCCCCACCCCCTCTGTTCGCAGCGTGGGGGACATAGCTGGGGCGGCGAATAGTGTGGCGTCTTCATTGCTGAATACATCCCCGGACTCATCGTCGGCCTCCCTCGGCCCAATGATCCAGGGCATCCCGCTCCTCTCTTCCGTCCTGCCGGCCCTTCAGCGTCTAGCCCCAGGTAAGCTCAGTCCCCCTCCCCCCTTGGCCTGCCTGAGCCGAGGGTAGGGGTTGGGGCAATACCGACCCCTTACTACACCTGTCTTTGACCGTTTTTCGGGGGGTGTGTTTATATATATATATATATATATATATATATATATATATATATTAGTGTAGTTGGGTAGCAGTCTTTCCTAAATGCAAATTTATTTGAAGACCATTGTGTATTTTGCCTTAATTAATTTCCTTTGGCAACTTTCTCTTCTTCTATCTTTTATATTCCATTTTGTAGATGTTGGATTACCTTTCCAGTATTCATCTCTTTTAAATGAATGTGTTTGGTAAAAACTAAACTAAATTGCTGAGCTTTCGATCTTATTCGATCATCTTCAGAGCGTTTTTAAATGTTCTTGCCTCCTTTACCGATGTCGTGAGTGGAGTAAGCATCTGGCAGAGTGAAAGGAGCACCTCTATCTGTCCTAGTTCTATCTCGCCTACCTTCCAATTATCGCACTCTCCTTGGTCAACCCTACCTATCTAACAGCGGTCCACAGTTGGGTTCTGGCTAGTGACCGAGAATCGGCCCCCCTTTTCTGGCCCCCTAAGAGGATCTCCTGTAGGGGTTCACTATACCTTACTAACAACTGCAACTCAAACCTTGCCGGTGACCAAGTTATGTAGTGCTAGTGAGAAGTAAGTTTGAGGTGAAGAGTATGAAAAAAGAGTCAAGAATTTAGAATAAGAAAGAGCGACCCCTTCGGGGGGAGGGGGCTACTTCGCTCAAAAGGAATCTCCAATCAGCCCCAGGAGAGCATATGTTTCTTCTTAGAAGTTTTCTTGAGAAGGCGTTTTCTTTAGGTCCTCCTGAAACTTTTCCTCCTTTACCTGTTACCTGTGATAGCCTTTACCAGTTCGTAGCGAGAGAGCAAGCGTACAGACTGAGCAAATCCAGAGTGAAAGAAAACATGATGATGTGTGTATAGAAAGGACAAAGAGGGATCACTGTGTAACACAGTCGAACAGGCAGTCGTAGAGGAAAAAGTTGCGGAAATAACTTGAGAGGGGATAGGAAGAGTTGACACCGATGCGTGGTGTGGTTGGGTGGATCTCGAGGTTTTAGTGACTGGACGACGGTTGGAGGGTGTTCAGGAAGGAGAGCGTGATTGCTTAGTCGGAAACGCGTTATTCATGATGCCTTTAGCTTATGCGAAGAACGGTATGGGTTGCTGGTGGTCATGGGCCGCGGGGTATCGCAGTGCCATCGCATACCATCTTACATGTAGTGCGGTGTATAATGGGTCTCTGGCGAGTTTCTCGAGTTGTTTTGTGAGTCTGGTGTGAGCGTATGTGTTGAAGGGTGCTAATTTGTTGTTGTCGTGTAGTGTGGACATTCTCGTGTACAGGGAAGAGTGGCAAGCGAGCTTCAGAGCAGAGTTCTGAATGCGCTGAGCCTCCTGCAGCCACGTGTCACTCGCAGCTACGAGTGACAGTGGGGCGTACATGAGAAGAGGTCGCACGAGTGTTTTGTAGAGGTGTAACTGAAGTTTTTTTGCCCGCACGATAGAACCTGCGCAGCGATGTGTTTGTACGTGAGGCTCTTGCTTGTGTTATGTTCTGGTGTATATTGAACCTGAGGGTCTTGTCAAAAGTTACCCCAAGGATTTTTGTATGTTGTGTGTAGTCGAGCCTTGTTGGGTTTAGATGGTTCATGTCTGGTGTGTATGAGAAGATTTGTAGGTTATGCATGAAGTGATCTCTTGCGCCGAAGAGTGTCATCTGTGTCTTCTGAGGATTCGTGGCAATCAGCCATTTATCCTCGTAATCTGTCTTAGCGTCTAGTATTATGTGTGCGTGGAGCGCGATCTCGTCTGGTCCACAGCCGCTGACGAGAATGGTCTCGTCATCGGCGTAGGACACTGTGTATGTGTGACAGCATTTTTGGGGTGGGTGGGGGGTGTCGTTTGTTTACATGATGTATAGTGTGGGTGCCAGTACGCTTCCTTGGGGAACACCTGAGCGTGGTGTGAAGGGTTGTGAGAGTGTATTGTTGTGTTTTATGTGGCATCTCCGTTCAGTGAAGTAGTGCGAGAGGAGTCTTCTGGTGCAGAGAGGTAACTCCGTATTGTTGGCGACTTTTCAACGGAGTCCCTCGTGCCACACTTTATCAAAGGCCTTCTCCACGTCCTTGCTGATGGAGAGTGTCTTTTGATGTACCTGGCCTTTTTTCTGTATTCTGTCATAAACGATGGTCATAGCCACTTGAGTGGACCGGCCCCTCCTGAACCCATATTGGTGGGGGGAGAACCAGTACCCCTCTTCCAGGTATTCCCGTAGGCGGCAGTTGATCATGCGTAGGAGTATTTTGCTTAGCTGCTCTAATAGAGCAATAGGCCTGTAATTGTTTGGGTGTTTGGGTTCTTGGTTCGTTTTGTGTAGAAGTATATTGTGAGAGCCTTTGAATATTTTTGGGAAGTGGCCTGAGGCTAGTGAGGCGTTGAATAGGTGTGTGTATGTTTGCGGGGAGGTTGTGTATTAGTGTGGCTGTTAGCCTGGAGGGGCCGGGGGCACGTTTTGGTGTTGTTTTAATGTGTTTTGTTTCCTCGACGGTGATGAAAGTGGTGAGTGTGGATGTGTAATCGAGCAGCTCCATTCGTATCAATGGGGCGGGCCTTAGCTCGTGAGCGTGGGCCCGATACCACTCCTGGACTTCCTGGAAGTGCTTCTGCGCGTGTGGTTTAGGCGGGTTGTGTGTATTTACTGTGTCCCAGTGGGACCTAAATGCGTCAAGGGTGACGTTAGTGTCTATGTGTGTTTGGTTGTTTACTTGCAGGGTGATGGGTTTGGGTGAATCAGTGCCTAGCAACCTTTTTACGTGCCGCCAGAAAAAGGAGAGGTTAGTGCAACGGGTGTCGTCCACGATGCGGACGACCTCTTGCCACTGCCGGTTGCTATCTAGCTGCACGCACTGTAGGATGCGGGCACGTATGTGATTGATGTTGTGTTGTCGTGGGCCTCTAGTGTAGTGATTGTTGTACTGCGTAATGAGTCTCTGAGTGTGTATGGAATATGTGAAATGTTTTAGGCAAGTGTAGGTTTTATGTGGTGAGTGTAGGTCGCGTGTTGTGGTTATAGTTTTTAAGATTGAGCACCAGTGGTCATCTAACATGTCTTGATTGGTGTGGTCCAGGTCGAGGTTTCGTGGCGTGTTATCTGTTGTGTCTCTTGAACTCTTCCCAGTTCGTGTTTTTGTAGTCGAAGAGAGGTGGTGTGGGTATGAGTATGGGAGATGTGGATATGATAAGGCATATCGGTATGTGGTCAGAGAGTAAGTGGGGACCCGGTGAGATGTACGTGTAGAAGCGTGTAACGTGGTCGTTGCGGAAGACCACGTCCGGAGACGTGGTACCTCCACGAGGACCAAAGAATGTGGGGAAGGCCGGGCCGATGTGCTCGCAGCGATAGCGTGGCAAGGCACCGGCCAGGTACCTTCCTGTATCATTCGTAGTGCTAGAAAGGAGTGTTGGGTGAAAGGCGTTGAGGTCCCCTGCAAAGAAGATAGGAAGGTTGTGGTTTGATAGAGCCCGGAGTGGAACTTCTATGTTTAATTGTAGGCGTGGTGGTCTGTAGTGTGTGGCCACTAGGATGCGGCCGGAGCTTGTCTGTACCTTATAGGCTAGAAAAGAGTCATTTTGTGTTTGAATGAGGGAGTGGTGTATAGAGCGCTTTACTAGGATCGCTGATCCTAGGTGCGGCGTCTGTGGAGATAGATACGTGTGGTAACCTGCAATGCGGAGTCTGTTGTTGGGAGGATGTAGGCTGGTCGAGTTCAAGAGTATTATGTAAGGTCTTTTTGAGTTTAGGACCAAGTTGGCAACAGTATGGCGAATACCGTGCCAACTGCGTACGTTCATTTGTGTCACATTGAGGCGACCTATTGTCGTGGGCGGAGTGCGCGTGAGGCTGATTTAGCCAGGACCGTTTCCCTCTCCTTGGTTATTGCCCAGGAGGCGTGAGGAACCAGTACCTTTATGCGTGTCGGCTGTGGTTTGGAGAGGTTGTCAGTGGTGTTATTGGGTGGGCAAGCTGTGTTGGAGGGCAGAGTGTGTTCTGTGGAGAGAGGTTTAGAGATAGCGGTCGTGGAAGCAGGGTTGGAGAGAGTAGAGTCTAGGAGTGGGGAGTTAGGAGCAGAGGTGGGGGAGTAGAGCTAGGAGATGGGGGGGCTAGAGATAGTAGGAGAGGTGCAAATTATGAGAAGGGGGTGGCGGGAGAGAGAGGTGGTTGGGACGAAGAAGGAACAGCAGGAGGGGGTGTGGTCGGCTTTTCGCGTGGTTGTGTGTGTGGGAGGGGTTTCGTGGTAGAGTTTTTTTCGTTTAATACGGGGTGTTGTGGAGGGTGTGGTGGGCTTGGGGGAGGTGGGGGTTGTGGTGTCAGTGGGAGTAGGGTTGGAGGCTGTGAGAGGGGAGTGGGGACGGTGGGAGGGGGGGCTGGTGGCAATAGGGGGGGGAGAGTGGAGGTTGCCGAAGGAGGGGGGCTGGTTGTAGGACGGAGTTTTGGTATAGAGGAGGAAGGAGTGGGAACTGTGGAGGGAGCAGGGAAGGCAGTTGGAAAAGAGATGGGAGCAGTAGGCAGAGGGGTAGTTAAGGAGGGTGCAGTGGCGAGAGGTGCAGGGACAGAAGGGCGGGAGCGTGGTGAGGGGGGGGGTAGGTCCAGGAGGGGAGGTGTTCGTGCCCACCGGGGTGGGGAGGAGTGCGGGTCTTCTGTGTGTATGCTCGTCGATTAGAGCGAACACCGTATCGGGGAAGATGATCTGTTCTAGACCGTGCGAGGCGGCAAACAGTGTATTGAGTATGTTTGCGTATAGTCGGGGGTCACCGTTGAGAGCAAGGCGGCCAGGTGTAGCTTTGGGTGTGTGCTGTGGGGTAGGGGTGGGGGTGGGTGTCGGAAGTAATGGGGGTCTCTGGGTGTAAGGTGTTAAGGTGGGGGCGGGTGTCGGAATATGTGGGTGAGTTTGGGTTGCTGCTGGGGTTGGGTGTGTCTGGGGTGGGACAGGGAGAGGTGCAGACACCGTTGCGCCGGCAGCGGCGTTGAATGTTCTTGTGAGGGGAGGGGGGCGAGGGCGGAGTGTGTGGTTGTGTAGATGGGTTGAGAACGCCGTATAGCCGCTACGGCGTCAGAGCGGGCCTTATTTAAGTAAGGGCATTTTGGGTTGATGGCACATGGTCTCCGCCACAGTTGGAGCAGAGGGGTGTGGTGTCTGTGCAGGTGGTGTAGTGGTGGCCTACTACACTGCACTTGGAGCAAACCAGGTCTGCTTGGCAGTTGCGTGTTGAGTGTCCGATTTTGTAACACCGGTGGCACTGTGTTGGTCTCATGTTTAGTTGTGACTCGATGTTGTGTGGGTATGTTATGGTACCGCAGACCTTGATGCCTTGGTCTAGCAGCAGTGATTTGTTATGTTCATCGGACAGTTTGATCACTGCCCATTGTGTCGTGCGGTTGAAGTATATTATGTGATGACCTCCTCCCCATACTTCTGTCTGAGGTGTGTGCGGAGGTCATCAGTGGAGAGGGCCAACTATAGGGGGTTGGTCTTTATGATGCGTATTTGGTGTCTTTTTACTACACCGTCGGCTAATTTTGTCTGTAGGTCTAATGCGGCGAGTGTGTCAGATGTGTGTTAGTGGAATTTTACTGCATCCTCCTGTGAGCGGAAGACGAGTTTGTGGCCTGTATGTGTCTTTATTATGTTCGTGATGGGGGTGTCGTGTGTAGCGGCTAAGTTTAGAAGTGTGTGTTGATTGTTCGTGGTGGGACTTTTGTCTTTTGTGTGTAGGAGTGTGAGGTATGAAGTATTGTGTGTTATTTTCGCTTCACCTTATTTTTTTTCCCTTTGTATGGGGGTCGCCCTGCCCCACCAATAATGACCCTATGAAAATGACTCGGATGTGGTGATGAATGATGAGTGAGTATGGACCTGGTTGGGCTCCACAGAGGGTGTAAAAACATGGCGGACTTAATGATGACTGAAGCCAGAATCAACTGAATCCAGTCGGGGTGCCGCCCCCTCTATTGTGTTTTGGGTATTTTTCAGTTACATCCAACATCTCACCGAGATGGTAGAGTCTCCCTCTGTGGTCTTGGACGGTGCCGCAGGGCAGGGTGTTAATCTTCCCCGCGTTGGTAACTGAGTCCCAATCCAGGTTTTCTCCTTCCTTTGGGTTCCGCAGCGGGCTAAACCTCAGACCTCCTTTCCCCAAAGTTTGCAATTATGCCCTTTCTAAGTAGAATGGCATAGTTGCAACGGAGCTCTATGTGTAGAGTCACATTCACAGAGCCAAGTCACGGCGGGGCAGGGATGGGGAGGGTTTAGCACGTCATACCACTATGACGTGCCCGGGAAATAAAGGTATTTTTATTCAGGGGGGTGCTTGCTGAATCCCGTAGATGGCTGGCTGTAGAGATTACCGTCCACGGTATGTCTTGCAGAAAGATCAGTTCACTGTCTTGAGGTGTCTTTCCCTCGACTTTTCCTCCTTTGCCGGCTGTGACTTCTCGTTGAGCGTAGTATTCTTCAAGATTTCCGATGCTGTGTCTGTGGTTAAAGAAAACGATTATTAAGGGGTATTTATTTCGCCTAGGTTGTACGTAACGTTAGAGGAAATGTGCCACTCCTGTAAGTGGAATTTTAAAATAATTTTAATGTGCGATTCCAGCTTGTCGCTCGACTGTTGATGGCCGGCTTATCTTCATTTATTAATATGGCTTCTAAGATGTTCAGTCTGGCTTTGTTGACCTCTTTTCTTTTAATAATTGTGTTATCAACAAGCATATCTCTCGTTAGGTTAATATTATGGACACCCGCCATATGATTTTTAGGCCCTCCGCTTTGTAGATGCATAGTTAAACGCCTCGAAAGTGTAGTGGTTGTCATGTCAATATATTTTGAGTTATTATAAAGCTTACAGTCTCTATCGGGGCAGATGAACTTGTAAACCATGCTGGTTGACTTGAGATTCGAGGAGTTTAGGCAGGTGTTGTTTTTCATCGGGAGATTGCTTGCTTTTGTTCTTTTATAATAAATGATGAGTTGGATTTTATCCGTTTGGTTTTTAACTTTGATGTTACGGTTAATATTTTCATCTATTTTATAGGCCGTGGACATCTGGTTTCTGTAATACACTGATGTTGTTGACTTCTCCATCATTACTTTCAGTTTTATCGGCATGTTTGTAATGGTTATTTAAAAATGATTGGAGTTGTTTGTCAATCATGCTGTTTGAGAAACCATTATTCACGAGTATTTGTTTTACTCGTGCAATCTCTTGGTGGAAAAGTTCCCACGTAAAACAGCATTTATAAGCTTGGCGGATATATGAGCCGATTACGCTTATTTTGTACCTTTCAGGGCATTCACTTTCTGCATTGAGGCATCTTCCCATGTCCGTACTTTTCCTATGTACTTTAGTGATGTAGTTCCCATTCATGTTATGAACCTCAACACCAAAGAAAAGGAGTTTATTACCCGTGCTCGATTCATAAGTGAATTTTAGCAAGGAGTTCTCCTCAAAATGTTGCTTGATGTTAACGGGATGTTCTTCGTTTTGGACGTTGATGTAGATGTCATCTACGTATCGGCAATATGTGTGTGGCTTATTTTCCATGATGTCCAATAATCTCTCCTCAAGTTGAGCCATGTAATAGTTGGCGAAGGTCGGCCTTAAGGGTGACCCCATAGCCACTCCATCCACTAGCGTGTATAGATTACCCTCCGGTGTCCTGAACGGCGCCTCTGATGTGCATGAACGTAACGTGTTCCTTAAGATGTTTGGGTCATGATTTGGAGGAGACATTGTAGGATGGTGGTACACATTTTTTATAATTATGTCGATGGTCTGAGTGATAGGCTCATTCGTGAACAGGCTTTCTACGTCAAGGGATGATATTAGTCCTGACGGTGTTGTAGCGTGGAGTATGTCGATGAATTCCTCCGTGGATTTTATGCTATATTTCGAAGGGAAGTACGGTTTTCTTAATGCATTTAGGGTTTTAGCTAAACAGTACGTAGGAGTCGTGACTTGAGAGATGATATATATACCGGGTGTCCCCCAAAAATGTATACGTACTTTAAATAATTGTAATTGTAAATAATTGTAAATTTTGAAAATTAAATGTATTTTAATAAACACTTACTTTACAATTACTTAAAATGTGTATACATTTTGGGCGCAAACCTTGTATATATATGTAGAGAGGGGCTGTAGTTGGTACTTGTAGCGAGATGAGTCGGTTGATGCTTGATTGATTGTGGCGGGGGTCACTAGTTCCGAGTTGGAACAATATTCCTTCTCTTCTACACGATTTGAGTTTGTTCTTGAGGATGTCTCCCAAATAAGTTCATATTTGGATTTTTCTAAGAAACTTGAAGAAAAATAACTTTATTTTGAACTTGATTTAAATGTGACTGCCATCCACCAAGGTGGATGGATCACAATGACGAAGTGATGTGATCGAATGTAGGAATAATGTGTATCTGTTAATATGAGAATGAGTTTGTGGATAATGTGTGCCTCTTTTATATGTGTAGAGAAAGTAGAGAAGAGGTGGACCTGGCCAATGAGGTTTGGGGGGATGAGCTTAGTGTTTGAAGTGATTGCTTGTTGATGTGTGTTCGAGAGAGAGAGAGATAGAGAGAGAGAGAGAGAGAGAGAGAGAGAGAGAGAGAGAGAGAGAGAGAGAGAGAGCGCAGAGATTGTCCATCAAAGGAATTTTATAGATAGAAGGTGAAAAAACAATAAGAGTTTGGGAATATATATATATATATATATATATATATATATATATATATATATATATATATATATATATATATATATATATATATACCCGGGAGATCTTTGGTATTCTTTGAATGATATTCGACCAGGATTTTTGTATAATTAACAACCTGGGGGGGGCGATAATAATGTACTTTAACTGTCTAACCATACCACTGTACAACAACATTTACTACTAATACTATAACAAAAACTATTACATTACTGCAACACCCTCTACTACTGCATTATTACTGTAATAAAACTGCCACTACTGAATTACAACTACCAGTACTGTACTACAACTGTTATAATTGCAATGCAACTAGTACTACTCTATTACACCAACAACTCCTGCATTAAAAGTACATCTGCTACAATATGACTACTTGTACCTTTCTGCAACAATTACAATACTTTTCAACTACCGTACTACTATAGTACCTACTATTATTGTATGTACAAGAACAAATGCATTACACCTGTCCTATAAATAATGCGGCCTTTTTTCATGTTTATCATTATTTTGTGGTTAAAAATCAAACGACTCTTTCAATTTATTTATATTTATATAACTTTATTTATTAATTTAATAAGTAATATAATTGCATCAGTTTCTAGCACTAGTCTCCATCTTTCTAGTAACCTTTTAATACCATGTTTCTAAAATTTGTTTGACTTTGATTTTTAAAAGTTCTTTAAGGTTATTTCGACCTCTTTGGCATCTTCATTCTCTTCAGGTGATTAGCTAAACTCCTAAAAATATGAGTAATCTGATGGGGGCTAAGTCGGGTGAGTACGGAGTGAAGAGTCTTTAGTTCCCAATCGAAATTAGGCTTTTGTATGGTATCTCTTGCGATAAGAGGTCGGGTGTTGTCTTGATGAAAGAACCCACTTTGGTGATCGTCTGATTCGGGTTAGGAAAATCGAGATGGATTATGGTATTCCTATCCCGCTGAAGCACAAGATGTATTGGTACCCGGTTTCGGTTGGGGTATGGTATTTTTTTCCCCAAGACTAATCCAGTCTATTGAATGTTTAATATTGTAGAACCTTTTTAAATCAAAGTCAAACCATATTTTCAAACGTGGTATTTAAAAGTTAGTAGAAAAATGAAGACTAGTGGTAGAAACTGGTAGAAATTATATTAACTATTGAATTAATATTTACAGGAAGATTATGGAAACTATGTTTATATATATATATATATATATATATATATATATATATATATATATATATATATATATATATATATATATATATATATATATATATATATATATATATATATATGGCTCATGGAAATTAATGGAATTCTCTTGATACCAATCTTGCCATATTTTGAGATAATCAAATGGCAAGATTCTGGTTAGGAAGATCAAAATGGATTATGGCAATCCTATCCCACTGAGGCACAAGATAATCTTCCGTGTATTGGTACCGGGTTTCGGTTGGGGTGTGGTTTTATTCCGCAGGACTAATCCATTGTCCTGAACATTTAATATTATTGGACAGAACAAAAAAAAATCTACCCCAAATGGTTGTTTTTAGTCCTTATTTTATCTATAAATTAATGATAAATTAATGAGAAAAATAAACATGGCGCATTGCTTATGGCAGGACCGAATTGATAACAAGGTCCCGTAAAGACAGATCGAAGCCCCCAAACTAATCCAAGGCAATTTAATTCCTTCATGGGATTATTATACAAAAGCGGTTTCTCACCCCGCATCATCTCCCAATTAAAGAGTAGGCGTGATAATAGTTAGTCGCCTTCTACGACGCGTAGCTAAGACTATAATACTATTATTACCCACTTAATCAGGGTGATGATGTTGATAATGCTAACAATAATGATAATAATATTAATAAAAATAATAATAAATAAAGGATATCAGATGTTTGCGTTATGTAAGACGAAAATGAAGTTGAAAAATAAATTTAAAAGAGGGCGAAGGAGGATGCTTGCGTTATGTAAGGCGAACGTGAAGGGGAATGATGAAAATAATGATAATTGCAGGTACTTTTTCATCCTTACCTTCGGCGCCATCTGGAGGCGGCGGGATCGTGTGCATCTGTGGGGTAAAGTTCTGCAGTACGACCAACTTAGAGGCCCACCGACTCTTCTACTGCTCCCACCGCCAAGGTAACAGTCACCCCCACACCTTCTCTCTAGCCCTGATGGAGTACTCTTAAAATTGTATTCAGACCACCCCTCTCCCCACCAGGGGACGCATGGAAAATTGCGTGCCTTTCCACCCCAACGCTCGCAGGAGGAATCCGCGGCTGTATCTCTTCCACTAAATATCTCTCATCGGAGATGACACGGTTGGTTTGGCATTCTTGGTTGTAAGTGGCAACGGCAACCAATTTAGGAGGGCTGGGGCATTGGAAACACCCGGCAACCAGTTTTTACCAAGACCACAACCACCCGAAGACACAACCACCCAAGGATGCAACTACACAAGGATACAACCATTAAATGGCACGACCAGACAAAGACACAACAAACCAAGGACACAACCACTCAAAGACAAACATTCAAAGACACAATCATCCAATGGGACAACCACAGGACACAACCATTCAAAGAAACAACCATTCAATGACACAACTATCCAGTGGCACAACCATTCAATAGCACAACCACACAAGAACACAACAGTCCAATGATACAACCACGATATGACACAACCACTCAAGTGCACAACCACAAAAGGACAACAATCCAAGGAAACAACTACTCAAAGACACAACTACTCAAATACAGAACCATTCAAAGACACAACCACTCAAGGCCGCAACCACACAAAGACACAACCATCCAATGTCACAACCACACTAGGACATCAATCCAAGGACACAACCATTCAAAGGCACAACCACACAAAGACAACTATTCAAAGACAACCACCCAATCGCAAAACCACACAAGAAAATAACTATCCAATAGCACAACCACACTAGGACACAACCACTCAAGACACAACCATTTAAAGACACAACTACTCAAGGGCACAACCGCACAAGGACACAACCACACAAGGACACAACATTTCTAGGATATAACCACAATTTGACAGAACCACTCAAAGACACGACCATTCAAAGAAAACCATTCAAGGACACAACCATCTAATGGCACAACCACATAAGGACGTAACAATCTAAGGACACAATCACTCAAAGACACAACCACACAAAGTCACAATCATTTTAGGACACAACCACACAAGGACACAACAATCTAACGGCAAAACCACTCAACTCAATGACACAACCACACAAAGACATAAGTATTCAAAGACACAACTATTCGAGGACACAGCCATCGAATGGCACAACCACACAAGGACACAACCATCCAATGGCACAACCACAAAAGGACACAACAATCCAAGGGTGCATCCACGATATGACACAACCATTCAAAGAAACAACTACTTAAGGGCACAAATGCACAAGGACACAACCAAACAAGGACACAGCAATCCAAGGATACAACCACGATACGACACAACCACTCAAAAACACAACCATTCAAGGACAAAACCACTCAAAGAGATAACCATTCAAAGTCCCAACCACTTAATGGCACAATCACGCAAAAACACAACAATCCAATGGCACAACCGTCCAATAGCACAACCACACAAGGACACAACTATTCAAAGACACAACCATCCAATAGCAGAACCACACAAGGACACAACCATTAAATGGCACAACCACACAAGGATACAACAATCTAAGGCCACAACCACACAGACACAACTATTCGAGAACACAACTATCCAATGGCACAACCAAACAAGGACACAATCATCCAATGGCACAACCACACAAGTAGACAGCCATCCAATGGTACAACCACACAGTGACACAATTATTCGAGGACACAATCATCCAATGGCACAATCACACAAGTACACAACCATCCAATGACACAACTACGCAATTACACAACCACCCAAGGGCACAACCACATAAGGACACAGCAATTCAAGGACAGATCCACGATATGACACAACCACTCAAGACACATCCATTTAAAGACACAACTACTCATGGGCACCACCGTACAAGGACACAACCATCAAATGGCACAACCACACAAGGACACAACAATTAAAAGATACAAACACGATATGACACAACCATTCAAGGACACATCCACGATATGACACAACCACTCATAGGCATAGCCATTCAAAGACACGGCCACTTAAGGGCAGAACCAAACCAGGACACAACAATCCAAGGACTCAGCACTCAAATATACTATCACTCGCAGACACAACCATTTAAAGACATAACCATTCGAGGAAACAACTACGATATAACACAACCACTCAAGACGCGACCATTCCTAACCACAACTACTCAATGGCACAACCGCACGAGGACACAACCACACAAGGACACAACAATTCAAGGATAAAACCACGATAAGACACAAAAACTCAAAGACACAACTATTCAAGGACACAACCACAATATGATACAACCACTCAAAGACATAACCATTCAAAGACACAACCACTCAAGAGCAGCACAACCATCCAATGGCACAACCACACAAGGACACAACAATCCATGGACGCAAACACTCAAGACACAACCATTCAAAGACACAACTACTCAAGGGCACAACCGAACAATGACACAACCATCCAATGGTACAACCACACAAAGAGACAACAATGCAACGACACAACAATCCACTTACGCAACCACTCAAAGACACAACCACTTAAATATACAACCATTTAAAGACACAACCACTCAAAGACACAACAATTCAAGGATAAAACCACGATAAGACACAAAAACTCAAAGACACAACTATTCAAGGACACAACCACAATATGATACAACCACTCAAAGACATAACCATTCAAAGACACAACCACTCAAGAGCAGCACAACCATCCAATGGCACAACCACACAAGGACACAACAATCCATGGACGCAAACACTCAAGACACAACCATTCAAAGACACAACTACTCAAGGGCACAACCGAACAATGACACAACCATCCAATGGTACAACCACACAAAGAGACAACAATGCAACGACACAACAATCCACTTACGCAACCACTCAAAGACACAACCACTTAAATATACAACCATTTAAAGACACAACCACTCAAAGACATAACCGCTCAACGGCACAACCACACAAAGACAACAATATAAGGACACACCCACTCAAAGACACAACCACACAAAGAGACAACCATTCGAGGACACAACCATCCAATGGCACAACCACACAAAGACACAACAATACAATGGCAGAACCACACAAGACACAACAATCCAAGGGCACAACCACACAAGGACACAACCACTCAAGAAACAATCATTTAAAGACACAACTAATCAAGGGCACAACCGCACAAGGACACAGCCACACAAGGACACAACATTTCAAGGATGCAACCACGATATGACATAACCACTCAAAGACACAACCATTCAAAGACAACCATTCAAAGACAACCATTCAAGGAAACAACCATCCAATGGCACAACCACAGAATGACGTAACAATCCAACGACACAACTACTCGAAGACACAACCCTGTAAAGACACAACCACTCAATGACACAACCACACAAAACACAACCATTCAAAGACACAACCATTCAAAAACAAAACCATTCGAGGACACAAACATCCATTGATACAACCACACAAGGACACAACCATCCAATGGTGCAACCACACAAGTACACAACCATCCAATGGCACAACTACACAAGAACACATCCACGATATGACACAACCATTCAAAGACACAACTACTCAAGGGCCAAACAGCACAATGACACAACCATTAAATGGCACAACCACACAAGGACACAACAATCCAAGTATACAACCACGATATGACACGTCTACTCAAAGACACAACCATTCAATGACACAACCATCCATTGACACAACTAAACAAGGACACAACAATCCAACGACACAACCACGATCTGTAACAACCACGCAAGGGCACAACAATCCAAGGACAACCACTCAAATACTCAAAGACACAGCCATTCAAAGCCACAACCATCCAATAGTACAAACACAAAAGGATCAACCATCAAATGGCACAATCACACAAGGACACAACCACTCAAAGCCAAAACCTTTCAAGGAAACAGCCATCCAATGGCACAGCCACACGAGGACACAACCATTCAATGGCACAACCACTCAAGGACACAACAATCCAAGTACACAACCACGATATGACACACAACTCCAAGACACAACCACACAAGGACACAACAATCCACGGACGCAACCCCTCAAAGAAACAGCCACTCAAATATACAACCATTCAAAAACAAAACTACTCATTCAGACAACCATTCAAACAAACAATCATTAAAAGACACAACCACTCAAGGGCATAACCACACAAAGAGACAAAGATCCAAGGACACAACCCCTTAATGACGCAATCATTCAAAGACACAACCCCGATATGACACAACCACTCAAAGACATTACCATTCAAAGACACAATCACTCAAGGACACAACCAAACAAGGACACAGCAATCTAAGGACACAATCACTCAAGGACTCTACTACTCAAAGACACAACCATTTAAAGAGTCAACCATTCGATGGAACAACCACGATATGACACAACAATTCAAGACACAACCATCCAATGGCACAATCACACAAGGACACAACCACTCAAAGCCACAACCATTCGTGGAAACAGCCATCTAATGGCACAACTACACGAGGACACAACAATCAAAGTACACAACCACGATATGACACCCAACTCAAAGACACATCACTCAAGGGCACAGCCACAGGAAGACACAACAATCCACGGACGTAACCACTCAAATATACTACCATTCAAAGACACAACCATCCAAACACACAATCATTAAAAGACACAACCACACAAGGACACAACAATCCAAGAACACAATAATCCAAGAACACAACCATTCAATGACACAACCATTCAAAGACACAACCAATCAAAGACACAACCACTCTAAGACACAACCACTCTAAGCCACACCCACACAAGGCCACAACCATCGAATGACACAACCACACAAGGACACAACAATCCAAGGACACAGCCATTCAAAGACAAACACTCAAAGACACAGCCATTCTAAGACACAACCACGATATAACATAAACACTCCAAAACACATACTACTCTAAAGTACAACCAATCAAAGACACAACTACTCAAGAGCACACCCACACAAGGAAACAACCACCCAAAGGCACAACCACATAAGGACACAACAATCCAAGGACACAAACACTCACAGACACAACCACGATATGACATAAACACTCCAAAACACATACCACTCTAAAGTACAACCACTCAAGGGCACAACTACACAAGGACACTACAATCCAAGGACAAAACCACTCAAAGACGTAACCATTCAAAGATACAACCATTAAAAGACTCAACCATCCTATGGCACAACCTTCCAATGGTACAACCACACAAGGAGACAACACTCAAAGACACATCTATTCAAGGGCACAACCACACAAGGACACAACCATCAAATGACACAACCACACAAGGACAGAGCAATCCAAGAACACAACCACTCAGATACACATCAATCCAAAGACACAATCATTCAAAGACCTAACCACTCAAAGGCACAGCCACACAAGGACACAACTATCCAATGGTACAACCACACAAGGACACAAAGATCTAAGGACACACCCACTCGAGGGCACCACATCATCATGACACAACCATCCAATGTCACACTGACCTAAGGACACAACAATCTAAGGACACAATATTTCAAAGACATAACCATTCACAGAGACAACCAATCCCAAGGGCACAACCACACAATGACACAACAATCCAAGGACACAACTATTTAAGGACAGAACCATCAAATGGCAAACCACACAAGGACACAACCATCCAATGGCACAATCACACAAGGACACAACCATCCAATAGCACAATCGCACAAGGACAACCACACGAGAACACAACCAATCAAGGACACAACCACTCAAAGTAACAGCCATTCAAAGACACAACCATTCAAGGACACAACCAACCAAGGGCATAGCTACTCCAAATGGGCCAAATTTGGGTGCCATTTCGAAACCGAATCGTCCTCGATTCTATCCCGAATCAACTCCGACGTTCGTAGGGAGCTCGTCGCTAATACTGCGTTGCGCAGGGTCTACGCAGGTAGCTCCGTCTACAAGGGGGTGCCAAAGGAAATCATGCTGCAGTTGACATTTGTAAAATTGCATTCCCCCCCGCCTCAAAGCCTATAGGGGATCTGCCCTCGTTGGTTTATTTTTTTAAAGTTTAAATAAATGAACAAAACCCCCCTTACGTGGCACGAGCGGCTTTCCCTCGGGCAACAGATGATTGTGATTATCACCTTCATGGTAGTTTCATTTTCCAGTCGGAGGAACACGTGCGAGTGTCAGTCTGATCTTTATGTGAGTTTCATATTCGGGTCGGAGGAATTCGTGCACGATTGTAAATGGAGAGATGGCGTTAATAATATAATGCCGGATTTCCGCTTGGAAATGATCCGTACGCGCCCAGGGCGCGGAAGATCCGTGTTTTTTCACTGAGCTTTCAACAGTTGGTCGTTGTAGTGGATCACTCGTGATGTTTGGTGTATAATTCAGCTACCATTTAAGTCTCGCTAATCTTTAAGTTAGCTACCATTCAGCTATAGTTAAACTAAAATTTAGCTACTATTCAGCTATAATTGAGCTACTAATAAGCCTAAGCTGTCATAATTTACCTATCATTCAGCTATAATTCACTTGCAATTTCGCTACCAATCTGCTACTATCAGATATAATTTAGCTACCATTCAGCTCTAATTTAGCTACCATTCAGTTTCAATTAAACTCTATTAGTAGCTATAACTAGCCTATATTCTAGCCTCCACTTAACTCTAATCAGCTCTAATGTAGCTACCATTCAGCGCCAACTAAGCTATAATCTAGCCTCCATTTAGCTCTAATTAGCTATAATTTATCTACCATTCAGCTCTAATTAAGCTGTAGTTTAGCTACCATTCAATTTCAATTAAGCTATAATAGTAGCGCCAACTAAGCTATAATCTAGCCTCCATTCATCTTGAATTAATCTATAATTTAGCTATAATTTAGCTATAATTTAGCTATCATTCAACTCTTGTCTCTTTTCAGTGAATTCGGAAAGCCGGAGTGAGAGGAAAGATGAGAGTCCGTCGAGAGAAACTGATGATGACCCGACTTCCCCCCCGGGGCGTCTTCTGAAATGCCCCCATTGCGCATATACGACTACGCATAAGCTGAGTCTCAACGGCCACATGAATATCCACACTAACCCTGAAGATTCTTCTTCACAATCCTCCAAAGTGACCGCATTCCCCAGTGTCATTGACCCAAGGGCTCAGGAACGGTACTGCTCCGATTGCGACATCCAGTTTTCGTCGTTGAAGACGTATCGGGTCCACAAGGCCCATTACTGTCAGACAAGACACGTTCTGAAGGGGTCCAAGAGCCCTGCTAGGGAGGATACCCCTCATGTCTCCATTTCAGCATTGGGGAGTTCCGGTCCGCCCCCAGGTGGGCCGCAGCCAGTTTTAGCGCTGCCCACCAATCCCGTTCTCCTTCTTCCTTATTCGATGGTCGCCGGAGCGCAATTGTTGCCACCCCACGTCCTACCTCAGCTCGGGGCTGCCTTCGTGTTGCCCAATGGCCAGGTACACCCCATCCCATCTGCCTCAGCAACGAGCCCCCATTCTGGCAATTCTGGGGCAGCGATCCCTCCTCTTTTGTCCCCCGGGGCTCTTGCTGCAGCTACTGCAGCGATCATATCGGCGAGTAGCTGCGCAGGGTCGTCAACTGTCTCGCTCACCATTGCCAAAGGGGGTGGCTCCCCCACTGCCTCGTCGTCGCGGTGTAAGAGCCCCCGAGGAGAAGAAGAAAGCGTCTCAGTGGGGAAGAGGAGAGGGGATGGAGACTGTCCACTTGACCTGACCACGAAACGACCCAAGCTCGCTATCAAGACCGATTTGCTTAATGACGAAGAGAAGGAAAATCGAGCTACTTTTAATTCCGCCGACTCGAGATCACCCTCATTCAAGTTTGGGGGCGGAGAGTTTGAGGGGAAGCTCCTCAACTCCCCCCCAGCGAGGGTTTCTCCTACCGATGGCAGCGAGACTGATACACCAACCCCACCGAAGTCACCTGTACCCCTGACCAACCCATCCCTATCATCTCCGAAGAGCGTTTCGGAGTCTCCTCGTCCTTTTACGAGTGCCATGTCGACATCTTCCTCCAGATCTCCTGGACATACATCTCCAATAGCCTCCTCTGCTACAGCCCAGGGACTAACTCACCTCCCATCCGGGTTCCCCAATCCACTTGTTAACAGTTTGGAGTCCCTCGCTAGTCTTCGGTGCCTGCAGAGTCTGCAGAATGTTCCTCGCGAGCTCGCTTTGAAGCTGATTAACCCGGAACTTCTCATTAATGGACTTTCCCCTGTGTTGAATCCACCCCCTGTGATAGTGAAGCAGGGAGAAGCGAAGTGCAATGAATGTAACATCGTCTTCTATAAAGAAGAATCCCTTCAGATTCACAAGAAGCACTACTGTTCTGCCAGAGAGAGTCCTGCTACAAGCTCGGCCAGTGGTAAAACACCCGACGAAGATCGAAATCGGAGTCCACCTCAGAGTTCTTCAGAATGTGCCTCCGGCAGTGGCGCAGGAACAAGTGGGTCTAATACTAATGCCGGCCCCGTTCGCTCTCCTCTAAAAGACGCCCCAGCATCTACTTCAACCGGTAATCCAAGTGCCGCTAAAGACACTTCATCCAAACAGTCAAAACCACTGTTGCAATTCATCTGCAGTGCCTGCGGCATCAAATTCTCGTCTCCGGACAACCTCAACGCTCACCAGACGTACTACTGCCCGAAGCGCGAAGGCGCTACGGAGGAAGGGACAGCTAAAGGTGTCTGGAGATGCCCCAGGTGTCGGGTCGTGATGGCGGAAACCATGCAGGCAGCTCACCAGTGCGTCTCCCCTTCTCCAGCGCCTTCGCATGGCTGGAAATGCCCCTGCTGCCCCGTGCTATCCCCCACGGCTGCCGCGGCGCAGAAACACCTCGAAACTCACGCGGGAATCAAGGCCTTCCGCTGTACCATTTGCGGGTACCGGGGCAATACTTTACGCGGGATGAGAACTCACATCAGGATGCACTTCGAGAAAAGGACGAATGACCTCCAGGAAGAGAATTTCATCGCCTGTATCCTCGAAGACGAAGATCAACGTAGCAGGACCAACTCTAGCGCCGAGGCGCGCAAACTTATTGACTCAACGAGAATGATTTTGGAAAATTCTGCTCTTTCGGCGTTGCTGGGGGAAGGAAGCCCCCTATCTGAGCAAGTAGATCCCCCCTTATCTTGCGCTTACTGCCCTTTCATCACACCAACGCGAACGACCTTGCTACAGCACCTGACCATCGTCCATAAGGTAGGAATGGAAAGTAGCTTGTCCCAAGAACTTAAGAACCTCTTCGCTGCTAAATTATCCCCAGAACCGAGCAGTGGCACGAACGCTTCCAAGAAAGATTCCAAAGTGGACGGTGAAAACGGGACGAGAGACCCCTCTCCGCCCCTCGCCTCGATAAAGCTAGAACCCGAGGTGAAACTCGAGGTTCAAGAGCCAGATGAAGAAGAACAACCCCAGGCTAAATCTTCAGTTGAAGAGGAACCCAGGTCTCCTAAGGTTCTCGCCAATGGCGCCTCTCCTAATGGTCAATGCTACTGCCAAACCTGCAACATCAGTTTCTCTTTGCTCGATTCTTACGTTGCCCATAAACGCTTCTATTGTACTCGACCCCAATCGAGCACACCGCCGGAGACAACGGTGCAGTAGGTTGTTACTTATACGTCTCACCATTTACGGGATTTAGTCAATTATCAAGATTTTCCTATATCAACCGGTGTCATAAACCTCTCGGGATAGCCCTAAAATACTCACTAAGTTTTTTTTATTTTAAAAAATCCTGTATTTTAGTCATTTTAAAAGCAGTGTGTGTGATTACCCAACGGCCAGGTCTCGCATCTAAATGTGCCATCTCTCTTCAGGATTTCAAGCGTTGTTTACAAGGGTTAAAAACTCTGCTCGGAACTAAATGCCGCCTCGAACTAATTAATCAGTTTGTCATTTAATTGTGAATATTGGCTATAGAGTAGGTGAATGTCTGAGTAAACCAAGAAAATCAAATGTTTATATTAGAATCATATCAAGATTAAGTACATAAAAGAAGATATATTTATTACTCATAGTCATAACTGCTCAAACTGCTTTCTATGCGATGGTAACCATATATATATATATATATATATATATATATATATATATATATATATATATATATATATATATTCTTATTGAGGAGTTTCTAGTCTTTAAAACTGATAACAAACAGATGATCTGAAAATTTCTCTTTATATCATTTCTTTTTTTTCTATGAATTTTTTGTTTAATTGGTGCCAATGAAACATATCAAAAAAAAGCAAAAACAAAAATTTGCTAGTCGCCTGTTGATAGTCCCCTCCCCCCCCCCCCGAAAAAAGTTTTATAAAAACAACTCAAATTCCCCAATTCTGTATCATTTGTAAATTAAATCAGAAATTCATTAAATTTATATTAAAAAATTCTAATTTACTGATCAAACAACATCACTAATTAATATTTTCATAATTATTTATAAAATTGAAATAGTACATGTAATTTGTGATGTTTTGATGTAATATACATGTATTGCAGTGGATGTGTTCATATATATATATATATATATATATATATATATATATATATATATATATATATATATATATATATATATATATATATATATATATATATATATATATATATATATATATATATATATATATATATATATATATACGAACTGGCATATCACTATAATTGATACGAAATGTTTCATTCCTTTGTATATCATCTCTTAGAGTGTAAATAATTTGTTTATATATTGTGCGTGTGTAATTTCAGTATGTTGGATGTACTGTAAACATGTAAGATAAAAAGAAATTTAGCTGAAAGTAATGTTTAATTATTTATAAATAAATCTAAAAACCTGAGTTTAGTTCCATGGCAGTCTGTAATTCCTAACCGAGATTGAAGTAATTAGAGTTCGCATATGGCAATAATTCACTAAGATTGAATTAGGAAATAATGGAAGAAATTCAATAAAATGGAATAGGGAAAGAACGCAAAAATAGAATCGTAAAAAGAATGGCCGATATTCACTAAAATGGAATATGGAAAGAATGTCAGAAATTTGTTAAAAGGAAAAAGAGAAAGAATGGCAAAAATAATCATTAAAATGGAATAGGGAAAGAAAGACTAAAATGGAATAAAGAAAGAGTGGTAGAAATTAACAAAAAGAGATAATGGCATATTCACTAAAATTGAATTGGGAAATAATGGCAGAAAATCAGTAAAATGGAATAGGGAAAGAATGGCAAAAAATTACTAAAGTATAATAGTGACAAGAATGGCAGAAAATCACTAATCAGTACGAAAGAAATGATGGCAATAATTCACTAAAATGGAATATGGGAAGAATGGCAAAAATTACTAAAAGGGAATATGGAAAGAGTGTCATAGAATTGTTAAAATGAAAAAGGGAGAGAATGGCAAAAATTCACTAAAATAGAATAGCGAAAGAATGAAAGAAAATTATTAAAATGGAAGAGGGAAAGAATGGCAAAATATCACTAAAATGGAATAGGGAAAAAATGGCAGAAAAATTATAAAAATGGAATAGCGAAAGAATGTCAGAAAATAATTAAAATGGAATGGGGAAAGAATAACAGAAAATTATAAAAAATGGAAACGGGAAAGAATGGAAAAATATCCCTAAAATGAAATAAGGAAAGAATCGTAAAAATTCACTAGGAAAAGTAGCTCTCGTTAGCCAAGTGGATTAAACGTTGGATTATTTTTCTTCCACGAAGAGTATAAAAATGGAGTGTGTGGGTGTGTAGACTCGGTTTCCTCGACTTTAAAGCGCAATAGCAACGAAGACATCTCCCGCAGAGTTTGCAAGGAGAGATTGGTAAAGAAAGTGAAAATGTGAAGAAAATAAATAACGGGTAATGGAGTCAGCAGGGAAAACTGCGAGTGTTGGGGGGGGCTGGGGCGTGTGGGGGCAGGGGGCAAAGTACAGGCGTTGGGGCTGGGAGAGCAAAAAATTACGGTCGTAGGCGTTGTGGCCGAGAAGGCAAAGTGGGAGCGTTGGGCTGGGAGGGTCAACACTCCTCCTTCAAATGTTATTTGCAGCAAGGTTGAGTCTGCTACGCATGACATCCCCTTAGGGTTGGGGTAGAGCGAGGGGGAGGGGGCTGAGGATGAGTCAGCCTCTGTGGAGTTCGGAATGGAGGGGGGAAGTCGAGACCGGACCTGTTGGACTCCTCCCCACTGCCGTTTAGGAAGAAATCCCCATCCCCGAAGAGGGACTGACACGGCGAGGCGGCCTTTTCCACGATTCCAGGGAAGGAGCAAGATGAGAGACAGGCCACGGGGCCGTCCGAGAAGACAAACGGGCCTGTTTACGGCACCGACGAAGGAAGGCTCTTATCAGGCTCACTTCATAATACGAAGTGGTAGTATCTGCAGGCCGCTTCGTTTTCCCCAGATACCCTCCCGAGGGACCGTCTGAGGGTGAACAAGGCCGAAACACTATAGAACCGTAAAGGAACCGACCGAGAAGGTGGGGCGGTTAAATCGTAACCGCTGGAAACACTGAATTTCGCGCATGAGTATTGTCTAGGGTCGGTTCTTTCTTTTGTCTATCATAGTAGGCAGAAGGACCCAGCCTTGTCTGACAGACCATTTATTTGACCACTTCACTCCGAGCATCTGGCCTCCTAACTCCACATACTATTATGTGTTTGGCGTGGTTGAGGGGGAGGAAGGGGGTGGAGAGAGTGTAACAAGGAGTAAAAAGGAAAGAAAGTACCATAGAATACCTTACGGTCCATTCAATGAGGGTACCTTTGGACTAGCAGTCGAGCGGGCACATCTCTGCTCAAATGCTTTAGGTCCTTAAACGGCCATTTTTCAAGACTCTGCCTAGTCTTGACTTGAACTGGTCAACAGATTCACTGTTGACAACTTCCACTGGAAGTGCGTTCCAACTACCGCAGATACTGTACGTGAAAAATTGTCCACGCAGATCGCGGTTGTAACGCTTCAGTTCAAGTTTAGCCGTGATTTTTTGTTCTGCTCTCAACAAGTGTGAAAATATCCCGGTAGTCAACATTGTCGAACCCTCGAAGTATTTTGAAAACTTCGATGAGCTGACCACGCAGTCTACGGGTTTCCAACGAGAACAGATCTAATTCGCTTAATCTATCTTCATAACTTTTATGTCGGATAGATGGAATCAGTTTGGTTGCCCTGGCTTGCACGCGTTTCAATCTCGCGATGTCCTTTCGAAATGAAGGGCTCCAAAATTGTACGGCATACTCCAGGTGCGGTCGGACAAGTGAGTTGTACAAACACAGTACAATCTCCTTGTTCCGATATCCAAACTGGCGCTTTATGTAGCCTAGCATCCTTTGGGCCTTTTTCTCCGCCTCAATGCACTGTTTCGAGAACTTGAGGTCACTAGTGATTGTTACACCCAAGTCCTTCTCGGTGTCGGTTGATTCAATAGCAGTGCCCTTAAGGATATACTGAGATTGGGGGTTTCGGTTGCCGATATGCATCACTTTGCATTTGTTAACGTTAAAAGGCATTTGCCACGTGTCCGACCACTCTCCAATCCTCCGAAGATCTTTCTGCAGGCGGGCAGTATTTCCATCCTTTGCAACGTTCATACCAAGCTTGGTATCGTCGACAAATTTAGAAATCTTGGCAACCATGTCACTGTCCATGTCGTTGACGTAGATGATGAATAGTAGTGGTCCCAGGACAGAACCTTGAGGCACTCCGCTAGTAACGGGCACCCACTCAGAAGCCTGTCCATTCAGCACCACCCGTTGCCGTCTGCCACCTAGCCAGTTCTATATCCAGCCGGCTACTTTTCCGTCTATGCCCAGCGCTCGCACTTTCCGGAGAAGGCGGCGGTGTGTTACCTTATCAAAGGCTTTCTGAAAGTCTAAGTAGACCACATCCACTGCCTTATCCCGATCGTGCTCACTGAAGACGAAGTGGAAGAATTCCACAAAGTTCGTCAGGCATGACAGTTACCTTCGGAAGCCGTGCTGGGAACTCCTCAGTAGCAGCTTTGACTCTAAATGCGACGTCATTTTGTCCACCATGATGCTTTCCGAGTTTACCGACTATCGAAGTCAGGCTGATAGGTCCGTAGTTCGACGGTTGGCTACGGTCTCCTTTCTTGAAGATAGGAGTCACCCCCGCTTCATGCCAGTCTCTAGGAACGCATTCGGTCCGTTTTGACATGTTGAAGATTGCAGTCAGGTGTCGTAACACTTCATCGCGCACTTCTTTCAACACTTTAGGTAGAAACCCATCCGGGCCAGGTGACTTATTCGTCATTAGGTCAGTGATCTTCTTTTTTATTTCTCCTTCGGTGAAGTCCATATCCTCCAGCTTTTCCCCCGAGTAGGAATCCGTTGGCTGGGGGATGGGACCATACTCTTTAGTAAACAATGAGGAGAAGTAGTCGTTGAGGAGTTTAGCATTTTCTGCATCTGAGTGCTTTAATGTCCCCTCCTCATTCCTCAAAGGGCCAATCGTTCGACGGATTGGTTTACGGCTGTTTACATATCCAAAAAACTCCTTGGGATTCTCTTTACAGAGTCTCGCCACTCGGAGTTCCTCAGACCGCTTAGCTGCCCTTATGCTGGACTTCACTCTCCTGGCTAGCCTCCGGTATTCGTCAAAGTCACCCGAGATCTTCGATTGCCGGTACACATTTCTCTTATCCCTAAGCAGTTGGCCGATTTCTCGATTAAATCACTTTGGTTGAACAGAAGACCGACGGGAGCATTTCAGAGGGATGAAACGCGATTGAAGACTCATGAATGTGGTTTTGAAACTGATCCACGAGTCTTCAACAGCCGCGCACTCTTCTAGCCTCGCGTCAGTCAGTCCAGCTCGTAGATCTGCAAAGTCTGCTCTTCTCAAATCAAGTTTCCTCGATTTACTAGTTGCAGGCTCTGCCTTGGGGACTTTGACTACAAATCTAATTATTCGGTGGTCACTGCCACCGACCTCTTCGCCAACAGAGAGGTCCTCAAGGATGTCATCCTCAGAGATGAAAACCAAGTCGAGGATATTGTCTCCTCTCGTTGGCTCTCTCACACATTGAGTGAGGAACTCGTTGTTCGCGAACTCCAGGAGTAGTGCGTTCTCGCCACAGGGTTCTCTGGTTTCCCAGTCAACTTGTGTGTTGAAATCACCCATGACGATACACACTCTGTCTTCGACAAGTTCTCCTAGTAGCTGGTACAGATCTCTGTCCTTTTCAACGAGTTGGGCAGGAGGTCTATAAAGCACCAGGGTCCTGTATTTGGCCGGACCTATCTCTAGGTCAACACCTAGTAGTTCATGGTCGGATACGATGTTGCATTCTGTCGAGTTGAGAATATCCTTGACATACAGCATCACACTGCCACCCTCTCTATCTGGCCTATCTTTCAGGAAGAGCTGGTAACCGGGATCGTGAATTCACCTTCAAAATCTCGGCCTGAGGTTTTTATCCACGACTCCGTTATGACCACCATCTCAGGTTCTTCTGTTGCTACGAGGCCACGGAGCTCAAGAAACTTATTTCTGATTGACCTCACATTGAACAGAAGAACTTTGAGGAAGTCCCCCAGTGTAGGACTCCCTACGCTCTTCCGTTTCTCGGCTTCTTTTGTGTGGCAGTATCCCTCTTTGCCACATCTAAGAAGGTCGTTCCAGGAGTGACACGGGCATACTGTCTTACGCCCGCCTTCACTCTGGGTCGGACGCTCCTCTGCGTCCGCTCCACGACATCCTGGATTAAGTTACAGAGTACAGCCTTTCCCTTGAATGAAAGGTGCACTCCGTCCCTTTGGTAGAGGTCGTTTCGACCGTGAAAGGTGCGGTAAGGGTCCAGAAAGAAGACCCCCTCCGCCATACAGAGGTCGGACAGGTGCTGGTTCAAGGTCACGTTTCTTGAGTGAGCTGTCCGGCTAGGACCTCTTCTTGGGAGCATCCCTACAACGACCCGTCTGCGAGTTTTCAATCTGCAGTCGTCCACGGCTCCCATGACTGTGCTGAGAATTTTCTCACTGGGGCCTACTTTGCCTCCTCGGAGGTAGAGGTCATTGCCACTCACCATCAGGGCAACGACTGAATTCTCGGAGATCTGAGATTTCTCAGCCTCTACCTACCCTGATGTGGTGGTTTTCCCGTCCTGGCTAGCAGCATACCTTCACACTAGTGCAAAGGCGGGCCGCTACCAGGGGCTGCAAACCTTGTGCTTGGGAATCGCCCACACGGGTAACCCTCGGGCATTTCCATGCAGAGGTTTGAAGCTTTCCTTCCTGAAGCGAACTCTCGGTTTCCTCTTTCTTCTCCATCTTATTTTTCTTGCTCTTCTTTTTCTTATTGATCTTTTTCCCTCTACCCTGATGTGGTGGTTTCCCCGTCCTGGCTAGCAGCATACCTTCACACTAGTGCGAAGGCGGGCCGCTAGCAGGGGCTGCAAACCTCGTGCTTGGGAATCGCCCACAAGGGTAACCCTCGGACATTTCCATGCAGAGGTTTGAGGCTTTCCTTCCGGAAGCGAACTCTCGGTTCCCTCTTTCTTCTCCATCTTATTTTTCTTGCTCTTCTTTTTCTTCTTCTTCTTTTTCTTATTGATCTTCCCCCCCCCTATCTTCCTTTGTTATATACTCTTCTGTTTCTTCCTTTTCTTCTTTTGCTTCTACTTTATCTTCTGTTTCAACTTTCTCTTCTTCCTTCTTCTTTCCCTTCTTTTTCTTTGCTGGTTTATTCGTTGTAGCATGCGGACCTAGCTCTGGGGGTAATACTGCAGATGCAATGTTTACTACAGGGCTTGAGGTTAGCTCTGCTTTCCTGACCTCGAGCCTGCGAATCAGTCCGGCGTGTTCCAATTCCAGGCTCTTTATTTTCTCCTCCAACTTCCTAGACCTCTCCTCGGAAGCCATGCATGTTTCTTTTAGCTCCTTAATTTGGCCGTTTAGAATGCAGTCGGTGCAGGAACTGGCCAGGTGGCATTTTGAATAACACCCCTCCGTGAAGTCCACGCACCACTTATCTATCTGGCATATTGCGGACGTGTATTTGAGTGCTCCTGGTCCTTTCTTGCCGGTCATTTTGAACACTTTATGACAGTAGAAGCTTTGCGACCAATCAGTAAATAAGAAAGTGGGGTGGCGATTTCGCCCCGCGTGAGTTGCTCACGCCTATCCTTTGGAGACTTTTCGGATCTTTCAGAAGGCACGCTCCATGTGCTGCTCTTCGTCCGACGGAGTAGTCAAACCTCGGGGTGCCGTGGCTACCAACCAAGCAGCACTGACTCTTCCCGAAGGGGCCATTGATTTCTTACCAGATGAACAACGGAGCACGCCCCGTACTAAACTCCTTCTAGTTCCCTTCACGACGGCCAGGATCTCGGAGCAGCGTTCAATGGATATCCCGCCACACCAAGCGACTCGACCCAAGGCTTTTTATTGGTCTGGCAACCAACCTGGTTATAAAGAGCTGTCACCACGGACCGATGCTACCAGAGGCACCCGTTAACGGTCACTGGGAATGGTCAATAATTACGCGCCAAGGAGTTAACGGGGCACTACCCTCATCCCATTCATCGTGCCCCAACGCCTAGGACACCTCTAGTCCTAGTCTCTCGCAACCAGTGAGCGTCGATTGGCGTTGTTTATAGAGGTTCCAAAGCCTCTCTTCTGACGCATGAGGTAGCTGCCAGGTCCTTATATGTAGATAGAAGGAAAAAAAGGGAAAGAGCGACACGATAGGAGTAGGGGGTTTCTTTTTGTATAGGTGGAAAAGATAGGATAAAAGTAAAAAAGGAGAAGGATAGAGTAGAAAAAGGAAGGAAGGACGCACTTAGTCTGGAATCTCGTTTCCGACCAAATTGACAAGGGAAGCCCTACCAGGGGTAGCCAGAAGAGAGGTACCCCCGCCGACATAGCTCGAACAGTCAAAGATACACACAAGCTCTCTTCTCGCGACAAGGGGGCGTCACCTCTCCCTCTACTTTACTTTCTCAGAGAGAGAGAGAGAGAGAGAGAGAGAGAGAGAGAGAGAGAGAGAGAGAGAGAGAGATCAACAAATTCCCTTGCAGCACCAATAGGGAGCTTAGGGCCAGGGTCACCACACTTTGCTCCGGGTAAGCAAGGGGGGGCCGTCAAAAGGCCTGCAGCAGTTTCCGCCGCCGCTGAAGGCCGTGGTTAGAGCCGACGGCGATTTCATTGAATGAATTAAATAGTAAAATCCTTCAAATCTTTTTAACACTTTGGTAAATATATTTGTATAAATGGGCTCGGGTTATTTTCTTTAATATTAAAGATAGGCGACAAATTACCTACCACACCGTGCAGTAACCATTTCACACGTAACCTATATTCAGTTCAGTTCTTCCTTTTATCCAGTGCAGTTCGTCACGTCAGATAACTTTTCTCGCAGCCTTATTATTATTATTATTTTTTGAGGTGGGGGGGGGGGTTGTCTTTAACCTTTGTTCATCAGGGTATACGGCTTTTTTTTACTTGCATTGGGACCTTCATCTTCTGAATGCGTCGAGTTGAACTTGTTTAGCAGACTGGCATCGATATTAGGTAAATTGAGACGACGATAGCGCCGCCAACTTTAGGCTATTTCCGCCCCAAATTATCATTTTTAAGGTAATTTTGAAATGTGGTGCGAAGGGATTCCCCCCCCCCCCCGCATTTTTAAAAATAAACTCGTAATATTTCTAATTCGAAAGCCTAACATTAGATTCGAATTCAAAAGGCGATTGCTAAATTTTGCTAGACCTCTAGTTTTTCTACCGCGTTCCTTGAGTTCAGACATAGAAGCCGAATCCCCGAATGCTATTTAAATCAATCTTATTTTATTTAAAATTGATTAATATAAAATTTCCATATTATATTTTAATTCAGAAAAAATATCCCTTCAAAATGATATATAATAAACAGTATAATGTGATTCCAATTAACGATGTGGCTACTGGCTCCCAAGAAGGCGGCCTATCTATGTTTTTGTCCCTATCGATGAACTTAATTTCATCAGAAGTGCCCCAAAATGGGTATTCCCATGTAATTTGATGATCTGAATAACATTTCTTCTATAACTTTTATTGATTAGAAGGCTCTAAAACCCTCGGAATGACGACGCTATCGGCGTCTCAATTTACCCAATATTATCCTCGAAGTCAACTGTAGAGCGGGACCTTCGATTGCTGTGTAAGAGAAAGTTCAACACCTAAGCTGTCGTGCTGTTTGAGGGAGGAAACTTCCCATAGCGACCGGTCGAATGTAAGGAGTGAGTTACTATTTTCGTATATCTCACTAATCAAGAAGTAATTTGACTAATTTCTACCGTCCTGGTAAGTTTCCACCACCAGTTTTTCGTCGGGGAGGGCGGGGAGGCATACTTGATGTGCACCTCAAATTATCAACTACACTCGCCAGCTCTCATTCGGATTTCAGGTTAGCATCCGCGGCAAACCTTTTGCTTTCATTACACTATGTAACATTATTTTCCAACTTTTATTGCGAAACAATAGAAATTAGCCATTATTTGTTTTAAACTTTGCTTTTGTGGCTTGTGTGATGAAATGTTTCCAAAAAATAGGCAAATTTGTTGTTTTTTTCGTCCATTGTAAAGCTAAAAACAAAAACAGTTAAATTTATATAAAATTTTATTGAATCTTCCACAAGAAACGTATAAAGACAAGTTTAAAAAGTTAGAAGTTAATAATTTTCCTCGATTTCCGTTTGTACAAGCCCCCAAATGTAGTCACTCATCATGTTTTCATTGTATACTCTTTGGTATCTATGTTCAAAGTTCAGTATATCTTGATGGAAGCGCTCTCCTTACTCCTCTGAGTATACTCTCATATTCTCTTTGAATACCTGGCAAGATGGTCATTAAGGAGGTGCACCTTCAGGAACATCCTGCAGCCCATTTGGCCCTAGCTTTTCACTAAGTTCTCAACTAGTTCCACACAATTGTCAGCCTTGTGGATGCCCCCAAAGTCCTGAGACACCGAAACAAAACTCTTCCACGCTTCTTTCCTTTTTAGTAAGTTTTTAAGGGACTTCTGAACACTTGATTTTACTGATTTGTGATCCAACAAAGACACCAGCTTTTATCTTTGCCTCAGAGAGTTTGGGAACTAAATTTTGAAGGTACTTGAAAGCTGCAGACTCTTTGTTAAGAGCTCTAACAAACTGCTTCATGAGACCTAATTTTAAATTCAATGAACATCATCTTTTGAAGGTCTATCAATTCTTATCCTTGACATTATGCCTTCCGACAGAGAGCTGAGCTTTGTGGCCAGTGCTTCTTGTGGTAATGTGATGTAGTATCCTTACTGTTCTAAAGACACACACGACATGGAAAATTGTAAAACCTGCCTGGAGGTTTTGCCACTTCATAGCCATACTAGTTGTAACAGGAGCTTGACACTGTTGTAGTCATCCTTAAGATATACTGAATAAGCCAAGGGGGTAGATAAGATGGATGCTTATTTTAATTATGGAGTAGTACAGCTTCAATGCTTCTTGTGAGTTACCAATGAAGACCCTTCTTTCATTTGGATTACATGTAATTCCAATTACATCAAGCAGACCAGATGTATCATTGCAGTAGAATAACCCAACTAGTTAAGCAGATAATCGTGAGAAATGTTTATGATGTTTTCTTTGTCTTGTCAGTTGCACATTTTAATCCAGCAAATCTTCCTCTTTGAGAATAGAAATCAAAAGTTCAGCATTTGAATTTAACAAGCTAAAATCTCTAAGTTCAATGACGTCTCTTTGGTTTGGATAGTCTGGATTCCTTTCAACAGCCATATCTCTCACACTGTAGTCTACATCTTCACTGATCTTTTCAGCTTCTGAATTGTTGCTTGATTTTGAGGGTGGCTTATTCCTTTCTGGAGGGTTAGGTCCAGGAAGATCAGCTCTGTTTGGTACTCGTGCAATAGAGGATGGAAGATCGGGATAGGAAATAGCAGATACATTTTTGTCACTTCGACGCTTAGACCATCCTGTAAAAGTAAATATATATATGTGTATATATATATATATATATATATATATATATATATATATATATATATATATATATATATATATATATATATATATATATATATATATATATATATATATATATATATGTATATATATATTTATATATGAATGCAATGTCCCGCAGGAAAAAATGAAAAGGTGTTTCCAAGTACTTTCGAACTTTATTAAGTTCCTTATCAAGGATAACTACAAGAAATAGTATTATATTAGAGGTATATATACGAAAGAAAAGTATGAAAGCCTGCCTCAAAAACAAGAAACCACCAATGAGGAAGACAGAAGGGAAAAGGTAAAGAAACACATTAAGAATTACAAGAAGCAGGTAGTAAGGTCAAACTAAGCCGAAGGAAAGGGTAACAGATTCAAAGAAATTGAGATAGCCTAACGAGGGAGATTATAGGACACGATGAGCAGAAGGGGGGGAAAATACAATGTACAAAACAGAGCAGTGACAATTAAAAAATAAAAAAATAATAATAAAAAAATAAAATAAAATACGGGCCACATAACTAAAGAATGTATATAAAAAAAAACTAGGAACGAAAGACAAAACTAGAAAGTCGGCGTCAGGCGTCTCCACCACACCCATTGAAGCCTTCCTGTCATTGTTTTGGCGAGTTCTTTTAATTCAATTCTGCGTCCGGGAAGCCTATGACCATTCCTGTAATGGCCCCTGCATCTCCTCAGAGCTACTCCTAGGAGATAATTTGCTTCAATAAAATTGCCGTGGACAACAAGTTAACTGGGAGGAGCTGTAGAGGCTCGTTTTCTCCCGTACTACATTAGCTATATGTCTCCAGCAGGCCATGCTAGGCGCATGCCCTCTGTCCACCCTCCCAGGGTATAATGGTTTGCGACCCCACTACCACGAAATGTAGGCCGGACAGGAGGATGTGTGATTTATACTGGGCATGATGTTTTCGTTCTTCTACTCGCTTTGAATACATCTATTTAGACATTGGCAGTGCAGCTACACCTGAGTTGGAAGTAGACTTCGACCTGAGGGAGTTCTATTGGTCTGGAGGTTATCAGTTATGGTTGGTTATGCTGTAGAATTATATGTGACTCCAATTGAATGTTTAAGATGCCCTCACTGGTTAACCGGACCTATTCCTTAGCGTAGGTAAGGAAATTATAAAAATGTCGTGGTTTTGTAGGTTTATTCTTTGTCTTATGATCGGCCCCTGCTTCTGGTAAGTGAAATCTTTGAGTTCCTATTATTAGTTTGTTGTAGGCTCACGTCCTTGTATCCAGCTTTCGGTGTTGACTGTCTTTGTATTAGAGGCTGCCCCCCTTGATATTAATGTGGGTCTCAATTTTGTTAATCACTATCTTTATGTGTATCTTTTACAAGCCCTTTTATACTATTGAAAGATTGGGGGCGTGCCTCAGTTTCTCCAACCCGAGAGCTGAGCGGAGCCTATTTGGCTGGAGGTTATGTTCGTAATCTATACCATGAACCACGCTAATAGCTTGGTAGGGAAAGTTAGGATCTCTCGGTTCTCTGTGAATCAATTTTGATTAAACTTTTTCCATCTGGTCTGTACAATATATCAACATAATGTTATGTTTTCATTATGCTGTGTTACTTCTTTCAATTTTTATTTCAAAATCGTCGTTTTGGGGGGAACCACGCTAATAGCATCCATCCTCTTTAAGAACAATGGGACGTCGCAGAAGCCTCAACGATGAAAGGAGGGCTTTCAACATCAAGGAAAGTGCTGAAGGCATCTCTGTTCACGTTATTGCGGGAAAGTTAGTTCACCATTTGTACACGGTTAGAAGATTTCTGAAGGACCCTTAGCTAAGGAAGAAGCGACACGATTGTGGGATCTACAAAACTGTATCAGCTAGGGATTTGAGGAATAATGGCCGCCATTTACGTAGGAAACCTGGGCAAACAAGCAAATTCATTTTCACTGCCACTGGTCGTCCCCATGTACAGAAGACCACCAGGAACCGTATCATAGGGAGAAACTGCATACTTTAACTCCCTGTCACACGACCTTGATGCTTCGATGGGCCCGGAAGTACATGACGATCGACATGAGTTGTATTTTCTTCACTGACGAGACCAGGAAGAACATTGACGGACCTGTTGGTTTAGCAAATGGGTGGGTATTTTAAGGAGATGAGCGTCATCGACGTTTGCGCCGTCAACAGCAGGGAGGAGGAGTCATGTCGTGGACAGGTATAATTGGACACATACTTGTTGACCCAGCCAGGGTGATGATTGGTTAAAGTAACCACACCCGCTTACTGCAATCTCTTTAAAGGTCTTGGATCCCTGGTTAGATGGCATATCTTTGTCACTTCTAAAAACTAGTTTTCATGCGTGATAACGCTCGATTCCACTCTGATAGAGCCACCCAAGCGCGTTCCTAGGCTCTTACGGCAGATAAGATGACAATTTGATAGTGTGTCCGCCAGCCTTTCCGGATCTCAAGCCAATCGAAAATTTGTGGTCCATTATTAAATAACATTTTTATGCTGATGGTCGTCAATTTTCATCTAAAGAAGTCTTACGGGCGACCATAAAAGCTGCAGCAGAGGTAGTCCAACCTGCTACTATTAAAAAATTAACATATTCCATGCATGATACGGTTTTTGAAGTCATGGATCGAAATGGCGCTCATGTAGGCAAAAAAATCATTAAATCCATTAATCATATATTATAATTATGGTTTGCCATTAAATATATACGCAACGTATATTTACTGTGTATAATTATCCTTCGTTTTCTCAAAAATATGTCTAGATGGCCTATTTTTATTCAAAAGATATCAGCGTGGTTCACCCCTAAAACAACTAATCTGAAATAAAAATTAAAGGACGTAACACAGCATAATGAAAACATAATACTTGTGTTGCCATTTTGTGCACAGCAGCTACGAAATGTTTGATCAAAATTGATTTACGTTGAACCAAGAAATCCAAACTTTCCCTACTAAGCTATTAGCGTAGTTCAGGGTGAGTGTAGACGCGTAGACACCGAAAGGGTGTTTATATTTGAAAATCTAACAAATATCTGGTCGGGCCGACATTCGTAGCAAAATAAAATTCCGTCTTTCGCGGATCCATGTCAAAATAACATGGGCCAGTCTCCCTCTCTATCAGATTTATTACTTGTATGAACAGCTGTTTCAATTCTTTCCCTTATCACAGCGATTTCATTGGCTAGCGGTTTTGAATTATTTACAAGTATACAGTTTGCTTTGCATTAATATATTTATGGGGGATATGTCATTGCCAGTATAAGGGGATTTCTCACTGTGATGGAGTGTTAGGTTAATGGTATCGTAGACCACAAGGTTACCAGTCATATAGGTCCTGACGACGGTCAATGAAAGATGTTTCCGTAAACCACCACCTTATGACTTTAAAGATAAATGATTTTACGGTGTTCTTCTACTTGGCTGGACTTATCGAAGGTTCAAGGCAAAGATGGACATACGAAAATAAACTCTTTATTCTAATAACGGAATATTATGATGCAAGCAGCGCGAGACGGAGCGTACTATGGGGAAGACTAGTAGTCCATATATTATCAACGCGAGTACGAGTTAAGGGCGAGATAAGACAGTGGATTTAGGCGGGAGCCTGAACGCGAATGAATTCGTTACTATTCTCTCTTTCTGTCTTCTATCCTTTCTTATTTATATGTGCACTCCTAAGACAGAGGGCGTGGCCTAAATATGACCGTGGGACGGTCTACCTCCGTTATAGTCATATCTCCACCCTCTGGGCGGGGCTAGGAAACCTGAGCACAGTGTGTGTACATTTACATGATAAACTCTTATTTGTATAATTTGATACGATTGTCGCTGCACCATCTCTTACGGTCAACAGGTGTGTTTATTTGGGATCCTCTTTAAATATCCCTCTTTGATAATTCTATCTCGAAACACAACTTGGGCAACTTTATCAAACCACTTCCTTAGCTCCTCTCTGTGTCTCACGCTTGCTTGCAAACATATATGTACATTTCCGAATCCCATCCTATTTCTCATACAATATTGAATCTTTATATTTAATAAGGCATGCTTGGATTTAATAAGACCAATTCGCGTCCATTTTGTGGAGGTATCTTTTGGGCCTATTGAATCTAGCAATTTTGGTGCCAGAGGTCTACCTATAACATAGTTCAATCACTACACATTAATTATTAACTAGCGGTTTTGCATTATTTACAAGTATACAGTTTGCTTTGCATTAATACATTAATTATTAACAAATGGCATATTATTTAGTATTTAGTTTGTGTGTCCATTTCAAAATTTCATAGGACCAACACGGTGCTCAATTTGTGAGGTTCCTTGTTGACTCTTCTCCACCTTGTAATTGGGCAAAACAGGGACTCTCCTCCGAGAAGACGGAGTTTTACAAATGCTATTCTTTAACTCTAGTACACTTTTGAGAATAAGAATTTTTTCACTTAAATAATTGTTACAAAATTTTACACAGCTTAAATATTTGCTTTTAATATATATTTTATAATTTAAAGTAGTCTTTTGCACCTTCTAGGTAATTTCTATAAACGTAACATATGGTGTACTATTTGGTCTACGGACGGAAGTCTATTAATCTTACATAGGAATATGTACAAAAATATTGAGGCGTGTGAACAATCTGCCTCCTTTTATAGTGTGCCTTGGCAACGGAATAAAAATGTACATTTAATAATTCGAGATCAACCTATTTTTCATACAAGGCACCTGGTCTCTTAAATTAAAGAATGGCGGATATTTGGTAAACGATACCCGTCTCCCTGATCACGTATAAAGGTTTGGCTCTTTATCACTCTTTCCTGTGTCTGGAGAGATTTTCCCTCCATTATCCTCGTCGTTACTGTTCCTTGTTTCATCTTCCTCACGATTCTAAATACCAAAGGTCTTTCTCCCATGTCTTGCGTGAGTCCTTCAATGTTGCTGATTGTTCAGTCCACTGCCATTATATGAGGGTGGTAGTTTCGCCGGCTTCAACCTGTTCACTGAGACAGTATCTTGGTTGCCTTTAGGAAATTCCAGCTTGTAAACTTTGTCGTCGCGCTCGACCACCAGGAAAGAGCCAGCATATGGCGCTTCTAGCGGCTTGTGAACTCAATCGAATCGGATCCACACATGCCTCACCTTTCGAAGAGCTTCGGGTACGAAAGGTTTGGGCACTAAGTTCATGTGCCCTTCGGATGCCAGTGTGAAATCAACTTGTGACATGGTTATGGCCAATTCCTTATTGAATTTTGAGCCAGTTTTTGACGAGGAGGATGAAACCAAGGGCTTTGAAGAAAGTAGGGTGTATCTGTAACTGCTGTGAAAGGCGAGAACTCTGAGTCATTAGGTCGGGAGCGAATGCCCAAAAGGATTATCGGAAGGGACATTAACCATCCCTGTCAACGAGCCATGATGGAATTCTAGGGTTTTGCGTGCATTTTCCGCCATCCCGTTCATGGTTGGGCAGTACACCAGGGTGCGGAGGCGATGGGAAGCCAACGATGGCTGATAATTCCTTGAACAATTCGGACTTGAATGGGGCTCCTCTGTCGGTTACCACGTATAACGGGACTCCAAATCTGGAAATCCATCCATCCTAGAAGGCCAAACCAAGGGCTTTGAACAAAGTAGGGTGTATCTGTAACTGCTGTGAAAGGCGAGAACTCTGAGTCATTAGGTCGAGAGCGAATGCCCAAAAGGATTATCGGAAGGGACATTAACCATCCCTGTCAACGAGCCATGATGGAATTCTAGGGTTTTGCGTGCATTTTCCGCCATCCCGTTCATGGTTGGGCAGTACACCAAGGTGCGGAGGCGATGGGAAGCCAACGATGGCTGATAATTCCTTGAACAATTTGGACTTGAATGGGGCTCCTCTGTCGGTTACCACGTATAACGGGACTCCAAATCTGGAAATCCATCCATCCTAGAAGGCCAAAGCAACTGTTGGAGCACTTATGTCCAGAATCGGTAATGCGTCGATCCATCTTGTAGCCTGGTCAATGCATGATGGGAGATACCGGTTATGCGACGGGTAGGATTGTCCAGGCAACGTACAAGGTGGTAGTAGTCCGATGATGGCAATGTGCACGGTCTCGAATCATGATGATTCAAATCAAGAATAATGGGCAGGACCGGGGATTTCGTGTGGCGATCGTTCTTGGAGGACTAACATGAGAGGCACTCTCGTGCCCAGGAGCGAATGTCCCTGTCCATATTAGGCCCAAAATATCGAGACTTAATTAGATGGAGGGATGCTTTAATCCTAGGGTGTGACAAATTGTGCAACTGACTGCAGATACTCCTTCTACATGATGTAGGGACGAACGGTCGTGGGTATCTTGATGTTACTTCACACCATAGTTGAGCTTCTCCGAGAAAAGGGAAATATTTTAATTGTGACCAATGTTCTCCTGTTTCTTCATCATTATCCTGCACTGCCGACAAAGCTCGGATGTCGAATGAGTCAATTTAGACCGAATTGACGCTCCTCGATAGGCATTCAGCAACTATGTTGTCTTGACCACGCACGTAGGTCATTTCGCTGATGTACTCTAAAATCGCCGTCCAGTGGCGTTATTGCCTGTCTGTACTGACACACAACCGTGACGAGAAAGCCGACACCAGCGGTTTGTGGTCTATGCACAAACTAACATGGTGAATATCAATCATGTGCCAGAAGTGGATCACAGCAAGATACGCTGCCAAGAGTTCCCTGTCGTACGTGGAGTATGATTGCTGTGTTTTGCTTAAGTTGCTTTAGAGAAATGCCACTGGTTGCGGAGATCCATTTACCATCTGGTGAAGGGTAGCGCCTACCGCGTATTGGGAGCTGTCCGTCACCAGTTGATATGGTGAGTCGTTGGGCAGCGGGTGACAAACTTGACCGAGTTAATTAGAGCTACTTTAGTGTTATTAAATGCTTCTCGCGCAGCATCATTCCACACGAGCCTTGGGTTGAAGTCGCGCGAGCTCAGTCGGCGGAGCTGCAATCGCGGCAAAATTTGGAATCATTCTCTTATAGTAGCCTAACATGCCCAAGTATCGGTGTAGTTCCTTATAGTTTGTTGGTAATGGCATGCCCCCAATTTCCTTAACCTTCTTAGCTGGTGGTCAAATTCCTGTAGACGAAATTTGATGTTCCAGAAAGTCAATTTTTTCTCTTGCGAATTCGCACTTCTACATGGATAATCGTAAGTTATTCTCGACCAGGATTTTGAACACTTGGTCCAAATGATCCAAATGGTCGTCCAAATTGTCCGAAAATATCAAGATGAAGTCTATGTATATATAAAAAAACTAATCCCCAAAACAAGTTATCCATGTAACGCTGGAAAGTGCAACTCGCATTCCTGAGGCCAAAGGGTAATTTTAAATACTCCCATAACCCAAACGGAGTTACCCCCGTAGTTAGTTTTTCTATGCCCACTGGGTTTATTAGGATCTGATGGTACGTACGAACCAAATCCAAACGAGAGAAAATTGTTTTCCCATGAAGATGGTTTGCTACACTCTATATCCTCGGTAAGGGATATCTGTTTGGCATCGTGATTGCGTTAAGTGCGTGAAAATCACCGACCACTCTCTATTCGTCCGGCGTCTTCTTCGAAACCATGTGAATAGGTGAAGTACAAGGTGTCTGGATGGGCGCACGACCCCCTCCTTCAATAGGGCTTCGAACGTTGGTCTTGCAACTTTTAATTTCTCCATTAAAAGAGGCATCGTGCGCTCGAAGGTCGGTGGTGCACTGCCCGTCTCGATTGTGTAAGCCACGGATTTAGCCGGTGGTGGGGCGGAATTAGTAGCCGCGGGGCTGTGCAACGCTTCATATTTCTCTAATATGGTCTTGCAACTGGGTGGTAAATGTTGGAATTAGTGTTACTGCAGGTTCTCCGGACTGTTTTACTTTAGAAATGAGCCTAGTTTGATTATCGATAAGGACACCGCGCGCACAATCCACCAAGAGATTAAAGTACTCCAGAAAGTCAATGCCTAATAATGACGATGTAGTATCCGCTACCACAAATGACCACCTAAATGACCAGCGTAGGCTAAAAATAACTAGATTAGCGTGTATTTCACCGTGCACTTTTATTTTACCACCATTAGCCGTTGCAATGCTTACACTGGAATTACGCATCTCACACGTTCGCACCAAATTAACCTAAATTATGGATACATTTGCTCCTGTATCGATTAAGAATTCGCGCTTTACATTATCTAATTTCGCTGCGACAGTGAACACTGACGGCATGCCGGCAGTCGCACTTGCAACGGCATGCTGTGCTATTTTTCCAAAGGGGCTGGCGAACGGTTGAATTTGCACGTTTTCACCCCTCTTCGGCTATCTGCACCAAGGCTTGCAGGATTTAGCACTTTATCCAAAATATAAATGGGATCGACATACCACAGGCCTTTGGTTCCTGCGAAGAGGTCGCAGCCCTATTACTATATTATTCGTACTATTATAGTCGTTTCTAAGTGGCACAAAGTTCGAACGATTACCGCCGGGGTACGCACTCATGGGCGCTGAGCACGCATTGACGGAATATTGTACTTGTTTGGCCAGATTGTCACTTCCCTTCTATCATTCACACTTATGTTTGGGAGCATGACATCACCACTTACTTCCTTGTCACCTTTGTGTACAGCAAGGCATTGTGCTTTGCAAACTGGCATTAATTCGTCCGCAAGTTTCTGGGTGGCGATGATGCGCGCAATATTTGACGGAAGGGGCTGAATAAACTTGTGCCTCACGAGTTCTTCTCTAACTCCTAATTGTAGAGATGTTTTCCGTGGTTCCTCCAGATTGACCGAAGGTCGACCAGTAAGCGGATAGGATGCTATGAGCTCTTCGAATAGCTCTGCTTTGGTCCTCTCAAACACCCAATTACTTCGACCCTTAGAAGCTGGGTGTTCTGTATAGATAAGGCAATGCAGCCAAGACGTGAACCAACTTCGTGTCCTCACTTATCCTTGAGATATGAAATTGGGCCTCCACTATTTTGGACCAACCTGATACTAAAGTCTCATTAAAGACTGGGGGCTTGATCGTGATGGCGTTTGAGACTTTCGTTCCTCCTTGCTCTTCGCGTTGATGGTCCATCGAGACCATAATTTCGGTTACCTCTTTTCCGGTTAAATAGAGTCACCAGTTTATGGGTCGAGGGGTTATCAGTTTTGGTTGGTTATGCCGTATAATAATATCAGACTCCAATTGAATGTTCGAGATGCCCTCACTGGTTATCCCTTATGGGCTGGCCTAACGGTAACCGACCTATTCCTTAGCGTAGGTAAGGAAATTAGAAAAATGCCGGGTTTTGTAGGTTTATTCTTGGTCTTATTGGCTGCCCCTGCTTCTGTCAAGTGAAATTGCTAAGTTCCTATTGGTTGTTTTGTTTTATGCTTACGTTCTTGTATCTGGCTTTCGGTGTTGACTGTCTTAATGTCTTTGTATTAGACACTGCTGTCTTTGATATTAATGTGGATCTCAATTTTGTTAATGACTATCTTTATGTGTCTTTTACAAGCCCTTTTATACTATTGAAAGATTGGGGGCGTGCCTTAGTTTCTTCAATCCGATGGCTGGGCAGAGCCTATTTGGCTGGAGGGTATGTACGTAATCTAATGTAGACGCGTGTGCATCGAGAGAGTTTTACATTTGGAAATCTGACAAATATCTGGTCAGGCCGACATTCGTAGCAAAATAAAATTCCGTCTTTCGCGGATCCATGTCAAAAGACCATGGGCCAAACTTCCTCTCTATCAGATTTATACTTGTATGAACAGCTGTTTCAATTCGCTCCATTATCAGAGCACGGGCAAAACAGTAGGTTCAAACCTGTTTTCTAATGTGTCAATGTTTGTGTGTTTACCATGAGAGCACAGTGATTTCATTGGCTAGCGTTTTTGCATTATTTACAAGTATACAGTTTGTTTTGCATTAATACATTAATTATTAAATTGCGGGTGCAGCGGTCCACACCCTACAAAGGTAAATATTTATTCCTAACTATATATATATATATATATATATATATATATATATATATATATATATATATATATATATATATATATATATATATATATAATTTCAAGAAGGGTTGGTAAGCCTGTCATAAATCGGGACATTGCTACTCCCGCTCTTTCAAGCGTCTTAAAATTAACCCATGAGGTTCATTCGCTTTGCTGCCTTGCATCGGTGTATCAGGTCTGTAAATATTTGAATTGTAATTGTTTAGGGAAAATTTCCCCAAAGAATCCCGAATTAATGCGTGATTCTTTTCTCATTTACAGACCCATTCAACTCCGTTATAAGCCATTCACCAATTTATATTTTATTTAATATTTATCAAAATATTTACCAATTACTATTTTCAAACAAATTACCAATTAATAATTACTAATCAAATTACCAATATTTACCAATTACTATTTATCAACTATAAATCAATTACTAATTGCCAATCAATTTCCAAATTATTATAATTCCCATGTAACAATTAATTTATCAAACCATTTAACACTACTCAATCTAATTATCAATCATCAATTGTTATACTCAATTTACAAATTACTATTTAACAATTATTCAATCTATTTAACAATTACTACTTACAAAATACTTATAATACAATTTATTTAACCATTATTCAATTATATTCAAATTATCAATAATCATATGTTATACTCTAATTACCAAATATTATTTATCAATTGTAAATCCATTCTCGTTAACTCATGCAAATTTAATCCACACACGTAATTCTCAATACATTCATAAACTTCGTGAAACTTCGTGATGCGTAGGAGATGGGGGAGAGACGCCCCACGCACTTTTTGGACCATCTCAAGGCCCTGACACATGCCAAGGGTGCAAAGCTCGACCAACTCGAGCCACTCATAACTGAAATATTCATGCGTGGGATGCCAGATAAAATTAAGCCCCTTCTTTTGATGTCCTCCCCGGCGAACGTGGAGAAGATGGCAGAGGCAGCTGACGCCCTGTATAAAAACCCTTTCATCAACTGGGAAAATGCAGTCCATGGGTCGTTTAAGCGATCTAAATAAACACTCACATATATCCATTTCTCAGTTTAATTCACCGGCCGGAGCTCCTTACAACCGGCCAGGAGTCCCTCAGGATGAATCCTCCCAGGTTTCGGGTCTTTTATCCGTTCTAGAGAGGATTGAGATGGATATTCGTGCCCTAAAGGTGCGAATGGGTCTTCACCGAGAGCAGGACGGAGGAGTCAGACGTCGTTCCTCCTCCCGAAAAGGCAACACCAACGAGGAAACAGCAGCACAAGAGGTGAGGCACAGCAGTTTCATTTCCTACCTAGGCCTAATTCCCCCAATCCTGACAACTCTCAGGGTAGCTGCTGGTACCATTCTAATTATGGGAGCAACGCTGTCTGTTGTGTTCAGCCTTGCAATTTTTACTGTGCATCAATTCATGCCCACAACTTTAACCCTCATTCTGGTCGTGCTGCTCATACTGCTATCTTTCAGCCTTCAGGCTTTTGCTGGTACCACCTCAAATTTGGCTCCAGATTAGAAAAATGCTCTGTCCAATGCAACTACCAGCAAAATGCTCAATCTCAACCTACCCTTACCAGTGATACGTTGGTCTGTTACCTCTGCAACATCATCAGGTGAATCCTCCATTTATTATTCATGACCCACTCTCTGGTTTCTCCTTCCTGGTTGACACTGGCGCTCAATGCAGTGTCATTCCAGCCTCTTCAGTCGAGAAAGCTTGCTCTTCTTCTGATCTTGTCCTTAAAGCTGCCAATTCATCGGACATAAGGACTTATGGGAGGCGTATCGTCGAGCTCTCTCTCGGGTTACGTCGTGTTTTCTCATGGACGTTCATCATTGCCAACGTCGACATGCCAATTTTGGGCCTCGATTTTCTTTCTGCGCACGACATTCTCGTCAATTCTCGTTACCGCAAGCTTATCGACAGAACCACGACACTACTATATGCTGGTTCATTTTTTCCTTCCACCAGCTCTATCCTCTCCGTTCGTCTCCTTGCAACTGCTCCCCACTTCCAGCAACTTTTGCGGGAGTTCCCAAGCCTCTGTCTGCCTCTTTAGGACAGACCTATTAAGCCCAATGTGGTGCACAGAATAGAGACGACAGGAGGACCAGTTTTCTCACCTCGCCGTCGACTGGCCCCGGATAGACTTGCCCTAATGAAGCAGGAATTTAAGTTCATGATGGAGGCCGGGATCGCTTCCCCATCCACCTCCCCATGGGCTTCACCACTTCATGTAGTACCTAACTCTACTCCAGGGTTATTCAGAGCTGTAGGTGACTACAAGTGGCTCAAGGCCTGTACAGTTCCGGATAGGTATCCTCTGCCTTTCTTATCGGATTTTAACTCCGCTCTCTTCGGTTGTTCCATTTTTTCTCTGCTCGATTTGGTTCGCGCTTTCAACCAAATCCCGATTCACCCTGATGATATGCCTAAGACGGCTATCACCACTCCATTCGGTTCCTTCGTCATGAACCGAATGTCTTACGGGTTCGTAATAGTGGTCAGACCTTCCAACACTTCATGGATCAGTTTCTAAGAGGTCTTCCCTCCTGATAGCATCTTCGTCCTTAGAGGAGCATTTTTCTCATCTTCGCCAGGATTTTGCACGTTTAGATGAGTATGGTATCGTACTTAACACTTTAAAGTGTATCTTTGGTGTCACACAGCTCTCCATTTTGGGACACCACATTTCCCCTGAGGGAATTCGTCCTCTCGAAGACTAAGTTGAAGTTATCCGGGCTTTCCCCCGACCTTCTTCGCTAAAGCAACTACGTAGATTCTGTGGGATGGTAAGCTTTTACCACAGGTTCATTTTGAACATCTCCCACATTATGCAACATCTCTACGAATTGCTTTCCAAGTCCAAGAAGAGCATTCCTCTTTCCTGGTTGCCCGAAGCTTGCGAGGCTTTCTCTCGCACCAAAGAGTCTATTGCTCCTGCACATCTTCTATTAAAAGCCTGCTTGTCGGATTCCACTCGTTATGCGCTGTGTACGTGGCATTATGCGCTTGTTCGTGTGGGTCCGTCTTTCTCAGTCGCCAATGGCCCTTATTGTACCCCAGGATGATCTCGAAGGTGCCTATGCCGACGAGAGACATCAGTCATCGTCTTAAGAACTGTATGCTCGCTATATATCCCTCCTGTCGACCGTCATAGCTTTAATTCTATCCGTAACCTTATACTCCCACTCCCTAGACCTTTCTTACTTTAAGATTTTAACATCAACCCCTCCCTTTCCCCGCATATGACAACTACCACTAGACTCTCCCACTGTTTTATCCCTTATGGACAAGCTGTCCTCCTGATGTATGAACGCCGGCTCGCCCACCTATCTTCACTCTGCCACTGACACCTTACCCTAGGTGAATACCTCAAGTAGAATGTTACACCTGGCACATGGAGGAGCAACACGTCATCGAGGCCAGAATGCAAATAGGAAAACAGGTGCGATCCTCTTTCTCCTATATTATGCACCTACTTTTCATACGACTATCCTCTTTATTTCCTATAAGGTTTAAGGACCTGACCAGCTACCTCATGGCATCTCAGAAGAGAGGCTTTGGAACTTCTATAAACGACAACGCCCTTTAACGCCTGTATGTGGCTATACACTAGAGTTTGAGGGGCCTTTGGCGTTGGGGCGTGCTAATGGGACGAGCGATTTACGCCTACATAACTCTTTCCCAGCTTGTAATGGGGTGACCACCACCCTGTGGCTGTTCTCGGATACATAAGGGTGTAATGATTATAGCAGGCGGGATTTATGCCTTGTTGATTGCAAGGCCAAATATAAGTCTTGGGTCCTATCACTGGGTCTGCTACAACAAATCTTCAGATCCTAGTTAGTAGGACCTAGTAGGAAAATGACCATATCATCCTGGCTCTCTAGGGAACTGCAGCATTTTGAGAGCTACCGTCCACTTGGCGACTTCTGGCCGTTGTGTCACTGCTCAGGGATGACCATCATTCTATCGCACTCAGAGTTGGGGCATAAAAAAGAGCGAAAACTATAGACGTGATAGACAGGAAGGGACGAACGCGGTATAAACCCCCCCTAACCTTTTCTTTTCTTGTGTGGTGGAAAAAAACTTGGAATTCTCACGAGTTGGTAAATTTCTTTTAAAATTTTTCATTACGTTTCGAATTGTAAAATCTCGATCAAACTTGGCGTTGGGGTGGGTGAGGAAAAACTAGACACTCCCCTTACTAGTGAAGGGGCTCCCTTCTCTCTCATTGGTAAAGGGGTTTCATCTTTATCACTTTTGGAGCCGCCCTGGTACAATCTTGGAGATCCTTCCGATGGGGGGAGAAAAAGTTTATTTCCCACCCTGGTCTCGAAAAAAGAAATAAAGACAAAGAAAACTAGCGGTTCCTCTTCTTCCGGGTTCCGGGGACGAATGGTCCCCTACCGTTTTGACAAGTAGCCACGCAAAGATTAGCACGTCCCTACCATTGGCGACCTCGGCGAGGCAACCGAGAGTCAGAGAATGAATACAAAAGTTGAGAGGTGAATGTAGCTTCGTTGACGTTTAAGGCCCTCATCGAGAAACTACTTGGCGTTTCGAAATCGCTGGCTTCGAACGCTGTCCGGTGATCAAGTATACTGATAGCATCGTGTGGTTCAAAGCTCACATGCTCCATCAGAGTGGCTAGAACCAAGATAATTGGTAGTGAACCGAAAATCACTCGTTTGTCGGACGAAACCCTGGTGGTGAATGAGGCGAACGTTGTCAAGCCGGTCATTATTAGTCATCTTCAGAC